>CM033440.1:148250897-149450897 GCA_019425775.1 Rafetus swinhoei | reverse complement strand
CAGGGGAGATGGGATTCCTGCGGACTAATGATGTTAAGGAGCAGATATTTTACTAATCATGTAGTCTATACAATTTGTATTGACTACACGATTAGTCAATAAGAAGAGGCTTGCTCTGGGACCACTGAACCTCTGCATTTTAAATGTAGTAAGAGCCATACAGAGACAGCAAGGGGCCGGGGAAATGTGAGCAGTCAACTTAACTACCCAATAAGCTTAGGCTTATCAGGTAGTCAACTACTCGCCTACATCCCTAATTCAGATCTGATCCTGTAGCTCAAGCTCATTTCTAGTGAAACCAGCCAACTTTACAGTATTGGAATTAAATATTTTCAGTGGATTTTTAAGTTTGTGAAAGGTTCACAGCTGTACCAACCCAAAGTCCTTGACAGAACAGGCACAAGATGGGAAATTTACCCATTTCAGTGTGACTCAACCCTGGGAGAGGGTAAACCAAAAGGCATCCAGGCATCCTGCTTATTTCTTTCTCTTTGCTAAGACTGCCAACAAGACTGTAATATGTTGTGGTGGTTTCGAGATGTGGTAATGGTAATTCCCTTTGACAATTTATTTATTTGAAGGGCATTTATAACAGATTCAGAGGTAGTCAAAAGTATTTCCCATTCAGCTGAAAAAATAGCATTGTAAAGTAAGTAGCAGCTGGGAGCCATGGGAGGAAGTAAATACACCAGGGAAGTATATGAAGTAAAACATTTTCAGTGCTGGAATGACAGGTCAGGTATTCCAGCTGCTCAAATTATTAGCATTGCTTTTTGTTTATATGGAATAGAGCCAATGATATGCTAAGTGCTTGGATCTCAGAGGACTTATGTTGGCAAAAAAAAGGCGGTTATAAGTAAAACAGAACTTCTATGTACCTCTCCGATGGCCACCAATCTATCCTTATAGAGTTCTATAAGTGGCAATGTAGCATCCAGGTCCTGCAAGAAGAAAAATTATGTGAAAGAAAGAAATTAAAGAAAGAATCCTCTATACCTACAAAGCAAGAGCAAGATGAATTCAGTTCCACTGTGATACAGAACTGTTGTTTGTGTTCCTTGGAACATGCTCCTACAATAGGTTTATGTAGGGTGAGTTGAGGGACAGGCCATCAGGTTTTAAGATCCTGCAAAGCCATTCTGACATAGGGTGTGCCTAGACTCAGAGGCGTAGCGAGGCAAAATTGGCGCCTCCCCCCCACCAAATGGTGGGGCCCCAAACCTGGCGCATAGCTGAGCTCGACCCTGGGAGGAGTGGGGGGAGCTTGGACCACGTCTTACCCGACCCCCTCCAATTTGGGGCTGGGTCCCGCACGCACTAACCCTTTGGCAGAGGTGGAGGGAGTCGGGCTGGGGGCAGAAAGGCGGGGAGGAGGTAGCTCCAGCCGGTGGTGGCAGACAGAGGAGGAGCAGGTGAGCAGAGGGATGACAGGGAGAGTGTAGGGGGACTATACTGGCACCTCACTAGTGTGGCACCCAGGGGCCACTTCCTCCCCCCTCCCCCGCGCCCTCCTCTGTAAATAATCCACCTCTTAGGATATTTATTGTGTAATGAATTACTTATTTTACTAACTACAGACATATAAATTATATAGTTTTGTGGTTTACATTCTGTTAAATATTTTTTTATCTTTAATTTGTTCATATCCCGTTCTCATTAGGTTCATGTCTTTTTACATAAAAAAATGTCAAATTCTTAAATACGTAAGTTTTATAAAACATGAGAAAAGTTAATGTTATACAACCTAAATATGAATTTCATCACTATATTTCATTCAAGCATTTAAAACCACTGTTATAGCAAATGAGTAACACATTGCTTTAATGAATAAAAGTAAAAAAGATTTTGAGCATATCAAATTTATTGTAATAGAGAGGTAGCTGTGTTAGTCGAATCTTGGTAAAACAAAAGGAAAAAAAGTCTTTAAAGTGCTACATAACTAACAAGATTGCTTATAATAAATTTATTAGGTATCTGTAATGTTTTCTAACTGCTCATTTACTTACCTAGTTAACCTAATTGTTTTTCACATTATCGCACAGCAAAAAACTACACAAGAGTGATCAACGTAAGAGATTAACTTACCTGTTAAAATAACACTCAGAAAAACTTTTAAATAAAACTAACACACAACACACACCCTCGCTTTCTTGAAGGCACTTGTAGCAATAAGTAGCCTAAGGCTGAGGATACCCTGCAAGCGTGGCTTTCTGTCTGTCATGAGGACTTTTTCCTTCAGGCTGCCATGAGATTCTATCCTTAAGTAAAGGAGAGAGGTCTCTCTGAGCTGCTCTTCCAAATTTCACACAAGCCATTCAACTGAAGCCATAGATATCAAGATTCAAGGCCAACTTTGCCTTGAGCAGACTGCCTCTCCAGGTGTTCACAATCACAACATCCGAACATGTATAAGACTTTTAGTTGAGAAAGCCACATTAATAGCAAGTCTTTGCTATGACTGGGAGATGGAAAATAGGCAACAAAACGTGGGGTGATCTATCACTTCAGTAATGCCAACTCCTTTAAAATTGAGGCTCTGATTATCCAGCACCAGCTGAGGTAAAGCGGGCACTGTGTGTATGTCTGATACATTTTTACCAAAACTCCTGCCTGCCCAACTCACCAAAGGAGAAAAGAAACAAGGAGACAAAAAGGAATGGAATAGTATAGAAACTTTTTTATAAGCTTCAGAGGGGTAGCTGAGTTAGTCTGTAACAGGAAAAACTTAAAAAACAACAAAACAGTCTAGTAGTACTTTAAAGACTAACAAAACATGTAGATCAGAGGTAGGCAAAAGGGCCTCCATGGGTCGGATCCGGTCTGCAGAGGCCCTGCTGCTCCCCTGCCCCCAGGCCAATTAGGGCTTGGGGCGGGAGAGCACGTGAAGCTTTCTCTGCTCTGCCCCCACCCAGCGAGCAGCACACGGCACTTCCTAGCACCACGTACTCCTCGCAAGGCAGAAGGAGGCTTCCCATGCTCCCCCGCCCTCAAGCCTTGATTGGCCTGGGGGTGAGGGAACGCACGAAGCCTCCTCCTGCCCTACCAGAGACATGAGTGCCTAGTGGGAAGGAGGAGGCAAAGGGGCTCCCCCACCCCAGACCAATCATGGTCTGGGTAGCCCCACCCCTTCCTGTTTAGTCCCCGCTCCTTCTGTGGTGGCCCAGGGCTACTTCAAAAATTTTTGAAGTGGCCCCCGGGCAAAAATTATTGCCCACCCTTTATGTAGATGTTATCATGAGCTTTCGTGGGTAGAAGTGGGTTGTGCCCACAAAAGCTCATGATACCATCTACATCAGGCATGTCAAACAGGCTTCTGGCGGGCTGCATGTGGCCCAATCGAAATTTTTTGTGGCCTGCCACAACATTTTATAAAAGAATAAAGTGTGGCCCAGAGTGCAGATCACGGCTGGCTGGGCTGCTCTGCATAGGCATCAAGTGCCTGCTCACAGCTGGCTGCTGTGCTCACACCTCCCCAGCACCTGAGGAAGAAATGTGTGGCGGCAGCAACACTGGCTCTGGGACCCAGGCATCAGGTATGGGGGGGAGGGGCCGGGAGTGCCTGGGTCTGGGGGATGGAGGAGGCATTGGGTTAGAGGGGGGTTCTCTGGGGGAACAGAGGGGAATTGGGTTAGAACGGGGATATGGGAGTGCCTGGCTCTGGGGCAGTGGAGGGGGATATTTTGTTAATGTTTTGGTTTTTATTTATTTATTTCCAAATAAAATCACAAAACGTATATTAATTTTATATCAAATATATGTCAATTTTTTGCGATTGTACAAATAATTATATGTTTATGCAAAATCTCAAACTTACAAAGTATCTGAAATTTTCACAGAAGCCTGTTCTATTTGATTGACCATGGTCTATACTTGTTTTTGTTCAACAAAACAAGTTATGTATCATATACAAAATTTAAAAGTACCTTAAATTTATATTTAAATTAAAAATTATTTTATGAGTAAATAAAAATTTTACACATCAAATTATTGTATTATATTAAAACAAGACCTGAAAAATATTATAAAATATACCTAAAACATAATCTATAATATTAGATTATGAAATATATTAATTATATTATAATTATAAAAATATTATAAAATATACCTAAAACATAATCTATAATAATAAATAATTACAACTTTCCAATGGAAGTACATTTTCTTTGGTGTCCCTGAAAGCTATCAGTTTTCATTTGTGGCCCTCAGTGGGCTTAAAGTTTGACATGACTGATCTATATGTTTGTTAGTCTTTAAAATGTAACCAGATTATTATTGTTTTAAGTTTTTCCTTTTGTGATAAGTATCTTTTATTTAAAAAAAATTATAAGTAACCCCAATGCACCCATCTCTCCCCCCAGAGCCAGCCCCTCACCAGCATCCCCATCCCAATGCACTCATGCCTCCCACAGAGCCAGCCCCCATCCCAATGCGCTCACCTCCCGAGCCAGCCCCCTCAGTGCCCCCAATCCCAATGCACTCACATCTCCCACAGAGCCAGCCCCATCCCAATGCACTCATATCTCCCACAGAGCCAGCCCCCAGTGCCCCATCCCAAAGCACTCACCCTCCCCTGAGCCAGACCCCCAGAACCCCATGCAAATGCACTCAACCTCCCCTGAAAGAGCCCCCAGCACCGGGAGCACCCCCATCAAATCCTCCTCCCCCCCCGAGCCAGGCACGGGAGGAACGGAACAGCCAGGTAAGGGATTCTAACCTTTAAAGTGGCCACTGCTGCCACCCGGCCCTGCTGCCTCAGCTCGCAGCGTGTAGAGAGCTGGGAGCACTTAGCCAACTCCCGGTCTCCGTTCAAAAGTATCACGTGGGTCAGAGCAGCGTGCGCTTCGCTCCCGGCCCAGCCCAGCCCGGCACCCCCCTGGCATGGCGCCCGGGGGCAAATGCCCCCCCGCTCCCCCCTTCGCTACGCCTCTGTCTAGACTACAGGGTTTTTTTAGAAAAAAGTGGCCTTTTTTTGAAAAAAACTTCATCTGCGTCTAGACTGCTGCCACATTCTTTCGAAATTAAATCGAAAGAACGCGGCAGTTTTTTCGACCTTGAAAAAATCTCATTTTACTAGAAATAACGTCTTTTTTCGAAAGTGCTCTTTTGAAAAAAGGCGCTATAGAACGCAAACAGGGCTTTTTCGAAAGAGAGCATCCAGACTGCCTGGGTGCTCTCTTTCGAAAAAGTGGCTTGCTTTTTCGAAAGAAGTGGTTGCGGTCTAGGCGTTCTCTTTCGAAAGAGGCTTGTAGTTTAGACGTACCCTTACAGTTTATTTTTCAGATGAGCGGAACATGTAATTACCTGATCAAAGCAAGATCTATTAATATTCTGAATGTGTCAGCCATTAGTCTGAGTGCAGGGCAAGGACACAAATGTGTACACTTCTCTTTAGCCTTCCACTCCTCATGAGAAAGGAGGGACAGCTAAATGTGCATGCACATTATGTTGATTGTAAGCATATCACTTGCCTCGCTGCACCCTCTGTAAAACAGAGAGCCAAATGACTTTGGTAGCATTTTGCTTGAGTATTAACAAAGTCAAAGATGAGAAGGACATCAGGATCTGATTCAGAATATTTTCTGTATCATGTAAAAAACAACATAACGCTTAAAACTGGATTTATTTTAAATGTTAAATGAGTCAATTCTGAACGTCTTCTGCTTGACTCAATCTGGACATGTGACAATGAAGAGTTTATTTACCTTTAAAGTAACACTGCACTGTTCAGCTGGAGAAATCCCTTGAACTGGATGAACTCCCAGGCATGGCAAGACAAACCCAGGGTACCTAGAAATAAGAAATACATTAAAAATGGGAGAGATCACAAAGTATGCTTCATCATGGCTATTTTGAAGAACTAGAGACAAAAATTATTAACTAATAAATTAATCCGACAGTACATTGCTTGTCATCCCAAGAACCAGCAATCTGCTTGAACGGCAGCACGTCTTATTCCTAGAGCCAGAGAATGAAAGTCAGAATACCTAGCTTCTGTTCTTGCCTCTGACTTGACTGGCTTAGACACTGAACGAATCAGACACACACTTCCAAACGTCCCCTCTGATCTTTGGATGTCCAACTGGACCCATCTAGTGCCTGGTTTTCTAAGATGCTGGCCACTTGCAATTTACATAAATTTCAAGCAAGTTGTGGATGCAGAGCACCTCTGAAAATCAGACCATGAGTATTGGAGACACAAAAATTGAGGAACTGAAATCATTAGTCTCTCGGAAAATTTTAGCCTCAACAACTCTGTGTCAGTTTTCCTACCTATGTAAAATAGGGGAAAATGACTCCTTCACAAGGGTGTTATGAATTTAATTAAAGTTTATAAAAAGTTGGGATAAAAAATGGATTCCTTGAGGATCCCCTCCATGATTTTTCCGGGGACTGAGGTAAGGCTGACTGGTCTGTAGTTCCCTGGATTGTCCTTCTTCCCTTTTTTTAAAAGACGGGCACTACATTTGCCTTCTTCCAATCATCTGGGATTTCTCCTGATCTCCACGAGTTTTCAATGATAATGGCCAAAGGCTCTACAATGACATTTGCCAACTCCCTCAGTACCCTCGGATGCATTACATCCGGACCCATGGATTTGTGTATGATTAGCTTTTCTAAATAGTTCCTAACCTGTTCTTTCTCCACCAACGGGTGTCCATCTCCTTCCCATACTACATTGCCTAGTGCATTAGTCTGGGAGCTGACCTTGTCTGTGAAGAAAGAGGCAAAGAAAGCATTGAGTACTTCAGCTTTTTCCACATCATCTGTCACTAGGTTACCGCCCTCATCCAGTAAGGGCCCCACATCCTCTCTGATCACCCTCTTATTGCTAACATGCCTGTAGAAACCTTTCTTGTTACCCTTCACATCCCTTGCTAGCTGCAATTCCAATTGCGCTTTCACCTTCCTGATAACTCCCCTGCATTCTCGAGCAATATTTTTATACTCCTCCCTAGTCATCTGTCCAAGTTTCCACTTCTTGTAAACTTCCTTTTTGTGTTTAAGCTCACTAAGGATTTCCCCAGTAAGCCAATCTGGTCGCCTACCATATTTGCTTTTCGTAATGCGCATCGGGATGGTTTCTTCCTCTGCCTTAAACCTGTCCAACACATTATCAATAAACTACAGCCTATACTGGAACAGGACAGTAAACTCCAAGAGGCTCTGGGAGACAGACCCATAGTCTCCTATAGACAACCACCTAACCTCAACAACCACAGGACATACCACACTAATACCAACCCTGGTACCTTCCCTTGCAACAAACCCCGTTGCCAGCTTTGTCCACATATCCACTCTGCTGATACCATTATTGGACCTAACCAAGTGAGTTATAAGATCAAGAATACATATTTCTGCGCATCCAGAAATATAATTTATGCTATCATGTGCGAAAGTGTCCGTCTGCTTTGTACATTGGACAAAGCGTCTCAGACACTTCGCCAAAGGATCAATGCCCACAAAACAGATATTAGACAGGATCACAAAGAAAAAACAGTTTCTTGCCATTTCAACCAGAGAAAGGACACTGTCTCAACGACTTAATTACCTGCATCCTGCTTCAGAAGACTTTTAAATCTGCACTTGAAAGGGAATCCTCTGAACTGTCATTCATGCTAAAATTCGACACTCTACGTGTCAGTCTCAACAAAGACGCTAACTATCTTACCCATTACAAAGATAGCTTCCCCAATTATCACCTCTAATACCATTAGCTCACAGACATTTACCTTTCCCCACCTCTAATACCATTAGCTCACAGACATTTACCTCCCCCGCATCCCCTTCTGTTCTGAAATGTGATTTGTCCTTTTCATATATGTTCATTTTTTTTAATTGTATCCTTTGGTATATATGGTTGTGACTATTTTCTTCTACTATTTGATCTGAGGAAGTGGGTCTGGCCCACAAAAGCTCATCATCTAATAAACCATCTTGTTAGTCTTTAAAGTGCTACATAGTCCTGTATTTTGCCTTTAATAAGGCTTCTTTAAAATACTGCCAGCTCTCCTGGACTCCTTTCCCCTTCATGTTAGCATCCCAGGGAATCCTGCCCATAAGTTCTCCGAGAAATTCCAAAACCTCCCTAGGCAATTTATTCCAGTGTTTAACCACCCTGACAGGAAGTTTTTCCTAATGTCCAGCCGAAATCTCCCTTGCTGCAGTTTAAGCCCATTGCTTCTTGTTCTATCCTCAGAAGCCAAGGAGAACATTTTTCTCCTTCCTCCTTGTAACACTCTTTTAGATACCTGCAGACTGCTATCACGTCCCCCCTCAGTCTTCTCTTTTCTAAACTAAACAAGCCCAATTCTTTCAGTCTTCCCTCATAGGCAGATCATGTTTTCTAGACCTTTCATCATTTTTGTGGCTCTTCTCTGGACCTTCGCCAATTTCTCCACAGCTTTCTTGAAATGTGGTGCCCAGAACTGGACACATTACTCCAATTGAGGCCTAATCAGCGCAGAGTAGAGCAGAAGAATGACTTCTCGTGTCTCGCTCACAACACTCCTGTTAATACATTCAAGAATCATGTTTGCTTTTTTTGCAACAGCATCACACTGTTGGTTCATATTCAGCTTGTGGTCCACCATGACCCCTAGATCCCTTTCTGCAGGACTCCTTCCTAGACGGTCGCTTCCCATTCTGTATGTGTGAACAGAACTGGTCCCAAAACAGACCCCTGCAGAACCCCACTTGTTATGCCCTTCCAACAGGATTGTTAATAACTACTCTCTGAGAAGGGTTATCCAGCTAGTTATGCACCCACCTTATAGTAGTCCCTCTTGTTTTCCCTAGTTTATTGATAAGAAGGTCAAGCAAGACCGTGTCAATGCCTTACTAAAATCTAGATATACCATATCCACCATTTCTCCCTTATCCACAAGGCTTGATATCTTATCAAAGAAAGCTATCAGATTGGTTTGACATGATTTGTTCTTTACAAATCCATGCTGGCTGTTACTTGTCACTTTAGTATCTTCCAGATGTTTGCAGTTGGATTCCTTAATAACTTGCTCCATTATCTTTGCTGGCACAGAAGTTAAACTGACTGGCTGTAGTTTCGTGGGTTGTTCTTATTTCCCTTTTTATAGATGGGCACTATATTTGCCTTTTTCCAGTCTTCTGGAATCTCTCCTGACTTCCATGATTTTTCAAAGATGATAGCTAAAGGCTCAGATACTTCTTCTATCAGCTCCTTGGCTACGTCTAGACTGGCATGATTTTCCTCAAATGCTTTTAACGGAAAAGTTTTTCCGTTAAAAGCATTTGTGGAAAAGAGCGTCTAGATTGGCACGGATGTTTTTGAGCAAAAGTGCTTTTGCGCAAAAGCATCCGTGGCCAACTAGACGCAGTTTTAAAAAGCCCCGATCGCCATTTTCGCCATCGGGCCTTTTTTGCGCAAAACGGTTCTCAGTTGTCTACACTGGCCCTCTTGCGCAAAAGCATTTGCGCAAGAGGGCTTTTTCCCGAGCGGGAGCGTCATTGTATTTGCGCAAGAACACTGACGATCATACGTCAGTGTTCTTGCACAAATTCAAGTGGCCAGTGTAGACAGCTGGCAAGTTTTTCCGCAAAAGTGGCCGCTTTTGCGCAAAAATTTGCCAGTCTAGACGCAGCCCCCGAGTATTAGAATAGTAATTAGAATAGGATGCATTTCATCAGGCCCTGGTGACTTGCAGACATCTAATTTTCTAAGTAATTTTTAACTTTTTTTTTTATTTTAACTTCTAAACCTACCCCATATCCACTAGTGTTCGCTATGTTAGGCCTCCTGTCACCCTCCATTTTCTTGATGAAAACCAAAAAAAAAAAAAAGCCATTAAGCAACTCTGCCATTTCCAAGTTTCCTGTGGTTGTTTCTCTCTTTTCACTGAGCAATGGGCCTACCCTGTCCCCAATCTTCCTCTTGCTTCTAATATACTTGTAGAATATCTTCTTGTTTCCCTTTATGTCTCTAGCTAGATTTAGCTCATTTTGTGACTTTGCCTTTCTAATCTTGCCCCTGGATACCTATGTGGTTTGCCTAGATTCATCCTTTGTAATTTGACCTAGTTTCCACTTTTTATTATTCCTTCTTGATTTTTAGATCATATAAGATCTCCTGGTTGATCAAGGTGGTCTCCTGCCATATCTTTCCAACGCAATGGAATAGTTTGCTTTTGGGCCCTTAATAAGTCCCTTTAAAAAACTGCCAACTCTCTTCAGTTGTTTTTCCTCTTAGTCTTGCTTCCCATGGGACCTTACCTACCAGTTCTCTGAGTTTACTAAAATCTGCCTTCCTGAAATCCATTGTCTGTATTTTGCTGTTCTCTCTTTTACCATTCCTTAGAATCATGAACTCTATGATTTCATGATCACTTTCACCCAAGCTGCCTTCCACTTCCAAAATTTCAACCAGTTCCACCCTATTTGTTAAAATCAAATCTAGAACAGCTTCCCCCCACTAGTTTTCTCAACCTTCTGAGATAAAAAATTGTGTCCAATGCAGTCCAAGAACTTATTGGATAATGTGTGCCCTCCTGTGTTAGTTTCCCAACATGTGTCTGAATAGTTGAAGTCCCCCATCGCCACTGAATCTTGCGCTTTGGATGATTCTGTTAGTTGTTTAAAAAAAGTCTCATCCACCTCTTTAATAAATAATAAAATAAAATAAAAATAATAATAATAATAAAAATAATAGACTTTTCATCCAAAATTTCTAAGGGTTTTGCAAACATGAATTAAGATTCACGACCCTCTTGTGAGAGAGCTAAGATATGCAACTTTACAGACAGATACATTGAGGAACAGAGCAATTAAGCGAGTAGTCCAAGCTACATGGTGAGTCAGCGCAGAATGGGAATTGTCCTAGAATCTTAGGGAAGGAAGAGACCTCAGGAGGTCATCAAGTCCAACCCCTTGTTAAAAGCAGGACCAATCCCAACTAAATCATCCCAGCCAGGGCTTTGTCAAACCGAGACTTAAAAACTTCCAGGGATAGAGATTCCACCACCTCCTTAGGTAACCCATTCCAGTGCTTCACCACCCTCTTAGGGAAACAGTTTTTCCTAATATCCAACCTAGACCTCACCCAGTGCACCTTGAGACCATTGCTCCTTGTTCTGTCATCTGTCACCACCAAAAACCACTGCTCTCTGTCCTCTTTGGAACCCCCTTCAGGTAGTTGAAAGCTGCTATCAAATCCCCCCTCACTCTTCTCTTCTGCAGACTAAATAAGCCCAAATCCCTCAGCATCTCCTCATAAGTCGTCGTGCTCCAGCCTCCTAATCATTTTTGTTGCCCTCCACTGGGACGTTCTCCAATGCATCCACATCCTTTCTCTAATAGGGGAGGGGGGCAGAATTGGACTCAATACTCCAGGTGTGGCCTCACCAGCGCCGAATAAGCACTGAAATCCTGACTCCTATCTTCTGAACTAATCATTAGCAACACTGCCTCTCAGAGTAAATCATATTGTACTAAGTATTTTTTCTGTTTCACTCTTCTGTGCGTAATAAACCGTAGGATATTTTTTGAGTAGGGAACTCTCTGCAATATCTAAAAACTTTTAAAGTTCTTTCCCCTTTGGTGGTATTAGAGTTGTGACATAAACCAAAAAAACCCCAAGCACAAAAAGGTGTCTTAATCAGGTATTTTTTAAATTTGCTCTTAGTTTGTGTCTTTATTTTGTATTATCTTATTTATTTGTATTTCTACATGCACAAAAAGTACATCTCCAAAATCTCTTACTGCAAGTTGAAAGTTGTAATTCAAAGGTAGCTGTATTTTTTATAATAAGAGGTATAATATGCTTCTCACTTTTGTAGTTCCTTTTAACTACAGAGGGGAAAGTGATCAGGAACAGTCAACATGGATTCACCAAGGGCAAGTCATGCCTGACCAATCTGATTAGCTTCTATGATGAGGTAACTGGCTCTGTGGATATGAGAAAGTCAATGGATGTGATACACCTTGACTTTAGCAAGGCTTTTGATACGGTCTCCCACAATATTCTTGCCAGCATGTTAAGGGAGTATGGATTGGATAAGTGGACTGTAAGATGGATAGAAAGCTGGCTAGACTGTCGGGCCCAATGAGTAGTGATCAATGGCTCGATGTCAGGTTGGTGGTCGGTTTCTAGAGGAGTGCCCCAAGGATTGGTTCTAGGATTGGTTTTGTTCAACATCTTTATCAATTACCTGGATGAGGGGATGGATTGCACCCTCAGCAAGTTTGCAGATGACACTAAGCTAGGGGGAGAGGTAGATACGCTGTAGGGCAGGAAAAGGGTCCAGAGTGACCTAGACAGATTAGAGGATTGGGCCAAAAGAAATCTGATGAGGTTCAACAAGGACAAGTGTAGAGAGTCCTGCACTTGGGACAGAAGAATCCCAAGCATTGTTACAGGCTGGAGACCAACTGGCTAAGTAGCAGTTCTGCAGAAAAGGACCTGGGGATTACAGTGGATGAGAAACTGGATACGAGTCAACAGTGTGCCCTTGTAGCCAAGAAGGCTAATGGCATATTAGGGTGCATTAGGAGGAGCATTGCCAGCAGGTCTAGAGAAGTGATTATTCCCCTTTATTCGGCTCTGGTGAGGCCACATCTAGAGTACTGTGTCCAGTTCTGGGCCCCCCACTATAGAAAGGATGTGGACGCATTGGAGAGAGTCCAGCGGAGGGCAACCAAAATGATTAGGGGGCTGGAGCACATGACCTATGAGGAGAGTGTGAGGGATTTGGGTTTGTTTAATCTGCAGAAGAGAAGAGTGAGGGGGGATTTGATAGCAGTCTTCAACTTCCTGAAGGGAGGTTCTAAAGAGGATGGAGAAAGGCTGTGCACAGTAGTGACGGATGGCAGAACAAGAAGCAATGGTCTCAAGTTACACCAGGGGATGTCTAGGTTGGATATTAGGAAAAACTATTTCCCTAGGAGGGTGGTGAAGCACTGGAATGGGTTACCTAGGGAGGTGGTGGAATCCCCATCCCTAGAGGTTTTTAAGTCTCAACTTGAGAAAGCCCTGGCTGGGATGATTTAGTTGGCATTGGTCCTGCCTTGGATACGGGGCTGGACTTAATGACCTCCTGAAGTCTCTTCCAGCTGTATGAGTCTACGATTCTATGATTTCCATCTCTGGAGACATTTAAGAGCAGGTTGGATAGACATCGATAAGGGACGATTTAGACCAGGGGTGAGCATTAATTTTAGATGAGGGGGAGGGCCACTTCACTAATTTTTGAAGTGACCCCAGGCCGTCCTGGAAAGGACGGGGCCTTGGGTGGAAGAGGTGGGGCCAGGACACTTCCATGCTCCCCTGCCCACAGACCCTGATTGGCCTGGGGGTGAGGAAGCATCTGAAGTCTTTGCCCCAGCCCTCCTACCGCCTAGAGAGAACTTCCAGCTGTTCTGAACAGCTGGCATTTCCCTCTAGACACCCGCATCCCTGACAGCGGGAAGAGATTTCGCACGCTCCCCCCACCTCCAGGTCAATCCGGGCCTGGGAGCAGGAAGAGCATGGGAAGTCTCTCACTCCCTGCCCCCGCCCTGCAAGGGGTGCACAGCACTTAAAGTGGACTGGTCCCCTGTAAGTGCCGTGCACCCCTTGCAGGGTGGGGACAGCGAGTGAGAGACTTTGCATGCTTCCCCCACCCCAAGGTCCTGATTGACCTGATCTGGCCTGCAGAAGCCCCTTTACCTACCCATGATCTAGAAAATGCGGAGTCCTGCCGTGAGGGCAGAGGACTGGACTTGATGACCTCTCGAGTTCCCTTCCAGTTCTAGTGTTCTAGGATTCGATGATGATGATGATGATTTATTTGCATTGCAGTAGCATTCAGTAGCTCCAATCACAGACTAAACCCTATTGTGCTAGGCACTGTTCAAACACAGAACCAGAAGACAGGAACATATAGTCTAAGTAAGGCCTTGCTGCATCCCACAAACAACCCTTAATCCTGCTCCCTCCTTTGAGTACTCCCCATGCACAGTAGCAACCCATGTTTTCTTTTTCTCCTTTTCCAGTCCACAAAATATGCTTTTCTTGATGTTTTGACTCCCACAGCACTAACCTTATCAAACTGCTCTGCATTTAAAAATAACTATTGTTTTAATCACATGCAAAAAAGACAAAGTAATTATACCTTTCTGAAAGCTGGATAATTTTTTCAAATTCCCCTGAGTGTTCAGTAACTGCCACAAGGGCCAAAACTTCAGCCTGAAACAACAAGAAATAAAATCGATACAGTACAGAGGAGCAAATGGAAACCATAAGGTAACTTCCAAGGTTGGTAGAACTTCCAGGCCCTTTCATAGTCTGTATTTAATAGTTAAAATTTAAGTGCTGCACACAGGTACCAGCGGGACCCGAGCGAGGGCTTCTAGCACAGAACCCAATGGGAAACTGATGTCCTGGGTTGGGGAGCGCAGCTGAACCTGCCCCACCCTAGCCTGGGGTGTCAGTGGGGAGGGGACCAACCACCCACCCTCTGGCCATATGGAGCACCCATCCTGTCCTGGAGTTGTGTGGAGACCTTGCCTCCCTCTCTGGCTGCGTGGTGGAGAGTCACCATGTTCACATGCTGTCCTCTGCATGGGAGCGGGGAGCCTCTTAGCTTCCCATGTTCATCCACTCTTCTCAGCCTGGGAAAAACTTGTGCTCTGGCTCCCGGGGAGCCACCTCCCCCACATGTAAATGTGTCATCTTCGGCAGTTACATGTTTACTTAATTAAACACATTTCAACATCCCTAGTTTAGATTGTGTGCTTATACTTCCTTTTCTTTTGGTAATTACTGACTTTTTGTAGTCAATACATTTGTTTAACTGTTTATCTTTATTAGTCAGTTTGCCTGAAATGTCTGGTAAATTTGCTCAGGTTTTACACAGGCTGGTGAATATCCACTTCATTGATGAAGTAGTAAACCAATTAATAAATGTATACTGCTTATCTTGAGCAGTAAAGATGGTATATTCCTGTGAGCTGGAAGGATCTGGTTGGTGCCTTTCTCTGTGTGGTTCATGAGTGGCTCAGGAAGCATTCATGCAATCTGATTGGGTGTGGGGCTCCACAAGTAGCTGTACTAAGTGATAAGAGAACCTGGAGAAGTTTGCCGCTTGTCATTAGCAAGGCACTGTGAGAGAGCCCAGGCTGGAGAATGAAGGGAGCATAGTGGTACCACACTATCATGCTGCACCCTGGGGACCGTCACAGAAATTTAATTATAACCGACCCCAGCTGCAGGTCAGGAGGGGAATCAGAGGACTACTTAAACAGTTTTAGAAACTGAGTCTGGAGACGAGAAAGAAGGGTTTCTTTTCTGGGGAAATCACACTGGAAGAGATCTATAGGAAGCAAATCCAGCTCCTCTGAGGGAGAGCAGAGGCCCTTGGTCAGGGCCTGTAAAGAACAAGGAGATTCCTGAGATGTGCTGGTGCTTCTATAGTATCCAGCAAGGCAAGACAGTGGGGAAAGCCTGATGAGGAGATGCAACATAGGAGAAACTCTGTAGGACCCAGAAATAGGGGCAAAAAGGCAGAGAATTATGTTGTAGCTTCAGAGGTACATACTGTTATTAGTGTAAATATTTATTTGGATTTAGTTGGACCTCTTGTTATCCCAAAAGTGAATTGAATTTTTCAGTGATCTGCAGAGGACCCAGCCAGACAGGCTCTGTAGGGCCAAGGAAGTGATAAGGGGTGTCAGAGATTAAGACCCTGACACACATCGTCCAGACATGAGGAGGAAACCTGGAGGTGTCAGTGGACTATTACAGGACTCCATTCAAACAAGAAGTGGCCCACAAAGAATGGCAGAGAAGTCAGTGAGGTCTATGGGGGTGTGCTGGCTGTGTGGAATAGTTTACAGGTTCAGCCCCAAAGTCACTGAAGATCTTGGACAAAGCACAGCTGGAGAGGCTTTTACCTTATTTCTAAGAGTTCCTAAGCCAGGCTGTTCTCTAGCTTGTCCTTTTTTCAGATGAAATAAGCATGGTCACAGTCACAGATGACTTAAGAGCTGTGATGTAAGCACAGGTCCGTAAACTAAGGTCTCCCAAATTCTAATCTCAGGTCTGACATGGACTCCTATTGTGAAGCTGAATCTCTTAGGGTACGTCTAGACCACAGAGCTTTTCCGGGATACCAGAGGAATGCATCTGCTTTTCTGAAAAAAAACTGCGGAAAAGCAGACATGTTTTTTCGGCATCCCTGTAACCCTCGTTTTACGCGGAAGAAGGGATGCTCCGAAAGGGTTTTTTTTCCCTGACATTTGGCCCCGTGTAGACAGGCCAAATGTTGGAAAAGCCTCTTTAGGAAAAAAAGTGGAAAAAGATAACCTAATGGTGGTTTGCAATTTGCATATCTTTTTTCCGACTTTTCTTTGTAGTGTAGACACAGCCTTACTGAACTTCTTTACCTCAGTTTCTTCCATCTGTGCAAGGGGAATAATACTGTGAAGATTTCTTCATGTTTGTATAAAAAAGTCTGAAAGTGCTGAATATTCAGACTTCATTAGGCTTCCAATAAAGTCTACTTTTAATTACATCTTGTGCTGCTAGCCATCCTGTATTTTAAAGTATAAAACTTTGATCTCAGTTAACAGGAAATAGGCAGGATATAAGGCACACAAGCTCATGCATAATTTTAGAAATGTGTGTAGCCCCATTAACCTCAATGAGGCCGCTCATATGCCTAAATGTAAACATGTGCAAACATTGACAGGAGCAGGACTCATGTTTAGTGAAAAGCAAACACTTTGCAGCAACAGAAAAATGCTAGTATAGCTACCCACCTTCTTTGCTTCTTCCAATACATCCTCAATATCCTGAAAGAGAGTATAACATTTTACTGGGAAACCTGAATTAGACAAGGGAATACCACTTTTAAAATAAGTGTCTACTCTTGTTAAGGGCTCTGCAAACAGAGTGAGAGCTGAAGGACTAAAGTGGATGAGTCATGGGGTGATGCCACAGGGCTGGAAGATACAGGTCTGTGGGACGCAAACCTTCCACTTGGGGCAAAAGCAGCCCTTGCAACCCGAGAAGCCCCTCACACACCCCAAAACAAGGTAAAGCATGGGGGGGGGGGGAGCAAGGTGGCAGGGGTAAGCAAAGGGCAGGTGGGGGTGAAATACAGAGGGGGAAAAGGGGAGCAAGAACTAGGGTAGATGCGGGGGTAACCAAGGGGCGAGACAGGGGGCCCAGTGGGCAGGATCCAATGGGCAGGGCACGGAGGGGGGTGACGAAGGGTGGGAGGAGGCGGGTCCCGACGGGGCACGGGAGGGGACTCAGAGGCGGTGACGAAGGGGCTCGATGGGGCGTGAGGGGGCCGGATGAGGCAGAATGGGCAGGACCCGGGGCCCGCTGGCCGTGGCTGCTCCCACCCGCTCGAAGTCCGGCGCCGCGAGGTGACAGTGACAATCCACCGGCCGCGCCGCCCCCATACTGCGCGCCCCAGGCCGGAACGCCCGTGCGGGGCCCGTTTCCGCCCGGGCTGGCGCCTGGCGCGGCCCGTGAGCGGCTCGGGCGGGTTCCGCTTCCGGTGGCGGCGGTTTGTGAAAGCGGGAAATGGCGGCAAGCGCGGCTCAGCCGGGGGCGATGGAGGCGGAGGGGAAAGCTTCAGCCCCGCCGCCACCCTCGCGGGAGCCGCGCGTCCGCTGTTGCTCGAAGCGCCGGGTGGGCGAGGTGCTGGAGCTGTGCGCCCCCTACGTGCGGGCGCTGGCCGAGGGGCAGCTCAGCGGGCTCGCGGCCGAGAGGCGGGAGCGGGCACTGGGCGACGCGCGGTGGGTAAGTGCCGCCGCGGAGGAGCGCGGGAGCCGCTAGCTGCGCCCGCCGGGAAGGGGATGCAGGGCCCATTCTCCGGGCGTAGAGACTAGTCCTCCCCGACCCGGGGCTGCAGGTGCCCTCGTGTGGCCCAGGCCTCAGCCAGCCCCGAGGTGGCCAAGGAACAGCCCCACTTCAGCAGTTAAACGTGTTTCTAGGCCGGCTCCTCCTTCCTGGGGGCTGGAGTTGGTGAGAGCTGCCATGGGATCGCAGGGCTGGAAGGGACCTCCAGCAGCCATCTGGTCCAGGGCCTGCTATACCCTAGACCAGTTGGAGTCAGTTATCTTATGGCAAGGCCCAAATGTCTTGGTCAATGTGTAGTCAAGGTCGAGATTCCAGAGGCGATAATAAGAAAAATCAACAGTAGTGGTGCTCGTGATTTTTGTTAATGGTGGGGTCCCTTCAAAAGCACCTTGCAGTCCAGATTTAGCCCACAGTTCAATTATTGACTACCCGTGCCCCAGACCATCCCTGACACGGTGCTGTCCAACATATTTTTATGAGCCTGCACTGATGTGGAGTCCACAGCCTTTCTTGGAACTTTTTTTCCAGAGTTTAACTATCCCTGTAGTTAAAAAAATTTTCTCTCCCATGTAAGCTAAATCTGCCATTCTGCAGATTAAGGCTATTACTTTTTGGTCTGCAATGAATGGACACAGAGAATAATTGTTCTCAGTCATCTTTACAATTGCCCTTGACTTATTTGAAAACTTATCAGGTTCTTACTCAGCCTTTTCTTAGGACTAAACATAAGGGTTTTTTAACCTTTCCTCATAGGTCAGGTTTTATAAACCTTTTATCATTTTTGTTGCTCTCCTCTGAATGCTCTTCAGTTTGTCCACATCTTTCCTAAAGTGTGGAACCCAAAATTGGACATAGTAACCCAGCTGAGGCCTTACCAGTGCCAAATAAAGCACAACAATTAACTTCTGTGTCTCAGGACAGGTATACCACTGCAGCTACACCACTGTAGCACATCTGATGGAAATGCTCTGTGCTGACAGAATAGCACTCTTCCATCAGCATAATTACTGCTCCTCAGTAAGGCTATGTCTACACTCGCGTCTTCCTGCACAAGTAATATGCAAATGAGGCTAAGCGTGGAATATCGCCAAGTCTCATTTGCATACCTGATGAGCCACCATTTTTTTCAGATGAGGCTCTTGCGCAAGAAGGAGTGTCTACACTGCCCCTTCTTGCGCAAGAAAAACCCTCTTGCGCAATGCTGTTCTTCCTGAAAAGTAATGTGTAACGGCATTGCGCAAGAGGGTTTTTCTTGCGCAAGAAGGGGCAGTGTAGACGCTTCTTCTTGCGCAAGAGCCTCTTCTGAAAAAAATGGTGGCTCATCAGGTATGCAAATGAGGCTCGGCAATATTCCACGCTTAGCCTCATTTGCATATTACTCGTGCAGGAAGCCTTGAGTGTAGACATAGCCTAAGTGATGGAAGCTATGTCAGTGAAAGAGTGTATTCCATCAATATAGCACCAGTATGAACAATGCTTAGGTGTTGTAACTTGCATCAGTTGGGGAGTGGGGTTTACACCCCTGGGCAACATAAGTTAGGTTGACTTAAGTGATAGTGTAGACCCATCCTTCCATACACTACTACTATTTCCTACCAATTTCACAGATGTAAAGAATGTATCGCAGATTGTGAAATTAACCCTCCACTTTGAAATTTGGTTTCCTCTACTGCTCCTAGTTGCTATCCTGGCCATCCTGGGAAGGATAGGAGTTGTCCTTCCCTTGCACAGCTGCTCTTGGGAAGATCAGGCCCTCCTCCAGAGATAGCGCAGAGCTGGGAGCCCCCTGTGGGGCTCCCAGCCTATGAATGCAGGTGACTGGACTTGGTGACCTCTCAAGGTCCCTTCCAGTTCTAGTATTCTATGATCATACGTGTCACACAGAAAAAAATAACTCCAGGGAACATTAATGGAATCCTTGCCTGAATGAAAACGCTGAACAAGTTCTTGAAATTCAGTTGTAAGCTGAATTACATTATTTTGAGACGCTAGTAAGCATAATACTTCAAGTATTTTTATTATTGTGAATTTTCTACAGAACTTCGAAACAGCTGTTCAAGAGAACGTTACCATTAATGGACAGCCATGGCAGGAAACTTCGGATCAAGTTGAGCTTCAGAATGGTGTGTTTGGTTTTTAACTATTTTCACTTTTTTCTAAGCTCTTCATGTATTACCCAGGCAATTGTTCTCATGTTGTTGTTGCTAATAATATATCAGTAATGCTGAGGGAAAAGACCAGACTGAACCCAAGCTTATATGTGTTCAGATTAATGAGTTAGGTGCATCTTTACCCCTAAAACAGTCCCCATATGTATCAGAGGCAGCAAGTGGGGGAGGGAGGTGGGAGATCCGTGTATCCCTGTGACCTTGAAACAAATGGAGTGGAGGAAAGAACTCAATTTGTTCTGAACACTTACTGTTTCACAGTTTTGTTGGATACTTAGTTATCAAGGTGATGGGTGGCTTATAAATAGCATAGGTAAACTATATTTCAAGGTAAAGAAGTATAGGTTTGTATAACCAATGTCCAGAGTAATTATCCTGCAGAAAGTTTCATAACAAAAGGGTTTATAATATTTACAAAATAAGATGATGTTCGTTTGAAAATATAAGCATTATTTTACGCATTCACTTATTATAATCCCAGTCACTTTTAGTAAAAATTACTGGAAAAGAAACAAAATATTTAAATTGAATAGGATAAATGAGTACTAATGTTATTTTTATAGCTTTAATGGGAAAGAAACCAGATTTTTTTAAAGATGGAACTAATGTTCTTCCTAGTAAATTCCATACAACCTTTTTTAAACTTTGCAATTGTTATAAAAAAAACCACTCCAGCCTATGATGCAACTCCCTCACAATGACAGTCAGGAAAGAAATACAGTGACAGAAAACCTATCATAGTTTTGCAAACATTGGAAATGCTAATGAAAGTCTCACCACTGTAAAACCACCAGCCAAAGATCGACACGCTAAGTTCCTTGCACATCCTAGGGAAGCAAAAATAATATTAGGAAATAGTACTGTAATTTTCTATACTATCTTTATGGTTGTTTGGTGATATCTCACAAGAACTGGTTTGAGACAAGTGTGTTTACATCACAGGGACTGGCAACCTGGACTTATATCCAGAGACATAAGAGTATGTATATTAATATTGCTTCATTTATAGATGGGAACATATTTATTTTGCCATTCCTGCTTTTAATGTCTTCTAACTTGTAATAATGAGGATTTTTAGTACCCTGTAGTGTGCAGAGAAAACAATGGGTTTGCCTGTTAGTGAGCGTCAGGTATTCTTCCTCACATACAACTGTTGCCCTCAGTTGAGTAAAATTGAAAACATAGGTGTGGACTTAAATGTGAAGGAAGAGCTTCCGAAGCTGCTGAACAGCTCAAACTCCAGCTGAAGAGTTGGCTGAGGAAATACTCTAGAATCAATACCTCTTGGCAGACTGTTTGAACTGAAGAATATGGATTCTGCTTTAGAGAGTCTTAACTTAGACCATTGTAAAACTAGCATTTATCAAATTTGCATCATGTTGGAAACTTTCTTTATGGAAGGATATTTTTGTTTCTATGTGGATCCCTTTTTATTGGATTACTTACACATTTGTGTGCGTAAGTAAACATTTCTCTTTGTGAAAGACTTCAAATTTTTTTTAAAAAAGTTTGCATTTAAAAATTCTGAAAATTCTCAGTAGGTGGTGTGGCAGGGTGTTGCCCTGTACTGGCCCTTTAAGGGGCTGAGGCCTGGAGTCAGGAGGAAGCCCAGCTGAGGCAGCTAACAGAGGGCCCAGCTGGACGTCTATAGAGGAGCTCCTGGAGGAGGAGAGGAACCAGACCTGCCTGTCTGTCTGCAGTGAGAGAGGCTGATATATGTTGGGAAAATAACACTGCAGGGCACAGACTATCCAATAAGTTCTTAGACTGCATTGGAGACAACTTTTTATTTCAGAAGGTTGAAAAAGCTTCCGGGGGGAAGCTGTTCTAGATTTGATCCTAACAAATAGGGAGGAACTGGTTGAGAATTTGAAAGTGGAAGGCAGCTTGGGTGAAAGTGATCATGAAATCATAGAGTTCACAATTCTAAGGAAGGGTAAAAGGGAGAACAGCAAAATAGAGACAATGGATTTCTGGAAGGCGGATTTTGGTAAGCTCAGAGAGCTGATAGGTAAGGTCCCATGGGAATCGAGACTGAGGGGAAAAACAACTGAGGAGAGTTGGCAGTTTTTCAAAGGGACATTGTTAAGGGCTCAAAAGCAAGCTATTCCGATGTGTCGGAAAGATAGAAAATACGGCAAAAGACCGCCTTGGCTTAACCATGAGATCTTGCGTGATCTAAAAATAAAAAAGGAGTCATATAAAAAATGGAAAGTAGGACAAATTACAAAAGATGAATATAGGCAAACAGCACAGGAATGCAGGGGCAAGATTAGAAAGGCAAAGGCACAGAATGAGCTCAAACTAGCTACGGGAATAAAGGGAAACAAGAAGACTTTTTATAAATACATTAGAAGCAAGAGGAAGACCAAGGAGAGGGTAGGCCCACTGGTCAGTGAGGAGGGAGAAACAGTAACAGGAAACTTGGAAATGGCAGAGATGCTCAATGACTTCTTTGTTTCGGTCTTCACCGAGAAGTCTGTAGGAATGCCTAACATAGTGAATGCTAGTGGGAAGGTGGTGGTTTTAGAAGGTAAAATAAAAAAAGAACAAGTCAAAAATCACCTAGAAAAGTTAGATGCCTGCAAGTCACTAGGGCCTGATGAAATGCATCCTAGAATACTCAAGGAGCTGATAGAAGAGGTATCTGAGCCTCTAGCTATCATCTTTGGAAAATCATGGGAGACAGGAGAGATTCCAGAAGACTGGAAAAGGGCAAATATAGTGCCCATCTATAAAAAGGGAAATAAGAACAACCCAGGAAACTACAGACCAGTTAGTTTAACTTCTGTGCCAGGGAAGATAATGGAGCAAGTAATTAAGGAAATCATCTGTAAACACTTAGAATGTGGCAAGGTGATAGGGAACAGCCAGCATGGATTTGTAAAGAACAAATCATGTCAAACCAATCTGATAGCTTTCTTTGATAGGATAACGAGTCTTGTGGATAAGGGAGAAGCGGTGGATGTGGTATACCTAGACTTTAGTAAGGCGTTTGATACGGTCTCGCATGATATTCTTATCAATAAACTAGGTAAATACAACTTAGATGGGGCTAGTATAAGGTGGGTGCATAACTGGCTGGATAACCGTACTCAGAGAGTAGTTATTAATGGTTCACAATCCTGCTGGAAAGGCATAACAAGTGGGGTTCCAGGGGTCTGTTTTGGGACCGGCTCTGTTCAATATCTTCATCAACGATTTAGATATTGGTATAGAAAGTACGCTTATTAAGTTTGCAGATGATACCAAGCTGGGAGGGGTTGTGACTAATCTGGAGGATAGGGTAATAATTCAAAATGACCTGGACAAATTAGAGAAATGGTCTGAGGTAAATAGGATGAAGTTTAATAAAGACAAATGCAAAGTGCTCCACTTAGGAAGGAGCAATCAGTTTCATACAGAATGGGAAGCGACTGTCTGGGAAGGAGTATGGCAGAAAGGGATCTAGGGGTTATAGTGGACCACAAGTTGAATATGAGTCAGCAGTGTGATGCTGTTGCAAAGAAAGCAAACATGATTCTGGGATGCATTAATAGGTGTGTTGTGAGCAAGACACGAGAAGTCATTCTTCCGCTCTACTCTGCGCTGGTTAGGCCTCAGTTGGAGTATTGTGTCCAGTTCTGGGCACCGCATTTCAAGAAAGATGTGGAGAAATTGGAGAGGGTCCAGAGAAGAGCAACGAGAATGATTAAAGGTCTAGAGAACATGACCTATGAGGGAAGGCTGAAGGAATTGGGTTTGTTTAGTTTAGAAAAGAGAAGATTGAGGGGGGACATGATAGCAGTTTTTAGATATCTAAAAGGGTGTCATAAGGAGGAGGGAGAAAACTTGTTCATCTTGGCCTCTAAGGATAGAACAAGAAGCAATGGGCTTAAACTGCAGCAAGGGAGGTTTAGGTTGGACATTAGGAAAAGGTTCCTAACTGTCAGGGTGGTTAAACACTGGAATACATTGCCCAGGGAGGTTGTGGAATCTCCATCTCTGGAGATATTTAAGAGTAGGTTAGATAAATGTCTATCAGGGATGGTCTAGACAGTATTTGGTCCTGCCATGAGGGCAGGGGACTGGACTCGATGACCTCTCGAGGTCCCTTCCAGTCCTAGTATTCTATGATTCTATGACATAGTCCTGTTTTTTGGTAATGTATAGATTGACCAGTAGAGGGCGCTGAATACCCATCTTTCCTTACTATAAAGCACTTTTAAATGTGCTCAGCTTTTGGATCACATTCATTTTAGAATACAGGGTTATATCTGCTACCCTAACTCCATTTCCCTCTGTTTTTCAACTCTAGTATGTAATGATAGCTATGACTTAAAATAACATAGACAGCTGGTTAAAGTTTGTTGGAGCCTCAGACAAATCTCATAGTATTTGGCTTTAAAAATTGTCAAGTTTAATTGCCATATTTGAGAAGATAAGAACTTATTATAGAACACTCATGTTGTGAACACTACTCATGTAAAACTTGTCCCCTTCCTTTCCGACCAAAGGAAAAATGCCTTTCATATTTTGTCTGATACACATATTTTTAAAGAATAAATTCTTAAAAGTATTACAGAAAGATCAATTGTGGTGTGTGTATAAGTATGGAGATAAAATATGCATTGAAAAATATGACTCATATCAGGATTATCACCCTTTATCCCCTTAAAAATTCTTTTACATGTAGTCAAGAACAGCATCCATTACTGTTGCAAGAAAAACATTGTCTGGAAAATAGCCAGCCTTTGTTCTGAGTCACAGTAATGGCACACCTTGCAATAACTTTCAAGGAGTGCAAAGTTTGTTTGAAGTCTAGCTTGTGTCTTCAGGCTGAATACATGTTTGAAAGAGCTACCACAGATATCAAAGCAATAGAGTTTAGAACACGTGTCAGCATGCCATATTTGGCTCTTTTGCAGCTCAAGCTGATTCCCCCCGCTCCAGCCTCGTGGCCCTCTGCAAAATTGGAGCGCCAGCACCGGCTTCCTGCTGGGGGATGGGGGAGAAGCTCATAGCCTCCCTGCCAGATCTGTCTTGCGGGAAAGCAACCGGAGCTAGAAGAGGCTGCGTACTGTTGCTCCCCTCCCCCAGCTGGGGGAAACAAGTGAGCAGACACACTTTGTGGAGCTTTCCCTGCTGCTCCCATTGGAACAGCGGGGAAAGCCTCTGGTGCCTAGGAGTGGCATGCAGTGTGAAAACAAGTGCTCCCCCAGATCCTGCACCCCCAATCCCCTCACACAGTCCCTCCCTTGCCAAGACCCCGTGCCCCCAGCATGCTCCTGCACCTTCCCCCGGCCAGATACCCTATCCACCCCCAGCTTGCTCCTCCAGCCTCCCTTGCTCCTGCTCCCCTCCCTCCAGCCAGACACGCTACTCCCAGTCTGCTCCCACACCTTAGCTCCCTCTGAGACCTCGCACCCTCACCCCCTCCTGCACCCTGTCTCCCACCCAGATCCTGCACCCCCATCGCTATCCCATTCACTGGCAGCCCTGTCCCACACAGTTAACTCCTCATTTCTGGCCCCACCACAGAGCCTCAGGTGGCCCACAAAATCCACTAACTCTGGAACCCCAGAAGAGTAAATCTGGCCTATGGCCTTGAACTTCAGTCCTCCTAGTTCCTCTCCCCACCATGGGGATTGAGCACCAGGGGAATGAGGTGTTTCAGTTGGGGTCCACAGCAGTGAGAGTTGGGGATTTTTGGAGAGTTTTTTTTTTTTTTCTTCTCACTTCTGTGGTCCCTGACTGATTTTTCTGTGGGTCAGTGGCCCCCGACCCAAAAAGGTTCCTCACTCCTGCCATAATAGAGAGTGTTGAAACCTTTTGTGTTAGACATAATATTTTTCTTTATTTAAAATGAAGCTTGGCCAGTGAGTCCCCAATTGGGACCCAGCCCCCATCTGGCTATAGCGTCATAACACTACTAAACCCCCCCACACACACCCAAACCTGTGGTCTGAGTTCATCATATACCCAAACTCCCTGCCCTGAGCCCTTCATACACCCCAGCCCAGACTCTTGCACCCCACATTCCTAGCCCCTGCCATAAGATTGACAGAAGATAGCCTGAAAGTGCACATGAAGCTGGATTTGACCAGTTACCATGTAAACTTCAAAGAAATGTACAAAAAGATGCAACATTGGAACCTCCATTAAATAGTCTGTGAGTACAATGTTTCATTTATGCTATTACTAATCATTGTCAATTATCAATAATATTAAGTTGCATATTTTAAGTCATGCAAATGGGCATTCTTATACTGGCTCTTTGTTGCCCACTTGTTCTGAATTTTGATGTAGTTTGACTCTTTGTTTTGAAAAGGTTGCCCTGGTTTAGAAGATCTGGCAAAATATTTGTCAAGCTTGGGGGCCTGATTCAGTGTCCACTGAAGTTCATGGGAGTTTTTCTATTTAGCTTAATGGGCTTTGTATCAGTAGTCGCTTCTAACAGCTAGTTGCTCCAAAATATACTATCTTTATTGCAGGGAACAGTTTCTTTCATGAGAAATACAGGTTGAATCTCACTGGTCCAGCATCCTTGGGACCTGGTTGGTCCCGGATGAGGGAAGGTCATTTCTGGGCCCCCCTGCCATCAGTCCCCTCCCCCTCCCAGTCATGGCCTCACTGCCGGCCTCCCAGCTGGCTTCCCCCTGCCACTGGCCCCTCAGTGCAAAGTTCTCGGCTTCACCATGGCAGCCCCGCCGCTTCTTACACAGGCTCCTAGCCCTGCAGGGCAGCCCCTCTGCTGAGGTCCAGCTGTACCACTGGGCAGCACCCCTGCTTGGGCTTCAGCCTCGCTGGGCAGCGCCACTGCCTCCCCGCCTCACCAGGCAGCTCCGCCAAGCCGCAGCGGGGCTGCTGGGCTCTTTGTGGCGCTGCTGGGCAGCCCCCATTCCTGGGTGCCTAGCCCTGCTGCCAGGCAGCCCCGCCATCAGGCAGTACCCCAGTCGGGCTCCCAGCCTTGTGGAGTATCCCTGCTGCCTCCTAGTCCTGCCACATAGCTGTGCTGCTGGGTGGTAGTGGGGCTGCCTGGCTCCTGGTTGTGCTGCCTGGCAGCCCTGCTGCCGGGCAACTCCACTGCTTCCCGGTCTTGCTGGATAGTGTTTCTACTGTGCGGCAGCCCCGCTGCTGAGCTCTAGTCTGCTGGGCAGCCCCGCTGCCTTCTGCTCCCCCTACCCTCGCTGGGAGGCAGCCCTGCTGCAGGGCTCACTGCCACTAGCCCTCCACTGGACGCTGCAAGGACCAGGGATGTTGCCGGACCAACCTGTAGTCTTCGAACTTGTCTGCTTACAAAAATTGTACTGTTAACTATACTAGTATAATTATAGCAGAACAATCCCCCTTGTGTGGATGCAGTTATCGTGGTATCAAGGAGCTTATATGCGTATAGTTTACTTGCAAAAGGGAGTAATTAGCGGTTACCTTGCTATAAATACTTTGGAATGAAATCCCATCTCTGACTGAACAAGTTATACCAGTACATAACTAAAACATGTGTTGCCCAGCTCTTAACAGTAACCAATGCTTTCAAAAATCTGGTGCTTCTCAGACTGATTCAAGGCATCCAGGAAATTAGTATTACGTATGGGACCTGGTCTACGTGCAGTTATAAATATTCATCTGACTTTTGGTTTTAGAGTTCTAGAAAGCACTTCTTTTTGGTCAGTCCCAAGTCATGCTGTCTGCCAATGAATGTGTGTGTTATATTAAGAGTGGAATCTGAGCACCTAGCACATGGACATGTAAAGCTGTTAAAGGTACAATATGGCTTTGCTGTGTTGTGTACATTTGAGAGGATGGAGCATCGCTCATGTAGGCTCTAGGCTCACTTTTTGTTATTTAGACAGACTGATGCTAACTTGTCCAAAAACATGTAACATAAACCTAGTCCCACACTCTGTAGTTAACTAAATGTACTTCATTTGTAAGCAGTTTGAGATAGAGATCAACTTTTCCTTACATTTCTACAGTGCCTTGCACAGTGGAGCCTGATTCCTGACTGGGCTCTCTATAAGCACTGTTCCAATACAAATAATAATGCTCATTAAGTCAGCTACTCTGAAATGGGATAACAGTAGGAGCTAATTGCCATGAAAAATTCTAAGGCCTGCTGTTAGAGAGACAAGGTGACCAACATTTTGCTTTATTTTTCTTTGCTTTCCTGAAATAATTTTAGTATTTTTAAAAGGCACTGTTAAAATAACTCTGCATGTTATGTCACCTTGTTTTTCTTGTGCATTTAGGTTCTGACATAAAAATCCTTGAAGATCAATTTGATGAAATTATAGTAGAGACCGCTACGAAGCGTAAGCAGTGTCCCAGAAAGATAATGGTACATCTCATCAAAACTATGAAAGCAGAGCAAGAAATGTTGGTAAATATCTTGATTTTTCCCTTTGTAAAGATGAAGTCTTAGTAATAAGACCTTATTGCACTCTATTATTAAATCTTTGCAGAGATATGCAGCAAGACTGCTAGCTGTGCTTGTTACCTGAAAACATGCTATTACAAAAAAACAGAGAACATTAATTAAGCTTAAGTTGGTCCTAAAGTAATTTTTTTAAAGATACTTCTCTTACTTGTGTTACTGATGGCCCCTTAAGATTTTGCAATTATGCTAATTAGATTATTCTGTTTACAGTCTGTAAATTTATTTCCTTAAATTTTTCATCAAGAATTACTAAACTCTTAAAATGTGTCATCACTATACATTTTAGCAGTAGTTTATTTTTCTTTGTCTTCGGCTGTAAGAAGTCTTCATGGACAGCACAACATGCTTCCCACTATCACTACTGTCTTAGTGTATGTCTCTTGAGGCAATGGCTTCGTTTAATAGCCTGTGACCATGACTTACTTATACTTTTCTCCACAAATCACTCCCGTTGAAGTAGAACAGCTACACCTGCTCTGCACAGCTGCCAGTGTGAGGCTGCCTCAATTAAGGCTCTTCAAGAAAATCCATTAAATAATGCTTGAGCAGCACAAGTTGCATACTTCCCTCAGTTGGAATTGTTGTCTTCCGTATTTCCAGACTTGCTAACAAAGCGTGAGAGCCATAAGAATTTTGTTCCGGTAATGACTAATGGCAGCAAGAAGTGACTCTTATCTTGGTCTGCTCACAATTTTAAGAAGTGACTTGCAGTGGAGAAAATATTTTATGGGTCAGACTCAGGGCCGGCTCTAGGCACCAGCAAAACAAGCAGGTGCTTGGGGCGACACGTTGCCAGGGGCGGCATTCCGGCCCGAGGAGGAGCAGGTGGGGAGCCCCACGGAGGCTGCCCTGAGCTGGGAGCCCCGTGCCCGGCTGCTCGGAGCCTGCGCGTGGCCCCGGGAGCTCTGCATGGGCAGCCCTGAGGCCCTGCTGGGGCGCTTCCTGGGGGGCGGCAAGGGGCGGCCACAGCTGCTGCTGAGCCCAGTGGCCTCTTCCTGGCCTTCAAGTGAGTGCGGCCCCTCCTCCCTGCCCATGTGGCCCCCGCAGCCCCGCTGGCCACCCTCCCTCCCGTGCGCCTTCCCCCGCCTCCCGCCCATGGCCCTCTCCCCTGCCTGTGTACCCCCCTGGCCGGCCAGCCCCCAACTATGTTCTGTCCCCCTCAACTTCCCTGCCTGTGAACCCCCTTGTCCAGCTGTCGTTCCCCCGCCTGTGTGCCCCTGCCCACTGTCACGCAACCCCCTTCTCCTCCCCAGCTCGGCCTCTCCCCAGCAATCCCGCACTCCACCTCCTGGCCCACTGCAACCCTGCTAGGACCCTGTCTCCTCTTCTCCCCTCCCTGCCGCCCACCTGGATCCCCATCTCCTGTCTGTCCCTCTAAACATTCCCCCATCACCACCCCACTCTCGGGGCCCTGAACCCTTCTCCCCCTGCCCCGCCATGAACCCAGCCCCCTTGTGCTGTGTCCTGACCACCTCACCCCTGCCTGGGAGCCAGGTGATTCTCCCTCCCCCTTTGGCTGAGGAAGGAGAACTCTGGTGTTCCCAGTGCCCGTGTCCCCAAGTCCCTTCCTCTCTGGGGCTGGAGAGCTTTATTAAAATTGGAATTGTGATCCCATTTAAATAGACTTTGTTTTAAATAATATACCTTTAAAATTAAATAAAAAATTGTTATGGCCTACATTTATCATAACCTATTTAAATAACTTATGAAGTAATTTTAAAAATTAAATAGAACATGTCTCCTGTCAACTTTTAAAGAAATTCTACCAGTTCCTTAGTGTAAGTTGCTGTGTAGCACCCAGAACCAGTGTTTACATCAGCAGTAGCTTCTTCTGCAGGTGAAGAGAGAATGTTTTTATCACTTTGGTTTATTCAGCTAGTTCAATTCAATGATTAGTTCATTCACTGTTGCAAAACCGAGAGTTGACGAAGCAGAAAAACTTGTTTTCCTTTTCTCTCAGTAAAAAACTGGTTATGAGAGCGTTCTAACATCTTAAAGAACATGATGACTAGAGTCAATCTGTTAAATTCACTAAGGATATTTCCTTTGTTTAATAAATGAATTTTAGATGCAAAATGTGTTTGGATACTTTTTTGTTATGTGTTCTTCGCATTTAAGGTAGTTTTATTTCATACAAAAATTAAATGCTGGTTTTGTTTATTTTAAATCGAATTTCCATCTAGACAGAAGTAGGTGCAAATCATATGTTTTAAAAAAAGTAGTCACCACTTAGCAAATAATAAATGGGGTAAAATCTGTCTCCTAAGTGTTCCTATTATACACCATTTGTAATAGAATAAAAATGTAAAAATTAAGAATCTGATTACATGTAAATTACACAATTATTTGGGCATTTATTTAGTTGGTAGCTATACTGGGTGTATTCTCCTGGTTAGTAAATAGAAGCACCAAATTTGGCAAAAAGGTTATATTTAGTTGTAAATCAACATGTTTTAAAGGTTGCTAATTAATAAGACTCAACCATCCTTTAGGAAAATATTTTAAAAGTATAATTTAAATGAGTAATTGCTCATTTAAACCAAGGTTTTCTGCTTGCCGGTTTAAATCATGATTAAAATTAAAGATTTAAATCAAAGCTATTTAAATCAAGCCACTCTGCTTCAGAGGCTGTTTGGTCCATCCCTGAAGGAGAAAGCACAGGGCTGCGCTCATGGAATAGATCCTAGGCTAGTGGGGTTTTGTTGTCTGGTGCCTGTCTTGTTCTGGACAATTGAGCTGGGGAGCTGAAACAAAAGTTCTCTTAATCCCTTTGAACTGTCTCATTGTATAGTTAAGCTGATTCTTATCCATGGACACCAAGAGTTGGAAAGCTTATGTTTTGGGGTTGGAGTCTGATTATAAGGCTTGTAATAATAAAATCCCTTTGCAGAGTGAGGAGTGGGACCGGGACTCCAGCACTAGGTGATGTGAACTGCATGCTTTGGAAGTCTTTAACTGACTTGCTGTGGATGAACCTGCCCTCCCATTGTCCTCTCATGGGGAGTCCCCTGGCACTCTCCTAGGAGATGAAAATGCCCCAGGGTTTGAACTCCCCCAGAGCACACCCCCCAGGAAACTGCACAAGCTGCATTTATGCGCACACCCCCAACAAGCCGCACAAACTGCATTTGCGCGCGCAACCTCCCCAGACCAAAAAAAAAAGGGGGGGGGGTGTCCAAAATTTTGTTTGCTTGGGGCGGCAAAAAAACCTAGAGCCGGCCCTGGTCAGACTTGAATATAAAAGTTATTCACCTTTCCCTTTTGTTTTAAAAGCTAAAAATATTTTCTAACTGTTGAAGATGTTGGTATTGAAATAAGTTTGTCCTCTCATAGCCTATCCTTACTCCTCATTCCACCTGAAGTGATATCATAATGCTGAATCTGTACTGTTACATTCAAATCTGCTACAGCTACTTGATCTCAGATCACAAGATTCATGGCAGGATCAAACAGCAGGAGGACCCGGGTTGTGCAGGAGAAAGTTCTTATTCATAAACAAATACCTGCAAAAATAGAACAGCAGAAACTGATACCAATGGGCCATATTAATAGCTTTTTATATAAATGGTCCCTCTGTTTCAAGTTTGTCCAGTATCCATGAATGATTCCCCAAGAGTTCCTCTGCAATACTGTTTCATAAATCATGAAGTAGATGGCAGTGCTTCTCCCAAAATGTCTCCGCTTCAGCTAGAAATCTTGTAGTAACAACCAAGTTTAGGGTTTGGAAAAATAAAGCTTAATATAGAGGCTTTGTGCATTTAAATAACTGTTTTATGTATTAGATGCAGAGCACTAATCCCACTAACCCTTTTTTATTATAATAGTAACTGATTATGCTAGGTACTGTATAAAAAAGATTAAGATACTACTTAAGAAAATATTTGAGTGAAAAATATTTTGAATTTATTTTTGTATATGCAGAAGCTCTACCAGCCTGTTATAAAGCCACAAGAAATAAAACCTGAACCTTTTCAAGGTAAGTGTTTGTCATGACAATGCAAATGTATAAGGTAAGCTAGCTAGGTAAATTACTGAATGCAGTTTTTTAAAGAAACTCTTAATAAATGGCTCTCTTTTATGTGTAACTTTCAGACTGAATATTTTTAACCTGTTCATTCTTATGGCATAGTTGTACAAGTGAAAACTTGGGTTATTTTGAATTCACTTCTGTTCTGGATGTAATTGCAGACATAGACGCTTCTGGTAGTTGAGCATACTGCTGCATTGATTGATTAGCACAACTCTAGTTTTCTTGTTCTGAGCCTTAATGCTATTTTGTGTTGTGCTTCAGGGCAAAAATCAGTCCCGAACAAATGGTGGGCATTTGGCAAATACTTTGTGGGTTGGGTTATTCCATAACTCAGGGCTACTCAAGTTTGGAAGCTCCAGGGGCCACAAGGAAACTCACATCACATGCCGAGGGATGCATCTTAAGTGTGGTTGCATATACATTCAAATATATATATGCAAATATGTGTAAATAGCTTCTTTCACACTGACGGGCATGAATACAAAGATTAAGGCAAGACTACACAACTTGCAGGCCCCATTTAAGTCAGTTCTGCTGATATTAATAAAAGGCAATATTTACCCGATGTCCACCCATATGGCAGCACTTTAAATGAGCAATGGCAGTCCAGGAATTTAACTACTAAAACGCACATCAACAGAAGATCATCATATTGACTCCTTTTTTGTTTTGGCTCCCACCCGCAGGCCACGTGTTGAGTAGCCCCGTCATAACTGTCTGTGGCCAAGTTTCTTGTATCCTCCTCTTCCCACTGTTGTAGACAAGATACCACACTTGATAGATCACTGGCTTCATCCATTTATGGCATTTCCTGTGTTCCTATTTATATCTTGTGAGAATACCACTTGGTTCTCAGCATCAGTCAGCAGGAAAGCAATAGCTAAGAACTGGCTGACAGGTAAAGATGTATAAAGTACACATTTGGACATGCTTTTATCATTCATTGCTGAGTGGCACAGAGTTGATTTTCTTAAAAATTATAATAAACACTGCATGTTCTCTTTTGAAGTTCAACATCAGTGAGACACTTATGATATAAATTGTAATTGTTAATGCAGAAATTAACTTTTAAATCCAGAGGTGTTCTCAACAAATTTTTTTGTGGCCTCACAGCCTTCGTCTACATTGTCAGTTCTTCTGGCATAAATATGCTAATGAGGGACTCATTAGTGTAAGTTGCGATCTCATTAGCATATTTTCTGCCATTTCTTTTTGCGCAAAAAGAAGCAGTGTGGACATTATTTTTTTTGGCGCAAAAACCCACTTTATGCAAGATCCTTATGCCTGTCCGGGTCAGGCATAGGGATCTTGCGCAAAACAGGGTTTTTGTGGGGAAAAAAACCTGTCCACACTGCTTCTTTTTGTGCGAAAAGAAACGGCAGAAAATATGCTAATGAGATCACGACTACAGTGCGGCCACCAACTCTTGCTGGTGGCTACTCTGACCGTTTTTTTTTTTTTTCTTAAGTACTTAATTCACTTTAGGAAAAACAAATCAATATACACATATACATGCCCAAATCATTGTAATTTATGTAGGATTTTTTTTTAAAAGACTCAGTAAAAAATAATGTACAGTTGTTGCTTTTCTTTGTGCTGTGTTTAGGTCCAATAAGGTGCTTTGCACATTCTTGTCCTTTTTTCCCTCTTCTCCCCTCTCCCCCCCCACGCCCTTGTCATTTCTTCTACTTTCTTTGGCTGTTTTTTTAAGACTTGCTAGACATTGTCTGTGAAAAGTGATATTAACAAACATACAAATATCTCTTTCTACAGCAGACTTACTCAGCCCCAGCAAGCCCGGAGTGGGGAGGTGGGCATGGAGGCAGCGGGAATCAGGGATGAAGGAGCACTGGGGGTGATGAACTCAAGGCCAGATCTGCCACTGTTCAACCAGGGAATGAACTCCAAAGTCCCAAGACTTGAGCCTGTCACCCATCACCCGAGGCCTGAAGTAGGGAACTCACTGGGTGCCTGCACCTCCAACTTGTGTCTCTGGGGCCGGGGAGCAGAGCCCGATCACAGCTGGTGGTCCCAGTGGACGGGTCTCTGCTTTCCCACCACTGCCCATAGGGCTGCAGCCACACGAAAAGCCTTGGTGGTCACATTCAAGAAATACTGATTTAATCAATGTCATAGGTTTACTGGGTACTCTGTAAACAGAACACTGTCCCTTTCCTAAGGAATTTACAGTTAAGAACAAATAAGGCCATGAGTAGGATGCGTGATGAAATGCATCCTAGAATACTCAAGGAGCTGATAGAAGAGGTATCTGAGCATTTAACTATCATCTTTGAAAAATCATGGGAGAGATTCCAGAAGACTGGAAAAGGGCAAATACAGTGCCCATCTATAAAAAGGGAAATAAGAACTACCCAGGAAACTACAGACCAGTCAGTTTAACTTCTTTGCCAGCGAAGATAATGGAGCAAGTAATTAAGGAATTCACCTGCAAATACCTGGAAGATGATAAGGTGATAGGAAACAGCCAAAATGGATTTGTAAGAACAAATCATGTCAAACCAATCTGATAGCTTTCTTTGATAGGAAAACAAGCCTTCTAGATAAGGGAGAAGCGGTGGATGTGGTTTACCTAGACTTCAGTAAGGCATTTGATACAGTCTCGCATGATCATCTTATCAATAAACTAGGCAAATACAACTTAGATGGGGCTACTATAAGGTGGGTGCATAACTGGCTATATAACCTTTTTCAGAGTAGTTATTAACAGTTCACAATCCTGCTGGAAGGGCATAACAATTGGGATTCTGCAGTGGTCTGTTTTCGGACCAGTTCTGTTCAATATCTTCATTAGTGATTTAGATATTGGCATAGAGAGTACGCTTATTAAGTTTGCAGATGATACGAAGTGGGGAGGGGTTTCAACTGCTTTGGAGGATAGGGTCATAATTCTAAATGATCTGGACAAACTGGAGAAACGGTCTGAAGTAAACAGGAAGAAGTTTAATAAGGACAAATGCAAAGTACTCCACTTAGGAAGGAACATTTGGTTTCACACATACAGAATGGGAAGCGACCGTCTAGGAAGGAGTCCCGCAGAAAGGGATCTAGGGGTCATGGTGGACCACAAGCTAAATATGAGCCCACAGTGTGATGCTGTTGCAAAAAAAGCAAACTTGATTCTTGGATGCATTAACAGGAGTGTTGTGAGTGAGACAAAATAAGTCATTCTTCTGCTCTACTCTATGCTGTGATTAGGCCTCAGTTGGAGTATTGTGTCCAGTTCTGGGCACCACTTTTCAAGAAAGCTGTGGAGACATTGGAGAAGGTCCAGAGAAGAGCAACAAAAATGATTAAAGGTCTAGAGAACATTACCTATGAAGGAAGACTGAAAGAATTGGGCTTGTTTAGTTTGGAAAGGAGAAGACTTGAGAGGGGACATGACAGCAGTCTTCACGTATCTAAAAGAGTGTTACAAGGAGGAAGGAGAAAAATTGTTCTCCTTGGCCTCTGATGATAGGACAAGAAGCAATGGGCTTAAATTGCAGCAAGGGAGGTTTAGGTTGGATGTTAGGAAAAACTTCCTAACTGCCAGAGTGGTTAAACGCTGGAATAAGTTGCCAAGGGAGGTTGTGGAATCTCCATCTCTGGAAATATTTAAGAGCAGGCTAGATGGTACTGGGTCCTGTCGTCAGGGCAGGGGACTGGACTCGATAACCTCTTGACATCCCTTCCAGTTCTAGTGTTCTATGATCTTTCAAGGCTTGTCTTTACAAGCTTGATTATCTTCACTCCCCTATTTTAAAAGGGCATTGGTTTGTTTCTAGCATTTTGAACGCAGTAAATCATACCCTGTGATTTTAAGGTCCTCAGTGTGCTTTGTTGGCATAATGTAAAAAAAATTTAAACAAATAGAAACATTAATTAGAACAGAGGTGAAGTTTTGTTAGAAACTTCCAGTTCTAAAACAGCTGATTTGACTTAACTTTAGAGTGTTTCCTTTTTATAACAGAGTAGACTGCTCCCAGAAATGCCACCTTGCCAAAGTGCCAGCAGAAGCTGTGAAGAACTTCACTTGGCAGTTGAGTATTTTCCAGTGGTGGGATTAGTGTCCAGAGCTGCTGGTGTAAGCAGGAATTAACTTTGAAAAATAGTCTTTATTTTGTTGTTACCCTTTTTAAACAAAACAACCACAAATTATTAACAAGAGTACACGGTTTGTGCTGAATTTTAGTATTTGCATAGTCTCTGGGAAGTTAATGCATCCTACTTTAGTAAGTGCAGTGGCCAGAAACCAAAAATGTTTAGATTACTCAATACCTTTCATTTCCTTTTTTCATTTCCCTATGTTTTGGAAAGCCTAGAACAATGAGAAATATAATGTTCTCCATGTAAACCTAAACTTTAACAGATTTAACATTGAATGCATTTAACATGTCACTGTTCCTGGCTACCTAGAGGGATCTCAACTTTTTTTGTCATCTTCACAATTTGGGGGAGGAGTCTACACTTTACTCAGCCTTCCATCACTCTTTAGCCCGTCATTAAAATTTCCTGTCACAAACATACCATCCACTGCTCTTTGTTTATTTAGAGGGGTTGCTGTGCAAATGTTTTTTTCTCTCTCGATCTGAATCATTCTGCTTTTTTTTTACTCTCCTTTGCCATTCCTGAATTATGCAGCCTGACACTTAGCTATGAAATCACATTGGCTCTCTGCTAATAATATTCCCGGTCCAAAATGCTCATTTCCCTGCTATAGCAGCAAGAGTGCAGGATTGCTTTTTGGTAGACTGTTTGAGGGGAGAGATCTATTCTTCTAGCTTGCAAATCTTTCCAAATGCTTGATTTTTTTTTTTTTTTTTTTTCCTACTCAGAGTGATCACAAGAACCAACTTTGCATAAAGATGCTCATCCTCTTAGTGCCACAGTACGGTAACATGACAGTGTTCCCTGCATTCTGCATCTACTGTCCCACTTCACTTCCTCCAAACTTCTCTCTTCCTTCCAATGTGATCTAGTAGAACAACTTCCCATTCTGTTTTTATTAAGTTCTTAATTTTTCTGGAGTAACACTTATCACTCAAGTTTTGCTAAGGGGAAAAGGTTAATTGTAACTCTGAATGCTGAGGGCAGCAATTCCAGTTCTATAACAACAAAACCTTCCCTTAAATCTACTACTTGTCTAACTGTCCATGGCTCACCTTTTCAAATGTGTTTGTCTTCTGCTTTACTATAACACAATCTTTTAAGCTTAGTAAATATTTCTTGAGGTTTTATTTGTTGTAATTGTCTTCCTTCCCCACCTCATGTTGTCATTGTTTCCTGTGTTTGTCTAATTTAGGTTGCAGTATCTGTGGGGCAGGGACCTCGTATTTTGTTTTTCCTGTCTAAACCTGATGAAGCCTCTGGGCAACATAAATTACTAGAAGTAGTAATGGCAACATATTGGCACAGAGAACCATAGTTTTAGGAGTGGAAATCAGTAAATCACTGTCCACATCTAGGTTTTTAAAGATATGTGAATTTAAAGACACTTATGCAAGGCTATAATATATTTTCAGTTATAGGGTGAACATCAGTAGTCCGGTACCTTTGGGACCTGACCACTGCCAAACCAGAGAATTTGCCAAACCACGGAAGGTCCATATTGTCTAGCAGCATTACCAACACTTCCCCTGCTTAGTGGGTTCTTAGAAGACATTTGGGGTGAATTAGAGTTAACTAACAGCACACAATACTCAAAGCCAGGTGGCTGTAAACAAACTTTAAGGGACCACAGGAAATAAGGATGCCACCAATTAACAGGGGGCAGGTGGGCTGGAGCAGCCCTCCCTGCCGTGGCTGGGGGCCCGCCGTGGCTGGGGGGCCGCTCCACCTGGGCTGAAGCACTGCCTGCAGGGCTGGAATAGCCCCCTAGCTGTTGGGGGCTAATCCAGTTCCTGCTTGTTAACCATTTGCAAACCTAGCAGAAAACTTGGCCACACTGATAAGTGAATCATGCTGGACCATGGATGTTGTCGGACCAGAGAGTGCTGGACCAGCCAGGTTCCACATGTAGTAGGTCAAACTTTATACAAGTTGCTAACCAGTAATGTGCTGCATATGTGGTGAACAGACACCTATCTGTATTGGTGAATAAGAAACAATTAATAGTTCCTCTTGTGTTCCTTTGTGACTTTATGGAACACATTTACTTACTTTTATCTATCAAGAATTCCTAAGATATGTACCATTACTTTAGCCCTGTCAGGGCTCTCTCAAAATGTTTAGGAGTCTTCTTTCAAGGAGACTCTCAGTACGTGGTGTGTTTTGGTTATTTCTTATGAAGTAGCATAAAAAGTGAACAGATAAAAGTAATAAGTATGAAAAATAGTAAATAAAATATTTCTCTTTTTGTATGCTCATATTCGAAGATCCTACAATCTTCAGTTAGTTCAATTTACAACTTCTGCAAATGTATATAAATAACTACTTGTGGGATTGATGTCAGTGAGGGAAGATTACTTGTAAACAATTGTATATTTTTACAAAGCGAGTAAAGCTGTGACTGGCTTGTGGCAACCCTTTGAATGTGGATACTATATTCTTCTATAAACACTAAATGAGAAAAATAGGTAGTACAACATGACATTAGGCAGTTCTGGCTTGATATATTGCCCCAGTCTTTAAGTCATGGGAACCATGGAGAAACCTGAGAAATGTCTCCCTACCCCTCCGCCCAGCTACTGGATGATCTATCAAACTATTATTAATGGGATCACTAAATGTACGAAGCAGTTTATTCTTTTAGTTTCCTATTATATAAAATACTGAATCACAAATTGTTTTAGAAAGCAACAAAGCAGATATTTAATAATTTTTGAAATATTTTTATAGTTTCCCTGGCTATCTCTTTTTAATAGGATTTTTTGTCCCTTCATAATTCTGGGGAAATACAGCATTTTTGATGTTAGTGTTTCTTCACAGCATCTCACATGGCAAATCTGAGGCAGGTAACAGGAGTCACATCCAAGCAGATTAGTGAAGCAATGAAGGTAAGACCTCTGTTTTCCTGTTGGGAGGAAATCTTTCATTGTGATTTTTGTCACATAACATTTAACACGTTTTCCATTAAGGGTCTAAAACTGCCTGATGAAGTAGAAATTTTAACTAGCCAAAATGTTTTTATACAGAAATTTGCCATCTGTATTTGTAAAATTACTGACTCTCTGTTTTATCAGACATAGTTGGAGTCAAATGCTTGCTTTGGACTAAGTTTCCTTTAAGACTCCGTGAAAGAGCTGTAGAAGTATTTTTGTAATTTTCACAGTGCTATAAAGATTTCAAGATTTGTGGACCTGCAGTGTTTGGAAAATTAAACCATCATTTTAGAAAAATGGTACAACCTCTGTATAATAAGTGGCATATCCTTTTTGGTAAGAAATTTGAAATGAGATGTAATATTTACTTATTCTTGATAAACTGTTTATATGTTCTTCTGTTTAGTCTTTAAATTTGCACTGAAATGTTCTTAGATGGGCTGCTAATGAAGACTGTTGCTATTATTGGTTGATGTTGGTCACTTAAAACTATAATACCAAAAAGATTGTGTTAGGTGAGGTTTTTATGGATGTCAAATACAGTTAACATGTTTTTTCTACCCATAATTAATAAATAATACTAGTTTAATTATGTGACTTGAGATTGGAGATTTGTTTTTGGGTTTTGCTTTTATTTTGTAGTCCCTACCGGCATTGATAGAAAGAGCAGAGGGATTTTCCCAAACGTTAACTTTGCAGCCCAACTTGGAACTATGCAAGCTTCGCCAAGAAGTCTTTGCTGGCTGTAAGGCTAAGGAAGAAAATAAAATCCAAAGCTTTAGAACACAAGTGAAAGTCAAACCAGCAGAAACCGCTTCCAATAAAACTTCTAATATTATCCTGAAAAGAAAGAGAACCACAGATTCACCACAGTTGAAATGCTACCCTCTGCGACAAAGAATTACTCTGAATACATGAGAGTGTTTCTTGCACTCACTTTCAAACTTGAAAATACTCTTCCTATGTCAACAGTATGGTTTAACTGTGTGTTTTGTTTTGTTTTGTTTTCTAACAGTGGGTTAGAAGTTATAGTTCTTTTTAAAAATAGAGAATTCTTAGTGGCTGTGTAGCATTAATGTTTTTATATATTTTTTCTCTTTATTATTACATCCTAGTTATGTGAGGATGTATGTAGCAGTGACGTACCTTAGAGTGCATTCATATTTTTCTCTATTTTTTTTTTTTATTGTAGGGATAGACTCAGGCCCTGATGCTTCAATTGCTTGCTCATGTGCATAACTTTATGCACATGAGTTGATCTGTTGTGTTCAGTAGGATTACTCGTGCATAAAGCATGTGTCTAAAATGGGGAGGGAGGGCAGGGGCAATCATTTGACAGGAGGCCACCTCACTAATTTTTGAAGTGGCTCTGGGCCCTGGAAGGGGCGGGGCCAAGACACTTCCGTGCTCTCCCCCTCCCACAGACCCTGATTGGCCTGGGGGTGGGGGAGCACGTGAAGTCTTTGCCCCTGCCTTCCCCCTGCCTAGAGAGAACTGCCAGCTGTTCAGAACAGCTGGCAGTTCCCTCTAGGCACCCGCCCCCTTGCAGGGCAGGAGGAGACCTCATGAGCTGCCCCCACCCCTGCCCCCAGGCCAATCAAGGCCTGGGGGTGGGAAGAGCACACAAAGTCTTTTGCAAACTGCCCCTGCCCTGCAAGGAGCACAATGCAGGGCCGGAGTAGGGAGCGAGAGACTTTGTATGCTCTTCCCGCCCCAGGCCAATCAGGGCCTGGGAGCGGGGGAGTGGCAGGGCATCCGTGGGTCAATTCTGCCCACTTGGCAGGCCGGATCCAGCCCATAGAGGCCCCTTTGCCCACCCTTGGTCTAAAAGGAATGGCGGATGAATGAACCTATTATATTTTTCCCTAAATAAAGTTAGTTAGTTAGCTGTTGATCTTTTTGACTGTTAAAGAAATGCAACTTAAAAATGTCAGTCTCTGTATAGCAGAGGCCATTTTCATTTATGAAATTCATATGCAGTTGTAAAACTGGTCTTTTTTTAGTATAATTATTTTTATTCAAAATTTGGGTCAGTTTGGCTAATTTTTTATAATCCATATTTTTATGTAAACATGGAATTTTATTATAAGTTTTAGGCATTTTATTTGCAGTATAGTTTTTGAACAAAAACCAGGCTTTGTAATATGACATCTGCATTTTCACGTCATCTAACTATAAGTGTCTAGGTGCACCCACTTTGGTCTCCCTAGGGGGCACTTCATCATGTTAGAGGATCTCCAAGCAAGTGTGTGTGTGTGTGTGTGTGTGTGTAAATATATGTAAGTAAAATATTTTTGACTAAACTTTTAAATCAATTTAGAGTAAAAGTAAATTAATACCAAGCAGAACTATCCAATATTTGAGTTTCTGCATATTATAAAAGAATAGCTAGAAGATAGCAAATTATTAAATTGAGCAGCTTGTCTTAACTTATATTACAAATGTTTCAGGAGTCAAGGCTGTTAATATAACTTTTTCCTGGCTTCTGATTACATGTGTTTACAATATAACCTTATTTCTATAACATGCAAAGTGCTTTCTCATGCTGAATAACTTTCATTACTCTTTATTGGAGAATTTCACTGATTAAGTAGACTCAATAAGAGGAAAGGATAGGCCCTATGTAACCTTTCAGAAACTGAAAATCTTGAAAGAGAAAATGTGTAGAAAAATGTAGGTTAATAAAATACGGTGGCAAATTGTAAACTTACTACAGAATGAGAATTTGTATTTTAAACATTTGTACATAAATTTTGTTTTTATATTGTACTTATGACTTGTATATCTGTAAATAGAAATGTGTGTATTCTACAAAACAAAACTAATTAAAATATTTTGTGAAATCTCAATTTATCTTATTTATCAGTTCAAGCATAATTATCTAATATGGGAATATGTAGTTACTCTAGTGCGTTAGTCTATTAGTACCTTTGGCAACCAACTTTAAGTTTTTTGTCTTCAGTACTGGTAGGATGACCATATAGCAAGTTTGTGAAATCAGGACCAGAGGAGCAGGGATAAAATAGGATCCTATAAAAAACAAAGCCCCTAATATTAGGACTGTCCCAGTAACATCAGGACATCTGATCACCCTAGGTACTGGTTCCAGTCTGGTTCTTACGGATCTTCTCCAAACTGCTACATAGCTCATGTGACCAGAAGTGTCTACTTGACAAGCTCAAGAATGGAATCCAAAGAGTGTTAGGATTATTGCAGCATGTAGATAGGAAAGAGAGAACACTATCTACCTGCATTCTGCAGGGCTGTGGTGTGCTTTTTTTGTTTGTGGGATTATAAAGATACCAACCACCCCATTACTCCACTCATTGATTCACACTTGCTCTTCTTAATTCCTTCTGCCCCACAGATAAAACTCTCTCCTTTCTACTTGTAAGACTACTATGTAAGCTCTATTATATTTTAGAATGTTTTACTGGCGTTCATCAATTAGTATCTCCTAGGTTAATAGACTGGTATAAGAAAGTGTTTAGTTGGTTTCAGGATGCCTTTGGCACTTCCTTCTTAAGTCCTAGCTAAGCAACAACCATGTATTTGATCTGTACAAAACACAGACATGGCTCCCCTGGCCCCAGGAGAAAACATTCCAAAAGGCAAAAATCAGGTAAACATCTTAATAGTCTGAGCAAGGCATCTTGGAGCTACTTTTATAAACTGAGCTAAGGATGGTGGCACTGACATTAATGTTTTAAGGCTCCACAGAACATGTGATTTTGGGGGGTGGGGGTATAGGAATGAAGTGACCATGGATTCTTGGTGTTCTGTGACATGGAGAACATTCCAAACATGGGATATGGTTGGAAGAAGACACAAACCAGAGTGGTAGTGGGGGAAGAGGTGAGGCTAGCAAGTTAAGCAACATGGTTTAAGGGTAACTTAAACAAAAATATCACCTTAAGCCTTATGGGTAGGCTCTGTGTCTGGACACGGATACTCTATGCAGTTCGGGATCTTTGATGACAGCCATGGGCCTGAGATTACAGGCAGAGGATATGACACAAGCAGAACATGCCAAGAGGCTTCTTTTTGGAATGGATGTCATGGTAAGATTAACTACATGGAAAATGCTTCTGATTTTTTTAAATATGGAAAGCTTTTTAGAACCAAAGACTGACCTTTCATACACTTTTGCGGGGTTTCTTGTGCCTGGCCTTTTTTGATCTGAACATGCAAAATGCTTCATCTTTCCGTGTAAGATACTTTTTTCCTTCAGGGAACTTTCCATTGAAATATGCAGTGTTGCAAGGCAAGTGTCTGAAGTGTGCATTTACTGAAATGTCACTATAGTCAAACATTTTTATTTTTAACTTGAGGTAAATTGGTATTGAATCAGGAGATGTCTAGCAGTTCTTAATATAACCTATGAATTCTGCAAGAGATACCTACTTCATGAAGGAAGGACTCTTCTTGATAAAGTTCTAACCACATTTCCATTTTAAACTGCATTTATCACTCATTACATTTTTCACTTTAGATTGTTGCCACTCTGGAGCAGCAGCTGATTTTGGGGCCCTTCAAGTCCACTCCCATTGGGGGAGGAATCAGTGCTATGGAGTCTGGTTGGGTTTGTTTGGATTTGTTTGCACTTCATGCACTGTTTCATGGCCAAAGGTGGTCACAAAGAGCACGTAAGTAAATTTCTTTTTCAGAAATCTCTATCCAAACTTTACCCAGTGCCCATTTCCTAAGAAGCAACTCTTCCCAAAGAATTTACTCTAGTTGGAGATTAAACAGTAAACTTCTTGATGATTTGTCACAGCTTCCTGAAAGAAAACTATACCACCAAATTAACAATACAGCATTTCTGCAAGGACTGTGCTCTGCTTGCATGCTCACTGCTTGTCTACATGATGAGGTGGTGTTTAGCAAGCCAGTAAGCTACAGCATACTGCTAATTCATTGTATGTATATTGTTGGGGCAAACTACAAGTTTTGAGGAGATGCAGCTATGTATTTGTGTGTGTGCGCACTCAGCACACCAAAGCTAGAGAAATTTGCATAGTGGTGTCAAAAGGGAGAAGGCACTTGTGCCTCGTGGCCATATCCCTTCCCCTGGCTATGTGAGGCAGCACTGTCCTGACCCCCCTCAGTTCCATCTTCCCACCCAGGTTGGAGTTGGAACTCTGTGGTTCTTGCACTAGATGATAGTGAAAATTGTGAGATTATTTCCTAGACTCCGGACTAGGTACAACTGAGTATAGTACTGATGGGAGTCATGCCAGCACAGGCTGGCAGCAATGGACTTCCTTTGCCTTTCCATCCCAGCCTCTCCCTTGGTCCAGGACTTTGCCAACACTATGTTATTTATAGCCTCATTGGCTGGACCGTCCACTGGACCTTTGGATCTGTCAGCACCACACCCCAAAGTTCATCTGCATTTGTGGAAGCTGAGCTGGTACTGGGCTTGGTGCACAGGACTGCCTCAGCACCATTGCATTGGGCACCACTGATGTTACTGTGGTGGCTCTTACCACACTCCATTTTGGCATTGACATATACATAGACTTTAGGGTTAATGCCATTTCCACCAGTGGGAACAATGGAGGTGTACTCAGTGCTGATGGTGCCATTTCCAGGGTCAGAGCCAGTCCTGCCCTCCTTTTGGATGATGGATGAGTCCAACGTTACTTGCCCCCTCCAAAGCCGGTTCTACCATTATCCCCAGAAACTCAAAGCTCCTTTGGGTAAAGCCAGGGATCTTCCTCCTCCCACTCTCCACTATCTGACTCTCAACAGGAGCTGTTTATGGAGCACAATGGGTATCAGGACTGGCACTCAACTCACTCAGAATAGGCAGCCCTGACCTAGCGCCTACTGGCTGCCAATGTCTTAGCCTTATCCAAGCCTTACCCTGCCTAATCACCTCCATGGCTGCACTGGACATTCAAGCAGAGTTCCTGCAGCAGAACTCTGATAAATTGTTGGATATCCTGTAGCAGTCTGCCCCTGGGAAAGTGGCCCTTCTTATTAATTATGTGTCCCTAGAGCCTGCAAAGTAGGTTCTTTGGAACATGCTGGCTTCAGTACCATGGAGAAAACCTTAGTCCTGGTGCAGACAATAGAGGCCTTTTATTCCCCATGGGTCCCATATTCTGTGGAAGTAACCACAATGAATGATAGAGCCCAGCAGTGTAGATTAAAGTCCACTCCAAAGGACTTTAGGGGTAGAAAAAAGTACCCCATTTCCTCCCTGCAAATACAGATTGTGAACCAGCAGATGTTGTCCAAATACAATTTTATAAATTGAGCTAGTCTGCCTAAATTTGCAGATAGACTGCCTGATGCTTCCACAGGCTGCTTGGTGGAAAAGATGTCACAGCAAGTCCACACTGGATGTTATGGACACTTCAGCAAGACCTAAGACTTCCATGGTCACTATGAAAAGGAAGTCCTGGTTGCAGAATTCAGGCATTGCTTCCAGTGTGCAGCACGCTGTGGAGCAGGGCTATTCAACTGTGGAAGCCCAGGGACCACAATGACACTCTCAGCACATGCCGAGGGCCACAACTTAAGTGTGGTTGCATGTATATACAAATAGCTTCCTTTGCACTGACGGGCATGAATACAAAGCACTTCCCACAATACCCTGGTGCTCCTAGCACCTCCTCCCTGGGGACTAGAAATGCTGACACTCTGTACCCATCTGTTCCAGCCAGCCTGTCTGCTTGCGTCTTTCGATGCTGGCCCCTCCTGGGAGACTCTTCGCTGTTGTGGAGCATGTTCCTAGTGGAGGCCATGTTCAAAGGATCCCACCTGTGGGCCACGTGTTGAGCCCTGTGTAAACCCAAACTGTACAGTGGGCTGCAAACATACAGGCTGCATGCGGCCCACAGGCCACATGTTGAGTAGCCCTGCTGTAGAGGATCTGCCCTTCAATGGCTGGATGCTTTTCTTTGACAAGACTACTCCTTCAGAGATCCCAGGGCTATTTTATGTTCCATAAGGGCGTGTGCACTGGCACAGCCAAGGGCCACTATGATGGTCAACAACAGATGCACTGATATCCACAGTGCCTCTTCGGGCAGCCTGTTCCTTTCCCAAGGCAGTAGGACTTCCTCAAAAAGGGGCATAGGCCCCACGGAAGGAAGGTGGGTCCAGGATTCAGAAAGTCCACATGCCCTCCCCCTCTGTCCCTCAAGTGTCTATTTTGATTTCTTGGTCCATAACAGTGGTCCCGGTCCTCCTCCTCTTTACCCTGACTCTGTTCAAGGACAGGACGGCTTGCTTTTATGACATTTGAGATTCAATTACAGTTACAACTGACAGCTGGGTCCTAAGCACCATCAGATTGGGCTACACTATTCAATTCCTCTCCACCTCTTCTCCCTTCCTCTTCTCTCCATCCCTCTTCAGAAGTCTCACAAGATACTACACAAAGAGGTCCATTCTCTACTGGCTTTGGGAGTGGTGGAGGAAGTTCCTCTGGAATATCAAGTCAGGAGTTCTGTTCCTGATACCTCCTGGTCCCCAAATCCAAAGGCTTTCACTGGCTCAATAAATATATCAGGTACATAAAGTTTGGAAGGGTTAGCCTATCAACTGTACTTCCCGCATTGCCTCAATGCTGCTGTGGTCTTTCAGAATGCCTATTGATTTGGCAGTTTTGCCAAACCACAGAAAACTCCTATTTGTCATGGCAAAATGCTATTTTCAGTACACAGTTCTTCCTTTTGGCGTCTCTTCTAGCCTCTCCATCTCCCCCAGCCACTCCTCTCCCCCCCCACACACACAGGTTTTTATCAAGTGTATGGCTATAGTGATGACTTAGTATTCCTGTTTTCCCATATCTGTATGTCTTGCTGCTAAGGGCCAGATCCAGAAAGCACACTGGTTTTTTCTCACATATGTTCTATACCATGTGTACTTGACTGTCTGGATCTCATCCAAAACACTGGGAAGTTCTCCCTCATAAAATTAAATTCATTGGGGCCCCAATAGACTCTGAATTTGAGAGCACTTTTCCAGCCTACCATTTTGAGACTCTTGGCCCCTTTTGCTTTGGTTCTCATTCAGAACAGCTCAGATATGCCTGAGGCTCTTGGGTAAAAGCAAATCAGGGGTTTGTAAGGACCTGGGCCAGAGCAAGTGGGGGTCTGCCGAAGAAATAGGGTCAAAGCAGGAAGGGGGAGTGCGGTGTTGAAAAGTACTTAAAGGGACAGGGAGGTGTTGAGGGGGGTGTTGGCTGGGCTCAGTGGTTTGAATTGCTGCTAGGTTCCCTCCTCTGATCATGAAAGAAAGAAAACTGACCTGGGCAGGAGCTGTCTGCAGCACAGAACAAGTTACAACAATGCCCAGTGGGTTCCGGTGCTTCCTTTCCAAAGCCAACCAGAAGAGACTGTATGGGGGGAATCCCACACAACCTTGCAGGCTTCCAAGCTGCAGCAGCAGGTGGGGTGGAAAGAAATACCAGAGGCAAGGCTGCACTAACTTCAGAGGGGGAAGAAAAGTGCCTGTGCCTTCCTGAAGAAAATCCAGTTATCTCCTGTGGTGTGGTGTGTGGGACTGGAATGGTTATTACCTGGACAGCTATGTGCATGTGTCTGTACAACGGTGAATTGACTGTGGGACTGTCACAACCAGCATTTTTATCAGCATATCTCAGTAGAATAAGCTCTATTGGCAAACCGAACATTGACTTCCTTCCAGTCCCAGCCCCATATCTGTCCTGTTCTAGATGATCCCTGCTTTCCTTCCATGCCCAGTGCTTGCCTCACCTGCTCTTCATCATCTCCTTCCTCTTCCTTAGAAGCCTGGCTTCCCATCTCCTGCTCCCTGGGGAGCCGGTTAACCATTACCCAGTAAGCAGCATCCCTACTCTGAACTAGGGGATGTGAACAACTAGCCAACTATCTGATAAGCAAATGTTTATCGGATAGCCGTTCAGCTAGTCGCTCCCCCCCACTCCCTTGCTATCTCTATCAGAAAGAGGCAGCAAGAGGGGGAATAGTAGGTGTTACTTCAAATCAGCAGCACCGCATGGAGCCCGGGGCCAGCTGGGGTGTCCCCAGGCTGCACGCATCGTTTGAAAGCAGCAGTGCAACGTGGAGCCTGGGATCAGCTATGACCTCCCCCGCTGACCCCAGGCTCCGTGCAGTGCTGCCACTTTGAAACACTGCGAGGCGCCTTACTCCGGGGTCCCCGCAGCGTTTCAAAGTGGTAGCACCACATAGAGCCTGGGGTCAGCGAGGGAGTGCCCAGCTGACCCCAAGCTCCATGCTGCGCTTTCACCTTTGAAGTATAGCAACAGTCCTAGGATGGTTGTTACACTTCAAAGGTGGAGGTGCCCTATCGACCAATCGATGCAAAATGCACTGACTATTTGATTAGTCAATTACTCAATATTAACATCCCTACTGTGAAGATTCTCCAGCATGACAAACCAGGAAGCCCTCCCTTCTCCTTTCATGGAGCCCAGGAGAGAACAGCGCTGGGACTCTAGTGATCACAAAGCAATGTCAGAGCCGTTCACGTTTCTGCAGCAGGGAGAAGGGCCGTTGCAATGACCATGCAGAGCAAATGAGGGGCTGGACAGCCAGGTCCAAGCTGACCTCCTTGGGCACTAGAAGTGCCACCTTCTGCCCATTACCTGTGGGTTACAGCTGCCCCTCCCCTATGCTGTGGCTCCTGTCTTCTGCTGCCTCTCACCAACATACTCCTCAGTTTTTGCTAGGCAACAGCCTAGACTATCCCATTACAGAGCTTGTAGTCAAGCAAACTCCACCAAGCCCCATAACGCACCCAACCACACAGGTTTTTCCTTTGGGCCGCCAGCCTGGGAGGTAGCCATCCTGCACACTAGCGGGTGCTGAGGGGGGAAAAGCAAAGCCCTTGTGGGAAGCATTCAGAGGTTTTCTCATTGGCATTGGAGCTTGCTCAGCACCCCATACTCCCACCTCACCTCAACACTCTGCCCAGCCTGGAGCCCCCTCCCAGAGCCAGCATCCCCTTCTCCACCCATCCTGCACCCCAACACTGTGCCCAGCCTGGAGCCCCCTCCCAGAGACTGCACCCTGCATCTCCCCCTGCACCCAAATTCCCTCTCACAACTTGCGATCTCTCACCCCTTGCTCCCAAATCCTGGCCCAGGGCCCACATCCCCTGTCCCAGACCAATGAAAGTGAGTGAGGATGAGGGAAAGCAAGTGATGGAGAGAGGGGTGAATGGAGTGGGTGGGGCCTCAGGGAGGGCGTGGGGTAGATCCTGGGTTGCCCTGATTTTTAAAAAGTTATCTTGGACATAAAAAGGTTGGAGAACTCTGGTTTAAGCCATTGTACCATTTCCTCCCCTCCCCCATAACTTAACTGCTAAGAGGTCAATGGAGGTCAAACCAGGAGCCACAATTTGTATGTTGTTGAGCTGCCCACTAAATACAGGAGGCCCCCAACATGCGACCGCCCGAGTTCCGACCCCCCGCACTTACACTTACAATCAGAAACCCCCGACTTACGTCCTTGGCCTGCATTTACCACAGGCGCATGGCGCCTATTGTAAATGAGAGCTTGAGTTACGACACCCCCGGCTTGCGATGCTTCCCCAGGAACGGATCGCGTCGCAAGTCGGGGGCCTCCTGGACATGTTCTCTAGCTCGTCCTTTGGAGGCCACTTGTAAAGATCTTATGTAAACAGCAGCAAATTGGCTGTGCTGAGCCATCAGTCTCGCTGTCAATTGCATTTTTGACAACTTGCATACCACATTACAACTTTCCCACAAAATTTCAGATTTTTCCTATGCTAATCAGCTGTCGCCTACCCATGTTGATATTGGCTTGTAAAGGGCCAGATGCTCTTCTAACATGTAAATATCTGCTACAAAGTTTGTCTCCATCAGTAGAATATGGTTCATTGCTTGAGCTATTAGCCACATTTAAAAAGTCCATCCTGTCTACCAAATATGCTATGTTTTTAGTCTCAAAGGTGCCACAGGACTGCATGTTCTTTTTAAAGTGTACTAGTGTGTAATTTAAGAGTTTTTCCCCAGATTTAAACAAACCACATACTTCTGCACAATTAAAGATATGTCTGTAGTGCAGCTGGGATTATAATTCCCAGTTTGGGTGGACATAGGTGCCCTTGTTCTGCATGAGCTATCGTGTTACAAATAGCAGTGTGGCCACAGTGGCTCCACCTAGATTCCCAAGTACCTAGAATTGCAGATGGGATTATACTTGGATGGGTAGCCCAAGCCACAGCTTACGCCCCTGCAGCCACACTGATAATTATAGGTGCTAGGTCGCCTGCAGCTGGTGTGTGTAAGTCTACGTGAGCTGGGAAATACACTTCCTGGCTGCAGTATAGATATAGCTTCAAATGTGTGCAATTTCTCAGTTACAGATACATCTACTCTCTGCTTATGCACTTGGAGCTTCCAGCGAGGGCAATGGAACTTGAGCGTGCACAGGGAGAAACAAATAATGACATTTTTATGTCAACTACTGCACCTCACATTGCATATGAATAGTGCAGGTTCATACTTTTAGCATCAGTCAGTTCAAATGTTGTGACACCTCCTTGGTATAGCTATGTGTTGTTGCAATACCCATTTTGCAGATGGGTAAAATGAGATAGGGAATTATTAAGCTTTTTGCCTGAGCAATAGAGTAATTGCTGGGACTAGAACACAGGAATTCTCTCTCCCAAGGTCTACTTAACTGCCATTGAAATCACTTTAGTTAGGTGTCTAAATACACTTGAGGATCTGGGCCAAAGTGACTTGCCAAGGTCACACAGGAAGTCTGTCCCACAGCAAGGAACAGTCTGATCCTCTACAGTCCCAAACTAATGCATTAACCACAGAACCATCCGTCCTCTGACTCCCTTGGACTTCTATGATTCCTGGATCAAGCCCCATGCCTTCTACTCTAAACACTATAAATATAATGCTTATAGTCCTCATGACTGAATTAATAGTTTACAATAATTTGCAAGCTGCATGACTTGATATTAATTTAAATTGTATGAATCACATGAAAAGATCTGGAAATAACAGAAAATGTAGAAGTACCTAATTAGAAATATAGACACACCCAATTTGATCATTATGATAGGGTTAGCTGAGGTTTTACAACTACAGCATCTATTGGGTTTTTTCTAGGGCTTGAATCTGAATTTCATAGCTGAACAAAATAATGTATGCTTCTAGTAAAATATTGAGATGTTTTATCTGAATACATACTGGGTAGGCATATACATGCTAACCTATACAAGTATCCATTGCCTAGGGAGAAAAATCAAAAAGTTAATGTTTGAAAAATAATTTGAAGATGAAAAGAGTGAGTGTTAAGTACTAGTGCTCAATATGTTGTTAAAATATTATTTGAATAATAAGCCTGAATTAACCTTTTAATCTTGAAACAGAAGATTTTTTCTGTTTTCATCAATCAGACTTGATTTGTCTCCAAATAAAAAACCATGCTGTGTACTTCTTATAAGGGCATCCAAGGACTAGTCCATGTGAAAAATGGATTTTTCAGACATCTCCCTGCATGAGCCCAGGACAATACATGCATAGTATTTGGCCCACATTTATGTCTGGTATAATTGCACAGACATACACTCCACTTCTGACATCAGTGTTGTTACCCCAGGGATGAAGTTATTCCACTATGCATAAGGGGTTTGATCCAAAGTCCACTGAAGTCAGTGGAATTCTCCCCCTCCCCAGCCTCCATAGCGAATATGTATTAACTTGGGAAGTTTACCTGGGATGAGTTTGAAATGGCTGTATTGTCCATAGGAGTAAAGCCCCAAGTGATTTTTTCAGATTATCCCAAATAACAATGCACACAAATGTGATACCACATTGCATATCATCAGTAACCACCCCTCATGTTTAGAAAAAAACATGTTAGAGATTTTTGAGTTGTTTTATATTCCTCCACTCATAAAGCCAGTCTGCCTCAGGTTCCATGTGACCAACTGCACTGTTCTTTGAGAAAAGAGAAAATTAATCTATTTTGGAAACCTTGAAAAGTGCTCTAAAATACACACAGAGCCTACTGAAAATAGAAACAAATGCTAGGTTTACTCTTTGCAAAGCTGGGCATCTTCCCTTTAACTAATAATGCAAAGCTTCCCTGTAACCTTGAGGGATCGCAGAATATCAGACCTCAAACCTGACAGAAGTGCCAGAATTAATATTGCCCTTCCTAAGCCTTGGATTGGTGTATTTTGGGGGGAAATAGTTTGGGGGAAACAGAGAAACATTTTTCTTCTGGTTATTTTTAAATGAGTAGCAAAACTGTTAACTCAGGTGCTCAGGAGTTTGGAATATAAAAACAATATGTCTTTTTCAGCAACATGGAACATTTTGCAGCTGGAGTAGTATATCAAATTTCATATAGGTCACTATGAAGACATGTTAATTTTACCTCTTGAACTTTTGACTTGTAATAATAATTTGTCAAGAAAATCTTTCAGGGAGCTACACTGATGCATGTGTGGATGAAAAAAGATCCTCCTGAATGATGAGGCCAGAGGTAGCTTCTGGGCATGGCAAGATTTCAATTGTCCCCCTATGTCTTTCTAGCTAGACAAGGTGCATTAGGTAACATCTCTTACTGGACCAACTTCTCTTGATGCAAGAAACAAGCTTTCAATCTCTTGTCTGGGAAACTAAGGCTTTGTGTATACTACACAGCTTTTAGCATCATGGCCAGGCTGCTAAAAATCAAGCAGTGTAGCCACTGTTTGTTGGCTGTTTTGCAGACAAAATACTTACACCCCGAATGAGCAGCATTCACATTGTAGGCAGAAGAGCGCTGCCCCTTGCCGTGGCAAAATTTTTGTCTTTTAGGGGATGTTTTATCATTGCAGTGTCAGTATAGATATAACCTAACACAAAGCTTGTGTCTATACTGGCAATAGCTGGACAAAACTTTTGTTGTTCAGGGGTGCTTAACCCCTTCCCTCAAAATGACAAGGTTTTGCTGCAGCAAGCACTAGTGTGAATGTCGCTTTGTCGGCAGGCTGTGCTGGCTGAAGCGAAAGACACTCATGGAGGTCAGAAGTGTTTAGCTTGCAAAAGTGCACTCACTGACTTGTTGCTAAAAGCTGTGTAGTGTAGACATACATGTCAATACTCAAAGTGCCACTGCTAAATACAAGATTTGAACAGATTGTTTAACATAAGTAATACATTTCAAGGGCCCATTCAAGGGGAATTGGCCTGTTAACACCCCTCCTGTCAGTGAGGGTGAGAAGAAGAAAAGTGGGGAGAAGGCAGGCAACTAGGAGGGTTGTTAGTGCCTCGTAGAGTCTTGTATAACACATACATCCAGTAACACTATTCAGTCCAGGATTTTTAGTGGTTAGCAAAGTTATGAATTAAACTCCCAGGGTTGCTAAGTATTTATACTGTTCTGTCCCTTTTTATATACAGAAAATAGGTGTTTTCACTGTCCCGTTAGAGAATCCATCTAACCCGCTGTGTGGCCGTGCCGGAGGGAGCCTATTAAGGAATGTGATCCTGAGTTTCCTCTCTTCCTCCTTACACTCCCCCTCCTATTCCTCAAAAGTACAATTGTAGAAATGGGGCTAAGCCCAAGCTCCGCGTCTGAAGATCCCCCAGACTCCCTGTCCCTCCTCCGCGCGGGAGCCGAGTTTTCTCTGTAGGGAGCTGAACTAAATCCTGTCCCGTGCACCCCCTTTGCCCTAGGTGTGGGAAGGGGGGTTGTCTCCCCGCGCCCAGGGGTCGCTTTGCGGTACCGCTCGCAGCTCGCTTCCTATTTCCAAACCGCCGGCGGTGCCGGAGCAGGGCTGCCGCTTGCCCCAGGCGTGCGGGGGGAGGGCGCCCTGCCCCCCGCTGTGCCCCGCAGCCCCTCTCGCTTCCCCACGCGGCATCCAGAAGCGGCGCCCTTGCGGTTTGCAGCTAGTTCCCTCCGAGGTTTCAAAGGGCGCCACGTGACTTCCATGAAATTGACAAGCAGCGGCCGGCGCGGGTGCGGGACTCCCAGGCGCGGCGGCCGGATCCGGGCAGAAGAGGCGGCCCCGCCCCGCCCCGCGGCCCGGGGAAGCACAGAGCGCGCGAGCCGCGCAGCCAGGTGCGAGCTGCCGGGATGCCCCGGGCCGGAGTTTCCCCCTAGCGAGGCTGGGGACTGGAGTGCGCTGGCAGGGGCCGGGGGGCGGGCAGCGGGGCTGCTCCTTGGGCTCCCGCCGCGGCCCCGGCCGCTCAGCAGCTCCCGGCATGTCGCACGGGGCCGCGGCTTCGGGCAGCGTCCTGCGGAGAAGCGCCTCTTCCGACGGGAACCAGCCGCAGGTACCGCGGGGCACGGGGAGGCGGAAGGGGCCGGGCACGGGCCGCGGTACCCGGGGTGCCAGGGGCCGGGTGCGGGCGGGCGAGGGCAACGAACTCACGAGCAGCTTCTCCCGGCTCCAGGGCTCTGCTTCACCTGGGCACCCACTTGCCGGCTCACCCCCACACACACTTGGGCACCCACTTGCCGGCCCACCCCCCTCCCCACACACACACTTGGGCACCCACTTGCCGGCTCCCCCCCACACACACACTTGGGCACCCACTTGCTGGCTCACCCCCCCCACACACACACACTTGGGCACCCACTTGCTGGCTCACCCTCACACACACACACACACTTGGGCACCCACTTGCTGGCTCACCCCACACACACACACTTGGGCACCCACTTTGCTGGCTCACCCCACACACACACACTTGGGCACCCACTTGCTGGCTCACCCCACACACCCACTTGCCGGCTCACCCCCACACCCACTTGGGCACCCACTCTGCCGGCTCACCCCGCACACACACACACACTTGGGCACCCACTTGCCGGGCTCACCCCCGCACACACACACACACTTGGGCACCCACTTGCCGCTCACCCCACACACACACACACTTGGGCACCCACTTGCCGGCTCACCCCTGCACACACACACACACACACTTGGGCACCCACTTGCCGGCTCACCCCTGCACACACACACACACACTTGGGCACCCACTTGCCGGCTCACCCCCCCCGCACACACACACACACACTTGGGCACCCACTTGCCAACTCACATACGTACGCGCGCACACCTGCCAGCTCACCCTCCCCCCCACATACACACTTGGGCAGCCACTTGCTGGCTCACCCCCCCACCCACACACACTTGGGCACCCACTTGCCGACTCACATACGCACGCACGCACACACACTTGGGCACCCACTTGCCTGCTCACCCCCCCTTTTAACATCTGCTGCTTATTCCCCACGCCTCACAAGGAAATGTTCCCTCCCAATCGCAGTGCTTTGTTTCACCTCCAAATCTCTGCGGCAGTGAATGGATCCGGGAGCAGCCCGGGAATCACTTTTCACATGAGTCTCCTGTAACTAGTGACCAGAGTTGGGGGGACTGGCAAGTGGAGAAGGCTTTTGTCTTCCTCTTGGGATGGTAGATAAGCAGGGTGCCAGGGTGAGAGAGGAGGAGGATCAGAATAGCGTTGCCAGTTTTAACTGGACATATTCCTGGAGGTTTCATCACGACATAACCTCTAATTAACACTTAATTTTTAATACCTGGAGACTCCAGGACAATCCAGCTCTAATCAGAAGAGAAATGGCTGCTTCCATGCTGCCAACTGAGCAGCATCTCCTTGATGCTTTTGTAGTTTGTCCTGCCCTTGTCTTGGACCACTAACTGTTGCCTGGATAAACTTAAAACATGACAAATGGTCTAGCAGCACCCTAGAGACTAACAAAACATGTAGCTGGGATCAGGAGCTTTCGTGGGCACAGCCCACTTCTTCAGATGTTGCCTGGATGTTCCTGTGCTGCAGTCACAGGCATGGGAAATAGGGGTGTGGGGCCTGCGCTGGGGTCCCAGCCACCAGCCTGCACCTGGGGGCCCTGCTGCCACCTGGGCTCCCATCAAGCTCCAGGGGGTCCTGGCTACTGGCCTCACAGGCTCCACTATTGTCCCTGAGGCCCTGGCCACTGAGGACTCTGCTGCTGCCCCCAGACCGTAAGTCCCACACCCAGGGCTCTGCAGCCACCTCCAGCTGTGGTCCCAGCTTGAGGCAGTGAGGGGCACGGACAGGGTAAGGTAGGGAAGGAGGGCACAGCGCAGCACCAGAACTCTATTCTGGTTTCTGTTGCCACTGGCTGTAATGTCTAGCCCCTTGGGAAGATGCAGAAAAGAACAGAACAAGATGCCCCCTTTGCACAGATCTGAAGGAACCATGAGCATTCTTCTTGCCCACTCTAGCCCTTTCTTCCATGAAACCACATGCAGGCACACGTCTCCTGAGCCTGTCGGACACATGGGGTGGAATTCATCACTGGTGTGACTCCACTAATTTCAATAGCGTTACCTCAGAGATGAGTTCAGTTTGCGGACTTTAGCAGTCTGGGTAGCACTGCATTACAGCTCCTACTAGGACAGCTTTTTCCAGCCAGGACCTGCAGTTTTAACTGCTCTCTGCTCTATTATTATAAATCTTCCTTGTAAGAGAGGAAACCGTGGTTAACTTGACGTGCTTTGGAGTAAACATTGCTAGGAGCAACAGCAGCCAGCACTCATAATGCTGTGCTTGACATGCTGGGATGAGCTCCACGTCTGCTCTCTAAACCACGATGAAAGGCTATCGATTATGTCATATTACAAACCTCTAGAGAAATACTTACCGCATGCTTCAGGAGTTCCTCCCCTGCTTCCCAAGCCCAGCTTGCTCTTCTGCAGGATTTGCAGGTGACGGCTCATTCTCTGGACTATAAAAATCATACTGATTTCTATGTCGAATGTGACTGAGATCCGCAGACAACTGCTACTGGGCATTGTTAGCTAGAGGGCAAGCTTGTTTACTCAATTCCTTTAATATATATAAAATTATGCTCCAGTCTGAGAGGAAGCAGATGAAATCTCAGAACACATGGAGAGTTTTACAGGTAAGAGAGGGAGGGTTAATTATTGATTTATAATGGAAAGCTTCCCAAAGCCTCCATAAACCATCCTCAAGAGTTCAGAATGAAAACAGAAAGTTACTTTCTAGATTGTGAGTGGATTTTGTGTGGTAACAATACAGGAAAATGCAAATCCAAAATAGGATCTCTTAGGCTACATCTACACTGCAACGCTACTTCAATATACCGGAGTATCCTGAAATAGCCATCCTGCGTCTTAACAGCAAGCCCATTATTTCAGGCTCGCTATTCTGATGTCCCTGTAAACCTCATTCCATGAGGAGTAAGGGATGTTTTGGAATAGCAGGTTATTTCAAAATTTGGCACTGTATAGACAGGACCAAATTATGAAATAAGTTATTTCGAAATAAGATTGAAATAAGATCCACAATTTGTAAAGCTCAAATTGCGTATCTTATTTTGAGCTACAGTGAAGTGTAGATTCACCCTTAGTTAAGATAATTTAAATAGGAGATCTTCCTCTTTAAAAGGCCAAAAACATTGATGACTGTGTACATTTCAAAGGTATTGTGGCAGGTGTGTTATATGCTATTTCTGTGATCAATAAGGTTGTTTCTCAGAGACCATATGGTCTACTGGATTAAGAAGATGTAAAACACTATTATTCTTATTGATAGAATTTTACATCTACTTTTCATACACAGGTGTAAGTGGCTACAAGTTACAGGCAGATGTGCTGGAGCAATTTTTACAGTGGTGGTGCTGAAAGTGGAAACCATTTCTTAGGTGGTTATTACTACTTCAAGCCAGAGGGTGCTGCTAATTCCAGCCCCCCCAGATGCAGGAAACTAGAGAATCAGGCCTCTCTATTTTTAATCCTAGTTATGCCACTGATTTGCTCACCAACTCCAGCTTCCACTGGTATCAATAGGAGCTGCAAATGTTCAGCCACAAAAATCTCTCTATGCCTCAGTTTCCTTGTTTGTGTAATGAAGATAATACCACTTAATGATCTTTGCAAAGTGCTGTAAGAGCTGTGGATGGAGGGGATTATAGAAGAATAAAATATTATAAAGAAACACACCAGACTGACTGCTTATTTTCATTAACATTTATTTCCTTGCCTTTTCTATCTCAAGGCACTTTAAAAAAATCTATAAGGTAGGTTTGGTTTGGTTTGGTTTTTCAGAGTCCTGAGGAGGATGATAGGAAGATAAGACGGAGAGAAAAAAACAGAGTCGCTGCCCAGAGAAGCCGAAAGAAACAAACGCAGAAAGCAGACAAACTACATGAGGTGAATGGGTACTTCATATGTTGCAGTTCCCTTTTGAACATTGTGTCCAGAATTTAACAATAATATGCATGTCTTAAACAGATATGGGGTGATTTTCATACTAATCCAGCATGATGAGGTGTGGGTTTGCTGTAAAAACATGTGAATTACTTTTACTGGACCATGACGATGAGCTGTCTAATGTAATGTTTGGCCTTCATTAAAACACCTAGAACTTGCAGAAGGTGCTAGATCCTTATACTGGACAACTAAGGAATAAGTTTCCCATAAGGGAAGCTTCTTCTAACTCCAATAAGTCACTGAAGTATGAGGCTGCATATAATACATAATCCTATTTGAAACAATTGTGTCTGTTTTAATTGTGCACATAAATGCCTGATTCTTTTTTAAATCCTATTAATAAGTTCTCAAACTCAATAATGTAATATGGCGGTCCTACTATGTGTTCAGTTGTAAATCGAACAGAGCAGGGATTGTCTCTTTTCTGTGTTTGTATAGCAGCCAGCGCAATGGGGTTTCACCTCAATTGGGACTTTCGAGCACCACTGTAATAGAAATATTCACTGCTACAGCTTCTAATGCTTTTATATAAGAGATGCAGCTCTCAAGGCTCAATCCAATACAGAATTATGTGTCTTCTACATTATGAAAACATGATTTTGTTACAGAAGACAATTTGACATGTCCTTGCAAAACACTGCAAAGAGCAGGAAATACTTGTATTGGGGGGTCATCGTATCTGGGTTCTGTGATACCAAGTTCTAGACATGAAAGGCCACATATAGAATGCCTCCAAACTCATCTACAATTCAGGACAGTTAATTTGTTCCCATAGGCAGATTTGTTCTCTCTAAACTGCTTATATAGTAAGAAAATTGTTATTCGCCATATTTTCCTGCTTCTTACTTGAGCAGCACAGCTTCACCGGTGGTTAATGATCCCTGCCCAGTGAGAGGCTCAGGGCGTGACTGAGCAGGGCTGATTAATCACCCATGAAGCTGTGCTGCCCCCCCAGTTTAGAGGGGACATTGCTAGGCAGTCTCTGCTCAAGTAAGAAGCAGGAAAATATGGTGAATAACAATTTTCTTAATATATAAGCACACTGGGCATGGTGGTTGGCGAGCCATTGTTGATCTAGAGATGAACTTCTCTGGAAGTGTTTGCTAGCCCACATTCAACTAAAAGTGAAAACCAAAGAACACTGATAGAGTTGCACTGAAACACTGCTCCCACAGCCTGTCATGCTGATTGAGATAATCTTGTTGTTTCTTTGTATTCCCTCATCTGTCTGTACCCATCTGTTGACTCTTGACTTATATTTGGACTGTAAGCTCTTTGGGGCAGGAACCATGTTACTGTTCTGTGTCTGTACAGCAGCTAATACTGGTGTGGTGCTTCTAGGTGCTACACTAATACAAATAGTAATAATTAATAATCATTCACCCCCAACATGTATACTAGTTCAGTTTATAATACAGGGACTCTAGCTGGTTACTCGAGTCCCAGATAAGCAGCATCTGATAGCAGGAAATGAGGGATTCACAGACCTTTTGCAGTGTTGTAATCTTTAATTTAGGAAGTAGATAATGTGCAAGGCAAGTAGGGCTTCATTTTGTTCTAGAACATAAATGCAGCTATAGAGCTGAGTTAGCGGTTAGCAGGGCCAGGCTTCAGGTTTAGTAGCTGCCATGGCACTGTGGACAATCTCAGCCACAAAATTCATTTTACAACTTGAAAAGGAAGAAACCCCAGGCCCAGGTTTAGCACTCCATCAGTTGCCCTAACACTCATGCTTCCCAAAGCAGACTAGGACTCTGCCGAGCCTTTCTGGGGTATGCTTGTTTTGCTTCTGTTTTGGGGCAATACAAAGCTGTCATTTGCAGCCTGCAAAGGATGTATCCAATGTGTAAGGATCTTTGGGTGGTGTGGAACTCCAATACCACTCCATCCCTACAACCAGTGCAGAAGACATGGTTGGAGAAAGAAGCTGGATGTTGTGGGCACATCCCAAACTCTTGCAATCCCTGGTTGCCAGAATGACCCCTTTAGGCCATTGCCAGCAAACACAACCTAGAGCATCCTTAGTCTACAGCAATTTGTGATGAGGAAATCAGAACAGCATAGATTAGTCCAGGATCAGAAGAATGCAAAGATGCTACCTTTGCAATCTCCTCCTGAATGGGACAACGTGCTTCATGGCCACACCTCAGGATCTGGTGCACGACTGTATGCTATAGTCTGGATCAATGCTCTGAGATCAATCCACCAGCAGTCAATTTAGCAGATCTAGTGAAGACCTGCCAAATTAACCACAGGTTTGCCCCCCCCCCTCCCCCTCCCCCGCATTAACCCTGTTCTCTACTCCAGACGAGGAGAGTGAGGGAAATTGATGAGAGTTTCTCCCATGGACCCACCTGCAACGTAGACTTCGCATTAACTTGACATAAGATTTGTTGACTCCAGTTACATTATTCACGTAGCTGGAGTTGCACAGAATCATAGAACCATAGAGCTGGAAGAGACCTTAGAAGGTCATCAAGTCCAGCCCCCCTGCCCTATGCAGGACCAATCCCAAATAAATCAACCCAGCCAGGGCTTTGTCAAGCCGAGACTTAAACACCTCTAGGGATGGAGACTCCACTACTTCCCTAGGTAACCCATTCCAGTGCTTCACCACTCTCCTAGTGAAATAGTTTTTCCTAATATCCAACTTGGACCTCTCCCACTGCAACTTGAGACCATAGCTTAAGTCAACTTTCTGCTGTAGTGTAGATGTAGCTTCATAAGAGCATGGATAGGAACAGTCATATTGTTACGTGCATCTGTATGCATTAGGCTAGTTTAGTATTTTGTTTCTTATGTTAGATTTCAGAAATATTAAACAAGCAGAAAAAACAATTTATTCTGCTATCATTTGATTAAAAACAGATGACGGCACTATAAGGATCGTATTTTACTAGCAGTGGGCTTCCTTTTTTCATTCCAGGAATATGAGTGCCTTGAACAAGAAAATACCTCCCTGAAAAGAGAGATTGGGAAGCTAACAGATGAGATGAAACATTTGAGCGATGTGTTGAAGGATCATGAAAAGATCTGTCCTTTATTGCACTGCTCCATGAACTTTGTGACCATACCCAGGCCTGATGCCCTCACCAGCTGCCTGCCAAGATGAGAGTTCCTCCTTATTGCCTTTAAATGCTGGTTATTATTGAACATAAGTGGGAGAAATGTAAAGATCCATCTTCTTTTTCTCACCACAATGTAGGTATATCCTTCCTCTTGCAGAGGGATGGAATTATCTAATTGGCCTTTACATCTCTAAGTCTTCTGAATATTATGAAAAGGTCAGTGTGGGGAGAATAAGATTGAGTTGCAATTTATTTTCTAGAACCTATAATATCTTGTTTCTTATTCATAAATGGCAAAATATGATACAATCTGCTTTTACAGGATGGAAACTGGAGAAAAATACTCTGGGCTAGGATATGATTTTCCCCATACTCTGCTGACTATTATTTCTGAATTGTTAGGTTGTCATCCATATATCTTACATAAAATATCCTGGCTGCTCATTTTTTGTTTACATGGGGGTTTGTCTAATAAAATCAATGCATTTTCTTTATCTTTATGGTGTCCCCACCTTTTTCGATATCCAATGCCTTTTGAACACCTTTACATTTGCTCATTTGTCAAATCCAAAGTCTAATGCTAATCTCCCTGCTTTCCATGTGTCTTATTATTTGCTTCTCACCAGCTTCCCAGGATGTTTGAAAAGTTTTATTGGTTTCCCTTCTGAAGCTTGTATAACAACTGAGTATAGATCATCTTCACTTCCCTAATCACCAGCACTCAAACCATTAATCCTCAAAGAATTTTGTTCCCATTCTTGTATGAAGTGTGTCCACTTTCCATGGAGTAAATGCAGAACAGGCAGTTTGGGGTTCACATTCATCCAAAGAGCAAAGCCATTGTATCCAGTAGAATTATACAAGGGGGAATTCCCTTTGTTTTTTATTGTTTTGTGGTTGATTTGTATGTTTTGTAATTTATTAGTTGTCCTTTTCCCCGTTATCCATTGCACATGTAGGGCTAGATTCACCCGGGAGACTTAGGTGCCTACCTGCTAGAATGTGGGAGACCTAGGTTCAAATCACTGCTGTACTGCCTCCTGTCTCCACAGGGGAATTGGTGGCATGGTCGGTATTTAAAAGATTGGCTACAGGATGGAGATTTGCCTGACTTTTCAGCCGCTAAACAACCAGCTGGCTGCAATGTGAGCCTCCGTCCAGCAGGGGAACCCTTGCACAGTCTGACCAGAAGTTACAGGTATCTAGGACAGGGAACTGCGTGGGAAGGGGTTGGCTTCTGAGGAGTAAGAGGTCTCCTGGAGCTGAGCTGCCTGGTACCCAGGTTTTCTCGGGTGTGACCTCCTCTGGGAAGATTTTTCAAATAAGAGACGTCCAGGATGGTTTGTTGTGGAGCAGGTGTGGCAGCTCAGAGCGCCATCTCCCTGCCCCGATTGGTCACTCCCCGGCATCTGCAGATGCTACATCCTGCTCGGCCTGGCCTGGCCTGCCAGGTGAGTGGAGCTGCCAAGATACCAGCCCCACCATAGGGCCTCGGCCTGTCTGTCAGGGACGAGAGGGACAGGCTCTTGTTCCCTGCCCTGGAGAGCGGGAGAAGCCTACAGAGAGATGCTAACTGACAGGCTGGTGCTGCGTCCTGAGCCTAGGCCAGCTGCCCTGCCACATGTCCCTCTCCCCCAGCACACACAGCTCTGCAATACCCTCCAAATGTCACCTCCCAGCACATATGTACACCCCCCCCCCCCCCAGATTCTCCTTTGGCACCTACATATACCCCCCTCTCAATATACATACACTCCTCCAGTACCTCCAAATATTCCTTCCAGCATCTTCAAATACCCCCTCCAAATATATGTACACCCCTCCATTACCTCCCAAATCTCCCCTCCAGGTTCCTCTTCCCCTCCATAACCCTCCAACAGTGTTCTCTGTTGGGGAACTTGAAATATGGTAACCCTCTGCCGAGGTAAAGCCCTCACCCTGGCTCCCTAATAACACTAGCCTATGTTCAGCAATCATCCAAATACAAATGAGCAGGAACTCTGATTTTAAAAGCCAAGTCAAAGAGTCAGGCCATGGTTCTCTCTGTGACGCGCACCAAAATAGACCAAGCTATCACATATCAAATTGATTCTGCTCATATGAATTACAATGAAGTAGTAATGGCTGCTTCATTGTCACTATTTGCTACTCTTGTCCAAAAGTGGAGATGTTTATGAAGGGCATTACAAGTGAATGTTTGAGGCTTCCTTTGGCATTTATTTTAGTATGGAATCCAGAGATAGAATAATAGACTCCTAAAAATGTAGGCCTGGAAGGGATCTCAACAGGTCATCCACTGTACTCCATATACTCAGGCGCAACCAAGTATATTTAACCATCCCTGACAGGTATTTGTCCAAACTGTTCTTTAAAATTGCCAGTGGTGGGGATTCCACCACTTCCTTGGAACTATTATATTCATTATCTAGAAAAGCAAAAAGCACAGTAAGTGATAGACCAGGTGGGCTCTTTTTCCAGCTCAATCGACGAGGAGTCCTGTGGCACCTTATTTTTCCAGCTCGGTTACCAAAGTTTGTATGATATTGTTGACCTTAATGTTGAGACATCATCCTCATATTTAATAATAAAATGGCATTTTACCAAAAATTTTGGTGACTAATATTCAAAGGCTTTCAAATATCTTAAAAAAATAGTTAAAATGAGCAATATGTCACAAATAAAATCAACATTGCTGTCTATTTATAGTTTGATGCTTGAGTCCTCACATCACAAGAAGGGAGCTGAGCTAATAAAGCACAGTCTCACATCAGCTAAATAAAAACATCAACATTGGGGCTATCCTGATTACAGTAATTGAATTAAATGTACAGAGTATAAGTTTAAAATGTATTTCAAAATGTTTATTTATTCTAGAGTCTGGGACAATCGTACTATTACAGTAGAACAAGAAGGAAGAACAAAAAGGAAAAGGTTCCTTTGGAAACGAAGTGTGTCTAGACAGCACCCTTCTGTCAGAATAAGCTATGCAATTTGCGATATTCAAATTGTGTAGCTTATTCCTAGACTAGGTCGAAAGAGCTTATTTTGAAATTTGGCACTGTGTAGACCGCGCCAAATCCCTTAACCCTCGTTGAACGAGGGTTACAGGGATGCCGGAATAGCATGCCCACTATTTTGGAAATAGCAGGCGCTTTTAAAGACGCGATGTTGCTATTTTGGGATGCTTCCAGTATCCCGAAACAGCAACAGAGTCTAGATGTATCCTAAGAAACAAAAATATATAAAATCAAAACCTCCTCCTTTGGAGCTGACTAACACACTATTGCAATATATATTTTAAATCTGTGTATGGGCTAAATGTCCTGCCTTAGCTAGCCATAGCCTAGCTTTTGAAAACTTCCAAAAGATTTTATTTGTTCCCTGTGAATTTGAGCTATTTTGTTTTCCAATGTATGGTATATGTGAGGGATGCATATGTCAGACCTGTGTTGCTTTCAGTTTATGGCATAGATCAGGGTTACCATGTAGTCATAGCCTTGTAGTATATGGATGTACAATATATGTGAGGGTTGCCATCTGAATTTTATTTTGGTTTTCGAATGCACAGTGAAGTTTGCTATTTGTACACATTTGGTTGTTATGGTCTTGAGTCTTATATATTCTATTTACTATAGTGAAGAAGCAAAATGCATGATGCTCAAGTCTACAAAAGTTTAAAAAAACAAACCACTCACCAAATTAACCAATTGGGCCCAATCCAACATTGTCTTTCTGTTAATTTCAGTGATGTCCGGAATTACTGAAGTCTCTCTGAAAGCCAATTTTAGCCTTCAGAGGTGAAAGACAATATAAGTCAAGGTTTCTGAAACCTTTAATTTGATTATACTAGACATTGACTCTGTATCATGAGCTAGATATTTGAAGGGAAAGAAAGGGAAACTGCTTATTCCATTGCTCTCCCTTATGTACATTTATGAATATTTACAACCTTCTAGCTGAGATTTCAGTGCAGCTTGTCGCTGACTGCTCCAGAAGGTGATAGGGGCATGCAGTGGTTCAGTCCATATTGTGTAGAATTCAGCAGCAAAGAGTGCTGTGATTGTCACTCAGAATTCCATAACGAACTAAAGTCTTTGATTTCCATTTTGAAGTTGTTAATATGTTGTTTATTGACAGGCGGGGAATGTGATCACCAAAAGTGACACTTAGTGTAAGACATATTACAAACCCTATTTGCCTCCTTATCAGATGCAGAGTTTGTCAAACCAATATGCAGCAGCCTCATCAGTAAAGTGCAGAACTCCTTGCATGGCAATTTTGGTTGGCTATATATGTTCTTGAAAGTTTCATCATGTGACAATTAAAAATTAATCTTTAAATCTTGGAGATACCAGGACAATCCTGAAGGCTCGGCAATCCTCAGTGTTGTGTGATATCATCAGCCTTTGACCACAGCCACACATGGGATTCTCTCATTGCCATGAATGCCCATTCAACAGGGGATTCAAAAGGGCCCATGAGTAGCATGGCAAATCAAAGCCAGGGACATGCATCATTGGGTCAGTTATAACAGAGTGGTTTCTGACATCAGCTCTGTTGCAGACTGTTCTTCAAACTACATTGGCAAAGGCCAGTTTTTTGGCCAAACTACAGCATTGTTCCATCTATATGCATTTCTGGAGTTTGGTTTTGAAATCATGGGCCTAATTTATTTTCCCATTGACTTCAACGGGGGCTTTCTCTCTCTACAGGAAAGCTGGAGAGTCAGGAGAAACATCCCTGAGCCCTTACATCTACACCACAGTTTTACAACCCTGCAGCCTGAGTCCCATGAACCTGAGTCAGCTTACTTGGCCTGCCGAAGTGTGTAATTGCTGTGTTGACATATCAGCGGTGGCCTGTGATCTAATTAGTTACATTCTTGAATCTTCCCCATCCCTGTGGTATCTGAGCACTGCCTCCCCCTGCTAAAAGCCCTGTCCATCAGTCATCCCTATAGCTTTGTAAAATCGCACCTAGATAGCACTTCTCATTGTGCAAAGCTGAAAAGTGTCATAACTCCTCCTATGGGGAAGTTGGGGGGTGGAGAAAAGGCATCACTGCTTGTAATGTCTGATGTCCCTGGAGTGACATTTCTCTAACCTGAACAGCTCTGCTGGGTGAAAAGAAAGGAAAACCCTTGAGCCTAGTATAATATAAACTGGCATGAACAGTAAGAAAACGATGGAGCATTCAAGGTCAAGGGGACATGGCTCTATCAATTTACATTCACTTCATATTTTGAAAGGTACCAGGAGTCCTAAGAAAATGAAAACTCGGACTCTGAAGCACAGCTCTGTTGCAGTGGCTGGGCGGGATAGATTCCCTAACTTGGGAAACATGGAACTGTGCAGATGATACTCTGCTGTACATCATAACATCCTAGTTTTACTCCTTTTAATGACTCTTCCCTGTACATTTTTTTGAGGAGTACAGGATCTTTCGAACCGGGGCATTTCTGTTGAAAATGCCCCATCTAAACTGCCACTTTTTTTTGAAAAAGCCCCATTTCAAAAAAAGAGCGGCAGCCGCCATTATGCAAATGAAGCGTGGAAAATTCAAATCCTGGCTTCATTTGCAATATCAACGTGCCTAATTTACATCCCTTTACCAAAAAAGGGATGTAGTCTAGACATAGCCCAAATTTCAATCTCCATCTAATTTCCAATGTCATATTTTTGCCTCTGCCTATTCCTCTTAATCACGGTTTGCTCCTATTTACCCCTATAACTTTAGTATTTTGTCAATAATTTTGGGAAACAGTTATTCTGAAGTACATAATGCAAAGTAGGTTGTACTCTGTGAAGGCAAATAAACATGTGAGGTTGGTGTTTGTCAGTGTGAGAACTTGCACCTCCACTCAGTGTAGAAATATTTAGAAGTGGTATAACCTTTAGCCTCGAAAACCACAGTGTGCTTCCTGTCCAAAGAGGCAACCGCTCTAGTGCACTGTGCATGGGGTTTCCGTTCGTGAATCAGTCTAGAATTTCTTCCTAAGTGTCTCAGTGAAAGTGATGAATAAAACAAACATTAAAAATAATCCCTTTTCACCTCTTCCCATCAGTGTGGTGGTATCATTCCCGTCACAGGAAGGAAGCATGTTGATAAGCAGGAGAACTGGTGGGTTTGATTTACTGTTACAGACTGTTATTCTCTTGAAGGAAGGTAGCAGATTACTGTATGTATATGAAGTTACTGAAATTCATACACACACAAATTAAGGTGTGTGTGTGTGTGTGTGAGTGAGAGAGAGAGAGAGAGAGAGAGAGAATTTAGGGGTGCAAAATGCAGCTTTTACATTTACTTCAGTGGAAGAGGGATCAGATCCATGAATGCCTCAGGCCTGGTCTACATTAAGGGTGTGTCTACACGGCACTGTTATTCCAGTATAATGGCCATTATTCCAGAAAAACAATATTAGCATCCACACAGCAATTGCATTATTTTGAAAGAAAATCGAAATAACAGAGGGCTTTTTCTGACATTGGTAAACCCTATTCCACGAGGAATAACGCTACTTCTGAAAAAGCGCTTTCGGAAGAGGGTGTGTGTGGATGCTCCACTGCTGCTATGCTCCTCACCAGCGACATTCTAAGTTATTCCTCCCCAGTGCCTCCTGGGGCTCTAAATCGAGATAGCACATCTACGTTAGGGAAGCCTGCCTCAGACTAATTTTGAGGCTTCCCTGCAGCGTGGAGGATCTATTTTGAAATAAGCTATTCCAGAAGATCTCTTCTGGAATAGCTTTTTCTGAAATAAGCTTGCAGTGTAGATGTACCCCAAGACTTTACATTGACCGTAGCCCAATGCGGTCTATTTTCTAAGCGATGCGACCTAAGCTCATTGCATCGCCCTTAGGGGCCACTGAAGTCCATTACTGTACTCCTGCTTTTCCCCAGGAGTAATGCTATTTTTAATCTTGCATGGCCTGTTCCATGTGGCCAGCGTTGTAAGCCCATTGCGAGCAAGCAGTATGCTGTGGCACACATGGAGACGAGTTTCTCCAGCATTCCGACAGGCACGGCGACAAATGTGAGTACTGCTGCTCCCACAGGCTCCAGCTCCCAGTGGCATAGAAGAGCACTAGCCAGGAGTGTCCAGGAGATCTTGGACTCATCAAGGTGTGGGGAGATGAAATCATCTTCACAGAGCTCAGAACCAGTAAGCAGAATGCCAAGATTTATGGCAGGATTGCAACCTGCCTCCACCTCCTACAGCATCTGCCTGCCTGGCTCTGATTTGCAAGTGCAAATGCCTGCTGGAGGAGAGATTTCATGAACAAATGGACTGCACACACACCCTTGTGGTGGAGATCAAAGCAGAGCAGCAGGAGAGGAGGCCCCTAGGGAGCAGCTGGCATGGCATCATGAGACAATGTTTGCCTCCCTGATTGCTGTCATGGAGCACATGGCGATGTGCTTTGAACCTCCCAGAACTCTGCCTGCCCCGATGACACCACTGGGCCATCTTCCGCCAGCACCATGGCTTCCACCCTCAAAGTCCTCAGGGGCTAACTGGGCCTCAGGACACTTGGGTGGCGGGAGACTCAAGTGGAGCTGGAGCCTCCAGGACCTCAGGAGGCAGAAGACAGTCCCACATTCCTGACCCCTCCTTCCAGTTCCTAGTTCTGTCCTTTCCCAGCTGTTCTCTCCAAATAAAAACTCCTGTTCTTTGGACAACGGACTCTTTATTGGTTGAAGGGAAAGGGTGTGGTAGGGTGGGGGATAAAAGGGAAACATGGGAATGCAGGGGCAACTTGTGGAGAGCCAAGTGGCAGAGTCTCAAAGGAGGCCTTGAATAAAATTGTCCCTCAAGGTGTCTCTGTTTAGAATTAACCCTTTCTGTGCTCTCCTTATGGTTCTTGTGTCCGGCTGCTTTAACTTTCTGGCGAGGCTTTCTGCCTCAGTCCCCGCCCTGTCAGAAGAGTTTCCCCCTTGTTCTCACACAGGTTATGGAGCACACAACAGGAAGGAATGTTACATTCAGTGAGGTCCAAGCAGGTCAGGAGACTCCAAAACCTCCCCTTTAAACATCCAAATGCACTTCCCACCACCATTCTGCACCTGGTCAGCCTATTATTGAATTCCTCCTTGCTAGGTCCAGGCTGCTTGAGTAGGGCTTCATGAGCCACGGGAGCAAGGGGTAAGTTGGGTCTCCCAGAATCACTATAAGCATGTCCCCCTCTCCAACTCTGATTGTCCAGTCAGGGAAAAAAGTTCCAGCATACATCTTTCGGAAGAGGCAGAAGTTCTGAAAGATGCAGGCATCATGCACCTTTCCCAATCATCCCACATTGAAATGGCCCTTGTGATCCACAAGTGCCTGCAGCACCATGGAGAAGTACCCTTTCTGGTTGATGTACTCCAAGGCACGGTGTTCGGGGACTAAAACAGGAAAGTGTGTTCTGTCTATGGCACCCCCACAGTTATGGAAGCCCATGGTAGCAAAGTCATCCACTATGTTGTACATGTTCCCCAGAGTCACAGCCCTCTGTAGCAGGATGTTATTGATGGCCTTAGTTACTTGTATGAGAATAGCCCCCACTGTAGATTTCCCCACCTTACACTGATACCCACTGACCAGTAGCTGTTTGGCGTGACAAGCTTCCATCGATTAATTGCCTCACTCTTCTCCACAGTCAGAGTGAGTCTCATGCAGGTATCCTAGCACCTCAAGGCGAGAGAAAGCCATTCGCAGAGTTTCCAGAACATGGCTTTCCACATGAAGAAGTTCTGCAGCCTCTGCTGATCGTCCCATCTCTGCATCATGAATGACTGGTGGGTGCACTAGCACGAGCGCCTGGCCTTGCTGGAACACGTCGAGCTTCATCCTCTTCCTGGTGGAGCACGATGCACGTGCTCTCAAAGTACAGCGCCATGAGGTGCACCACAATACACACTAGCATGACGATGCTTTCCTGCACACCGGACTCCATGCTCGCAGTGCTCCGGCTGCCACATGGGCAACCAGGACACAAGAAGCCACGAGTGTCCCCTTTATCTCGCGTGAGGGGAGAGGGACTAGAGAAGTGCCTTAGGGGATGCAGCTGACATGAGCCCCTCTAACCAACTGCAGCAGAGTTTTGGACCCAGCTAGCACCAGAAAGCATAGCCCAGACTGCAAAGCTAACCATGGTGCCTCATCCTCATCCTAATGGGGACACGCTACTTTGAACAAAATTTGATTCTTTCCCGCAGTGAGGACACAGACCTTTGACTTCTCAAAATCGGGAGCCCAGAAATAGACCATGGTAGATTTGACCTTATCTTGTAGTGTAGACGTGCCCCCACGTGCCCCCACAGGTGTCTCATGCTTCCTCTCGGCAATATTTAACTCAAGAATACTCACTAACTAGCTTGGAGTGAGTGCTGTAATAGAAAAAAAAATAGTAAAAGTTAGTCCTTTAATTACCCAGAAATAAGCCTCATGCCTATTTGCTCTTTCCCAGATGGTTCCTTATGGAAACTTTTATATAAAAGTTTTATAGGAAATGTTTACATGCTATAAAATTTTAAACTATCCTATATAATGTACTAGAGAATGGCAGCTCTGCTACAGGGATCTATACATGTAGGTTGCTTTAAACTTTGTATAGAAATTCTATTATTATCTACTAAATTATATAGATTTATTATATTTCTATAGAATTCTTGATCTCACCCCTCTTAAATACTACGGGATGTTTCCATCAGGATTAGATCCAACATATACAGACCTCTCAGCTGTCTCTCTCCGTGAGGGAATCTCTCATTTATCTGCATCCCTCACTGACCTGATGTTGACTTCGTTTTGTCATTGTACATTTCTATATTCAAAACAGGTGATTCATGAAATGGGCATCAGAGTCCAGAAGTTCTAAGGCTGAAAACATAGAACACATTATGGGAATCAGCAAGGTGTTTGGATTTTCTAATGATAAAGAAATAACAGTTTTGAGGCTTCATAAATGTATTTGACATAGGACCTGCAATGTTTTTAAACAGCAAAACCACATAAAAAAGACCTTCAAACCACAGTTCTTCTCATTGTCCCCAGCCCAAGCTCATTTGATGGGGGAACTAGGATAGGAGATAAGGAGTGCAGAGTGGCAGTGCCCAGTGTTTCCTGTAAGCTGAGTGCTTGGGCGGCCACTCAGCAGGGATTCAAATGCTGCCCAGCTGATTAGCAGAAAGCCCACAGCCAACAGCATGTGTTTCTACTGATGGTGCACATCCACACATGCCTCAATGTGCACAACAAAATTTATTCTGCACATGGATGGAGAAAATCAGAGGGAACATTGGGAGTGCCTCTTGTTAAATTAAATCAGTTAATCTGTCTAAGGAGAAGATGGAAGAGAGTGGGAATTCTCTTTGTTAAAATGTTTATCATTTGAATCATGGTGGAAGAAATAACATTTATTGGTCAATCAGAAAAGCTTTCACAGGCAAAACAAAAGCTAGCAAATAAACCAAAAAAAGTCACAAAGAATTTTGTGAATTTCTCAAACTATGTTTAGTTGCTTACAGTCAAATTGAACTATTATTTTCATTCCACTTGAGGGACATACAGGCTGATAGAGAACTGCAGGCAATTTCCTCAGTTTCGTTTATGTCCAGTTCATTGATTAGATGTGTAAACAGGATGCTGTACCTTTAAGAGCAGAAAGCTCTAAAACAGGATTTGATACTAAACAACAGTCGGGGTAGTTCCCTTTTAGCTGTTTAAGTTTCATCTTTGCTTATAAGAACTGTTTTAGGGGACAGTAATTTCCAAGTCCAATACTGGGTTTGTGGGGCAAAGAGTCTCTAGAGATGAATATTCTTTTTTTTTCTTTTTTTACTGTAAATGACCATGGTATGTAATGCTAAAAAATTCCCCATGTGAATTCTGGTCATCCCATGTATTCACTAGGTTCCAGTGTGGACTTAGGACTTGCTCTGTCAATATATTGAGGAGTTATGCACCAACACTCATGCATAGCTAGAGGAGAATTGACGTATTAACTGTGCTACAGAACTTGGCTACTGGCTAAAGTGCACAAAATTTGGAGAAGGTTTTTTATAGTAATGAGAGTGGTTATAGTGATTTTAATGTATTAATTATGACTGTATTATTTTACAGTACATATTATGTGGAAAGGTGCTTGAGAAACAAATAAACAAATAAACACACCCACCTCAAAGAACATGTCAACTAATGCTCTGATATTGCAGTCTGCTTCATCTAGGCAGCCCCTGCTCCTGCCTGGAGCTCCAATGACATCAGAAGAGCAGGCATATGGGGTCAGTCCATGCAGAGCAGCTTGCAGAATCAGGACTTAATTGTAGACATGACTTCCACAGTAGGATATAAACAGGGGTAATGGAGGATGAGAATGGTAATAATGTTACATGGTTACTAAAACTTGTTATGGATTTTTGTAGATGGCATGTACATGGGCACACACCTCATATTCATATTTACCCATTATGTTAATGAACTAAATACTATTTTTTTCTTTTCTTTACATCCTATTCTTGCCCCAGTTTTTGAATTTTGCCTGCTAATTCTTTTAACATTTTCACTGAATTTATAGCTAAAGCAATTTTCACATTTTTCAGTGATCGATTCTATCCCAATAATTTTTTCCCCATTTTTTTTCCATTTTCTAACTTTAAATGGGAATTAACTACAAAATTCCAGGGGAACTATCTGCAGTTCTAGATGAGTTTTCATGTAACTGATTAATATTTTTTTAAAATTTAAGGTTTGTGGTATTTATTATGGTTAGTGAAAATTAGATTTTTATAAAAAATCTTGTTACTTTAAGCAATTTTGTTTTTGTTTTTTGCTATTTAAGTATAGACAGAAATGATCTATGGTGTGTTTATAACTTTGTTTTGTTAGCAATATATCATACAGGGATGCAGCACCCAGACCCATTCACTAAAGTCAGGTTTTTAATGGCTTTGTTGTATTGCACAGTGTGTTCCCAGAACAAGAGCACTGTGCTGTTATTTAGGATAACACTAGTCTACTAAACTGTTTCTTGATGTCTGAATAAAAATTTCATTAGACAGCCCACTTATCTGTTCCATTAAATAAAGGATTCCAAACTCTAGAGCTGTAATTCAGCTACTGAATTAACATTTTAAAAAGTTATCAATTCCAAAATAATATGCAACATCTACATTTTCCCTATCAATTAATATGTAACATCTGTATTTTCCCTATATCAGTGGTTTTCAATCTTTTGTCATTTATGGACCCTTTAAAAATTTCAAATGGAGGTACGGATCCCTTTGGAAATCCCCAGCAGTCCACAGACCACAGATTGAAAAACCACTGCCCTATATCTGTAAATTCTGGTATCATGACAAATAATGCTACTTAGCATTTTTAGTATAGAGGTTTACAAAGTGGTTTAATTATGTACTGGGGGCATGAATTTGGGCATGGAAGCTAATAATCCAACTGAATTTGGTGATGAATCCTGGTCACATGCTATCTGAGACATAACACTAAGAGTTATGTACTAACTCAGCCTTGCAACCTTTGTGAGGGACATTATTTTTGGTATTAATTATGAATAAATGCTTACCAAATGGACAATTAAGATTCCTACCCTTTAATTACTTTTTAGGGTCTGCGCCTAAAATATAAGCTTTAGATATCTCTTTCCCTTACCCTACATAAATCTTGTCTATTTACACTGTGAGTTTTTTGGAACAGGCATAAGGCATTGTTTACTGCTCAACGTTAAAAAAGTATGTAACACAACAGGGCTCCAATTTTGGTTGGTCTTGAGGCACTGTCATAATACAAATGATAAATAAATACTTTGATTGTACTATTAGTAAAGGAAGCATCCTCAAAGGGCTACTATACTGAAGCAATTTCAGGGAGATTTCTTAACTTGCAGTACTCTCCTGCAATGTTTCCTCTAATTTTTTTTTCCATCCATGTGTGGAATAAATGTTATATGCACCAAGGCATGTGTAGATATGAGCCACCAATAGAAACATGCTGCTGGCTGTGGGTGCTCTGCTAATCAGGTGGGCGGCATTTGAGTCTCTCTTGGGCGGGCTGCCCAAGCACCCAGCTTACAGGATACACTGCTCTCCTGATTTGTCCATACATTGATCCGCTCTTGGCAAACTTCTCTTTCATTTTTCATGATTGGTTATGCTACTGTGAATAAAATCAGAACAGCTGAGCTGAAGTCCATATTCTGAAATGGACTGGTCATCTGAAGAAGTGGGCTGTGCCCACGAAAGCTCATGATGCCATCTCCATGTTTTGTTAGTCTTTAAAGTGTTACCAGACTATTTGTTGTTTTTTAAGTTTCTCCTATTACAGACTAACTCGGCTACCCCTCTGAAGTAGTAGATTCTAATAATTGAATTATTATTTTGATATCTATCAATCTATCTATCTAATATTTAACATGCTCATCAAATATGTTCCTGTTAGTTTTCCTAATGTGGCATGCAATTTTTAGTGGTTAGGTTACCTGAGGTGTAATATAACTATTCACTATTATGGTATTTTCTTGTTTTTGAAATATTTTCTTAGGGTATGTCTAGACTACATGGCTCCGTCAACGGAGCCATGTAGATTAGTTTACTAGACATAGCAAAATGAAGCGGCAATTTAAATAATCACCGCTTCATTTACATCAGAATGGTTGCCGCACTGTGCCTATCAGCTGTCTGGCGGCACAGCGCAGTAGTCTGGAAGCTCTGCGGTTGACAAGGGAAGCCCTTGTCCACGAGGCATAACAGCTGATCGGCACAGCACGGCAGCCATTTTGATGTAAATGAAGCGATGATTATTTAAATTATTTAAATCGCCGCTTCATTTTGCTATGTCTAGAAACCTAATCTACATGGCTCTGTTGACGGAGCCATGTAGTCTAGACATACCCTTAAATACAATTTAATATCAGTGTCATATATTTCTAGAACCAAAATTCTGTTTTCACACACCCTGTGCAACACCACTGAGATCAGATTGACATTAGTCATCCATGCTGATGTCAAAAGACAGAATTTGCACCAGAATCTCTTATGCATAAATATTTCCATATGCATTGAAAATAAGGCTTTCATCCTCCAAGATGGAGCTCTGCTCCCGTGCAGAGCTCAGTTAAAGTCAGCGTGGCTCTGTGCAGATGTAGCAAGCTGTCTGCATGCTGCTCATTAAAGGATAAGGAGATGGTGCTACATTGATAAACTCTTGATCTAAGAAATGATAGGATTTCATAGAGAATTCTTTTTTGATTAGTGTCCCACATGATACTTCCTCTTTTTCAAACACTTTTATAATATGGCGGATTTTATTATATATTTAAATGGTCTTCATATGATTTATAATTTGTCTTATTTTTATACTTTGCATCACTTTCTCATTATTGCTTACTATTGCCAGTAATTTATTCCCCCCAGAAGGCCCAGTTTACGCCCAAGTAATAAAATACAGATAGAAGAGTATTGGTTTGATAACAGTTCATTTAATGAAATCCTTACCAATATTCTCCAGAGTATAGGTAATTGGCAGAATGCGGTCAGTGGTAAATTCAGGGGTTGCTTTCTGATGCAATTCAATTAACAACTAATCGGTTGTTCTCTTGGGTTATCATTTCAGTTTAGTGCAATGCATGCAGAATTCTTTTTAGTTTTCAGTTTTCATGAAGAAGAATAATAGTTGATTTTATCTGTGTGTATGAAATTGGATCTTCTTAGATTACAAATCAAGGACCATATTATCCTCTAATCATAAAAAACATAAACATTTGGCAAAAAGACCTGTAGTGTATTTTGAACTGCAAGATGTATGTATTTATGTTTTTAAACTACAAGATGTATGTTTGATCTCTGCATATATATATTTAAAAATTGATTGTTACCACAATTAGTAATAACTGAACTGTTGGTCATAAACATTTGGATATTGGTGGCAAAACTGCAACCACTGATTTCCTGAAATTACCACTTTCACAGATTAAGATGATAACATGATTTCTCAGCACTACATTACTAATATTTGTCATTTCTCTGGAACATTGTTGACTTATATGTGGTATCCTGGAATAAACCTTTTTACCTTTCTGGTCAAGGCTCAACCAAAGTAGAGACAGCCCTGAAAACATCCATCTCGGGTTTTACACAAGACCAGATGTATTTCAGGACAGGATTTTGTGAGTTATCAATCATACAGTGTAGAATTTCAACAAAACTGGATTTTTATCAATATGAAATTGCTAGTTTTTTAGCCTAAAAGTGAGACTTAATATATTAAATTCTAATTTCCCAGTAGCTTTGCTACATGCCAATAAAATATAAGCATCAAAAATCAAACTGTAAATGGTTATGATTGTGTGATTTTGTAATTCCTATGTGGATTTCCCTTTAAGCCTTTAAATATTATATTTCTGCCGCCTACTCCTACTATTCAGTCTCAGTGCCATACATTTGAATGGTGATTTCTTGGTGTAGTGTATAAGAACAGGGCAGTATCCCTTTAAATATTTTGTGTCCCCTGTAACAGCACTCACTTCATTCTGTGTTTGAGAAACTACTAAAAACTAGTCCCAGCAGCAATCTGTATGTAATTAGGCTTTACAGGTTTGTGTATTTAGTAAACATAGTTATTTTGGAGCCAAATCTGCCCTTTTGGTTTCTTCAAACTGTTTGTAAGAAGAACAGGATAATGTACAATAGCAGGAAAAGAACAACTTACATAGCATCAGGGGGTTTCATGTGCTAGAACAACAGTAGGGAAACTTTTCTGGGTTGCAGGCCACTGACACAGAATAAAATCAGTTGGGGGCCGCACACAAGTGAGAAGCAGCAAAAAACCCACACCATCCTCACTGATGTAGCCCCCAACTGAGAAGGAGAAAGACTCCCCACATTCCTCTCTCACACCAGAGCCTAGAGGGGTCCCAGCTTAGTAGATTTTGTGTGCGCTCCAGCCCATAGTGGGACAGCAAGGGGGCTGGAGAGCCAGCATGGGCTCCCAGTGCTGGGGGGCCCTGAGCCTCAGAGGGCCAGATCCAGGCCAGCTGGGAGCCACATCTGGCCCTCAGGGCTGAGGTTTCCCACCCCTGTTCTAGAGAAAGGCCACCATGAAGAACCCTTACCACTGGGCTCTGAACCTTGCTTATTTTTCATTTCTCCTACATGCTGCATCTTTCTTTCTTCCTTCACTTAAGAACCCTGCTGTAAACCTACACAAGTGCTAATGTCTTGGGGATCTGTCCTTCAGAATTAGCCAGGGTTTTGGAACATTGGAAGGAGAGATCATGCCCAGGAACCCTCCTAGAATTTTCACTGAACTCACTGTCTGCTGGAAAAGGACTCTAGGCATTTGCTCTGTGAATACTCATTACTCATGCAGAGTAGACCAATAAATACAATTCACTATGAAGGCCCAAGTCTTCCAAGATTTTTGGGTGCCCAGCCCTGAACCCTCTCCTGTACTCTCAACTCTCAGCCATCGCTCTCTCACACACTCCAAAGAGTGAGTGAGTGAGTCAGTCAGTCACCACTGCAGGCTTCTTGCGCAAGAAGCTTTTTGCGGAAGCGATCTTCCACAAAAACTTCTTGCACAACAGCCCGTCCACACTACAAAAGTGCATCGGAACAGCGATCTGCTTTTGCACAAGAGAGTGTCCAGACTGCATGGACGCTCTCTCACAAGAAAGCTCTGATTGCCATTAATGGAATGGCCACCAGGGCACTTTCGATAGGCTGTTTTTGCGCAAAAAAAACCCTGTTTCCTCTCCACACACACCTTTTTGCGCAAGAGCTCTTGCGCAAAAAGGCTTATTCTTCGTAGAAAGAGGAATAACTACTGCGCAAAAACCCCTCTCTTCTTCTGATTTACTGTAAATTTACTTGCACAAAAACATGCTTGCAGTGTGGACGCTCCACAAGTTTTGTGCAAAAACAGCTGTTTTTGCACAAAAACTCTATAGTGTAGACATAACCCGAGTGAGTGAACAACAGAGGGAGGGGGATGGAGTGAGTGGGGTATAGGGCCTCTGAAGTGGTGGGGTGGGCAAGGCAAGGGTATTTGGTTTTGTTCAGGTAGAAAGTTGGTGATGCTAAGTGAAGTACTCAACGTTGCCAGATGAGATTGCTTTGAACTAAACCATCCTTTTGAAAAAGAAATGACATCTCTGTAGTATAACAGCTATTTCCAATGATGAGAGGAAGATTTTGAGGTAAAATGTTCAGAAGTGCCAAATGTATATAGGAGTACGAGGTATAAGGACCAGATTTTTCAAAGGATTTAGATGTTGTTCCACTCAGCATTGCAAGGCCTCTCCATCTTGGTCTACACTAGGGAGTTATTTCAAAATAACTCCCCTTATTTTGAAATAACAAGTGGAGCATCTACACTACCAAGCCAGTTATTTTGAAATAAGGGGCTGGTTATTTTGAAATAATAATTCCTGCTTTCCACAAGAAATAACTATTTAATAGTCCACAGTAGTGTGGACGCTCCACTGCTGCTATTTCAAAATAACTATTTCCCAGAGTCATTCGCAGTAGTAACTCCCCAGTGCTTCCTGGGGTTCTAAGTCAAGGTGGCACGTCCACCTTAAGGGAGCCTGCCTCGAACTAATTTCAAGTCTTCCCTGTAGTGTGGATCTGCTATTTCAAAATAGTTATTCTGGGAATTATTATTTTTAAATTAGTTATTTTGAAATAATTTCCTAGTGTAGACATGCCCTCAGTGACTTAAGCAGCTAAATACCATTTTCAGAAGTGACTTGGGCACTCAGAAGCCTAAGTCTCATTGAAAGTTAATGGGACTTAGACTCCTAAGTGCTTATGTCACTTTTTAAAATGGAATTTAAGCTTCTAAATTGCATGTGCACTTTTTGATAATTGTCTCTATATCCTTTTTCTCTTTTATTTAAAATATGTATTTTTAAATTCACCTTTGCTGGAAGATCTCCCTTGTCTGTATCTTTCTGATAGTGTAAAGTTGTTTCACTCACTTGAGGTACACCAAGACTGCTCATTTATGGTTCATGGTACTTGGTATCACTCAAATAGCTCCTAAGACTATTTCTTACCCTTGCAGTGGAGCAGAGGTGATTATACAGGTCTTGTTTACCTGCAACCACTATGATCCTGCATATTTCACTGGCAACATCTGTGGTTATAGCTGAAAGTCATGAGAAAGTCCCAATGAACATATTCTGTTAGTCATGAAATGTGATCAGTGAAGTATCATTAGGGGCTATCCATCTAGTTAATACTGGTAAGAGCTTTCATTTACAAGGTCTGGATTTGCTGAAATAAGGGGAAATCCCTTAATCAATTCTTAGAAACTTGCAAACCATTCATGGTGACTGGAAGTTACTCTAAGTTCCAAATCCTGTCCTGATTTACGCCCCTTGCATCCACATTGAAGTAGGCAGGAATTCTGTAGCCTGGTCAGAAAAAAATATAAGGCCAAATTATGCCCTTAATTTCACATGTAAAACCCCACTTACGTCCATATGGTTGTACTGGTATAACTGAGAATTTGACTATAAGTCCAAATCACAATTAAGCTTCAGTGAGGCTATGTCTACGCTGCAGAGCTTTTCCGGGATACCAGAGCTATCCCAGAAAAGCTCTGCCATGTCCAAGAAACACATCTGCTTTTCCAAAACATTTTTTGGAAAAGCAGACGTGTTTTTTCGGCATCCCTGTAAACCTCATTCTACAAGGAAGAAGGGATGTTCCAAAAGAGGATTTATTTTACGACATTTGGCCCCATGTAGATGGGTCAAATGACGGAAAAGCCTCTTTCGGAAGAAGAGCAGAAAAAGATACGCAAATTGCAGTTTGCAATTTGCGTATCTTTTTCCAATTTTTCCCTGCAGTGTAGACATAACCTGGCTGAATTATAAATAACTAGAGCCCTGCATGGATATAAAATTGGTATCCACATCCACACCTGCAAAAATGATCCATGGAGATCTGCATCCACATCTGTGGATACAGATACCTGTGGATATAAAGTGAACATCTGCTAATTTGCAGGCTTCTAGATATAAAAATTGTGTCCGCATCTGTATCCGTAACTGCAGAAATGAGTTGTAGATACCTGCATCCACATCCATGAATATGGATGCCAGTGGATAGAAAGAGGATATCCACAGATTTGCAGGGCTTTATAAATAACATTTAAAATATGATGGGCAAGGGCTTGATCATTAACCCAATTTACCAGTGGAAGTGTGGCATACATATATACAACAAGATGCATTTCAATGAGCTCTGCTGCCAGTCATGCCATAACAGAGAATTAGGTTTAGTCTCCCTCCATCCCTAAAGAATGAGAACTGAGATCAGCCCAGTTCTCCTGTGGGGGATCCTGATTGGCAAGTGGGGACCCATTTGACTGGATCAGGAAAACAGAACTCTAGGTGCCTCTCCTCAATTCCAGCTGAACTGCACAGCCTTCACTTCAACTGCCATGGAACATTCAGGTCTCAGCATTCCAGGCGGAAATTTTTCAAATCCCCAACCAACTATCACAGAACTTTCAGGCCCAAATCATAGAACACTAGAACTGGAAGGGACCTCGAGAGGTCATAGAGTCCAGTCCCCTGTGTTCCATCTGACATTACAGCTCCCCATTTCACCCGTCTTTAGAACTCTTGAGTGTTTTTAAACAGCCAGGCAGAGGGAAAGAATGTTATCCACATTACCTCTTTTTTTCTTTTTGCCCTTTTAACCCTTTCCCTTGCTCTTCTTGGTGCCTGTTTTCTCATGATGGCCAGGAAAAAAGGAGAAAGGGAATATGACTAGTTCCACAAAAATCTCTTCTATGCTGACAGATCTATATGGATAATAAAAATATATGTAGATTATATACTTAAATGTGTGGTATACATTTTTCAGATTACTTTTATATGATCTGATATATTGATTCATAAATTAATTACTATGAATAATAATTCATATTAATATTAATTTATGTTTATTACTGTCTGCAGTCATATGCATCATATTTGAAACATATGACATATGTGTAGATTAAACATAATTCCATGTGTGTACAAATATGGAGAGCAAGAATTCATTATACAAAAAAATCACATGACTTTCCTTGCAACCTTTAGAACCTTTATACTTTTAGCTCTATAGAGGTCAATGTTACAGAACCATTATGTAGTTAACCAAAAAGTCTTCTCTGTATTTTGGAAAATACTGCTGTGTCATTCCATTAGTTCTCATTGTGTCATGATTAAAAATGTGACTTCCAGCAGCTGAGTTACAGTGTCATCTAGTGGCAAATGCTATCCGTATGCTTGCTCTTGACAAAAAAAAGTGAAAGTGTTTCAGTTCAAATCTAGGGTTTTGAAATTATAATAAAAGAATCTGATTTTTACTTGGACAAACAGAACAAAACACACTAACAAAGAGCCAAGCCCCATAATCTAGTTAGTCTGGACCTTGCTTATGGCAGCCAAATTGCAGGACCGGTGACAAAGTTACTAAATTGTTATCAGACAAAAATAGAAAACTCGTAAATGCTTTTCTAATTGACTTGATTTGGCCTATAACTTTTGGAAACACTGTAAGATATAAAAAGCCAATTTTTACAATATTGTCAAACCTGTTAAAAGCAGCCAAAACCAATCCTGCCTGAACAGTTAGTCTTGGTGGCTGCTTAATTTTGTTTTATAATTAAGGAGCCAAATTCTCCTCTGAGTTACCACTTATGAAACACTATCCCATAATGACAAAAGTGCAAGGATCCACCCATAAAAGATGTAAGGCATGCAAGGATCAATTATGCAAGGTTTAATGCAAGATATATGCAAGGCTCATGAGTGGTCTAAAACATTTTCACATATTACATTCATAATTCTTACATCTTTGCTTCCTGCACATTACAATATTTGGACTTTTGCTGAATGATGCTATCAGTGGGGACGCGCACAGGATGTAAAATCAGCGGATAATTTGTTCCAAGGAATGTTACTATTGTTTGGGGGAGAGTAATACTTAGTTATTAAGGGAGAAGTCATGGGGTTGCTATGAGCAAAGAGCATTTGGGAGTTTCTGTTTCAGTTCTGCTGTGTGCAGCCTGCCATCCGCCAAGCAAGTGTCTGGCTGCAGCCTTTGAACTGTTCACAGGAGCTCATCTAAGGACTGTTTGGTAAGAAGCATGTGGTTGAAATACCACATTTCATAGAAGGAGATGGTGAACGGAAACTCCGCATTTGGTCTGTTGTGAACTATTCACCACAGTAGAAATGGTAAAATATCTCCTCAGCTTTATGTGATTCATGAAATACTCTCACATGAATGCCTACAGCTCTTGTTGAAGTCAGTGGGAGACCCATGTACATATGTCTATTAATGTTTCCTAGTCAGTTAGCGGTATCTGGTTTTGAGTAATCAAAATATATATCAGAAATAGATTAGCCACTGAATATGAGTAAAAGACTAGGTTTCATGAACCATACTCTGCCTTCAGTTACAGCTGCTATCAATTTCATTCCCATCAGCCAGCCACTATAACTGAGGGCAGAAGGTGGCCTCTTATCATTAATACCAGCTATGAGAGAAAATGATTTGAGAAAGTATTTTTCCCATCATATTCTCCCACACACACCAGAGTCCCAAGGATTTGTGGTGTTTCCCTTCTTTACTCCCACTACCCTCATCCCTATGCACAATAGCTGTTCTTCTGACTGAAGAAGATGGCATGTGGTTTCTCTGGTCTGTCAATGACACTCCTGAATCAGCCAGAAAGGTCACTAGATGCAAAGAAGCTCTCACTCTCCTCCCACAGGATGAGTGTGTTGCCCAGAGAGCGTAAACCAGGGAAATCCCCTCTTCTGAACGGTCTGCTTCCTGGCTGTAAATGTTCATTTGTTTCCCGGCCCCAAAGGATATATTTCCCCCTGTGTCATTTTCATATTTTTCTGTGGTTTCCATTGTCATTTGCTGTTCATGACATGCCATTAATTTCTGTTCATTAACTTACAATGTTGTATGGCATTTCATCATTTGCACGTAAAAAAATTCACATAGGAATAACTGATACTACCAGTACAATTCTTCCCATTTCTTCCAGCCTAGGAGATTAGGACCTAAACAGCAGTACCAAACTCAAATCTTGTCCCCAAATCTTAGAATAAATGTTATTAGGTCTCTTTAAAAGAGATGCTTGTAACAATTTGTCCTTGTCTTTGCTAGGTACAATAAAGCATCTTTCATTTTGTTAATCAAATAGAGATTCATGATAACGGTGGTGAAAAGAACTGGCTGGCTTTATGAAAAGCTAGTTATGGTTTTCTGACTCAGTGTTTACTTTGAAGCTCACTAGTTGTTACTCATATACCCATCTAAAATATTACATACAGGAGAGAGTGTCTAGTACATTTTAATGAGAAGATGGCAGAACCTCAGCCTTGAAATCTCCAGATCAAAAACCTTCACTCAGAAACTGATTGAAAGTCTGAGGAGCATTAATTTGTCTTGATTTGTTTTCTTAGCGAGCAGGTGAAGGGAGGGTACTAGGAACAGTATTGAACATGTTTCAGAAGCCCCAAAATCTTATCCTTTCCCCTACATATAGTCCCAAATCTTACAAGGCCCTTATCATAGTGGGTTGTCTGTTTTTGTCTGGTGAGAAAACAATTTTGTAGCAATCAGAGCTAATCAATAAAATGAAAAACTATTTTAGTAAAAATATTTAAAGTTATTTTTAGTTCAGAGGATTTAAAACACACTCCTTTTCATGACTTTTTATGGTTTCTCAAAACATTTGTGAAAACCAAAAAGGTTATCAAACTCATTTTCAAAATGAATTGAATGTATGCATTAATTGTCCTCCAAGCAGATTTCATCCATCTAAAGTAAGAAAATGACTGCTTATTCTGTAAGCCACCCAGTAAGTTGCTAGAGAGTAAATCAAGGCCCTCTCTGGTCCCCTTCTGTAAAATGGGGACAGTAACACTCCTCTCTCCCACCATTTGTCTCTCTACAGGCCCGTAGGCAGGAATTTCTGTGGGGGATGTGTGTGCTTTCTTTTGTAAATGTGGACCACAATTCTTTTAAATATAAAGGAGTTCAAAATAGTCATGCAATGAGTGTGCACAACAGAGGTTAATGAAAATTTGAGTGGAAACAATGATTGGTAAAATGATTTTGTTACAGTATACTAAAAGTATATACGGTAACAGAGATTTTAGAAGAATTACCTTCTGGGATCATGACGGGCAGCGTAGCCTCCATGGCTCCCCCATTCCCTTGGCTGCCTCTGCCTACTCAGTAAGGCCCACGCCGGGTGAGTGCGGGCAGGCAGGCTTCTGGCCAGTAGGGCCAGGCCCAGGCTGCTCCTCATGGGTAGGGGGGCACCATTCCCCCGGTCCTGCCATGCTGCCACCCACCCCACCCACCCATTCCCTTAACACAGCGGTTCTCAAACTTTTTGGCCCGTGGCCACCTGGCTCAATGCAAACCTTTCCTCAGACCACCAGTTGCCAATGGAAACTTACCGTTAATTACATAATTATGCCCAAGCTATTTTGCTAATGCTGCAGCTAGGGAGACTGATTTCATTTGACCAGCAAGAAAGGAAATATTAATTTAAATGATTAAACAGACTAAGCACTTTAACTTTTTCATGTTAGTTTATCAAACTTCATTTTAAATAAAGTAAAATATTATTTTCTGTCAAACACAAAAGGTTCCCATGTTTTCTTTCTTTATGGCAGGGGTCAGGAACCTTTTTTGGGTCAGGGAGCCACTGGCCTACAGAAAAATCAGTTGGGGACCACACAAGTGAGAAGCAGGAAAAAAACCCTCCAAAACCCCCCAACCCTCACTAATGTGGCCCCCAATTGAGACACTTCACTCCTCTGGTGCTCCAGCCCCACCAGGGGAGGGGGACCGACAGGGAGAACTGAGGTTCAGGGCTTCCCATAGGCCAGATTTTCTCTTCTGAGGTTCCAGGGCTAGTGGATTTTGTGGACCTCCCTGGGTTCTGGGGTTGGGACAAAAATGGGGGGTTCAGTGTGTGGGACAGGGCTGCCAGTGAGAGGATTGGGGGTTCATGATCTGGGTGGGAGGTGGGGTGTAGGAGGGGGCGAGGGTGCAAGGTCTGGATGGGAGGTGGGGTGTAGGAGGGGTGAGGGTACAAGGTCTGGGTGGGAGGTGGGGTGTAGGAGGGGTGAGGTGGAAGGTGGGGTGTAGGAGGGGTGAGGGATGCAGGAGCAGGCTGCGGGCAGGGTGTCTGGCCAGGAGGGAGGGTGCAGGAACAGGTTGGTGGAGCGGAGTCTCAGCAGGGTGGTGGTGTGTGAGCGGTCTGGGAGTTTGGGGATCTGGGCATGAGAGGGTGGGAGGCACTTACTTGCCTTCACACCCACACCCGTGCCAGTTCCAGGCACTGCCTCCCTCTGCTCCCATTTGTCGGATGCCATTGGAGCACCAGTGTTGGCTTCTTGCTGGGCAGGGGGAAGGCGGAAGAGAGCAAGCCCTGAATCCCACTGTGTGATCCAGATCACGGGGAAGAAGTGCTTCTCCTCACCTAACCCCTCCCGCATGCTGCTGTTTCCCCAGCTGGGAGAGGGGAAGTGCTTCTTCCCTGTTAGTTGGATTGCACAGCACGGCTCGGGGCTTTCTCTCTCCCTCTCTGCCCCCCATCGGGAAGCCGGTGCTGGCGTTCCAACCGTGTGTGGGGGGAGGCGGGAGGGCGAGGCTGCAGTGCCAGCACAGGCTCCCCGCTGCAGAGGAAAGGAGGAGAGTTGAGCTCAAGCCACAGACCACCAGGAAGGCAGCTGCGGAGCCCCCTCATGCTAACTTGCACCTCCCCTGCCTTTGGGCCTGCTCCATTTTACTTAAGTTATTAGTTATTCAGAGTAATTGCCTCTCACTCTGTGTTTGTATAGGGTGGCCATATTTCCTCATGCTAAACACAGGACAAACAGTAAAATTGCTCATATCCAAGACTGTTCAATGGCATTCAATAAGGAGTGAGTAGCACAAATGTTCAAATTAACATCAAGTTGATAGTGTTAATCAACGGAGTGTGTGCTGTGACTGGCAGGTGGAAACTGTTGGCTTCTAATTAAAGTTTGAATTGTAGAAGCCTCTGCTGATTGGCTGAGCCTTGGCAGAGGGAGGGAATTTCAGGCAGTCCAGGGCTTTATAAAGCAGTGAGCAAGCGACCAAAGAGCTTGCGAACAGGACAGCAGGTATGGATGGTGATAGGTCTGCTGTGGTTACCTGCACAGCGTGTGCCATGTTTGTCTTCCTCCTGGAAGAAAGAACAGATTTCATCTGCACTAAGTGCAAGCTGGTTGCCATTTTGGAAGAAAAAATTAGAGGACTGGAGGCCCAAGTGTCGACCCTACGCTCGATCAGAGAGGATGAAGACTTCCTCGATAGAAGGCAGCATTTAATCCTGCAAGCCTGGCAGGTGGAAGAGCCAGAGAGGGCAGTACGGGACCAGGAAGAGAACTGGCAGCATGTAACTTCTAGAAGGGGAAAAAGGCCAGCACAGGAATCCCCCAATTCTATAGAGGTAAGTAATTGCTTTCAGGCTCTCTCCACAGGCTCTGCGGTGGTGAATGCTTTGGAAGGGACCTCACAAGGAAGAAACCGGAAGGGAACACCATCTACTAGAAGGCATGGGATGCATAGTCCTAGGGATGGGGGTTCCACGACCACCACCCCCAAAAGAAGATGACGGGTAGTGGTGGTCAGGGACTCCCTCCTAAGAGGGACTGAGCCATCCATCTGCTGTCCCGGACCTGGAATCTCGAGATGTGCTGCTTACTGGGAGCTCGAATTCAGGATGTGACTGAGAGGCTTGCAAAACTGATCAAACCTTTGGATCGCTACCCCTTCCTGCTTCTCCACTTGGGAACTAACGATATGGCCAACAATGACCTTGAGCGGGTTACTGCGGATTATGTAGTGCTGGGAAGAAGGATCAAAGAATTCGGAGTGCAAGTGGTGTTCTCATCCATCCTCCCTGTTGAAGGCAAAGGACTAGGCAGTGATCATCGAATTGAGGAAGTAAATGCGTGGTTGCACAGGTGGTGTCGCAGAGAGGGCTTTGGTTTCTTCAACCATGGGACTCTGTTCCTGGCACAAGGATTGTTAGTAAGAGATGGGATCCACCTAACCAAGAGAGGAAGGTGCATCTTCGTGGGCAGGCTTGCAAACCTAGTGAGGAGGGCTTTAAACTAGGTTCGTTGGGGGACGGTGACCAAAACCCTGAGGGGAGTGGTAAAGTCGGATACCGGGAAGGAATGCAAAGAGGAACAAGCAAGAAAGGAGGACCCCCTGATTCGAATGGAGAAGATAGGGCGATCAACCGGTTATCTGAGGTGTTTGTACACTAATGCACGAAGCCTAGGCAACAAACAGGAAGAACTGGAGGCCCTGGCCCAGTCCAAGAAATATGATTTAATTGGGATAACAGAGACTTGGTGGGATGACTTGCATGACCGGAGCACTGTCATGGAAGGATATAGACTGTTCAGGAAGAACAGGCAGGGGAGAAAAGGAGGAGGAGTTGCACTATATGTAAGAGAGCACTGTGATTGCTCAGAACTCCAGTATATAGAGGGAGAAAAACCTGTTGAGAGTCTATGGGTTAAGTTTAGAGGTGCAAACAACAGTAGTGATGTTGCGATTGGTGTCTACTACAGGCCTCCGAATCAGGTGGATGAGGTAGATGAAGCTTTCTTCGGACAACTGAGAGAAGCTTCCAGATTGCAGGCCTTGGTTCTCGTGAGGGATTTTAATCACCCTGACATCTGTTGGGAGACCAATACGGCAGTACACAGGCAATCCAGAAAGTTTTTGGAGAATGTTGGGGATAACTTCTTGGTGCAAGTGCTAAAGGATCCGACCAGGGGCTGTGCACAGCTTGACTGCTGCTCACAAACAAGGAGAAACTAATAGGGGAAGTAGAGGTGGGTGACAACCTGGGAAGCAGTGATCATGAGATGGAAGAAAAAAGAGTAGTAAAATACACACTTTGGACTTTAGAAAAAGCAGATTTTGACTCCCTCAGAGACCTGATTGGCAGAATCCCCTGGGATGCTAACATGGAAGAGAAAGGAGAGCTGGCAGTATTTTAAAGAAGCCTTATTGAAGGCACAGAAAGAAGCCATCCCAATGCGTAGCAAGAGAGGCAAACATGGTAGGAGACCGGATTGGCTTACAGGGGAAATCCTTGGTGAACTTAAGCACAAAAAGGAAGCTTACAAAAGTGGAAACTTGGACAAATGACCAGGAAGGGGTATAAATGTATAGCTCGAGAATGCATGGGAGTTATCAGGAAGGCGAAAGCGCAATTGGAATGGCGACTGGCAAAGGATGTGAAGGATAACAAGAAAGGTTTCTACAGGCATGTTAACAAGAAGAAGGTGATCAGAGAGGCTGTGGGGCCCCTAGTGGATGAAGGAGGTAACCTAGTGACAGATGATGTGGGGAAAGCTGAAGTACCCAATGCTTTCTTTGCCTCTGTATTCACGGACAAAGTTGGCTCCTGGACTAATGCAAGTGATGCAAGATGGTATGAAGATGAACAGCCCTTGGTGGGTAAAGAACAGGTTAGGAACTATTTAGAAAAGCTAAACGTACACAAATCCATGGGTCCGGACTTAATGCATCTGAGGGTACTGAGGGAGTTGGCAAATGTCATTGAGGAGCCTTTGGCCATTATCTTTGAAAAGTTGTGGAGATCGGGAGAGATCATGGATGATTGGAAGAAGGCAAAAGTAGCGCCCATCTTCAAAAAAGGGAAGAAGGACGATCCAGGGAACTATAGGCCGGTCAGTCTTACCTCGGTTCCTGGAAAAATCATGGAAGGGATCCTTAAGGAATCCATTTTGAGGCACTTGGAAGAGAGGAAAGTGATCAGGAATAGTCAGCATGGATTCACAAAGGGCAAGTCATGCCTGACCAATCTGATTAGCTTCTATGATGAGGTAACTGGCTCTGTGGACATGGGAAAGTCAGTGGATAAGGTCTCCCACAATGTTCTTACCAGCAAGTTAAGGGAATGTGGATTGGATAAATGGATGGTAAGATGGATAGAAAGATGGCTAGAAGGCCGGGCCCAGCGGGTAGTGATAAACGGCTCGGTGTCAGGATGGCAGTCGGTTTCTAGCAGAGTGCCCCAAGGTTCGGTTCTAGGACCGATTTTGTTCAATATCTTTATTAATGACCTGGATGAGGGGATGGATTGCACCCTCAGGAAGTTTGCAGATGACACTAAGCTAGGGGGAGAGGTAGATACACTTGAGGGCAGAGATAGGGTCCAGAGTGACTTAGAGAAATTGGAGGATTGGGCCACAAGAAATCTGATGAGGTTCAACAAGGACAAGTGCAGAGTCCTGCACTTGGGACAGAAGTATCCCAAGCATTGTTACAGGCTGGGGACCAACCAGTTAAGTAATAGTTCTGCAGAAAAGGACGTGGGGGTTACAGTGGATGAGAAGCTGGATATGAGTCAACAGTGTGCCCTTGTAGCCAAAGAAGGCTAATGGCATATTAGGTTGCATTAAGAGGAGCATTGCTAGCAGATCCAGAGACGTGATTATTCCCCTTTATTTGGCTCTGGTGAGGCCACATCTGGAGTATTGTGTCCAGTTCTGGACCCCCCACTACAAAAAGGATGTGGACGCATTGGAGAGGGTCCAGCGGAGGGCAACCAAAATGATTAGGGGGCTGGAGCATATGACCTATGAGGAGAGGCTGAGGGAGTTGGGTCTGTTTAGTCTACAGAAGCGAAGAGTGAGGGGGGATGTAATATCAGCCTTCAACTTCCTGAAGGGAGGTTCCAAAGAGGATGGAGAGAGGCTGTTCTCAGTAGTGACAGATGGCAGAACAAGGAGCAATGGTCTCAAGTTGTGGTGGGAGAGGTCCAGGTTGGATATTAGGAAAAACTATTTCACTAGGAGAGTGGTGAAGCACTGGAAAGGGTTACCTAGGGAAGTAGTGGAGTCTCCATCCCTAGAGGTGTTTAAGTCTCGGCTTGACAAAGCCCTGGCTGGGTTGATTTAGTTGGGATTGGTCCTGCCTAGAGCAGGGAGCTGGACTTGATGATCTTCTGAAGTCTCTTCCAGCTCTATGGTTCTATGATTCTATGATAGAGCTCCTGTTACAAGGTCTCTCTCTCACACTCTCTCTCTCTCCCCCCTATATACCTCTCTCTCACTGAGGGAGTGTGACCGACCTGCCTCAGCCCTCCCTTCCTGGTGCTGTCTGCCCTTCATGCCTCACTAGGCTCCCGGGATGAACCCCTCTCCTGGTGACATGGTCCTGTGTCTTCCCAAGGCCACATGTGGGGTGGGGCCGTGCAGGGGCCCCTCCCCACCAGCAGCAGCTTGTCAACACAGTGCAGGAGGAAAGGGCTGGGAGCTGTTGGCAGCCACACAGGGGCGAGTGTGTGGGGGGAAAGTGGTGACCTGTCCTGTGTCTTTGCAGAGCTTGTTTCTCCCTCCTCCCTGTGGCTGGAAGCAGCTTGTCCCTCCTGCCTGCACGGGGTCAAAGAGCATCTAACACCTGCAACCTGCAGCGCGGTGAGTGGGCATGTGGACAGGGGACAGTGCTGACGGGGCGGAATGGCTAGAGGGTCTTTCTCCTGGCACGGGGAGGGTAGAGTGGTGTGCATGGTGACTAAGGTGGAGGAGAATGGGGAGGTTCTGGGTTGAGAGCAGGGGAAATGGTGTATGTATCAGCAGGGAGATGGGGCTTAGAGGATAAAATAGTGAAGGGTCACAAAGGGTTAAATACTGTTTTCTCCTACACCAATTTACTGAAAAGTAGCCCTGTTTTTCCTTTGAAAACACAGCAGGGGTGGGTGCCCCATTCTTCTCTCACTTCCCCTTTTCACCTCATCCTCCACCAAAATGGTTCCCTGCTACAGTGTCCCTGGATTTGACTTTGAAAGTATGACCAACTGGCAAAGAAGGGCAGAACAGTATGTTTGGAAGAAGATACGGGTAACTTGCTACCGGCATCCACATCACATATTGACACCTGCCATTACTGCCTATTTACATTTCACTTTCTACCCCATGACATATAGATTACATTTAAATTGCACCCTAATGAATGGCAGATTTATGCAGGTTACTCTGCCTCTTACATGTGTTTATGAGCAATGTATAACCAGTAGGCCGAGTCCCATCTTTCATACTCTAGTAACACCACTTAAGTCAATGGAATACCCCTGACTTACTCCAGTCTGATATCAGGATCAGGCCCAATGTATAACTTACCTCACCATTTAATTTGGCCTAGAGACTTCCAGGGGACCTGTGTGCTTATACCACTTCTTAATTTGACCCATTATTGTCATGGGAGGCGATGAGAACAAGAGCATTTTCAGAGATTGACCCTACCTTACCAACACAGTGTAGTGTGGCGCAAACTACACAGAGTGGCCTGCTAGACACAGATCTTTATTTTAATATGTTAATTTGAATCTGATTGCGCTAACCACTGGAGTTATTTTTAAATGATTAACATTATTAATTATAGCTCAGGCACATTTAACAGGTGTGTCTCTTAAAAGATTTATTATTCTAATATTTTACATCTCTGGGAATAATTCTGTGCTAATTCCCCAGAACAGTTTGTCACTCAGGGATTATAAATCAAAATATGACACTTAATGTTTTTTAAATTTACGTATTTGGAATGTTTAAAATTAACCTGACATTACAGAGCACATGAGATAGTCAGTGAGTGTCCATTTTACTCTATGAATATGGATTTATTACTGTGACACAGAAAAACAAGAATTGTCTTTTCATAAAGTTTAAGTAATCTGTTTTGCCATGCAGGATGTTGGTGTTGCAAAAGTAGCCTAATAAAAATAATTGGGTCCTTTTTTACATAAATCATTTTTAAAGAAGTCTGGGTATAATACTCACCTTCTATTCATTTAATGCACTCATATATCTAAGAGTAGGAATAGTTTCTAATTTCCCAAGTCTTATTACTTAGCATTCAGATGCCATTTGAATACTGTTTCTTAACAGTATTTAATACTTATTTAGGGTATGTCTACACAGCAAAGTTATTTCGAAATAACATCCGTTATTTCAAAATAACTTTACTAGCGTCTACACAGCAAAACCGCTATTTTGAAATTAATTCGGTAAACCTCATTCCACAAGGAATAATGCCAAATTTGAAATAGCTATTTCGAAATAAGTGCTGTGTAGACACTTATTTCAAAATAGGGAGCCTCCAGCCTTCCCAGGGTGCCCTGGTGGCCACTCCAGCCTCAACCAAGAACACTCCTCTCCCTCCCCGCCTCCCCGGACCCCTTAAAGAGGTTGACTCTGGCCACAGTGCCTATGCTATCTCCAAGCCTGCCAGCCCAGAGCCAGCAGTCACTGCCCCTCACCCACTGGCCCCAAAACATGAGCTAGCAAGCCACTGGCAGCCAGCCCCCCACCACTCCCCAGGAGCAGTCTGCCAGCTCCCAGGAGCCTGCCAGGGCCCGGAGAAGGCAGGCGCCTTCCTGGTCCAGGGTGGAGCTCATGTACCTTATTCAGGTTTGGGGGGGATACCCCCAACATCCATGATCTCTGCACTAGACGGAGGGACGCAGCCATCTATGGCAGGATAGCTGCCAGCCTGGCCGCAAAAAGGCCACATGTGAACCCAGGAGCAGGTTCGCATGAAAATCAAGTTGGTCCAGCGAGACCCCCAACCCTGAGCTTCCCCTTCCCCTTCTTCCCCTTGCTTCCCCCTTCCAGCTCCCTCCTCCCAGGTTCCCCACCCTGTCTTCTCCCCTCTCCCGCCTCCTATACCCAGTCTCACCAGAGTTTCATTCCACCCACCCCCCCAGTTTTGTTAAATAAAGAGAGTTTGTGTTCATGAAAATATGTGTATTTTATTTGACATCAGGAAGGGGGGTTTAGGGAGGGGTAAGTGGAAGGACATGAGGGAGGAATGAGGCACAAGCCCCCAGTGGGGGCAGACCAGGGAGGCTCTTAGTACTCCTCAGGGTGGAAGCTCTCCCGCAGGGCCTCCTGGATACTGACAGCCCCCCGATGGACCTCCCAGATGGCAGCCTGCAGAAAGTGCAGCCAGGCTTGCAGCAATGCATCCACGAGAAGCACCAGAGTGCCCAGGGGCAGCTCTGGCTCCATGTTGCAGAGTGCTGTGGTGTCCCGAGTGAGGCCTCATGTGCGTGTCCCATCGCTGCAGAGTAGGGGCGAGCCACTCGCAGAGCTCCATGAAGGTGTCCTTCTTCATCCTAAAGTTCTCGGTCCATTGTTGGTCTCCCAAGCGCGCCAGGATGATGTGGTCCCACCAGTCGCTGCTGGTGTCCTGACGCCAGATGCAGCGGGGCACGCTGGCGTCCAGGAGCTACAGCTGCTCCTACACATACTCCAGGAGGGTCCGGATGACAGCATGGGGGTTGGGCTGCAGCAGATGCTATGAGGCAGCCTCCAGAAGGTGCTGCCAGGCTTGCAGCAACACATCCAAAAGAAGCACCAGAGTGCCCAGGGGCAGCTCCGGCTCCATGGTGCAGAGTGCTGTGGTGTCCCGAGTGAGGGCAACCAGAGCATGCAGATGCTTTGCTGTCCCTCAGCGAGGTAGGCAAGCAAGCAGGGAAACCTGAGAACTGGCTATCCAGGGGGGTCCCTTTAAGCACAGGCCTCAGATAGCCTCTGGCAGCAGCCACACAAAGTAACTCCTGACCTGATGCCAGACCTGGTTCCGGCCAGCCTTAAATGCGATTCAGCGTCCACTCAGTGTGGACGTGCTATTTAGAAATAGTAAAAAGCTATTTTGAAATGCATTTTGTGTGTAGACGCGTTATTTCGAAATAAGCTATTTCGAAATAACGCTGTAGTGTAGACATACCCTTAGATATTTTCATCTCCAAAAAAATTCACAAACTTTAACTAGCCAACACTCCTGTAGTCTCATTTTATAAATGGATAAACTGAGGCACAAAAATGACTACCAATGTTAGAACTGGATTAGTACGAAGAAGGTGTCTAGTCCTGACTCGATTATGACTTTCTTTTAATTCTCAATCCTTGTACACGAGGACTTCTGCTTCTGGTGTTGTTGCTCCTGATTCTGATTATTTAGAGTCTGTAGATATTCATGGTACACACAAGGTATGGAATCAACCCTGTGTTTTTTTAGTGACCGATCCTGCAATTCATGCAGAAGAACTGAGACAGTTCCACTGGATTACAGCTTTCCATGACCTTGGAGGCAGTGAGGGCAGCATTTGTTTCTTCATTATTAATGTTATTTTAGTAGCATTAAAGGAGAATAAGCAATGGCACAGTTCCATTATTAGCAATATCAGGTACTACTCAGAATTTTTAAAAAGACAGGCTAGATTCTTTCCAGAATAATAAGTAGTGATGGCAACAATCAGCTGTTTTTACTGACAATGCATATTTTCCTTTTAATTCAGTGTGTCAGTGTCACATGTAATGAAGCAGACAGAAGGTGAAGAGCTCATCAGGCAAGTAGTGCATTGGCAGTCATGTCACCTCTCTGCGTTTAAATTACCCCATCTGTAAAATGGGTAATGGACTTGTACTTGCCCACTTTTACACTTTGAAATCCATGGCACCTAAATAAAAACGAGCTGATTTTCAAAGGTTTTGAAGTCCCAATAATTCCCATTGTCTTCATTGGGCTTCATAGGTACTCAGCACTTTTGAAAATCAAACCATTTTATTTAAGTGCCTAATGTCCCAATTTGGGAAAGCACTTAAGCACATGCTTAACTGTAATTGCATGTCAAACTTCCATTGAAATTAATGGGATTTAAGCATATATTGAAAGCTATACACTTGCTTAAGTGATTTCCTGAAGTGTCATGGACTTAAGCATCTGCTTAAATTAATTGGGGTTTAGATATGGATTTAGGAAGACACTCTGATTTGAACATTTTTGCCACTGTGACTGCCTAAATCACACATAAAAGGAGCTAGATCTTAAACCTTTGAAGATCATCTCTAAGAAAACAGGCTTTTCCCAGTCCTTTAGAAACAGGTTCTATTTTCTATCTGTAGGATAGCCACATCACTTTCAGTGAGACACACAAAGTTACCTAGGTCATATGGGAGCAGGAATCTGAGGCAATATCATGAATGCCAGACTTAACTGAATGTCTTCCTAGCAGCCAGCTCACTATTTATGTGCTTGTGGAAGAAAAAAATTAGAGCTGATATATTAGAGTAGAATCTTACATTCAGTGAGCTTTCAGAGTTAAAGGGCCAGCTACTGTAGAGTCCAAACTATCCTCTTTTTGCTTATGACAGGTCACCTATTACGCTGGGGTCTCGATTCCATGATAATTAGTTGCGAGTTCTGAGTTAACATTATTAAGAACCTTCTAACCGAATTGCCAGTGTTTTATTTACTATAACAAATTTGTTGCTAAGGAACTGCCCCTACCACCATGAGTGCAGTTAGGCATTGCATAAACAATTTAAACTACACAATAATTAAGAGCATCTTGAGGCAAGTGAAAACCCTCCAAGTAATTTGGAAAGCCCATTATATAGTGATATTATATTTTGAAGCTGAAAGCGCTCTTGGCTGCCATGTGCTTAGATTTGTTTTGTGTGTCATTGCAGTGCAGGTAGAGGAAATCTGCAAATTATGATGAATAGTGAACTATGCAGTGGTGTTGTAGCCCTTAAGCTGCTGTTGCTGCATCTGATCTGTTCATTGGGAAGTACAGCAGCATGCGGCAAAAGGCGGAGAAAGCAAAGCTGGAGAAATTAATCCTTATCACCCTGCTTTACCATCTTTCTTCTGTGTCACACAAATCTCTCCCAAATTCCAGTTCATCATATTGATGCTTCTGCCACTCAGGAATAGTTATAAGTGCCTTGAGTTCCTAGGCAAAGATGGAATTGGTATCATAGTCATTCCCTATCTCCCTTTTCCTCGCAGACCTTGCCACCCTGTGCCAGTTTTTCTCTAAGTAATTTGTCTCTGTTTCCTGCTCAGTTACCTGTAACAGGAATCTTTCATTTTTAAACACATCCCATAATCTTTCCATTGACTTCAATAAAAGTACCACTGCAGCCAGTGCAAGATTCTGGGGTTCGTCCAAGACCCAGAGTTGCCTGCTGCGCATGCGTAAGTAGGAAGCAAAGATAACATATTTCTGGGGATGGGGAGGGCACCAGATGCACAGGAGCACCACAGATTGAGATGTTCAGAACTGTCCAGGTGGTGGCTGGCTGTGGCTAACCAATAGTAATCTAATGTTTCTTCAGACCTGGTACTATAGACAACCGGGGTGGGGCACCTTTTTTGGGGTCGGGGGCTGCCAAACAAAAAAACAAAAACAAAGCCCCCAATGCTGTGGCCCCCAACTGAAACACCTCACTCCCCTGGCACTTCAGCCCCACAGTGGGGAGAGGGACAGGGAGGACTGAGGTTCAAGGCCTTAGGCCAGATTTACTCTTCTGGAGTTCCAAGTTTAGTGGATTTTGTGCCCCCAGGCTGTGGGGTGGGGCCAAAAATGACGGGTAAAGTGTGTGGGACGGAGCTGCCAGTGAGTGGGATAGGGATGGGGGTGCAGGATCTGGGTGGGAGGTGGGGTGCAGGAGGCAGTGAGGGTGTGAGTTCTGGGAGGGAGCTAAGGTGCAGGAGCAGGCTGGGAGTAGGGTGTCTGGCTGGGGGAGGAGGGAAAGAGCAGGGAGGGTGGAGGAGCAAGCCGGGGGTGGATAGGGTATCTGGCCACGGGGGAGGGTACAGGAGTAAGGGAAGATGCAGGAGCAGGATGGGGGCAGGATGTCTGGCCAGGAGGGAGGGGGCAGGAGCAGGCTGTGGGATGCAGGGTCTCAGCGGGGTCTCAACAGGGGAGGGGCTGTGTGAGGGGATTGGGGGTGCAGGGTCTGGGCATGAGAAGGAGAAAGAAACTCTCCACATTCCCCTCTCACACTAGAGCCTGGGGGTCCCAGGCTAGTAGATTTTTGTGTGCTCCAGCCCCTAGTGAGGCAACAGGGGTGGAGGCTGGAGCACCAGCATGGACTCCCCAATGCTCAGGGGGAGTCCTAAGCATCAGGGGCCAGATCCAGGCAAGCCAGGGGCCATATTCGGCCTCTGGGACTTAGGTTCCCTACCCATGACATAGCCTATGCTTAAAGCTGCTCCTGCTGGTACTGTGGAAGTGTCAGGGAGAATGTGGGGTTCAGTTGCAGAACAGAGAGGGGAGAAGAGGAAGAGCGAAGGAGGAACTGAAGAGGAGGAACTGCTTTTTTGCAAGACAATCAAAAGTTCATTTGCTGGAGATATGTATGATTAATTTATTGTTAGGAAGGACTTTTTCACACCCTCATCTTCCACCTTCAATATCTATTCAACAACCTCTATCATAAGCGGCGAGGAGTCCTGTGGCACCTTATAGACTAACTGAAGTGTAGGAGCATAAGCTTTCGTGGGCAAAGACCCATTTCGTCAGATGCATGTCATGCATCTGGCCAGAAGTAGATCTTGCCACAATCCTACACTCAGTTATATAAATCTCACAGGCTCTCCTCCCTAATTCAGACTAACACGGCTACCCCTCTGATACTTAACCTCTATCATAGCAAGTTATCCTGGCCAAGAGGGCTGGACATGGCTCCTCTGGAGTACATTGACTTAACTCTTGGCTCAGGTGGAGCGGAATTAGTTGAGAGTCACACAAGGAGCTTATAGGAACTGAATGACTAACCTGTACTGTCCTTGCTTACCTACAACCTCCAGGGATTGTATGCAAGGCCACCATAATGCATACAATGTGTTAACTTTCAATATATTATTCAACCATGATATGTCTCTGTGCTATACAGTTTCCAATGAGGTATGGTCGCTGGTGACCAAGGGAGACAAAGTTGGACCACAGGCTATGGTGGAAGCCAGTCTGTGTCTGTATTTGCAGTTTTCTTGTCTAAATGTCGCCTGTTTAAGAATATCTTTGATTCCATATATCATGATAGAGAATTGCTTCTTGTAAGAAGCCCTTGCCTTATTTGCTTTACATCTTTTGTATATATATATATATATATATATATATATTATTTTCATGGGCTCTGTTAGTGCAGAACATAGAGAAGTACACAAAGCTACAAGACTTTGCATATGTAGGTAGGAGATGTAATTATTATATTATTTGAGAAATAATAAATGATCATGTACCTATTGTTCAGCATATAAAGAGGAGGGCAAGGTTAAGCTTCTGCTTGCAACATTCATATTAACATTTCCTGACTTGCGAACCCTTAATTATGCGACCTTAATGTTGTTTAAACTTCCTATGGAATGGCTTCTATGCAGACGGGATTGTCATGCCACCACCTTCTAAGCAGACACTGAAACATTCTGTTCATTCAAGTAATAATCTCTAAAAAGATGTGAGATAAGGGATCAGTGCAAAAAGGGACAGGAGGCTGAAGAATACAATTCAATGAGGCCATGGAAATTAAGATAAAAATAACTACGAAGATAAATAAATTTAAAAAACAATGAGGGGTCCTGTAGCACCTTAGGGTATGTCTACACAGCAAAATTATTTCAAAATAACAGCCCTTTTTCCGAAATAACTTTCCTAGCATCTACACAGCCAAACTGCTATTTCAAAATAAATTCGAAATACCGGAGCGCTTATTTTGAATGTGATAAACCTCATTCTACGAGGAATAATGCCAAATTCGAAATAGCTATTTTGAAATAAGTGCTGTGTAGACACTTATTTCAAAATAGGGGGCCTCCAGCCTTCCCAGGGTGCCCTGGTGGCCACTCCAGTCTCAACCAAGAACACTCCTCTCCTTCCCCCCCGTACCCGGAGCCCTTAAAGGGGTAGATTCTGGCCACAGTGCCTGTGCCATCTCCAAGCCTGCCAGCCCAGAGCCAGCAGTCACTGCCCCTCACCCACTGGCCCCAAAACATGAGCCAGCAAGCCACTGGCAGCCAGCCCTCCACTACTCCCCAGGAGCAGTCTGCCAGCTCCCAGGAGCCTGCCAGGGCCCAGAGAAGGCGGGCGCCTTCCCGGTCCAGGGCGGAGATCATGGACCTTGTTCAGATTTGGGGGGGATGCCCCCAATGTCCATGATCTCCACACTAGATGGAGGAACGTGGCCATCTATGGCAGGATAGCTGCCAGCTGGCCACCAAAGGCCACATGTGAACCCAGGAGCAGGTTTGCATGAAAATCAAGTTGGTCCAGCGAGACCCCCAACCCTGAGCTTCCCCTCCCTTCTTCCCCTGCTTCCCCCTTCCAGCTCCCTCCTCCCAGGTTTCCCCCTCCCCTCTCCCACCCTGTCTTCTCCCCTCTCCCGCCTCCTTTCCCCAGTCTCACCAGAGTTTCATTCCCTCCCCCCCAGTTTTGTTAAATAAAGAGAGTTTGTGTTCATGAAAATATGTGTATTTTATTTTACATCAGGAAGGGGTTGGGGGGGGGACACGTAAGTGGAAGGACGTGAGGGAGGAATGAGGCACAAGCCTCCAGTGGGGCAGACCAGGGAGACTGTTAGTGCTCCTCAGGGTGGAAGCTCTCCCATAGGGCCTCCTGGATACTGACAGCCTCCCGATGGACCTCCTGGGTGGCAGCCTGCAGAAAGTACAGCCAGGCTCGCAGCAACACATCCAAGAGAAGCACCAGAGTGCTATCTTGAAATAGCAAAACACTATTTTGAAATGCATTTTGTGTCTAGACGCGTTATTTCGAAATAGCTTATTTCGAAATAACACTGTAGTGTAGACATACACTTAGAGACCAACAAATATACATCTGTATAGTCTCATGAGCTTTCATGGGCACAACCCACTCCTTCATCTGAAGAATGAATGAAGTCGGTTGTGCCCAAGAAAGCTCACGAGACTATATATATATATATATATATATATATATATATACATACACACACATACACACATATACAGGGCTCGACAAATTATGGAAAACCCTACTTGCCAGACAAAAAAGGGACTCACCCCAAGTGTTTTTTTAATGGCATAAATTCCTAATAAGAATAAGAACAGTAATGACTAATAAGTTATTAATAAATATCACCCAAGTTATTAATAAATATCTTATAAACCTCTACCTTTTCCCCTCCTCATCCCCTCTCCTAACACCTCCCTCTACACACCTGCCCTGCCTCTCTCCTCTGGTGCTGGTCCCTCCCCTGCAGGTGTCTGCCCTTCTGCTTCACCTCCAGAATCCCCTGGCACCTGCACCCTCCTGGTGCCTCCCCCTTCCCTCACTGCCCCTGCCCTCTTTGACCTCTTTTTCCCTGATACCCACCCCCTCACCACCCTCTGCCCCAGTTCCCCTCATGTCCCTGTGCCCTCACACGACTTGCTCCATCCCCACCTTCCTCATGCCCACCCCTTCTTTCAAGCCTTCTCCCAGCACCTCGCCCTCCCCCCTCTAGCCCCCAATGCCCTCACCCTCTCCTCTCCCAGCATCACCCTGTCCCCCGTCCCACTGACACCTCCCCTCCTGCCCTTTTCCTCATTGTCTGCACTTGGCCCCGTTGCCAGCTTTGTCCACATATTCACTCTGCTGATACCATTATTGGACCTAACCAGTTGAGTTATAAGATCAAGAACACATATTCCTGCTCATCCAGAAATATAATTTATGCTATCATGTGCCGAAAGTGTCCGTCTGCTATGTACATTAGACAAACGTCTCAGACACTTCGCCAAAGAATCAATGCCCACAAAACGGATATTAGACAGGATCACAAAGAAAAAACAGTTTCTTGCCATTTCAACCAGAACGGTCATTGTCTCAATGACTTGATTACCTGCATCCTGCTTCAAAGACCTTTTAACACCAGACTTGAAAGAGAATCCTCTGAACTGTCATTCATGCTTAAATTCGACACTTTACGCCTCTGTCTAAACAAAGACATTAATTATCTTACCCATTACAAAGATAGCTTCCCCAATTATCACCTCTAATATCATTAGCTCACAGACATTTACCTCCCCCACTTATTCCCCTTCTGTTCTGAAATCTGATTTGTCCTTCTCATATGTGTTCATTTTTTTTATTGTATCCTTTGGTATATATGGTTGTGCCAATTTTCTTCCACTATTTGATCTGAGGACGTGGGTCTGGCCCACGAAAGCTCATCACCTAATAAACCATCTTGTTAGTCTTTAAAGTGCTACATAGTCCTGTTTTTTGTTTTAAAATCACGAGTAAGGCCCAAAGTATTGTAAGATTTACTTAAAATAATGAAATTTTTAAAATATATTTTGGGTTCATTTTATTTGTCTTGTCGTTTCTGAGCCTTTATGGTAACTCTGGTCACATTGTCAAGCTTTTCTCTGCAAGCACAAACCTGAAATGCTCACCTGATTGCATGCCTGTAGGAGCTGGTACTTTAAGAAGAACATTCATGATAAAATCATGAGAGTTGGCGATACAGGGACTGGGGATTAGGACTATTGGGTTTTGCTTCTAAATCCGCCACTGGCTTTCTGGATTTCTTTGTGACCTGGAGCAAGTCTGTTAATCTCTCTGTGCCTCAGTTCTGATGGCTAAAGTAGATTTAAACACAGTGAAGACCTCTCATTACATCAGCCAAGGAGGAGCGAGAGCAATGGGAGACCTCTGTTCATGCAAGCCAGGTAAGCAGACCCTTGGCTTTGGCAGCCTGGTGAGAGCAGCACTCTCATCCGCACGTGGGTAACTTAACCCTTGGAAATAGTCCCATTGAAGTTAGGCCTTTGTAGGATTGAGGCCAGTGCTAGTAATACGGTCCTTGTAATTGCACTGTCTGGCAGTATTAATGCAAGCTCTGGCCACCTGCTGCATAAATATCACAGAAAGTCTCAGCCCACATTGTCAACTACAGTCTCAAGACCCAAACCTGCAAACACTGGTACATTAGCTTAACTTTACTTTCATGGCTAATTCCATTGATTTTGGGACTACTCCCAGTAATAAAGTTAAATACGTACATAAATGTTTACAGGATTCAAGGACAGAGAGGGAGGGAAAAGGAGCGGTGCCTAACTGTGTACCTTTTAACCATTTCATAGGAGCTGAAGCTGGCATGCGCAGTTACTGCTAACCACCACTAGGGGATCTCTATCAGTAACATTTACAAAGCATAGTGTAACCATAACTAGCTCTTCCGTTTTTTGCTTTTTGTTCAACTTAGCATAGTTTGGATTCTGGTTTCCCTCCTATAATTGCATTTGAGAGTGATTTCTTTCTATGAGTTTTGTTAACTACTTGTAAGATCTTTCTTCGACAAAAACTGGAACATGTGCCATCTGTGATTTTGTTAACATCTTCTTAGGTAAAGCTATAAATTTATAAAATGCCAACCTATATGCTTAAAGTCTAAAATCTGTTGTAAAATATGAAATTAATGGTTATTCTAGTCCTTTTATGGGAGCTTCTCCACTTTAATTAATTTAATTGACATTCTGCAATGTGATCTATATGGGCCTGCATGGATATACTTGCACGATCAGGCCCTAATTTAAGACAAAATGCAACAATCAGGTGTAACAAACCATCAGAGGGAATAGGGGAAGGAGAACAAGAATAATAGTGATAGTAATGTTACCTACACCAGTGACGTACACAATTAGACTTTTTCAGCTCATATGTTTTAAAATAAATCTACTGTATCTGTGAGAGTGTTTGTGCATCTGTTAGTCTGTGTGTCCGTCTGTCTGTGACTCTGTTCAAGAACACCTCCTAAACAGTAAGAGCCAGGACCACCAAATTTGGTATGCAGCTTCCTTTTAACTTAAAGCAAGGTAAGGGTTTGGTTGTGCTAGGACAAAGGATGTGAATGGAATGTGATTGTTTCTCATCAAGCACAAAGGGAGGGCTGTAATAGCAAGGACAGTTGTACTCCTAAATGACCACAGGAGGGCAACAAGTACCCCATCCCTGAGGAGCAGCTGCCAGTTGGGCAGAGCGACTTCCGTCGCTGCAGCCTGGCCCTGGGGAGCAGCCAGCAGGCATGCCGCACAGCCCCCCACCTCCCCAGGGGAGCAGATGGCAGCCACCCCCACCTCATGCCCTGAGCCCTGCATCCCCTCTCCTGAGCCCCCCACACCGCTCAACCCCTTGCCCTGACACCTGCTCTGAGCCCCCATCTACTCTGACTCCTGCACCTCCCCACCCCGAGCTCCTCCTTACTCCCCAACCCTGACTCCTGCACCCCCACACCTGTAGCCTCCTGCCCTGACCTCCCCACATCCCCAAGCCCCTGACCAGACTTCCGCACGCCCCACACCCCCAGCCCAGAAGGATCTGAGCAATGCCTGGTAAATCTTCTAGTATTATATAACATGAATGCAATTAACATCAGCAACACTATAGCCTATTGATGAGGCTTTTTTAAAACAAACTTATGATTTAATAATCTGTGCTGAGGTCAAGTCAAAAGGCAACCGACTTACACATTTACCAATGATAAAATGAGACAAGAAGTTAAAACCACACTATCTTCTAAAGCATGATTACATTCCACATAAAAGCAGATAAAAGAAAAGGAGTGATAGATTGTATGTGTGTGTGTATATATATTTCTTCTTCGAGGATATCCCCTTGGGTGCTCCACTGTTGGTGCTAGGCTTGCCCCAGCGCCACAGAACGGAGACTTTTCCAGAAGCAGTACCCAGCTGGACCATGCATGCATCTCGCGGCGTTCGTGCTCTTTTCTCTGAGTGCGCGGTCCGGCCCCCGCCAGTTCCTCTCAACCGCCTCAGGCTACAGACGGAGGGAACTGCGCTCTTCAACAGTATCACCTTGTCATGAGACTATCTGTTCTATACTTATAGTTCTTTATCCTTTTTCCGTATCATTCATTTTCCTCCTTCATTAATTAAAAAAAAAAAAAAAAAAAAAAAAGTTTAATTACTTGTTATTCTATACAGTTAAGTTCTAGTAGTACCCCTTTCTCCTTCTCCTTTCCCATTGTATATAGTTAAACAGTTACTAGATTTTTGTTCAAAAAAAAAAAACAACAGAGAACAAAATTAAGAATAAACTCTGTATAAGCAGCAAGTAAAACCACTCCGCTATGCCTTCGTTGCCAGGTTTCAAAAAGGGTGACGACTGCTGCGAGGCAATGCCTGCCTCGGACAGCCACTCCTCCTGCATCAGATGCCTAGGAGAATCCCATGTCCCCCAGAAGTGCCCTCATTGCACTAAACTTACCGCAAGGGCAAGAAGGGACAGGGAGATGCTCCTTTTTGATAAGGTCCTACAACCGCCACGACCTGCCTCTGCTGCCGAGAAACAGCCCTCAAAGCGGAGGGCTTCATCCCCCACCGCAGCCTCACCTAAGAGATCTAGGCTCTCCCCTACAAGATCTCTACCTGCCGTCTCGCACGGCAGAGTCAGCCATGGGGATAAGCCCGGCACGTCCGGCACGGTGAAACCGCGCCCTAAAGCATCTGTGGCACCGAAACCAAAAAAGACCGCACAGCCAGCGCCGCCCATGCCACCGAGGGTTGCATCGGCTCTGCCTGCACCCAAGCCTCCAGCACCGACAACCAAGCCGGCACCGAGAACATCGTCGGCACCGGTAGCGGCTGTGGCGCCAGACCATCACACGGCACCAGGAGGAGTGGCCCCAGAGCGCACGGCACCGGAGCGCAAGGCACTGGAGTCGATAGCACCGGGAAGGACGGCGCCGGGTAGCACGGCACCACACTCATCCGCAGCTGGCACCGTAAGCTCGTCCCCCGGGACACCATCACACCGAAGCCACTCCCGCTCCCTCGTCTTCTCACCGGCACTGTCTCCTTCTCCACCGGCACCGTGCTCTCCATCTTACCGTGGTAGCCGTCGCAGATCTCCCCGTTCACCTCACAGACTGCCATCTCCATTTCTGGCGTCGTATCCTCACCATGACACACATTACCATTCAAATCGCTCCATCTCTCCTGCTTCCTCCAGAGCTTCTTATAACCGCTTTTGTTCTCCTCATTCGCCGCACATACATCACTGGCACCGCACACAGTCATACTATCCTGAAAGATGCGCGCCGTTGGATAGGCTATACCACTGCTACGACCATTACCTCCAGGATTCTCGCAGCAGATATTCCTACCATTACAGATCTTGCTCTCGTGCACGATCCTGCTGCGATTATGGTTCTTCTAGGCATTCACCAACTCCAGCCCCCCCCACTCTTACAGGGCAACCTACATCCCCACCTCAGCATCTATCGGAACCAGAGCAGACACACCTTGACGACCAACCATCCGAGGTCTCTCCAATTGACTCTTCTTCGCCAGATGAAGCTGTCATCCCTGGCGCCGTCTCTCCACAAGATGACCTCCGGCAGTTTCAAGAGCTCTTTAAGCGGGTAGCTATTACGCAGGAGATACCACTGGAGGAAGTTAAGGACGAGCAACATCATCCGTTCAAAAATCTCCAACTGCAGCATAGATCATGACTGTCTATTCCCTTGGATGAGGCCATCCTAGAGGTTGCTGAAGAGATCTGGCACACGCCAGCATCCGCCTCTCCGACCAACAAAAAAGCTGACAGAAAATATTTTGTTCCGCCAAAGGGGATGGAATTTCTCTTCACCCATCCCCAGCCCAATTCTTTAGTGGTGGACGCAGCCCAACAGAGGTTAAAGGCTCCACAATTCAAACAACTGGGCTCTGACAAGGAAACGAAGAGGCTAGACTTACTGGGCAGAAAGGTTTACACATCGGCAACATTAATGCTCCGAATTGCCAATTATACAGTGCATCTTTCCAACAATATCTTCGACACGTTTTCACGCTTGACCCCATTGATGGACCATTTGCCGGAATCCAAGAATCCCATTTTAAAATCGGTGGTTCAAGTGGGCTATAGGTCAGCTAGAACAGCCCTCCAAATAGCCATGGACATAGCGGACATGGCAGCCCGTTCTACGGCCACCACTGTGGTTATGCGCAGGGCTTCTTACCTTCAAGCACCACGAGTTCCTAAAGAGCTACAGAATAAGGTTGAGGATTTACCCTTCAACAAAGACCAGCTATTTGATGAAAAGACTGACACCATCTTACATTCCTCAAAGGACTCCCGCACAACTCTACGGACATTGGGTATGTACACCCCTCCATTTAGAAGACGACTGTATACTCCATACCAGCGGAGATACGACTACCCATATGTTCGTCACCAATGGCAACAACAACATCAGCAACAAAGGAGTTTTGATCATCAACGTGCATGCCAAAGGCCTCAATGATGCTGCAACGTGAACAACCGCACCCAGACAGCACCTAACAGCAAGCAGCAAGTTTGATGCCTTGGTCGGGGGCACACAAGCGATTCTTGGCAGCACCAAAGACCAACTCACCCGAATCTTCCACCAACGCCTGAAGCCCTTTTTCCACCAATGGGCCGAAATTACAACAGACAGATGGGTAATGGAAATTGTTCAAACAGGTTACACCATCCCCTTTCAATTCCATTCCTCCTACCACCGCCCCCCCCCCCCCACCGTCCCTTTTCAGGGACGCCTCTCACGAGGTCCTACTACGCCTGGAAGTCAACCACCTGCTCTCTCTAGGGGTAATAGAATCGGTCCCGAAAGAATTCAAGGGCAAGGGATTCTACTCCCACTATTTTCTTACTCAGAAAAAGTCAGGAGGCTGGCGACCAATACTAGACCTCCGTTGTTTGAACAAATTCCTACGAAAACAAAGATTCAAGATGATCACATTAGCTGCCATAATTCCCATGCTAGATCGCGACGACTGGTTTGTGGCCCTCGACCTCCAGGATGCTTACTTTCATGTTTCGATCCATCCAGCCCACAGAAGGTTTCTACGTTTTGTTGTTGGCACAGACCATTACCAATACAAAGTCCTGCCTTTCGGCCTCTCGTCTGCTCCCAGGGTGTTCTCAAAAATCCTGGCAGTAGTCGCGGCCTATCTCCGAAGACAAGGAGTAGTTATTTTTCCATACCTGGATGATTGTCTACTCGAGGGCCGTACTGCCTCCAAGGTACTCAATATGATTTCTGTCACCAAACAAACCTTTCAAATACTCGGACTTCTCGTCAATGAACAAAAGTCCGTTTTGCACCCAACTCAAGATCTCGAATTCATAGAAGCTCACTTGGACTCAATTACAGCCAGAGCCTACCTACCCCTGCAGAGGTTCCATGCTATTCAACATCTTATTCAGAACTTGCGATGCAGCCCGACCATCTCAGTTATCGCTTGCCTGAGACTCATGGGACACATGGCCACCACCACCTATGTGGTGCGCTACACCAGACTACACTTCTGTGCTCTTCAGTATTGGCTGGCTCTAGTATACAATCACACCAGACACGATCTTCACAGGTCAGTGTCACCCCCACAATCCGTCCTCCAATTGCTTCTCTGGTAGATAACTCACGACAACCTTCTGTCAACCACCCACCCTCACCCCCGGGGTGTGTAGGATCAAGGCGCTCACGTTTACGGAACGGAGGCCCCGATCCCGGGTTACTCTTGGCTCAATAGCGCTTGGAGACAGGCTCGCCCGTGCACCCGGACAGGAACAGAGTCACGGCGGCCTACGCCTCCCCGAGCCAATCTCTCCTTCCGAATACCTGTCCACAGAGGGGGTATAGTCTGCACCCACTACAGGCTAGCGCCCCGTCAGTTTTAGGGGTCTGATAGGGGATGAACCTCCCCGTAGTCCCTCCTTCTCCCCCCTCGCGAGGCTCAGTCTCAGGTTGGGTCAGAGGAACCGGGGCCTGCCCTCACTCCCAGGCTCCAGCCCCAGGACCTTAAGGGTGAGGTCATGCCGACCTTCCCTGAATGGCGAGTTATATGCGCTTCACCACCCGTCTCGGGGCTTGCCGTCCATCTCAGCTACCCCCTCCTGGGACTGCTTCCTGCGCAGCCTAAATGCTCCTCCGTCGGTCACCTCCCGCCTGCGTCGGGTGGGCCGGGGCCAGCCTCAACGGTCGTCGCTCTGGTCTCGGTGCCCGGGTCTGTTGATGGGCCGCTGTCGATGACTCTGGCGGCTTTCTCACCTGGTGGTTCCAGATCTCCCACGGGTGTCCATCCTCGGCCCTGGCCTTGGCTGCCCTGTCTGCTCCTGGCTCAGTCCCGGCCGCCCTTGCCGCTCCTGCCTCTGTCCTGGCCGCCCTGGCCACTCCTGCCTCTGGCCTGGCCGCCCTGGCCGCGTTCACCTCCGGTCCAGCCACCCTGGCCGTGTTCGCCCTCAGCTGTGCCAACGCCACTTTTAAATGCGGTGCGCGGCTCAGGGCGCAGGCACAGCAGCGGCGGGGAGCGCTGTGCCGGCCAGCTTCTGGCTCAGGATACCCCGCTGCCCGCTCACTCGGGGAAGGGGATGGGTTCACCCCGTCATACCTTCTCTCAGGGGTACCTTTCCATCAACAACAGCCCCAATACCACATCACTACCAACGTTTCCCTCTTAGGATGGGGAGCTCACATGGGGACTATTTCAGTGCAAGGTCGGTGGTCGGCATCGGAGACACGTCTTCATATAAATCTTCTAGAGTTACGCACGATATTCAATGCCTGCAAATACTTCTGTGAGTAGATCCGGAACACCATGGTGAGAATCCTCACGGACAATGTCACAGCCATGTATTATGTAAATTGTCAGGGCGGAGCCCGCTCCCGCTCCCTGTGCACGGAGTCTATCCAATTGTGGAATTGGTGCATTCACCACGGAATAACACCTGTGGCATTTTACTTACCTGGAGCCACGAACGTGACTGCGGACTTCCTCAGCAGGCATTTCGACACGAAACACGAATGGGAATTACATGGGGGAGTCCTTCATATGCTTTTTCAACGTTGGGGAATTCCCCTAGTGGACTTTTTCGCTACCCACCGCAACAAAAAATGCCGCAGGTACTGCTCCAGGGCAGGCCTCGGCCCGGACTCCCTAGGGGATGCTTTTCTTTTCAGTTGGAACGGCCCGCTCCTGTGTGCCTTCCCTCCCATACCCCTCATCTCGAGGGTTCTACAGAAGGTGAGGACAGACGGAGCCAAAATCATATTAATAGCTCCAGCGTGGGCACATCAGCATTGGTTCCCCTTCCTTCATCACCTGTCATTACGTGCACCATTTCAGCTCCCAGTCCTTCCGGACCTCCTCACACAGAACCAGGGCGATCTACAACCAGGGCCGGACTGAGACATGTGGGCGCCCCGGGCAGGCTAATAATTTGGCACCCCTTCAAACAGATACAGGGTGTTAGTGGGGGCAAGGGACAGGGTTCTGGGGTGTGGGGAGGGGACAGGGCTCTGCAGCAGGGGACAGGGAGCCAGTGGGGGAGAGGGGACAGGGTTCTGCAACAAGAGACAAGGTGCCAGTGGGAGCAGGGAGTCCCCTGCACCTGCCTCCTCCCAGGCCTTTTCCCTACTCCCCCCATGGAGCAGGGAAGACCCAGCGGGTGCCTCTTCTGGGGCCAACTCCCCCCTGCCACAGAGAAGGGTGCACCTAGGCTGAAAACCATGGCCAGCTGGCCAGGCAGCCCTCCTCTTTGCTCCAGCCCAGCTGCCCTGTGCTTAGCCCTGGGAGGCTGCGCTGCTCTCCTGCTGGCTGGGAAGCCCTTCCTCTTTCCTCCAGCCCAGCTGGATCGAGGCACAGCCTCCCTGGGCTGAGTGCAGTGCAGCTGCACTGGAGCAAAGAGGAGCAGCTGCCTGGTCAGCTGGCCGGCCGTGGTGTTCAGCCCAGGTGCACCATGCTTTACCTGGGATGGAGCAGAGGAGAAGCTGCCCGATCAGCTGGAGCACGGCGCAGCCTCTGCTTCTGCTGAACACCGGGGCCAGCTGACCAGGCAGTTTCCCCTCTGCTCCAGCCCACATGGAGTGTGGTGCACCTGGGCTTAAAACCACTGGCCGGGCAGCCGCTCCTCTTTGCTTCAGCCCAGCTGCCTTGCGCTCAGCCCGGGGAGGCTTCACCGTGTTCCAGCTGGGCTGGGGCAAAGAGGAAAGGCTTCCCGATCAGCAGGAGAAGCTGCTGCCTGGCCAGCTGGCTGTGGTTTTAAGCCCAGGTGCACCACACTCCACATTGGCTGGAGCAGAGGGGAAGCTGCCTGGTCAGCTGGCAGCGGTGTTCAGCAGAGGCTGCGCCGTGCTCCAGCCAATCGAGGGGCTTTCCCTCTGCTCCAGCCCACGTGGAGCGTGGTGCACCTGGGCTGAGTGCCATGGCCAGTTGGCCGGGTAGCCGCTCCTCTTTGCTCCAGCCCAGCTGCACCGTGCTCAGCCCGGGGAGGCTGCACCTCACTCCAGCTGGGCTGGGGCAAAGAGGAAGGGCTTCCCGATCAGCAGGAGTGTGGCGCAGCCTCCCCAGGCTGAACGCAGGGCAGCTGGGAACCGCGTAGCCCGCGGCAGGTGTGTGCTGGGTGTGGGGGTGCGGGCTGTGCAGCCCTGGTTCTGGGCACCCCCTCTTGGGCGTCCCGTGCGGCAGATTTTGCACGCGGGAGAGACCAGTGCCACTGCTCCCCAAGCCTCGCCAGCCGCCCGCAGACTCGCTTTCTGTCGGCCGAATGAAAATTGAGGCTCCGGAGGCAGCGCCCTCGCCTTTAACTCACCGCCCCTTCCGCGGCAGGAGCTGCCGAGACTCAGTGCAGGAGCTGGGGCTGCTGGTGGGAAGCGGCCGGGCAAAGCAGCCGCCGCCCTACCACGTTCCATGCGCCAGCTGTAGAGGCACGCGCGGGTGAACTGGGGTGTGTTTTAGCGCCCCCCTATAGGTTGGCACCCCGGGCAGCTGCCTGGCTAGCCCACCCCTTAATCCAGCCCTGTCTACGACACCCTCAGATTCACACCCTGAAGCTCATGGCATGGTTCCTAACTGGCTAAACCCATCCGAATCTTTATGCTCTGCACCAGTCAAACACGTTCTCATCCATAGCAGATGAAAAACAACTCAAAATACTTACCTCTCCAAGTGGCGCAGATTCGTCTCCTGGTGCACCATGAATCAACAGCCACCTGAATCGACTCCTCTTCCAATCATCCTTATTACTCACTACACCTAAAAAATACAGGTCTCTCATTAGCATCTCTCAGGGTACATTTGGCAGCAATTTCCGCATTCAGATCACCAATCGATGGAACCTCCGTCTTTGCTCATCTGACTACAGAGAGATTTATCAAGGGCCTTACAATATGAGCCCACCACAAGACCCAACTCCACTGGTCTAGAATCTGGATGTTGTCCTTGAGGTCTTAATGGCTCAACCATTTGAACCACTTGCCACTATACCCTTACAGTTCCTAACTATGAAGACGGTATTCCTTACTCGCCATAACATCAGCACGCAGAGTGGGAGAGCTCTCAGCTATAATGGCGACACCACCATATACAATATTCCATAAGGACGGTGTAGTACTGAGACTCCATCCAGTTTTCATGTAAATGAGCCAATCATCCTACCAGTCTTTTACCCGAAACCACACTCCTCCCCATGAGAAGCGGCCCTTCACACACTCGATGCCCGAAGGGCCCTAGCCTTCTACCTGGACCACACGAAGCCCTTCAGGCAGACTAATCGCTTAATTGTATCCATGGCCGACAGATCAAAAGGACAGCCCACATCCTCTCAACGAATTTCTAAACTAATAACCACCTGCATAACAGAGGCCTATGCGTCGAAGCATATACCGCTTCCAATCAGACCTCGGGCTCACTCCACTAGGGCCATGGCTACTTCGATGGCTTTTCTCAAAGGGGTTCCCCTGAAAGACATATGTAGGGTGGCCACGTGGTCCTCACATGACACTTTGCAAAACGTTATGCTTTACTCCAGGGGAGACACTTGGATGTGGCGGTGGCGGCAGCAGTGCTCTCCACAGCAGATAAATAAGGACTATGTTTTTCCCTCCTTCTGGGTTGGCGACTACTGCTGTTCAGTCACCCACAATGGAGCACCCGCGGGGACATACTTGAAGAAGAAAGCGAAGTTACTCACCTTGGTGCAGTAACTGTCGTTCTTCGAGATGGTTTCCCCGCGGGTGCTCTACTACCCGCCCTCCTCCCTGCTTCGGAATCCTTTTTTTGTTGTTTATGTCTTACAGACTCCAAGGCGGCCTCGAGGAACTGGCGGGGGCCGGACCACGCACTCAGAGAAAAGAGCGCGAACGCCGCGAGACGCCGCAGCACATGCGCGGTCCGGCCAGGTACTGCTTCTGGAAAAGTCTCCATTCTGCAGTGCCGGGGCAAGCCCAGCACCCACAGTGGAGCACCTGCGGGGATACCATCTCGAAGAACGACAGTTACTGCACCAAGGTGAGTAACTTCGCTATATATGGCTAGTGCAAGTCTTTTAAAAGGATATATTGATAGGAAAGTTCCATTTAGAAAAAAAGATACTGTTGAAGTTGGTAGGTCCCAAATTCCCCCAATCCAACTAGATTTTGAAATTAGGCACTGGCTCTGTTAGTCTAGTATATCATGGGGATACTGCTATTTAAATAATTCCAATCTACTACAATTTCCACTGTGTTGAAAGTTTTGCTCATTTGAAAAGTATTCAGGCTAACATTTTTGGTCAGCACTTCTTAGGATGAATTAAGGCACACAAAAGCAAATGTATATTTTTTAATTTTTTTTATTAAAAAGTATCAAAACATATCCTTCAGAATAGAAAACAAATTTCTTGTAATGCTGTTTTAAAGGTTCTCCTGAATGAAGTAGACATTTACGAAACCCAGGCAATGCATTGTTCTTCTCTAGCCTTTTTACACATTGCTTTCATAGGTATATTCAAATTAACTTCAGTACCATAACATCTGAATTATAGTCGTTCATACACACATGAATGCGTACACACTCACACACAGTGGAGAGCAGCTATGACTGAACAGATAGAAATAAAAACAGAATATCTTCTGACAAAAGGAGTGATACCACATTAACATTTAGCATGCTAGTAAATAACATGTATGTTTAACTCAAGCAGCAGCAAAAGCATGACGCCTGCGTCACTAGTAATACAGTTAAGAGCAACTGTACAAAATTCCTAAAGAAAAGACGTGAATTTTGTGATATTTAACAGTAAATGAAGCCAGCTCTGTACTAATACCTTACAACAGCATAGGTGACAAACTTTTTTTATTGACAAATATAAGGAGTTTGATATCTGGATTATGTCTAGATCTACTGCTTCTATATTACAGAAGTCAAATGCTAATGAAAATTCATTTGACAAGGTTATTGAAACACGTTCTATGTTTTTCCCGTGTCAGACAAAAAACAGGCCAAATTTATCCATTGTGTAACTCCAGTTAAGGAACCGGAACTGCATGAAGGAGCTCTGTTCTCCAGCCACAGGCTCCGAGAATCTCTCATTAAAGTCAATGGAAGTTTCACAAAACCTGCAACGAGAAACTTTGTCCCCAGGACTGAATCTGGCCCAATATGTTGCATTTTGTACATTCACTTTTCAAGTACTTGAAGTATGTATTTCAGACATGATATAGGACGTCATAATATATCCTGATCTTAGGAAAGTGTATTAAGAAGTTCTATTGCAGAATATAAAAATAAAAAACGGATCTGGCATAATATTCAGTTTACCCATCTGGGACTTGCAAAATAAGAAGCTGATGGTTGAGGTATCTATTGGTTTAGCCTTTAGATTGAAATTGTATTTTTTAACACTGCAGAACTGGTGTAAAATATTATGTACTGTAAGCTCCATTCTTATGTTTTGCTTCATTGAAAAGGTATTAAGCAATTAGACACCACTGATTGAGTTATGAAATCTCTGAACCCAATCCTGCAAGATGATGATCAATACCTCATGTGAGGCAAGGATCAGGCATTTATACGTTTTTAAATAGTGGTGTCCCAAATAGAAGCACTGAAGTTTAGAAATATATAATATTAGACACCAAAAAGTAAAAATAAAAAACAGTACAACACTTGTGTTTTCATTTTGTCTACTTTGTAATATTTATTAGGTCAACCTCTTAGGAATATTAGTGATAAATAAAGATAATATTTTATTTTACAAAAAAAAACTGTAATAATATTTAATAGGATTAAACAATCTGAGGATTTCACAGAAACATCAGAATTTAAACACTCATAGCTCTAGTTCTTTAGTCCAGCAGCTCAACTAGTAGTTCAAAACATCTAAGGTTAGATTTTAAAAAAAAGTAAAAATAGTTCCTCACTACATCACCAAACTCAAAGCTATTCTTAGATTCTAAACAGCAATTTGGTTGATTGCAGTTAACACTCAAATGTGAAAGAAAAATTAATACAATCAGAATTCCTCCCCCCACCCCCATTATAAATCTTCTGGAAATAAATAATCCTGAATAATCCTGACAGGATGCTCACCTCTTACTCGGGTGGGCAACAGTCTGAAGTCTCTCATCTTCAAACTGTTGCTCACTTGAGTAAGAGCTACCCAGGAACTACTTGTGGGAACAGGATTGCTAATCTAAGTAAAGGTATGGAGAATCAGCCTCTACGTGATCTAATGAAATGTGTTTTCTATTTCTATTTTCTGTGATTTACAAACTTGGAGTACAACCCTGCAATCCTGCCTCAAGCAAAAATCCTACTGAAGTCCCTTCCTGGTTCATTCCTTATTCCCAGAAAGTGTAATTCCCCCCTATGCAGAGGATCAGCGCAAGGTCTATGCATGAAATAAATTACATTTATAGCATCAAAAAAAGGCTTACAGGATGTAATAAGGCCTTAGCATCTGCCTTCTGCATAGGAGTAAATGTCACTCAAAATGAATGATAAATAGGAGTTTTGTCTGAATAAAGATTGCATGCTCACAACCCAAGACATCAGGGAATCATTAGATTTTTCAAGTCTATTTTTACTGTGTAATTTTATTTTCATAAAGTTCTTTGAAATAACAATGTTGTATTTTGGGTGCTCAAAGGCCAGGGTGCTTTCCTATTTTTCATGACAAAATTGCAATTCCTGAAGAACAGTGTGAGGCATTCCAATTCAGTAAATGCAAACTTAGCTACATGGACATTTGGCAAGAAACTGACATTTGTCACACCTATCAGACTTCTCAGAATTTGCCTCTGAGTCACAGAAAAACCCACACAAGTGTTGTGAAAAAAAAACATAAGCACAATGCTTAAGATTGAAACTAAAGTCTTTGCAGCATTAGATTAGACTACAGTATGTCCCATCACACAACACATTCTGCCAGAAAGCATCATTCTGGGAACTGCAAAACAAAAATCTCTCAGTGTGCTTTTCCTACCAGCAACAAGGAAAGATAGTGTCCATCCAGCACAGCTGTTGGTATGATGTGCATCATTGGAAGTCATAGTGTTCTAACACAAACATCATGAGTGCAGGCACTGTACACTAGCAGGGACCTAAAACTTCCAGAACTGTTGTCGTAGCTTCTAGGAACAGCAAGCTTGACAAGTACTAAAACCTAGAGTTGAGGCAGAGGGCTCTTCAACTTGAACAAGATCAAATCTTTGGAGACGAAGAATCACAGCTAAGCCAACACGATCCTTCCTGCTTAACAAAGCAATCTTCTCTGCCTAACGGTTCTAGACTAATAGGATCCCACAGATACACATTGAGTCAAATCCTCCATGGTTTCTGTTTTTTTGGTGTAAAGATGCACTATGAGAACTCTTGATTTGCCTCAATGTCACTTAACTCTGCAATGTTCCTTCTTTGATCTGTTGAATAAAGAGGTTTTGTTCATCCTCAGGCGTCCTCCCATTCTGTGCTCGGACTATGCAAGTGGGCCTGTGGAGATTCAGCATGTATATCAAATGTTGCTTCTCATTCTTTAGCTCTTCAATCTGGGCCTTTAGTTCTGCATTGATAGTTTCCAACTTCTCTGATTCCTAGCCACAGAGCAGAGACATAACTATTAAAATGAGAATTTGACATAGTTAACCATGTTATTGTGACGGTTGCTGGTAGCAATGCATGATGGCTAGGTTAGAAAGAAATTACCTGCTTATTAATTCATCTTATAACTATACAGTTATACCTCACCAATATATAATAATCTCAAGAACAGATTCAGACAGTGGCCCTCATTGCCCTTTAAGGAAACATGACAATGGTCACAAAGCCAAATGAATTAGAGCTATGGGCCAAATATTACTTTGGCCAAATGGAATGTTACTTGCCACCACTACAAAAAGAAAAAAAAGCCATTATGAACTCACTCGGCCAGTCCAATGGCCTAGTGGAAGTTCCAGTGAGCTGCGTCCCAGGGTCTGAATCTTGATTCCTTGTTCCCAGGCCAGCAAAGACTTCTAAGTCTTTGCTGGCCTGGGAACAAGGAACCAAGCTGGATGTGGAGGCAGTCTGTTCATTTTGGGTAGAGGATGATAAAAAGGAGCACCCTGCTTTTCTCTGATAAGCCCCTCTGGTCAACACAAAGTGTGATGTTAATGGGCTCCCTGCACTTTCTGAAGAGACAGTCAGTGATATAGGGCCTTTCAGAGATTGCTTAGTATGCTTAATGCACTAAATAGTAAACGCTACTAATCACAAACTTGCTAATGCAGAAGGACTTCGGGATACTTTGTGCCTATTCTTGTGTCCTCTGTGCTACCATGTATAAATGTTCTTGTCTACAGATCTTTTATAACAGCATTACTGTTTTATGGTACAGTTTGAATCTCTTTAGTCCAACACCCTTGGGACCAGAGAATTTGCCAAACCATGGAAGGTCCAGATTACCCAGACTAAAGACCAGCTACAGGCTGAACCTCTCTAGTCGGGCACCCTTCGACTTGATTGGTGCTGAACCAGAGTATTTGCAGAGGTCAATATTGTCTAGCAGCATTACCAACACTTCCACTGCTTACTGGGCTCTTAGAAGACATTTAGGGGTAAATTAGAGCTAAACAACAGCACAGAACACTGAGAGGCAGGACTGATGGCTGTAAACAAACTTTATGAGAGCCTGGGAAACTTGGCCAAACCTATGATAAGATGATCCAACTAACTACAGTAGACTTCCGATAATCCAGAACCTATGGGACTTAGGTGGTGCCGGATTATCAGATATGCCGGACTATCAGGAGGTACTATAAGCAGGTTATATATATATACTATATACATTATATACTGTATATAAAGTGTTCTTAACCCTTTTTATTGTACATACTATATACAGTATACTGTAATGTTTTAGTTTAAGCCTTTTTTACCCTTTTTGCTCAGTTCAGCTGCTGCCGCTGTTACCTTGTGACTCATTTTTTGCCGAAACTCACTCACTAGGCTCTTGCCATTTTGATGCCGGACTATCAGGAGTGCCGGACTATTGGATGCCGGACTATTGGAGTTTTACTGTAAAATCATGCTGGACCACGGATGTTGCTGGACCAGAGAGTGCTGGACTAGAGAGGTTCAACCTGTATCAGTAAGCAATAGTAATAGTACTACCGTATTTTAGCGAATATAACCTGTGGGTTATATTCGTTCTTACAAACCCCGCACCCTCCCTGCGGGGTATACTCGGGTGCGGGGTATACAAAAATATTTTTACTCACCTGGTGGTGAACGCTCCCCCGCCCCTTCCCCTGCTGCGCAGCCGCCAGCCTCCAGCCTCGGGAGCGCTCATCTCCCGGTTCCTGCGAAGGAGCGCTCCCCCTGCCCCTTCCTGCGGCTGCGCAGGAACTGGGAGATGAGCGCTCCCCTGCCCGGAGACTAGAGGCTGCGCAGCCGCAGGAAGGGGCAGGGGGAGCGCTCATCTCCCGGTTCCTGCGCAGCCGCAGGAAGGGGCAGAGGGAGCGCTACTGCGCAGGAACCGGGGGATGAGCGCTCCCCCACCCAGAGGCTGGAGGCTGGCGGCTGTGCAGCCGCAGGAAGGGGCGGGGGAGCACTCTCATTTCCCCGCCTGGAGGTTGTGCGGCCACGCGAGACCCAGGGGGGTGAGTGCTCCCCTACCCGGATGTTGTGCGGCTGTGCGGGAACCAGGTGGGGTGAGTGCTCCCCCGTCCGGAGGGTGGCTAATTCCCCCGCCTCCCGCCCCCAACCCGTAGGAGCCCCCTCCTCCCCTGCACAGTTTGAAAAAAAGTCTTGTATACCCTGCAGGTTATACTTGTGTGCCGGGTATACAAGATTTTTTTTTACTCAAACTGCAAAAACCGCGGGGTATATTCGGGTGCAGGGTATACTCGGGTGCAGGGTATATTCGCTAAAAGATGGTAAGTCTGTGATATGTTAAAATTACTTCTAAGAAGTTCAATCAGGAATGTTAATTATAAACCAAATGAGCTGAAGCTTTAATACGTTAAATTACCACATCAGTGATCATTTCTAACTGGAGAGTCATTTCATCGAGAAATCAAGCTTTAGTGCATGGATAAAGTATCTTATTAGAATCAATAATGTACAATATGTGACATGTAATTTTAATTCCTCACGTGTTCCATTTACATTTTCATATTACCATTATCCACATATATAACACTATCGCTCACTAAAGTTGCAACAATTTTTTCTTATCCTTCTGCAATTATTTTTCATGTATGTCTTTCACTGTAAACCAAATTTGATCTAACTGCATTTGGGTGAAATTCACTCCAGTGCCTTAGGATTTTTATAGGCCTTCTGAATAGAGATGAATTTCACTCATTGGTGAATTCAGCTTTCTACCACTCGAGTGATGGAAGTGTCTCCATTTTACAATTGGGAGAAAAGAAGATAAATGACTTGTCCAGGATCATACAGGACGCCTGTAGCAGAGACAGAAACAGAGTCCAGATCTCTTGACTCCAAATTCTGACTTTCAGCTCAAAGAGATTTGTCCTATCTGTTCAAATAACAGAAGGAGAATATAGGGTAGAACAGTCAAAGTCAGTAACTTACTTTCTGCAAACATTCTGTTTTCTCCTTCTTTTTGTTTCGGCATTTTGCAGCTGCAATTTTGTTCCTTTCCCTTCTTCTCTTTTTCCTTTCATCTTCTTGGGGTGAAAACTAGCAAGATTCAAGATGTACGTACTCAGCATGATGCAGTAAATACAGAATAATTATGTTGATAATTGCTGACTTTTAAAATGATGGTAGCATTAAAGGTTAGCACTAATAGGGTATGTCTACACTAGCCCCCTAGTTCGAACTAGGGAGGCTAATGTAGGCATTTGAAGTTGCAAATGAAGCCCGGGATTTAAATATCCTGGGCTTTATTTGCATCTTCCCGTCCGGGCGCCATTTTAAATCCCCCTAGTCCGAACTAACTTAGTTTGAGTTAACGTTGGACTGCCGCATGTAGCCGCGGGCAGTTAGTTTGGACTAGGGGGATTTAAAAATGGCGCCCGGATGGGAAGATGCAAATAAAGCCCGGGATATTTAAATCCCGGGCTTCATTTGCAACTTTGAATGCCTACATTAGCCTCCCTAGTTCGAACTAGGGGGCTAGTGTAGACATACCCATAGGCATGCTACCAATACAGAGTATCAGACACCCTGGCCTACAGGTATAATTCTGATCTCACAACAGTATAAATAAAGAGCAACTCATCTGAGGTCATCAAATGTAAAACTGCTGTAACAGATCAGAATGAGGTCCTCTACGTGTCACAGTCTGAGGATTTATTTAAGCCAACATTTTAAAATTAAAATATATTCAGATTTTAGTCTACTGACTAATGTTTAATTCCCTGAAGCCAAGATAAATTTTGTCTGAGTAATAATGATGTGCAGAACCAGGCCCCTTATTCTGGTGGGCGCATAGCAGAGTACTATGCCAGTTTCTAAGACTAGCTGTATTCAATCCAGTCAGATTTGCACATTGAATACACTCTGATGCCAATAGGAGCTTGGTTTGTGTATGGAATTTACAAAAAAGTTCTACTCTTTGTTCTCAATTCTGCTCTGTTACTCCAATATAAACTCAAAGTAACTTTGGACCTATGAACCAGATTCTCATCTCACTTGAATTTTACACTCTGGATTTTACTATATTAACGCCATAGATTTCTGTGGAGTTATTCAGACTTATACCAGTGAGCATGAGTTCACAATCTGGTCCCCACCAAGGCTAGGAATGGCACAGCTGTTTTCTTCAGAAGAGGATGCTATTATCCAATGTAGCACTTTCCTATTGGCCACATGGTAGGTTCACAACCAATCAAATGATTTACAACCAATTCATGGCTATTGAACCAAACTTAAGCTACATCTTCCTCACAATTAATGGAGTCTTTTTACATTTAGATGAGATAATGATCTTCTTGATGCAAAAATTTGGCTGGTTGACTTTAGGTCCCTCTAGCACAGTGAGGTTAGTCAACCCTTCCTGCAGTTGACCTGAACTAGCTACATCAAAGTTAAACAGCAGTGACTTGCTCCAGGTCCTACAGCAAGTCAGTAGTGAAGAGCAGATTGAGACTAGCCTCTAGAGATACTTCCCTCCATTAATAAGAGATGTTATTACTTCTGTTAAATGAAAAGTAAACTGGCTCTGAAACTGAAATTAAAGGTGAAATAGTGTTTCACAGTAGCATCTAAAGAAATAGAAGAAAGAAACACTAGAGCACTGAACACACTGACAGATTTAGTCCCCCTGAGGACTGTCTGTGTTTGAGATTATATCATTCTTGGTCTCTGGTATATTTTGTGGTATATTTAATTAGAACACTAATCAATCAAATGGAAATATTATCAAAGGAATGATACCTCTGCTTTCAGAACAGACATTTCAACAGGTCTTTCCAATACTGTCACTGTATCCAATGTGGAGGACATCCTGTGGGATAGGCACTTATTTTGGATGGCAAATCTCAATTCCTCCTTCACCAGTGGGGTTAGATTTGTGAAATCCTCAAACCCCAGTGATACTGTAGGAGACAAACAGGGAACAATTGCAGAGGCGCTGACTTCTGATGCAGATACCTGGCCTGGGTTTTGGAGCATCATTTTGCTGAAAAAGAACAAAATAGAAACAGTCTTACAATAATCTTAACACGCCAAACAGATTTGACAGAAAAGAGATGCATTTTTTGTAACAGTGAACCAATCCCTGTATATGTTAAGATTACATTCTTACACTATTTCTGTTTACATATCAGGGTACGTCTACACTGCATGGCTATTTTGGGATACCGGAGGTATAGCTACCCCGTATAGCTACCCCATGTCCGTTATTTCGAAATATTTTTCAAGAGACCGGGCGTGCTATTTTGCCATCCTAGTAAACCTTGTTGCACAAGGGATAAGGAATGGCTCGAAATAGTGCGTTATTTCAAAATTTGGCACTGTGTAGACACGCCAAATTTCAAAATAAGTTATTTCGAATTAGATTTGATATAACATACACAATTTATGCTACGCAAATTGCATATCTTATTTCAAATTTAGGGTGCTGCGTAGACGCACCCTAGGTTTATTTTAGAGTCTCATGGAAAGGTATACTATAGCTCATAATGGTTTCAAGAGAACAGTTACTGTCTGCTTTATAAGGACTGATCCTGCATTCCTTGAGGAACCCAATCTTCCACTGAAATCAAACAATCGGAATCAGGTCCTAAGTGCATGCATCTATATTGAGTCAATTTTTAAAAATAGCTGTTTGTTCTTTAGATACTATCTTGGTATGCAAGTCCATTTTCAGGATCCTTCTACAAAGTAAAATGGCATTGTGAATCCTTCAAGCATGACAGTATGTGTCAGGGTAGTATTGGGATGGGAAGGAGGAAAGGACCCATACAAAGAAAAATGGCAACTGAATATGTTTTAAATTTTAAAATTGTAAAAGGACACAAAATAAATAGTTCCCGCATGCCACTGTATTTGATCAAGGAAGAAATGGGCCAGACCCTTACCACAGTTACATCTGTGTAAATCCAGAGCAACTCTACAAGATCTAGATATCTATGGGTATGACTGAGCAAGATTAGAATCTGGCCCAAAATCGTTCAGAACAAAAGTGAAATTTCTGCAAAACAGTTTGCAATAAGAGTTAGCACAAGTGTAAACAGCTATATATGCTCAGGTGTATCAAGCCAGAGATAGGATTGGAGGGAAGGAGTAACACAAAATTTGAAGTATATTTCATTATTTTGCCCTCGTGAAATCTGAAAGTGCATTTGCACATCTTCAGAATTAAAGTATTTAGAATGACCAAACATTTATGGCCAGATCCTCCACCATTGTAGACTGATGTTGTATTAAGTTCAATGGAACTGTGCTACTTGACACCAGTGGAGGATCTGATCCTTATTTTTTTTAAATTGGATAAAATTCAGATTTTACCATATTACTTCTGCTTCCTCACAGGATGCAGTCAACCATATATCCTGTAGTCATGGAACTACTGCAGTAATAACTTTTCTTGGTTCATATGGTAATTACAGTAAAATCAGTTGCAATTAACTTCTTATCAGATAAGTAGACAACTGCCTCCAGGGATCTGTGTAGTGAAGTGAAGGCTTTATGTAGTCCGCCTAGATTTGCGCAGTTAGTCACCTTTATGTCAGCTATAACTTTGGAGCTTTGGGTGGTGGTGAAGATTATGAATCCTAACAAAAAGCCAGATTCTTCACTCAGTTATCCAGAATTTTACATTTCAACTGCAGAAATTGAGAGCAGGATCTCGGCCACAGCTAAATATCTGTAAAAGGTAATTTACAATATCTTAAGGTTTGTGAACTAGTAATATGTAGAATTCCCTTGCCCCAGTCTCCAAATCCCAGCTTTAGAGGCTTTCCAAGAATGTTCTCAATTTCAATAAAAATAGAAGGGCTGAAGAGCTCCTAAACTCTCCATGTGAAAATCCTGGCCCTACTAAGGTCAATGGAAAATTCCCACTGATTTCAATACATCCAGGATTTCGCCCTCAGTTATTAAAGAAGGGAAAATTCCCTGGTACTATCTGTCATTCCATCAGACCTTGGGAAATTTATGTAATTCACTTCAGGAAGCCCCTGCTCATGAGTCACATCTGAAGTACTGATACCCATTAATTCCATAATCTCAGAGAGCTAGAGGATACTCATCTCCAGCGAGTTAGAAACATCACTCTGATTTCCAGCTGACAAACCAATAACAGCATTTACTATTTCACCAATGCATTCAGATAAGTTCTTTCTATTTCCCAATGGGATTGAACTCATCATTGTCCCTGACTAGAGGAAGCCTTAGCTGTGTGCATTAGCTGTCACTGTTTATGTTCATGGTGAAGGCTTAATTCTATATAGATAATTCTAATTCACTACAATCAGAGAGCTAAATTAATAAAGACACCAGCCCACCCCAACTAATTAATTGTGCTAATACATTTTCAGTGCTAGTGGCAGGTCTGTTTTTTTAAAAAACATATTTGGATAAAATGTTAATTAAAATCAGCATTACCACCAAAAGAAACCAAGAATGTTCACAGTTTTAATGGAAAATATCATGAGAAATATTGTCCGTGCTGGATTTTCATTAGTAATTGGAGAAGTTATTTTCAAATATCCACTAGCAACAAAACTTTGCTAGAATCCCTTTTATAACTTTATTAGCTTTTACTGATGTCTCCATGATTTAAGAGTGATGGGAGACTGTTTCTATGGGCACCCTTGACTTCAGAACTTGCGGTTCCCCTTGGCCTGAAATTGCCCAAGTTTCCTGACCTTCCAAACATCCTGAAAGACACCTCTATTCTTGAAGGGGCTGAGGTTTGTGGGCGGGTAGGTTTGTGGGAATATTGTTTTGGGTCAGTTTTTCTTTGGTGGATTTTGCTGCTACTTTCAACTTTTTCGGTTTTGGTGACCTGTTTTGTAAGCTCTTTTGGGACAGAGACTTTTTGTTTTGTTTGTATAGTGCCTAGCCCAGTGGGGTTCTGCTCCATGCCTGGGGTTCCAGACACTAGGAGAATACAAATAATGATAAATCAGAACCATATCAGAAGTACAGAGACTGTGGTCTGGGCCTACCTCAGGTGGGGGCTGCTTCAGCTGGATGGAGCATCCACCGCCCACAGTGTGGCGGGCCAGGCTGAGCTGCAGCCTGCCTGAGGCTGGGGGCTAATCCAGCTGGGCCTACCGCACTGCACCACAGGTGGGCGGGGAGTTGCTCCAGCCCAGCCACCAGTTAATCACTGACATCACTTCTGGGTAGACTACATCAGAAGTACAGTATGCTAGATATGTACTTGGTAAATAGATATAAAATTATAATGTTGATATCTTCCTCTGGTTAGAAACATTTTTTATTCAAGATAGAATATACTACTTCCTATAAGACAATAATAGAACAAGCAAAAGTTAAAAATTTTGTTTTGCATCCTTTTTTCTGCAGTCATTTTCTTATAAATTATCTAAGGCTATAAGTTATTTGGGTCAAGGACCTGGTTCACTTTGTAAAGCGCTAACACAATTGGACTTGCTCTATAATTAACCCAAGAAAATAATTACATCTAGGCCTTTCTGTTTAACTACAAGTCCATACAACTACATAGATCCCAATTGGTAAGGTGCTGAACATCTTTCTCTCTCACTGAAGTGGAAGATGGAGGTGCTGAACACCCCACAGAATAGGACCACAGAGGCTCAATTCATCCCTGGAGCAAGTGCTCGCTCCTCCATCAGAATCTTATGATCAAGACAAAAGAATAAGTTTTACAAATAAGATCCCATTAGACAGTTTTGTTTCTATAACAGATGGGATACATTGCTAGTTATACAGAGATAATTTTCAAAACTGATGCTTCCTTCCATTTATAATTATTTTATTAATAATTTCCCCACTGCTTTTAGTTTTCCCCTCTCCCATTCTGAGAAGTTATGTGTCAGGACACATTCTTGGAAGTCCAAACTAGCATTTATGTTATTTAAAGTGTGCTCCAGTTTAATGCTAATATTAAAAATTAACACTTCAGGTCACCCTCACTCCTAGCTTCCATTTGGCTTAACTGCAGATGACTTAGCTGTATTTCCTTAGATAAATTCATTTTCCTCTGCTGCTGACGTAATAAACGATGAGAGCCAAACAGGTTAATCTGACAGGGCATTAAGGGCAATTACCGTTCACAACCTCTGTGTACTCAAATTGACCTTTAGGATTCTGACATTCCAGATCATAACTGCCTCCTTATTTTCAGGCTTCGAACGTCTCTGCTGTTGTTACTACCAAGAAAATCGATTTCACACAGGAAACTGGTTCTGTGTGTAACAGTTTTCTGTTGCGTCGTCACTCAATCCTAGTTAGGCAACAGTTCAGCAACTGATCTTGTTCAGGTCAGTCGTCAGTGGAGGAAAAACGACGATTGTTGTCTAATAGTGACTTTCTCGCTAATTATTCATCCCCTCGCAGGATGACATGACTTCTTGTCTGTGTGTACTTTAATCAAAAGAGGTCACTGTTCCCCCAAAATAACAAAGGAAAAGAGCTTCGTTTGGGAGTTACACCACTTATGTGTATCCTTCGTCTCAACGGACACAGTCATCGCCGTTACCTCATTAAAGGAAGTCAGAGGGTGCCTTTAGCTCCGTCACTAACTTTTTTCTCTACATTACTTTGGCAAAACTTTGGCAGCAGCTCAGGAGCGATGGGCGTCCCGCCGACAAGCAGAGCCGCGCTCTTACTGTCGAGCGATGCGCCCCCCCGTGGCCTCCGGCGCTACCCCGGCCCAAGAGAAACGAATGAAGCAGCGAAGAGAGCAACTGCGGGAGCTCACATCGGCAAACTCTCGCCGCCCGGGAGAAGGGGGTGGCCAGATGCGACATCTGCCCCGCTCCACAAGTGCCGCTCCGGGCTCGACTGATAAAGCACAAGGCTCCGGGCCGGTGACGCGCAAGGCGGGGAGCTCAGGGCTCAGACTCCTGTGAGAACTTGTTCGGTGTCACAGGGGGGCTCCCGAGCCGAGCCCGGGGAGAGGGCGCGTGCCAGAGACTCCCAAGCGGCAGAAGGGGGGAGGGGGGGTCTCTTTGGTGCGCGTGGCTCCAGGAATCAGAAACGCCGCTCTGCCCAGCGAGCTTTTGCTTTCACTTGTGGCTCTGCGGACGATCCGATCGCAAAGCCGCCAGCCCGCCCGACTGGCCCGGGCAGAACAGGCTCTGCCCCCTGTCTCCTGGCTGGGATCAGTCGCTTAGCAAAGTGCCGACACTCCCGGGAGAACCAGCTGACTGAGTCGCGGTCTCCTCGCCGCCGCCCGCCTCCCTTCCCCAGCTCACTGACCTTTCCCCGCCGCTTCTCACGCCGCCTCTCCGCTGCCGGGACAGGCACAGCGGGACCGAGCGAAGCGAGGAGCGAGCCCGCGCTGAGAGCAGGGGCTGCCTGAGTCTCTCGGGCTGGGGGCGCCGCTGCCGGGCAGTTCCGAGTTCGCCGCTAGGAGAGCGGAGCCTCCTTCCCCGGATGCGCCTGAATCTGCCTGTGCGAGGGGTTGCATCACCCTCCTTATATAGGCGAGTGGGCAGCGCTGGTATTTACTCTGGCGGCGAGCGCCGGGCTGATGTCATGCTATTAATAGCCGGGCCGGAGGAGGCGGGGGAGCAGCGCGCACGGGGCGGTGATGCAAGGCGCTCCCGGTCCCGGCCGGGAGGAGGAGCCAGGGAGCTGGCTGGCGCTCACACGCCCCATAACAGGACTGCCGCCGCCTGGGCGAGCCGCCAGCTATTAACTCTGGCAGCTGCGTGTCACCCTGCGGAGCCAATGGAGACCAAGCTACCTGCGTGACTGCGGATCGCTGGCAGCCTGCGGCGCCGGGGTGCCAATGACAGACGGGCGGAATTAGGGGTAGAACTGGTCCGTTGAAGGGACCCTTTGGGAAAGGCTTGGCCTTTTCTGTAGCCATTTAAACGGCTGGAAAATCCCCCCATTCGATCTCTCTGTGTGTAAGGGGGCGAACGTGCAATTGTGCATCAGGCATCTGTGCGGCCCTTTAGCCCCCCTGCTACCGCGCCGGTGTGTGTGTGCGTACACGGGTGTGTACGAGCGCCAGCCTTGCTGGGCTGCCCTTGTGCAAGGGGAGCAGCGTGGGGCTCGCGCGTTGACACTGCCACAATCCGCGCCGGTCTATGTCTCTCGCGCCCTCTTGGAAGTTTTCGTCCCCACTGGAGATTTAGCTGAGGGGTGTGAGGAGAGAAGGGCCGTAGCCCTCGGTGGGGAGGGCATTTCACTAAGAAAGACTCGAGGTCCTTTTGGAAAGGGCAGAAATCCCAGGTAGCTTCCCCTCCGAAAACTGTCCGATCACGATTTCTAGAGGAGAGTCACTTCTCCATTCCCTTCCCCCGTGCGGCGGGAACGTGCTTCCTCGGGCGCTTCGGCGCGGTGCGTGTGTTATTCCGCACCTTCCTAGGCTTTCTTAGGAATCGGGGCCGTGGGCGAGAGGGCCTTTTTATTCAGAAAAGCAAAGCCCTCTTTGCGCTAGTTTTTGAAGCTTGCAAAAGAACTGAAAATATGAGCTTCGTCACAGCGATGTACTTCCCCGATTGCAGAGCCCCTAAACGGTCAGTGCACAAACTGAGTGGGCTGACGTTAATTTTTAGCCGGAAAGATTAAAGACCCCCTTTCCTGATACATCAGGGAGGTAAAAAATAGCCTTTTTAAAACATAGCAACTAACATCCTTCTGGCTGCGGGGAGGAGAAAGGCTGAAGCCTTACGGGGAGGAGAAGGTTTTCCTTTTTTCAGTTCACATCCTTTTTTCTTAAATAAGAATTAAATTCTAACAGCCATGAAACAAAGCTAAGATATAGTTTAATGCACTTCAAAATTCAAAGACACGCACACATATGCACAACATTATACTTGCATATACATACAAAAATAGCATGAACACTTTAACTTGTAAACTCAGGCATTCAAGCCATGTTAATTCAGCCACTTTGTGTACTGAGTGTGTATGCATATTATGATATACATCAGTAAATACATCCAATGTATTAACACGCAAGAGTACTACTTTAAGGTCTGCATTTAATAAGGGGCTATCTATGTGCATTGGGGATACTATAAGATTGATAATATCTTTAAAATTGTAAATGTCATGACTTTCGCATGGCTTCATTTCACAGATTTAACACTTCATTAACAATGGCATTTTGCATTTAATTTCCTACTTTTTAAGGAGAAAGGGTTGGGGGTCAGACAAAGAAAATCTGGCTTGCATACTTTAGATCATCTTTGCAGTGTGTAGGTACAGTTTGTTCCTTGTACCACACTTACCTGGTGTAACTGGATTTATAGATTCTAATGCCAAGTTCTTTATTCCAGTTATTTGTTCAGTTTTAGATCTCTTGCAAGTTCTAAAACATCAGTTGCTGCACACAACCTAACTGTGCACTCATATAGTTGTCACCTCTCTTTAAGTACACATCTACAGACACTGTAAACATCTCAGCCAGTTCACACCCTTCACAAGATTTTAATTTTGTAAATCCAATTTTATTTTTGCAATTATTTTACTACCAACAACGAAAAAAACCCATTACTCTTTCGTGGGGACTGGGGACTTGTCTATGACTAGTTTCAAGCTTCAAACTTCAGCTGTTTTCTGAAGTAGCCTTGTAGTTAAATTGTTTATACAGCAAAGGGGTATTTTTTCACTCATGCCACATCCAAATATAGCTGGAAGGACTTTGCTCAGACTCACAAAAAGACAGAAGGTAAACATGGAGAATTTCATCCCAAAATGTAAATGTTGTGGAAAGTTCTGAAAACATGGAAACATAGAGTTATTATGGAAGCTATTTTGCTACATTAACTTGAGTGTAATACAGAGAACTTTAGCAACTACCCAGAATTGTTTACCTACTTGTATTATCCATGGAATTTTATTTGGAATATTTTTAATTAAATTGAACAAAGTCACACAAATGGGGCAATTTGGGAGATTAAATACATTACTTCATCTTTCAGATTGGTGAGAAACACCTAATAAAGATAAATATTGTTAACCTGTTTTAAGTGTCACTAAAAATTGTCATGATCACAGTGTTTCACAGGTATAATATAATACTAAGCAGACAGATACTTTTGCTTCATGCAGCTTCATTACTTCTACTATCATCATTGGCAAGGAAATATGTTTAATATGAAAAATGCTGTTGACCATAAAATAGGTATGTTATGTATTAAATTATTGATATGAGAGAGCTCCTCCCCTTAGAATAAACATAGAGGGAGAAAATGTGCATGTTTTAAAGTTAGTCTTCTGTACACTATCATGGCATGAAATTCCTCAGTAAGAAGAAAATGAAACTATAATAAAAATGAAACCAAAGTTTTGCACTTAGTTTCATTAACATACAGGGCCCCACCCTGTTCCCGTTTACATCAATGTCAAATTCTCCTTGACCTCAGACAGCAAGGATGTAGGGTTGGGTCCAGATTCAACTTAATACAAACTGATATATCTATCAAGAATGTCAGGATGTTAAAGCAAACAATAGATCCACAAGATGCTTAAATACTTTTGGTAGTTTTGCTTTTCAACTGTTCACAAATATTTTCCACCTTCCTTTATCTGAATATTCCCTGATCCTCTTAGGTTTCCTTTCTCTAGTGTTACCAGAAAACGCAGGGATCAATCTGACTGAAACAGTAATAGTTTCAGTGAGCTGAAGTCAGTTTTAATTATTATTGCTAAGTCTTGATCTAGGTACAGTATATGATCACCAGAGCATTTATAGCATTACTCATTGGGTATTTCTACAAAGAGCAATTACACTAACTCATAACCTGCTGCTCTGTTATTGTGGACTCTCAGAAAATCTCCACCCTGAATTGGCACAGGGAAAAGGATTCTTTCATTCACCATCTTCTGGGCCAAATCCTGCTTCTCCCACCCCCACACTTCATTTTCAGTGGCCATATCAGTAAAACATAAATATGGCCACCAGTAACATAACTAAGCAATAAGGCTCAAATCCCCTTAGCAAAAGCTTTCTGCATTCCCTCTTCTATTAAATGTATGGAGCTGTAGGATATCTGCCAGAGAAAAGATATATAATCTGGGACCCAATTCTGATCTCTCATTTGTTGTTTCTGGTGGAGAAGCTTCATTAAGCAGTGGTATTACCTATGATTTCCTCTGGTATCACAGGCCTCATGAAATATAAATATATAAAATTTACTTTCCTAAATATCAGTCCTGCTTAATGACTTCTTAGATGAAATCTGATTTCCTGAGTCCTTTGTGGCTTTACTGCTGTTAAGTTTTGATATTACTATAAATATAAAAGACCTAATTTTCCTCTCCCTTGCACATGCAACTGAAGAACAACTCTGTTGAACTCAGCAGGGCTACAGCAATGTAAAGCCATTACAGAACTGGGCTCTCGCAGAAGAGCTATTCTAGAGTATGCTAGGCTGTCACTTTTCTATGATTTCCCCTATACAGTGTATTTCTGTTCCAATGCTGTATTGCAAGATTCCCATATTTACTTTTGCATTTGTATTGGCACCAAATTCCCATCTCAGATGCATGTGTTGTTACCAGCATTTAAACCTGAGTCCATTATCTCTGCATCACTGATCTCTACCACTTAACTGAAAGTAGTAACTCCTAGTAGCAGCAGTAGCAGCCACCAAGAGGGATATGTCTACACTACATACTAAGCCCTGGCTCTGATTCAGGTTTGAGCCCCACTTCCATCCATGCACATCAGTTTGCCTTCAGTCAGCAAGAACTCAGGATCCTGCTAAGAGAGTTGGGTCAGACTCAAGCCCAAGTTCTGCTGAGATTCTGGTCCAAACCAGAGGTGAAAGTAATTCGGTGCACCCCGATGCACAGCTTCAGCAAGAACTGGCTGAGCTGTGGCAAAAGTCAGCAGTGAGCTATTTAAAGACCTTGCAGGGACCTGGGTTGTGATAGGACAGTACTTGTAAGAAATTTAAGTTAGTTTGGATCAAGGGTGAAAGTATGTCTCAAGCTGCATACATGAATCAGAAGATATAAATGGTGCAGTATGAACACATTGTGTGAGACTTGGTCCAGTAATTGTAAGTCCAGGTTATCCCATGCTGTGCAGATGCTCACATGCAGACTTGGAAACACCAAATCCACAATCCTGGGACCCACTGACCAGGGTTTAAAAAGCAGTGTAGACATCCATTAAAAGGTATTTGCAACACAAACACTGTTAATGTGTTACATACAGTCCTATTGAAGTCAATGGGATTTGTGTATGTGGATCTCAGAGGGGAATTTAGCATATAATAAGTAATGGCATTATTACCACTTTTATTATTAGCAGTAAAATATTTGAAAAGAAGATTTGTTCACATCAGTGTTATGGATATCTTCTCTTGCTTTCCTCCCACTCACTCTGTTTATATTTCTTTATTCACTGTCTCTGCTTCCATCTCAGTTTTTTATTCTCTCCAACTTCATTTTCCTCCTTTCTTTTTTTTAATCTCCTTTTCATATATTCTCTCTTTTCCTGGACTCTATTTTGCTTTATGTTTGAGCAATAGACTCCTCCCTATTTCCTGACTACAGCAACTTCTCCTTTTCTCTTTGGCTCTTATCTCTTCTTTATTTTCCCTCCTTTCACTTCTCTCTTTTCTCCCACTTGCGTCCCTAACCTCCCTGCCATTCCTCTTTCTTCTTCTTTCTGTTCCCTTTTTCCTGTTATTTTCTCCCTTGGTCCTTTTAGACCTATTTCTTGAGCTTCTGAGCCCCCTGAGTTTTGACACCAAATTTTACCTGTGTTCCTTAGTTTGAACATCTGTGAAATGGAGAAAATTATGCTGTGATTACTTAACTCACAGGATGCAAGAAGACAATTACTAGTAGACCAAATATTGTGGCCCAGAATTCCTATCAACTTCAGTGGGAGTTTTACTCCACTTAAAGACCCCAGATTTTGGCCCATTACTGGGGCAGGATCTGGTAGAGATGGTTCTTAACTATAAAGCATACAAAAGTGCCTGGGTAACTTTACTGGAAAGGAGTATTTTAAGATGGAGATGTTTGCTGGAGATCCAGGTTTCACTATAGTGATCTGATACAATAAGGGATCCAATGCATTTGTAATCTACCAGACAAAATACACCCAATCACTCTCTGTGTGTGTGAGAGAGAGAATGTGTGCATTTTTACCTGGTACTACTTTAGACTCATTATGGTATCACAAGCCCTCATGATGACTTGTGATCTGTCTGTAAATGTGTAATTTATAATCTGCTGTGATCATTACAAATATATATTTTAAGCACTAAACCAAGTTAATTTCTAGACAAATATTCATCTTAAATAACAATAATCTCCAACACAGATTTATAATCTCTAGCAAAGTCAAAGCTGACTTTTCGTCTTTCATTCAGATAATTGTATCCCTTCCCCCTCAATAGCTGAGAGTTTCTGTAAGAGGGACAAGTGGATGAGTCTTAACTTTCAGTTTCTGGACAGTGCTGATTTGTTTTGTGGCTTTAATTGTACCGTAAATTGTTCAGACAGGAAAAGACAAGGCATAAGGAAAATGAAACAAAAACGGCTGTATACAGTTTTTAAATGGGAAAACCTTAATTGAAAATGCAAAAGCATTCTGCTGTCATCTGCACAACCAGGGCAAACCCTGACCCCTCTCCATGGGCATGGAGAGCTCTGGACACAGTGGTAAAATAAAGGCAAGTCTACTGCATAGGAGTGAGGTAGCAGGGTTTGTAGCCCACAATGGAGATACAGATCCTCAACATGCTATGCCATAGGGTCTCCCTGAGAGTCACAGTACAAATTGACAGGGATGGGAAGGAGTTCCCCAGGAAGGGGAGAAGGAAAGAGTGCACATAAAATGTGGGAACTTCTGCGGGGGCTTCTGAGGCTCCATGACTTTATAAATGCTTCTCAGTGTGGGAGGATGATTCCAACCTCTCCCCACCACAGCTGCCCACAGCAGATTCCCATGTCATAGCCACTTGCTTGGTCTATGCAATAAGTCAAGGAATGGGCCCTAAACATTTAATGTATTTAGTACTTACAGCAGCAGACAGCATGGAAGACTGTAGCAAGAGCTAAAAATTCTGGGTCCTATTCTTACCCTTGCCTTGATGTGCTGTGTGACCTTGGGCCTCTCTTGGATCATTGCCCCCTCTTTGCCTCTGTTTTGCCATGGTTGAGATGGGGAAAATGAACCTTGGGGTATGTCTACACTATACAGCAAGGAAAACCCACAGCTGGCCTGTGGCCCGATTCAGGCTTGCAGGGCTCAGGCTGTGAGGCTGTTTCATTGCTGTGTAAGCTTCTGTGCTTGGGCAGAGGCCTGAACTCTGAGGTCTTCCCCTTCAGGCATCTACTGCTTGGGCTCCAGCCCAAGACCAGAAGTTTAGACAGCAGTGAAACAGCCCCACAGCTGAAGCCCGATGAGACTAAATCAGCTGATATGGACCAGACATAGGGTTTGGGAGTTTTTGTGTGTGTGGACATATTCTTACTTTCCACTGTGAAGCATCTAGATCATCATAGATGAAATGTGCTGCAGTTAAATATTTTGTTATACATTTTAATTGGGTTAATAACTTAGCACCCAGATGCCCCAATCAGAGGGGGGCCTCTCATTGTGCTGGGTGCTGCACAAACACATGCTTCAATATTTGTACTGCAGTCATATCTACAGCTCCCAATCAGGAATTGGGGTCCCATGGTGCTACACATTGTACCTTATCTTACAAAAAGACAATCCTTCCCCCAAAGAGTTTGCCTGGGAAGAGACAGTCCCTGAAGTTCTTATACTCTATTTTAGATTTAGTTTTCTTGTGTGTAAACATTTGATATGGAATTTGGAAAGAGATCAGTATCTTTAATTAACTAATATAGGACCAGATTCACCAAAGCACTTAATTGAATACTTGACTTTTGACTCATCAGTTGTCCCAGTCCAGTTAAGTGCTTTGCTGAATTGGAGATCTTACTGTTCAGCAAATAGATCAAAAAGTCTTCTACAAATATTACTACTAATCTCTGTGTTTAGGTCATATTTTTTTCTCAGGCATTTGGGAACAGAATGGTTAATGGGGTGGAATATACTGATTTTGTGTCAGGATCATTATTTTGGAGAGTCTAATTTTATTATATATCTGGGGGGATCAGTTAGTTACAATTTTTTGCAATATTGTAATAAATGTTTAAATTGTGAAATGCCTGGAATTTGAGGCAGATATTGATCAATTAAAATAGATACATAACAAGGCAAAAAAGTTGGTTTTCTTTGACATAAAGAATAGATTATGTTGTCTTATACATAAATACTTGAAACTTTTTGTAATAAAAGAACTGTTACTTACCTGTAACTGTTGTTCTTCGAGATGTGTTGCTCATGTCCATTCGAATTAGGTGTGCGCACCGCGTGCACCACGTCTTCCGGAGCGTTTTCCCTAGCAGTACCCGTAGCGCTGGCAGGGCGCCCCTGGAGTGGCGCCACCATGGCGAGGCATAAGTACCCCTGCCGGCGCTCCCCCACCTCAGTTCCTTCTTGCCGGACGCTCCGACGAAGGGGAGGTGGAGGGGAATCGAATGGACATGAGCAACACATCTAGAAGAACAACAGTTACAGGTAAGTAACCGTTCTTTTCTTCTTCGAGTGGTTGCTCATGTCCATTCGAATTAGGTGACTTCCAAGCCAACCCCACTTCAAGGAGGAGGGGTCGGAGCACTCAGAAAGAGAAGTCCACGAAAGTTGAACAACCCAAACAAATTTATTCAACTAAGCGAACACAGAAAAACTGTAGAAAAGTGCAATGTGGTACAGATAAACAAACATATTTACAATACAGAGCTGAGGACTGCAGATCCCAACCCTGTGTCCTCCCTAGCCTGCTGTGCCAGCGCGTAATGCACTGTAAAGGTATGGAGTGACGACCACGTGGCCGCCCTGCAGATTTCAGTGATTGGAACCTGCACCCCAAAAGCTACAGAGGACGCCTGCGCCCTGGTGGAATGTGCTGTAACCCAGGGTGGGACCTTCCCGGCCAAGGCATAACACTCCCTGATACACCCTGCGACCCAATTGGACAGCCTCTGTGTCGATATGGGGAGCCCTTTCATTCTGTCAGCGACAGCAATAAACAATTGTGTGGATTTGCGAAAGGGTTTAGTCCTATCAATATAAAAAGCTAGTGCACGTCTAGCATCGAGGGAATGTAGCACTTGCTCCTTAGGGGAGGCATGGGGCTTTGGAAAGAAAACCGGGAGGTAAATTTCTTGGGACAAATGGAACGGTGACACCACCTTGGGGAGAAAGGCCGGATGAGGGCGGAGCCTCACATTATTGTCTGAGAATACTAGGTAGGGCGGGTTTACAGTTAACACCCTCAGCTCGGAGACCCTGCGAGCCAACGTAATGGCCACAATGAACGCAACCTTCATAGAGAGGTGCTTCAAAGAGCACGTGGCCAGCGGCTCAAAGGGGGGCGACACAAGTTTAGACAACACGAGGTTAAGGTCCCAAGTGGGAAGAGGGGGTCTAACCGAGGGGTACAACTTGTCCAAACAAGTTAAGGAACCTTTTGACCACAGGGTCAGAAAACAGAGAGACTCCTGCTGAACCAACATGGAAGGCGGAGAGAGATGCCGCATGGACTTTGATAGAGGAGGTAGAGAGGCCACTGGACCTAAGCTCAAAAAGGTAGTCCAGAATGGACAGGATAGGTGCACAGGACGGGTGCACTCCCCTTCAGGACGCCCAAGACGAGAACCGCTGCCACTTGGCTGCGTATGACCGCCTGGTAGATGGTTTCCTACTACTTAGCAGCACCATCTGTACCTCCTGGGAACATTCCCTTTCTGGTTGGGTCAGCCACGGATAAACCAGGCAATCAGGTGGAGAGAGCTGAGATTTGAGTGAACCATGAGGCCCCTGTCCCAAGGCTGGGTCAGGAGATCCCAAATCGGCGGGAGCGTTATAGGATCCTCGCTGAGCATATCTACCAGGATAGGAACCAGAACTGTCTGGGCCACCGAGGGGCTATCAGGATGACCGTGGACCTGAAGGTCTTGACCCTGGTCAGAACCCTGGGAATTAGGGGAAACGGAGGGAAAGCATAGAGGATGCCCGCCAGCCACAGCACGGTCATGGCATCCCCCCTGGAGTGTTCCCCCAGCCCCAACAGGGAGCAGTAGCTCTGGCACTTTGTGTTGCGTGCCAAGGCAAACAGGTCCACTAGGGGACAACCCCACCTGTGGAAGACCTGACGAAGGGACGAATCCTTGAGAGACCATTTGTGGGCTCCGAAGGACCTGCTCAGAGCATCAGCCAGCAAGTTTTTGCACCCCGGCAGGTACTCTGCCTGCAAAACTATGTCATGCGCTACGCACAGGTCCCAGAGCCACAAAGCCTCGTGGCAGAGGGGAGGTGACCAGGCTCCCCCCTGCCTGTTGAGGTAAAACACAGCTGCCATGTTGTCCAGGCAGACCAGGACAGAGCGGCGAGACAGCTTCGACAGGAAGGTCTCGCAGGCTCTCCTGACTGCCCTGAGCTCCCAGACATTTATGTGCAGAGCCTGCTCTGCAGGAGACCACAAACCCTGGGTTCTGTGACACCCCAGGTGTGCTCCCCAACCCAAGTCCAAAGCATCTGTGACCAGTGTAAGCGAGGGAGGAGGTACAGTGAACAGAACCCCGCTGCACACCACCGCCTCCTGAGTCCACCATTGTAAGGAGGCTATTACCTCTGGAGGCACTGTGAGAACCGTGTCCCAGAGACCCCTGGACTGGTTGAATGCCCTTGCCAACCAGGCCTGCAGAGGCCTGAGCCTCATTCGAGCATGGCGTACCACATACGTACATGCCGTCATGTGTCCCAGCAGCCTCGAGCAGACCTGGGCGGTTGTGATGGGGAACCAGGTTAACTCGGAGACCAGCTCCACTATGGACAGAAACCTGGTTCTGGGGAGGAGTGCTCTCGCCACCCTGGCATCCAGGAGGGCACCTACGAATTCGAGGTGCTGAGAGGGAGTCAACGATTACTTTTCCTCGTTTAGCATGAGTCCCAGCCTTACGAAGAGGGCACTTGTGAGGGAAACATGGGCCTTCACTTGGTCATAGGAACGACCACGAATCAGCCAGTCGTCTAGGTACGGAAAGACGTGTACCCCTTTTTTGTGGAGGAACGTCGCCATGACCGCCATGCATTTTGTAAAGACCCTGGGTGCTATTGAAAGGCCAAATGGGAGCACTGTAAATTGGAAGTGGCATCGGGAAACAATAAAATGGAAAAACCTCCTGTGGCTGGGTCTTATTGCCACATGGAAGTAAGCGTCCTTGAGGTCGAGAGTTGCGTACCAGTCTCCTAACTATAAAACCGGGACAACAGAGGCCAGGGTTACCATTCTGAACTTGGATTTCACCACCGTCTTGTTGAGGTCCCTGAGATCTAAGATGGGACGAACCCCACCCTTGGGTTTTGGGATAATGAAATACCAGGAATAAAACCCCTTATCCTTCAGATGTGAAGGGACCCTCTCCATGGCTCCCTTTTCGAGGAGCGCTAACACCTCCTGATGGAGGATGCCTTTGTGAGAGGTGTCCCTAAAAAGGGATGGGGCGGGCGGGTTGGAAGGGGGCGAGCCCAGGAAGTTAGGGTTAGGGTTAGGGTTAGGATTAGGGTTATAAATAGTATAGCCATTTCTGACTATTTTCAGAACCCAGGCGTTGGTGGTGATTTCTGCCCAGACGTGGGCAAACCGGGATAACCTAGCCCCAAACGGGGGACCACGGTGGGAGGCTGGTGCGCAACTCTCTAGCAGCCCATCAAAACTGGTGCTTGGGCTGCTGAGAGGGGCCTTGACCAACCCCACAGGGGTTGTCCCCTCTCGGGCGGTGTCGACGACCCCTTGCGGACGACGGGCCTGCAGCCGCCCCCGCACCCTCACTGGGGGCACGAGGACGGCGTCTCCAGTAATCCCCACGGGGGACCTGGGACTGCGTTCTCCCCTGCTGTCTATAGGGCAGCTGACGACACCGAGGGGCCTATGTGTGGATCCCCAAGGACCGGAGAGTAGATCTCATGTCCTTAAGCGTATGGAGCCTGGAGTCAGTGTGCTCCGAAGACAATGCTTTGCCATCAAAAGGCAGGTCCTGAATCGTGGTTTGGACGTCCGGAGGTATTCCAGACACCTGCAGCCAGGCACCACGGTGCATAACTATACCCGACGCCATGGTACGGGCTGCAAAGTCAACAGTATCCAGGGAAGCCTGAAGGGCCGTGCGGGCGATGGTTCTGCCCTCCGAGGTCATGGCCGCAAACTCCTGACGGGCCTCGGCAGGGGAGCTTGTCCTTAAACTTATCCACCGCCTGCCATGTATTATAAGCATATAAACTCAGCATCGCTTACTGGTTAGCAATGCGGAGCTGCACCCCACCAGTGGCATACACCTTACAGCCCATCAGGTCAAGGCGTTTGGGCTCCCTAGCCTTCGGGGATGGCCCCGGCTGCGGAAGCCTCTCCTTTTGAGCCGCAGCTTGAACGACCAAGGACCCCAGAACAGGTTGGGAGTACAGGTGTTCGTGCCCCGACTGGGGGGACATAATAGCGCCTCTTGACTCCCTTTAAGGTAGGGGTCAGGGAAGCCAGGGTCTGCCACAGGGCGTTAGTAATCTTGGCCATGGTTTTATTAAGTGGCAAAGCCAAGCAGGCGGGCGCATCGTTGGAGAGGATGTCAATCATGGGGTCTGTGTCCTCCACTACTGGCTCCACTGGGACACCCAGATTGGAGGCCAGACGCCTAAGCAGATCCTGATGCGCTCGAGCATCCATAGTAGGCAACGCCAGTGCGGGATCCGCCAAGGCTTCATCAGGAGACAAAGATGACGCTGACTCCTGGATCGGTACCGGATCCAGCGTAGGGCCCGGTTGAGGAGCCGGCTGGACAGGTGGCACCATTTGCGGAAGCGGCTCCGGCACCGAGGCTTGCAGCTCTGTAGCGACATCTGTAGTAACAGACCTCTGGGGCGAAGGAGGGGGTCGTGACAACGACGCCGACGGTTGCGCTCGGTGCCCCGAGACACCTGACACCACAGAGGAAGGCACAGGCCCCTGCCACTGGTGGTATGCCCATGGCGTCCAAAAGGGCCATTGCGGTTGAGGTGGCCAAGTCTGCTGCATACGCGAATGATCATGCTGGTGCCAGAAACGGGATCTATGACGAGTGGAAGCTCCCGAGGACTCCGACCTGAACGAGGCCGCATCAGAATCCGACGAGTAGTCAGATTCAGGCCAGGGAGGTGCAGATGACGAATGCCCTGCCACCAACGGGGGGGCAAACCTGGCCATAGACTCGGGTTTGCCCGCGTGCGTGCGATGAGGGCGTGCCGGCGCCGGGAAGACAGGCCCCGGTGCCAGGAGTGGAGCTGGTACCGGGAGGACAGGCCCCGGTGCCGGGAGTGGAGCCGGTGCCGGGAAGACAGGTCCCAGTGCCGGTTGTGGTGCCAACACGGTGCATGGCTGTGCTGTCGAAGTAGGTACCGGTTGCGGGCGGGGAACCCCCAAAGCCGGCTGTCCTTCTGACAGCAGCCCCATCGCTGTTCCCCCAGACTCTACCACAGGCTGGCATGAAGGCGCAAGAGTTGCCGAGACGAACCTTGAAGAGATCGATGTTACTGGCGATGGCGGTACTGGCATGGCCCACAGGGCCGATGCCGGTGCCTGTAACGGTGCCGAAACCTGTATCAGTGCTGAAGAGCTCAGAGCTGGAGCTTGCATCAGTGCCGAAGAGCTTGATGTCGGAGGGCCCGGTGCTGAAGACTAGGGCGGCCCCCCGGGAAAGCTACTCAGCGCTGGTACCAATGATGGTGCTGTAGACGGTGCCGCAAGGCTTGGGAGATACGGCACCGGCACAGCCAAGATGGGGTCTGGAAGAGGTCCCAGCACCGAGTGGGGTCGAGCCCAGTCGAGCGCCGAGTGAAGCCTGGCGGCCTGAGTCAAGACCGGCACCGAGGTAGAGGCAAGCGGTACTGGTCCCACAGGGGACGGTCCCGCTGCATAAGCGACCGGTGCCCGCCAATCATGCCGGTGTGGAGGCGAAGCTGGTGCCAGCACGGCCTCCGGCGTAGGCGACCTCGACCTCTCCGCCTCAACCGACGACGGAGGGGAGGTAGTGAGGCTAATGAGATCTTGCGCCACCTCAAAAGTGTCCAGCGTGGAGGGATGGTGCGAGGGGCCGGCTGGTCGTCCCGCTCGCTTACGCCGCACAGTGGTAGTCGAGGACGTGTGCACCGGCGACTCGGCCCTGCGGTGTAGGCCTGACTTGGACTTCCGGCTCAGAGACCTACCACAGGACGTTCTCGATCTCTTCGGTGCCAGGGAGTGAGAACGGTGCTGAGCCCTCGATACCGAGGCCAGCTCCCGAGATGGAGCGTCGCGCGTGGACGCCGGTGCACTGCGCACCGCAGAGTGTCCAGTCGGTGCCGGCAGTAAAGCCGCCTCCATGAGGAGAAGTTTTAAACGGGAGTCCCTCTCCCTCTTAGTGCACGGCTTAAACGACCTGCAGATCTTACAGGCGTCTGTTAGGTGGCCCTCACCCAGACACTTCAGACAACTATCGTGAGGGTCTCCTTTGGGCATAAACTTCGCGCACACAGTGCACGCCTTAAAGCCTTGTGGCCCTGGCATTCCTCACCCCCGAAGTGGGAGAAGAAAAAACAAAGAGCTACTAACTATCTAACTAATTTAAACTATTTAGAACTATTTACAACACTAAGAGGAACGGGAACCTTTAACTGCTCTAAGAGAGAGACACGCTCCAATGACCATCACGGGAGGTAAGAAGGAACTGAGGTGGGGGAGCGCCGGCAGGGGTACTTATGCCCCGCCATGGCAGCGCCACTCCAGGGGGCGCCCTGCCGGCGCTACGGGTACCGCTAGGGAAAACGCTCCGGAAGACGCGGTGCACGCGGTGCGCACACCTAATTCGAATGGACATGAGCAACCACTTGAAGAAGAATAGTGGATGCAAGCGATGTGCCTACTTATTGAAAAGTAAGATAAATTGTGTACTGTGTACATAAATATACAATAAGATAAATGTCTGTAGGACCTCATTCTGCAGTTCTCATGCACTCAAAATTTCTAATGACTTCAGTGGGAATTATGAATGCAATAGGAATTCAGGGTTACACCACCTTAATTTGTTTGTAAAAAACATTTGTAAGTAAATTATTTTTAAAGAATTCATGAGAAGCAAAGCTAATGCACAGACAAGTTCCTCTGTATACAAAGTTTTAAATAGTTTACAATATTTTGTATTGAAATAAATCTAGGTATATACGGGAGGTTGAAATTGTAGAAGGTTGAAATTGTATATCAGAGTCTACAGAAAATTCCACAGAGGGTCCTGAGAGTAAATACTGTTGCCCCTTTGCTGAGCGGTATAAAATTTTAGAGACTTTATGGGTGAGTTTCCCATTTGGAGTAGAAGTTGATTCTTCACCATCTTTTAGTGCAGGTTGTTTATTTAAAGAATGTATGCAGATCCTAGTTCCTTGGATGGAGTAATAACAAATTGCAACCCAGACAACTTTTGCTTGCAGAAGCCTCAGGTAAGGCCCTGTCCTCAAAGCAGCTTTTTTGCACCTTTGTTTCTCAGCAGGGCCTCACACACACACATCTATTGCTTCAGTCTCTTAAGATATACGTGTTTTTAAATGATGACAGTTAACATCAAAATGATACTAGTAAAGGGAGACAGTAGTAAGATTTTCCAGTTTACTTTGGATGTCCTCTATGTATTTAACAAAGGATTGACATGTCTTCATACCAATCTCATATATATTCCTTTTAATGCTAGTGGTTTCTCCATAGATGGTAAGTTGCAAGGATTTAGCAGGTCATTTTGCCCTGGTCTACACTAGGACATTATTTTGAAATAACCCCTCAAAGTGTCCACACTACTAAGCCAGTTATTTTGAAATAACGGACCACGGAATTCAAAATCTGTACTCCCACTTTTCATCAGGAGTAATGCTAATTCTGAAATAGTTATTTTGAAATAATGGCAGCGTGGACACTCTGGTGCTGCTATTTTGAAATAATTGCTCCCCAGAGTAATTTGAGCTAATTACTCCCCGGTGCTTCCTGGGGCTCTAAGTCCGAGGTAGCATGTCCACATTAATGGAGCCTGCCTCGTTCTAATTTTGAGTCTTTCCCATAGTGAGGACACACTAATTCTAATTTGTTAAATTGGGAGTTCTTAAGTCAAATTTAGTAATTTCGAAATAGTTTCCTAGTGTAGACATGGCCTTAGACTTGTTTAGAAATGTGTGTGCATGCAACTAAATATGTGTCCACGGGACTAGTTAGACCTGTACCTGGCCGTATGCACACAAAATCTCAGTAACTGCATACATAAATGAATGCACATGTTTCTGAAAATGGAGGGTTTGCTGACTGAAGTACTGTTGGAAGCTTTGCATTCTGAAGTGACTCCCAGTCTAGCAGTGGGAATGCCTAACATATATTATGTACAAGCAAAAAAGATGCATAAGAAAAACTTTTCCTGGTAATCATCAGATGGAAAGGTTTCTGCCTCAGAATCTCTGCGAGTCATTTACTGATAATAATCCCCTCCCTCCATAATAACTATTATACAGTTTGGGACTATAAATTATAAAGAGAAAAACAAATGGCTCAGTGCTGTGCTACTTACGTGGGTGCAACTCCCAGTGCAGCAAATAAGGATTGCCTCCATGTAAGTGGAAATAGACGTAAGCCCAAAGCAATGATAGAATAATCTCTAATTTGCTGTGATGGCTAGAAGAGCTATTGCTTCTGAGTGGATTTTGCAAATTAATGAATAAGTGAAGAAATCCAAGAAATTAACCAGGGCAATTGTTGTACAAAAGAAATTTTGCTTGTTTTATCAAACTTTGTTTTAATGATATTACTAATTATCTTTAGATCCACTGTCTTCCTTGAGAGCTAGCTCATAGAATCACAGAATACTAGAACTGGAAAGGACCTCGAATGGTCACCAACTCCAGTCCCCTGCCCCCATGGCAGGACCAAGCACCATCTAGATCAGTTCAGGCTCTTACAGTAGATCAGCAAATGTATGGTAGTAAAAACTAAGGCATTCTCAGTTGCATGAAATTTTGCCATAGCAGTAAGCTATTAAATCTTTGCTAAGAAGTGGAGCAAACTGCCTGGTTTTCTAACCTATTTGTCTGTTTATTTAAACCTCATGTGATCCTTACTCATAAGTTCATAATACTATTTTATCAGTGCCCCAATTGACCATTAGGAACTTATGTTGTATGAAGACAACAGACAGTAAAATTCTATCTTAAGCTATTGCATAAGACATCAGGATTTAAAAAAAAAACATTACTTAGACATGAGTGGCAGGTATGTTAGGCAGGGGAAGGCATTGCCTTTCCAAACCGCCAGCCTGGCTCCACTTATACTCCATCCCCAGAATGTCTACTGGGGGTGGAGAGGCTGGGGCCGTGTGCTCTCCTCCCTCCCCATGCTCTGGGACTGGGTTGGCCAGGGCTGCATGCTACCCCACCTCCCAGTGATGTTGTGGGTGGGGCTTGGACAGTAAGGGCAGGGCTGGGGGCGGGGTTGCAGGCTTGCATCTCCCAGTCCTACCTTCCCCTCCCTCCTCATGGCTTGAGAGGTGATAGGCAGACCAAAGTTATATTCAATGCATTTGAGAGTACTTTGGAGGGTGATGTCTCAAAACAGAAGGCTGCCTAATAGAGGTGACCTCTTGTACGGGTACGTCTAGTCTGGCAAGATTTTGCACAAAAGCGGCTGCTTTTGCGCAAAAACTTGCCAGCTGTCTACACTGGCCGCTTGAATTTGCGCAAGAGCACTGACTTTGTAATGTACAAAATCAGTGCTTCTTGCGCAAATACTTTCCCGCTCCCGCTCAGGGATAAGCTCTCTTGCGCAAGAATACTTGTGCAAGAGGGCCAGTGTAGACAGGCACCTTAATTTTTGGCGCAAGAAAGCTCGATGGCTAAAATGGCCATCGGAGCTTTCTTGCGCAAAATCGCGTCTATACTGGCCACGGATGCTTTTGCGCAAAAGCACTTTTTGCGGAAAAGCATCCGTGCCAATCTAGACGCTCTTTTGCGGAAATACTTTTAACGGAAAAACTTTTCCGTTAAAAGTATTTCTGCAAAATCATGCCAGTCTAGACGCAGCCTACATGTTTAGACTAAGGATGTTAAATTGCAGTTAATTTACTAGTCGAGTAGTCGATGGAATTGCCATCAACTACTCAACAGGCACTTCCTGTTGGGGCTCTTGTACATTTCAAAGGAGGAATGTGGAACATCACATGTAGCCCGGGCCCAGCGGGAAGTCCCACTGACTCTGAGCTGCACGTGGGCATGCCAGCTTTGAAATGTACAAGAGTCCACAGCAGGGGCTCTTGTGCATTTCAAAGCGGAAGTACTACATGGAGCCTGGGGTCAGCGGGGGACTCAGAGTACCCTGCTGACCCTGGGCTCCATGTTGCGCTGCCAATTTGAAATGCCACTTGGAGCCTGGGGTCAGCTGATCCCGGACTCCGCACGGCATTTCAGAGGAACCTGGGATCAGCTGGGGACTCCCTAGCTGACCACAAGTTCTGTGCGGCATTTCCCCAGAACCCGGGGTCACCTGGGGACTCTCCGGCTGATCCTGGATTCCGCAGAAATGCCTCACGGAGCCCGGGATCAGTTGGGGATTCCCCAGCTGACCCCGGGCTGCCGCTTTGAAACACCAGCTGGGCGTTTCAAAGGGGCAGCGCTGCACAGCTGAGCCGGGGAGGGGGAGGAATTGACTAGTCAACTGACTATCTGATAAGCATTTGCTTATCAGATAGTTGACTAGTCTTTAACATCCTTATTTTAGACAGATAGAGTTGATACTGTTTTTCCCCTCCAAAAATCAAATAAAAAATGAAAAAATTTAAGAACCAGTTTTGGAGTTTTTACCTTGATACAACTCCTGTGAAGTTTAGTGTGACCTTTCCCTTGGATAATTCCACAGAGTTGAGCCCATATAGCCTGAAGAATAGTTTATCAAAATAACATATTGTAACAGCCATGATTTACTTGCTTTTGAATGTAAACACTGGAAGTTTTTTGGTTATGCTTTTTGTATCAATGACACTAAGCACTCTCAGGGTATGTCTAGACTGCACCCCTCTGCCGGCAGAGGGATGCAGATTAGGCTGGGCGAAATTGCTAATGAAGCGGGGATTTAAATATCCCGTGCTTCATTAGCATAAAAATGGCCACCGCTTTTTTTTACACAGAGCTTTGTCGAAGAAAAGCGGCAGTCTAGAGGCTGATCTATCGCTAAAGAAAGCCTTTTCCGATAGAACCCTGATGCCTCGTAAAATGAGGTATACAGGATCTATCGGAAAAGGCTTTCTTTAGCAATAGATCAGCCTCTAGACTGCCGCTTTTCTTCGACAAAGCTCTGTGTAAAAAAAAGCGGTGGCCATTTTTATGCTAATGAAGCACGGGATATTTAAATCCCCGCTTCATTAGCAATTTCACCCAGCCTAATCTGCATCCCTCTGCTGGCAGAGGGGAGCAGTCTAGACATACGCTCAGGGATAAAACGGCTCTCTTAAATGTGCAAGAACTAACTCATGGAGAAAAAGCATTATGTGACCCATAGATTTCGAAATTGTATTGTAAATCGTTTAAATTGAACACTAAATGTGCGAAAGAAAAGGTGTAAAATATAAACTACCCATTTGAAAGGCCTCTTGGAACTGTTATGCAGATCTCACATTGACTTTACTGTGAAGTTCTGTTTCAGCATTCAGTTCTGTGCAGCTCCATTTTACCAGATTTCCACTTTTTTCTTTTCTTTACGTTCTGTTTCTAATAAAGTTTAAATCAAGCATACTTGTATTCAGCAATTTCCTCATGAGTGAAAGCTGATCAAAGTAAAATATGGAAGAGTATCTGATTCTCTGCCATGCTAAACAACTTTCAAGAAGAAAATCTTTTCACTACAAACACAAGAGCATGTATATGGACAGTTGCCTAACTGTATGATCTTTGTATCAGAAAACTGTAAAATGTTTAGGAAAATACATAGTGGAATGCAGTTAAATGCCAGGAAATTCACAGTTAAGATTGGCATTCCGTTCTTAGCACATAGTGTAGTGTTATGTGCTTTAATGGGAGCTTTGCTTGAGAAAGGACTCTTTGCTTGTTTGAGAATGGAGAGGCTCAACTTGACATTTCTTCGTTTTGGCAGTCCCCTCTTCCAACATTACTTTGACAATTGCATGACTTTTCTAAGCATATAAAAACCAACCTTTTGATATTAATAGCAGATACTAAAGATGTGCAAGATTACCAAGACAAAGGAGCAGCTACAGGTTGAACCTCTCTTGTCCGACACCTTTGGACCTGATTGGTACTGAACCAGAGAATTTGCATTGGTCAATATTGTCTAGCAGCTTTACCAACACTTCCGCTGCCTATTGTGCTCTTAGAAGACATTGGGGGTAAATTAGAGCTAAATAACAGCACAGAACAATGAGAGCCAGGACTGGTGGCTGTCAACAAACTTTATGGGACCGCAGGAAACTTGGCCACACCTGTGATAAGTGTACATCTGGCTAACTAAAATTGTGCTGGATCACAGATGTTACCAGATTAGAGTGCTACAGAGGTTCAATCTGTAGTGTAAATTGGCATTGCTTCATTGATTTAAATGAAACTACAGTGGTATCCTCCAGCAGAGGATCTGGCCCCCGATTCTTTTAGCTACTAATTGTGGTTTTGTTAAACATGAGTTTGAAGCAAAGGAAATTTACAGATTAATGGTCAAAATATGTGTTTAAGCGGGGGTCATATTCATATCTTATTTGCCCACTGTTCAAAAAGGGGTGTTTACAATTTTAACTTCTCTAAGCAGTTTCTCCTCTGTTCTGTGCAATCTGATTGTATATCAGCAAGAAGTTGGGGGCAGTTTTTGAAAAGACAAGAACATTCATAGTAAATATACAGTGCATACTATTTTTTGTTTTTGCCTGGGTTACATATGTATTGAGACTGTTGTTTTAGTTTTGTAGGTCATTGTAGTATTTTTTAAAAACGTTTCATTTACACCCCTTATCCTTAAAATAGCCCCACAGGTGCCCAAGTGTTTGCAGACTTAAGGCCTTAGTCATCAACTTATGTAATATTTTTTGAAGTAAGCATCATACAAACACTGTTTCTGGGCCCTAGCCTGCTACTACTGAGATAACAACAAATCTTCCATTGATTTCAATGACAAATGCATCGGGCCTAATGTTTTTTAAATATAACTGTAGGGCTGATCACGTCCACACCCGTGAGGAGTCTCATTGGTGGGCTGTGTCACAGAATTAGGACCTGGATTGTAAGTTTTCATGACAACTGTCTTTTATACATCTGTTAAGCACCATGAACATTTATATCATTAAATATATAAAAGTACCATTAATACAAATGTTAATGTTTTCTTGCACTTTACTAGTTGACAACAGCTCATTGCTCATCGGCATGTGGCTGCATCAGAATTCTCCAGTTGAGCTGAACTTCCTTCTGTTTGTATATTATAACGCTCTTTGTACTTCTTTAACACCTACCATCCAAAGCTCTTGAAGCACTTTACAAATAGGGGTGAATTAAGACTCACAACACCCTTTAAGAAAGGTATTATTATCAGGGCTCGACAAATCAGTGAATCTACTCACCCGTGGTGAGTAGATTTCAGCTGGTCACCCCGTTCACCGGCGGCGCATGCATGCGCAATGCGGGTCTTGCGCATGCGCAGTGCGGGGCTGGCGCATGCACAGTGCGGGGCTGGCGAGTAGATTTCGCTGCCGTTTGTCAAGCCCTGATTATTATTCACTTTTGTAGATAGAGAAGCTGAGGCACACTGAAATTATCTGACATGCCCACGGACATGCAGGAAATTTGTGACATGACTCCCAGGTCAGCAATTCAGCTGCTAGAACATGCTTCCTCTCCCTTATGAATTACTAGGGTGAAACTTTTGGCGATGTATCATGCATAGGAAACCAGTACTCATGAATGGAAAGACTCCTACTGTGGCTATGTCTAGACTGCAAGCTTCTTTAGGAAGAAGCTTTTCTGGAAGAGATCTTCCGGAAAAACATTTTTCGAAAGACAGCAACAACACTGCAAAAGTGCAATGAAAAAGCAATGTGCTTTTTCGAAAGATACCATCCACATTGATTGGTCACTATCTCACATTTCAGTTGGGATTACTGTGGATGGAGTGGCCCCCAGGGCACCTGTGCTTTTTCCTGGAGGCCTCTTCTTTTGAAAAAACACCCTCGTCTGCGTCCACAAATGCCTTTTTCTGAAAAAGCTTTTTCGGAAAAAGGCTTCTTCCTCGTAGAAAGAGGTTTACCGCTGTCAGAAAAACCCCTCCATTCTTTCAACTTTCTGTCGAAAGAATGCAATAGCAGTGTAGACGTAAGTGTAGTTTATGCGGAAAAATGGTCGTTTTTCTGGAAAAACTTTGCAGTGTAGACATACCCTGTGTTCAGTGGGATTTGGATCAGGCCTATGCATAGCTGGATTCAGCTTATCTTAAACTGAGCCACTGCAGCATCTAAACTGCAGGAGGCCAACAGAAGCACACGCTCCCATTGGCTTCCCTTACTCCTCACAGAATGAGGAATACAGAACACCAGTGGAGGCTGCCCTCAGTTTTGTATTTGTGGATTTACACTAGACCCGCTAAATTGAACACTAGAAGATCAACCTCCGAAGAGTCAATCTTCTCCGTAGTGTAGACATGCCCTTGGTGCCAGTCCATAGATCAATGACTTTGTTTCAATGAAAAAGTACTGATTATATCTATATATAGTTTTTCCTGCCGGATGACAGAATGACATCATCACGTCATCAGTATCATCAGCATCAACAGGCTCTCTCAGCGAAGCAAAAGCAGCCAGAGAGAGGAGTAGATGAGCATAGCAAGCAGAGGGACAGCCCCCTAGTATTTTATTAAAAGCCTTCTTCCAAATAATGACAGTCTTCCCTTGTTGCATAAAGGTATCTCTCTTTTTCAGCCACTCAAGCCATCTCATGATTTGAATAGTACATTATGTATAATTTGATAGACACAGCGTTTATGTGACAGTTTATCCATCAAACTAAAATGAGTCCTTTAAAATAAAGTGATCCACATAAAACTTGTGGAACTTCTTCAATATTTTTACTCTACGTAGAAGGTGACAGCATTCTAAACTTTAAAACCATGACCCTGCAAACCCTTAGGCATGTGCTTAAATTTAATCACATGAATAATCCCAGTGGTTCCTTCCAAAGGCACTATTCATAAGCTCAAAATTAAGCACATACATAAGTGTTTTCAGAATTAGGCCTGAATATGTCACTTGATGTAACATCTAATTTTTCAAATTTCAAAAGTGATTTGACCAGAGAATTTGCAGAATGTTTTTTTGGAACAGAAATTGTGCTGTATAAAACCAATGACAAAAATGCATCAGAATGTAATAAAGTTTTTGTCACAAGCAAATGGTTTTAAACATTTATATACAAATGGACACAATGAATTCTTGGAGGCTCAATTTTCCAGCAACATACAATAAAGCATAAATCAAGGACATAATTAGATATTCTTATTAGTTTTTTTTTTTTTTGTAGTATGGTAGAGTGCCTCCAGTCTGCAACTGAGACTTGGGCCTCATTGTGCTTACCACTGTGCACACATTTAGTGAGAGAAAGATCATGCACCCAAGAACTTACAGTATAATCAACTCTAGTATGGTAATACAGTAATCACTGTAGACTCCAAAACATAAAATATATGTTTAGATCCATCAGCTGGGCCAGATCATCTGATCCCATAAAAAATCCCCTGGGTGTGATTAAGGATAGAAAACTCTGAGATTCCTTTGAAGAGTTCTGTTAAGTCATTGTACTGTAGTTTCCCTCCTCCCACAGAACAGGTAGGTCTCAATGGATTTGCTAGTGACCAGATCTCTCAACCCAGATGCTTCTACACTGTCCCCAGTTCTCAGAATCCAGGAGGCCAGGTGCCACCATACAGAAATCCTGTGTTTCTCCTCACTGCCTCCAGCCCCCTTTGGCTATCACACACCCTCTCTTCATACAAATTGTGTTGATAAGGCTTTTTCTGAGGGCAACTACCTTTGATCTCCTGGAGGACTGCATGGGGCTACAGTGAAGGAGTTTCCATGTGGTACCAAGGTGCTAGGATAGTAGCACTAAAAGATGGAATCTGTGGGGGGAATACCATTGAGTCAGGGAGAGGTCCATGTACACAGGAATCCCAGGGAAATTGTTTTTGAGTCCCTTTTTGAAAGTTGAAGGCCTAATCAGTCTTATGTTTACTTTAGAGAATTAAAAAGAGGCATGTTATATCTGATATATACACTCTGTAGACAATTCTTGGACAATAAATTCACACTGTTACAATCAGAAAATTAAATCAGGTAAATCTTTTCACCCATTCTCCCTTGGTCTCTAGCACCCTCACAACATTCAGCACTATAAACTGTCTCTGAATATTTTGCTCATTAACTCAGTTCAAACAAAAAGAACAGAGTTGGCAAAGTTCACAAGATTGAAGGAGGCAAGTCTTTATTTGAAATGGTTTAGTTTTGTCAGTCACTGCTGGTCTAAGACCCAGCATGCCCTGCTTTACCCCCAAATTATTTTGAAGGCTGACTTAGGGACAACTTTACAATTTTCAGAGCCCCAAATGAGAATGCAGATTAGATTCATGGAATTTTCACAGGATGTAAGTGATGGCAGAATTTGGATTTAATTATTATTTTATGTGAAAGAGAAAGGCCATCAAAATGGATGCTACAAAGAGCCACATCTAGAGAAATAAAGCAAAGTACTGGTACAGCTTCCTTGAGGCTATGTCTAGACTGCAGAGTTTTTCCAGTATCCCAGAAAAACTCTGCCGCATCCAGGGAATGCATCTGCTTTTTTGGAAGTTTCCGAAAGAGCGGGCACATTCTTTCGGCATCCCTGCATTCCTCTCGGTGGGAAGAATAAGGGATGTTCGGAAAGAGGAGGTTTTTCCGAAATTTGGCCCTGTGTAGACAGGCCAAATTTCAGAAAAGCCTCTTCCGAAAAAAAAAAGCGGAAAAAGAAATTGCAGTCTAGACATAGCCTAAGAGCTAGAATAGGAAGGAAATGCCACTTGAATGAAGTACAAAATGAGGACCTAGGGACTAAAGATGAAGGATCCTGTAAAGAACTCATCAGTGTGAATCACAAAACTACTTGACTGCTGGGCCTCAAAAAGCTACTGTACATAAAGTTGGATCTGGGAAGAGTTTGTATTATAACAGTATAGAATTAAACAAGTTTTTGTAATCAAAATGTTTATAATCTTAACTATAGGAGATTAACCTGCTATTCTAAGGATGGGACACATTTCCTAACAATTTGATATGTGAACTTCTGTTATTTCATATTTCTTGCCTAATCAACTGAAATAAAATATAAAGACAGTTTTCATATTTCAGTGCAGTGATGTAGTACAATGAAATAACTGTACAGAAATTGTGAAAATCACTTAATGCATCAATAATTATAAATCAGCTGGATATGTTTACTGCATAGCAGAGTTGGTTTCTGACTGCAGGGATGTGCTTTGGAAAGTAATATTTAAATGTCTTTGACCAAATGACACTGCACATGCATATTGATAATAATGTTTTTCACTTTTATAGCAGCTGTCACTCAGGAATCTCTATGCATTATGTATACAATAAACCTTACAATACAACTGGAATAGGGAATTGAGGCAGATGGAAGTGAAGTGATTTGCCCAATGCCACACAGCAAATCAATGGCAGAGCAGGAAACAGCAAACCTCATGATTGCTGATTCTTAGTCCCCTGAAATATGTTAATATTATCATCAGCAGATTGCACCATTCCAATATTTTTTTCTGCAACTTTTCCCTCCCATATGCTTCTTTACCATTTCTGGTGCTTCTCTATCATTCCAATAGGCCAGGGTATATTAAGTTTCTCTTGGGTCCTGAGCAACTTGTTCATAGGGAAGTGAGGGGCTTAGGTGAAGTTTGGAACTCCTAATTTTTTAAAAATTGTTTAGAGACCCTGTGATGCTCTATGGAAAACTTCTAGTCTATAAATATTTTCTGTATTGCTCCTTTCCTTCTTTTTATTACTATGGACACTTACAAAAAAGCTGTTTGCCGATTACTGTAAATTACAGTCCTTTGCAACATTGCAGTTAGCAATTCTCCTGTAGAAAAGTGTTTAATATCACAGACCCAGGATTCTAGCTTCAATAAGCCAAACCCAGGAGCCTGGTCTACACTAGGGGATAAGTTTGAATTAAGATTCGCAACTTCTGCTATGTTCATTGCATAGCTTAAGTCAAAATATCTTAACTCAAATTTTGGTGCCATCCACACTATCAGAAGTTGAAGGGAGCACACTCTCCCTTCGACTTCCCTTACTCTGCCTAGAAGCAGGACTACCATTGATGGGAGCACCCTCTCAGTTCAAATTAGTGTGTTCAATTAGACCCACTAATTTGAACCCCAGAAGATAGACTGCGGCTGCTTCAATCTTATCTGTAGCATAGACAGGGCCAGGAGGCACCGAGAGCCCTCAACTCTTGTTGAAATCAGAGGAAGTTCAAGGAGCTCAAGGGATGATCAGTGCCTCAGAGAATCAGGCCCTGCGTGAGGAATAGCAAGGCAACGTAAGTAAATTTCTAAACAGCAAGCATCCCACTGGCATTCAAATGTATATTACAGAGCAAACTAAGTTATAAAAAAAATCAACAGAAAAATCTATTGTCAAGATTGTTTTTCAATAATTTTTAGGATATTTCTATGAAGTGCCTATAGCTTTTTAAACAGATCAAGAGTTGAAGTAGGAACCACTATTTTTTATTCTTACTTACATTTAATCTATTTAGCAGACACCACTTTAGTATTTATTCGTATGTTCCTCATCATAAACCTTTCAGTTAAATATTTTACAATAAGCAAACCTTCTTTTCTGTATTAGAACTAAGCTTGTATATATTTAAAAATGTATAACCAGAGCAAAAACAAATATATCTTATTGTTATCTGTTTTCTTCACTTTGAGTCTATGATGAATGTGAATTGACTCTAATATTTGTTGGGGGACCTCATTTTTTTCCCAGTTTTTGATCCTCCCTTGTCTTAGCTCCCAGGATGCTTGTCACTTGCATTCTGTAATGAACTCTGTGTATAGTCACTTCTTGTGGAAAAAAAAAAATCACTGCTGTCATATGAACATGACTTTTCCATAAAGATGCAAGCAGGAAGAAATGTAGGGAAGACTTGTGTGAAATACTCACAGTCTCAATCTGATCCCAATTATAGTGTGTTGTTAGTTCTGGATCTTTCTTCAAAATACACTACCTATCTCATTTCTCCACATGACTGAATTCTAAAGAAGGATAATTTGACTGTAAGATTTTTTAATTCCCTAACTGACTTCAGCAGTATCAGCAGCTGGTTACTTCAGCTAGTTGATATGCCTTGTTGTCTTGTAAACACTCTCTCTAGTATTGTGCATTACTCATAGTTTGAAAACCACTTTGACTTCTGTAACATAATTATGTTAATGTCAAATGAGTCACAGAGAAACAGCAAGCTTCTTGTATCAGAGCCTCACCTTCGTGCCAGTTTCTGAATCCTGTCTGTTCCTGCTGCTATGGGAGGGATGAAACAGGAGGTTTAGGGAAGAAAAAACCCTTTCATATAATTGAAATCATGTGAAGTTATGATAATGACACACAAAGGAGAATGAGACACAATCAAACTCAGATTCATTGGAACAAAGTTACTGTTAAGAAGAAAAGATCACCTAATCTTTATCAGAGAAAAGAAAATTGAAAGAAATTAGGGCACCTTAGATATCTGTTAAATATAAGCAACTTACTTATAAGAAGTTATTACTAATCTGCAATAACTTACATGAATTGGCATTTTAACTATATTAAATTCAAAATTGATCTTTAATGTTTTATGAATTTTACTTTTTTGGGTATTTATCTTTCAATTATCATTTGTATCTGTTAAACTATTTTAGCTCTTTATTAACTGCTAGGAGCTAGGCAGTCCTTGGAAAATAAACAATTACTGCACCAACTTCTGTCCTGACTTACAACCCCATTAACAGGTGACAGAACAGAACTTGGTCATGTATTTAAACAAACAAAAAAAAAAAAAAAAAGAGGATTGTAAATTTGTGAAATGCTGGCCATCTCAACGCTAAACTTTGGAATTTTCTTCTATAGCATACAATAAGCAGTTACTTATTCTTTTATATTTGTCCAACCAGGATTTTATACATTCAAACATAAATTTATCAGACCTCAACAATCAGATATTGAACAAAATTATCATCTGATTATAAATGAATGCACTCTTTTTCAAATAATAAATGTTTTCTTCCTAGAACATAAGTGCTATTCATTGTTTCTATGGACGCCACTGTGGTAAAAAAAAATTAAAATAAAACTAGTGAGCTAAAAAAACTAGACAACTGATAACTGAAATGACAGCACTAGTAAAATACTTTAAGCAACTAGTAAAAGCAATTGACAAAATTATGTATTAGATTAATTGTAAATATATATATAAAATATATCTGTATATTAATGTATACAGCACTAGTTGAGAAAATTGAGACTCAACTTACATTTCTCTGTATTAAAATCCTTGACACTCTACCTCTCTTTTAGAATATTTTCCCTTGGTGTCCCAACTTCTCATCTCATCCCTGTCAAATCATTCTGCTCACTTACTCTAGAAACTCTGTTAATAAACTAAATCTCATTTGCCCCCTCAGGAACCAACTGTTGTTACTAAATTAAATGGAAATATGAAGTCATGTTGTAGGTGACTAATTACAGTCTAGATTTTTCTACTAGACATGATCTAAATATGAAGCCACAGCATCATCTTGACCTTATCAGAGTGAGGGGCTTTATTTCACAGCACAGCCCCCAATTAAAGATAGCCTACTATGGACAATACCTGAAGATGGAAACCAGCAGTGTTCTGAGTTCTAATTCTTCTTTGATTTATTACAACCTTTGACACATTAGAGCCAATTTATTATTTCCTTGGATTATTATTATTTTCTTTTTGGTATTTCTGTTTTTTCAATTAAAGAATATTTATGAAATACATTTTAATAGATTAATTAACAAAAGAAAAGCAGTCTATATTTTGTTAATGATTTATTTATAATTTTAAAATAGTCCTTTCACAGATGGTCACACACAAATATCCATAAAGGGATGTTATCTAGGTTGAAAGCTTTTAGGACTGGGCTCTACATGTATAGCACATAGCAATATAGAGTTGTGATTTCTGACTGAGGTTTCTAGGTGTTTCTCCAAATAAATAAATGGTTATAAATGGATGAATGAATAAAACAGTATTTAAACCCATCTTGTTTTTGTCCACTACACACAGGTGAAAGAGGGGAGGAGAGTCTCATAAAATTCAGTGTATTCAGTGTTAGCTTAGCCTCCCAAATTGAGTGATTACAAATAAAACTAGACACATACATCACTGATATCATCTGTTTGTTCACAGAATGGAACTTGGGATGAAGATGTCCCATCTTTATTAACCTTGTACTCCTCTATTTTAATTATTTTTGCTGTATCTATGGTCATAGCACCTGGATACATGACATACCTTAAAACAGGGGCAGGGGTCACTGATCCACAGAAAAATCAGTCAGGAGCCACACACAAAAAATCCTCACCGATGTGGCACCCGAATGAGAAGGAGAAAGACACTCCTTACATTCCCCTTGCACACCAGAGCCTTGGGGGGGTCCAGCCTAGCAGATTTTGTGTACTCCAGCCCTGTGGTAGGGCAGCAGGGGGATGGAGCCCCAGTAAAGGCCCCACAATTCAGGAGGGGCCCTGAGCCTCAGAAGCCGGATCCAAGCAAGCCAAGGGCCGCATCCGGCCCCTAGGCCTGAGGTTCCCCTCCCCTGCCTTAAAAGCAAGATATAACATCAAACTGCTCAAAAAGGGCAGCTATACCTCAAAACTCCCTCTTGATTCTCATTTACATCTCACAAACCACATACCCAGCAACTCTTTGCTGTCTTTCCCTTCTCACGATTATTCAAATTCTTGTTTATCTGTTTATTATGTCCCAGATTGTTTTATAAACAAGTTTGTATTGAAACCACCAGAACAGCTTTCAAGAAGTTGCTCCGAGTTATTAAGTCATTATATCCCTCAGCTTCTGATCCTGTTGTGCTAATTGGTGATAAATTCCTGATACCCCTACCAATTAAACATATACAGAAAATCATATAAAGGGAATTATGTATTTCAACAAAAGTGTTGTTTGTCCATCTAGCTAATCTGTCACCTGTGTCTATCATTGGTCTGTTGCTCTCTACTAATCATCTGGTTATCCTTTCTCTCTGTCTAGCTAGGCCTCATTCACTCTGGGTGTGTCTAAACTACATGGCTCCATCGATGGAGCCATGTAGATTAGGCTGATCGGCAAAGGGAAATGAAGCCGCGATTTAAATAATCGCGGCTTCATTTAAATTCAAATGGCTGCCTTGCTGAGCCGACAAACAGCTGATCAGCTGTTTGTTGGCTCAGCGCTAGTCGACGCTCGCGCCGACCTGAAAGTTTTTATCGACCTCCCGCTATGCCTCGTAGGATGAGGTTTACCGGGAGGTCGATAAAGGGCTTTCATGTCGGCAGGGGAGCGCCCAGATTAGCGCTGAGCCGACAAACAGCTGATCAGCTGTTTGTCGGCTCAGCTCGGCAGCCATTTAAATTTAAATGAAGCCACGATTATTTAAATCGCGGCTTCATTTCCCTTTGCCAAACAAACAAATCTACATGGCTCTGTCGATGGAGCCATGTAGTTTAGACGTACCCTCAATGTTTCTATTTTTCCTACTGTTTTGTCTATTTATCTCTCTCTCATTACCCTAATCTCCGTGAGAGACTTTGGAAACAGGAGATGTCAGAGATGAGGAAGCTGAGAAGTATGGTTGAAGAGACCTTAAAGATGTAAAGTCAGGTACAGATGGTATCTTGGGGAGGAAGGTTCTTGGGGGAGATACAGGAGAAGACTGTGAGGAGGGAGAACTGAAGAGTATGGGGGAATCTTGGGCATAACAGGTAATGGAGGGAGCTTGGGAAGAAATAACTAAGCATAGGAGACTTAGGGCACTTAGGAGAGAAAACTGAGGCCAGGAGACGGAGACTTGGGAGGGCACTTGGTGGACAGGGGGATCTAGGAATAGCAGAGAGATGGAATAGATAGATGTAGGAAAGGCAGAGAAAATGGATACGGGGGACCTTGAATGGGAGAGAGGGGGACTGGCACAAGAGACATAGTGAGTGAGCAACTTTTAAAGAGATCTGAGAGACAGAGGGATATTGGAAAAGATGGAGAAACAGGGACACATGGGAGAAGCAGACAGGAAGAGGATGTTTAGGGAATGAAGGGGGACAGACTGGGAAGTGGCAAAGTTATTTGGGAAGAAAACAATGGTATGCTATTTGGAAAGGTAGGATGGCTAGGGCACTAGCCTAGGAGTTGGGGTGCTTGGGCTCATTTCACATTTCTGCCACAGATTTTCTGTATAATCTTAGTCAAGTCACTAGCTTGCTCGTGCCTCAGTTTTTCATCTGTAAAATGGGATATACTGGTTCCCTAACTTACAGGCTATTGTGAAGATCCATGCATTGTCTGAGGCACATGCTGGTACTGCAGTAATGGCTCTAGCATGGAGCCATGCCCGAGGGGCTAAATTACACACCGGCTTGTGTGCTGTGCCCAGGCACGGTACGTACAGGTCTCACTGCAAAGGGGAAACTGAGGCACCAAGGGCAAGCGAGCTGCCCGTGTGGCACTGAGATCAGAAGCTGCGTACCCCGGCCTCCCCCGCCCCACGCTCTAACCACCACACCACACTGCCGCCTCCCTCCATCAAGGGGCGAGGGAAGAAAACGGGTCGATGCCCCTTTAAGGACTCGAAACCCCAATGAACATTCCAGCGGCTATGTCATCGTTCCTGGAAACGGATGGCGTCATCCCGTCCCGGCCGCCCTTGGCGGTGACTGAGCAGCTCGAACCTGAAACAAAGGAGTAAAAATAGCACCGCTGGGCGGGGGCATGCCACGGCCGCTCGGCTCCGAGCCACCCCGGAGTACGGTGGCTGGCGAGGGCTATACAGCTCCGGTCTTCGTAGCGGGGGGGAGGGGGCACCTGACTGACGACGGGCGACGACTCACAGTGGGTAACCACCCTCTTAACTCGCTGTCCGCCACGAACGCCCGTGCACATGCGCAGTAGACCGAGCTATTTATATCCGTTCGGGAGAAGGGTTGATGTAACGTGGGGAGCAGCTGAGCTGGGCTGTGCGTGCTGCGTCACCGGCTAGCTGCCTCGAGCTGTTTACAGCGGGGGGGCACTATCGGTTACCTAGCAACGCGGGCTGGCGCGCTGAGGAGTAGGGAGCAAAAAACTAGAGCATAGGCCTGGCCTTCCTTGGCGCGGGCCCCGTCCTGCGGGGCAGCGCGCGCCAGCCGCCCTCCCTCCCCAGGACAGTAAAGCCCCTGACTCCGAGCGTATCGAGGGCCCCGCCCCTCATCCGCAGAGCACAGGCGCTCCCCTGAAAGCTCTGGCAGCCCCTCGCACCCACATTTCTCCCCGAGATACCGTTCCCAGCATTCCACGGCTGCTCTGCAGGAATGTTAAAGACCATGGCCCGTGAGGAAACCCCAAGGGGTATGTTCAACCACTATTGGCACCCCGACCTCAAAATCACCAGCATGGGTCCCTTCACCCTGGGGACACTGATCTGGGTCCCCCGCCCTGAGAACATGTACGTGGACCTCCAGCCTCAAGAACTGACGTGACCCCTGAAGCCCTAGTGCACCCATCTCCTCCCTGCTGCAACTATACCAATGTGAGCCCAATCCCACTCCAAGAGCACTGACTTGGGACCCACACACCCCACTCCAGACCTCTGTCAAAGATGGTGCCCAACTTAAAGGATGTCAGCGCAGTAGCCCCTTGGCCTTCTGCTGGGCCCAAAGTATCATTATTACAGACCCACCCTAGGAGCACTGACACACATCCCAGTGTACTTCTAGCATTTCATAGACTAGGTGCTAGGATTTTAATCCCTGTTACTCACAAGCTTGGATGCCAGATCAGCAAAACACCAGTAGCCACGAGACCACTGATCACACTAGAGCACCTCCCACTCACCATTGCTACTAAGGGGTGCTGGACTCTTCTGGCACATTGAGAAATTTGAGGGGAAAATAAATGTAGATAAGGACTGTTTCTTGGATCCACAGCTTTGTCAAGCTTTTCCCCAACCCCAAATAGTGATCCATAAATCACTGTGATCCATAGTCTTCTTGGTGTTTGACAATGACCCTCCCAAATGACAGAAACAACATAAAGCTTTTGAAGAGATCTGAGATGCGGTGGGGTTATCTTTTTAACCTCTGCAGACTTCTTAATCAGTTTGGTTCAAGATTTCACATTCCTGATGTCAACATGAAGAGACAAGACAGGCCCAGGTTTCTGTCCGACAGAGGTAAATGAATGACGTAATGTGTAACAATGAGAAGTTCTGTATGTTCAAACCTGTTTTACTACTTAAAAACAATAGTAGGGAAAATAATCTGGGGCTAGACACATTTCACTGAAGTGTTATGAATCTGTAAAAAAAATTCCAAGCATATTGAAAGGATATTCACCTTTCAACCTTAAAAAATGGTATTGTTGTAATCTTTTTTTCTTTCAGTTTGCTCAATTTTCTTTCAGTTTTTTTTTTTAAATAAGTCACATTTTGGTGGGAACTTGTGAAGGTGTTAAATTCTGTTTGTGGCCACTTCAATTAATTATCAGGGTCAACTTGATTCAATTTAGAAATTTACTGCAGGAGGGGGGAAAGCTTCTTCATTAAACAATATAACTTTTTATTTGGCTTCCAGTATCTTCGAGGAAGACTATAAAATTGCTTATCTTAATTTTCATGGGATTTTATTTGAAAGAATGAAATTATGTTATGTTACAAAGAAAAGAAAATCCCACAACCCAGTTCCTTTTATTTCAGCCACAGTTTCTGGGTTCTTTATGGACAAAGCAACAATGAACACTAGAGCAGCAGTTCTCAAACTTTTTTGAGCTCCGGAGCCCTTTACATGCATAAACATTTATGCGGAGCCCCAGCAGTGTGTGTTAATTGCGTCAGTTCGAGGCGATTCTCAATTATGCTTTTGAAGGCTTTCCAGTTTGTCAACCTCGCGGAGACCCTGGAGATGTCTCGCGGAGCCCTGGGGCTCCGTGAAGCACAGTTTGAGAAACACTGTACTAGAGTATTTGTCATTCAAAGTAGAATGAAGAAGTCATGCCATTTTTTGGTTGGGAGATCATTTACTAAGACTGATTCCCATTTCATCATATTTAGCTTGTTTCTGTCTCATATAGATAGGCCTTTTAATTTGAGGATCTCAAGGAGTCACTTCTCTCAACATTTTTGTCAATTAGATATGCATTGGCCTACTCCTGATGTACAGATTTGAAATTTAGGCATGTAAGAGGTTCAGTCATTTGGATATGATTCCCCAGGGAGCAAAGCTAATGGTTGAATCCAGGTATCCTGGCCTCACAATCTTCTATCCTTTAGATGTATTGCCTCCTTGTTTATATTACTCTGTCTTATTTGGTTGGTTTACTGACAGAACAATGCAGTGTCATGTTTGGAGGCTGACAGAGTGTGTTCAACATAGAGAGGTTGTTTTTATGCTCCACAGGATCTCTTGTTTTCAAGCATAAGAAGTAAAGAGTACTGAGTTTCTCCTCTCCTATGTTTCCTTTAATTATAAGCCTGAAGGTAGGGATAGGAATGGTTTTTGTTTCCAAGTGTATTATTCCTGAATTAATTCAGTCTGAAGGAGTTGCTATTGTGTTGGTACATTATAATTGCCGTTCTCCTGACCCCAGCTACTCGGCAAGGAGAGAGATTTTGGTGTGTGGTACTGTACTTCTGATTTGTGATTAATCTGCCCTTATATGGGAGCTTTTTTAAAAGATAAATTAAAGCGTTGTCTTTGGTAAGATAAATGTTTTTTCTTTCAAGCTACTATTTCTCCCTTTTATGATCAGAACTAAGAGTTCCACTTGCTCAGATATCAGGAGCCAGAGTTGAATATTAAGCTGGTTCTGATAATTCAGCTATTTCATTCCACACAGAAGGTGACCACTATTATCCCATTATCACATTAGGCTATGCAATGTGAGGGACAGCAGTCACTGTTGAAACTTAGGAGTTAAGCAAATACCAGTTAGTTTTCATCCCACTATACATGAATCAAATAAGCAGAGACAAGACTCAAGGAAGGGCATGATAGCAGAGTTTGTAAATGTAGTGACAATCTGGATGTTAAAAAGATGTATCAGAAAGTTACTGGAATGTAGAGTTTACATGTCTTTTAGTGCATACTAGGTTTGTAAAAGATTAACTGCTTATCTGGTAAGCATTTAGTTTACTCGAATGCGTACTGGGTAACCAGTAAACCACACTGCCAACCTCATTGGGTGAATGCAGGAATTAGTCAAGTCAGGAGGAACCCAGCCTGGCTGGGCTGCTGTGCCCCTTGCCCCTCTCTGAAAGCCCTGGAGGGGGCAGGAAGGATCTGGCCATGCCACAGCAGCCTTGGCGGGACCAAGCCCCCAGCCATGCTGCAGGAGCTGCAGTGGGGCAAGCAGGCCCCTGGGTATGCCCAGTAGCCGTGACCATGCTGCGGCGGCCCCAGTAGGATCCACCCACGCCGCAGCGGCCCCAGCAGGATCCAGCCGTGCCTCAATGGCCCTAGTGAGACCCTGGCTGTGCCACAGTGCCCCCGGCCCCTTGCCATTCTGTGGTGATCCCATCTGTGTTGCAGCAGCCCTGGATGCAGCCCCATCATGCCCATAAGATCCCTCTCACCCTAGCTGCCCTGTGCCCACCAATGGTTAAGCGGTTAAACGATAGAATTTTAATAATTTAACTGGTTACTTATTTTGATATTTACATTCCTAGGGCATACAGTTTTACCGTAACACATAATACTTGATCACTTATTCAGATAAAGGCTTGGGAACCCAATACCCCATTGGAAGCCTGTTCTTCATGGAAAGATTCAGTGGTCTAATTCCATTTTTTGCACATCAGCAAAGTCTTAGAGATGAGAGGATGGTCTAATCTGGTCATAGTGTGTACTCCAGCCCTCACCGATGTGAGGGTGCAAGCATGGGACTTAGGTTCAATTTTTTATTCTGCCACAGAATTCCTTGGATAAGTCACTTATTTTTTCTGTGCTTCAGTTTCCCATATATAAAGAGGTGTATGATAGAGTTTCCCTACCTCACAGAAGTGGTATAAGGGTAAATAGATTAAAGATTCTGAGGTATTCTGTTAGTATTTTTATGGGAACCATATAAATAGCTAAAGTAGATAAAAGGGGTGTCAGATCAGAAGGGATATGCGTATTTCATTTTACTTTTACTCCCAATGGAATACTTTTTTCTGTTTCCTCTAGAACTAAAATCTCCCCCTTGTAGGGTTAAGGAATAAACCAAAACATGACTTTTCATAGAATCAGCTGTTAGTGCATTAGCCTCACAAACAAATTTTTTCAGTTTACATAGTCTTAAAGGCTTTTTTCCCCTCCAATTGGCCATTGGAGAATTGTATTTTGAAGATACATAATTGGTCAAAAGAATACCCTTTTAAGCTTTATTTTTAAATGTCAATCGGATTTCAGAATGCTTTACTTTGACAGACTTTGTCATAGGTAAATTAAAGGTTATTATTAATAGTAAAGGTATAGGAATTAGCTTTAAGCTAGTATATTATAGAAATTAGAGATGGAAAGACCTATTACATCATTGGTTCAGTCCCCTGGGGTCCATGCAGGATTGATACCAATACAGCATAAAGTAGTTTTTAATGCTTTGTCTGATCTTGTCTTAAATGTTTTAAGTGTGGGATGTCCCGCACTTCTCTTAGAAGATGAGTCCACTTCCTGAGATCTCACTGGCACAACATTTTTCCTGGTATGCAGTCTAATGTGTGCTTTTTTTATTATTATCTCATTCTAGTTATATCCTCCTGATCCTGTGTCCTAAATAGGGAATGGAACAATGGTCTAAGTGCAGGACTGAGGAGTATGGGGTTATTTTTTATGTTTATTTAGTAATTTGCTTAAATATTGATATCTGTAAAGCACTTGGAGATTCTGAGATAGAATAAATTATACAAGTGCAAAGATTTTGTTGTTATTGTTTTCACTGCTGTTGTACAGTGCATGACTTGAAAGTTTACATTAAACGTAAAAAATCAAGCCCCATAGCTCCGCTCTCTTCTGAACCTTCCCCATCGTCTCTTGATCAAGGTTTCTAAAACTTTCAAACCAGAAAGTGCCACAAAATTGTTTCTGATGCAGCTCCAACTCTTTGAAACTCTTGATTTTTTTCCGATAGCTGTGGCGCTTCCTGTGTCATTTCCTCCACATACTCGGATCTTTCTTTTGTTTGCACTGAAATTATGTCTTTATGTGTACGTGGGCATAATGTTGCTAGTGAATTGATAGAATGTAGGCTTATTATTTTCATTGGTTATGAAATGCTTTCAATGATTTTATGCACTGAAGTAAAGCAGTTGTGATTAGAAACTTCAGATTTAGCATAAACTGTGTGTCATCCTCAATGAGGTATATGCTTTGCTAAGTTTGGGGAAAATGTGTAAAAAAAATTATCATCAAGTGAAAGCCATATTATTTTCCATAAGTGCTCATTGTGTAGAATTATTTAGATTCAGACCCTTCTGCAATTGGGCAATTTATTACACCTCTGAACCCTTATTCCAGCATTAAATGTGATGGCAGAAGGAGCTCAATAGGGGTACGTCTTCACTGCCTGCTTATTTCGAAATAAGGTATTTTGGAATTTATTTTTCCGAAATTGCTTATTTTGAAATAGCGAGTCTATACACAAAAAGCACATCAAAATAGCGCTTGGCTATTTCAAAATAGAGCGTCCACACTGATTGGACGCTAACTTGCATTTAAGGTCATCCGGAACTAGTTCAGGCAGGGCATCAGGTCAGCAGTTACTTCCTGGAGCTGCTGCCTGAGGCTATCTGAGACTCGTGCTTAAAAGGACTCCCTGTACAGCCATTTCTCAGGGTCTTCTCCTGCTTGCCTACCTCTTTGAGGGCTGCCTTCCTGCCACAATGGCTGCCCAGGGTGCCTGTGCCTTTAAGCCATAGCTAGAGACAGGAACAATAGAGGTTTTTCCGGCAGATGGATTGTCTACCAGGGCTTTTCCCTGGAGGTCTGTTTTTTCAGAAAAAAACAAACCCACATCCACACATGCCTTTTTTTGACAGATCTCTGTCAAAAAAGGCATTCTTCCTCATAAAACTAGGTTTACTGCTGTCGACAAAACCGCCGCGTTCTTTCAACTTACTTTCAAAAGAACACGGCGGCAGTGTAGACGCAGGTGAAGTTTTTTCGAGAAAAAAGGCAATTTTTTTGAAAAAACTTTGTAGTCTAGACACACCCACAGAGTCCTTGCCCTAGGGAAGGAAGAGGGAGGGGGACACAGTCCCTCTGGCATGGAAGGAAGAATGTGGCACTTAGGGTTGCCAGATGGTTGAAACAAAAATACCGACCCCCCCCCCCCCACAAAACAAAACCAGGAAAAAATTCTGTTGAAGGGGAAAAAAAAAGGGGGGGGGGCAGACCAAAGTTGTAGAGAAAAAAAAAAGGATTCCAAGGACTTATTAAGCCAAAAAAAAAAATTAAAATAAAACAGTATTAAAACAGCATGTCCCCTTTAAGAGTGAGTGCAGTGATAGGAACAGGGGAGAAGTTGAGCACTAAGACCCAGGGGAAAGCATTGCTTCCCCTAGGTCTTTTGGCTGGCAGCCATTTTGTGCCGGCAGCCTCAGGGAACCAGGTAAGCATAGGAGCTGGGGTCGGGGGGCTGGGGGTGTTGGGAGCCGGGCGCTGAGTGTTTGTAGGGTTGCCAGGTGCCCGACATTTTCGCCTCCTGGCCGGGGAAAAATTCAGAAAATACCGGACATTTTAGGTGTCTGGTATTCTCTGAATTTTTTTACCGGACAGGAGCCGAAAATACTGGACTGTCAGGGTGAATACCCGACACCTGGCAACCCTAGTGGCACCATGGTGTGAAGGAGGGCAGAATGGCTATACATGGTTAGGGGGTATAGTTCATTGGAAATTTCCCAACAATATTTTTCTATCAGAAAATGCTGATTTATCTAAATTGAAACATTTTGTGAGAACTTGTTTCTTTTTTCTGTCTCATAAAACAGAGCAGGCTCTGTTTGATCATGATGACTGTGATTGTCATAAATGAATATAACCTCTAACACTCTGGTCAGGGAATTACGGAGCTGTGTAAATTGAAAAGAAGCACCATGCTGGTCCTGTCTTCCAAAATAAAAATAGTTCCCCTTTCCCACAACACCTATATCTCAAGTATTTGTTTACAGATAAAAAGATGGTAAAATCACTGCTTTTGGGCAAGGTCTTATATAATTCTTTTAATTCCTTATGTCACAATTATTATATCCGTTTCTAATTAGTGCAGGACACTAATAGAAAGTATTGATGGAAAATGTGAGTAAATTGACAGCACAATCATTCCATGTGAGATAGGTCTGTGGGAATTAAAAGAATATATGTGACGGCATATGCATGTAAATATTGTTTGACACCCAAACATCAGTCATTATTATTAAATGCTCTGATTTCAGGCACTATATTTATAATGAACTAGCTCACTCACTTTATACCTACATCCATGCCATCTTGTGCTTTGATTCTGTTGAATATCACAAACAAAGAAGCATTAGGTTGGGTCAGTATATGGATGAGAGACATCCACTGAACACCTCTTTGCTCTAGGGCCTGGTATTAATAGTTAAGTATATGTGACTCTCTTTCCTCGTGTGGTGTAATATAACACTCTACTGTAGGAGGTGGTATCTTATGGATAAGATATAAAATGAAGCACTACTCTTTGTCTTAATTAAAGGTCCTTTTCACAAGTGCACAGCTATTAACCCCTGTGCTCTCCGTTTTTTACTTTAAGTATTGTACTTCCTGTCCTCAACTGTTGTGTATTGTTGGTGGTCTTTCTTGTACATCTGCTACCTTTTCCCCCCATAGTGGTTGCATTTCAATGATGGATGAAGTAATCCCTGAGGATAGTTTGTTAGTAAACTGCTTTTGGGTGAAAGTTGCTACATACATGTGAGCTTCATTATGTTATGTATTGAATGAAAATTACTGCAAATATTATTATCACCAACTTCTGCCAAGACGCAGGAGGGTTTCTGAGGAAATCCATCTGTTGGCTCAGGCTTTTGCCTGAGGCAGATTAGCTGTGATGGATGTTTTATTTAGAATTGCTTAGGTAATAGGCTGAGATGTTACTCTTGTGCCTATATTTTTATAGTGTCTGTGGGGTGGTTGTTGCAGACTGCTGTTGGCGCTAGTGTGTTAAATTCTGTTTAATTTTGTAATATAAATGGACATGGGGCTATGCCAAAGGCATGTTTTTTAAAAATGATAAAATACACTTTTGGATTCCAGTTTGTCTATTAATATATGAACACTTACGTTGTTAGGATGCCAGCATATTGTAACTTGTTTCATTTCATATTGCCTTGCAGGTGATAAAACATTGCCTCCCTTTCTCACTCATTTCTAATCTTCTACTGATGAGTGACACATTAATGCTGCCAAGTTTGTCGTGTTTCTTCAAAGATCTCATATCAAAGAGAAACCAATTTGATGGTGCCAGAGAGCAGCAGAGAGTGGAGGTGAAGCAGTGGGAGCTTGTGATAATTATAACATCTCCTTAGTCTCTGCATTCCTTCTTTGGGTCTAACTACTGCAGTGTTTCTTAAACTTTTTAAGACTGAGGAACACCAAACAATATTTTTTTTTAATGAGGAACACCAAGAATTTTTTTGTTGAGAAAAAAAAAAAAAGGTTGGGGGAAAGTTATTGAGCAAAAAAAAAAAAGTCGCCTGCCCCTTTAAGGGTGGCCATTTTGAACTCTATTGTTCTCCGCAACACACCTCCGACTGCCTTGCGGCACACTGGTGTGCCTCGGAACACAGTTTAAGAAACACTGACCTACTGCATTCTCCAGTCACATGTTTTCCCTCATGCTATTGTGTGTATAGGGGTATTAACTCGTTCACTTCAGCTGGTAAAGTGATAGCAGGGATATTAATACATACTAATGTTGGATTCCATCTCTAGGGCTATGTCTACACTACAGAGTTTTTCCGGGATGGGAATTTTTTTTCGGAAGAGAAGATGCACTTTTTCGGCATCCCTGTAAACCTTGTTTTATGAGGAAGAAGGGATGTTCCAAAAAAGGGTTTTTTCCCAACATTTGGCCCAGTGTAGATGGGCCAAATGTCGGAAAAGCCTCTTCTGAAAAAAGAGGCAGAAAAAGCTACGCAAATTGCAGTTCACAGTTTGCGTAGCTTTTTCCGGAAGAGCAATGTAGTGTAGACATAGCTTAGGCTGTTTGAAAAATCCATTTCTGTAGATGTGCACATATGTCAGATTAGAACCAAGTCCCAAGAGTTCTACATCCCAAAATAAGGACATTAGAGTTGGCTTGATTTTACAAATCCCAAGTCTAGACCTGTATAGAAAGTCAACTCATGTCTCCCTTTGACTTCATCTTATTTGTTCTAGATTTTAGGAACATTATATCTTATCTTGTAAGATACAGTGGTATAAAGGGGAATATAAATTTGTTAATAAAACTGAGCTTTGAAATGCTGTTTCCAGCAAATCACAGTAATTTGGGTCATCATCTCCTTTTGTTGGTTGCAAGGTTCAAGATTCAGTGTGCTGCTTCTGGTGGCCTTGCCCAACTGCTCTGCTATGCCACATATGAGGAGCAAGGAAGAAGTTGTTGTGTCCATATCTGGTGCATGTTTTGGTGGTGGGAGTTGAGGGAAAAGTGGTTAGAGGGTTGGTTCTCTATTAAATAGGGTCAGACTGGAACTCATGATTTGTCCCAGCCAAAACTATGATAAATGAGGAGGCCCCCAATTCTCCAAGGAGGCTCAAGTTATTATGTCAGGGTATGTCTACACTACAGCATTATTTCGAGATATCTAATTTCGAAATAGTTATTTTGAAATATCTTATTTCGAAATAACGCATCTACACACAAAATGCATTTCGAAATAGCGTTTTGCTATTTTGAAATAGCACGTCCACACTGATTGGATGCTGAATAGCATTTAAGGGCAGCTGAAACCGGTTCCGGCAGGGGCATCAGGTCAGGAGTTACTTTGTGTGACTGCTGCCAGAGGCTATCTGAGGCCTGTGCTTAAAGGAACCCCCCTGGACAGCCAGTTCTCAGGTTTCCCTGCTTGCTTGCCTACCTTGCTGAGGGACAGCAAAGCATCTGCGTGCTCTGATTGCCCTCACTCGGGACACCACAGCACTCTGTACCATGGAGCCAGAGCTGCCCCTGGGCACTCTGGTGCTTCTTTTGGATGTGTTGCTGCAAGCCTGGCAGCACTTTCTGGAGGCTGCCTCGCAGCATCTGCTGCAGCCCAACCCCCAGGCTGTCATCCGGACTCTCCAGGGGTATGTGGAGGAGCAGCTGTAGCTCCTGGATGCCAGTGTGCCCCGCTGCATCTGGCGTCAGGACACCAGCAGCGACTGGTGGGACCACATCATCCTGGAGCATTGGGGAGACCAACAATGGACCGAGAACTTTAGGATGAAGAAGGACACCTTCATGGAGCTCTGCGAGTGGCTCGCCCCTACTCTGCAGCGACGGGACACGCACATGAGGCCCGCCATTTCCCTCCAGAAGCATGTGGCCATCGCCTTCTGGAAGCTCTCCATGCCGGATAGCTACCGATCCGTGGGGAACCAGTTCGGCGTAGGGAGATCCACCGTTGGAGCAGTGCTCATGCAGGTATGGCAGTCTCTGGCCACTGTGCCAGGAGGGGGAGGAGATTCAAGGAGGGGATGGGCTGCCCTAGGGAAAAGGGGGGGAGGTGGTGCAAGACCCCTCCATGGGAGGGTTTGTTCTGTCCCGCCCACACTAAGGACTGCCCGCGGTGGCCAGGATTGCAGGGGGGGTTGCTCCTGGGGAGTGGGGGCACGGGGCAGTGGCTGGGAAGGAGCACTCTCAACCACCCTGGCACCCCAGTGACTCTCAGTTTTGTGTGTCCCTCTGCAGGTGGTCAAGGCCATCAATGGAGTGCTGCTCTGCAGAGTCATCCGTTTTGTCGATGTCGACGCGGTCATCGAGGAGTTTGGCGCCCTCGGCTTCCCCAGCTGCGGGGGAGCTATCGATGGGACACACATCCCCATCTGTGCCCTGGACCACTAGGCCTCCCTCTATATCAACTGCAAGGGATACTTTTCCATCATCCTGCAGGCTGTGTCTGACCACTGGGGCTACTTTGTGGACATCAGTGTGGGCTGGTCCGGCAAAGCACATGACACATGTGTGTGCCGCAACTCCTCCATTTGCCAGAGGCTGCACGCCGGGACTTTCTTCCCCGACCGGGTCGGGTTTGTGGACATGCCTGTGTGCCTGGTGGGGGATGCGGCCTATCCATTGATAGAGAATCCATTGATAGAGATTCTCTAAGCTGTAGTCAGAAAGAGAGGAGGGGAGAGGACAAACCATGGGCCAGAGCAGACAAACAACCGCATATAAAGGAATCCAATGCATCAGGGAAGGGCAGACAAATAAGCAGTGGCAAATTTTTAAAGTGCTTCTACACAAATGCTAGGAGTCTGACTAATAAGAAGGGTGAACTAGAGTACCTCATATTAAAGGAGGAGATTGACATAATAGGCATCACTGAAACCTGGTGGCATGAGGAAAATATGTGGGACACAATCATACCTGGATATAAAATATATCGAAAGGATAGAGCAGGCCGGATGGGTGGCGGAGTGGCACTGTATGTGAAAGATAATGTAGAATCAAATGAAATAAAAATATTAAATGAATCAACATGTTCCATAGAATCGCTATAGATAGTAATTCCATGCTCCAATAATAAGAAATTAGCAGTAGGGATATATTACCGACCACCTGACCAGGACAGCGATACTGACATTGAAATGCTGAGGGAGATTAGAGAGGCTACCAAAATAAAGAACTCTATAATAATGTGGGATTTTTATTATCCCCATATTGACTGGATACATGTCACCTCAGGAAGAGAAGCGGAGATAAAATTTCTCAATGGCTTAAATGACTGCTTCTTGGAGCAGCCGGTGCAGGAACTCACAAGGGGAGAGGCAATTCTCGATTTAGTCCTGAGTGTAGCGCAGGATCAGGTCCAGGAGATAACCGTTACAGGTCCGCTTGGGAATAGTGACCATAATATAATAACATTTAACATTCCTGTGGTGGGAAGAACACCTCAGCAGTCCAGCACCCTGGCATTTAATTTCAAAAAGGGGAATGACACAAAAATGAGGCAGTTAGTTAAACAGAAATTAAAAGGCACAATGGCTAGAGCCAAATCCCTGCAAGCTGCATGGAAACTTTTTAAAGACACCATAATAGAGGCCCAACTTAAATGTATACCCCAAATTAAAGAACATAGCAAGAGACCTAAAAAAGAGTCACCGTGGCTTAACCACCATGTAAAAGAAGCAGTGAGGGACAAAAAGCTATCTTTTAAGAAGTGGAAGTCCAATACTAGTGAGATAAATAGAAAGGAACATAAACACTGTCAAATCAAGTGTAAAAATGTAATAAGAAAAGCAAAAAAAGATTTTGAGGAACAGCTAGCCAAAACTCAAAAAGAAATAACAAAACGTTTTTTTACATTAGAAGCAGGAAGCCTGCTAAAAACCTGTGGGTCCCCTAGACAATCGAGATAAAAAAGGAGCAATCAAGGATGATAAAGCCATTGCGGATAAACTAAATGATTTCTTTGCTTCAGTCTTCACGGCTGAGGACGTTAGGGAGATTCCCAAATCTGCACCGTCCTTTGTGGGTGATGAATCTGAGGAACTGTCCCGGATTGAAGTGTCATTAGAGGAGGTTTTGGAACAAATAGAAAAACTTAATGTTAACAAATCTCCAGGACCGGATGGCATTCATCAAGGGTTCTAAAAGAACTCAAATGGGAAATTGCTGAACTATTATCTGTGGTTTGTAACCTATCCCTTAAATCGGCTTCCGTACCTAATGACTGGAAGGTAGCCAACGTGACACCAATATTTAAAAAGGGCTCTAGAGGCGATCCTGGCAATTACAGAATGGTAAGTCTAACTTCAGTACCTGGCAAATTAGTCGAAACAATAGTAAAGAATAAGATTGTGAGGCATGTAGAAGAACATAATTTGTTGGACAAAAGTCAACATGGTTTCTGTAAAGGGAAATCATGTCTTACTAAACTATTAGAGTTCTTTGAAGGGGTTAACAAACATGAGGACAAGGGGGATCCAGTAGATATAGTATACTTAGATTTTCAGAAAGCCTTTGACAAGGTCCCTCACCAAAGGCTCTTGTGTAAATTACATGGCCATGGGATAAGAGAGAAGGTCCTTTCTTGGATTGAGAACTGGTTAAAAGACAGGAAACAAAGGGTAGGAATAAATGGTAAATTTTCAGAATGGAATGGGGTAACTAGTGGTGTCCCCCAAGGGTCAGTCCTGGGACCAATCCTGTTCAACTTATTCATAAATGATCTGGAGAAAGGGGTAAGCAGTGAGGTGGTAAAGTTTTGGATGATACAAAACTGTTTAGGATAGTCAAGACAGAAGCAGACTGTGAGGGACTCCAAAAAGATCTCACCAAACTGAGTGATTGGTCAACAAAATGGCAAATGAAATTTAATGTGGATAAGTGTAAAGTAATGCACATCGGGAGAAATAACCCCAACTTTACGTACAGTATGATGGGAGCTAATTTGGCTATGACAAATCAGGAAAGAGATCTTGGAGTTATCGTGGACAGTTCTCTGAAAACTTCCGCACAGTGTGCAGCGGCGGTCAAAAAGGCAAATAGGATGCTAGGAATTATTAAGAAAGGGATAGAAAATAAGACCCAGAATATCTTACTGCCCCTGTATAAAACTATGGTTCGCCCACATCTTGAATACTGTGTACAGATATGGTCTCCTCACCTCAAAAGAGATATTTTGGCCTTGGAAAGGGTTCAGAAAAGGGCAACTAAAATGATTAGGGGTTTGGAACGGGTCCCGTATGAGGAGAGGTTAAAGCAACTGTGGCTTTTCAGTTAGAAAAGAGGAGACTGAGGGGGGATATGATAGAGGTATATAAAATCATGAGTGGTGTGGAGAGGGCGGATAAAGAAAAGTTATTTATTAGTTCCCATAATAGAAGAACTAGAGGACACCAAATGAAATTAATGGGTAGCAGGTTTAAAACTAATAAAAGAAAGTTCTTCTTCACACAGCGTGTAGTCAACCTGTGGAACTCCTTGCCAGAGGAGGCTGTGAAGGCTAGGACTATAACAGAGTTTAAAGAGAAGCTAGTTAATTTCATGGAGGTTAGGTCCATAAAAGGCTATTAGCCAGGGGATAGAATTGGTGTCCCTGGCCTCTGTTTGTCAGAGGCTGGAGAGGGATGGCAGGAGACAAATCGCTTGATCATTGTCTTCAGTCCACCCTCTCTGGGGCACCTGGTGCTGGCCACTGTCAGCAGACAGGATACTGGGCTAGATGGACCTTTGGTCTGACCGAGTACGGCCGTTCTTATGTTCTTATGTTCTTATCCCCTACAATCCTGGCTCATGAAGCCCTACATGGGACACCTCAACCCTCTCCAACAGGCATTTAATGCCAGATTCGGCAGGGCCCGCATTGTGGTGGAGGGTGCCTTCAGCCGGCTGAAGGCCCGTTTTTGATGCCTCCTCACCCGCCTGGACCTCTCCAAGCGGAATATTCCGCATGTGGTAGCAGCGTGCTATGTGCTACACAATTTGTGCGAGAGGAAGGGGCAGGCTTTCCTGCCAGTCTGGATGGCAGAGGCCGAGCACTTGGCCGTCCTATACACGCAGCCCTGCACGGCTGCCAGCCGGGAGGCCCATCAGGGGGCTGTCTGTATCCGGGAGTCCCTGCGGGAGAGCTTCCACCCTGGGGAGGACTAAAGTCTCCCTGGTGTGCCCCACTGGGGGGTTGTGCCTCATTCCACCCTCACGTCCTTCTGCTTACCCTTCCCTAACCCCCCTTCCTGATGTACAATAAAGACATGTGTTGAAGAAAACAAACTCTCTTTATTGAACAAAACTGGGGGGGGGGGGGAATGAATGCGGGAGAGGGGAGGCGAGAGGGTGGGACAGGGGAGGGGTAAACCTGGGAGGAGGGAGCTGGAAGGGGGAGGCAAGGGGAGGAAGGGGAGGAGAAGCTCAGGGCTCAGGGTTGTGGGTCTTGCTGGCCCACCTGTCTCCCAGCACTGTGGGTGCAGGGGCCTTGGCATCCCAGCGGGCCGGAGTGGGGGGGGAGGAAGAAGCAGGAGGGGAAGCAGGCGTGGGAGGAGGAGTGGTAGCTGGGGAGCAGCAGGGGCTGGAGCGGTAGGAGGCAGGAATCTCTGCACCAGGTTCTGCAGGTGGTCGCAGGTGGCACGGCCCTGGGCAAGCAGCTCCCGCCCGCTTTCCCGCCGGAGCTGCAGGTCTTCTTGCACCCAGTAGTCCAGGGTGCAGTGCAGGCCTCGCAGTATCCCCAGGTGCTGCCGCTGGTATCCCTCCTGGTTACAGGTCAGCCTGCTGAGTGCCCGGGTGTGGGGAGGATGTCCTGGGCGGGGTGGTGCGCCCTGCACTCACAGCTGGTGCAGCTGTGGAGAAACAAGAGAGGTGGTCAGTTATCCCTGGGGACACAGTGGGTGAAGCCCAGCCCCCCTTTGGAAGGTGAGGACGACAGGTCTCTGTACCATCAGAGCCGATGTGCTAGCCCAGAGGCCATGTTCGGGATGTGCTGCTATCCTCGGGAGTGGGAGCTGGCCTGGGAGTGCACCCATGCCCCTATGCTGTATGTGGTGTGGGTCTGTGGGGGAGCGGGGGGAGATGTCCCCTGCCTCTGTGTAGAGGGGGCTTGTGGAGGGAGGGCATCCTGCTGTGTCCCACCCCGGGGTCAGGAGCATGTCATGTGCCTTCATACATACACGCCCCTGTGTGGCAGCTAGCTGGGGCCATGTGCCCAGGGGTGGCACGGCACATGCACAGAGTGCTGTGTGAGCTGTTGCCAGCAAGGCCCACGTGAGCGGTCCCTGGTCTCCCTCCCCTCCCGCCCGTGCATAAGGGGACAGTGATGGCATTCACATGTTGTTGCTTCCCCGGCCTCGGACGACACCAGTGACAGGCTCGCTGGGATGGCTCGGAGGCCCTGGATGCGCGGCATGCTCCCTCCGGGCTCCTGCGGCTCCTGGCCATCCTCCTCCTCCTCCTCCGTGCCCTGGTCAGGGCCCTCTGCCCCAGGGTTGATGACCACCTGGTTGGCACGGACTGTCCCGCCCCCCAGGATGCGGTCCAAGGCATCAAAATAAGGGCAGGTGTCTGGGTCTGCCCCTGTTTGGGAGCTGCCCCCTGTGGCCCTGGCATACGCCTGCCGCAGCTCCTTGGTTTTCATCTGAACCTGCTCCTGGGTTTGGATGTGGCCTTTGGTGGCCAGGCTGGCAGCCATGCGGCTGTAGATGGCCACGTTCCTCCGTCTAGTGCGGAGATCATGGACATTGCAGGCCTCCCCCCAAACCTCAGTCAGGTCCATGATCTCCGCACTGGACCAGGCAGGCGCCCACCTTTTCCAGCCCCTGGCAGGCTCGTGGGAGCTGGCAGACTGGTCCTAGGGAGTGGTGGAGGGCTGGCTGCCAGTGGCATGCTGGCTCATGCTGTGGCTTGGCTCAGGGGCAGCAGCAGAGTGGCTCTGGGCTGGCAGGCCTGGTGCTAGCCACAAAAGACTGTAGCCAGATTCTACCCCTTTAAGGGCTCCGGGAGGGGGAGGGAGGAGAGGAATTTTCCTGTTTGTGCCCAAAGTGGCCACCAGGGTACCCTGGGAAGGGCTGGAGGCCCCCTGTTTCAAAATAAGCATCTACACAGCACTTATTTTGAAATAGCAATTTCGAAATAGGCGCTATTCCTCGTGGAATGAGGTTTACCAATTTCAAAATAAGCCTTCCGCTATTTCAAATTAATTTCAAAATAGCGGTTGGCTTATGTAGACACTAGTACAGTTATTTCGAAATGACTTTGCTGTGTAGACATACCCTCAGAGCTTTGTTATTCATAGAGCAACTCATAATCTACGCCAAGTGCCACTGGGATATAAGCAATGAACATCATTCTGGCATTTAATATTGTCCATCAAGGGGAGGAGATGTAATTGGAGGACCCTCTGCAGCTGCAAGCTTGACAGCATTGTCTGAGCCAGCCTTCTCTATAGCATGTCCTATGTGACACCTTTCTCATGTGGGAAAAATTAATGCTGCTGAAGTGAACTTGATAGCTATGGTGGGCCACTCCTCTATTCACAGTCATGATGGTAACTGGTTATTCTTTCTTGCATTAGTGGTAAGATAATTGTCATGGGTCATGCTACTGGGAACACTCATTTTCAGGGAAATGGAAGGCATTCATCACTTCACAGTATGAAATAATAGAGCAGTTAGCTCATGTCAACACTATATGTTTCACTTCCTCTATGTCCCAAATGGTAATGTTTAATTTTCAACAGAATGTAGGTTCCTGGTCCAAACTAGGTTGTTCAGTAGGAACTGCTTGAAAGACATATAAGTGTAGGAGTACACTTGGTGGTGTGAATTTTTTAATTTCCTTATGGTTGAAAGAGAATGCTGTGCTTTGCCAGACCTCTATTTAAATGGCAGTCTCTTTTAGTGATCATATTGTGGTATTGTGTATAATGAGAGGTGTGTGTGGCTGGAGAGAATGGCTTAGTGGTCTAAACCTCAATTGTATAATTCATAGGATCCTTGAAGTCACTGATTCGAGTTCTGGTAGTGTCAATTCTGTATTTTATTCTCTGAGAGAGATTAACTGAGTGTGTCATATAGTTATCCTTTTTGAGGAGAAATGTAGAGTCTGCTAGAAGCTATGAATCTTGTTGTTAATAGAAGAGTATATGAAAGACTGAAGAACTAGCAAGATGATGATATCACATACAGGGCCGGCCCGAGCCATTCTTGCGCCCCGGGCAGCGGGCGTGCGGTGCATGCGCAGCCCCGCCCCCCGGGCGGCAACCTATGGGGGGCACCTGATGCGGCGCCCCTTACCACTTCAATCAGGCACCCCCCCCCATTGGTTGGCACCCTGGGCAGCTGCCCGGCTAGCCCCTCCCCTTAATCCGGCCCTGATCACATATAAAAAGTAAGTGAAATATGACTGAAAAAGCAAGTGATTTTAATTCAGACTTTAAAAAACACTTTTTTTCTTTTGTTAGCAGCTATTTGATTCAAACATCCTATAAACGGTAGGGAGAAAAACTCGTGTTAAAAGTTCAACACAGTCTTCATTTAAGGGTTGAAAGTGCTCCGAATCCACATGTCTGGGTCCTCCAAGGACTTGTCTTGAGTATGATTTAAAAGTATGCTCAGGAAAGTATACAAGGAAATTGTAGCTCAGTATATATTAAGTTCATTGAGTTGAAGCCTTTATGGGAAATCAGGCTTCAACATCAGCAGCTTAGCTTGTATAAAATAGAGTTTGTCTGGAGCATGATTTTACCTGCCCACAAATTCCTGCCCTCATCTTAAACTGCTATGTGTCCCAAGGTCTGCATTCAAGCAAAATGGGAATTGTCTCTTTAGCTGTTACTTCACTTTTTTTTTTCTCACTTCCTCTTTGCCCTCCCCTTCCCCTTCATGGAGTGTGTGCTGTGATTGGCTGGGGCTCTGATTGGCTCTGATTGGCAGGTGGAAACTGTTGGCTTCTAATTAAAGTTTGAATTCTAGAAGCCTCTGCTGATTGGCTGAGCCTTGGTAGGGGAAGGGACTTTCAGGCAGTCCAGGGCTTTATAAGGCTCCTTGGGCAAGCGACCAAGGAGCTTTTGAACAGGTGAGTGCTAACAGGGAGTTTAGAGAGGGAGAGGGAAGGGGGCGAGGTTCTCTTGCCTTTCCTTTTGAATCCCTTCTCCAGGACAGCAGGGATGGATGGTGACGGTTCTGCTGTTGTTACCTGCACGGAGTGTGCCATGTTTGTCTTCCTCCCGGAAGAAAGAACGAATTTCATCTGCACTAAGTGCAAGCTGGTCGCCATTTTGGAAGAAAAAATTAGAGGGCTGGAGGCCCAAGTGTCGACCCTACGCTCGATCAGAGAGGATGAAGACTTCCTCGATAGAAGGCAGCGTTTAATCCTTCACGCGTGGCAGGCGGAAGAGCCAGAGAGGGCAGTACGTGACCAGGAAGAGAACTGGCAGCATGTAACTTCTAGAAGGGGAAAAAGGCCAGCATGGGAATCCCCCAATGCTATAGAGGTAAGTAATCGCTTTCAGGCTCTCTCCACAGGCTCTGCAGTGCTGAATGCTTTGGAAGGGATCTCACAAGGAAGAAACCAGAAGGGAACACCATCTACCGGAAGGCATGGGATGCGTAGTCCTAGGGATGGGGGTTCCACGGCCACCACCCCCAAAAGAAAATGACGGGTGGTGGTGGTCGGGGACTCCCTCCTAAGAGGGAATGAGCCATCCTCTGCCGTCCGGACCTGGAATCTCGAGAGGTGTGCTGCTTACCGAGCTCGCAAACTGATCAAACCTTTGGATCGCTACCTTCCTGCTTCTCCACGTGGGAATCCTAACGACACGCCAAGAATGACCTTGAGCGGGTGACTGCGGATTATGTAGCGCTGGGAAGAAGGATCCAAGAATTCAGAGCGCAAGTGGTGTTCTCGTCCATCCTCCTGTTGAAGGGAAAGGACTGGGCAGGGATCGTCGAATTGAGGACGTAAATGCGTGGTTGCGCAGGTGGTGTCGCAGAGAGGGCTTTGGTTTCTTTGACCATGGGACTCTGTTTCGGGCACGAGGATTGTTAGGAAGAGATGGGATCCACCTAACGAAGAGAGGAAGGAGCATCTTCGCGGGCAGGCTTGCAAACCTAGTGAGGAGGGCTTTAAACTAGGTTCGCTGGGGACGGTGACCAAAACCCTGAGGGGAGTGGGAAAGTCGGATACCGGGAAGAAATGCATAGAGGAACGAGCAAGAAAGGAGGACCCTGTTTCGAATGGAGAAGATAGGGCGATCAACTGGTTATCTGAGGTGTTTGTACACTAATGCGAGAAGCCTGGGCAACAAACAGGAAGAACTGGGGGCCCTGGCCCAGTCCAAGAAATATGATTTAATTGGGATAACAGAGACTTGGTGGGATGACTCGCATTACTGGAGCGCTGTCATGGAAGGGTATAGACTGTTCAGGAAGAACAGGCAGGGTAGAAAAGGAGGAGGAGTTGCACTATATGCAAGAGAGCACTATGATTGCTCTGAACTCCAGTATAAAGAGGGAGAAAAACCTATTGAGAGTCTATGGGTTAAGTTTAAAGGAGCAAACAACAGCCGTGATGTTGTGGTTGGTGTCTGCTACAGGCCACCGAATCAGGTGGATGAGGTAGATGAGGCTTTCTTCGGACAACTGAGGAAGCTTCCAGATCGCAGGCCCTGGTTCTCGTGGGGACTTTAATCACCCTGACATCTGTTGGGAAACCAATACGGCAGTACGCAGGCAATCCAGGAAGTTTTTGGAGAATGTTGGGGATAACTTCTGCAAGTGCTGAAGGATCCGACCAGGGCCGTGCGCAGCTTGACCTTCTGCTCACAAACAGGGAAGAACTAATAGGGAAGTGGAGGTGGGTGACAACCTGGGAAGCAGTGATCATGAGATGGTAGATTTCAGGATCCTGACCAAAGGAAGAAAGAAGAGTAAAATACACACCTTGGACTTGAAAAAGCAGATTTTGACTCCCTCAGAGATCTGATGGACAGAATCCTGGGATGCTAACATGAAGGGAAGGAGTCCAGGACAGCTGGCAGTATTTTAAAGAAGCCTTATTGAAGGCACAGAAAGAAACCATCCCAGCAGAGCAAGAGAGGCAAACATGGTAGGAGACCGGATTGGCTTACGGGGAAATCCTTGGTGAACTTAAACACAAAAAGGAAGCTTACAAAAGTGGAAACTTGGACAAATGACCAGAGAGGGTTTAAATGTATAGCTCGAGAATGCCGGGGGGTTATCAGGAAGGCGAAAGCGCAAATGGAATTGCGACTAGCTAAGGATGTGAAGGATAACAAGAAAGGTTTCTACAGGCATGTTAACAAGAAGGTGATCAGAGAGGGTGTGCGGCCCCTACTGGATGAAGGAGGTAGCCTCGTGACAGATGATGTGGGGAAAGCTGAAGTACTCAATGCTTTCTTTGCCTCTGTATTCACGGACAAGGTCGGCTCCTGGACTTCTGCGCTAAGTGACGCAAGATGGGATGAAGATGGACTGCCCGTGGTGGGTAAAGAACAGGTTAGGAACTATTTAGAAAAGCTAAATGTACACAAATCCATGGGTCCGGACTTAATGCATCCGAGGGTACTGAGGGAGTTGGCAAATGTCCTTGAGGAGCCTTTGGCCATTATCTTTGAAAAGTCATGGAGATCGGGAGAAATCCCGGATGATTGGAAAAAGACAAATGTAGTGCCCATCTTCAAAAAAGGGAAGAAGGACGATCCAGGGAACTATAGGACGGTCAATCTTACCTTGGTTCCTGGAAAAATCATGGAAGGGATCCTTAAGGAATCCATTTTGAGGCATTTAGAAGAGAGGAAAGTGATTAGGAATAGTCAGCATGGATTCACAAAGGGCAAGTCGTGCTTGACCAATCTGATCAGCTTCTATGATGAGGTAACTGGCTCTGTGGACATGGGAAAGTCAGTGGATGTGATATACCTTGACTTTAGCAAGGCTTTTGATACGGTCTCGCACAATATTCTTGCCAGCAAGTTAAGGGAATGTGGATTGAATAAATGGACAGTAAGATGGATAGAAAGACGGCTAGAAGGCCGGGCCCAACGGGTAGTGATCAACGGCTTGATGTCAGGATGGCGGTCGGTTTCTAGCGGAGTGCCCTAAGGTTCGGTTCTAGGACCGGTTTTATTCAATATCTTTATTAATGACCTGGCTGAGGGGGTGGATTGCACCCTCACCAAGTTTGGCGGATGACACTAAGCTAGGGGGGAGAGGTAGATACGCTTGAGGGCAGAGATAGGGTCCAGAGTGACTTAGAGAAATTGGAGGATTGGGCCACAAGAAATCTGATTAAGTTCAACAAGGACAAGTGCAGAGTCCTGCACTTGGGACGGAAGAATCCCAAGCATAGTTACAAGCTGGGGACCAACCAGTTAAGTAATAGTTCTGCAGAAAAGGACCTGGGGGTTACAGTGGATGAGAAGCTGGATATGAGTCAACAGTGTGCCCTTGTAGCCAAGAAGGCTAATGGCATATTAGGGTGCATTAGGAGGAGTATTGCCAGCAGATCTAGAGAAGTGATTATTCCCCTTTATTTGGCTTTGGTGAGGCCACATCTGGAGTATTGTGTCCAGTTCTGGGCCCCACTACAAAAAGGATGTGGACGCATTGGAGAGGGTCCAGCGGAGGGCAACCAAAATGATTAGGGGCTGGAGCATATGACTTATGAGGAGAGGCTGAGGGAGTTGGGTCTGTTTAGTCTGCAGAAGCGAAGAGTGAGGGGGGATTTGATAGCAGCCTTCAACTTCCTGCAGGGGAGTTCCAAAGAGGATGGAGAGAGGCTGTTCTCAGTAGTGACAGATGGCAGAACAAGGGGCAATGGTCTCAAGTTGTGTTGGGAGAGGTCCAGGTTGGATATTAGGAAAAACTATTTCACTAGGAGGGTAGTGAAGCACTGGAATGGGTTGCCTAGGGAGGTAGTGGAGTCTCCATCCCTGGAGGTGTTTAAGTCTCGGCTTGACGAAGCCCTGGCTGGGTTGATTTAGTTGGGATTGGTCCTGCCTAGAGCAGGGTGCTGGACTTGATGACCTTCTGAGGTCTCTTCCAGCTCTATGGTTCTATGATTCTATGATTCTATGACTCACCTATACTGACACCTAGGCTTAGGAGATGCACTAGCAAATCCACCTGCCCCATCTCCTGAAGGAAAGAGTGGAGCTGTAAGGCCAAGCCATCAGGCCAGCCTGGAAGAGGGAGATAGCTTTCTGTGGTTTAAAAATGAATCAGGAGAGGATTAGGCATACACTGGACTCAGTCCACCAAAACATTGGTCTTTCCTCCCTCTGAACCCAAAGCGTATAGGAACAACTGACAATATGAGCAGCGTATGCTGGCTAAGTCTCACAGCTTTCAACAGCTGCCTCTCACTTTTCTCCAGGTCACTTTATGATGTGTTATAGAGATGAGGGAGTCCCACCCAAAGTCTTTGATGCACCTTCTATGTCCTGTCCTGGCAGCAGTGAGTTGGCTAGCAGCCATCAGTTCTTTTTTGCACTGCCTGCTGTTTACAGAAGCACCTGTCCAACTATGATACCAAGATACCTGCAATCCACATATCAAGTATTCTGCCTGAATCCTTCCCTGAATAAATCTCACTTGGCATGTATTTGTGATTCAACTGGAACTTGAAATTGTTAGAACACTGTCATTTATGTGTAGCTAGCCTTTCTGTAAAACATTTGCAGTGTACTGTAAATGAAGATGAAAATGCATCATGTTGGAATCAGAAATCATGTGTTTAATTGCAAATGACCTCAGTTTACTGTAGCTGATAGTAATCCTTTGATGTCCTCATCTAAGAAACAGCACATGACTATTTGTAAGCATGGGTACCTAAGAGGAAATTTGATCAGGCTCTCAGGATCTGTATTGTAATTGCTCTGATCCAATAAGGGTGTGTCTAGACTACAGGGTTTTTTCAAAAAAAAACTTCCCCTGCATCTAGACTGCTGCCGCGTTCTTTCAAAAGTAAATCGAAAGAACGCGGCAGTTTTTTCGACCACAGAAAACCTTGTTTTACGAGGAAGAATGCCTTTTTTCGAAAGTGCTTTTTTGAAAAAAGGCGGTATGTAATGCAAACCGTGCTTTTTCGAAAGAGAGCATCCAGACTGCCTGGGTGCTCTCTTTCGAAAAAGCGGCTTGCTTTTTTGAAAGTATTGGTTGTAGTCTAGACGCTCTTTTTTCGAAAGAGGCTTGCAGTCTAGACATAGCCTTAGTGAGTCCTCTACAGTGGCATCACCAGACAGAAGGAGCATGGTGTGACTGTTGATGACTTCTCGGATCACGCTATTCAATGAAAGATTAATGAGAAGATGATGTTTTATAGCCAACATCTTATACTGCGATCGGGTCACAAGTTTGATTTGAATCAATTAGTATAACTCATTCTCCTGAAAGTAGCTAATGATAGCATGTTTATGAGAAGTAAAATGGTCTGCAATCCAGGACAAGCTTTTGAGCTGTCATGTGTCAGCTTTAAAGAAACAATATCTACTTTAAAACATTACTCAAACCTTGGAATATAACATCAGTTTAAATTCAAGAGGACGATATTAAAGAGTTTGGGATTTTTAATTGAAAACTCAAAATATTAACCCCCTGAAAACCAGGAAAAGAAGAAGAAAAAACTGTCTTAGAATCAGCAGTGTCCAAAAGAGAACAAATTAAGGTAGCCTTTGTGTTAGATTTGATCTCCTGTGCATGCAGGGCCTGATTAACATTTTGTGGGCATAGTGGCAAATATATTTGTGAGTCCATGGGGGCAATAGGACATGGTGCTGTGGGGAGGAGTCGGTCCTGGAGGAGAAGCTGACCTGGGAAAATGGGGTATGGTGTTATGGAGGCTGCCATGCTCCACCCAGGCCAGTGTAAGGGCACAGTTTACAAAGGGCATATCTACACAGGAGGGCTAAGCTGAAATAAGCTACGCAACTTGAGCGACATTAGTTGTGCAGCTTAAGTCAAAATAGCTTATTTCGGCTTTTGGCGCTATCTACACAGCAGGAAGTCCAAGAAAGAGCACTCTTCATCCAACTTCCCTTACTCATAAAATGAGGGTTACAGGAGTGGAATAAGAAGTCCTCCAGCTCGACATTATTTTGACATAATGTTAAAATAATGGCTTGCTGTATGGACACGGACTGTGTTATTTCGGAATAACGTCAGTTATTCTGAAATAACACTGCTGTGCAGATGTACCCAAACTGGCAACTTCCAGACACACAGTGGCCCAACCATTCCTGCACTGCCAGTATGCCCCTTCCCCGCAGCAGTGGGCTTTTGTTGTATGCTATGCCACCTCTGTGCCCAGAATCCCCCCCAGCTCCCTAATTACAGTAATCCCTACACAACACCCCACACAGACCCCTGTGCCTGGCGCCCTCCCACTGAGGCCTCCAACACATCCCACCACAGTTTCACACCACCTCCACTCCACCATGCCCAAACAATAACCCCAAACTACAGCCCCCCACTGTCCAGAGTCCCGCAGGCTCCCTCTGTTCAGTACCCCAAAGCACACAAATTTCTCCCATGCCTGACCAGTGACCTCCCCTACAAACTCAAGCCCCTGAGTTCTGTCTCCTGACTGCACTCACTGGTCTCGCTGGGAGGTGACCATGTCTGCCAGGTTTGGTCCCTGGGTGGGGATCCCTTGGGAGCAACATGATCAGCCAAGTCAGAGCAGGAGCATGGCCTGCCTGGGCCAGGCTCCTTCAGTACCCACTTGACTGGCATGGCCTGGCAGAGCACCATGTGCTGCTCCCCCACCCCCCACTGGCCAAGACTGGCTTGGTTTCCACACCATTCCAGGTGGCTTGGCCCCAGAGAGGTGGGTGGGGCTCCCTGCTGGCAAGCTACAGAGACTGCTCAGAGATGGAGTGGTGCAGACCCCTGGGACGTGACTCCAAAGAGCCTGGCTGGCCTGGCCACACCCACTGTCTCTGTAGCAAGCAACCCTGTCCAGCCTGCATGGCAGATCCGGGCTGCTGGGTGGGCAAGCCCTTTATAAATGAGTGAGTCATGCTGGCTGGGAGCAGCTCACACAGGAAGGCCTTGGCACTGGACTGCCCCAGGTGAGAGGCCAGACCCAGTCTTATGCATGGGTTAGAGCAGGGGTGGCCAACCCATTAAACAAAGAGAGCCGAAACAGCGGCAGAAAAAATGCAAAGAGCCGCACCAGAATTGTTGAGCAAAAAAAAAAAAAAAAAGGACGCTGCCCCTTTAAAAACCACGGGTTAGGCTTTTTGACCACATCAGGCTCCCACCGGCCAACACCATCTTGCTGACACCATTTTGCTACGCCAGACGGCTCACGAGCCGCAGGTTGGCTACCCCTGGGTTAGAGGCATCCATAATGGGCCCCTTCCCACTGTGGTCCTGGCACCATGGCACCATCCCATTGTAAACCTGGCATTGTGTGCACGAAGATAAGGGTTCCTAACTATAGAGAGCATATACAGTCTGGTTGTAGTGCATGTGCTCTAATACTTTATAGTGACTGATTAACCTGTAGAGGATAAGGAGCCAAATCCTCAGCTGTGTCAATGTCACACTTATTATAGCTGAGAAAAGCAGGGAGGAAAGTTGTCTTTAACCCAATTTTCTGCTGTTCTGATTCTGGGACAAGTGGAGCCAAAATGGTCCTGACCTAACTCAGAACAGCCTACAAATTGCATTAAATTACGCTCTCTGTAGTGTAGTGTAGCAAGGCACATGATTTTAGCAAAGCTTTTGATACGGTCTCCCACAATATTCTTGACAGCAAGTTAAGGAAGTATTGATTGGATAAATGGACTGTAAGGTGGAAAGAAAGCTGGCTAGACTGTCGGGCTCAATGGATAGTAATCAATGGCTCGATGTCTGGTTGGTGGTCGGTGTCAAGGGGAGTGCCTCGGGTTGGTTCTGGGACCAGTTTTGTTCAGGATGTTTATTAATGACCTGGATGAGGGGATGGATTGCACCCTCAGCACGTTTGTGGATGACACTAAGCTAGGGGGAGAGGTAGATACGCTGGAGGGCAGGGATAGGGTCCAGAGTGACCTAAACAAATTGGAGGTTTGGGCCAAAAGAAATCTGTTGAGGTTCAACCAGGACAAGTGCAGAGTCCTGCTCTTGGGACGGAAGAATCCCAAACACTGCTATAGGCTGGGGACTGACTGGCTAGGCAGCAGTTTGTGAGAAAAAGATTACAGTGGTTGAGAAGCTGGATGTGAGTCAACAGTGTGCCCTTTTAGCGATGAAAGGTAATGACATATTAGGATGTATTAGGAGGAGCATTTCCAGCAGATCTAGAGAAGTGATTATTCCCCTTTATTCGGCATCTGGAGTATTGCATCCAATTCTGCCTCCCTCCCCCTTCCCCCCGGCCTATTACAGAAAGGATGTGGACACATTGGAGAAAGTCCAGTGGAGGGCAACGAAAATGATTAGGGGGCTGGTGCACATTATTTGCAAGGAGAGATTGAGGGATTTGGGCTTATTTAGTCTATAGAAGGGTATGTCTACACTGCCACCCTAGTTCGAACTAGGGTGGCTAATGTAGTCATTCGAACTTGCAAATGAAGCCCGGGATTAAAGTATCCTGGTCTAGGCGCCGCCATTTTTAAATGCTCGAGTCCCCTGCCCGCAGCTACGCCGCACGGCTAGGTAGTTCGAATTAAAGCTCCTAATTCGAACTACCATTACTCCTCATTGCAGGAGGAGTAAGGGTAGTTCGAATTAGAGCTTTAATTCGAACTACCCAGCCCGCCGCGTAGCCGCGGCAGGGGTTCGAACTACCAGGCATTTAAAAATGGCGGCGCTGGGAACATGTAAAATAAAGCCCGGGATATTTTAATCCCGGGCTTCATTTGCAAGTTCGAATGACTACATTAGCCACCCTAGTTCGAACTAGGGTGGCTAGTGTAGACATACCCGAAGAGAAGAGTGAGGGGGGATTTGACAGCAGCCTTTAACTATCTGAAGGGGGGTTCTGAAGAGGATGGAGAGAGGCTGTTCTCAGTAGTGACATATGACAAAATAAGGAGCAATGGTCTCAAGTTGCAGTGGGGAAGGTCTAGGTTGGATATTAGGAAAAACTATTTCACTAGGAGGTTGGTGAAGCACTGGAATGGGTTACCTAGGAAGGCAGAGGAATCTCCATCCCTTGAGATTTTTAAGTCCCAGTTTGACAAAACACTGGCTGGGATGATTGAGTTGGGATTGGTCCTGCTTGAGGCAGGGAATTGGACTCGATGACCTCCTGAGGTCTCTTCCAAACCTCTATTTCTATGGTTCTATGACGATTTGGGAGCTTCCTGGAGGAGTCAATCCTTCTATATTCTCTTATGAAAGGTAGGTTAGTCTAAGGGTGACTAAGAGGTGATCAGGAGCCACAAAGTATAGGCTCTCTTCCTCACAGAATCCCTGTTAACCGAATTTTGCCACTCATTTCAGTGGAACAGACTGTGGAATAATTTATAGCTAAACACGAGTGAAGGTGGCAGAATCTGGAGGTACATGACGTTGAGCTAGTGTGCCTCAGTTTTTCCAACTGCAAAATGGGGATAAAATGTCTCCAGCTTTCGTAAAGCATATTGAAATCCTCTGATAAAAGGTTCTGCATTGTACAAGTACATTGTACTGCTGCTCTCTATAGATAGGGTAATGCTATCTTAAGTCTAGTAATACCTCATGAATAACAATATTTCAGAAAAATCATATATAAACTTTTTAAAAGAGATTTTACTAAAAAAAGGGTGGCTGGACCCTATATTTCTGAGAAATGGGAAAAACAACTTTTAACATGCTTTAAATGAAAATAAGTATCTTATTTGATACTTTGGGGGCCTTGATTACCTGCCTATTTTTGTTTTCTTTTTACCTGGATCAACATATCATTAAAATTGAATATTTTTTCAAATAGATGAAAACAAAAGAGTTGAAAAAGGATGTCAATTTTTCACAATAAAAATCAAAATTCTGAATTTTTGAAAAATTTTAACCTGTCCCACAAACACGTAAGTGACCAAATGCACAATAAGGTTGGGGGAAGGTCCTTCATGCTAACAAATCCTCAGAGCTTTGTATGCCTACATACTCTCTCATATATTAAGGGCACAAATTTACTGTGGCAATCCTCTGCTCCCCTTGGTGTATCAGCTAATTCTAGGGTATAGACTTTTTTCTTAAGTAAGCACACTATCCCCAATAGACTGAACTTTTGCCACCTTTACAGTCTTCTAAAGAAAAACTATGTTGCCATAGACTAATTTATCTCTCAAGTTCAGCCTTTTGTTGTCCTGGGTATAGTTAAAAAGAGACAGAAATTCATCAATGCAGTGTTGGCACAGCTGCAGCCTGTAGTTTCAGCTAAGTCCTAGTTTAAATTGTACGGTGTCCTGATGCTTCTCTGATTTAGAATTTAATGTGATTCCTTCCTCTTCCTATACAACTTTATTCTGCTTCCAAATTACATACTGACCTGCCCACCATTGAGTTTCTAAAGTAGTGTCAGCCTGGAATTCCCACTTCCATGTCCGAATTTTTCTGTGTCTTTTTCCCCACTGCAGGGAGAACTTTATATTTTGTGAATTGTGATATATCTGTCAGCACCATCTCTTTGAGGTATAACTTTGAACTTGCTAGGAAACCTTACTAAAGACACAGTCCAGCTTAATAAACCACACATAAACCAGAGAAACAGGCACAACTGTGCTCTAATTCCAGTTGACTCACTCTGTGGCCTTAGGTAGGTCTCCTAACTATCTGTGTATCAGAGGTGTTCTGAGGATAAATCAGTTAACGTTGCACAGCATTTTGAGGATGCCAAGTGCTATGAAAGTACTAAACATTTCTATTTGTAGTGTGTGACTTCAGAAATACTCTACATTTAGTGTCTGGAATATAACCAATCTGTGATGATAATGAAGAGTATTTTCTGCCAGTGAAACATTTGATCTCTCCTGAAAAATGACAGTAGAATTTCTGGTTCTGGTAATATGAGCTCATAATTGCACAGAACTGCTTTCCAGGATGGAGCAGAGCTTTGTCATCCCTCCTTCTGCTGGATTGCCTACATCTCAGATATAATTTCTTAACATTTAAGGACAATAAACATTTTTATCTGTATTTGTGAGAAATAAATTAGAATTGCCACTATGTACAGCAGTGGAACAGAAAATGAAAGGGAGGGACATGTCTAGAAGACAAATAAGCAAAATTTGACACCTGGAAAGACAGAGGATAGAGTATAATGCTAGCAATGAAATGTCATTTCAGTTATGTACATACAAGAGATACCATAGGAAATATCTAAAGTAGTGAATGCTTGTCTGCAGTACACGAGCAGATGGTTCTTTCTTCTTGCATCATTTCAAATTTCTATTATTATTATTCTTTATATATAGTTATATACATTTTAGAATGTGTCTGTCTGTAAGTCCATTTGTAAGTCCATCTGTAAGAGTTTAAGAACTCTTCCTAAACAGGATGGTGTTTTCTGGAGTCCTGTGGCACTTTATAGACTAACTGAAGTGTTGGAGCATAAGCTTTCGTGGGCAAAGACCCACTTCGTCAGATGCATGTAGTGGAAATTTCCAGATTTCCACTCCATACGGCTAAATGCAGTGCCTTGCATGGTGTCAAGTATCAGAGGGGTAGCCGTGTTAGTCTGAATCTGCTAGGATTCAGCAGATTCAGTCACCATCCTAGCAGATTCAGACTAACACGGCTACCCCTCTGATACTTGACACCATGCAAGGCACTGCATTTAGCCGTATGGAGTGGAAATCTGGAAATTTCCACTACATGCATCTGACGAAGTGGGTCTTTGCCTACGAAAGCTTATGCTCCAACACTTCAGTTAGTCTATAAGGTGCCACAGGACTCCAGAAAACACCATCCTAGCAGATTCAGACTAACACGGCTACCCCCTCTGATACTCCTCCTAAACAGTAAGAGCTAAGGTCTTACTGAGCCACCAAATTTGGTACGCAGCTTTCTCTTCTCCTAACTTAAAAGCATGGTCAGGGATTGGTTGTGCCAAGACATCTGGAAACCCTGAGAAAAGGACAGTTTTCCATAACATGCAAAAGGAGGTGCTGCTATTCGGAGAGCATGATATGAGAGTGTCCACTGGGGACAGCGAGCCTGTCATGGCTCCTTCCCCACTCTGGCATGATAAATGCAGAAGTGGGGGCCAGCAAGTACTCCAAAACCTTATCTACCAGGCTTTGGTATAAAACTTCCCCCCAAAATCTTTAAACCCTCATAATCATGACATGCCCCCCAAATCACAGACGGTGCTGGACAGCCTCTGGCCACACTGGCTGTGATTTCTTCCTGGAGGTCTGAGATAAAACATAGTGAATACATATATGCACACTTGACTAGACTATTGAATACATGAAAAGTAAACAAAACCCCCTCCACCTCTGTGGGTCACCATGACATATATACTAAGTAATTGAGTCCAGAAATGCCTCGTTAACCAATCAAACTCTCAGTCTCAAATTAAATTTAGAATAGCGTGGGGTCCTGATCCAAAGCTCAATTGACTAGGTTCTGTGCCTCCTGCAGAATACACCACTGTCATACACCAGGCCAGGTCTTGGCACTGCTGAGGGCATTAGCTCAGGGTGAATTGCTTAAAACCAGGGCTACTTACCGCCCTCAACCGCGGTCCTTTTCCAAAGCACCCTGCCAGTTACACCAAGCACTTCAGCTGCCACTCCGGCCAGCAGGAAGCCTCACCAGCAAAACCCCTTAGACACTCCAGCTTTCCTGTGCCACAGTTAGACTTAGGCCTCACGCACAGGTGAGAGGTTATAAAACCCACACACACCAACTCCAAACAGATCCTCCTGGTCCAAAGGACTCAGCCACAGTTCCAGGCCAATTTTCACTTTAGATCTTACCCACAAGATCACACTGGGCCAGTCCTTTAGAATCTAAACTCTAAAGATATATTAATAAAAGAAAGAAAAAGTGGAGAGTAAGATTGTTAATGAGAACACTTGTCATACATCAATCACCGAGTGCTTGATGCAGGCTGGCTAGTACAAACTTCTAGCTTAACAGTCTTTAGTGTCAGCCTCAGAGGGCCCTTTGGTGTTCCTTGCATCTTCCAACTGGAACTGGTCACATGCAAGCAGTCCATTTCCATTGCTTCCTTCCAGACAGAAAAAAATGTAACATACAAGAACAGAGTCCATTTCATAAATTCATATACAACATTACACATGTACACAAGTATCATATATAGAATCAGCAGAGAGCAAGCTTTCATTAGACACCTTACACGGGCCCCTTTGCTCAGCACTTGGACCCCACACCCACTAGTGGAAATATTAAGTTTATGCATGCCAGCTTTGGCAATGGTCTCAAATCCAATTAACACTGGTGTATCCTTATTCCCCATAATGTAGGCATCTTGGCACTTAGCCACGAAAACAAAATGAAAAGTGCCTCAGTTTCCGTTTTCACATAGCACACCAGTTTTGGAATGCCCCTTCTCAGGTGAGAAGTTCCAAAACTAATTACAAGTATTAACAGTGGAATACCAGTGTCACAAGGTTTTTGAACATACAGCGTGTCCTTGGGTACATTTCTTAACAGTTTCCAGGGTCCTTTCACAAAATCATATATGTTGGACATTGTTACAATTCTTAGTAACAGCAGTACAGTGGTTACCACAGTTGACATCAGCAACAGGATCAAATCCATAGCAAGTGTACCCTGACAATTTTGGGCTTCTAGATAGGAAAAACTGCAGCCTTCCTTGGCAAACACAAGTCTTTCCCCTCTCCCTTGCCCTGGGTGTTCAAATTCAGAACTCCCTCTTCCAACGACAAAGGGCTGGCTGGGTGTGTCTCCCCTGCTCACAATGGCCATGGAATTCCCTTGCTCCCCACAGGATCTTTCTAACCCCAAGTCACTTTTACCCCCTTCAGGCACAGCAAACTGCTGACTAACCTCACCATAAGGATCCTCTTCCTTATGACCTTCTGCAAGCAAAGACTCACCTTCCCCTGGCCCTACAGTAGCATCACCCTGCTGAGCCACCACCAACTCCTCCTGAGTTCCCTTTACCCCCTGAACAGGCAGGTTTCCACACAACCCCCCTTCAGGAAAACACACAGACTCATCTAGGGGGAGATCAGAGACCTCTCCTTCCCCCTTCTGGGCTTCAGCTGTTCCCAGAACTAAATCTGGACCCACAGCACTCTCCTCAGCCATTCCAGGCTGACAAGCACCTCCTGCAGACAAAGAACTGGGAAGAAACCCTTCCCCCCACAGGCATACTGCCCCTCCCAGCAGCCAAACTGCCAGGCTCCACACACAGAGGTTGTTCCCACTGAGCGCCCTCAATTAAATCACCTTCATCTTGTGCAGGTTCGGTTTTACAAACCTCACCAGCCAACAAGTCCTCACCCTCCAGAATTTGATCTTTTCCCTCAGCTAAAACTTCATTCTGCCCAGCCACTCCAGACTGTTCCAGAGAAACACTTCCCAGATTTCTGGGCTCTCCCTGCCCTGTTTCTGACTCCAGCCTCACCTCTGAGGCTCTAGGCAGACATGCAGAGACCTCACTCACAGACACACAGCTATTTCCCTCAGGCAACCATTGAGGAAAACGTTTACCTGGCTCCCCATAGGACTGGCTAACCACAGACAACTTCCCAGATTTACACTCACCCCATTCACAAACCTCAACATGCTCTGGGGATGGGTTAAGGTACCAGCCTGATTATACATATTAACCCTGCCATAATCACACCCCATACCCACATGGTTGTACACTGAACCCCAAGAAGGATACAGTCTCTGTTGTTCTTCTACTCTCTGGGTCTGGAGTTCCTTGGGATGTTGAACAGTGACTGCAGTATTCGCAGGGGCAGGATGGCTAGTTGGTGAAGTTGGTGCTTCTGCTCCCATTCGCCTCCTCTTTGCCCTTATGTCCTCTATCTTTCCCTTTATTTCCGCTATTCTTGTCTGTGCTGCTGCTAGCTTCGCCCGATGTTGTGCGTGCTTCTCCTCTGCGTCTGCTTCTATTTTAGCTAACCTCGCCAGATGTTCTTGTTTGGCGCGCTTCTCGGCCTCTGCTTCCACTTTTATTTGTGCTAGCTTAGCCCGATGTTGTGCGTGCTTCGCCTCTGCTTCCGCTTCTATTCGTGCTAGCCTGGCCTGGTGTTCTTGTTCGTCGCGCTCATCCTCCATCCGTAGGAGAAACTCAAACTCCTCTTCAGTTAGAGGCCTGCCTGCCTTTAAGTTATAATCCCACATAGAAGGCATTGGTGAGGGGGGAGGAGGGCTGCTTTACATTGCTTCTGCCCTCTCCTTGGGGTATGAAGCTGGACATCATGTTTTAACTAGCCTAGCTATCCAGTTGTCCCGAAAGCTAGAAAAAAAAACTGTTTGGGTAGGATGGTCTGTGTCTGGCTTAAGGTTAACCTTCTGTCTGCCCCTCCCTGAGGCAGCACAGAAACAAAAGAAAAACACAAGAGGAGAGGGGAAAAAACTGCAAAGCTTGCAACTCAAAAGAAAAACCTGTGTCCTTTTAAAAATCCTGGGTTCTCAAAACAATCCCACCGCTCTGCCACCATGTCATGGCTCCTTCCTCACTCTGGCACGATAAATGCAGAAGTGGGGGCCAGCAAGTACCCCAAAACCTTATCTGCCAGGCTTTGGTATAAAACTTCCCCCCAAAATCTTAAAACCCTAGATTTTGGGAATAAAAATTCCGCTGCCACCACCCAAGTATTGATGTGAAAAATCAGGGGAGAGGTCACTTGGGAAAGCTCAGCCTTAAAGTACAAAGCAGGACACAATCATTAACCAATACCAGGTTAAGAAAAGAAAAGAGAAAACTTTTATTATCACCACAATATTCCTGTTGCAAGCATAATGCCTAGATGGAAAAGTAACAAATAATATAATTAGGGAGAAACTCCATGGGCCTAGAACTTAGTTAAGAAGAAAAGCCAACCATTTCTTAAAAAGTGCACAGACATCAGATCCCATACCCAAACCATAAAACCTAACGGATTTATCTAAACTTTACCCTACTTACAGAAAGTGAAGAATTGTTTCTTGGAGACAGAGACATGTCTGTCTCCCTCAGATGCTGGAGGGAACTCTGACTACGTCTACACTGGCAGCTTCTTGCACAAGAACTCTTTTGCGGAAGAGTTCTTGTGCAAAAACTCTTCCACAAGAGAGCATCTACACTGCCATGTACTTTTGCGCAAGAGCATCCATGGCAGTGTAGACCCTCTCTTCCGCAAGAAAGCTCTGATGGCCATTTAACCATAGGGGGCTTCTTGCACAAGAAATTAATGTTGCCTGTCTATACTGCCCTCTTCTGGAAGAACTCTTGCACAAGAGGGCTTATTCCTCGTGGGGAGAGGAATAACTCTTCCGGAAGAAGCCGTTTTACAACGCTATACTGTAAATTTACTTCTGGAAGAACGCTCGTGCAGTGTAGAAAGCCGTCAAGTTTTTGTGGAAAAACGGCTGTTCTTCCGCAAGAAGCTGCCAGTGTAGACGTAGCCCCAGAGGAAGGGGAGGGAAAAACCAAATTCCTTTGTCCCAGTTTAAAAGTCCTACCTACATTCCTACTGGCCACTCCACCTGGCTAGGTGTAGTTAATACCTTAGTCCCCAGGCTGCTGGCTAACCCTCATAATCGTGACAGAGCCCAATGCAGAATATCCATTGGGGGTAGCCGTACCACCAAGGGAGTGGCCAGCAGGGCTGGGCTCTTCCATCTGTCATCTTACTGCCAGCACACGAGTTAGTACCCCCCCAAACCTTTTCCTCTCCTCCCAGCCCTTAGTCGCAGTGGGGCGGGGGGGGGAGGGGTTGGAAGAGAACAGGCCCCTGGTGGCCTGGGGGTTTCCCTAGTCGGAGGGAGAAAGAACAGGCCCCAGGCAGCCTGGGGTGCCCTGGGCGAGGGGTGGGGATGGAGAACAGAGGTGTAGCGAGCGTGTTATGCGCCCGGGGGCAAAGGAAAAATTTGCCCCCCCTCTCCGCCATGTGGCACGGCCCCGAACCTGGTGCACAGCTGAGGAGAACTTGTACCGCATCTTCCCCAACCCCCTACAGTTTGGGGCTGGGCTCCCGCATGCACTAACCCACCAATGGAGATGGAGGAGGGTCGGGCTTGGAGCAGAGAGGCAGGGAGGAGGCTCCAGCTGCCGGTGGCAGGCGGAGTAGGAGCACGTGAGCTGAGGGATGATGGGGGGAGCGGAATGGGATTAAATTGGCGCCTCCCTAGCATGGTGCCCGGGGCATCTGACCCCTCCGGCCCCCTCGCTACACCACTGCCCCCCCTCCTGCAGATCTATCATCTTATGCATGTGCAAGATCTGTGAGAGCCATCCCATGAATCTGCAGTTAATGTCTGTGGCACCTGCTTCTGGGTGGTGTCTCAATGCTGCCACATTCACCTCCAAAGAGGGGGCTTCCCAAAGCAGGCCCTTGCTGCTGACCCCCAAGGCATCCACAGGTCCAGTCTCCTTTCAATGGGCCCATTTCCCAAGGCTCATTGATCTTGGATCTGGCTTCCATCCCCTCTCCAACCTTTGCAACTGCCCAGAGGTGCTCACCTTCCGCCTTATCCATTCCCACCTCATTCACCCCACAGGGACAGTCTCTGCCTCACTTATCCTAGGGACTATTCTACTAAGACATAATACAAAATTGCCATGTAAAAGGACTCACTACAAAGCTAAAAACTTCAATGAGAGAATGATTAATACAGAGACGTGTCTACATCTGCTGCAGGGAGACACCTCTGCCTGCCTCCACCCCTCTCCCCCAGAGTCTACAGTGGAAGGAAAGAGGCTGAGGCCCATCAACGGGACTGAAGCAGTCATGAGCAAGCCATGCCCCGGGAGCCATTCTCCTGTCCATTGCTGGTGCTGTGTTGCTTCAGGCATGCTGAAATGCAGTCACCTCTAGGGTGGGCTGGACAGCTGTTTAACACCTGCACAAGGTTTCAGGCAGGGGGCAGTGCGGGCTGCCTTCCTGCAGAGCCCCCATCAGAACTACTGTGCCCTCCTGGCTTAGGAAAAGAATAAACAGGAGGTTTGGAAATTAACCTGCCCAGTCTCATGTCCCCTAGGCAGGGAATGAGCCATCTACATTAGGCCCCAGCTGGAGTATCATGTCCAGTTCTGGGCGCCACATTTCAGGAAACGTGGAGAAACTGGAGAAAGTCCAGAGAAGAGCAACACAAATGATGAAAGGTCTAGAGAACATGAGCTATGAGGCAAGGCTGAAGGAATTGGCCTTGTTTACCCTGGAAAGAAGACCGAAAGGGACATGAGGGCAGGTTTCAAGTATCTAAAGAGTATCATAAGGAGAGGAAGAAAAATTGTTCTGCTTGGCCTCTGAGGTTAGGATGAGAAGCAATGGGCTTAAATTGCAGCAAGGGAGGTTTAGGTTGGACATTAGGAAAAACTTCCTGCCTGTCAGGGTGGTTAAACACTGGAATAAATTGCCTAGGAGATTGCAGAATCTCCATCACTGGAGATATTTAAGACCAGGTTAGACAGATACCTGTCAGGGATGAGCTAGGGCAACTCAACTTTGGAAGCCCCAGGGGCCACACTGATACTTACAGAACATGCTGAGGGCCTCAACTTAAGTGTGGATGCATATGCAAGCAAATATATACAAATAGCTTCTCTCACACTGACAGGCATGAATACAAAGATTAAGGCAAGACTACACAACACACAGGCCCCATTTAAGTCAGTTCTGCTGATATTAATAAAATGCAATATTTACCCGATTTCTACCCATGTGACAGCACTTTTCATGAGCAATGACAGTCCAAGAATTTAACTACTAAAACACATATCAACCGAAGATCATTACACTGACTACTTTTTTGTTTTGGCTCTCACTCGCCGGCCACGTGTTGATCTCCACATAAACCCAAACTGCACCACGGGGCACAAACAAACTGGCTGTGGGCAGCATGCGGCCCACGGGCCATGTGTTGAGTAGCCCTGGGTGCTTGGTCCTGCTGTGAGGGCAGGGGACTGGACTTGATGACCTCTAGAGGTCACTTCCAGCTCTAGTGTTCTCTGATTCTATACTGCCCGCATGGGGTTAGATGGGGGCTGGGGCCCCCTAGAAGGGACGGATCCCCAGAGCCCATCCATACCTCCGTGAGCCAGCCTGTGCCCCCTTCCCTGGGACTGAACTGGAGCCAGCGCCCCCTAGAGAGGCCCTGTAGCCTCCTGAGCACCAGTGAGATTTTGGTGCTAGGGCCCTCCCTCAAGTGGATCCCTTGAACTGGGGGTCAGGTCAGGCCCTGTTTTCTCCCACACTGTGGGATCCCAGGGGCCAAGCCCTGTGGTGCCTCTAGGCCGGTGTTGCGGTGCGAGGTGAGTGAATTGGCTAGGTCCAAAGCATTCCCCCCACAGGCCTCAGCAAGCCTAGGGGTAGGGCTGAGTGGATGGGAGAAGCGGGGGCAGGAGGTGGCTGCCGGATATCAGTCTCTGCCCTTCACTGCCGTTAGTTGGGCTGCACCGTGGGCCAGCGGGCAGCTCCCAGGATTCTCTCCTTTGAGCAGGGTGGCTTGATTGCAGCATGAGCTAGACAGGGCATGTTTGCTGAAGCCCCCCCACCCTGCGGTTGTTCCCCACATTAATCAGATTGCAGCGAGCCGGGTTATGCTGGTCTGTGCTGCAGTCACATCTTTGCTACCCGTGTAGACAGCCCCTGAACCACTGGAAACTGAGCTTCTAGTCCAGCCTGGTGTGTGACCTCAGGCATGTCACAGCCCCCACCGTGCTTCAGTTTCCTCAGCTGTAAAATGGGAACAATGTTGGCATCCTTGGGAAAGCCCTCTGGGTATGTCTACACTACAGCATTATTTCAAATTAACTTAATTTGAATTAGTTAATTCAAATTAAGCTAATTCGAAATAACGCATCTAGACACAAAAACTAATTCAAAATAGCGTTTTTCTAATTCGAAATAGCACGTCCCTACCACCCTGAATCAAAGGTAAGGCTGGCCAGAACCAGTGCCAGCAGGGCATCAGGGTCGGACTTAGTGTGTGGGGCTGCTGCCTCAGGCTAGCCGAGGTCTGTGCTTAAAGGGACCCGACCCCCCATCTCAGACAGACAGTTCTCAGGTTTCTCTGCTTGCTGGTCTACCTCGCTGAGGGACAGCAAAGCATTTGTGTCTCCGAGTCCTCTGCTTGCCCTCACTCGGGGCACCACGACACTCTGCAACATGGAACCAGACCTGCCCCCGGGGACTCTGCTGCGTCTCGTGGACACGTTGCTAGCAGCCTGGCTGCACTGTCTGCAGGCTGCCATCCGGGAGGACCATCGAGGGGCTGTCAGGATCCAGGGGGCCCTGCGGGAGAGCTTCCACCCTGAAGAGCACTAACAGTCTCCCTGGTCTGCCCCACTGGGGGCTTGTGCCCCATTCCTCCCTCTCGTCCTTCCACTTACCCTTCCCTAGCCCCCCCTTCCTGATGTCAAATAAAATACACGTATTTTCAAAAATAACAACTCTCTTTATTGAACACAACTGGGGAGGGCGAATGAAACTGTGGGGAGACGGGGGAAAGGAGGCGGGAGAGGGCAGGAGAGAGGGTGGGAGAGGGGAGGGGGAAGGGGGAAGCAAGGGGAAAAAGGGGAAGGGGAAGCTCAGGGATCAGGAGAGGGGGTCTCGCCGGGCCAACCGCCTCGCAGCACAGCGAGGAAGGGGGCCTCAGCATCCCCGGGGGGATGGGAAGGAGGGTGCGGAGGTTGAGGTGGGGGGTGTGGACTGTTATGGGGCACGTGGGCGGGCCCCACCCGGGTCCTGCAAGCCCACGCCCTGCTGTTGGTCCCGCGAGAAAACTTCTCGTTGTGTGCTCCCCGTCACCCGCCCTGCCCTGCGTCCGGCAGGGGTGTCCTCTCCTAAAATGCTCTCCTCCGGTGAGTCAGCGGGCCGGCGAGGTGAGGTAGGGGGGCTCAGGCCCACCCCCACTCTGAGCCCCGACCCAGGGCCCTAAGGATTTATCCGGTATGGCCTCCCTGGACGACCCTGCCGACTCCGGTGCCGGAACAGCTGGCGGTGGCCCCTCCGGTGCACCCGGGTAAGGGCCCTCCAGTCCCGGCTTGCTGCCTCCCGGGCTGGCGTGGACCACCCCGCCCCCCAGGAGTTGGTCGAGGGCGGGGAAGTAGGGGCAGGTGGCAGCCCCTGCTGCGGCGCCGCCCCTGGTGGCCCTGGCGTATGCCTGCCGCAGCTCTTTAACTTTCGGGCGCACCTGCTCCTGAGTGTGCCTGTGTCCCTTCCGGGAGATCATGGACGTTGGGGGCCTGTCCCCAAACCTCAATGAGGTCCATGACCTCCGCACTAGTCCAGGAGGGTGCGTGCCGTCTACAGCCCCTGGCTGGCCCCTGGGTGCTGGGGGGCTGGGCGGGGAACGGCTGGCTGTCACTGGCTGTCTGGCTCATCCTGGGGCCACTGGGTCAGGGGCAGAGACTGCTGGCAGGCCTGGCTCTGGCAAGTGCCGTCTGGCCAGAGTCTACCCCTTTAAGGGCCCTGGGGCTGGGGGAGAGGAGAGGAGTTTTCCTGGTTTGGCCCAGAGTGGCCACCATAGGGAACTGGGAAGGGCTGGAGGCCCCCTAATTCGTAATAAGTGTCTACACAGCACTTATTTCGAATTAGCTATTTTGAATTAGGCGTTCCTCGTAGAATGAGGTTTACCAAGTTCGAATTAAGCGATCCGCTATTTCGAATTAAATTTGAATTAAAGATGTTCTTGCACAAGAAGCCGCCAGTGGAGACATAGCCTAAGAGTTTCCTCCCATGAGCAGAATGAATTTTGTGTTGTGCACCAGTACTGAGTTCATGAGGCTTGTTTGGATGTGCCACTGTGGCACCCAAGTTATTAATAAATATTTTATAAACCTTTACCTTTTCTCTCTGCTGCCATGTCTCCTCCCCTTGCTCCATCATCTCCCCTGGTGCCTGCTGCCCCCCAACTCCTCACCCTCCTCTGCTGTCCTGACTCCTGCCCTTCTCACTGCCCTCAGCCCTCCTGCGACCTGCCCCCTCCACCAGCCCTTCTCTCCCCTGTGCCCCTCCTCCAGTAGCCCCACTCTGATCATGTGAGCTACCCCTCCTCATCCCCTCTCCTAACACCTCCCTCTACACACCTGCCCTGCCTCTCTCGTCTGGTGCTGGTCCCTCCCCTGCAGGTGTCTGCCCTTCTGCTTCACCCCCAGAATCGCCTGGCACCTGCACCTTCCCTTACCCCTGCACCCTCCTGGTGCTCCCCCTTCCCTCACTGCCCTGCCCCCTTTGCCCTCTTTTTCCCTGATGCCCACCCCCTCACCACGCTCTGCCCCCCGTTCCCGTCATGCCCCTGTGCCCTCACACATGACTTGCTCCATCGCCACCTTCCTCATGCCCACCCCTTTTTTCAAGCCTTATCCCAGCACCTCCCCTTCCCCCCTCTAGCCCCCAATGCCCTTACCCTCTCCTCTCCCAACATCACCCTGCCCCTCCTCCCACTGACACCTCCCCTCCTGCCCCCAAAAAGAAACACCGGGAAAAAATTCTGTTGAAGGGAAAAAAAAGGGGGGGGAGAGACCAAAGTTGTTGAGCAAAAAAAACAAATTAAAAGAAAACAGCATGTCCCCTTTAAGAGTGAGTGCAGGAACAGGGGAAGCATTGCTTCCCCTAGGTCTTTTGGCCGGCAGCCATTTTGTGCCGGCAGCCTTGGGGAACCAGGTAAGCATGGGGGCTGGGGTTGGGTGGCTGGGGGTGTTGGGGGCCTGGGGTGGCCGGGTGCTGAGTGTTTGTAAGGTTGCCAGGTGCCTGGCATTTTCGCCTCCTGGCCAGGGGAAAAAATCAGAAGATACCGGACATCTCAGGTGTCCGGTATTCTCTGAATTTTTATACCGGACAGGAAGCGAAAATACCAGACTGTCCGGGTAAATACCGGACACCTGGCAACCCTTCGCCTGGCATTTGTCTCTCCTCCACCCTGTCCCTTGGTACCTTCCCCTTTCTTCTCCTGACCTGCCCCCTTCCCCTCAGCACAAGCCCCTTCTTCCCCCACCCTACCCTACCCTACCCTACCTTTTTCCTTTCAGTTTGCAGCGCTGGAGTCTGTGATCGAGCCCCAGCTGCTTCCGGGGCTCCAGACCACTTGCCGGGCCTGGAGCTGGGTCGCGCGGTTTTAAAGTCCTGGGCCGTGACGTCACGCCACGCCCGGGCGTCTCCCCTCTCAGCTGTTGCGTGGCGTTTCAGCACGCCGCGCATGTGCTCCGGGGCCAGGGGGGGATGCTCTGGAGCCGGGGATGGGGGGGAGGGGACCGACAGGTGGGGACCGGGGCCCGCTCCAGGCAGGGCCGGAGCGGTGGAGCAGGGCCCCTGGCTCTGAATATTCCTGGAGCATGGGCATCACAAGCCCATATAACTCGCCGCCTATGGCCACTACTGGTGCTGGGAGACTAGTTCTGACTGGTGGGATCACATCGTTATGGAGTGGTGGGATGACCAGCAGTGGCTCCAGGACTTCCGCATGCAGAAGGCCACCTTCCTGGAGCTCTGCCAGTGGCTCATCCCTGCTGTCCAGTGATGGGACAACCAGATGAGACCTACCATGCCCCTGCAAAAGTGCATCACCATTGTATTATGGAAGCTCTGCACGCCGGACAGCTACCACTCTGTTGGGAACCAGTTTGGCGTGAGGAGATTAACTATAAGGGCCGTACTCAGGCAGGTTTGTCATTGGAGGATGGGGAAGCACTGGAATGGGTTCCCTAGGAAGTGGGGTGGAATCTCCATCCCTAGAGGTTTTTCACTCCTGGCTTGACAAAGCCCTGCCAGGCATGGGGTAGAATAATAGAATCCTAGGGCTGGAAGAGACCTCAGGAGGTCATTGAGTCCAGCCCGCTGCCCAAAGCAGGACCAATCCCAACTAAATCATCCCAGCCAGGGCTTTGTCAAGCCGAGACTTAAAAACCCTAGGGATGGAGATTCCAGTACTTCACCACCCTCCCAGTGAAATAGTTTTTCCTAATATCCAAACTAGACCGCCCCACTGTAACTTGAGACCATTGCTCCTTGTTCTGCCATCTGTCACTACTTTAGAACCTCCCTTCAGGAAGTTGAAGGCTGCTATCAAATCCCCCCTCACTCTTCTCTTCTGCAGACTAAAGAAACCCAAATCCCTCAGCCTCTCCTTATAGGTCATGTGCTTCAGCCCCCTAATCATTTTGGTTACCCTCTGCTGGACCCTCTCCAAAGTGTCCACATCCTTTCTGTAGTGGGGGGGCCCAGAACTGGATGCAATACTCCAGATGTGGCCTCACCACTGTCGAATAAAGGGGAATAATCACTTCTCTAGATCTGCTGGAAATGCTCCTCCTAATGCACCCTAATGTGCCATTGGCCTTCTTGGCTACAAGGGCACACTGTTGACTCATGTCCATCTTCTCATCCACTGTAATCCCCAGGTCCTTTTCTGCTGAACTGCTACTTAGCCAGTTGGTCCCCAGCCTGTAACAATGCTTGGGATTCTTCCGTCCCAAGTGCAGGACTCTGCACTTGTCCTTGTTGAACCTCATCAGATTTCTTTTGGCCCAATCCCAATCTGGACCCTATATCTGCCCTCCAGCGTATCTACCTTTCCCTCTAGCTTAAGGTAGTTGGGGTTGCTCCTGGTGTGGGAAGGAGCTTACACTTGGTGACCTCCTGAGGGCTCTGGCAACCCTGTGATTTTAGATTTCTATGATTCTATAGGTGGTGAAGGCCATCAACGCCATCCTGATGCACAGGGTCATCACCCTGAGCTATTTGGACCCCATCATCACTAGCTTTGCCACCATAGGCTTCCCCAGCTGTGACCGGGGGGAAGGGCATTGATGGCACCCACATCCCTATCCTGGCCCCTGACCACTGTGCCTTGGACTTCATCAAGAGGAAGGGGTACTTTTCAATGAACCACCAGGGCTGGTTCATGGACATGTATTTTGGGTGGTTGGGGAAGGTGCATGATGTCCACATGTTCAGGAACTCCAGCCTCTTCCAGAGGATGCACACCAGGACATTTTATCCCAACTGCACCATCAGGGTCGGGGAAGTGGACATGCGCATCTGCCTCATGGGCGATACAGCCTACCCCTTGCTCCCCTGGCTAATGAAGCCCTACACAGGACACTTGGACCCCATGAAGGAGACTTTTAATAACAGGCTCAGCAAGTGCCACATCATAGTGGAGGGTGCCTTCGGCCGCTTGAAGGGGATGTTCCAGAGTCTCCTCACCTGTCAGGACCTCGGCGACCAGAACATCCCCCAGGTGGTGGTGGTGTGCTCCACAACCTTTGTGAGAACAAGGGGGAGATTTCCTGCTAGGGTCGGGGGGCAGAGGCTGAGCAGCTCAACTGGACTTTGGAGCAGTTCTGCACTGCTGCCATCTGGTAAGCTCATCAGGGGGCTGTGCTCATCCAGGAGGCCTAGAGGGAGAGTTTCAGACAAGGCCACCTATGAGACTCTCCCCTGTGCCTCCTCACAAGGGGCCTCTTCATTGCCACTGCATGCCTTTCCTTCACCACCCCTCCTTTCCCCTGCCTCTCCTTTCCACCCTCCCCAACCCCCCACCTGCAGATACAATAAACCAGACTTTTTGTTTGAAACAGTAAACTCAGTACTTTTTATTTGGGGACTATATAACTAGGGAGGGACTGGTGAAAGAACCTGGAAGGGGAGAGGTGGGGCTCAGATATGTGGCTGGGAGTGGGCTGGGAGTGGCACCTGCCTCGGGTGTGTTGGGACGCCTTTACTGTGCGTGGCCCTCAGTGGCCCCAGAAGGGGCTAGGAGAGCTGAGTGGCGGGTGCAGGTGTGGAGATGGAGGGACTTGGTGAGATCGGGTGCTGGAGGGACTTGGAGCGGAGCGAGTGCCGGGGGTTGGTAGATGACGAGTGTGAGGAAGTGGCTGTGGTGGACCAATTGAGAGCTGCAACCAGGCTCTCCACAGTGGTGGTTATGGAGGAGTACAGGGCATTGAGCTGGTGGGACAGCTGCTGCCAGATCATTCTCCTCAGCTCCCAGTCAGCCCTGCACTCCAGGCGTTCCTCCTCAAAGTTCTGGTTGAGGGATCAGAGGCAGTCCAGGTGTTCCTGCACCAGGTTGTCATAGGTCTCCTTTGTCTGTGGCTCTCGCGGGATCAGGAGGATGATGCGGGAGGTGTTGGATGTGTCATGCTCGCAGCTGGACCAGCTGTGAAGAAAAGTGAGATGGGCAGTCATCCCAAGAGACATTGTGTATGAAGCCCAGCCCTAATCTCTGAGCCAACACTGAAGGTTTCAGTTCAGATGATGGTAATGTGCTTCAAGCAAGGCCATCTGTTGTCTTGACAGTGAGCACATTCCTGCAGAGGCACAGACATCCCAGAGGAGCCTCGCTACCCCCATGTCCCAGGGACAAGCAGGCATGGGAAGGTGCTGGCCAGGCCAGGGGCCTGCAGGGGGGAGAAGGAGGCAGGGCAGGATGGCTCGCCTTCCCTCTGTGATGCACACACACCGGGTCTGGCAGTTGCAGCATCCCACAGAGAGAAAACTTCTATCCCTGCCTGCTCGAGGAGAGGGGGGAAGGTTGGGGAAGGTGTGTGTGAGCGGTAGATGCCGCTTGCTGGGGAGGGTAATACTGGGGTCCCGCCCTCTTCCCACCCCTCTCCCAGCAGGTTCCCATGAAGGGGATTGATGTTCACTGCTTTGATGTGCTTGACCGGGAGTGGATGATGTCCGAGAGTGCGGGCATGACCCTGTGCCATGACCCCAGCATCCTTTGTGATGGCTAATCATGGGATGGTGTCCCATCATGGAGTCGGGAATAAGGCAGGCCTCTCCAGAAACCTTGTGAGAAGGAGCGACAGGTTCTTGTGTGACAGCCTCATGGGGCTGGGTGCTCCGGACTGGCGCTCTGTGTGCACTCATATGCACAGGCTGTTGTGCGATCCCCAGGCTGAGAAGGTCGAGCAAGGAGCATACGGCCTCTCAGAGCCTGCCACCTCCCCCCCGTGTGTAGATAGGGAATGTTATGGAACTCACCTGAATTGCTTTCCCCGGCCACATCTGAGCCTCATGAGGGACATCCTTGGAGGGGGGTACTGGGTCCTGGCTGATGACAACCTCCTGGCTGATGGGCCTGATGTCCAGGCTGACTTGTTCCTCCTCCTTTTCCTGATCCACAACCCTGCCTTCCTGGAGGCTGATGACGGGTGTGTCCAGGCCAGAGTCCATGATGGGGGGAGGGGTGATCAGCATCCCTCTCAGGATGCCACACAGCTGCTCGTAATAGTGGCAAGTCTGGGGCACCACTCCAGAGCAGGAACTTTGCTCCTTAGCCTTGGTATAGGCCTGATGCAGTTTTTTGATTTTCATGTACACCTGGTCTTCTACAGATTTAAATGAGAAAAACATCACAAGCAGTGCTCAGGTTCAGCTAATCTATTACATACTATAAGAAGTCCTCTAATCTTCTCTCTGCTCATCTTTAAAATGGCAGTAATAATACTTTCACCTTTGCAGTGTGTTTTGTGATCTGATTCAAATGCTTTATATAAATGTAAAATATTATTTTGATTTATACCCTTGCTTCTGGGCCAGATTCTGCTCTCACTGGTGCAAATCATAACTAATTCCACTGAAGTCAGTAGAGATACATCAGTGTTATTTCGGAATAACATCTGTTATTCCAAAATAACTATGTGAGCATCTACACAGCTAGCCTATTATTTCGAAATAATTTCAAAATAACAGGCGGCTTATTTGGAGTTTGCAAACCTCATTCCATGAGGAATAACACCTGGAATAATGCCTGTGTAGACAGGGCATCTAGAGTTATTTCAAAATAATTGGCTTCCAACCCTTCCCATGGTACCCTGCTGGCTGTTCTGTCTACACTCATCAAAAATCCGTAGTCCTCCACTTCCTCAGGAGCCCTTAAAGCTGCAGCCTCAGGAGAAAGGGCTTGTTGCAGACAACATGCCCTGACAACCAACCCTGCGCCACCCAGCAGCTGTCACTGCTTCTGTATAGCTCAAAATAAGCGACTCTGCTGCTGCCACCCAGCCCTCCACTGCTCCCAGGGAGCAGTCTCCCACTTCCCAGGACCCTGTCCGGGGACAGAAAAGACACGTGCCTTCCTGATCTGGTGTCGAGATCCTGGACCTTATTGAAGTTTGGAGCTATGGGTATGACTACACTAGCTCGTTAGTTCGAGCTAGGTGGGCAAATGAGGGCAACCGGAGTTGCAAATGAAGCCCGGGATTTAAATATCCCTGTGGAACGAGGAGTACCGGTAGTTCGAATTAGGATCTCTAATTCGAACTGCCTACTCCGTGCCGCGTGTAGCTGCGGGCATGGAGTTCAGACTAAGGGGGATTTAAAAATGGCGGCGCCCGGGAAGATGCAAATGAAGCCCGGGATATTTAAATCCCGGGCTTCATTTGCAACTCCGGTTGCCCTCATTTGCCTACCTAGCTCAAACTAACGAGCTAGTGTAGACATACCCTATGAGACCAAACTCCAGGTTCTTCTTCGAGGATGTCCCCGCGGGTGCTCTACTGTTGATGCTGGGCTTGCCCCGGCGCCGCAGAACGGAGACTTTTCTAGAAGCAGTGTTCGGCTGGACCGTACATGCGCTGCGGTGGCTCGCGGTGTTCGCGCTCTTTTCTCTGAGTGTGCGGTTCGGCCCTCACCAGTTTCTCTTGACCGCCTCAGGCTGCAGACAGGCGGAACTGTGCTCTCCACATGGGTTCCTTGTTGTGAGATTGTTCTATCTGTATATTCTTAGAGTTAGTCATTCTTACCTCTCTCCCGTATCCCGTCATTCATATATAAAAAAAAACAGTTGTTAAATTTTGGTCCTTATAGTAGGTTTTCGTCACCCCCTTCCCCCCCGGTTCGTTCCACATTCTTATTGTACATAGTTAAGTAGAAAGAAAGAAAGAAAGAAAGAAAGAAAGAAAGAAAGAAAGAAAGAAAGAAAGAAAGAAAGAAAAAGAAAAACCGCTGCGAAAAACCGTCCTCACCAGGCTTCAAAAAATGTGGTAAGTGCCGGGAGGCGATGCCGGCTTCAGACGGCCACTCCTATTGCATAAGATGCTTAGGAGAATCTCATGTCCCCCAAAAGTGCCTCATTGCACTCAGCTAACATCCAGGGCAAGGAAGGACAGAAAAAGACATCTACGAGTGTTCCTTTTTGACAAGGCTTTAAACCGCAGAGCTCTGCCTCCGCCCCTCAGCAGCAGACTTCTAAGCGGAGAGCCTCATCCCCCACCACGGCTGTGTCCAAACGATCGAGACCCTCACCTACGAGGTCTCTGCCAACTGAATCCCGCTGCCGGGTCAGCCAGGGGGATAAGCCCGGCATGTCCGGCATTATATTACCGTTCCCTAAATCATCTATGGCGCTGAAATCTAAATCTGCTGTACACCTGGCACCGTCCGCGGCCCCGAGGGTTGCATGGCTCTGCCGGCACCCAAGCCTCCGGCACCAAAGCCTACTACAGCACCGAGATCATCATCGGCACCGATTACCTCGGTCCCGACCGCCGTGTCAGCACCGGCCAGAGACCCGGCACCGGAAGGCTCGACACCACCGGCACATGCTCCTGAGCCGGCACCGAGGGCGACGGTACTGGACGAAGCGGCGCCGATTACCACGGCACCGCATTCTCCTACAGTCGGCACCTAGAGCCTGGCTCCTATAACATCGCCACGCAAAAGCCGTTCTCGCTCCCTCGCTTTCTCGCTGGCACCGTCACCATCTCCGCCGGCACCACGTTCTCCAGCCTACCGCAGGAGCCCTTGTAGATCCTACTCACCACGAAGATTACCATCACCGTTTTTGGATGCGTTTCCTGATCATGACAGATGCCGTTACAGGCACCATTCTTTCTCTCCTGCGCCCTCCAGAGCTTATTATAATTGCTCTTGATCGCCTTCTTCTCCACGCCTCCACCATTGGCATTGCTCTCAACGGTATTATCCTGAAAGATGTTCACCACTAGAAAAACTGTATCGGCATGACGACCTTTACTCCTGAGATTCTTGCAGCAGGTATTCTTACCACTATAGATCTCGTTCCCTTTCTCGTTCTGGTTATGACTGCGGATCGTCCAGACACTCGCCAACTCCTGCTCCTCTCACTCCTCCAGAACGAACTGCTCTACCTCAACCCATATCTGAACCTGACCACACACCTCTCGAAGATTAACCATCAGAGGTCTCTCCAGCGGATTCTTCTCCACCGGACGAAGCAGTCATTCCCGGCGAAGTCTCACCACCAGACGATCTTCGCCAGTTCCAGGAGCTCTTCACCCCTGTCCGTAGTTCCCTCTGGGTCTCCTGTCCCTGTCCTTCCTTCCACGCCCTCTGTTCCTCTTCCCCCCTCCTGCCTCCTATAGCATTTTAAACCTCCCACCTTGTCCTCCGCTGATGTCACTACCTCTGCATCCCCGGGTGCTCCCGGCCGCGTCATCCCTGGGGCGCGCCTGGTGATGTTATTCTCCTGTGCCCCTGGCCGCTCCTCTCCCGCGCCCCTTGCGTCGCTTCCCTTCTCCCCCCCCCCCCGCATGGGCACAAATCTGCTGCCCACATTGCTGCGGCGGCATGCTCCTCTGGCACGTTTCGGGGGTTTCCCAAGTGCAGTGCACCCTCGCCCCATCACACGCCTTCCCCCTCAAGTTTTCCCATATACTCGCTGCTTCCCCTGTTTTGTGTTCGGGGATTTGCGAGAGGCAATCTGCGTTCAGGTGGGTCCTGCCCTGGCGGTGTGTCACTGTGAATCGGTACGGCTGCAGGCTCAAGTACCATCGTAGGATTCGTGGGTTCGTGTCTTTCATACTGTGGATCCATTGAAGGGGGCATGGTCGGTTACCAATGTAAAGCTGTCTCCTAGGAGGAAATAACGTAAAGCATCTAGCGCCCATTTTATTGCTAACGCCTCCTTTTCCATGGTAGCATAGCCCTTCTCCCAAGGGAAGAGTTTGTGGCTTAGATACAATATTGGGTGCTCAGCCCCTTCCTCCTCTTGGGCTAACACGGCCCCTAGCCCCACCTCCAAAGCATCCGTCTGTAATATGAAGGGCTTATTAAAATCGAGTTGGCTTAGCATCGGTGCCTGGATTAGGCCCTCTTTCAGGCTTCTAAAAGCCCGGTCGCATTGTTCCGTCCACCTCCCCTTTTGAGGTTGCCCTTTGCGTGTAAGGTCCGTAAGGGGGGCCGCTAAGGAGGCGAAATCTGCCACAAATAGCCGATAATACCCGGCTAGGCCCAAAAATTGTCTTACCTGTCTTTTCGTGGTCGGTGGAGGGTAATCACGGATGGCTTGCACTTTATCTATTAGTGGTTTGATTCGCCCCCGCCCTACCGTGTACCCCAGCTCCCTTTTCCCGAAGTGGCATTTTTTGGGGTTGGCTGTTAATCCTGCTTGTTTTAATGCTCCCAACACTGCCGTAATATGCTGCAGATGCTGTTCCCAGGACTCACTGAAGATTACAATGTCATCTATATAGGCAGCTGTATAGTCTTGGTGTTCTCTCAGAATTCGATTCATGAGGCGCTGAAAGGTGGCGGCCATGCCATGTAAGCTGAATGGCATCTGTATAAATTGATAGAGCCCGAACGGGGTGGCGAAGGCCGTCTTTTCCTGGGACTCGGGGGAGAGCGGAAAATGCCAATACCCTTTCGTAAGGTCAATCGTTGACAGATATTGTGCCTGGCCGAGGTGGCTCAGCAGCTGGTCGATACGAGGCATGGGGTAAGCATCAAACCGAGAAATAGCGTTAACTCCGCGAAAGTCTATGCAGAACCGCATTGACCCATCGGGTTTTGGCACGAGTACAATTGGATTCCTCCAGTCACTGTGGGATTCTTCTATTACCCCCCATTCCAGCATGGACTGTAATTCTTTTTGTACCGTATCCCATAACTTGCAGGGTAGAGGGTGTATGTTGTCACGTACCCTTTTTCCTGGCTCGGTAACGATGGAGTGACAGATCTGGCTGGTCTGCCCGGGCTGACTGGTCAGTACTTGTTGGAACCACTCCAGTACCATGCGAAGCTTTTCCTGTTGAGAGTCAGTAAGGTCCTCCTCCACTGGGGTCTCACCCGCTTTTACCTCCGGGTCACCCCATGGCTCAAACTCCACGTCCGCCGGACGAGGTTCAATCAGGAGGGCTTCCCGGGGGTTCCACCTCTTTAGTAAATTCACATAGTATATTTTAGTAAATTCACATGGTATATTTGTGTCCCTTTTCTGCTCCCACTTAGCTGAATCTCATAATCCACTTCCCCCACCCTCCTTATTACTTGGAAAGGTACCTGCCATCGGGCTAGTAATTTCGAGTCCCCTGTTGGGAGTAGCAGGAGGACTTGGTGAACTCACACACTTTGGCCCTTTGATTATACTGGGTTCTTTGTTCTTCCTGAGCCTTTCACAAGTTCTCTTGGGCCCACTCCTCCAGGGAGCGTAGGTTTTTCCGCGATTTTGCTACATATTGTGCGGATCTGAGTGCCAGCGATACCTGCTCGTCCCACCCTTCCCGGACTAAATCTAGGATCCTTCTGGGCCGTTGCCCATACAGTAGCTCGAAGGGGGAATACCTCACCAAGGCTTGGGGTACTTCCTGGATTGCAAACATCAGTGCGGGTAACAACTTGTCCCAGTCCCGGGGGTCTTCCTGAACAAATTTGCGCAACATACCTTTCAAAGTCCGGTTGAACCTCTCTACGAGGCCATCTGTCTGTGGATGGTACATGGATGTCTGAATCTTTCAGATGCAGAGCGTTTTACACAGCTCCTTCATCACTCTGGAGGTCAGATTTGGCCCTTGGTCAGTTAGTAATTCCTTGGGTAACCCCACCCGCGAAAACAGTTTTATCAATTCTTCGGCTATCACCTGTGCCGTTGTCTTCCTTAAAGGAATGGCCTCCGGGTATCCTGTCACGTAATCCACAATAACCAATATATATAGGTGGCCCCTCCCTGACTTCTCCAGGGATCCTACTAGGTCTAAAGCGATCCATTCAAATGGAATCCCCACTACCGGGAGGGGAACCAAAGGGGCCGGTGGCACTTTCGTTAATGACGTCTTCTGACACTGGGGACATGAGGCACAGAAATCCTTGATCTCCTGGTACACCCCTGGCCAGTAAAAGCGTTGCAGGACTCTGCTGAGTTTTGTCGACCCCCAGGTGCCCCACCCAGGTGTGGTCATGGGCCAATTCCAGGACCTTCCAGCAGTATTGACGGGGAACCAACAGTTGGGACCTTTCCTCTTGCACCGTCTCTCCTGTCACTATCCTATACAGGCGGTCCCCTCGTACCTCGAAATGAGGGCCTTAGGGTCGAGCTCGCACGTCGCCGTCTGACTCTGGTATCCCTTCTTGCACCTGCTGCCACGCTCATTGTAAGGTCGGGTCTTCCCGTTGATGGGTCAGGAAGTCTCCATCATCTAGTTCCAGGCAGGTCAATGCCTGGTGATCATCTCACCCTTGCCTCTCTCCAGACCCTGGCTTCTTCCCCCTGAGACATTAGGGTCGGGTCTCCCTGTGTGCCTACGCCCTGGAATTCCGGAGTTTCGCCCCACTGTCTTAGCAGGCGGGCAAGCCCTGGCCAGTTTCTTCCTAGTAGGGTGGGATACGCGAGTTTAGGGGTTACCGCTACTTCACAGGCCCCCTCATGCCACCCGTCATTGATATGTATCTGGGTCATGGGATACAAGTGTACATCCCCGTGCATGCAGCGCATCCATACTTGGGGGCCCCAGGGCGCAGTGGGTTGGATAACATCGGCCCGCACTATCGTCTGCCCACACCCTGAGTCTATCACCACCTCCACCAGCTTCCCGTTGATCCGGACTTTACACATTACCTGTGCTTTTGACTATGCTTGCCCCCAGAGGCTCCCTCAGTCTGTCTTTGCCCAACGGTGCAATCCGGAAGGGAGCAGTTCTTCTTGAAGTGTCCCTCTTGGCCGCACTGGTAGCAGGCTCTTCTTGGGGCGGTATCCCTCTTCGGGGTCGATTCCCGTCTTTTTCCCCGGGCCCCCATGGGTCCACTCCCAACCTCCAGCTGACTCCATCGTGGAGCCAACTTCCTCTCCGGCATGGGTCCCAGTGGGAGCCTTCGGTTGTACCCCGGGTGGGCGGTGGCGCTCGTCCCCCGGCCAGGGGATCCCACTTTTCGGGGGGCACTTGGGCCTGGTATCGGTCCTCTCCCTTCCGTACCTTTGGCCGCCATGAAGTGCTCCATTAGCGTGATGGCTTCCTCCAACGAGTCTGGTAAATGTCGGCGCACCCACGTCTGACCTTCCTGGTGTAGAATCTTCACGTACTGCTCCAAAATGACCAGTTCCGCTACTTGTAGCCCCGACTTGTTTTCAGGTTCTAACCACCTCATGCCTGCCTCTTTTATCCGCTGGGCCACGGCTCGGGGGCGTTCCTTTGGGTCGTAGCTGGCCTCCCTGAATCTCCGCCTATACCTTTCGGGCGTGACGCCCAACTGATCCAGAATCGCCTCTTTAACCTTATAATAACATAAGGCGTCTTTCGCCGACATTCCTCGGTAGGCCAGCTGGGCCGGGCCAGACAGGTAGGGCGCCAGGAGCGTGGCCCAATGCTCCTGCGGCCACTTCGCCGCCGAAGCCACCCACTCAAAGCTAACCAGGAACGCCTCAGGATCATCTTGAGGTCCCAAGTTGGCCAGGCGTATGGGGAGTTGGGGCTACACTTCCTCCCCCGTCAAGGGGCTCCACTCAGTGTCACTGGTGCAGTCTCGCGGAGCTCTCGGATCAACTGGCATTGCTGTTCCTGGAACTGTGTCATAATTTGTTGTAGCACCTGTGTCTGCTGTTGCTGCTGTTGTTTCTGGCTGTCCATCAGCCTCTCTAAGACCTTATTGATCTCCATTCCTGTCCCTTGAAACAAATTCACTGTCAATTTATACGAAGTATGTCCTCGTACTCAACCCCTACCGCGGGGCCTGGGACAGTGCCCACATTCTCCACCACGTGTACGATGTTCACGGAACGAACCCTGAGTCCGCCACGATCTAGTTCGTCGGGTGTTGGGTCCCGTGGGTTCTTTTCCCCAAAAAATATAGTCCCTTCGAATCCACCCTCCAGACGCCCACCCTAGCGGATCTCCGTAGGCCTGTTTGGCGCCCTTACCGCCCTCTCAGTCCTCCCTTGTCAAGGGGTTCATGAATTGCTCCCCAGGGGTGGGGAAAGGGGGCTCGGGCCCACCCTCACTCCGAGCCCTGGCCCAGGGCCCTATGGCAGGGAGATTTGTCCCTGCTCAGCGGATGGGGCTGTAGCCCCTAAACCCATCCTCTCTCGGGTTCCACGGCCCAGCCCTGGGCCACTTCTTCCACCACTCCCGTGACTAGTCCCTACTCGACAGAGGGCTGGACTCACCGCTTGCCTCACCCCTGTCCGTAGTTCCCTCTGGGTATCCTGTCCCCGTCCTTCCTTCAACGCCCTCTGCTCCTCCCGCCTCCTACAGCCTTTTAAATCTCCCGCCTTGTCCTCCGCTGACATCACTACCCCTGCATTCCCGGGCGCTCCCGGCCGCGTCATCCCTGGGGCGCGCCTGCTGACATCATTCACCTGCGCCCCTGGCCGCTCCTCTCCCCTGCCCCTTGCGTCACTTCCCTTCTCCCGCCCCTCCCCCGCTCGGGCACAAATCTGCCGCCTGCATTGCTGCGGTGGCGTGCTCCGGCTCCGCCACTTGTTCCCTGTGGCGCGTTTTGGGGGTTTCCCAAGTGCGGGGCGCCCTCGCCCTTTCACACTTCCCTACTAGGATGGGGAGCTCACATGGGTGCTATCTCAGCACAAGACCAATGGTCGCCCCTGGAGACAAGTCTTCATATAAACCTAGAACTGCGTGCAGTATTCAACGCCTGCAGGTACTTCCACGCGATGATACAGAACTCCACAGTCAGGATCCTCACGGACAATGTCACAGCCATGTACTATGTAAATCGCCAGGGCAGAGCTCAGTCTCGCTCCCTGTGCACGGAATCTATCCGATTTTGGAATTGGTGCATTTGCCACAGCATAACACCTATGGCATCCTACTTACCTGGAGCTACGAATGTGACCACCGACTTCCTAAGCAGGCACTTCTACACAAAGCACGAGTGGGAGATTCACGACCGGGTCCTCCACGCAATATTCCAACGTTGGGGGACTCCTGTAGTGGATCTTTTTGCTACCTACCACAACAGAAAATGCCACAACTGCTCCTCCAGAGCGGGCCTCGGTCCGGGATCCATGGGGATGCCTTCCTGCTCAACTGGAAAGGACCCCTCCTATATGCCTTTCCTCTGATACCGCTCATTCCAAGACTCCTGCAGAAGGTGAGGACAGACTGAGCCAAGATCATATTGATAGCCCCAGCTTGGGCTCATCAACATTGGTTCCCCTTCCTTCACCAAATGTCGCTTCACACACCGATCCACCTTCCAGCCCTTCTGGACCTTCTGACCCAGAACCAGGGCCATCTAAGACATCCCTAGATCCACACCCTGAACCTCGCCGCGTGGTTCCTAATTGGTTAAACCCTTCTGAATCCTTATGTTCGGCACCAGTCAAACGAATCCTCATACATAGCAGACAACAAGCAACTAGAAATACCCTCTGCAAGTGGCGTAGATTTGCCTCCTGGTGCATCGCAAAGCAGCAGCTTCCAGAGGTGGCTCCTCTCTCCATCATCTTGGATTACACATTGCACCTAAAAGATACAGGCTTATCCTTATCGTCTCTCAGAGTACAGTTGGCAGCTATCTCAGCATTTAGACCACCAATGGATGGAACCTCTGTCTTCGCCCTCCCTATCACTAGAAGATTCTTCAAGGGCCTCGCAAATATGAGCCCACCACGAAATCCAACCCCTCCTCCCCCATTTGGAATCTAAACGCGGTCCTTGAAGCCCTCATGGCCCCAACATTCAAGCCACTGGCTTCTACACCATTGCAATTCCTAACTATGAAAATGGTATTTTTGCTCGCGATAACGTCAGCACGCAGAGTGGGAGAACTCTCAGCTTTAATGGCGACACCACCATATACTATCTTTCACAAGGATGGAGTGGTACTAAGACTCCACCCAAGATTAATTCCCAAGATAGCATCTGCCTTTCACGTCAACGAGCCGATAATCCTGCCGGTGTTCTACCCGAAACCTCATTCCGCCTCAAGAGAAGCGGCCTTTCACTCACTCGACGTACGAAGAGCCCTAGCTTTCTACATTGACCGGACAAGACCCTTCAGACAAACCGATCGTTTGATTGTATTGCTGGCTGACAGATCAAAAGGGCAACCCTTATCCGCTCAGCGGATTTCGAAACTAATAACCAATTGCATAAGAGAGTCCTATGCAACAAAGCGTATACCACTCCCTATCCAACCTCGGGCCTACTCCACCAGGTCCATAGCGGTGTCGACGGCTTTCCTTAAAGGGGTTTCCTTGAAAGACATATGTAGAGCGGCCACCTGGTCCTCATACGATACCTTTGTCAAACACTATGCCTTACTCCAGAGTAGGCAATCCGATGGGGCACTGGCGACAGCGGTGCTCTCCACAGCGGACAAATAGGGACTCCTCTTTTATCCCTTCTTCCGTTGTGGTGAATACTGCTACTCAGTCACCAGCAGTGGAGCACCTGCGGGGACATCCTCAAAGAAGAAAGCGAAGTTACTCACCTTGGTGCAGTAACTATCATTCTTCGAGATGGTGTCCCTGTGAGTGCTCCACTGCCCGCCCCACTCCCCACTTCGGAGTCCGCTTTATGTTTGTGTCTTGCAGACTTTGAGGCAGCTTCGAGGAACTGGCGGGGGCCGGACCGTGCGCTCAGAGAAAAGAGTGCGAACGCCGCGAGCCACCGCGGCGCATATGCGGTCCGGCCAAACACTGCTTCTAGAAAAGTCTCCGTTCTGCGGTGCCGGGGCAAGCCCAGCACCAACAGTGGAGCACCCACGGGGACACCATCTTGAAGAACGATAGTTACTGCACCAAGGTGAGTAACTTCGCTATCTTCACATCAGACACCGGAATGCCGACATCTATGGCTGCATGGCTGACAGCCTGGCCACCGAAAGGCACATCAGCACCCAGGAGCAGGTGCAGATGAAAGTTAAAGAGCTCTGCCAGGCATATATCAAGGCCCAGGAGCATAGCTCCCACTCTGGGGCAGAACCCCACACCTGCCCCTTTATGAGGACCTGCACTGCTTACTAGGGAGTGGAATACAGAAGTCGATGAGAGAATGATCAGTGGTTGATTTAGCAGCTCTTGGCACCAAAGTGGCCCAAAACCTTAGTGGCCTAAAATTTCCCAGTTTGGCTTCAGTAGCCTCTGGGGGATAGAGCCCGATTCTGGGAAACTCCTGGTGAAATCTGGATTGTTGGCAACTCTATCATTGTCACAAGAAACAAACATCTTAGGCATCTAAGCTACATGTGACTCCAGGAGAGAGGTTCCTGGTTGCGGATCCTTGCTTAAGTGCCTATCTCTATGAGAAAGACAGGATTTAGGATACAGCCTTATTACCAGCATCTTCATTTACTAGCTTTCATAGTTCCCCACCTAGACTACGTCTACACTGCAGAGTTTTTGTGCAAAAAACAGGTGGAGCGTCCACACCTCAAGCGCAAGAAAATTTACAGTAAATCAACAGAACAGAGGGGTTTTTGCAGCATAGTTATTCCTCCTTCTACAAGGAATAACTCCTTTTTGCACAAGAGTTCTTGAGCAAAAAGGTGTGTGTGGACAGGCAGAAGGTTTTTTTTGCGCGAAAACAGCCTATCGAAAGAAGCACAGGTGCCCTGGTGGCCATTCTGTTAATGGCAATCAGAGCTTTCTTGCGAGAGAGTGTCCATGCAGTCTGGACACTCTCTTGCGCAAAAGTGCATCACTTTTCCGATGTGCTTTTGCAGAAGATCTCTTCTGCAAAAAGCTTCTTGCATAAGATGCCTGCAGTGTGGACGTAGCCCTCGTGTGCTGGCTTTTGTGGGTCAAATTCTAAAGTGCATTTCTCTCCCCAGGACTTGCATAGGCACTTAACTTGAGTTTTGTGGATCACAGTGTTGTTCCTGTCATTTTCTAGGCACCTAAATGCCAAGTGTTGTGACACTGAGGGTTGTAACACTTAATTCTCTTTGTAGATCTGATTACTAGTACCTAGCTCAAAATCTGAGCCTCTTTTAGGGCCACCTGTTCCAGTCCAGCCTTATCTTCTTCACCTGTGATGTTGCAGGAAATTATATCATTTAGAAACCTCACAATTTGAGAATACCCACAAGTCAGGCTGATGTTTAAATGACCTCATTTTTACCTATAGTAGTTTTCAGACACAAAATGGGAGCAAGACTAAAGCACCTTTATAAATCAGCCCCTTATTGTTATCTGATCATCTTGGGTCTGATTTTTCTCTCACGGAAATCTATGGAAATTTGGCCATTGATTTGAAAAGGGAGAGCAAGATGAGGCCTGTTCTCTAGAATAAGAGCATGTACCATAGATTGATAATGCTGCAGTGCACATGAACACAGCTGCCTTACTCTCACTGGAATCTCTAAATGGGAAGAGGTTTGCCTGAAATTGCTTCCAGTATTCTATGCTTTAGTTCTTGTTCTAGATACAGAACATCATATAATTAGAAAAACATATTATACACCAAACTCACTTTGATAAATGTATTTTTAAAGCATAACAAAGACTATGACTGAAGTCCTGCCAAAATGCATAGGGTATTCACATGTATTATATTGTAAACATAATATGATTATATTGTATGTTGTCATAATAATTGGCAGTGGTCTAAGAGTCAGTCATTGAGAGCTTTGTTCATGTGATAATAAATGACATGTTACTTGGCAGCAAAACTTGTTTTCCTTTTGTTTTTCTTAGTAAATTAGTTTCAAAGATGTTTTGTGTTTTTAAACCTTCTGTTCCAGTCCCCAGATTTCTTTATGTCTTTGTAATGAGATTTGGGAAGCTCTCTTTGTAAATGGTTTTCACTCAATGCTGTTACAACAGCTATTTTGTTCATTTTTCACAAGCTGTGACAGTCTCATATTAGAAATCTATCATATACACTATACTACCTATCATATATATCTTCAGCACACAGGAGTGGATTGAGACAAAGTCATTGGGATCCACAAGCCCAAATTCAGCAGTGAGTCCAGTGCAGAATGGAACATAGAAGTTGTGGAGAAATTGTGACTCTTGGGTCCAGAAAATAATTTTCTCATATAAAAATTTCTCATGTAGCAGGGATAGTTTAACTGAGAGTAATATTTTCTTTCTAGGCCTGATTCTTAAGCCTGTATTAATACTAAATATACCATGTTCTCATGCAAGCAGTACCAATGGCTTCCAGATGACTACTTATATAATACAAGCTAATCAATGTGAGTAAACATAGCAGAATCAAGCCTTGTATTTGCAATGGCTCTAGAGGGACAGATCTTTCATCTGATACATCAGACTCAACAAGATAAACAGCTAGGAAAAAGCATTTTATTGCATCAAGCTGATTTCAATTATCCCAATCAGAAATGTCTTGCTGTTGCTTTACAGCACAACCTTTCTCCTAGGAAGCACTTCTTTTGGGAGCCAAATAATGTACATGCTCTAGGGATGTGTGCGGTACTAAGGAAAAAATCATGACAGATTTATGTGGCATAGATTACAAAAACCCTTATTGTGAGGGTATTTGTAAGGCACACAGAGTGACTTCCAGATTAGTCGACATTAACATAAATCTGGCTTGGCCCAAGGGAGGAGGCTGCTTGCGTTGGCGTCTTGTCTCCCATCAAATTAAAACTTAGGGTGCTGGAGGGCCTAACTCAAAATAAGCTACGCAAATTGCAATTGTGTATCTTATTTCAAAATACCTTATTTCTATATAGGGAGCGTCTACACAGCACTTATTTCGAAATAGTGCAATCTTCCTCTGACTTTCCTTATTCCTTGTATAATGACGGTTACAGGAGTCAGAGTAAGAAGTCCTCCAGCTTGACAGTATTTTGACACTATTTAAAAATAACTGCCTGCTGTGGAGATGGGGACTAAGTTATTTTGGAATAGTGTTGCAGTGTAGACGTACCCTTAGACTCACTTTCAGGATCCTGAACAACTCCACCCCTGCCTACATCCCATTTATTGCCAGGCTCTACCCTTTTTATATCATACACCTTTTGCCAGGGGCGGACTAGCAATTAAAATAGGCCCGGGAATTGGGTTTAGAACGGCCCACTTTTTCACATCAAATAATTTTTTTTAAATGTACTCTTTGACCCCCATTAGCCACACCCCTGACCCCTGTTAGCCACACCCCCTGACTCCCATTTACCAGGCCTCTGGAGGTAACACTCTCGGGGCAAGATGGACACATGACCAGAAGTAAAAGGTGTGATGTCACCCCTCTCTAAGGACTTTTCCCACCATCCTCCTACCAATAGGGATTAGTTTGGCCCCCACCAAACCCCCCTCATGCAACTATCCTGCAATTGCATTAACCCAATGTGTGTGATATTAACTCGGGCCCAGCGGGGGCGGAGAGGCTGAGGGAAGTGTTCCCTCTAAGAGTTTCCTCTCATGAGCAGAATGAATTTTGTGTTGTGCACCAGTACTGAGTTCATGGGGCTTGTTTGGATGTGCCACTGTGGCACCCAAGTTATTAATAAATATTTTATAAACCTTTACCTTTTCTCTCTGCTGCCATGTCTCCTCCCCTTGCTCCATTAGCTCCCTTGGTGCTTGCTGCCCTCTCACCCTCCTCTGCTGTCCTGACTCCTGCCCTTCTCACTGCCCCCAGCCCTCCTGCGACCTGCCCCCCTCCACCAGCCCTTCTCTCCCCCCTGTGCCCACTCCTCCAGTAGCCCCACTCTGATCACGTGAGCTACCCCTCTTCTAACACGTCCCTCTACACACCTGCCCTGCCTCTCTCCTCTGGTGCTGGTCCCTCCCCTGCAGGAGTCTGCCCTTCTGCTTCACCTCCAGAATCCCCTGGCACCTGCACCTTCCCTTACTCCTGCACCCTCCTGGTGCCTCCCCCTTCCCTCACTGCCCCTACCCCCTTTGCCTACTTTTTCCCTGATGCCCACCCCTCACCACTCTCTGCCCCCGTTCCCCTCAAGCCCCTGTGCCCTCACACATGACTTGCTCCATCCCTGCCTTCCTCATGCCCACCCCTTCTTTCAAGCCTTCGTCCAGCACCTCACCCTCTCCCCCCCTAGCTCCCAATGCCCTTACCTTCTCCTCTCCCAGCAGAACCCTGTCCCCTCCCACTGACACCTCCCCTCCTGCCCTTTTCCTCATTGTCTCCACTTGGCCCCCTGGCATTTGTCTCTCCTCCACCCTGTCCCTTGGTGCCTTCCCTTTCTTCCTGACCTGCCCCCTCCCCTCAGCACAAGCCCCTTCCTCTCCCACCCCTTTCCCCTATTTTTCTCCCTTCCCCTCCCCTTCCCCGCCCCTCCCCCACCTTCTGCCTTCCAGTTTGCGGTGCTGGAGTCTGTGATCGGGCCCCAGAAGTCCCCGCAGCCCTGGCCCCAGCTGCTTCTGGGGCTCCAGACCACTTGCCGGGCCTGGAGCTGGGTCGCGCGGTGCAACTCTGGGCCGGGGGGTTTTAAATTCCCCGGGCCATGACATCACGCCACGCCCAGGTGTCTCCCCTCTCAGCTGTTGCGCGGCGTTTGAGCACGCCGCGCATGCACTCCCTCAGCCCCACTGTGCCCCGTACATGGCTGGCGCCGGGAATTTAAAGTGCAGGGCTGCAGCGCCCTATCACAATCCCCCTCCTCCTCCAGCAGCCACCAGCCAGCCCTTTGGCCGGCCCTTTGGAGGACAGCCCACCGGGAAATTCCCGGTATCCCGCCGGGCCAGTCCGCCCCTGCCTTTTGCTAGCTCAAGCTCTGATCTGCCCTCATTGAAGTCAGGACAAAAATCATATTGATTCCTGGGATACAGGGTATAGCCATTGATGTCCCTTGTTACTCTCTTGTCTCCATGCCTTTTCTCATGCATCTCCATACATTTGGAAAGTCTTTCCTGATCCGGAGCATCAGGCATCCTTAGTCTCTTCTTTCAATTCAAATCCCTCCTCAAAATCCACCACTTTCAATTAGATTTCCACCTCTGATTTCATTTGTACTTTTACTAAGTTATTTTTTAAAAAGGAACTAAGGAGATGTATGTGTAGAAAAACACATCTCAACTTCTTCTTTTTGTAACCCTTGTCCTTCCCTTAACCCACACTTAACATGTCCTTTGTTATCTTCCTTTTCTGTGTTATGTCTCATTTAGATAGCAAGCATCTTGGGGGAAGCATCTTTCACTTCTGTGTAAATAACTATGCATAACTATGTGTTATGTTAATAACAATAGGGTTCACCTACTACAGTTGATGCCTGTTGCTCATCAGGGCCTCATTCAAGTGCCAACTGCAGTACTATGCAGGCTGCATACCCAGCCAGCAGCTGGGGGATTCTGCAGTAGGAGGAGTAAGAGTTGCAGAATCAGGCCATTGGGGTGGTTCTGTAGTAATGTCTTACTTGTATAGACAGATATAACATTATTCTGTACAGCACTCATGGTCCTATAGCATCTTTTGTCCAAAATCCCAGTGTGCTCAACAATCTTTTCCAAAATATTTATACATATTTTTTTCACCCACCACTAAATACCTGCATCTCTGTCCCAGCTGCTAAGCAGCATTTGGGATTAGGAATACTACACAGAAGCATAGAAGTGTGGGGCTGGAAGGAATCTCAGGAGGCCTTCCAGTCCAGCCCTTTCCATGCTAAGGCAGGTGTTTGTCCAACCAATGTTTAGATACTCCAAAAAAACTTGTAAAAACTTTAGCTGCTTGGATTCACTCGGATGCATTTGCTATCAGGCAAGAGTTTCTTTACATTCTCCAAACAACCAGTACTCTGTAACATGCTCACCATCAACAAGGGAAGAATAGTGTGATGAGTTGAAGCTTCAATGAGCATTTTAGGTTGGCAAAATGTTAGTACCCAAAGTGGAGCTTAGCCAGGTCACTACCTCTGCTGAAAATGCCACTGGGTTTATAATCTGGGCTGGCAGTACAGCACTCTTCTAACAGCAGGATTGAGTCCAGTAGGGTATGTCTACACTACAGAGAAGATTGAAGCTGCTGCTATTGATCTTCCAGGGTTCAAATTAGTGGATCTAGTGAAGACATGGTAATTCGAACTGAGAGGGGCACTCGGGTCGATGCCAGTAGTCCTTGTTTCCACGAGAAGTAAGGGAAGTTGAAGGGAGAGTGTTCTCCCTTCGACTTCCTGGAGTGTGGACAGCGCCAAAAGAAGAGTTAAGGTACTTCAACTTCAGCTACATAATCAACATAGCTGAAGTTGCGTATTGGACCTTATCCCATAGTGTAGACATACCCATACTGACTCATGTGGAAGAATGCCATCTAAAGAAGCAACAGTACCAGCAGTGCCTAAGGAGTACCTTGGCCTGACCCAGATTAGTTTATGAGATCTTTTAAAATTGCAGCAAAAGGTGTTATATCTCCCTAGGAGGTTGATTAATAAACGAATACAAATTAAATAATTGTTTAAAACACATTGATGTAAAACAGCTCTTATAAGAAAACAGTGAAGAAAGGCCTTTTCAAACACTGTAAAGCTCTTATTTAGTGCTATGGTTTCATCTGACGTGTGATGACACTGCTGCTGTGTGTTTCCCTCACTCAGAGCTGGTGAGACATGCCTGTGCATATTCCTTAACACAATGGCTGGGTCTACATTGGCAAGATTTTGCGCAAAAGCGACTGCTTTTGTGCAAAAACTTGCCGCCTGTCTACACTGGCCGCGAGTATTTGCACAAGAACACTGACGTTCTAATGTATGAAATCAGTGCTTCTTGCGCAAATACTCTGACGCTCCCGCTCAGGAATAAGCCCTCTTGCGCAAGTGTTCTTGCGCAAGAGGTCAGTGTAGACAGGCAGCCAAGACATTTTGTGCAAAAGCAGTCTAAACGCAAAAAAGCCGTAGTGGCCGCTTGGACGCTCCGTACCTGCAGGCAGCTCCGGACTTCCTGGTAACCCGAGACCCCTTAAAGGTAGACGCAGCCTGCAGAGGCCACGAGGCAGAAGACTTTTTTGCTGCCTCTGCCCAGAGCTCTGCCACGCGGCTCTGCTGCCGTCCCCAACAGCCACCAGAGCAGGATGGCCGCTCCAGGGGGGTAACAGCCACCCGCACCCCCAGCACAGGAGGCCCCAAGGGGCAGAAAACGAAGGGCCCCATACTGGTCCCCGGGGGAGCTGGAGGCCCTCCTGGACCTGTGGGAGGAGGAGGAGACCCTCCATGACACCCACTCCCGTCGCCGCAACGCGGAGATCTTTGACCGCATGGCCCAGGAGCTCTCGCACCAGGGACATCCAGTCCGGACCCTCGAGCAGGTCCGGGTTAAGGTGAAAGAGCTGCGCCTGGGCTATGTCCGGGCCAGTGAGGGCCAGGGGGCAGGAGCCGATATCTGCCCCCACTACCAGCGGCTCCACCGCATCCTGGGCCAGCCAGCACCCCACGGACCGTCCGTCCCTGTGGACACCTGCAGGCACCCCCCTGTCAGCAGGACCAGCGAGGCGGGGGAGGAAGATGAGCCAGCCAGCAGGTCGGAGGACGAGGGCAGCACTGTGACCCTGCAGATGGAGGTCGTCTCCGGCAGCCCCAACGTCTCCCGTGCGTCCTCAGAGGCCGGGGAAGGATCCACCAGTGAGTGTTGCACTTTGCACTCACAAGAGTGGGGGGGAGCCAGGCTTCTGGAGCGGGAAGGGGGAGAACACGTCACTCAGGCCACGTGAGCTGAACGCTGTGTAGCATTAGCAGTATGCAGCACGTGCAACCACGTGCAGCCTGGTGACCGAGCGGCACGTGGCCGCGGCAGACAGCTCCAGGGCATGCCTGGGACCGTGCTGCTCACACACATCCGGCAGGACCAGGGGGGAAGGGTGGATGCTGGCTGGAACCAGCCAGGGCCCCAGGGGCTCTGGCCAGAGCCCACACCTCCGCCAAGGGTGCAGCACACAGAACGGCACACTGTTCCCTGCCTGGCTGTGAGGCACAGCCAGCTGCTCCTGGGAAAACCGCAGCATCACAGCCCTGTGAGCATGGCCCCCACTGAGCCCCTCGCCTGCTCCCGATGCCTTGGCTGGCCCCCCGAGGGAAGTCCCCACTGCGGCCACTCATGTCCCTGGGCTCCCGTGTGTGAGGGCTAGCGAGAGGGGGAGGGGGGAAGTGCTCGGGCCGGCCCTAGGGCCACCTGAGTTTTGCTGCAAGGATGGTACACTCCCCAGTCACTCTCCTGGTTCCGTCCAGGAGACATCCCACGTGATGGGGATCTGAGAGCCCAGACCACGTCTGCCATATGTGCTCCCAGGCACTGTGTGGGGATTCATCTTGCTCCCTGTCAAACACCATTGATTAGCCCAAAGCCTCACAGCCTCCACCGGCAGGGAGTTCCACAGGTTAACGCAACACAAGCGCCCTCCCACCCTCCATGGGGCCAGGACACAGACCGGTGGTTACAATACATGGAGGAGGACCCTACTCCAGGGGCGGTCCTGTATGCAAACATACGACACGGGGAAGGGGGGTAACCGAGTGGGCCCAAGCCACACTACTGTGGTGTCACCTGGGCTCAGGGGTGGAGGGCATGGGGTGTGGGGATGGTGGCCGGGCTGCCTCACTGACCCATCCTTTCTTCTGTTCCCTGCAGCGGGACCAAGCAGGAGCGGGGAACCCTCCAGCCCTGCAGCAGCGGCAGCACCCCCAGCCGCCCAAGCACCAAGCCAGCGGGTCCGGCAGCAGGACCAGCTCCTTCGGCGGCATGTGCAGGCCATCGAACGGGTGGAGGCAGCCATCACGCGCCGGGTGGAGGCGGACTTGGAGTGGCGCCAGAAGGCCTGGGGCCCCTTCCAGGCCTAGTGTGTGCGCATGGCAGATGCCATCTCTGCCCTTACCGCACACATTGGCCATGCCATACATTATGGCATGGCATTGCCCCATGCACCCGCCATCCCTCCCATAGCAATGCCCGTGCCCCCTCTTGCTCCTGCCCTGTCATGCCCCCTCCTGCTCCTGCCCCTCCTGCTCCTGTCATGCCCCCTCCTGCTCCTGCCCCTCCTGCCCACCTCCCCCTGCTGCCTGCCCCAACGCGGCATGATCCCCATGTGCAGGTCCGCCCCCGCAGAAGCAGTCACAGGGGCCACCCCTCCCAGCAGTAGCTCCCCCCTCCCAGTTAAGAGCCTCCTCCCACTCCCACCCTACATCTCCCCCCTCCCCATTGTAAATAAAAAGTTCAAACGTTGTGTTCCAAAAAAACCTGTGTTGGTTGTTTATTGGGAGGTAAGGGGAGGGGAGGAGGGAAGGGTTGGAGATGGGAGGGAGATGTCAAGGGAGACAGAGGCGACCCTACTATGGGGCCTGGGAGAACATCTCCATCAGGGCCTCCCGGATGCGCGCCCCATCGTGGTGCGCCTGGCGGATGGCAGCTGCATGGGGCTGTTCGAAGGCCTGGCCCTCGCCTGCCATCCATGCCGGGAGGAAGGCCTCCCCCCTCCACTCCACGAGATTGTGGAGCACGCAGCACGCGGCCACTACCTCCAGGACATTCTGCTCACCCATCTCCAGACGGGTGAGCAAACAACGGAACCGGGCTTTCAGACGCCCGAAGGCGCACTCCACTTGGTTGCGGGCCCGGTTAAGGCGGTCGTTGAACTGGGCCCGGTTGTGGTCCGGCCGCCCCGTGTAGGGCCGCATTAGCCAGGGCAGCAGGGGGTAGGCCGCGTCCCCCACAAGACATGTGGGCATGGGCACGTCCCCGACAGTAAATTCCCGCTGGGGAAGTAAGTACCCGCCTCCAGCCTGCCAAACAGGCCGGAGTTGCATAGGATGCGGGCGTCATGTGCCCTGCCGGACCAGCCCGCATAAATGTTCAGGAAGCAGCCACGGTGGTCCACGAGGGCCTGGAGTACAATTGAGAAATACTCCTTTCTGTTTATAAAATGGGCCGCTCGATGCTCCAGGGCACGGACGGGGATGTGGGTTGCATCCAGGGCTCCCCCGCAGTTGGGGAACCTGAGAGCAGTGAAGCCAGCCACCGTAGCCTCCACGTTGCGCAGGCGGATGACTCTCTGGAGCAGGACGTCATTGATGGCACGGACGACCTGCAGAAGGGTGCAGAGAAACACAGGGGAACACATCACATAAGGCAGGGTGAGTGCGTGCTCCCTTGGGCCTCCCCCCCGCCCCGTGATGCCCTCTGTCCTCACACACACACACACACACACACCAGGGCCCCCTCGCCCCACGGGCCGCCCCCCCCCACCAGCAGGCCTGTGCAAGGGAGGGATGGCACAAACCCCTGGGTGACCCAGCCTGGAGTCTTGCCTGCCCCTGGGCATGGAGTGCAGCACCCTCCCCCCCACACACACACTCCCCCTGAGACTTATCTGCATGACGACGGCACCGACGGTCGATCTGCCCACCCCGAACTGGTGTGCCACCGATTGGTAGCTGTCCGGGGTGGCCAGCTTCCATAGTGCGATGGCGACCCTCTTCTCAACTAGGATGGGTGCCCGCAGCCAGGTGGTGGTTCTCTGGACCGCAGGGGTGAGCCAGGCGCATAGCTCCAGGAACGTCTGCTTTCGCATGCGAAAGTTCCAGAGCCATTGCTGGTCGTCCCATTGCCCCAGGACCAGCTGGTCCCACCAGTCGGTACTGGTGTCCAGTCTCCACAAGGACCTCTGCATGGTGGGGTGGGGATGGCACAGGGACGCCATGGCCTCCCTGGTGAGGGGAGTCCAGAGCGACCTGCGCCTTGTGGTCCTGGAGGAGCAGTGCAGCAGCCTGGAGCAGCAGCTGCAGGCACTCCAAAATGGCCGGAAGGGGCCAGAGCAGGCACAAGGCCACCCCTGGGTCCATGGCACAAAAAACAAGGCTGAGATAAAAAAATCAGCCAAAGGCACTAAAAGGCACAAGGCAGTGGTGTCCAAAAAGGCAGAGGGCAACCACAAAAACTGCTACAGCTGTCAGTCCCTGCAAGAGGTCCTATAGCACGCAGCAGGAGAGAAATGGCTGTCCAGGGAGATCCCTTTAAGCACGTGTCTCAAAGGAGCTCCAGCCCCCGCCCCCGAAAAGGGCTGGTGTCCTTTTGCCCTCTTCAAAATGGTTCCGGGCTTCTGCTTTTGCGCAAAAGCGTCCGCCAATGTAGACGTGTTTTTGCGCAAAAGCGCATCGTTTTTACGATGAGTCCCGGCCCAATATAGACGCTTTCTTGCGCAAATACTTTGAACGGAAAAACTCTTGCGTTAAAAGTATTTGCGCAAAATCATGCCAGTGTAGACGTAGCCAATGAGTCTTCAGGCAAGGTATTGTGTGATTATAAGCTGCAGATGTTTCAAGTGTTTTTCTCCTCAGTATCCTGATTGCTAGTTATGTGGTTAGTCAGCTTTTGAAAACAAGGTTTGGACATAAAGACCCTATTCAGCCAAATGGGACATGTTAACATGTTTTCATTTTTACATACTTGGTCTGAACAGCAAGATGCATATTGAGCACATAGTGAGCAAAACAAAATCCTGTCAGAGGGGTTTTAATGGCATAGGGAATAATTAAAAATTGCCCTCTTAGGTTTTTAAAACCTCTATAAACTTGCTCCAGTCGATCTAACAAACCTTTGGGGGGACTCATTCCTACTCTAGTGTGGTGTCTTGCACTTGCTCTATTTAGGGGCTGCTGGGAGCCAGTGTGGTATGCGATACAGGTTAGGATAGGCCTAAGGCTTCCATGACTTGTTTCCCCCACTGTCATAGCCTTCATGAACCTTATGGCAGTGGGAAACCAGGGAGTGTAGAAATGCACAGCCACATCTCCTCCTGCTGCTTGTCCTGGAATGACCTTTTTGGGAGATGGGCAGGTACAAAGTGGGCAGAACCAGCTCTGTATCTGGCAGAAAAATCCAGGGAAGGGGGAAGGCATGGCCTCTTCCTGCTCTTGCCATTTGTTTGTAGGGAGATAATAATGTATTCTATGGACAAGTGTTGTATTGGCTGTAATCCTGTTCACAAGGCAGTATTAGTACTTCTTTTTCCATCTGTCCAGGAGTAAAGGTCAATAGGTTTGGACAGTATTGTTTTAGCACAGCTGATCTATAAATATGTCACAAGGAAACCACTGCATATGAGCAACTTACTGTGACACTTTATTTGATCTTAATGTCTATAAATATAAAAAACAAGGAAGAAGCAGCGTATGACATGGCTATTTATGGAAGGGCTGGATGTCATTATTACACCACACTGAGAGTCAAGCAACTGCTGCTGAAAAAAAAATCAATGGTGTTAAGTAATCATAAATTAAAAATTAAAAACCCTTCCATGCTGTTGTGCACACTTGAGCCCAGATCTTGCCTCCATGGAAGGACAGAGCACCTATTGAATCAATGGGAGCAGGGGCAAGTCCTTCCCCCCTTATAAACCCTCTTTTCCTTCTTTTATTGCACTTCTGATTGGACTTTTTTGCACATGAAAATCCACACTCTGATTCTCAGCCCAAGTAAGTGAGAAATATGGATTTCAGTGAATGTTGGCTTAACACAACATAGAGTATTGCTGAAATGAATGGAGTGGAGTCATTTCACTTCAGTGCAGGTCTGGGTTGGGGAGTAGAATACATTCCTTGCATAAGTAGGGGCACAGACAGGCAGTACCACATGGGTTTCTTGTGGACAGGAAAGATTCAGGTTGCATGTGGTACATCATTAGAGCCCTAGTGGTAGAGGCTTCCCAGCGTTTGCCCTGACTTAACACATCTGCTCCCTGCTCTGGCTGCACCCCCTCCTTGGTCATTGCAGTGTCAACCATTCTGGGCCACATCGCTGTCCAATATCTTCCCCCCACCCCCCAGCAGCAGTGAGATTTCTAAAAGTGAGATACTTTGTATCACTGCAGAGCAAGCCAAGCCTTCTGCAATTGCCCATTTCAATTTGTGGTTTTGTCATGAACCTCGCGATAATTATGTTTTTCCTTAAAGCCCCAGCTCGAGGAGTCAAATGGATATGTGATGATTTCAGTCTTCATTCTTAAAGGAAAAGTTAGTATTTAGCTTTCATGGCTGTGGAGAAATGTGACCTCAGTGTACCCTAAAGATTCAAAAAGCAGAGGCAAATAAAATACCAAATCTACAATTTTTTAATAACTCTATGGTCTTAAAGCCAATCTCATAATTTTTGGATATTTGGGATTGGCAATACTGTGGTCTTTTCACAGTAAAGCAGGGAAGCAGAGCACAGGTGGCTGGGAGAGAGTGGCAGCCAGATGTGAGAGGCATGCACAGAATGCAAGTAGTTGCCCCTCACTCCCTTAGCATCCAGGGAATGGGCTGAAAAGCAAGCTGTGTCCTAGAGTGCACAGCTGCTGCCTCCCCCCCAAAATTCTGCCCTTGTCAGCGGAGCATTTTAAATTACCTGGGTGCAGCAGGCAGGTGTGGAAATTCACGGGGTGGGGAGAATGTGCAGGGCAGCAAGTGGGTCTGGCAAACACATGGAGGGAAGTGCACAAGGCAGGTGGCAAGCGAGGGGAGAGACCTGGCCCCAAACTTTGCTGGAGCCCTGTCCCGGGCCAGGAATATTCCTGGTACTGGGGCAGCATGGACCCATATAACTCGCCACCTTTACCCACTACTGTGTGAGGCTGCTTTGCAATGAGGAAGGAGAGAAGCATTTAACAACAGCAGCATCAACCAAAAAAACCCCAAAAACTGTAACGTCCAAAAAATTAAAACACAACAGTCCTTCATTTAACAGTCCTCCACATATGTTTTGTGCTCCCTAAAATGTATGTATTGATCATTTCTCTAAAGAAATATTTTGCCCTAATGAGAAGGTAGGAACCATTTCTTCTATATAAAGGCCATGAGACTATTTATGCTTTCTACCATGTTCATGTGCTAATTATCAGAGGAGCAGCCAGCAGGAACTGCAGTTAGCTGAGCCACAATCCTTTTGAATCCAGACTCTGTTGTTTCAGTCTTTTGGGAGAAAAAAATGCAATTGTCACATGACAGCTGATTACACAGTGACTGGATTGTTTTTAACTATGGTTTGTTTTGGGAGAGAGAGTGACTCTACAGTTGGGAAATCCCCAGTACATGACTCAGTGCAGCTGTATTGGATCATGTGATCAAAGTTTACTGCAGACCAAAGTATTTCACAGTGTTGCATCTGTAGGTATAGATTTCCCACATGTTGCAGCATTCAGGTGATTGCCAGTCATTCCTTGTCTTTCAGAATTTGCATCAGAGTTGGTGCAGCAGTCAGTTTTTAACTTATTTCTGTTGTGTTGTTAACAATAAAAACAGATGAAGTGATATATGAGGAGAGTAATAAAAGGAGTCCTAAGACTGACAAGAAATTTTAGCATGAAGGACCCTCATCTTCAGGTCACCCACTTTTGTGCCATGGTGTCAAAGTGCAGTGAAAGTTAGGCAAACAAGAAGCCGTGACTTCTGCTCTTCTGCTAAACTCTGTTTTATTGCTACCCAGTCCTCCCAAACTCTGCCGCACCACCTTGTTTGTTTATTTCACCTTGTTGTTGTGTCCTGTTTGAAATTAAGATTGTGAACTCTCTGTGGCAGGAACTGTTACTTGTCTGTCCAGCGCCTAGCACAATGGGATCTGATCCTTGATTGGGGTTTCCAGAGGCTACCATAATGTAAATATAAACCAGTTCATCAACATTTTGACACTCTCCCCTAAAAGTCAGCACTCCTGTTAATATGCTCCTCGAAGAGACCCTCCCTCTCAATAATCATCTCCATGGACTTTGCTCTCCCTTTCAAGTGAGGTATCAAGATCACCCTAGTAAGTATCCATCAGCTGTGTCACTTCAAGTGACCATCTGTCCTGTATTTTAAGGGATGTCGTTGTTTTGGTGCCTAGCATCCTGTGCTCCATATCCAGTAAGAAGTTACAAAGAAATATTTGACTTAATGAAAAGCCTGCATTCAGGAAACTGTCATGAAAAGGATCACACACTATAAGACAACTAGCAGACATACCCAGCATTGCCTGAGTCCTTCAAGGCAGGGGCAGGTGGTGCAGGACTCAGGGCAGGGCCTCAGGAATGTGAGAGGGGTGCAGGGGGTTGGGGGGGTGCAAAAGTGAGGGTTGGCGAGTGAAAAGGGGCTCAGGGCAGTACAGGCTCCCTCAGCTCCCTGGCCACTAGGGATGTTTTCTCTCCCCCCAATCCCCTCTCCCAGCTGCCAAGAGCGTTTTTTCTCCCCCTAGCCCTGTCCTGGCTGCCAGGGGTGTTTTTCTCCCCCTAGCTCCCCTTAGGGTTGCCAGATGGTTTCAACAAAAATACCGGACACACTTGACATTACACCACAATCTACATTTCATCTTATTTAGAAAATACCGGTCATTTATATTTTCTTATTTATATTTTCTCAATTTTTTTCCTGAACAGAAAGCTCAAATACTGGACTGTCCAGTTCAAAACCGGACACCTGGCAACCCTAGCTCCCCTAGCTGCCGGGGCCTTTTTTCTCACCCCAGCCAACCCGCAAGCCACCAGGGGCCTTTTTACTCCCCCACCCCTCTGGTGCTCTGGACAAGAGTGGGCGGAGGTGTGGGGGAGGAAGGGTTTGTGGCAGGCGGGCTACTTACTCGGTGTGCTGGCAGGCAAGATGTCAGAGACTCAGTCCTGCTGGCCACTCCTTTGGTGGTACGGCTGCCTCCAGTGGACACTCTGCAGGATAGCTATCCCCTGTGGGCTCGCTGCCCCCTGTGATCACTTTCATATCGCATCTTCTGAACAGCAGCCCCTCCCTTTGCATGTTATGGAAAACAGTACTTTTCCCGGGGCTTCTGGTTGTCATAGCACAACCAAACCCTGACCATTGTTTTAAGTTAGGAGAAGAGGAAGTTCATACCAAATTTAGTGGTCCTAGCTCTTATAATTTAGGAGGAGTTCTTGAACAATGGACTCACAGACAGACACAATCTAAAATCTATATATATAGATTGCATTTATTTTGTACCATAGTAAAATATTGTGGGCATGATATCCCTTGAAAATAAACTTGGCCCTGACTTTTCAGAATTGCCCTTCTTTAAAACATAGGTTCTTGATCTATAGTTTATTGCAAGTCTGACTCTGATCCATTTTGACCTTGCTGACCAGAGGCTTGGATTGCAAAGATCCTGCCTCAACCTGCCTCTTCCTAGGGTTTGCAAAATGTTTAGGAGTCTAGTCTTTCCTCATTGTGCATGGATAAATCTCAGTCACTACTTTTTAAATAGTGCCCTCTTTGACCAAGTTATCACTTCTTCCTGTTGCTGTGATACTAGATTAATTATTTTAAAGCATCTCAGAAGTGAAAAATATTAATGTTGAATCAGATATTTGAAGGGATCTCAGTCTGGTGTCTACACATATGCCTGCAATTTTGCACCTTCAGATTGAAGCAGTCAGCTGTAGGGAAACACCAGAGTACTTAGAAATCTACTAACCTGACTTCATGTGCAAATTAAGTTATTAGTCATCTGTTACAGTTTGTGCTCAGATGATTTCATTCTTTTACAGTTGCAATTAACAAGAATGCACAATCGTAGGTACAAAAATAGATGCCATTTTAAAAACATTATCTTTCTTTTTTTAACAAGCATATCTCCAAATTCATTTGTATTATTTCTGATGCAATCCTGATGTGCCTGACCCTTTTAAAAAGACAAATCCTTGTAGTGGGGAGTCTAAGGACTTGACGGAGTGACAATCTAAGCATTCTCCACTCTCACTGATTTCACTAGCTAAGGGCAAACATTAGCTAGTTGGTGAAAGGACAGTAAGAGAGAAAAAAGTGGGTGAGGGTTGTGGAAAGGATAAGGGTTATAGCAGTAGATCATAAGATGTGATGTTATTATGCACCCAGCTTGCTGATTCCCAATTTTAGAAATGATTCTTCATTATATACATTTGAGGAAGCAACGTCAGGCAAGAGCAGAGGTCCAGATTGATTTATCAAAGGAAAAGAGCCTGTGCTTACATGTGCCCATGCCTGGTGGGTACTTACATTGGTTCTGAAAGGTATTGGTATTGTGCATTTCCTTATGCCTTTCCTAACAATTTCTCAATGAAATCTGACATAAGCAACCATTTAGGATGACAGTCCATTGCTTAATGTATGTGGTGTTCTAATACAGTGTGAAGGAAAATACCTATTGAATTGAACAGAAAATTATATATCTGTGGTAGAATTTAATAGGGTGATTCAAAAACACCTTAGTAAAGTTAGCATTTCTGTTAAATTCCATAGAGGAATTATTATGGAACCTTCTTAGTTTAATACTTATTACATTGTATATGATAAGGAAAAAGAACAGGTTTATCTGCAGTGGGCCAAAGTCACTATGGTATTATTTCATTGAAAGCAATGAAGTAACACCAGGGATGAACTTGGGCCCAATTATGTTTACAGTTACTTTGGATTTGTCTCTTTTTAAAAAGGAGTTTGCCTAATAAAAGTAGTCTTTTTTGTAGGCTCCACTATATCATCTTTAATTCTAAAATTTAATTCTAATTTGTCCTAACATATCAAGGCCTTTATCCTCACTGAGGACTAAATTCATGGCAAGTCTAAGTTTAAAAAATTAAAACCATTTCTTGAGTTATCTATTACAAAAATATAAAATGGCCAAAAAGAACCACAGAATCAATATGTCTGCAAATTACGTGCTAATGAAAGTGCCTCTAGAGCCTTAACTTCAGCAGAGATTCTGATCAGTTTGTGGTTATGGACCAATCCTGCAGGTTGTGGAACTTTACTGATAGAAGTCAGTAGAGGTGCTTATAACTTCTTGACTGGCTCTTAGCATTTCATATTGTTAGGTTATAAATCAGAATCAAACATGGGAACTGTCCGTACCTGCTTCTGTTTTGCTTCGTACATTAGCCACATGCCTTCAGGAATCCATTGAGTTTTGCTTACACTCATTGGCCATGGATGTACTGGGGTGCAGTCAGTTATCAGGAATGATTTATGGGTTCTGCACTTTTTAAAATGCCTCTCTCTGCACTATCCACTTGGCTAATATGACAGATGTGTAGTGCCTTATACCCACTAGATTATATAATGTGATGTGACTTGTGCAACTTCACATGACTCAGCACAGTGTGATGGGTCAGTTGACAGTTTTGAGAACAAAATGCAGTAATTAGGGAAACTTTTCTTTCCTCATTTTTTAAAATGAAACATTATAGAACAATTGCATGCTGAGTAAAAGGTGCCTGATTGTCAGCATTGGAAACTGAAGCATTTTCTTTCCCCCGGGACAGGTACAGCATAGATAACAACAGCAGACAACAGCTTGCCCTGATGACTCAATTCAGACATAGAAGGACAACCCACAGGAATGAGAAACCAGTTCAGGGCCACCAACCATGGCCTACTCCTCCTACAAGCCTTTTCTATACCAAACCTCTTTTCTGAGACTAGCAACAAGGGGCCTAATCCCAGTTCTGTTAAAGCCAATGGCAGAACTCCCATCAGCTTTCAGTTGAAATAGGACAAGGTCCAGGATATCCATAATGGTGCTACTGTACTTGTGTGGCAAATCTTTGTTTTGCTACAGAGACTACATCTTAGTTGAAATAACCAATTTTACTTCACTTAGTTCTCTAAAGCCAAAACCTTCAAACCTTGATGTCTAAAATTCAAAAGCCAAGTACATAATTAGGCCCCCATCCATCAAAATACTACTTAACTTACTTAACTGCAATGGGACCAGTCACATGCTGAAAGATAAGATAAGTCACATGCTGAAAGATTGCTTAGGTAGTCTACTGGACTGGGGCTGTTGGGCACCATACATAAACGGTGTGATTTTCAGAGATGCTGAGCATTCATATCCATTATTCATGTCAATAGATTTAGGTGCTTACTTGTAGGCTCCCAAGTTTGAAAATTATGCCCTAAATCACCATCACACACTTTGCATGGAAAGTTTTAATCATGTTTTTCTCCGACTGCACCTACTATTGAACTTTTAAGCTAATGTATTCAGTGATAAAAATAAATACTGCACAGAACAAGCGAACATGATTAAATAGAAGGGTTAAGTGTAACTGACACTATGTAACTATTCTCTTAATACTATCTGCAGGGTCTTTCAGCATCTGTGTCAAAATATATTTTTCTCCTTTTCTCCTTGAGGAAATCTAGGAATAGATGTTGATGGGACTGAACAACTTTGAGATATTTTGTGGTGAATGTCTTTGGAACTATCCTACTTCCTATCTATGTTTTCCAGAGTTTCTGCTCCCTAGCAAACGGGGGTTTCTGTGGCTATCTCTAGATTTTTAAATTTGATTTGCAGCATAAGTTGACCAAAATGGGAAGGGAAGGAAACATGACATTATAAGGTTCAACCCTGAGGAGAGGTTTGTAACATCTTATCAAAGAATACAACATTGGATCCTGCAAATTGTTGGTTACTTCCTAAGTGCTAAGTGCCCTCAACTCTACTGAGATCAGCATCTACTTTGGTAGGGAAAAAATAAGGGACATTTGCTTTCCTGTGTACTTGTTTCTGTCCTCCTCTCTGTGTATACTCCCTTCTCCTTGTGCTTAGTTAATCTACATTAGCTATAGTACATCCCAGGCTACGTCTAGACTGCAGAGTTAAATCAGAAAAAGATACACAATTTGCGGTACACAAATTGTGTATCTTTTTCTGATTCACTATTGAAAGAGGCTTTTCTGAAATTTGGCACGTCTACACGGCACCAAAGTTAGGAAAAAAGTGCTCTTTGGACACATCCCTTATGCCTTGTAGAATGAGGTTTACAGGGATGGCGAAAGAGCACGTCTGCTTTTTCACAAAAAAAATTTTTCGGAAAAGCAGACACGTTCCTTGCACACGGCATTGCTTTTTCAGGATACTTCTGGTATCCTGGAAAAGCAATGCAGTCTAGATGTAGCCCCCGGGGAGGATTCAACTAGGTTAAAGGTATGTATTTGTAAATACAATTTAAATATTCAGCCAACAAACTATGATGATACCAAAATTCTAAGGAGCATGAACAGTAGCTCTAGGCCAGATTTTGGCCCCCACCAATATTGTCTGGTACTGGTCTGGCAGTGCAAAGCAGCCCAGACTGCTTCTTAGGGGATTTCCCCAGACTGAGGGATTGCCAGATGGGTAGGGCCAGTGTAACTAGCTATATGCCAGTCCTCTTGCATTCCCTTAGGTAAATTGTAATTGGGGAGCCACACCTTTGGTTCATCCTTTGTTGTTGGTACAGCCAGCTTATAGGTGCATAGCTGAAGTAACTAAGGGTACGTCTACACTAGCCCCCAGTTTGAAGTAGGGAGGCTAATGAGGGCGACCAAAATTGCTAATGAAGCGCGGGATTTAAATATCCCGCACTTGATTAGCATATTCCCGGCCGGTTGCCATTTTGGAAACTGACTAGCCCGAAGTAACTGCCCGCGTCTATACGCAGCAGAGAAGCGGGATTCCGAGATAAACCCCTTAGTTCGAATTAACTGTTACTCCTCGTGGAATGACGTACCCTCTGAGAAGAATCAGGCCTTTATTTTTTGATATAAGCTAAATTTTTAATGATACTAGTGGATGTATTAGAGTTGGGCCCAAAGTAGAAACCCAGATCCAAACACCCCTGAACTTTGGGAAGCTTGGTCCTAAATGTGATGGCCCCCCCATGCTTTATGAGAATTGGCTTATGAATATGAATATGCATAACTTGAAGATGCTTTATGCAAAACAGATCATGTAACATTTCAGTTTTACAGTTAGAATCTGCTGAATCTGTATATTTTATTTGTGCATGTATCATTCTTGTGTGTGAAGTTAGAAATATGAAGTGTGAATCTGTTTATAGTTCTAAATGTGTTAATAAGGACCATTAATAATGCTTCAGGTATTTAATGACGAGGGGAGCACCCTAAACTCGAAATAAGATACGCAATTTGCTCTATTTTGAAATAGCTTATTTGGAAATTTGGCACACCTACACCGCGCCAAACTTCGAAATAACGTGCTATTTTGAGCCATCCCTTATCCCTTCTGCAACAAGGTTTACCAGGATAACGAAATAGCGCACTGTTATTTCAAAAAATATTTCAAAATAACGGACGGCTTGTGTAAACACAGGGATAGCTATTTCGGGATACCGGAGGTATCCCAAAATACCCATGCACTGTAGACATACCCTCAGTTTTCAGACAACTTGTGAATGGTCTTGTTTGATCTGTAAACTGTGGTTAAAACATGTGATCATGCCAGCTAATATTGGAATCCATCTTGAACCTGGCATTCAGAATGATCTGGACAAACTAGAGAAATGGTCTGAGGTAAATAGGATGAAGTTTAATAAAGACAAATACAAAGTGCTCCACTTAGGAAGGAACAATCAGTTTCACACGTATAGAATGGGAAGTGACTGTCTAGGATGGAGTACTGCAGAAAGGGATCTAGAGGTCATAATGGACCACAAGCTAAATATGAGTCAACAGTTTGACGCTGTTGCAAAAAAAGCAAACATGATCCTGGGATGCATTAACAGGAGTGTTCTGAGCACCACATTTCAAGAAAGATGTGGAGAAATTGAAGAAGGTCCAGCGAAGAGCAACAAGAATGATTAAAGGTCTAGAGAACATGACCTATGAAGAAAGACTGAAAGAATTGGGCTTATTTAGTTTAGAAAAGAGAAGGCTGAGAGGGGACATGATAGCGGTTTTCAAGTGTCTAAAAGGGAGTCACAAGGAGGGAGAAAAATTGTTCTTCTTGGCCTCTGATGATAGGACAAGAAGCAATGGGCTTAAATTGCAGCAAGGGAGTTTTAGGTTGGACATTAGGAAAAACACTGGAATAAATTACATAGGAGGGTTGTGGAATCTCTCTCACTGGAGATATTTAAGAGCAGGTTAGACAGACATCTCTCAGGGATGCTCTAGACAGTGCTTGGTCCTGCCATGAGGGCAGGGGACTGGACTCGATGACCTCTCGAGGTCCCTTCCAGTTCTATGATTCTGTGTTTTTTTCCATGGGGATAGGGAATGCCAAACAAAGGGTTCCCTCCTGGGGAAAGTCTATTTAAGCAATGAGGAACAATCAGCTTTTGTCTTCAGCTGGCTTTTTGAAACTGTCTGGCCCATCCTAAAAGGATATCTGTCAACAAAGAACTTTGAAGAAGATATAGAGCCAAGTCAGAGTAAAAATCAACTCTGGTTTGAAGCTTTTAGCTGAGATAAGAATAGCTGTTTAGCGTAATAATTTCCATTTAACACATTTCTTAGAGGATTGGAACTAGCTAAGTGTTTTTGTTCATTTTAATTTAGCAACTTACTTTGATCTGACAGTTTTCACTTTCAGTCACTTAAATCCTACTTTTTGTACTTAATAAAAACACTTTCGTTTATTATCAAGCCCACTGTAAATAATTCTTACCTGGGGAGAGGGGAGAGGAGCAACCACGGTGCATCTCTCTCTTCCATTGATAAAGTAGGAGGACCTTATGGCTTCGTCTACACTGCTGGTTTTGCTGGCAGTGAGTATGCAAATGAGGCTCAGATTAGCATACCACAGAGGCATAAGGATCTTGTGGAAAACGGGGTTTTTGTGCAAAAAAACCCCGTCCACACTACTTTTTTTTCCACAAAAACCCTTTGCGCAAAAACAGTGTACATAAATTATGCAAACAAGGTGCGGTGGTATGCTAATCCGTGCCTCATTTGCATACTCACTGCCGGGAAAACCGGCAGCGTAGACAAAGCCTATAAGCTTTTTTGTGTAACACTTTTACACAGAGCAAGATGGATTTATTTGGGGGTTTGGTCCCATTTGTGGGTTGGTTTCCTGGGTGTCGAGCTCCTAGAACTGAGTCCTCCCAGAACTGAACTGGTTCAGTGTCTGTGCTGCTCTTCAGGGGGGCTGTTCCTGTGCCTTGTCTGGGGAAGACCAAAGGGTCTGGTCCAACAGGACAGAGTGGTGGAGAGCCCCACAGAGCAGGAAGACAGGTATCAGTGGCATGATCAGCACACCAGGGGACAACTACAAAGGGACTTCTGTGATTTCAACTTATCTCACATCCAGTTCCAAACTTCACAGCTGGCCCCTTTTTCAACAGTAGGCTGAATCGGAAATCTGTCATGAAAGGAAGAGTTTGTATTAGTGTCTGGTTCTGGATCGGAACCATCTCTGTTAACTATGGATGTAATTTTATCTTTCAATCTTGATATTTTTATTTAATGGCATGACTGTGCTAGTGAGCAAAACTTGCCTACATTCAGAATTTGCTGGTGGAAAGCATAAACCATTTAACAACAAGATCTATGGAAAATATGAGTTAGGCCCACATGGCATTTCAGAATTCATTTCCAGTCTACATGATCTATGATTGGGCCTTGTTATATTGAATGGATACATTTAGAATTGTTTTGTGCCATCTCATACACAGGAAAGAAATTCCAAACCCATATAGTTTATGTCTATGTAGGAATAAACTTGCTTACAATATTGCTCAATCCTGGATTCTGTTCTTTTCCTAACATTTGCTTTAGAATTAAATCCTCATTGCTGCCTGAGGCTATGTCTACACTGCAGGCTTTTTGCACAAGAAGCTTTTTTCGGAAGAGATCTTCCTAAAAAACTTGTTGTGAAAGAGCACATCCACACACAAAAGCGCATCAAAAAAGTGATGCACTTTTGTGTAAGAGAGTGTCCAGACTCATTGGACGTTCTCTCACATAAAATGTCACCTGAAACCAGTTCAGCCAGGGCTCTAGGTTACCCGTTGCCTCTGAGTGCTGGTGCTGGAGCCCTGTAGAGACATGCACTTAAAGGGACCCCCCTGGACAGCTGTTTCTCCGCTTCTGCTCCATGCTTGCCTACTTCTTTGAGGGATAGCAAAGCTCTCACAGTGCCTGCTGTGGTTGCCCGCTTCTTTCTTGGGATGCCACAGTTCTTTTCCTGTGCTTTTAAAGTGCTACATAGTCCTGTTTTTTGTTTCAGCTACACCAGACTAACACGGCTACATTTCTATCACTATTCTTTTCCTGTGTGTGACATGGAGCCGGAGCTACCCCTGGGCATGTGATGGCCCCACACGGCCACGCTGCAGTTTTTGCAGCACTTTCTGCCAGCTGCCTTCCTGGTCCTGCATGACCAGGACCCCAAGTTCATTCTGGGGACCCTCTCCGTGGCTACAGCTGCTCCAATCTGGCAACCGCAACCCAGTGTGCAGAGGCGTTTTTGGAGGCTGGAGACCAGTTTGGACTGGTGGGACCAGCTAGTCCTGGAGTGGTGGGATGACCAGCAGTGGCTCCAAAACTTCCACATGCAGAAGGCCACCTTTTTGGAGCTATGTGCCTAGCTTGCCCCCGCCCTCCAGAGATGCGACACCCACCTGCGGCCCCCCTGGAGAAGCAGGTGGCAATCGCCCTCTGGAAGCTCACCATCCTAGACAGCTACCGGTCAGTAGGCAACCAGATCGGCATGGGGAAGACCACCGTCAGGGCCATGGGGAAGACCACCGTCATGGAGGTAAGGAGCTCTTGGGCTGCAGTCTCTGCAGGGGGGTGGGGAGAGTGTTGCATAAGCGGGACCCTCGGGAAAGAGGGACTGGGGGCTGTGGAGTGGGGGTAGAGGGGTGAAGACCCATCCCTGGGGGCTTGTGCCATCCCGCCTTCACACAGCCCTGCCGCTGGGGGGGGGCGACCTCATGGGAGGTGTCTCCTGGGGTTTTGGGGTGGGGAGGGGAGGGGAGCACAGTGGGCACCTCCCAAGGACTAAGGCGCCTCCTCTCTCATTCTCTGTTTTGTGTGTTTGTTTGTCTCCTTCTGCAGGTTGTGAGGGCCATCAACTCCATCCTGCTGCAGAGGGTTGTCTGTCTGGGAGACCTTGACACGACCGTGGCTGGATTTGCTGCCCTGGGGTCCCCGAACTGCAGGGGTGGGATCGATGGGACCCACATCCCAATCTGCACACCAGATCATCGAGCAGCCCAGTACATCAATCGAAAGGGCTACTTCTCCATGGTGCTGCAGGCCCTGGTCAACCACTGAGGACACTTTACATACATTTTTGTCAGGTGGTTGGGCAGGGCACACGATGCCTGAGTGTTCAGGAACTCTAGCCTGTACAGGAAGCTGGAGGCGGGCACAGTCTTCCCCCACTGTAACTTTGCAGTTGGGGACGTGCAGATGCTATTGTGCATCGTGGGGGACAAGGCCTACCCCCTCATGCCATGGCTCATGAAGCCTTATACCGGCCACCTGGATCCCAGCAGGGTCCTATTCAATGCCCACCTGAATTGGGCCCGGCTCCAGGTGGAGTGCGCCTTTGGCCGCATCAAGGCACATTTCTGCTGCCTCCTGACTCGCCTCGAGGTGGGGGAGCATAACATCCCTGAGGTGGTGGCAGCATGTTGTGTCCTCCACAACATTGTGGAGAGGAAGGGGAAATAAATGACTGGTTACTTGAGTCAGGACAAAAAAATTAGAGAACATTTTAGAATTTGTACCAGACAGCTTTATGGGTTGTTTCTCTCCTCCATTACAAGATGAGGAGTGTAGTCTAGTGTCCCTGTCTGGCAATATTGAATCTTCTCACTAAGTGTATGATCCCATTATTGTGCTGACACTCCTATATGGTGTCCCAATAAATCAATAATTCTACATAAAGAATTGCACCATTCCTGCCTGCCCACTTCCTTTCACTCCACTGAGTCCTGCGATTAGATGGGACCATCTTATTTGTATTAGATTCTCAAACAGTAGTCAGTGCCATGTGTGTGCATTTGTCAGTTACCACATATGTCACAATTTGTAGCACAAGAGTCTCTTCCGTTATTACACTGTCCTCTAGTGGTACCTTCTTTTCTGAGCAGCCTTCCTATCACATACAAATAAGCCTTTTGAGATGCGTTCTCCATTAGTATGTAACATACTTGAGGAAGAAGACTACTACTACTACTACTAGTAGCAATAACATTTAGCAAGAAGCTCTACAAATAGAAAATATATTTGTAACAAAGCTTTGCAGGCAGAAGCAGTAAGCATGAGGCTACGTCTAGACTACAAGTCAGAAGAGATCTTCCACAAAAACTTCTTATGCAAGAGCACGTCCACATATAAAAGCACATCGAAAAAGCAATGCGCTTTGCGAAAGAGAACATTCAGACTCATTCAATGCTCTCTCGCATAAAAGGCCACCTGGAAACACTTCAACCAGGGCTTAGGTCATCCCCACGTGCTGGTGCCGGAGCTTTGCAGAGACGCGCTTAAAGGGACCCCCCCCCAAACAGCCATTTCTTTGCTGTTGCTGCCTGCTTGCTACCTCTTTGAGGGACAGCAGAGCTCTCACAGTGTCTGCTGTGGTTGCCCTCTTCTTTCTTGGACACCAGAGCTTTTTCTCTTGTGCCATGGAGCCGGAGCTGCGCATGTGATGGCCCCACACTGCCATGCTGCAGTTTTTGCAGCATTTGTTGCCAGCTGCTTTCCTATTCCTGGAGGACCTGGACCCTGAGCTCTTTCTGGGGACCCTCTCGGTGGCTGCAGCTGCTTCACTCTGGCATCCACACCCCACTATACAGAGAAGGTTCTGGAGGCTGGAGACCAGTTTGGACTGGTGGAACCAGCTGGTCCTGGAGCGGTGGGACGACCAGCAATGGGTACAGAACTTTCTAATGTGCAAGGCCATCTTCCTTGAGCTCTGTGCCTGGCTAGCACCTGCCCTCCGGAGACACGACGCCCACCTGCAGCCCGCGATCCCCCTACAAAAGCAGGTCGCAATCGCCCTGTGAAAGCTCGCCACCCTAGACAGCTACCGGTTAGTGGGCAACCAGTTTGGGGTGGGGAAGTCCACCATCGGGGCCCTCCTTATGGAAGTAAGGAGCTCTTGGGCTGCAGTCCCTGCACGGGGGGGGGGGCGGGAGGAGGAGAGTGTTGGGTAAGGGGGACCCTTGAGAGAAGGGGGCTGGGGACTGAAAGGGGGTGGAGTGGGGTTGGGGGGAAAGCCCTGGCCCCAGGGGCTTGTGCTGTCCTGCCCTCATACAGCCCTGCTGCTGGGGGGGGGAGCAGCTTCATAGGAGGTGGGTTCTGGGGTGTTTGGGGGGGGCAGGAGAGGGAAGGGGAATGGGCACCTCCCAAGGGCTCACGTACCCTCTCTCTCATTCTCTGGTGTGTTTGATTGTCTCCTTCTGCAGGTGGTGAGGGCCATCAACTCTCTGCTGCTGCAGAGTGTCATCTGTGTAGGAGACCTGGACGTGACCATGGCCAGATTTGCTGCCCTGGGGTTCCTGAACTGTGGGGGAGCCATCAACAGGACGCACATCCCGATCAGAGCACCAGAACATGGAACGGCCCAGTACATAAATCGAAAGGGCTACTTTTCTGTTGTCCTGCAGGCCCTAGTGGACCACCGGGGACAATTCACAGACATTTTTGTTGGGTGGTCATGCAGGGCACCTTTAGAAACTCTAGCCTATGTTGCAAGCTGGAGGCGGGCATCTTTTTCCCACGCCGGGACTTTGCGGTGCGTGACATGAACATGTCACTGTGCATAGTGGGTGACGTGGCATACCCACCAATACCCTGGCTGATGAAGCTGTCTACCAGCCGCCTCGACCCCAGCCTGCCTCAACTGAGCCCAGATGCAGGTTGAGTGTGCTTTCAGCTGCCTCAAGGCACACGTCTGGTGCTTCCTCACCCGCCTGGATGTCGGGGAGCACAACATCCCTGAGGTGGTGGTGGCGGCATGCTGTGTGCTCCACAATATTGTGGAGCGGAAGGGGGAGGCCTTCCTACCGGGGTGGGGGGCAGATGCTGGCCGCGAGGGCTGTGTATTTGAGCAGCCCCAGATAGCTGCCACCCGCCAGGCCCATAAGACTGGGAGGAGGAGTGGGGCTGCTTGAGATGCCCCCTCGGGTGTGGGGACCTTGTCAGGGTTATGTTGGTCTGGGGGCCACAAAGGGGTGAGCAGGAGGGGGGGCTAGAGCAGGGTCAGGGATAGCAAGGGGGCAGGAGGAGGGGCCATAGGTATCACTTGGGAAGGGGGCCTGGGCATTGCTACGGGAGGGAGCACAGGCATGGCATGGGGAGGGATGAGAGGCATAGCAGGGTGGGCAGACGGATGGGCAACGGCCATAGGAGGGGGGACAGGAGGGTGGAAGCCCGGAGCAGCAGCATCAGGCGGGTGTTCTGCCATGCGGGATATGCTGCCACACATGGTGTCACAACGTGACATCAATTGGTCCCAGGCATACTCCCGCCACTCCAGGTCTGCATTGACCCTGCGTGCCAGGGTGTGCTGGATGTCCCGGAGACCGCAGACATGCTGGCGCATCAGGTCCTCCTGCACCCTGGCTCATCTACAGCTGCCCCGGACTCTGGCAGGTGGCTGCGGTGGTGTACCTCAGCCTTCTGTCCCAGTTGATCCAGCTGTGGAGAACACACAAGAAAGAGAGGCAGTCAGTCATCCTTGCAGATACTGTCCCTGAGGCCTTGCCCTCCTCTGTGAACAGTGACCACAACATTCTGTGGCCCCCAGGAGGGGATGTCCCGGATGCAAGGCCATGTGTGGTCTGCACAGCACACCCTGTCTCACAGGGGCCCCAATGTGCCCAGAGGACCAGGCTGCCTGTTTCCCCTCCTCCTCCCCACACACACACCAAGGACAGGCAGGCAAGGGAAGTGTCCTACTACAGTGGGATCTCCTCATGGGCAGGAGCAGCCTGGCCCTCCCTGGGGTTTACACACACAACTGCGGCTCACTGTGATGTTTGTGGGAGCAGCTGCTGCTGTGCTATGTGTGGCACTCCTTGGTCTGTGTGGGGTCGTGCCAATGCCCTTGTGGCTAGCCTGCTTCCAGCCGGGTGCAGGCCGGGTGGCCTCTCCCGAGCTTGGCAGCAGGATCCCGGGTGTGTTCAGGGGCTGCCTGCTGTGTCCACATGCTGCACCCTCCCTCTGCATGTGGTTGCATGTGCACGGATGGCAGCACAATGTGCAGCCTGAGCAGCCCAAGTGACACTCGCCCCCCGCTCCCTGTGCATCCGCCTCCCCCACCCTGTATGTGTGACAACTCACCTGAAGATCCCTCTCAGGCATCCGAGGAGGCCTGGGAGACGTCCTGGCTGGCAGTGACCAGCTTGAGGGAGAGGGTCATGGTCCCCATCTCCTGCTCCTCCTCCGGCGTGGATGGCTGGCCTTGGCCCTCCTGCTCCTCCTACTCTGAGGTGACCTCTGGCCAGATGATTACAGGGGTCTCAACCCTGGAGTCCACCAGGATGGGTGGGGAAGATGTTTCCCAACCCCCCAGGATGTGGTGGGGCCCTGCCCCTGAGTGCTTTCAGTAGCTCAGGTAGCAGGCACTATAGAAGAGAAAAATAATACTGTTTTTACATAAACAAAAAACAGGACTATGTAGCACTTTAAAGACTAACAAGATGGTTTATTAGGTGATGAGCTTACTCATGGGTCTGGCCCACGAAAGCTCATCACCTAATAAACCATCTTGTTAGTCTTTAAAGTGCTACATAGTCCTGTTTTTTGTTTCAGCTAAACTAGACTAACACGGCTACATCTCTATTACTGTTTTTACATAGATTGTGCTGATATCCAAAATGTACTAGGTGCTTTTCAAGGAGAAGTCCTTACCCTAAAGAATGTACAGTCTTTAAAGACAATCCTTACATGCTGCCTAGATCAGCAGGGCAAGGATCCCATTTCTGATACAGGTCTTCTGTGCAGACAGCAGCATTTTCCTCTCTGGATCGCTCAGATTCCCCAAGGGAATGACTCTTACCAGATCTAGCTTTTCCATTCCTGGGCTTCTTTTCTCAGCTGGAAATATTTACGATTGATGCCCTTCTATGGGACTGGGATCTGTGAGGACAGACTGCTGTATCTATTCCAGTCATAATGCAGGATCAGAACCTTAGAATAGCCTCTGTTTACAAATGTTTTCTATCCTTTAATGGGCTATAGTAAAAAGTGTTTTCCTGAAGTGTTTGGGATGAGTTTATTAAGTCATCATAACCTCTTTAAATCATTAATAATGACGCATTTAATTAAAAAGTGACAGGTGGGTGAGATAATATCTTTTATTGGACCATCTAGGACTGACTCATGTCCTGGGATCAACTACACCTCATTTTACTAAAGATACTTGAAAGAAAACATAATTTAAAAGATGCTTTGTCTTGTGGCCTAACAGTTATGGTCAGGAAATGACTCACAATCAGCGATTACTGTTTGACAACTGTGACAGAGCAGGTGGGCCTATTGGAGTCCGGGAGGTGAGCAGGCGTTAGCCCGTCCACATCCAAAGGACCTCCCCCCAGCCTATGGGGAGGGTCCACTGAGCCCAGGAAACCAAGTAATTACTTGGGACAAATAAAGAGAAAACGGACGGGTGTGAGGATCAAAGGATTAAACAAGGGAACCGGATGGGGACACCGAGCAGAGAACCCCGGACAGTGCCCACTGCCCCTCAAAGATCTCGAGAGAGCCAGCGGACGCTGACCAGTGGAACTCTGCGTGGATATGTGAGCGGATGCAGGAAGAGAAATAGGCCCCACAGTCGCAAGCCCCTCCCTCAGCCAACCTCTTATCCCTGGTCTTATAAATTACCATCTTGGCAATAGCCAGGAGGAGTTTGACCAGGAGGTCCCACGACTTTGTGGTGCCTCAGATGGGGTGTGCGTAAATTAACAGGTGAGGGGAGAAGTGCTGCCAGAACCTCAACAAGAGGTTCTGGAGGAGCAGAAAGAGAGGCTGTAACCTGGCGCACTCGAGTAGACGTGCACCAGGTTCTCCCTCTCGAACCGAAGGGGCAAGTGTTGGGAATGGTGGTGAACTGTGCCAAATACACGCCCGTGCACACAGCTCCATACAGGATTCTCCAGCTGATGTCCCCGGTAGGCCGTGGAACCAAGGTCGAATAGAGGCTGGCTCACCGGGGCTCCCCACCCTCTATTGGTGGTAGGAGGTCCCGCCACTTGGTGTCTGGGCGGGACACGAGGGTGGGGAAGTGGAGCATGTGAAGCACGAGCGTGTACAGGTGATTCTTTGACGCAGTTCGGAAGGGGACCGGCTGCAACGCGTGCAGCCGGCTCGGCTGACGAGCGGGAGGCGGTCGGGGAGGTACGCGGGGCTTAGGGCCGATGGAGACATCGGGTGGGCCAGGGGTGAGGGGCGGGTAGGGTGCGCCCTCTCGCAGGACCTTGTCGAGATAAACCCGAGCAGTGGGGGACAAAGCGTCCTTCATCTCCTGAACTACGCGCCGGGGAGTACGTAGGGTGGAGAGTCCCGTGCTCTGGGCAAGTGCCCAAGGATCCACCCAGTCTCCCCGGTCATAGTCTAGGAGGTCTCCAATCCTTGTGATTTCTGCCAGGACCAGCCCCTGGCGCACCGAGGGGGACTCCGCCGTCTGCACACATAGATGGGGGTTGTGTAGCAGGGGCTCCGCGAGGAGGTCTGCCCCCACGGTGGCTCCCAAGGACCTGGTTGCCCCTAGCAGCTTCCAGGCCCCGAGGAGGTCCTGGTAGAAGGCCAGCAGCTCGGAGAGGTCTCCCAGAAGACCTCTCAAATATAGGAGCTGCCGGTCATATCGGAGCCCTCAGACGCTGCGAAGGAAAGCGTGTGCCAGCATGCTCCATGCCGGACTACCTGCATCAAAAAGGAGCCTCTGCAGGGCCTGGAGGGGGAGGACATGGACCTGCGTGCGCAAACACGTCAGGCCCTGCCCTCTCTACAAAGCCCACGTCCTCCAGCAGACTGTTGTTAAAATGCCAGTAGGCCGGCCCCGGCCTCTCCGAGGAGAGAGAGGCTGTCACGGCCACCAAGTGGTGGTCCGAGAACGAGGCCGGCAGAATGCCGGAGGAGTGGGCTCGAAAGAGATGATGATGTGAGAGATAAATGCGGTCCCACCAGGCGTGAAACGACCATTGACCCTCCACCCGGACGAAGGTAAACGCTGCATCCTCGCCCGGGTGGAGGTCATGCCAGATGTCCACCAGGGAGTGTTGGTCTATTATCCCCCTGAGGATGTCTGTGGCGGCCGGGCACCGCTTGGTCCGCGAGCGGTCCCATTCATCGAGGGTGCAGTTGAAATCCCCACCCAGGACGAGGCACTCAAAAGAACATAAGAACATAAGAACGGCCGTACCGGGTCAGACCAAAGGTCCATCTAGCCCAGTATCCTGTCTGCCGACAGTGGCCAGCACCAGGTGCCCCAGAGGGGGTGGACCGAAGACAATGATCAAGCGCTTTGTCTCCTGCCATCCCTCTCCAGCCTCTGTCAAACAGAGGCCAAGGACACCATTTTATCCCCTGGCTAATAGCCTTTATGGACCTAACCTCCATGAAATTATCTAGCTTCTCTTTAAACTCTGTTATAGTCCTAGCCTTCACAGCCTCCTCTGGCAAGGAGTTCCACATGCTGACTACACGCTGTGTGAAGAAGAACTTTCTTTTATTAGTTTTAAACCTGCTACCCATTAATTTCATTTGGTGTCCTCTAGTTCTTCTATTTAGGAACTAATAAATAACTTTTCTTTATCCGCCTCTCCACACCACTCATGATTTTATACACCTCTATCATATCCCCTCAGTCTCCTCTTTTCTAAACTGAAAAGTCCCAGTCGCTTTAACCTCTCCTCATATGGGACCCGTTCCAAACCCCTAATCATTTTAGTTGCCCTTTCTGAACCCTTTCCAAGGCCAAAATATCTTTTTGAGGTGAGAGACCACATCTGTACACAGTATTCAAGATGTGGGCGTACCATAGTTTTATACAGGGCAGTAAGATATTCCGGTCTTATTTTCTATCCCTTTCTTAATAATACCTAGCATCCTATTTGCCTTTTTGACCGCTGCTGCACACTGTGTGGAAGTTTTCAGAGAACTGTCCACGATAACTCCAAGATCTCTTTCCTGATTTGTCGTAGCCAAATTATCCCCCATCATACTGTACGTATAGTTGGGGTTATTTTTCCCGATGTGCATTACTTTACACTTCTCCACATTAAATTTCATTTACCATTTTGTTGCCCAATCACTCAGTTTGGTGAGATCTTCTTGGAGTCCCTTACAGTCTGCTTCTGTCTTGACTATCCTAAACAGTTTGGTATCATCCAAACTTTACCACCTCACTGCTTACCCTTTCTCCAGATCATTTATGAATAAGTTGAACAGGATTGGTCCCAGGACTGACCCTTGGGGGACACCACTAGTTACCCCTCTCCATTCTGAAAATTTACCATTTATTCCTACCCTTTGTTTCCTGTCTTTTAACCAGTTCTCAATCCAAGAAAGGACCTTCCTCTTATCCCATGGCCATGTAATTTACACAAGAGCCTTTGGTGAGGACCTTGTCAAAGGCTTTCTGAAAATCTAAGTATACTATATCTACTGGATCCCCTTGTCCGCACGTTTGTTAACCCCTTCAAAGAACTCTAATAGATTAGTAAGACAGGATTTCCCTTTACAGAACCCATGTTGACTTTTGTCCAACAAATTATGTTCTTCTACATGCTTCACAATTTTATTCTTTACTATTGTTTCGACTAATTTGCCAGGTACTGAAGTTAGACTTATCGGTCTGTAATTGCCAGGATCGCCTCTAGAGCCCTTTTTAAATATTGGTGTCACGTTGGCTACCTTCCAGTCATTAGGTACGGAAGCCGATTTAAGGGATAGGTTACAAACCACAGATAATAGTTCAGCAATTTCCCATTTGAGTTCTTTTAGAACCCTTGGATGAATGCCATCCGGTCCCGGAGATTTGTTAACATTAAGTTTTTCTATTTGTTCCAAAACCTCCTCTAATGACACTTCAATCCGGGACAGTTCCTCAGATTCATTACCCACAAAGGATGCAGATTTGGGAATCCCCAACGTCCTCAGCCGTGAAGACTGAAGCAAAGAAATCATTTAGTTTCTCCGCAATGGCTTTATCGTCCTTGATTGCGCCTTTTATAGTTCGATCGTCCTAGGGACCCACAGGTTTTTTAGCAGGCTTCCTGCTTCTAATGTACTTAAAAACATTTTGTTATTTCTTTTGAGTTTTTGGCTAGCTGTTCCTCAAAATCTTTTTTGCTTTTCTTATTACATTTTTACACTTGATTTGACAGTGTTTATGTTCCTTTCTATTTATCTCACTAGGATCGACTTCCACTTCTTAAAAGATACCTTTTTGTCCCTCACTGCTTCTTTTACATGGTGGTTAAGCCACGGTGACTCTTTTTAGGTCTCTTGCTATGTTTTTAATTTGGGGTATACATTTAAGTTGGGCCTCTATTATGGTGTCTTTAAAAGTTTCCATGCAGCTTGCAGGGATTTGGCTCTAGTCACTGTGCCTTTTAATTTCTGTTTAACTAACCTCCTCATTTTTGTGTAATTCTTTTGAAATTAAATGCCAGGGTGCTGGTCTGCTGAGGTGTTTTTCCCACCACAGGAATGTTGAATGTTATTATATTATGGTCACTATTCCCAAGCGGTCCTGTAACGGTTATTTCCTGGACCTGATCCTGCGCTCCACTCAGGACTAGATCGAGAATTGCCTCTCCCCTTGTGGGTTCCTGCACCAGCTGCTCCAAGAAGCAGTCATTTAAGCCATTGAGAAATTTTATCTCCGCTTCTCTTCCTGAGGTGACATGTATCCAGTCAATATGGGGGTAATTAAAATCCACTCGTGAGGATCCAAAGAGCTGAGGAAGGTGGCCGCCCGCTGGTAGAAGCGAAGCCTCTCCGGGCCAGATGTTGGGGCGTAGATGTTAATGAGATTTAATGTTAGCCCCTCTACCTGGACCCGGAGGTGCAGCAGGCAGCCTTGCACAACCTCAGCAGTCCCCAGCACCTCAGGCTGCAGGTTCAGGGAGAACAGGGTCACCGCCCCGGCTTGATTGGCCGACAGGTGGCTGAAGTACACCCTGTCTCCCTACTCCAGCCGCCAGCTCGCTTTGGCGGCTGACGCGGTATTGGTCTCCCGCATGAAGATGACAGAGTACTCCCCCTCCCGAAAGAAGGAGAGTACCTGACACCTGCGGAGACCCAGCCTGCAGCCCTGGGTGTTCAGAGTGGCAATGACCAACAGCGGCATCAAGAGGGCTGGGGAAGATCCTCGCTGGCAGGGGTGCTGGCAGTCCCCATTGGGCCCTGCAGCAAACCGTGACCATACCTAAATGTAAGCAGGGCATCATGGAAGCCGCAGGCCCACTTATAGGCCGCAGCCTCCCACCGCCCAGTCCCTTTATCCTCCCCCAAAATGGCCCTTACGATCTGGAGGATGAGATGGAAATCACCCCAGCGCTGAAGGGCGAGAGCCACTTTGTTCTTGGAGCCACGAATGTCCTCCAAGAAGTTACGCATCTCGCCCCTCAGCGCGTCGAGTGTCGGGGCCTCGGGCCAGACCCCTCCGCATGCCCCACGACTGATTGATGCGGGAAAACAGGGACTCCAAAGTCCTTGCTGGGATGACGGCAGGGGTAGTGGTGGAGGGAGAAAAGCTCAGATGTGCTGGGAGCGGGAGAAACAAAAATTGTCTCCCGGGGGCCAACGTCTGAGCTGAACGTGGCAGCCCTCGGGGCGGCAGTAACAGTATAAGGGGAGGAAAAGAGGTCAGGGAAGGGATCAGGGAAAGGAGGAAGAGGAGGAAGGGGAGTAGGGGGAGGAAGTGATGGGGGATTAGGAAAAAGACAAGGAGGAGGGGGAGCAGGAAGAGGAGTGGGAAATTCGGTTGGGAGAGGGGCTGAATAGGGAGCAGGAATGTGGCAGGGGTTAGGAGCAGGAGCAGGGTCAGAAGCCTCAGCGGAAGAGGCACCGGGATGCGGTGTCTCCTCGCAGGGTGGGGAATCGGTGGCAGTGGTGGGGGAAGTTAGTATCTCCCCAGAGCCAGGCTCCGGCACCTCTGAGAGTGCAGCACCAGAGGCTCCAGCACCAGGGGTAATGGGGAATGATGGGAACTCCCACCCGATAGGATCCCCCAGGGGTTCGGTGGCCGAAGTGCTGCCGATGGCTGAGCAGTTGGTTACACCCTGGAGCAACCCGGAGGCAGGGAAAAGGGGAAGGAGAGGCCAACAGTTGTCCCTCCAAGGCAGGTTGATCCCCCTCTGAGGCAGCTGGGGTTAACCCTAAGGCTTCAACCTCTTGGGAGAGGAAGACGAGCCTCCTGCCCGCTGCCATGTGGTTGCCCTTGTCAGCGGCAGGGTCAGCTCCCTCTTGCAGGGACTCTGGGAGGGAGGCATTTACCCCTTCTGCAACCGCCGCGGCCACCTCAGCCGCCTCACGGCACTGTGAAGCATCCGGGGGCACAGAGGAAGGGATGGCTCCAACATCCACCCCTAGAGGCACGAGGAGGGTATCCTCTCCTTCAGTAGGTGGGGTGGAATGTCGGGCTTGTTTGCGGTGCCTCCCCATAGCAACCTCCCAGCCCTCAGAGGAGGAGAGCTGGGCCCAATTAGGGGAAGAGCCAGGGGTCAGGGGCAGCGGTGGGAGGGTGAGGGAAGACAGGAGCTGGGCAGCTGGGGAAGGGGAAACCTCCCCCTGAGGTAGGCCCTGTCCGAGTCCCGTCTCTGACCCCTCCACCCTCTCCTCTGCAGGCCCAGCCTTGCCGCTTTTGGTGGTGGCAGTGGCGCCCGCACACTCATCTGGGCCCTGCGGAGCCTGAGCAGGATTGATGACGATCATGGTTGGAGGAAGGGCGACCCCAGGGTCTAGATCATCAGGGTCACCGGTGATGGTAAGGCCGGTGCCCTCCCGGGCATCGGGGGTCCCGAGGGCATCTCCGAGCCGGGCCAGAGGGCAGTCCCTTTGGACGTGCCCTGTCACCTGAGAGAGAAAACACCGGGCCTCCCCCAAGGTGTAATATACCCGGTACTGGGCCCCTTGATAGGGCACCAGAAATGACCCTTCTAGGGCTCCTCCACCATGCCCCGCTGGCAGGAGTGGGATTTGCACCTGCCGGCAGAAGGAAAGAACGTGGCGGAGGGTAGGGTCCTTGCAGCCCAAAGGAAGGGGACTGAGGACTGACGAGGGCCTCCCAGGGTGGAGAGGAAAGGTAATAGGGCAGCATTGGGGAGGAAGGAGGAACGGAGGAAAAAAACACCCGTACGCTCAGGTCCTCCAAAGGCTCGAGTGGGACATGGATTCCCCCCACCGCCAAACCCTTCTCCACCGCTTCCTGGGTGGCGGCCTCCGACGCCAGGAAGAATACCACCTTCCCAAACATCTTGGAGGCTGCCACCACGGCCACGGGCCCCACCACGCGTGCCAGTGACCGCACGTAGGTTTCCATGTGGGGCGAGGCCGACACCAAGAGGCAACGGACCCCGTGCCTCCTGGTCAGGGTGGGGAAGGGGCCACGGCCGCCAGGGATGGAATTCCGGTAAGCGGCTTCGTGGATCGGGAGGCAGCGGGGGTGGCGGCTACCTGGGCTTACGCCCTAGGGGCCGGGACACCGTCGCCCACGGAGCTGGTGGAGGAACAGGGGGACGGGAAAGAGGGGAAGCCGCAGCCGAGGCCACGGCAGGGGGGTTAGCCTTTGCTACAGGAGGTTTTGCCTTCCGGGCGGGGCTCTTGCCCTTCTTGGTCCCCTGGCCCTTTCTGCCCTTCAGGGAGGTTTTCTTGGTGGTGACACTGCTGGCAGAAGGTGCCGCAACAGGAGCGGTTGGGGTTCTGGAATCCCCGTCCATGTCCTCCACCTCTGCTGCATGAGCGGGTGGCCTGGCAGCCTCAGAGGCTTTAGTATTTATAGAGGCAGTGGGGTAAGGGTTGGCAGGGGCATCACACGACTGCCCCTTCATTATGTTCATGAATGGAGGGGCGGGGGGAGATAGGAACAGACAATTAGGGGAGACCAATAGTGCCAGGGGGTGGAGCAAGGAGCAAGGGAGAGGGGGAACAGGGAGAGAGAGAAAGGCTCACCACTCCCCCCGCTAGGCTGGCAGCGGGGTGAGAGGGCAGCAACACACATAGGAGGAAGCGGGGTAAAGGAACAAGGGGTACAGCTCCCAGCACAGGACAATAAGAGCGGCTCCTCCGGCTGCACAGGGAATGTGAAAGGGTCAATTATTTGAAAGACGTGGGAAGTGAAACTGTGCGTTGGGGGGAGGGTAGCTAAAGAAGAGTGGGAGGCTCAGGCGCCAAACGAGATGACAGAGGGGGGCATGGGCACATGAGAAGAGGAGAAGGGAATGCAGGCTGTGAGGAGGGCCCTGCTCAAGAAAGCAGGGGGGCAGCAAGACACTGCTGGAGGGGGTGGGAAGGAAACTAGTGTGCCCACGGGCGCCTGAGTGGCAGGCTCACAGCACCTGCTGCAGGACCCAACAGACCAAGGAAGGGGCGGGGAGACAAGCAGTGGGGCCAAGGATGGAGATGACCCCTGCAGCACCTGGGGCTGGGGAGGGAGCAGCAACAGCAGCAGCAGCAGAGATGCAGGGGAGACAGCGGGGAACAGAGGGAACCATTTCCCAGCCCCAATGCCCCACAAAACCTGTACCAGCTGCCACCTAGGGGCTCAGATGGCAGGAGGCCCCTCACAAACACTCCCCTCCCCTCCCCCCACAAATTTGTGGAGGGGAAGGAAGAACACCAGGAGCTGCTGTAAAGCAGCCCCCTTACCTCCTCTACTCCAGAGGGCGTAGCAGCTGCAGGAACGGTGAAGTCCAGGCCTGCAGCAATGAAGAAAGGGGCCAGGCAGTCCCCAAAAAGATGGAAAATGGGGGTTCCCCTCCCCCCACCAGGGTGAGGGCAGCAAAGGCCCCCCTACCCACCATCACACCCCCAGCAGCTCCTGCAGCCAGCTGAGAGTTTGGGGGGGAGGGGAGGCTGCCTGCAAACAGAGCAGGCAGAGAGAAAAGGGGACCTGGCCCAGAATGTAGCCAGGGCCTGCCTGCCACAACCCCAGTAGCCCCCCACACACCCCTCCCAAAAAGGGAGTGAAGGGAGGAGTGCGGGAAAGCACAACAAGCCCAGACCAGCAGCCTGCTCTGCTCAATGGAAGAGTTGTTCCTCTCTCCGCCTCAACTATTTGGTGTCTGGGAGGTGGGCAGGCATTAGCCCACCCACATCTAAAGGACCTCCCCCCACCCTGCGGGGAGGGTCCACGAACCCAGAGGAACCAACTAATTACTGGGGACAAATAATGAGAAAACAGGGACGGGTGTGAGGATCAAAGGGCTAAAACGAGGGAGCCGGATGGGGATACCGAGCAGAGAACCCCGGACAGTGCCCACTGCCCCCCGAAGGTCTCGAGAGAGCCAGCGGACGCTGCCCATTGGAACTCTGCCTGGATATGTGAGCGGATACAGCAACGGAAATAGGCCCCACAGTCGCAGGCCCCTCCCCGGGCCAACCTCTTCTCCCTGGTTTTATAGATTGCCAATTTGGCCATAGCCAGGAGGCGGTTGACCAGGAGGTCCCGTGACTTTGTGGGGTCACGGATGGAATGTGCGTATATTAACAAGTGGGGGGAAAAGTGCAGCCAGAACCTCATCAGGGGGTTCTGGAGGAGCCAAAAGAGGGGCTGTACCCTGGCACACTCAAGATATATGTGCGCCAGGGTCTCCCTCATGCCACAGAAGAGGCATGTCTCAGGGTTGGGGGTGAACCGCGCCAAGAACATGCCCGTGCTCACCGTCCCGTGCAGGATTCTCCAGCTGATGTCCCCGGTGGGCTGTGGAACCAAGGTCGAATAGAGGCTGGCTCACCGGGGCTCCCCACCCTCCATTGGTGGTAGGAGGTCCCGCCCCTTGGTGTCTGGGCGGGACACAAGGGTGGGGAAGTGGAGCGTGTGAAGCACGAGCGTGTACAGGTGATTCTTTGGCGTGGTTCGGAAGGTGACCGGCTGCATTGTGTCCAGCCGGCTAGGATGACGAGGGGGAGGCGGTCGGGAAGGTAGGCCGGGCTGGGGGCTGATGGAGAGATCGGGAGGGCTGGGTGCGAGGCGTGGGCAGGGTGCACCCTTTCACAGGACCTTGTTGAGATAAACCCGAGCAGTGGGTGATAAAGCGTCCTTCACCTCCTGAAGTACGCGCCGGGGAGTATGTCGGGTGGAGAGCCCCATCCGCTGGGCGAGTGCCCGAGGATCTCCCCAGTCGTAGTCCAGGAGGTCTCCGACTCTGGTGGCTTCTGCCAGGACCAACCTCTGGCGTACCAACGGAGACTCCGCCACCTGCACACGTAGATGGGGGTTGTGTAGCAGGGGCTCCGCGAGGAGGTCTGCCCCAAAGGTGGCTCTCAAGGACCTGGTCACCGCAAGCAGCTTCCAGGTGCGGAGGAGGTCCTGGTAGAAGGCCGGCAGCCCGGAGAGGTCTCGTGGAAGACCTCTCAAATAAAGGAGCTGCTGGTCATATCGGAGCCCTTGGAAGCGGCAAAGAAAAGCGTGCGCAAGCGTGCTCCACCCTACACCCTAGCTCTAGGCGGCGGCCTCAGACGCCAGGAAGAATACCACCCTCCCGAACATCCTAGAGGCCGCCACCACGGCCGCGGGTCCCACCACGCGTGCCAACGCCTGCACGTAGGTCTCCGTGCCTCCTGGTCAAGGTGGGAAAGGGGCCGCGGCCGCTGGGGATGGTATTCCAGGAGGCGGCTTGGGAGGCGGCAGGTGGGAGGGTGGCAGCTACCTGGGCGTACGCCCTGGGGCCCAGGACACCGTTGCCCCCAGAGCTGGTGGAAGGAACAGGGGAGCGGGAAGGAGGGGGGGCCGTGGCCAGCAGATGGGTCGCGGCCGGGGAGTGAGCCCTCGCCTCAGGAGGTTTTGCCTTCCGGGGCTCTTGCCCTTCTTGGTCCCCCGGCCCTTCCTACCCTTCAGGGAAGTTCTTTAGAGGTGTCGGGAGGTGCCGCGGCAGAGGCGGTCGAGGCCCTGGTCCATGTCCGCTCCCTTTGCCGTAGTGACGGGGCCCAGCAGCCTCAGAGGGGTTGTTGCTTTAGGGGTGGGCGGAGGGTCTGGCAGGGTGTCGCTGGACAACCCCTCCATTGTGGTCGTAGGTGGGAAGGAAAGACAAACAAACAAACAATTAGGGGAGGACCAAAAACCACCAGGGGAGGGAACAAAGAGGGAGAGGGAGGGGAGGAAGGAGGTTCACCGCTCCCCCCCACTAGGCTGGAAGTGGGGTGGAGGGTGACAATTCAGACAGGGAAAAGGGGAAGGAGTGGGGTTCGGAAGGGGACCGGCTGCAACGCGTGCAGCCGGCTCGGGTGACGAGGGGGAGGCGGTCGGGGAGGTACGCGGGGCTTAGGGCCGACGGATAGATCGGGCGGGCCGGGGGTGAGGGGCGGGCGGGGTTCACCTCTCGCAGGACCTTGTCGAGGTAAACCCGAGCGGTGGGCGGCAAAGCGCCCTTCACCTCCTGAAGCACGCGCCGGGAGTACGAGGGTGGAGAGCCCCATGCGCTGGGCGAGCGCCGGATCCACCCAGTCTCCCGGTCGTAGTCCAGGAGATCTCCGATCCTTGTGACTTCTGCCAGGACCAGCCTCTGGCGCACCGAGGGGACTCCGCCGCCTGCACACGTAGATGGGGATTGTGTAGCAGGGGCTCCGCGAGGAGGTCTGCCCCACGGTGGCTCCCAAGGGCCTGGTCGCCTCTAGCAGCTTCCAGGCCCGGAGGAGGTCCTGGTAGAAGGCCGGCAGCTCGGAAAGGTCTCGCGAAGACCTCTCAAATAAAGGAGCTGCCGGTCGATCGGAGCCCTCGAAGCGGCGAAGGAAAGTGTGCGCCAGCGTGCTCCACGCGGACTACCTGCATCAAATAAGAGCCTCTGCAGGGTCTGGAGGCGGAGGACACGAACCCGCGTGCGCAAACACGTCAGGCCCTGCCCTCCTCCTCCAGGGAAGAAGATGGAGAACCCCTGCAGAGACTCCAATGCAGTCCTGGCCAGAAGAACCGCAGTAGCAGCTGCTGGATCTGATCCAGGAAACCCGGGGGCGGGACCAGGGTGCTGAGACGGTGCCAGAGCATGGACAGGACTAGTTGGTTAAGCACCAGTACCCTCCCACGCAGGGAGAGGCACCGGAGCAGTCCTGTCCATCTCCGCAATCGCTCAGCCACCCTGGACTCTAAACCTGCCAGTTCTCCGGCGAAGAGGGATGCGTGGCAGAGAGAAAACGCCAAGATAGAGCAGCGGACCCGCGCCCACCTGATGGTCTGAAGCGCGGGCGGGAGGGAGCTCGCCTGCCACCCGGCCCTACCACCAGGCCAGAGCTCTTGACCCAGTTGACCCGGGCGGAGGAGGCCGCCGAGTAGACAGCTTGGCAGGCCTCCACCCGCTCCAGGTCTCCGGGTCCTGGACCACGAGGAGCACGCCGTCGGCGACGCCGACAGGACCAGCCGCATCTCCGGCTCACGGAGCACCAACCCCGCCAACCTCTTGCGAAGAAGACGGAGGAAGGGCTCGATGGCCAGAGTATACAGCTGGCCCGACAGCGGGCAGCCTTGACGTACTCCCCGCCCGAAGCTGACCGGTGCGGTCAGGGTCCAGTTGAGCTTGACCAAACACTCCGCGGAAGCGTACAGCACCTGGAGAAAGCCCACAAAGCGGGGCCCGAAGCCGAAGGCCCGCAGAGTGCCCAGGAGATACCCGTGGTCCATCCGGTCGAACGCCTCTAGGAGCTTGATGGAGGGGAAGAGGCAGAGAGAGTCAGCAATCCTGGCTCAGTAGGGGCAGCTGAGACAGGGCAGCTGCAAATCAATTAAGGTCCAGGTGAAGCCTGGGGCTGCAACGAGGCCTCTTTTAAAAACCCTCAATGTGGGAAGAGGGGAGAGAGTGTTGAGAAGGAATTTGGAGAGTGAAGGAGGGGTTTGGAGTGTGGAGAAAGACAACTGATAAGGAGACCGGAGGAGCCAAGTAGAGCAGCAGCAGCAGCCCTGATAAAGGCTGCAGGGAGACGCCAACCACCAAAACAAGGCGAGTGAATCTTATAGGGCAACTCCTAAATTGTGGGACAGTGGCCTGACTAGGGGCCTAGGAGTGGGATTGACTCTGCCACACTACCTATAAGAATAGAGCAAAGTAAACAATGGGTATTCTTCTATCTTGTTGTGTAACTAATAAGTAACTGAACTGCACAGAGCAAGTCAAATGCCCTAGCTTTATAGGAAGCACTCTTAAGGTAAGAGTATCCCAAAATAGCTATTCTGTTTCTTGACAGAGCGCTCGTTATTTTAAAATATCTTTCAAAATAACAGGTGGCGCTATTCTGACATGCCTGTAAAATTCGTTCCACAAGGATTAAAGGATGTTTCGGAATAGCAGTTTATTTCAAAATTTGGCGCCATGTAGACAGCACCAAATTACAAAATAAGCTACTTTAAAATTGACTCGAAATAAGCTACACAATTTGCATAACTCAATTTGCATAGCTTATTTCTAGCTAAGGGTGCAGTGTAGGCACACCCTCACTGTTCATGTTGTGGACCTATTTACTCATGCTCACACAGAGAGAGAGAGAGAGAGAGAGAAGATAAAAAGGAATTCAATTCATTATGCAAAATAGTTTAATTTCACACCAGTGGGAAATCCAGTTGAAATATATCTGGAACTATGTCCCATACCCAGGTTTCTTAAAAGGTTTCAGGTTATAAAATAGATCTGTGGCATGTCTAATAATTTTCCATATTCCTTGCTTTGCTCATCCATTCAAAACACAGGAAAAAAAGCAATGCTTTCACAAATTAAAATAAATAAATAAAGTCATAGGTACTGTCACATTGCGCAGGGTATAATGTGGCTGTTGAACAACTGTCTCTTCGGTACTCCAACTTGGGGTACCTTTTACACTGTTTCACAGAGGGAGGAGCAGCTCCTGGCCTGTTCACTCACAGCCTCCAGCATGTAGATTACTCCCAGCTATCTTGCCAAAGTGGTACAGCTAACCTCTCCTAAATTATATTGCAAATTCCCAGTTCCAGACTTGTCCCCATATATATGCATTTTGGACTGGCCAGCCCAGCTCTCTCCTTCTGGACAAACTTAAAAAACAACAAATTGTCTACTAAGCACTTTAAAGACTAACAAAACATGTAGATGGTATGATGAGCTTTTGTGGGCAGAACCCACTTCTTCAGCTGACCAGAGTGTTGGAAGTCCAGATCCAAGATCTAACTCGGCTACCCCTCTGAATCCTTCTGGACAATACAAGTTCATAGAAAGTCTGTCATTTTATTAACAGGATTTGTGCATATAATTTTCTATTATCTCAAGTGAAATTTCCCAAACACCTCAGTCCAAACACACCAATTTAGATAAACCAGAAAAATAAATTTATTAGAAAGATAGATTTTAAGTGATTACAAGTAATGAGACATAAAAGTCAGAATTGGTTACAAAGAAATGAAAGGTAATAAAATGCAAACTAATACCTAACTTAACAAGATAAATGAAGTTAAAGCAAAAAATTCTCACCACAAGCTTACAGCAGTCTGGCTAGATTCCGTTCAGCCAGGACTGCTCCCACACATGAATGATGCTTCCTTTCATTCTTTCAAGTGGTGCTGGTGCTGTACGTCGAGTTGAGGAAGACAGGCTCCAGATCACCTTTCTTCCTCATTTCCATCTTTTTCCTCTTCTTTAAGCATCATCTCCAGCTGGAGTTCAGGCACTAGCAACTCTGTAGTTTAGGAACTTCTAGCTGCTTCTTTGCCAATATGTACATTTCTTGCTCACGTCTTTTCTTCTGCCAAAAATAATCACTTAGACTATCACTTAGTTATTTGATTTTATTGACGGATCTGGCTGAGGCATAGGTTTGCCTTTTGTCTCTGAGGAATTGTTTTGTACCTGCTTTTCTAAACTTGAAATGTATTGTATACAGAGCTGTCCCATCCATAGGATGATTTGGGGCAGCCACCCCAGACCCCACACTTTGGGGCCGTGGTGGCTGCCTCAACCATCTTCTAGGGCTGGCCAGGGGGATTACTTAGGGAGTCTGACTAGGTGCAGCAGCAGGGGTCGCTCCCCCTACTCTCTGGGGAGCCAGAGTGACCCTGAAGCCTACTCCACCACCCATCTCCCAGCCTGCTGTGCCTGACTTCACATTGGCAGTGGGAAGTAGAGCCCCACAGCCCCACGATGTAGTGAGTGTGGAAGGGGAAGACCGACTCCTGGTGCTGCCCTGTACCAGGCCTCCTGGTAATTTCCCAGCTCATGTCACTCAGGGGAGCGGGCTTCCGACAAAGGAGTGGAGAAGTGGTAGGGAAGAGGCAGGTGGAATGGAGCGGAGCTTGTGGGAAGGAACGGAGCAGGGGTGAGGCATGAGTGGAGCAGAAGCAGGATAGGGCCTATGGTGGGGAGGTTGCCCTGTGCCCCCAGTGTGGAGCTGGGGGGAGGGTTGCCCCAGCCTCTGCAATCCCCTAGGGACGGCCCTGGTCATATAAAGTAGAATTTTATAACTTTACATACAATGTTGCCACATATATTTTACCAGGACAGTAATGCTTAACAAATTATGAGTGTTCAAATGATACCTCATAAGCATACTTTGTACAGAATTCATTAGTTTTGTAAATAGGGGACAGGCTGTTACCCTAAATTTTTAGACTCCAGTTATGTTACCTACAAACTTGTCTAATTTAACAAAAGGGTAACAAGATTGTGGCCTGCACTAAAGAAATTGCCAGTGTGTTACCAGGGAGCTTGTCTCTGACCTGCAGAGAAATCCCTGGAGTAAGCTAATCTTGCTGACCCATGAAATGACATGGATATAGCCTTCCACTCAAGGATAGACACACAAGCAGTAATTCTTTAACAACAAAATAAAATGTAATAAGATAATTAAAGCACCTCAACAAAATAAAATACACAGACTACACAAGATACACAGATGATATAACAATGACAATGTAATACAAATATATGGGGTCCTGCATTGCCTACGTTTTAGCCCAAAACACTATGGCTGCGTCTAGATTGGCAAGATTTTGCGCAAATACTTTTAACGGAAAAGTTTTTCCGTTAAAAGTATTTGTGCAAGACAGCGTCTATACTGGCATGTGCCTTTGTGCAAAAGATTTGCTTTTGCGCAAAAGCATCCGTGCCCAGTGTAGACGCTCTTGCGCAAGAAAGCTCCGATGGCCATTTGAGCCATCAGGCTTTCTTGCGCAAGAAATAAACGTGGCTGTCTACACTGGCCCTCTTGCACAAGAATACTTTCGCAAGAGGGCTTATCCCTGAGCGGGAGCGTCGGAGATTTTGCGCAAGAACCACTGATTTTGTACATTACAAAGTCAGTGTTCTTGCGCAAATACAAGCGGCCAGTGTAGACAGGCGGCAAGATTTTGTGCAAAAGTGGCCGCTTTTGCGCAAAATCATGCCAGTCTAGACGCAGCCTGTAGTTCAATGAGACACTCAATACAGTGTAATATTGTGACCTGTATATACATATACAAAATTATTACAATATGAACGACTCATTCATTTAACACCAACATTTAACATCTTGTAAGTGCTAGCCAAGCAGTTATAGGACTGGTAGGAAAGACCTCACTCAGGATGCAGACATCCAGATTTAGAATCATAGAGCTGGAAGAGACCTCAGAAGGTCATCAAGTCCAGCCCCCTGCTTTAGGCAGGACCAATCCCAACTAAATCAACCCAGCCAGGGCTTTATCAAGCCGAGATTTAAACACCTCTAGGGATGGAGACTCCACTACTTCCCTAGGTAACCCATTCCAGTGCTTCACCACTCTCCTAGTGAAATAGTTTTTCCTAATATCCAACCTGGACCTCTCCCACCGCAAATAGAGACCACTGCTCTTTGTTCTGCCATCTGTCACTACTGAGAACAGCCTCTCTCCATCCTCTTTGGAACCTCCCTTCAGGAAATTGAAGGCTGCTATCAAATCCCCCCTCACTCTTCAAAAGACCCTACTCCTCAGCCTCTCCTCATAGGTCATATGCTCCAGCCCCCTAATCATTTTGGTTGCCCTCCACTGGACCCTCTCCAATGCGTCCACATCCTTTTTGTAGTGGGGGGCCCAGAACTGGACACAGTACTCCAGATGTGGCCTAATATGCCATTGGCATTCTTGGCTACAAGGGCACACTGTTGACTCATATCCAGCTTCTCATCCACTGTAACCCCCAGGTCCTTTTCTGCAGAACTATTACTTAACTGGTTAGTCCCCAGCCTGTAACTATGCTTGGGATTCTTGTTGAACCTCATTAGATTTCTTGTGGCCCAATCCTCCAATTTGTCTAAGTCACTCTGGACCCTATCTCTGCCCTCAAGCGTATCTACCTCTCCCCCTAGCTTAGTGTCATCTGCAAACTTGCTGAGGGTGCAATCCATCCCCTCATCCAGGTCATCAATAAAGATATTGAACAAAACCGGTCCTAGAACTGAACCTTGGGGCATTCCGCTAGAAACCGACCGCCATCCTGACATCGAGCCGTTGATCACTACCCACTGGGCCCGGCCTTCTAGCCATCTTTCTATCCATCTGTCACGTTACTGAATTTGAGGGGAAGCAGCCAGATCGCTGCTGCACCCATAGGTGGGGGCGTTGGCCCCAAAAATGGTATAAAAGGGGGCCATGTGGGGTGTTGAATAGAAGCTTACTGTCTGCTAATCCTATGTGTACGCTAGTCATGTGATTGTATAATGTCTGTGTGTGTAGTTAGGAATCTGTAATCTGTGTGGATACTGAATATTTCTCTGCATGTGGTTGAGCATTGGGCAGAGCCCGGCCTATGGACATGCTAATTAGCGAGGCCCTGTGGGACAATGGCACTCAATGGGCCAAGGACACACCTAAAGAATGAGGGCTGACACCTAAGGGCTGCCAGCAAGGAACACAGGGATAGGCCGCTGGCCAGGTGACCTGCTGCAGCCAAGAAGAGACCAGGAAGGATGTATAAAGAGGCCATGTGGCGGACTCCATCTTGGTACTCAGCTCAGCACTTCATCCCAGAGGCAGCAATGCAGAGATCAAAGAGCCGGAAAGAACTGTGGACCCATCCTGATTCTAGGATGTGCAACAAGGACTCTTAAGCCAGCAGCTGTAACATCTCTGCTAGAGCCTGCATCGAGAACTGGGAGATTCGATGCATGTAATGTATGATTCTTTAGCAACCTTACTCTCATGCTTTTCTTTCTTGTGGTAATAAACCTTTAGATGTTAGATGCTAAAGGATTGGCTCAGCGTGATTTGTGGGTAAGGTCCAGAGGGTAAGTTGACCAGGGATCTGTGGCTGGTTTCTTGGAACCGGACAGAACTTGTTCGGGGTAGGTGGGATTGGGTTCTAAGACCCCCCACCTGTGTATGAGGCCCGGGGCCACCTGGGGCACGGATATTGCTGGGGTGTCGGAGGGGTTTTGCTCGTGAGGCTTCAGGCAGGCTGCTGAAGCGCTCTGTGGGACTGGTTTGTGGCCTGTTTGGGAAGGTCACCAGTCTGGGGGCTGTAAGGAGCCCCGGATTTGAGCAATTCGCCCTGAGCGGACGCCCTCAGCGGTGCCCAGACCGGCCTGGTCCGTCACACCATCTTACCGTCCATTTATCCAATCCACATTCCCTTAACTTGCTGGCAAGAATATTGTGGGAGACTGTATCAAAAGCCTTGCTAAAGTCAAGGTATATCACATCCACTGACTTTCCCATGTCCACAGAGCCAGTTACCTCATCATAGAAGCTAATCAGATTGGTTAGGCATGACTTGCCCTTTGTGAATCCATGCTGACTATTCCTGATCACTTTCCTCTCTTCCAAGTGCCTCAAAATGGATTCCTTAAGGATCCCTTCCATGATTTTTCCAGGAACCGAGGTAAGACTGACCGGCCTATAGTTCCCTGGATCGTCCTTCTTCCCTTTTTTGAAGATGGGCACTACATTTGCCTTTTTCCAATCATCCGGGATCTCTCCCGATCTCCACAGCTTTTCAAAGATAATGGCCAAAGGCTCCTCAATGACATTTGCCAACTCCCTCGGTACCCTTGGATGCATTAAGTCCAGACCCATGGATTTGTGTACGTTTAGCTTTTCTAAATAGTTCCTAACCTGTTCTTTACCCACCAAGGGCTATCCATCTTTATCCAATCTTATGTCACTTAGCGCATTAGTCCGGGAGCCGACCTTGTCCGTGAATACAGAGGCAAAGAAAGCATTGAGTACTTCAGCTTTCCCCACATCATCTGTCACTAGGTTACCTCCTTCATCCAGTAGGGGCCCCACCCTCTCTGATCACCTTCTTCTTGTTAACATGCCTGTAGAAACCTTTCTTGTTATCCTTCACATCCTTTGCCAGTCGCAATTCCAATTGCGCTTTCGCCTTCCTGATAACCCCCCGGCATTCTCGAGCTATACATTTAAACCCCTCCCTGGTCATTTGTCCAAGTTTCCACTTTTTGTAAGCTTCCTTTTTGTGCTTAAGTTCACCAAGGATTTCCCCTGTAAGCCAATCCGGTCTCCTACCATGTTTGCCTCTCTTGCTACGCATCGGGATGGTTTCTTTCTGTGCCTTCAATAAGGCTTCTTTAAAATACTGCCAGCTGTCCTGGACTCCTTTCCCCTTCATGTTAGCATCCCAGGGGATTCTGCCCATCAGGTCTCTGAGGGAGTCAAAATCTGCTTTTCTGAAGTCCAAGGTGTGTATTTTACTACTCTCTTTTCTTCCTTTGGTCAGGATCCTGAAATCTACCATCTCATGATCACTGCTTCCCAGGTTGTCACCCACCTCTACTTCCCCTATTAGTTCCTCCTGTTTGTGAGCAGAAGGTCAAGCTGCACGGCCCCTGGTTGGATCCTTCAGCACTTGTACCAGTAAGTTATCCCCAACATTCTCCAAAAACTTCCTCGATTGCCTGTGTACTGCCGTATTGGTCTCCCAACAGATTAAAGTCCCCCACGAGAACCAGGGCCTGTAATCTGGAAGCTTCTGTCAGTTGTCCGAAGAAAGCCTCATCTACCTGATTCGGTGGCCTGTAGTAGACACCAACCACAACATCACTGCTGTTGTTTGCTCCTTTAAACTTAACCCATAGACTCTCAACAGGTTTTTCTCCCTCTATATACTGGAGTTTTGAGCAATCATAGTGCTCTTTTACATATAGTGCAACTCCTCCTCCTTTTCTCCCCTGCCTGTTCTTCCTGAACAGTCTATACCCTTCCATGACAGCGCTCCAGTCATGCGAGTCATCCCACCAAGTCTCTGTTATCCCAATTAAATCATATTTCTTGGACTGGGCCAGGGCCTCCAGTTCTTCCTGTTTGTTGCCCAGGCTTCTCGCATTAGTGTACAAACACCTCAGATAACCAGTTGATCGCCCTATCTTCTCCATTCGAATCAGGGTCCTCCTTTCTTGCTCGTTCCTCTTTGCATTTCTTCCCGGTATCCGACTTTCCCACTCCCCTCAGGGTTTTGGTCACCGTCCCCCAACAAACCTAGTTTAAAGCCCTCCTCACTAGGTTTGCAAGCCTGCCCGCGAAGATGCACCTTCCTCTCTTGGTTAGGTGGATCCCATCTCTTACTAACAATCCTTGTGCCAGGAACAGAGTCCCATGGTCAAAGAAACCAAAGCCCTCTCTGCGACACCACCTGCACAACCACGCATTTACTTCCTCAATTCGACGATCCCTGCCCAGTCCTTTCCCTTCAACAGGGAGGATGGACGAGAACACCACTTGCGCTCCGAATTCTTTGATCCTTCTTCCCAGCGCTACATAATCCGCAGTAATCCACTCAAGGTCATTCTTGGCCGTATCGTTAGTTCCCACGTGGAGAAGCAGGAAGGGGTAGCGATCCAAAGGTTTGATCAGTTTTGTAAGCCTCTCAGTCACATCCTGAATGCGAGCTCCTAGCAAGCAGCACACCTCTCGAGATTCCAGGTCCGGGGACGGCAGATGGATGGCTCATTCCCTCTTAGGAGGGAGTTGCCGACCACCACCACCGTTGTCTTCTTTTGGGGGTGGTGGTCGTGGAACCCCCATCCCTAGGACTACGCATCCCATGCCTTCCAGTAGATGGTGTTTCCTTCCAGTTTCTTCCTTGTGAGTTTCCCTTCCAAAGCATTCAGCACTGCAGAGCCTGTGAAGAGAGCCTGAAAGCGATTAGTTACCTCTATAGCATTGTGGGATTCCTGTGCTCGCCTTCTTCCCCTTCTAGAAGTTACACGCTGCCAGTTCTCTTCCTGGTCCCGTACTGCCCTCTCTGGCTCTTCCGCCTGCCGTGCTTGCAGAATTAAACGCTGCCTTCTATCGAGGAAGTCTTCATCCTCTCTGATCAAGCGTAGAGTCGACACTTGGGCCTCCAGTCCTCTAATTTTTTCTTCCAAAATGGCGATCAGCTTGCACTTAGTGCAGATGAAATCCCTTCTTTCTTCTGGGAGGAAGACAAACATGGCACATACTGTGCAGGAAACAGCAGACCTATCACCATCCATCCCTGCTGTCCTGGAGAAAGGATTTAAAAGAAAGGCAATAGAACCTCGCCCCCTTCCCTCTCCCCTTCCAAACTCCCTCTCTAAATTCCCTGTTAGCACTCACGTGTTCACAAGCTCCTTGGTCGCTTGCTCACTGCTTTATAAAGCCCTGGACTGCCTGAAAGACCCTCCCCCTACCAAGGCTCAGCCAATCAGCAGAGGCTTCTAGAATTCAAACTTTAATTAGAATCCAACAGGTTCCACCTGCCAGTCACAGCACACACTCCGTGAAGGAGAGGGGAAGGGGAAAGGGGAAGTGGAAAAAAAATACAAACCCATACACTTTTAAATATTACTTAATCAGAGCCTTAGTCTTAAAACTAATTACTGTTTAATGGAAATCAGCATGTCCTGATAGTGTTGTCACCTTTATTATTTCAAATGGGAAAAATAAATTTTATAGTGGTTTTAAACCCCTTCTCGGGTTTTTCTGTAAGATCCTAGTAAGGAGTGGTAAAGTATCTTAAAACATTCAAGGTAAAAATCTCTCATTAGAAGACCACCATGGACATCTAATACAAAGCCCCCTGAAGTAATTAGAAAGACTTCCAATGTTTTAAACAGCAGGGATGTGGATGAAGCCCCAGAGTTCTAATATCAGATTGTACATTGGCATAAGTGAGATCAAAAGTTAGCAGAAATCATTAGAGAACATCACAGATTCAAATTCTGTTCTCACATGAGTAGAAAGCCAGAGTGAGTCAATTGATATAATTGTTTATACCCTGCAGCTCTTGATAGCAGAATCTGGCTCTTGTTTTCAGGGGTTATTTACTGATAAGGAAGATGTCTGTCTGGATTTTTAAAAATTCTATTAAAACATACATTACACTAAGGACATCATTGAGGGTACATCTATGCTGCACCCTTAGCTCAAAATAAACTATGCAATTAGAGCTATGCAAATTGCATAACTTATTTCAAGTTAATTTTGAAATAGCTTATTTCATAATTTGGCGCTGTCTACACAGTGCCAAATTTTGAAATAAAGCGCTATACCAAAATGTCCCTTGATCCTTATGGAATGAGATTTACAGGGGCATTGGAATAGCAAGCCCATTATATTTCAAAATAACAGGCTTGTTTCAAAGACACGGAATAGCTATTTTGGGATACCAGAAGTATCCCAAAATAGCACCGCAGTATAGATGTACCCTGAGTAATATACTTAATTAAATCGCTAAAATAAATAACAAACTTAAATCACCTTACAGTTCCTTAGGCCTTATTATCCTCTAATTTGCAAGGCAGATGTCCAGGCCCCATGCTGTAGGGGGGCCTGCAAAACTCAATTGCTCAGACTTCAGCTTCAGCACAGCAGTGGGCTGAGGGCATCAGCCCAGGCAGACTTCACCTCCAGACAATGAGGTGGCAGGGCTTCAGGGTTTCACTCGTCATGGGGCAGCAGGGTCCTGGGGCTTCAGCCCTGGACCCCAGGGAGTCTAATGGCAGCCCTGCTTGGTGGACCTGAAACTTGCCCTGAAATTTGCTCATGGCCTCTGGGGGGCTGAGGACCCCCCCCCCTTTGAGAACCTATATTTTAAAGTACATACATAAGAATGTGGGATATAACCATAAATCTGGTGACACTTCTCTTGTTATACATTAGCAACATGCAGTTTAACCAGTCAGACACCGGATGTCTCTGTTGTTTCAAAAATGCAAAATGAAGATCATGTCTCAATCTGAGTAAAAGACAGGACTATGCAGCCCTTTTGTTTCAGCTAGACCAGACTAACACGGCTGCATCTATCACTCCTCAATCTGAGTATGTGAATGAATCTTAGGCCTTGTCTACATTGGCACATTTTGTCACCAAAAACTGCCTTTTGGTGACAAACTTCTGAGTGTCCATATTACAATGCAACAGATATTGCAATATATGGCCATTTTTTACAACAAAAAACTTCCAGCCCTGCGAGGGACTTTTGTCTCTGAGCTGTTGACAATCACACAGTGTGTACTAGGTAGAGGTTTTGTCAAGTTCATTTGACTCCAGCATGCATCCCACATGCCCCGTTTAGTCTCTCTGGACATCACCTTGAACTCGGCTGCCCTTCAGCTGTGTAATGTTTACAGGTAAAGAGATGCTCCCCTCCCACCTGCAAACCCTGGGAAATGTAAATCCATTTCCTATGTCTGTGATACATTGTGTGGTGGTCCTCATGGTGTCTTCTCAAGGAAAGAGGGGAGGTAGCTATTGATCCAAATGCTCTCCTGCTTGGAGCAATGCAGATCTGGATCTAATCAATGTGGGTGAAGAAGCATTGCAATTGTAGCTGTGAGTGATCCGTAAGAACTGGGACACATACGGTCACATTTCTCAAGCCCTGTGTGACAAGGGGTATGAGTGAAGCACCCTACAATGCACAGACAAGATCAAGGAAGTCCAGCAGTCTTATCACAAGGCAAAGGAAGCAAACAGTCGATCTGGTGCTACACCCAAAACGTGCTGGTTTTATAAAGAACTGGGTAGAATCCGGGTGGGTCCCTACAACCAAACCCCAGAACACTGTAGATAATTGAGAGAAATACTTGGCCCAGACACACAATAGATACAAGTCGAGGAGGAGATTGAAGATGGCCAGGAGGTGAAGGTCAATCCAGTGACAATGTGCACCCAGCTGCAAGGAATTGTTCTGAAATGATGTTTGTGAGGATGCTCAACAACTTATAGTGAAACAGACACCACATGTTGAAACGACTGAAGGGACGCAGGGTACCTTGGTGTGCAGGCAGGCGGCAGCCATGTGGGGCGGCATGGAGGTGGTACCCCAGCAAATAGTTGCTGTGCAGGCTCCTGGGGTTGGTGGCTGAGCAGGTGGCAGCAATGCAACATGGTATGGAGGTGGTGCTCCAGTGAGTAGTTGCTGTGCAGGCACCCTGGATTGGGGGCTGAGCAGGCAGCAACTATGTGGGGCAGTAAGTTGCTCTGTGCAGTCCAGTGGGGGTGTGGCTGTACGGGACAAGGAGAGGCTATATTTCTGTGAGCTAGCTAGCACTCCCTGGGTCTACATTATGGCCAAACACAGCATCAATGCAGGCACATATAGCAATAGAATCTTCCTGGGAAGTGCTGTTGAAGATTTGCCTGATGTATTTATTAATTTTGTCACAGAAATTCCATGTCAGGGCTGCCATTTCTCTACCCTTTGGTAGGGCACTTTCCCAAACCAGTCCCCACTGTTCACTCTCAGAAACAAGGTGGCACACAGTTTGGCTGCATAAAGACCGGGGAGCACCCCCTCTTGCCTCTAAAAGCTCAGCCGGGTTTGCTTGTTAACCTTAAGCAGGGATATGTCAGCCAGAGTGATTGCAGCCTGCAGAGAAGGATAGGATTTTCAAAAATTGTTTCCTTGTACAACTGCTGCACAACCACAGTCTCTATACTTTCCTGGGGAGTCATAACCCGCCCCACAATTCCCCTCTGCCCACACTTTTTTAAAGTTCACCGTGATCACAATGTCTGCAGAGATCTGTGCTTGCCTCCAGGCTAATCCAATGAAGTGGTAAGTTTTCTTCAGGGGCATGCATGTTAGTGAAATGTAACAATCTTTATCGTGAAGTACAGTCACTCTATTGTTAATGGTTACTTTTGCAGACCAGACCTTGAGAACTCAGCCATCTTGTCCACCATCAGAGAGACTATGGCAACTAAGGAAAAAGAAGCCAAGGACACATGATGACCTGATGAAGGATTGGTTGGGTCACTCAACAGGTCAGTCAGAGAAAAAAGAGCAACAAAGAGAGCAGAAAGAGTAGATACAAGCTACGTAGAGGGAGCAAAGGGAGAGGGAGCAGAGATAAGATAGGGAGAGGGGACAGAGACAAGCTAGGGCCAATCAACAGAGACAGGAGACCATTGAGCACATGCTACAGTTCATGCAGGACCAAAATGGCATCCTGAGGAGTATAATTCTGATGAATAATAGAGATCATAACCAAAGACTTCCCATGCAGAACTCTTTTGCCAGCAGCCATGCCCCTAACTCTGCCACCTCATCACCATTCAGGGCTCCAAAGGTGCAATACTTTATCCAGCAACCCTTCCTCTATACCCACACGCTCATCACAATATAGTCTACTCCCTGTGAAAATATCGGTGACAGCTGGATGTTAACACAGCTGTGAGGTTTAAAAAAAAATACATGTCATGCATGGTTCCATGAGTTTTTATTTTGTGCTAAATAGCCCATAAACACTGTGGCTTGAACCTTGGTCTAAGGTTTTAAACTGCAACTCGTAATCTTGGTCAAACCTTGCAACTTGCTGTAATCTTTGTAACTCTCAAACTTACTGTAAGCTGCAACTTTGTAACCTTCATAACTCTCAGCCACTTTGTAACTTGCTCTAAACTGCATTCTCCGCTGAGTGAATGTGGAGAGAGAGAGAGAGAGTGTGTGTGTGTGTTTTTGGAGTTGCAATGCTAGAGCACATGGTGATGAGTCATCAGACTGCTGCTTTGCTGGATCAAAGGAAGTCTAGGCATGCTCCCTGATGAGGAGGTGAATGAGTCACAGGAGCCATTCAGACACTATATAAGGAGAGGGAGCACATGTGAGACTTCTCTTTTTCTTCCCCTGCTCCTGAGACACTCCTCTCTACAGCCAGTGTCTCTCCTCTTGACCAGCTTCCCCAGCCATGATGAGCAGACAGCCCCTCCAGGATCTACATGCCTTGGCTTCTTCTGCAATCCATATGCCTGTGTAATTGTGAGAGTGCCTGAGGGCAGGTGTGTGTGTGTGTGTGTGTGTGTGTGTGTGTGTGTGTGTGTGTGTGTGTGTGTGAGAGAGAGAGAGAGAGCTCTGTATCTTCTTTAGTTTATACCTTTAGTGGCAGCTCTATTTTCTTTGGTTTAACCTTGTAGTGCAAATAGTGGAGTGCTAATTCCTCAAGTAATAAACCCATACTAGTGTAACCCTAGGTGGTCTTCCGTGAGAATATTTTTGGGGTAACACTGGTGAGAACACACAGAGTAGAAGCCCAAGAATAAATTAACACATGGCTTCAGGGTTTGTAGACAGAAGCATGTTTCAAAGAGCTTGCAGATAAGGTTTCATTTTACAAAATAACTAGCACCACATCTAGTACTTGCTACTTTACACTCAAAAGAGCAAGAACTCTACCCATAGCAAAGATCTGGCCTTAATGCAATACAGTTTACTATGTAAAATCATTAAGATCAGAGTTTTAGATATCTGCAACACTCCCCAAAATTCTGTTAAAAGAATCTTTTTCTTTCTTACCTTAAGGCTTAAGTCATTAGCATCTGTGTTATTGTAAACTTTGTTTGAAATGTTATCATGCCAATGTCCTCCTAGCGCACACACACATACACACCATGCAGCCTTCTTCCCACCCCCCAGTCCTGCCTTCCAACCCAGACAGAGAGGACTGCCATCTGGATGCAGTAAACAAATTAGAACACCCCAAACAAACTCCACCCTACCTTCACCTCACTGCACAGATGCCCACACCCACCCACCCATCTCCATTTCCACCCACCCACCCCTGTGCAATCTGCTCCCCCCAACGCAGCCAGGAGCAGGGATAAAAACCTCCTCAGACTTGCAGGCACTAGCAGCCTAGCTGGGAGTTACAGGACACAGAAGCACAAACTCTCTACCCCTCCCCAACCTCACCCCAGGACACAGTACAAACAAACACTCCACTTCCACCTCCGCCCAATGCCACCACCCACCTACTCACCCCTTCTTTCCCCCATCCACCCCTGTGCAATCTGCTCAATCCTGCTTCTAAAACTTGCAGGCACGATCAACCTACAGGACACAGCACAAGCAAACACCCCACCTCCCCCTCCTCCTGATGCAAGCACCTACCCACCCACCTCCTCTTTTCCTACCCCAGGCAGTCAACCCCTTACCTACCTCTTCCCAGCCCAGGAGGCTTGAGTGTGCTGGGTTTCGGTTTTTGCCCCCCTCTCTCCTGGCACAGAGGGGACTCTCTAAACTCCCCTCTGACATCCTCCAGCCAATTACTCCCTCCTTCCTCCCTCAACCACTTATTTCCTCCTTATAAATATCTCCCCCTGCTTACCTGCTCTGGCTCTGTGAGTTTCTCAGTTCGAGCACGTAGCCGCTGCTGCTTAGCCAGCACCCCATCAATCAGCTGAGCTTCCTGCCTGGGTGGGAGCTTTGAAAGGCTGGGCTCAGAAAACAGTTGTGTAGCTTACAGGGAACACAGGAGAGGAGTAAAGAAAACTACCTATGTTCCTCACAGTCCATCCTGGCTAGAGAGGGGATGCAGGAGACAGTATCTTGTTATAGTAGGGAATTGGGGCTGTTGTCCCCCCACAAATGGCATCCATGATGGCCAACCTATGTGTTCCTCTGACAGCTCAAGTCTCTAGCTGTTCAAAGTGTGTGCCCAAGCACCGTACCTCAGTGCTCCATCTTCACTCTTACTCCCTAGTAGTAGAGGCTGCTAATCAAAGGGGCACACAACAGATTAACCGCACACCCACACAGGACAAAGCATGGAAGTGTCTGGACACATTTGGCAGAAAGGCCTACTGGTCTGAAAGTTTCCAGATCAGGATTGTGATGTATGTGGCACTTCTTGCTAAATACACACATCATATATTTCATTAATTGTCAACCTTTATTAAAGAGATTCCTGACAACAAAAAGGAACAACACAGTGCAAACATGAAAGATGGGGCATTAATGCTAGAGCAGCCCTACAGGCAGCACTGGACACAGCAGACATTTCTGCAAGGTCCTTAGCGTCCGCAGTTGTTATGAGAAGATTGTCATGGCTACAGCTGTCAGGCTTCCCAAAAGAGGTCCAGTCCACAGTAGAAGACCTGCCATTTGAGGGAACAAAGTTGTTCAGAGTCCACCAGCGCTTCTCTCAACACACTTAAGGACTCAAGGGCCCCGCTGAGAACACTAGGCATATGAGTACCTGCAAACAAAAAGAAGCAAGGAAGACCATTTACACAACGGTATAGACCAGCCCAGTATAACCCGCAACTGAGACATTATGACAATAGACGAAGGCCCAGACAGGGTAGGCGCAGGCAGGCCTCTGACCAGGCAACCGTGCAGCAAACTTCAACAGCCCATCAAACATTTTGAAAGTTCAGTCAAGAGTCAGACAGCTCTCTGTTTTCCAAGGCAGCATTACAAACACTCTACACCATTTGGCAGTAGACTAGCTGCATTCTATCCAGCATGGCAGAATTTCACTGACATTGACTATTAATAGGCTCCAACTCTCGCTGTTCACAGTGGCCACAGTTCACTGTTCCCAGCCAATAGGAACTGCAGGAAGTAGCAACCAGCACATACTTGCAGACCTGAGGGCCGGCTCCCTCTAGCACTGGCTCCTGCTCCCCCACCTTCCTTGCTGCCTCTGATACAGAGGCTGCAAGAGGGGAGGGGGATGTGAGTAGTCAAGTAGTCGACTACTACCCCATAAGCCTTTGCAATGGGCTTAAATTGCAGCAAGGGAGGTTTAGGTTGGACATTAGGAAAAACTTCCTAACTGTCAGGGTGGTTAAACACCGGAATAAATTGCCTAGCAAGGTTGTGGAATCTCCATCTCTCGAGAGATTTAAGAGCAGGTTAGACAGACATCTATCAGGGATGGTCTAGACACTGCTTGGTCCTGCCATGAGGGCAAGGGACTGGACTTGATGATCTCTCAAGGTCCCTTCCAGTTCTAATGTTCTATGATTCAGACACTACCCTCGCAGCTCCCATTGGAGACTGGCTTCCCTTTAATGGGCCGCATTAGAAGCGCACACAATCCAAGTGAATATTAATGTTCAACAGATCAAGACTTTTAAAATGATACCTAACAAGGCATATCTTCTACAGGTTGAACCTCTCTAGTCTTGCATGCACGGGACTTGACTGGTGCTGAAGCAGAGAATTTTCCAGACCACGGGAGGTCAATATTGTCTAGCAGAATTACCAACACTTTCGCTGCTTCCTGGGCTGTTAGAAGACATTTAAGGGATAAATTAAAGCTAAATAACAGCACAGAACTCTTAGAGCCAAGACTGGTGGCTGTAAACAAACGTTATGGGACCACGGCAAACTTGGCCACACTCATGAAAAGTGGACATGTGTCTAACTAAAATAATTCTGGTCGGATGATTCGAACCAAGGAGTTCTAGACTAGAGAGGTTCAACCTGTACAAAAAATATCCTAATTATACGACAGCATTCCAGGGTGCTACTCTGAGGGTATGTCCACACTAGCCCCCTAGTTCGAACTAGGGAGGCTAATGTAGGCATTTGAAGTTGCAAATAAAGCCCGGGATATTTAAATCCCAGGCTTCATTTGCAACTTCAAATGCCTACATTAGCCTCCCTTGTTCGAACTAGGCTAGTGTAGACATACCCTGAGGTACAGAGTGCTACAAGCATAAATACATTTGGTAATATTTCTTGGCTATTGTGGCAGCCTGAGAGCAGGGAGCTACTGAGGCCTCATGGAAAGCAGATACATGGGGACTATTTGGTGTCCAATGCCCACCCACATCTAAAGGACCTCCCCCCAGCCTGCAGGGAGGGTCCACAGAGCCCAGAAAACCAACTTATTACATGGGACAAATAATGAGAAAACGGGGACGGGTGTGAGGGTCAAAGGGATAAAATGAGGAAACCGGATGGGGATACCGAGCAGAGAACCCTGGACAGCATCCACTGCCTCTCAAAGAGAGTCAGCAGATGCCACCCATTGGAACTCTGCCTGGATACGTGAGCGGATACAGGAATGGAAATAGGCCCCACAGTCGCAGGCCTCTCCCCCAGCCAACCTCTTCTCCCTGGTTTTATAGATTGCCAATTTGGCCATAGCCAGGACAAGGTTGACCAGGAGGTCCCACGACTTTGTGGGGCCACGGATGGGGTGTGTGTAAATTAACAAATGGGGGGGAAAAGTGCAGCCAGAACCTCAACAGGAGGTTCTGGAGGAGCTGAAAGAGGGGCTGTAACCTGGCACACTCGAGGTAGACGTGCACCAGGGTCTCCCTCACACCACAGAAGAGGCAAGTTTTGGGAATGGGGATGAACCACACCTGTGCTAAACCACTCCATGCAGGATTCTCCAGCTGATGTCCCCGGTGGGCTGTGGAACCAAGGTCAAATAGAGGCTGGCCCACTGGGGCTCCCCACCCTCTATTGGTGGTAAGATGTCCCGCCACTTGGTGTCTGGGCAGGACACAAGGGTGGGGAAGTGGAGCGTGTGAAGCACGAGTATGTACAGGTGATTTTGGCACGGTTCGGAAGGGGACCGGCTGCAACACGTGCAGCCAGCTTGGGTGATGAGGGGAAGGTGGTTGGGAAGGTACATGGGGCTGGGGGCTGATGGAGAGATTGGGAGGGCTGGGGCTGAGCGGGGTGAACCCTCTCGCAGGACCTTGTTGAGATAAACCTGAGCAGTGGGCAACAAAGCATCCTTCACCTCCTGAAGTACGCACCGGGGAGTACGTAGGGTGGAGAGCCCCATGCGCTCGGCGAGCACCCGAGGATCCACTCAGTCTCCCTGGTCATAGTCCAGGAGGTCTCCGACTGTTGACTTCTGCCAGGACCAACCTCTGGTGCACCAAGGGGGACTCCGCCACCTGCACACGTAGACGGGGGTTGTGTAGCAGGGGTTCCGCGAGGAGGTCTGCCCCCACGGTGGCTCCCAAGGACCTGGTCACCGCAAGCAGCTTCCAGGTCCGGAGGAGGTCCTGGTAGAAGGCCAGCAGCCCAGAGAGGTCTCATGGAAGACCTCTCAAATAAAGGAGCTGCTGGTCATTTTGGAGCCCTCGGAAGCGGCGAAGGAAAGCGTCCGCAAGCGTGCTCCACGCCAGACTACCTGCATCAAAGAGGAGTCTCTGCAGGGCCCAGAGGCGGAGGACGTGAACCCGCGTGCGCAAACACGTCAGGCCCTGCCCTCCCTCCTCCAGGGAGAGATGGAGAACCCCTGCAGAGTCCCAATGCAGTCCTGGCAGAAGAACCGCAGCATTAGCTGCTGGTTACGGGCCAGGAAACCCGGGGGCGGGACCAAGGTGTTGAGATGGTGCCAGAGCATGGACAGGACCAATTGGTTAAGTACCAGTGCCCTCCCGCACAGGGAGAGGCACCGGAGCAGTCCTGTCCATCTCTGTAACCGCCCAACCACCCTGGACTCTAAATTTTGCCATTCTCCGGCGGAGAGGGATGCGTGGTGGAGAGAAAAGTGCCAAGATAGAGCAGTGGACCCACGCTCCACCTGATGGCCTGAAGCGCAGGTGGGAGGGAGTCCGCCTGCCACCCGGCCCCTACCACCAGGCCAGAGCTCTTGACCCAGTTAACCCGGGCAGATGAGGCCGCCGAGTAGACGGCTTGGCAAGCCTCTACCTGCGCTAGATCTCCCGGGTCCTGGACCACGAGGAGCATGTCGTCGGCATATGCCAACAGAACCAGCCTCTTCTCCAGCTCACAGAGCACCAACCCCATCAACCTCTTGCAAAGGAGACGGAGGAAGGGCTCCATGGCCAGAGCGTACACCTGGCCTGACAGCAGACAGCCTTGACGTACTCCCCGCCTGAAGCTGACCAGTGCAGTCAGGGTCCAGTTGAGCTTGACCAAGCACTCTGCGGAGGCATACAGCACCTGGAGAAACCCCACAAAATCGAAGGCCCGTAGGGTGACCAGGAGGTACCCGTGGTCCATCCAGTCGAACGCCTTCTCCTGATCCAAGGACAGGAGGGCGAACGACAGACCGTCCCTACACCCGAGCTCTAAGAGATCCCGGACCAGAAAAAGGTTGTCAAAGATGGTTCAGCCCAGGACGGTGTGGGTCTGGTCTGGATGTACCATGTCTGCCAGCACGGACTTCAACCTTAGAGAGATGGCTTTGGCAATGATTTTATAGTCCGTGCTGAGGAGTGAGACGGGACGCCAATTCCTTAGATCGCGGAGGTCCCCCTTCTTGGGCAGCAAGGTGAGCACTGCTCACCTGCACGATAAAGGGAGGACCCCGCTCTCCAAGGACTCAGCCCAGACGCTAGCACGGTCTGGGCCGAGGACGTCCCAGAACACGCGGTAGAACTCCACGGTCAGCCCGTCCATGCCTGTGGATTTATTGGTGGGCATGAGACGGAGGGCTTCCAAGAGCTCGGCCAGAGAGAGAGAGGCAGCTCTAGCCAGTCCCAGTTGCCCGCGCTGACCGTTGGGAGTTCGTTCCAGAGAACCCTGCGGGCGTCGGTCAGATCTGGGGAGAAGAGAGAGGCGTAGAAGGCACAAGCCCTCTCGCGCATCTCCACTGGATCCATGAGGGGGGCGCCATCCTCTGCCAGAAGGCAGACGATGTGCTTTTTAGCCACCCTCTTTTTCTCCAGGGCATAGAAGAAGCGGGAGCCTCGATCCATCTCCTGAAGGAGATGGATGCGAGAAGGAACAAAGGCACCCCGGCCTCGAAGGTCCTCGAGGGCCCGGAGTTCCTCCCGCTTCTCCCGTTATGCTCCGCAGAGGGGCGGATCCTCGGGGCTGGTGGCCAGCCACCTCTCTACCTCTAAAACCTCCCGTTCCAACTGCTCTATTGCCGCATCCCTCCGCTGGCTGGCCCCCCAGGTGTAGTCCCGGCAGAAGAGCCACGTGCACACCTTCCCCACATCCCACCACTGCCGTGCCGAGGGAAAGGGGCACCGCCGCCCGCGCCAGGCCAGCCAGAACTCCCAGAAGGATGCTACGAAGCCCACGTCCTCCAGCAGGCTGTTATTGAAATGCCAGTAGGCCAGCCCCGGCCTCTCTGAGGAAAGAGAGGCAGTCATGGCCACCAAGTGGTGGTCTGAGAAAGGGGCTGGCCGAATGCTGGAGGAGTGGGCCCGGAAGAGATGACAACAAGACAGATAAATGCTGTCCAAACGGGAGAGGAAAGACCTATGACCCACCACGTGGGCATAGGTAAACACCGTGTCCTCGCCCAGGTGGAGGTCTCACCAGACGTCCACCAGGGAGTGATGGTCTATTATCTCCCTGAGGATGTCCGCAGCAGCCGGGCACTGCTCGAGCCCCGTACAGTCCTGCTCCTCGAGGGTGCAGTTGAAGTCCCCACCCAGGACCAGGCACTCGCGAGGTTCCAGATAGCTGAGAAAGGCAGACTCCCACTGATAGAAGCAGAGCCTCTCTGGGACGGACGTCGGGGCATAGATGACAAGATTTAGCGTCAGCCCCTCCATCCGAACCCGGAGATACAGCAGGCGACCTTGCACGACCTCGGTGGTCCCCAGCACCTCGGGCTGCAGGTTCGGGGAGAGCAGGGTAGCCACCCCGGCTTGACAGGCCGACGGGTGGCTGAAATAAACCCTGTCCCCCCCCACTCCAGCCGCCAGCTTGCCTCAGCAGCCGGAGCTGTGTGGGTCTTCTGTAGGAATACGACAGAGTACCCCCCCTTCCGGAGGAAGGAGAGTACTTGACACCTACGGAGACCGGACCCGCAGCCCTGGGTGTTCAGAGTGGTAAAGATGAGCGGCGGCATCGAGAGGGCTGGGAAAGATCCTCGCCGGCAGGAGTGCCAGCGGCCCCCATTGGGCCTCGCAGCAAACCGTGACCGTACCCAAAAGTGAGTAGGGCATCATGGAAGCTACGAACCCGCTGGTAAGCCGTAGCCTCCCGCCGCCCAATCCTGTTACAAACAGTAAGGGCCCTCTTGGGGGAGGGTAAGACGAGATGAAAATCTCCCCAGCACTGAAGGGCGAGAGCGACTTGGAGCCACGGATGTCTTCCAAGAAAGCACGCATCTTGCCCTTCAGCACATCTGGCATCGGGGCCTCTGGCCCTTGAATGCCTTGGGGCCAGACCCCTCCGTGAGCCCTGCGACCCATCGACACGGGGATGCAGGGTGTCTGAGGTCCCTGCTGGGAAGACAGTGGCAGAGGGAGACCAGCCCCAGATGTGCTGGGAGCAGGAGAAACAAAAACCGCCTTCCGGGGGCCAACGTCTGGACTCAAAGTGGCAACCCCAGGGGCGGCAGTAATAGAGTAAGGGGAGGAATAGAGTTCAGGGAAGGGATCAGGAAAAGGAGGGAGAGGAGGAAGGGGAGTAGGGGGAGGAAGAGTTGGGGGATTAGGGAAGAGGCAAGTACAGAGGGGAGGAGGAAGAGGAGTGGGAAGCTCAATTGGGAGGGGGTTTGAACAGGGAGCAGGAGTGGGGCAGAGGTTAGGAGAGGGAGCAGGGCGAGAAGCCTCAGCAGAGGAGGCGCTGGGATGCAGTGCCTCCTTGCAGGGCAGTGAATCGGTGGCAGCGGTAGGGGTAGTCATGGTCTCCCCAGCGCTGGGCTCCAGCGCCACAGAGAGTGCAGCACTAGAGGCCTCAGCGCTGGGGGTGACGGACAGTAATGGTAGCTCCTGCCTGCTGAGAGCCTCCAGGGTTTCAGCGGCCGAAATGCTGCCAATGGCCGGGCAGATGGTTGCACCCTGGGGCAACTCAGAGGCCAGGAGAAGGGATAGCAGTGGGTCAGAAGGGGACGGAGAGGTTGGTTGTTAAGACATGTCGATCCACCTCTGAGGCAGCCAGGTTCAGCCCCAAAGCCTCCACCTCCTGAGAGAGGAAGGTGAGCCCGCTGCCCGCCACCAGGCGGTGATCTTTGTCCGTGGCAAGGTCAGCAGCCACCCCCCAGTGGAGGTGGGAACAGTGGGAGCATCCTCCATGGACGCCCCCTCTTGCAGGGACCCTGGGAAGCAGGTGTTCACCCCTCCCGCAACTGCCGCGGTCACCTCGACTGCCCCACTGCGCTGTGAAGCATGCGGGGGCTCAGAGGGAGGAATGGCTCCAGAGTCCATCCCTATAGGTGCAGGGAGGTTGTCCTCTCCCTCAGTGGGCGGTGTGGATCGCTGGGCACACTTACGATGCCTCCCCATGGCAAGCTTCCATCCCTCGGAGGAAGAGGGCTGAACCTGAATGGGAGAAGAACCAGAGGACAAGGGCAGTGGAGGGAGGGCAAGGGAAGACGGGGGTTGGGCAGCAAGGGAAAGGGATATCTCCCCCTGAGGTAAGTCCTGCCCGAGTCCCATCGCTGACCCCACCACCCTCTCCTCCGCAGGCCTGCACGCTCGTCTGGGCCCTGTGGAGCCAGAGCGGGATTAACGATGGTCAGGGTTGGAGGAGGGGTGACCCGAGAGTCTGGACCATCAGGGTCACTGGCGATGGTATGGCCGGTGCCCTCCTGGGTGTCAGGGGTCCCGGGTGCCTCTCCGAACTGGGCCAGGGGGCAGTCTCTTCAGACGTGCCCCGGCGCCCGACAGAGAAGACATCGGACCTCCCCCATGGTGTAGTACACCCGGTACCGGGCCCCTTGATGGGGCACCAGAAATGACCCTTCGAGGGCTTCTCCGCCACGTCCCGCCGGCAGTAGTTGGATTTGTACCTGCCGGCGAAAGGAAAGGACGTGGCGGAGGGTAGGATCTTTGCAGCCCAGAGGAAGGGGACTCAGGACTGACAGAGGCCTCCCCAGGGTGGAGAGGAAAGGCAGTAGGGCGGCATTGGGGAGGAACGGAGGACAAAACCACCCGTACGCCCAGGTCCTCCAAAGGCTCGAGGGGAACGTGGACTCCCCCCACTGCCAAACCCCTTTCCGCCGCCTCCTGGGCAGCAGCCTCAGATGCCAGGAAGAATACCACATTCCCGAAAATCTTAGAGGCCGCCACCATGGCCGCGTGCCCCACCATGCGTGCCAACGCCCGCACGTAGGTTTCCACGTGGGGCGAGGCCGCCACCAGGAGACAACAGACACCGTGCCTCCTGGTCAGGGTGGGAAAGGGGCCATGGCCGCCGGGGATGGAATTCCGGGAGGCAGCAGGTGGGGAGTGGCAGCTACCTGGGCGTACGCCCTGGGTCCCGGGACACCATTGCCCCCAGAGCTGGTGGAAGGAACAGGGGAGCGGGAAGGAGGGGGGGCTGCAGCCAGCATGTGGGTCACGGCCGGGGAGTGAGCCCTCGCCTCAGGAGGTTTTTCCTTCCAGGCGGGGCTCTTGCCCTTCTTGGTCCCCAGACCCTTCCTACCCTTCAAGGAAGGCTCTTTACTGGTGACTGAAGGCGCGCGGCAGGAGCGGTCGAGACCCCGGGGTCCTCGTCCATGTCCGCCCCCTTTACCGTAGTGATGGGGGCCCCAGCAGCCTCAGAGGAGTTGTTGTCTTTAGCGAGGGGTGGGGAAGGGTCGGCAGGGGTGTCGCAGGACAACCCCTCCATTGTGGTCATGCATGGGGAGGGAAAGACGAAAACAAACAATTAGGGGAGAACCAAAAACACCAGGAGAGGGAACAAGGAGGGAGAGGGAGGGGAGGTTCACCGCTCCCCCCAACTAGGCTGGAAGTGGGGTGGGAGAGTGACAATTCAGACAGAGGAAAGGGAAAAGGAGTAATGAATACAGCTCCCAGCACAGGATGGAAAGAGTGGCTCCTCCAGCTGCACTGGGGAAATGAGGGGTAAATTATTATTTAAAGAACATGGGGACAAGTGGAGCTGTGTGTGTGTGTGAAGAGTAACTAAAAAGAGGGGAAAGCTCAGGCACCAAACACAAGAAGGGGGGCATAGGCACGCAAGAAGATGGGCAGGACAAGCAGTGGAAGGGAGGCAGGCAGTGAGGAGATGCCTGGTTGGGGCAAGGGGAAGGGGGGGAGCTAGACACGGCTGGGGAAGGGAACCTGTGAGACCACAGGTGCCTGAGTAGCAGGCCTGCAAAACCTGCTGCAGAGCTCAGAAGAGCAGAGGAGGGGCGGGAGGCAAGCAGTGGGGCTGAAAATGGAAAAGGCCCCTACAGCAACTGGGGTTTGGGAGGGAGCAGCAGTAGAAAGCAGGGGTAGGGGAACCAGGGGAAGGGGAACCACCCCCTGTCCCCAGCACCCCACAAGACCCCCACCAGTCCTTACCCAGGGGTACTGATGGAAGGCCCCTTAGTCCCTCCCCCACACAGGACAAGCTGTGGGGAGAGAGAACCCCAGGGGCTGCCCTAAAGCAGCCCCCTTACCTCCTCTGCCTCAGGGAAAGCAGCAGCAGCAGGAATGGAGTTCAGGCCTGCCGAGGTGAACAAGAAAAGGAGGGGGGCCCAAAATAGGCCCCCAAGAAGATGGGAAGGGGCCTCCCCCCCCAAAGGCAGAGCAGCAGAGACCCCCCTGCACCCAGCACCCTCAGCAACTAGCTGAGGCAAAGGGGGGGAAAAAAAGCTGCCAGCAAAAAGGCAGGTGGAAAAAAGGGGCCTGGCCCAGAATGTAGGGGTAGCCAGGGCCCAGCTGCCACAAAAGCAGCAACCCCCCACCACAGACACCCCCTCCCAAAAAGGAAAAAGTGTGCCAAAGAAAGTGCAGCACCCTGAGAGCAGGGTGCTGCAGATAAGTGGGAGATGGGTATCTGGCTTTATGTTCCCTGAATAGGCTGTTAAAGACTATGGCCGGCCAGCCACACCTGTAGCCTATCTGGCATCAGCCTGAAGGGAAGGCTAATTGGAACACCTGCAGCCACTTAAAGTGGATTCATGCACTATAAAAACACTTCCCAGGCAAGGCTAAGGGGGAAGGAAAAAAGGGATGGACTAGAGGAGATGGGAAGGAGAAGAGAGCAGCCTAGTGCAAGGGAACACACCTGAGACAGCTGACATCAAGGTTTGCTCCATGGTATTAGGGAGGAGGTACCACAGGAAGGGTTGGGCAAGTGGCCTAGGGAAGGGCTGTTGCTGTTCAGGGGGCAAGGGACAAGCTACACGGCCTGCTTAGGGCTGCCTCCTCCTATAGGGCCCTGGGCCGAAACCCGGAGCAAGTGGGTGGGACCGGGTTTCCCTCAACCCTCCCCTCTGGCTGGAAGGGCCAGTAGGGACTGGAAAAAGGACAGTGGAATGGCCAATGATGGAAAAAAGGCTCTGGTAGCAGGGTACCCTTGCCTTTGTGGCAGTATTAGGGACACCGTGAGCCTCTGAGGCCCACAACAAACCTGCCAGGAAGCGCAGGACCCACGGGGCTTAGCCCAGACTTTGCCACAGTATGTAAAATTTGTAAGTGTAAAAGATACAAATAGCCAATGAGACATGGTGGCAAATATTATATATTGCATAGTATTTTGGCTCTGCTTTTTGATTTCTGCAGTTCCAGATGCAGATCATCTCAGTTTCTATATTAGAATGCCAGTCTCGTTTCTATCTATTTTCTTTGTTGTAAGTTTTCATAAAGTGCCCGTTGTTGACTGGTATGCCTGGCCGAAAAAGGAACCAGCCTAAAGGAACATCTCCCTACCCACTTCTGTCATCGGGGTTTGTCTCAGCCCCATAGGAATAATAAAACTGACTAAAATGTGGGTGCTAACAAACAGAGCTTTTATTTAACAGTTCAAACAAAGTAAAGAACATAGCTATAACCAGGACCCCCACAACTAAAGCTAAGTGACCCAAAGGTGGTGCAAGACTGACTCGGGTGACTTACCTTCCCCCAGGACAGGACCCAGGTAAGGAAATGGAGGATTATGAAACCACTTTCATATCCTGCAGCTTGCAGACCCTCACAGTGGTGAGACACCTCCAGATTCCGTCTCCAGAAGGTACCTCAGGTGAGAGTGATCAAGCTGTGTCAGCTTTGCTCCGGCAATGGTCGGCCCACGCACCTCCTTGCACCCAGGGTCAGATTAAGGGGGGGGCTAGCCGGGCAGCTGCCTGGGGCGCCAACCTATGGGGGGCGCCTAATGGCAGCTGTAAGGGGCACCACGCGCCCGATTGCAGCTGTAAGGTGCGCAGCATGCCGGGGGGCTGCACATGCACCGTGTGCCCGGGGGTGGAGCGTCGCGTGCGCAAGCGTCACATGTCCGCTGCCCGGGACACAGGAATGGCTCGAGCCGGCCCTGCTTGCACCATCGTGGGTGTGAGTGTCCTTGTTGATGAGGGGTGGCAGCTGGTAGCATACTTCTTAGAATCATAGAACCATAGAGCTGGCAGAGACCTCAGAAGGTCATCAAGTCCAGCCCCCTGCTCTAAGCAGGACCAATCCCAACTAACTCAACCCGCCCAGGGCTTTGTCAAGCCGAGACTTAAACACCTATAGGGATGGAGACTCCACTACTTCCCTTGGTAACCCATTCCAATACTTCATTACCCTCCTAGTGAAATAGTTTTTCCTAATATCCAACCTGGCCCTCTCCCACCACAACTTGAGACCATTGCTCCTTGTTCTGCCATCTGTCACTACTGAGAACAGCCTCTCTCCATCCTCTTTGGAACCTCCCTTCAGGAAGTTGAAGGCTGCTATCAAATCCCCCCTCACTCTTCGCTTCTGCAGACTAAACAGACCCAACTCCCTCAGCCTCTCCTCATAAGTCATATGCTCCTGCCCCCTAATCATTTTGGTTGCCCTCCGCTGGACCCTCTCCAATGCGTCCACATCCTTTTTGTAGTGGGGGGCCCAGAACTGGACACAATACTCGAGATGAGGCCTCACCAAAGCCGAATAAAGGGGAATAATGACATCTCTGGATCTGCTGGCAATGCTCCTCTTAATGCAACCTAATATGCCATTAGCCTTCTTGGCTACAAGGGCACACTGTTGACTCATATCCAGCTTCTCATCCACTGTAACCCCCAGGTCCTTTTCTGCAGAACTACTACTTAACTGGTTGGTCCCCAGCCTGTAAATGCTTGGGATTCTTCATCCCAAGTGCAGGACTCTGCACTTGTCCTTGTTGAACCTCATCAGATTTCTTGTGGCCCAATCCTCCAATTTGTCTAAGTCACTCTGGACCCTATCTCTGCCCTCAAGCGTATCTACCTCTCCCCTAGCTTAGTGTCATCCATAAACTTGCTGAGGTGCAATCCATCCCCTCATCCAGGTCATTAATTAAGATATTGAACAAAACCGGTCCTAGGACCGAACCTTGGGGCACTCCGCTAGAAACCGACCGCCATCCTGACATCGAGCCGTTGATCACTACCCGCTGGGCCCGGCCTTCTAGCCATCTTTCTATCCATCTTACCGTCCATTTATCCAATCCACATTCCCTTAACTTGCTGGCAAGAATATTGTGGGAGACCATATCAAAAGCCTTGCTAAAGTCAAGGTATATCACATCCACTGACTTTCCCATGTCCACAGAGCCAGTTACCTCATCATAGAAGCTAATCAGATTAGTCAGGCATGACTTGCCCTTTGTGAATCCATGCTGACTATTCCTAATCACTTTCCTCTCTTCCAAGTGCCTCAAAATGGATTCCTTAAGGATCCCTTCCATGATTTTTCCAGGAACCGAGTTAAGACTGACCGGCCGATAGTTCCCTGGATCGTCCTTCTTCCCTTTTTTGAAGATGGGCACTACATTTGCCTTTTTCCAATCATCCCGGATTTCTCCTGATCTCCACGACTTTTCAAAGATAATGGCCAAAGGCTCCTCAATGACATTTGCCAACTCCCTCAGTACCCTCGGATGCATTAAGTCCGGACCCATGGATTTGTGTACGTTTAGCTTTTCTAAATAGTTCCTAACCTGTTCTTTACCCACCAAGGGCTGTCCATCTTCATCCCATCTTGCGTCACTTAGCGCATTAGTCCGGGAGCCCACCTTGTCCGTGAATACAGAGGCAAAGAAAGCATTGAGTACTTCAGCTTTCCCCACATCTGTCACTAGGTTACCTCCTTCATCCAGTAGGGCCGCACACCCTCTCTGATCACCTTCTTCTTGTTAACATGCCTGTAGAAACCTTTCTTGTTATCCTTCACATCCTTAGCCAGTCGCAATTCCATTTCTTTACTTCCTGATAACCCCCGGCATTCTCGAGCTATACATTTAAACCCTCCTGGTCATTTGTCCAAGTTTCCACTTTTTTAAGCTTCCTTTTTGTGCTTAAGTTCACCAAGGATTTCCCCGTAAGCCAATCTGGTCTCCTACCATGTTTGCCTCTCTTGCTACGTCGGGATGGTTTCTTTCTGTGCCTTCAATAAGGCTTCTTTAAAATACTGCCAGCTGTCCTGGACTCCTTTCCCCTTCATGTTAGCATCCCAGGGATTCTGCCCATCAGGTCTCTGAGGAGTCAAAATCTGCTTTTTGAAGTCCAAGGTGTGTATTTTACTACTCTTTTCTTCCTTTGGTCAGGATCCTGAAATCTACCATCTCATGATCACTGCTTCCCAGGTTGTCACCCACCTCTACTTCCCCTATTAGTTCCTCCTGTTTGTGAGCAGAAGGTCAAGCTGCGCACAGCCCCTGGTCGGATCCTTCAGCACTTGTGTCAGAAGTTATCCCCAACATTCTCCAAAAACTTCCTGGATTGCCTGTGTACTGCCGTATTGGTTTCCCAACAGATGTCAGGGTGATTAAAGTCCCCACGAGAACCAGGGCCTGCGATCTGGAAGCTTCTCTCAGTTGTCGAAGAAAGCCTCATCTACCTCATCCACCTGATTCGGTGGCCTGTAGCAGACACCAACCACAACATCACTGCTGTTGTTTGCTCCTTTAAACTTAACCCATAGACTCTCAACAGGTTTTCTCCTCTTTATACTGGAGTTCAGAGCAATCATAGTGCTCTCTTACATATAGTGCAACTCCTCCTCCTTTTCTCCCCTGCCTGTTCTTCCTGAACAGTCTATACCCTTCCATGACAGCGCTCCAGTCATGCGAGTCATCCCACCAAGTCTCTGTTATCCCAATTAAATCATATTTCTTGGACTGGGCCAGGGCCCCCAGTTCTTCCTGTTTGTTACCCAGGCTTCTCGCATTAGTGTACAAACACCTCAGGTAACCAGTTGATCACCCTATCTTCTCCATTCGAATCAGGGGTCCTCCTTTCTTGCTCGTTTCTTCCCAGTATCCGACTTTCCCACTCCCCTCAGGGTTTTGGTCACCGTCCCCCGACAAACCTAGTTTAAAGCCCTCCTCACTAGGTTTGCAAGCCTGCCCACGAAGATGCTCCTTCCTCTCTTCGTTAGGTGGATCCCATCTCTTCCTAACAATCCTTGTGCCCGGAACAGAGTCCCATGGTCGAAGAAACCAAAGCCCTCTCTGCGACACCACCTGCGCAACCACGCATTTACGTCCTCAATTTGACGATCCCTGCCTAGTCCTTTCCCTTCAACAGGGAGGATGGACAAGAACACCACTTGTGCTCCGAATTCTTGGATCCTTCTTCCCAACGCTACATAATCCGCAGTAACCTGCTCAAGGTCATTCTTGGCCATATCGTTAGTTCCCATGTGGAGAAGCAGGAAGGGGTAGCGATCCGAAGGTTTGATCAGTTTGGTAAGCCTCTCAGTCACATCCTGAATGCGAGCTCCCAGCAAGCAGCACACCTCTCGAGATTCCAGGTCCGGACGGCAGAGGGATGGCTCAGTCCCTGTTAGGAGGGAGTCCCCGACCACCACCACCCGTCGTTTTCTTTTGGGGGTGGTGGCCGTGGCACCCCCATCCCTAGGACTACGCATCCCATGCCTTCCAATAGATGATGTTCCCTTCTGGTTTCTTCCTTGTGAGGTCTCTTCCAAAGCATTCAGCACTGCAGAGCCTATGGAGAGAGCCTGAAAGCGATTACTTACCTCTATAGCATTGGGGAATTCCCATGCTGGCCTTTTTCCCCCTTCTAGAAGTTACATGCTGCCAGTTCTCTTCCTGGCCATGTACTGCCCTCTCTGGCTCTTCCGCCTGCCGTGCTTGAAGGATTAAATGCCTTCTATCGAGGAAGTCTTCATCCTCTCTGATCAAGCGTAGGGTCGACACTTGGGCCTCCAATCCTCTAATTTTTTTCTTCGAAAATGGCGACCAGCTTGCACTTAGTGCAGATGAAATCCGTTCTTTCTTCCGGGAGGAAGACAAACATGGCACATGCTGTGCAGGTAACAACAGCAGACCTATCACCATCCATCGCTGCTGTCCTGGAGAAGGGATTTAAAAAGAAAGGCAAGAGAACCTCACGCCCTTCCCACTCCCCTTCCAAACTTCCTCTCTAAACTCCCTGTTAGCACTCACCTGTTTGCAACAACCAAAACCTTCCCACAACCAAAACCTATCTGTGTGGTGCTGGCGTACCCTTGAAGCAGCTCCAGACTCTGCCACTCAGAAGGGCAGCCCCTTGGAACTCAAGAGGCAGCCTTTAGATAAGCTGCTGTTGCTGGACAGAACCTAGGCCATGTGTCTGCCTAGTTTTTCTGCCAAAACATCAAAAGAGCAGGAAAATGCCTTTGGGGAGGAGGGAGAAGGGCGGCCAAGACTAAGTCCATGTTGTTGTTTGGACTTTTTCAAAATGGCATACATGTGTTATTGATTACCAGAACTTTCCCCCTAAACTGCCCTCTGCTAAACAGGATATGAGGACTTAAGTTTAGGTCCAGTAAACACAGTAGTAAGAGTGACATAATATACTGACTAGCAAAATGAGGCACACTAGAAGGAAAATATTTTAATGGAGACCCATATTTGAAGATACCTCTGCCAAGACAAGCCGTATAAGATGTTTTCATAGCACATGGATACATCTACTTTTCCCACTTATTCCTTTTTTTATACCAGGTTCAGAATCACACTCTTTAGAATCACTGTTTCCAGTCCCATCATCTGAGCAGCTTTCAACATCTCCCAAGAACTTTTGTCCATTTAGACACTGATTTAATAGAATGAAAACATTCGTATCATCTGCTTGACATGGACTTGCTGCTGACTGACACAACTGATGAACACTAAAGAGATTCAGATGCATGCTATGAATAGCAAATGCTGACTCAATATGGTGCTAGATGGCTGAACTACTAATTATGAATATAACCACTCAGTAATGAAATATTCAATATTTGTTAACAAGTCAGCCTTTTTAAAAAAAAAAAAAAAAAAAAAATCAACCCACTCTCAGACCCAGCTTGATTTTCATTGAATTTATTGATTATTTGTAAATATTTGCTGAATAGTCTGGCTAAATAACTTGAAGGCAATCGATTGTTCGGGCATTTTTCACTTAAGATTATATGTTTGTTATGATGTTGTGGGGTTCCATCACATACATCATAGGCTGTCATTTATTTCCTGATTGGATAACAAACATTCTAAGAAGACTAATGAATAGCAGATTTGAGGATGAATTTTCATAATTCATAGAACTTTTGGGAGTTGCAGACAACTTTGTGCACCTCTACTAGCCATCAAAATGGACACAATTATTATGACTTCAACAAATCATAGCCATTTCATTCACAATGACAATTCTACATCAGTTCTTTTATAGTTTGAGTTCTGCTCAGAAATCAACTCTTCAGAGCACTTTCATTCCCTTATTCAACTCAAATTGCATTTATTGTAAAGTTTCAGACATGTTTATAAACAAGTGCCAGAATAATTTTTAAAGGTCTGCTACATAGTTTTCTTCCTCTTTCTCTCCTGCAACAACACACCACACTCAGGAGTTTTGCAAAAAGACAACCAAGCTGTAGCATCAGAATGCCTTTTCAAAACCAAATACAAGACAGAGGAGTTGATTTAATCTTCTTCTCTTCTTACTTTTCTTAGTAAGACACGACCTTTTTTACTTAGCATTATTCTCAGACATCTAAAACTATACCTGGACTGAAATGTGATCTAAGATTGATTCCAATAGGACTACAGATATACAGTTGATATCTTTGGATCACAAAGGTTTTTGGGTAGCATACCTTGCAATTTTCAACAAAACCCAAGGCCCTATCTACGTAATAAAACTGTACCAATTTAACTACATCATTTTCTATACCAATTTCATTAAATTGAGAGAACGCTCATTGGTTTAAGTGTGTCATGAAAAGAAATGTGTCCAGCCTCCAGGACACTGAAATAAATGTCTTCATATGTGTGTTGTAATAACTTTGTGAAATCAATTTCTAAACTGATTTAGTTTAAAAGCTATAATTTTATCATGTAGACAAAATGTAAGGGAGTTAGGTTCCCAACTTCCACTGAATTTCAATGTGATTTGGGTGCCTGACTCTTTGAAAATCCCAACCCTACGCTACGTCTACATTGGCAAGATTTTGCGCAAATACTTTTAACGCAAGAGTTTTTGCGTTAAAGTATTTGCGCAAGAGAGCGTCTACACTGGCATGTGCTTTTGCACAAAAGCATCCATGCCAGTGTAGATAGCTCACTTGCGCAAGAAAGCTCCGATGGCCATTTTAGCCATCGGGCTTTCTTGCGCAAGAAATTCATGTTGCCTGTCTACACTGGCCTCTTGCGCAAGAACAGTTGCGCAAGAGGGCTTATTCCTGAGTGAGAGCATCATAGTTCTTGCGGAAGAAGCACTGATTTCACACATTAGAACGTCAGTGTTCTTGCGCAAGAACTCCCCGCCAGTGTAGACAGGCAGCATGTTTTTGCGCAAAAGCAAGTGCTTTTGCGCAAAATCATGCCAATGTAGACACAGCCCTAGTGTTTAGAAGTAGGATTCAGGGCTTGTGAGTTGTACTGACAGCTCTTGTCACACTTATAAGGCTACATCTACACTGCAGGCTTTTTGCGCAAGAACAGTTGTTCTTGCACAAAAACTTGCCAGCTGTCTACACTGCAAGAACTCTTCCACAAGAGGGCAGTGTGGACAGGCAACATGAATTTCTTGCACAAGAAGCCCCTATGGTTAAAATGGCCATCAGAGCTTTCTTGTGCAAGAGTGTCCACACTGCCATGGACACTCTTGCGCAAAAGCACATGGCAGTGTGGACGTGCTTTTCTGGAAGAGCTTTTGCACAAGAACTCTTCTGCAAAACAGTTCTTGCACAAGAAGCCTGCAGTGTAGACGTAGCCATAGATTTTTGTCTAGACTAGAAATGAAAGGTGTGCTGTCAGTTGTGTTGGTAGCACATTAGCTAGTCTAGGTGAAGCTTTAATGTGAATTCATTTAATCCAGGGGTGGGGAACCTAAGGTCCAGGGGCTGGATGCAGCCCCTGGACTTGCCTGGATCCGTCCCCCGAGGCTCAGCATTGGGGAGCGCATGTTGGTGCTCCCCTGCACTGCCCACCTGTGGGGCTGGAACACACAAAATCTGCTCTGGTGGGCGAGGGGAATGTGTGGAGTGTCTTTCTCCTTCTCAGTTGGGGGCCACATCAGTGAGGGGGGTTTTTGTTTGTTTTTTGCTTCTCACTTATGAGGCCCCTAAATGATTTTTCTGTGGGTCAGCGCTCCTGACCCAAAAAAGGTTCCCCAACCCTGATTTAATGTTTCCAATCTGCAAAATGGGGATGATACTTATCTAACTCACAAGACAGTCCTGTGGCACCTTAGGGTACGTCTACACAGCAGCGTTATTTCAGAACGTTATTTTGGAACAACTGGCGCTGAGCTCCTGCGCCTCGCTGCACTATCCCAGGGAGTGGCTGCTGCCCCAAGAGCGTGGGCATGCCTGTGTGCTGTGTGCGACACTGCTGTGCATATGGATGGGTGAATGTCTCCGTGTCCCCAGACTCCTTTCAGTGGTGGCTTGTGGAGGGAGGGTGTCAGGAGTAAGGCAGGCCCCCCAGACCCTGTGAGCCACAGCACAAGGGTCCTCTGTTGCTGCTTCCTGGGACTATGTGCCCCAGACTGGCATTCCTCATGCACTCATGTTCACAGGCTGCTGCACAATCCAAAGGCCGAGCAAGGAGCGCACCCCAGCCCCTCATTGCCTGCTACCTCCAGCTATGTGTGCATAGGGAAAGTGATGGCGCTCCCCAGGTGAAGGCCCTAGGTGATGGGCCTTCCCTGGCTTCGGATGATGCCTGGGAGACATCCAGCATGTGGGGTACTGGCTCCAGGGTGAACATGAGGTCCTGGCTTGCAGGCACAGAGATGATGCTGGCCTCATCTGGCTCCTCCTCCTCCTCTTAAATGTTAGTTCTGTTATTACGAAATAATGCTGCTGGGTAGATGTGCCCTTAGAGACTAACAAATATATTGTACTATAAGTAGTTTTACCCAACTCAATCAGATGAGTTGGCAAAATGCTCATGATATAATATTTTTGTTAGTCTCTGAGGGTATGTCTACGCTACAGCACTATTTCGAATGAACTTAGCTAATTCAAAATAACGCATCTAGACACAAAAACTAATTTGAAATAGTGTTTTGCTATTTCGAAATAGCGTGTGCACACTGATTGGATGCTGGATTGCATTTAAGGGCAGCTGAAACCAGATCCAGCAGGGCATCAGGTCAGTAGTTGCTTTGTGTGGCTGCTTTCTAAGGCTATCTGAGGCTCATGCTTAAACGGACCCCCCTGGACAGCCGGTTCTCAGCTTTCCCGCTTGCTTGCCTACCTCGCTGAGGGACAGCAAAGTGTTTTCCTCTCCGCCTGCTTTGGTCGCTCTCATTTGGGACACCACAGCACTCGGCACCATGGAGCCAGAACCACCCCTGGGCACTCTGATGCTCATGTTGAACGTCTTGCTGCAAGCCTGGCAGCAATTGCTGGAGGCTGCCTGGCACCTTCTGCTGCAGGCCAGCCCCCTGGCCCTCCCCCTGCCCCCACTGGGGGCCCTGGAGGAGCGGTGCCCGGACGCCAGCGTGCCCCGCCGCATCTGGCGTCTGGACATAAGCAGCAACTGGTGGGACCACATTGTCCTTGAGCACTGGGGAGACAACAGTGGACCCAGAACTTCAGGATGAAGAAGGACACCTTCCTCGAGCTCTGCGAGTGGCTCGCCCCTGCTCTGCGGTGATGGGACACATGCATGAGGCCCGCCATTCTCCTCCACAAGCAGGTGGCCATCACCCTCTGGAAGCTCTCCACGCCAGATAGCTACCGATCCGTTGGCAACCAGTTCGGCATGGGGAGATCCACCATCGGAGCGGTTCTCATTGCAGGTACGGCACTCACCGGCCACTAGGCCAGGCCGGGGGGGCTGCAAGGAGGACATAGGCTGCCCCAGGAAAAATGGGGGAGGTGGTGTAAGTGCCCTCCCCAGGAGGGTTCAGTCTGTCCCAGCTGCACTACAGACTGCCCGCGGTGGCCAGGATTGCAGCGGGGGTTGCTCCTGGGAGTGGGGCATGGGGCAGTGGCGGGGAACAAACACTCCCAGCAACCCGGGCACCCTAGTGACCCTCGGTTTTGTGTGTCTCTCTGCAGGTGGTGAAGGCCATCAACAGGGTGCTACTCCACAGAGTCGTCCGCCTCACTGATCTGGATGCGGTCATCCAGGGGTTCGGCGCCCTGGGCTTCCCCAACTGCGGGGGGGGCAATCGATGGGAAGCACATCCCCATCTGTGCCCCACACCACCAGGCGTCTCTCTACATCAACAGGAAGGGGTACTTCTCTGTGATCCTGCAGGCCGTGTCTGACCACTGGGGCCAGTTCACGGACATCAGTGTGGGCTGGTCTGGCAGGGCGCATGATGCACCGGTGTACCGCAACTCCTCCGTGTGCCAGAAGCTGCACGCCGGCACTCTCTTCCCCGACCACCACATCAGGGTCAGAGTCGTGGACATGCCAGTGTGCCTGCTGGGGGATGGGGCCTACCCCCTACAGCCCTGGCTGATGAAGCCCTACATGGGACACCTCAACCCCTCCCGGCAGGCCTTCAATGCCAGGCTCAGCAGGGCCCCCATTGTGGTCGAGGGGGGCCTTCAGCCGACTGAAAGCACAGTTTAGATGCCTCCTCACCCGCCTCGACCTCTCCCAGCACAATATTCCGCACTTGGTGGCAGCGTGCTGTGTGCTCCACAATTTATGTGAGAGGAAGGGGGAGGCTTTCCTGCCAGCCTGGAGGGAAGAGGCTGCCCGCCTGGCTGGCCAGTACGCACAGCCCCGCATGGCTGCCAGCCGGGAGGCCCTTCGGGGGGCTGTCCGCATCCGGGAAGCCCTGCGGGAGAGCTTCCAGGTGGACGAGGACTGAAGTCCCCCTGGCGTGCCCCACTGGGGCCTTGCGCCTTACATTCCACCCCCACCTCCTTCCACTTTTCCCTCCCTAACCCTCCTTCCTGATCTACAATAAAAACACCTGTTGCCACAAAAAACTCTCTTTATTTAACATAACGGGGTTGGGGGGAGGAGGGGAATGAGGGCAGGTGGGGGGAGGGGGGAAACCTGGGAGCTAGAAGGGGGAGGGGAAGCTCAGGATTGGGGGTCTGGCCGGCCCTTCCATCTTGCAGCACTGTGGCTGCGGGGCCTCGGCCTTCCTGGGGAGTGGAGGGTGGGGCAGGAGCGATGGGGGCGGAAGAAGCGGGGGGGGGGAACAGGGGTGGGAGGAGGAGCGATAGCTGGGGCGGCCACAGGAGCTGGAGCAGCAGGAGGCAGCAATCGGTCCACCAGGGCCTGCAGGTGCTCGCGGAGGGCACAGCCCTACCCCCCGCAAGCTCTCCCGCCGCAGCTGCAGGTCCTCTTGCACCCACTGCTCCTGGCTGTGGACCTGCCGTCCCTGCAACCGCAGCTGCTGCCTCTGGTACTCCTCCTGGTTGCGGGTGCGCCTGCTGGCCTGGGTGCGGGGGGATGGTCCAGGCGGGGTGGTGCGCCCTGCACTCGCAGGTGCCGCAGCTGCGGTGAAACAAGAGAAGTGGTCAGTTCTCCCTGGGGACACAATGGGTGAAACCCAGCCCCCCTCCGCAAGGTGAGGACGGCAGGTCTCCGCACCATCACGTCCTGCTATCCCTGGGAGTGTGAGCTGGCCCAGGACTGCACCCCAGCCCCTGTGCTGCCTATAGTGTGGTGGGTGGGGAGGGGAGATGTGCCATGCCTCTGTGTAGAGGGGGCGTCTGGAGGGAGGGCAGTGTGCAGAGTCTCTCCCCGGGGTCAGGAGCCTGTCATGTGCCTTCACGCATAATCGCGTGTGGGGAACAGGCCGGGGCCCCTGCATGGCACCCAGCTGGGGCCACACGTCCTGGCTGGCATGGCAGAGGCACAGGTTGCTGCCTGCTCCATGGTCGGCAAGGCCCACGCGCACAGTCCCTGGGCTCCTCCTCCCCCACCCCGCCCCACATAAGGGGACAGTGATGGCACGCACATGTGGAGGCGTCCCCGGCCTCAGATGAGGCTGCTGACGGGCTTTCCGGTACAGCTCGGGGGTCCTGGCTGCCGTCCTCCTCCTCTTCCCCTGTATCAGGGGCAGGGCCCTCTGCCCCAGGGTCGATGACCACCGGGGGGCACGGACCATCTGACCCCCCCAGGATGCGGTCCAGGGCCTCGTAATGCGGTCAGGCCTCTGGGTCAGCCCCTGGTTGGGAGGCCCTGGCATGAGCCTGCTGCAGGTCTTTGATCTTGCTCCGCACCTGCTCCTGGCTGCGCATGTGGCCTCTGGTGGCCAGGCTGGCAGCCATGCAGCTGTAGATGGCCGCATTCCTGCACGTAGTGCGGAGCTCGCGGGCATTGGAGGCCTCCCTCCAAACCTCAATGAGGTCCACGATCTCCGCACTAGACCAGGAAGTTGCCCGGCTTTTGCGACCCCTGGCAGGCTCCTGGGAGCTGCCAGCCTGGTCCTGGGGAGCGGTGGAGGGCTGGGTGGCAGCGGGTTGCTGGCTCATGCTGTGCCAGGTGCACGGTCTGCTGGCTGTGTGGTGGCAGGCTGGCAACTGGCACAGGCACTGTGGCCAGAGTCTGCCCCTTTAAGAGCTCCGGGGCTAGTGGGGGGAGCAGATGAGTTTTCCTGGTTGTGCCCAGAGTGGCCACCAGGGCTCCCTGGGAAGGGCTGGAGGCCCCCCAATTCGAAATAAGTGTCTACACAGCACTTATTTCGAATTAGCTATTTCGAATTTGGCGTTATTCCTCGTAGAATGAGGTTTACCAAATTCGAAATAAGGGCTCCACTATTTCAAATTTATTTCGTAATAGCGGTTTGGGTGTGTAGACGCTATTAAAGTTACTTCAAAATAACTGCTGTTATTTTGAATTAACTTTGTAGTGTAGACATACCCTAAGGTGCCATAGGATTGCTCATTGTTTTTAAAGTTACAGACTAACATGGCTACCCCACTGAGATTAACTCAAAGGGGCATTGTGAGGTTTAGGCCAGATTCTGAAGCTCTTCTATTGAATGGCAATTACCTTAGGTAACTAGTACCATTGACATAAGACAAGTGATGTTCAAAGGTGTTAGGAAAAAAACTGCTCCCCCAGTAAAAAGTTTGGCCAGGCCACTTTTGCTATAGGGGGCTGCAGTACTCCTTGGGAGAAAATGGCCGCACCCTTCCTGCATACCATTGCCTTTAGAAAAAGGGAAGGTGTGAAAAGGGGAAAATAGCCTCAGACTCTCCCACCCATCACCTTGGCATGAGAACTGCAGGGCTTACCTGGTCGCATGAAACCTGCACAGTTTCACCCCAACCCCTGGGACACAGATCCCCACTTGGTGACCATTGGGCCGTATATGGTAATATGCAAGCGTGGGAAAGCGATGTGCAGATTTGGGGATAACCCATCGCACAGTTTGCTCAAGGAGGTCTTTGCAACACACGTACCACCGTGTGTGTGCCTTCCCGTATAGTCCAAAGCGCTGCCGTCCTGATCAACCAACCAGCCACCTCCCCCGACTCTTGGGTGTAACCAAGGCCTTCGCAACCGAAACGATATCTTTGAAATGTTCCGTGTGCTGTGTACGTTGGTATGTATGATTTGATTTTCTTCATTGTATAAGCTTAGTGTTGTAGTTGTTTTGGGTAGTACATAGAGTTTGTAGTTATCACTGTTATTTAATTAGTGTAGCTGGATATTTTTAGAATAGAGACTATTCCCCTTGCCGTTCCCATCCTTATATTTCTGACACGTTTAACTAGAAATCGTAGAATAAATATCATAAATACTGTAAATTCATTATTAACACGGTCTATTAAAAATCTTAGAATAAATACTATAAATTAATCACTGTCATAAATAAATATTTTATTTGCTAAAACGGTCCACCTGGTTCTGTCCTTCCCCCCTTGGGTATGCATCATCGGACCTGTGGTTCTCGCGACAAAAGGCTACGTCTACACTACAGGGTTTTTGCACAAAAACCCGCAGAGCGTCCACACCTCAAGCACATTTTTGTGCAAGAAAATTTAGTCAATCAACAGAACAGAGGGCTTTTTGTGGTGTAGGTATTCCTCTTTCTGCTAGGAAGAACTCCTTTTTGTGCAAGAGCTCTTGCATAAAAAAAGGTGTGTGTGGACGCTAAGCAGGGGTTTTTGCGAAAGAATTGGCCTCCAGGAAAAAAAACACGTGGCCTCTTGGCCACTCCACCCAAGCTAATCACAACTCTATAGTTCCTGTCTGCTGGCCCCCCCTTAAAGCTGGAGGCACCCTGAACAAGCCTTGTGGCAGGATGTTTGCAGGGAGCAGGTGCCTTCACCATGCGGCTCTGGTTCTGCCACAAATGGCGTTCCAGCAAGCTCCCTGAGACCCCCCGGCCCTTCCAGGGAACAGCCCCAGGGGTCCCAGAACCCGCTGCCAGGGGGATGAAAAGCCGTGCCCCCACCTGGAGTGGCCCTGAAATCACGCCCCTCCTCGAGTTGTGGGGTGAGGAAGAGTCGCACCAGGATCCCTGGACCAAGCGCCACAATGTGGAGATCTTCTCCCACATGGCCGTATCCCTGGCAGAGTGAAGTCACCCTGCCCGGACCATGGAGCAAGTCCAGGCAAAGGTGAAGGAGCTCCATCATGGATACGTCAGGGCCACCGAGCACAGTGCACGCTCAGGGGCAGGACGCCCACACCTGCCCCTACTACAGCGAGCTCCACCACATCTTGGGGGTGGGGAAACCTTCGTGGTGGACTCAGGGCTGGAAACCCCGGTGGTCATCCACCCAGAGGTCGCCCTCGAGGAGTAGCCGGAGGCCAGGGCCAGCCCCAGCCAGAGGAGGAGCAGGAGCCAGGGACTGTCACCCTGTCCCTCGAGCTGGTGAGCGCCAGCCAGGACATCTCCCAGGCCTCCTCGGAGGCCTGGGAGGGATCTTCAGGTGTGTGGTCTCACTTTCTCACACACACTGGGCGGGGGCGTCAGGCGCACAGGGAGCGGGGGGCACAGTGTAGCTTGGGCTGCTTGGCCAGCACATGGTGCTGCAGTCTGTGCACATGCAACCATGTGCAGCAGGAGGGTGCGGCACGTGGGCACAGCAGACAGCCCCTGAACATGGCTGGGATCCTGCTGCCAGCTTCATGTGCGGGCACACACTTCCTGCCTCCAGTGGGGAAGGAGGCACACTGGCATGCCTGCATGTGTGAGGCAGCAGCCACTCCCACAGACAGCCCAGTGAGTCACAGCTGTGCGTGCAGACCCCAGGGAGGGCCAGGCTGCTCCCGGCTCCTCTGCCACCCATGAGGGGATTCCACTGTGGCCGCACACTTCCCTTGCCTGCCTGGCTGTGGTGGGGAGGGGGGTGTGTGTGAAGGGGGCACCATGGTTCTCTGGCCACATCAGGGCCTCTGTGACACAGGGCATGCTGTGCAGGCCACACATGGCCTTGCACTCGGGACATCCTCCTTCTGTGGGCCGTGGACTGGTGCGGTCGCTGCTCACAGAGGAGAGCACGGCCTCAGGGAATGTGTGTGCAGGGAGGACTGACCGCCTCTCCCTCTGGTATGTTCTCCACAGCCGGACCAGTGGAGAGAGAGGGCCCAGCCACACCACCGCTGCAGCCACCTGCCAGAGTCCGGGGGACCTGCAGACAAGCCAGGGTGCCAGAGGACCTCATGTGGCAACACGTTGGCATCATGCGCAGGGCTGGCTTTAGGAAGTATGGGGCCCAATTCGAACAGTTTTGGCAGGGCCCCACCACCCAGGATTTTTTCTTGAGCCAAAAAAAGACACCCACACAACAAACCCACACACAAATACCACATCAGAAGTAGATCTGATCAAAATGTATATCAATATAGTTGAACATTTTCCAAAAAAAATTGCCATCCTTTATTATGCAAAATTTTACACAAAATTAAATCAGTTGCCTTAAGTGTAGGTCAAATATTTTCAATTGCAAACTATCCAATCTTTTCAATGAAGTTTAAAGTTTGATTTTTAAAAAGTTACCAGAGAGCATTGCAGTTTTCTGTTACATTGATTTACTTTTTAAATAGCAAAAATGGAGTCTTTGTTAAGAAAGTGTCAGTTCTGTGGTCAAATTCCAGGCCTTAGTGATTTCAGCACCAATGATTTCACTAGGTAATATGGTACCTCACCACCATTGCCTCCTTTGCACTGCCCTTCAACACATTGCCTGCATGTTGAGTCCAAGGTCAGTCTACACAAGATTTTATCAATGATTTTTGCTCAAGCGATCACTGAGACAAGACAAGGACTCTCAATTGATTCTAGTCAGCTCTGCCTTTAAACACTGGATGTAAAGTGTCAGATATAACTGAGGACTCCCAAATAGACTCTACACCACCAGAAATAAAACCTGTTTCCATCTTCTGTGACTTTCAGTTAGATGTGACTCACTATCCTCTGCTTAGTGTTCAAGTTATGGTAGACGCTAAGCCAGGTCATATTAAGTTCAGGTCTTTTACCTTTTAATCATACAATATGGATAACAACATTTCATTCTCCCAGCTCCAAGTCTTAAGTGAATTTCAACCCAAAAGAGCCAAAATTGATCACCTTGACACAGCAAGTCTGTCTGCTGATCCCTGTGGCAAAGTAGGTATGTCTATATAAATAAGGTCTGCTCGTGAAGCCTTTTCCTACAGTTGATTAACAGATGGCAGTAGATAGCTCATTCAGACCACTGGCTGATAATAGTTAGTCACCCTGACCAGTCATTAACCAGAGTCATGGACTCATCCTACTCTCCATTGTCTCTATGATTCTCTGATGACCTGTGACAAAAAAGGAGGGTGGAAAGGGAAACTGAAGGGAGAGACCTCTCTAAATTCACCAATCAAAGAGCAGTATTGCCAACCCAAAATCACAAGGAACGCCTACACAAAGTTATGAGAATGGTCTACAAATCATAAGATTTTTTAAAAATAAAACATGTTGGATTTTTATTGGCCTTTTGTTTCTTGAGTACTTATGGTTCATGTTTTAAAGCTTTCCTCCTTAGCTGTAAGGCCCAGAAGTATAGAGCACTTTTTTTAAATGAAAGCTGAGATTCCTACATAATCAATTGACTCCAGGCCTTTAGAAAAACACCAAATGTTTTGAGACTTATGGTAGAACAATGGAGGAATTCTTGTGAGCCCATGCTTTGCCCACAGTATAAATAAAAAAACCCCAATATCTTCTCCACTAAACATCCTAATGAGATACTGCAAATGGTGAACTGAATTCAACAGCTCCTGATATGAAAAGGTATCAACCTAGTTTTTCATATTTGAGATGGGTTACCAGGAATCATACATGACAATATGAAATCTTTCCACTCTCAAGTCAGCATATTCACAAAGCACCTATAATTTTGATCCATGCATTTATTGGATAGTGAAAGAGAAAGGAGGGGAATTAGTGTAGATAAATGTTCAAATTAAAAAAAAAAAAAAAAAGCCTGAAGGAATTAGGAACTGACTAGGACACTTATGACCAGATTTTCAAAGGTGTGTAAGATCAGATAGATATCTTTGAAGATCCGAGTTGGCAATTGTCTCTTTAGGAGCTTAATTACCTTTGAAAATCTGAGCTTAGATTTCCAAGTCCAATTTTCAAAAATGACTTTAGTCACTCTAGTCACTCAAGTGCTTTTAACTGGGGGGCCTAAAGAGACAAAAATAGACAAAAGGCAGGAGATATGGTATTCCTTTTAAAAACGTATGACATCTATTTTTAACTAAATTTTATATTATTTTTCTCTCAGGGGCAACTGACCCCTCCAGCCCCCTGACTACATCACTGCCCCCCCCCTCAGATCTATCTATCATCTTATGCATGTGCAAGATCTGTGAGAGCCGTCCCATGAATCTGCAGTTAGTGTCTGTGGCGCCTGCTTCTGAGTGGTGTCTCAATGCTGCCACATTCACCTCCAAAGAGGGGGCTTCCCAAAGCAGGCCCTTGCTGCAGACCCCCCAAGGCATCCACAGGTCCAGTCTCCTTTCAATGGGCCCACTTCCCAAGGCTCATTGATCTTGGATCTGGCTTCCAACCCCTCTCCAACCTTTGCAACTGCCCAGAGGTGCTCACCTTCCGCCTTATCCATTCCCACCTCATTCACCCCACAGGGACAGTCTCTGCCTCACTTGTGGGGTGAGGATCATTACACTGACTACTTTTTTGTTTTGGCTCCCAGTCGCCAGCCACGTGTTGATTCCCACATAAACCCAAACTGCACTGCGGGGCGCAAACAAACTGGCCGTGGGCAGCATACCAAGTTATTAATAAATATTTTATAAACCTTTACCTTTTCTCTCTGCTGCCATGTCTCCTCTCCTTGCTCCATCAGCTCCCCTGGTACCTGCTGCCCCCCAACTCCTCACCCTCTTCTACTGTCCTGACTCCTGCACTTCTCACTGCCCTCAGCCCTCCTGCGACCTGCCCCCCTCCACCAGCCCTTCTCTCCCCCCTGTGCCCACTCCTCCAGTATCCCCACTCTGATCATGTGAGCTACCCCTCTTCTAACACCTCCCTCTACACACCTGCCCTGCCTCTCTCCTCTGGTGCTGGTCCCTCCCCTGCAGGTGTCTGCCCTTCTGTTTCACCCCAGAATCTCCTGGCACCTGCATCTTCCCTTAGCCCTGCACACTCCTGGTGCCTCCCCCTTCCCTTACTGCCCCTGCCCCCTTTGCCCTCTTTTTCCCTGATGCCCACTCCCTCAACACTCTCTGCCCCGTTCCCCTCCTACCCCTCTGTGCCCTCACACATGACTTGCTCCATCCCCGCCTTTCTCATGCCCACTCCTTCTTTCAAGCCTTCGTCCAGCACCTCCCCCTCTAGCCCCCAATGCCCGTCCCCTCTCCTCTCCTCTCCTCTCCTCTCCCAGCATCACCCTGTCCCCTCCCACTGACACCTCCCTCCTGCCCTTTCCTCATTGTCTGCACTTGGCCCCTGCCATTTGTCTCTCCTCCACCCTGTGTGTTGGTGCCTTCCCTTTCTTCCTCCTCCTCCACCCAAGCCCCTTCCCTTCCCCTCTGCCCAAGCTCCTCCCCTCAGCCCTTCCCTTTCCCCTCCCCGCCCTCTCCACCCAATCCCCTTCCCTGCCCCTCTGCCCAAGCCCCTACCCTCCATCCAAGCCCCTGCCCAAGCCCCTTCCCCTCCCCACCCTCTCCGCCCAAGCCCCTTCCCCTTCCCCTGCCCCCTCCACCCAAGCCCCCTGCCCCCTCCGCCTCTCTGCACAAACCCCTTCCCTACCTTCTGCCTTCCACTTCATGGGGTCGGAGTCTGCACTCAGGCCCCGGAGTCTGAACCCGGAGCCAGCCACGCTCTGCAATGTGGCTCCCAGGAGTTTTAAAATCTCAGGCCATGATGTCACGTCACGCCCGGGCGGCCTCCTCACCCACCTGCAACGCTGTGTATGGCAGCAGCAGCTGGCGAGGGGGAGCCGCGCAGAGAGTCTGGGACAGGGACAGTCTGGGGCTGAGGGGGACGCTCTAGGGGCGGGGTGGGAGGACGCACAGGGGGGCCGGCAGGGGAGTCCGGGGCCTGCTCCAGGCAGAGCCAGGGGAGAGACCCAGCTCCACATATTGCTGGAGCAGGGCCCTGGCTCTGAAAAGTAACTCACCAGCACTTCCGGGTTCAGGGGTGTGGGGCCCCCTTAGGCATGGGGCCCGATTCGGCTGAATCGGTCGAATCGGCCTCAGGCCGGCCCTGATCATGCGCAGCATACATGACACCCTGTTATGCAGGCTGAATGCCAACCTGGAATGGTGGGAGCGTGCATGGACCGACATGATGGTGTGGTGCATGTGCAACATCCTGTCCCCTATCGGGAACACCGACTGATGCCGCTGCACCTACCTGCATAAGCAGGGTCCCGACAGTGGACTTCCCCACCCCAAACTGGTTAGCAATGGAGAAGTAGCTGTCTGGGGTGGCCAGCTTCCAGAGGGCGATTGCGACCCACTTCTGCACGGGGATGGCAGGCCACAGGTGCGTGTCATGTCTCTGGAGGGTGGGTGTGAGCCAGGCACACAGCTCGAGGAAGGTGGCCTCGTGCAGGCAAAAGTTGTGCAGCCACTGCTGGTCGTCCCACCACTCCATGACCAGCCAGTACCACCAGTCTAAACTGGTCTGCAACCTTCAGAACCTTCTGTGTATGGTGGGGTGCGGAAGCCAGACTGGAGCAGCCGCAGCCATGCAGAGGGTGACGAGGAGGAGTTTCGTGTCCACGTCTAGCAGGAACATGTAGGCTGCTGGAAGCAAGTGCTGCAGGAACTACAGCATGGCCACGAGGGGCCATCACCTGCCCAGAGGCAGCTCCAGCTCCATAGCACACACCACGGCAAAAAGCTGTGGCATCCCCAAAAAGAAGAGGGCAACCACAGCAGGCATTGCTGAAGCTTTGCTGTCTCTCAAAAGAGGTCCGCAAGCAGGCAGCAGAAACAGAGAAACGACTGTCCAGGGGGGTCCTTTTAAGCGCATGTCTCTGCAGGGCTCCAGCAACAGCACTTGAGAGCAACTGATGATCTAAAGCCCAGCTAGATCCGGTTCTGGGGGGGCTTTATGTGGGAGAGAGCGTCCAATAGTGTGGACGCTCTCTTGCACAAAAGCACATGGCTTTCGGGATGCGCTTTCGAGGTGTGGACACGCTTTTGCGCAAGAACTTTTTGTGGAAGATCTCTTCCGCAAAAAGCTTCTCATGCAAAAAGCCTGCAGTATAGATGTAGCCAAAGTGAGGACTGCAGAATCTGGTTAACATGTGTCCAGGATCTCAAAGCAGTTTCTCTGTCCAAAATGATCAGCATTTCTCAAGTGCCTGTTCTTATAGTATTTAGTTAAACCTACTAGGATAAAAGATGAAATATTTGCAGGGGCAGGGAAAGTCCTAAGAGGGAAATGTAGCAGTGTTGTGTAAGTTATTCCCCTGCCATCCTGTAAAGAGCCCTTTTGTAAACTGTATTGCATCTTTTCAACAAGAGAGGTTCCTTGAGACCCTCACCAATAAATCACTCCAGAATGTAGAGTAGATTTAAACATTATTAAAGAATAGAGTAGGTTCTCTCCTGTCATGGTAATTTATTAAGATCTTCTTGAATTATGCAGACACCCATGTTAAATTACTAAAAGATAGATTAGAGGCAATAGAGTGAAAACAGTGAGTCATTTCTGAAGGCAACAAGTGGATTACAATGGATTTCATCACTCCTTACAGTAAGTGGGTTGGGGGGCTGTCACTGTTTGCTTATACAAATTTCAGATGAGTCAATGGCCTCATTGAAATAATGCAAAAGTCAGGGAAATATAACCAGCTCTGAAGAAGGGATGATAATAAATGTGATATTTTTAGTCAAAACAATTTAAAGAAATATATAGTTGAGATGTACACATTTCTCTCTCCAAGGCAAATGTTACCTTTCAGCAGAGTAAAATTCAACCCCCAATGAGCTCCCTCTCCATATCAAAAAGACATCTCACAATATGTGACACGGCTGTTTTTTAAAAGGGTGCACTGTAGTGCTTAGCACACTAGAATATGATGCAGGAGATAATTCAATTCCTACCTTTGCCACAGACTTTCTCTGTGACATTAGGCAAGTCATTTTTATCACTTTGTGTCTCAGTTCCTTATTTAGAAAATGGGGAAATAAAAGGAGAGAATTCTTCCTAAGCAGGATGTTCTGAGGATGAATTAATTTGCTCAGGTACTGTGGTGCAGGGGAGTGTGCCAACTCTTTTTTCCCCTGCCAGGGTTGCATGGCACCTAGATGGAACTGCCAGCTGTTTTGAACAGCTGGTGACTCCCTGTATGCATCGCATGCCCCTGGTGGAGGGAGGAGAGGGGAAAGGAGACTTTGCACATGCCCCCACCTCAATCATTCCAGTTGGGAGCAGGGTCTGGGGGCGGGAGAGAGCACGTGAACGCTCTCTCCCCCCACCAGAGTCAAGTGGCATCTGGAGAGAACTGCCAACTGTTTTGAATATCTGGTGTCTCCCAGGGGAGGGGGGCTAGTGTGTGAAGTTCAAAGGGACTGGCAGCTCCAGGGGAGGCCCTAGACTAGCTGCCAGCAACTGGCACCCTAGGAGAACCATGCAATCGGCACCCCCACCTCCAAACCCCTCAATGATATTGTGCCACCATTTGGCGCCCCATTTAACTTGGCGCCCTAGGTGACTGCCTAGTTCGCCTATATGGACGGGCCGCCCCTGGGCAGCTCCCTGTAGGCACCACCGCCTCTGGTGGAGGGGAGCTGCCAGTCATTTTGTACAACCTTGGGGTCTCAGTAGAGTGGGCACAGATTGGATGAAATGGCTTGGCAGGCCGTATCTGGCCCGCAGGGCGGTATCTTGCCCACCCCTTTCATAATGGGTCAGACCAAAGGTCCGTTTAGTCAGTACGAGTGCCAGATGCTTCAGGGGAATGAACAGGGCAATTACTGAGTGATCCATCCAGTGTTGTCTACTTCTACTTTCTGGCAATGTTCTTGTGTTCAAATAGGTAGAAGAAACTATTATGTCATATGCAAACCCACTTGGAAGTTTGTGGGTTTAAATCTACCCGCAAAATAAGCTGAAACTTTCCAAGTACAATGTTTGATATGTTGGTGTCACAGTCTCACAGGTCGTGCCCACATTTGGCCTGTTTGTCCCTGTTTTGCCCCTTCAGTGTGACAGCCCTTTCTCGGGGAGTCCACTCTCTCATGGGGTCCACCCCTCTGCCTCTAGGATGGCGCCTCTCAGGGCCTTCAGCAGGCCTGTCTCTGCCATGAGCCAGCGGGGGAAGGGGGGGTCTACTCCCTCTGGACCCCTGGGGCCTCCACTCCCAGAGGGAATAGTGCCACCCTGTTCTCCAGACCAGAGCGACTCTCAGCCAGCACAAAACATGAGGGTTTACTAAGCTTTGAACATAACAAAGGATCTCTCAGGCTTGTAGGCCTGGCTTCCTTCAGCCCAGCACATCTAAGTCTCCCCTGCAGCCAGGTGGTCCCTGCCTGCTCTCTCCCTGTCCCATTCAGAAGCCCCCTTCTTTTTTACTAAATAAGTTTTCACAAACCAACAATAGTCAGGTTTCATTTTTTTCACTGAAAAAAAAAAGGGGAAATGGATTTTAAAATGATTTAATTTCTTGTAAAAATAATTGCTTTATTAATAACAAATTCTAGCTTTAAATGAATACATTTATTAATTAGGATTCTTGTGGTGCAGTTAGGTGGCACAGGCAACCTGAGGTACACAGAAACTCAGAAACAGAGAGTAAACACCAGGGCTATGTCTACACTGGCGGGTTCTTGTGCCAGAAATATGCAAATGAGGCTAAGCGTGGAATATCGCTGAGCCTCATTTGCATATCTAATGAGCCGCCATTTTTGCGGAAGAGGCTCTTGCACCAGAAGGAGCGTCTACACTGCCCCTTCTTGTGCAAGAAAAACCCTCTTGCACAATGCCGTTATTCCTGAAAATAATCAGCGATAGTCCACGCTTAGCCTCATTTGCATATTTCTGGCGCAAGAACCCGCCAGTGTAGACATAGCCCAGGAGTCCATTGCTTTAACCTCTTACACCAGGGCTACTCAATATGTGACCCGTGGGACACATGCAGCCTGCGGCCTGTTTGTTTGCGGTCCACAGTGCGGTTTGGGTTTACACAGGGCTCAACACGCGGCCTGCAGGTGGGATCCTTTGAACATGGCCTACACTGGGAACATGCTCCACAATGGTGAGTCATTATAATGGTCTTCTGTTGATATGCGTTTTAGTAGTTAAATTCCTAGACTGTCATTGCTCATTAAAAGTGCTGTCATATGGGTGGAAATCGGGTAAATATTGCCTTTTATTAATATCAGCAGAACTGACTTAAATGGGGTCTGCATGGTGTGTAGTCTTGCCTTAATCTTTGTATTCATGCCCATCAGTGCGAAAGAAGCTATTTGCATGTACATGCAACCACACTTAAGTTGCGGCCCTCAGCATATGCTGAGAGTATCATTGTGGCCTTCGGGGCTTCCAAAGTTGAGTAGCTCTGTTTTATACTATACATCTGTGACTTAAAAAAAAAAAAAAAAAAGAGGCTTATGGCGCAAATCAAGTTTGGAATATATTTATATCCGGGGCTCGACAAACTATATTATGTTTATATTCAGCCGCGCGCCCCGTTTACTGGCAGCGTGCGCATGCTCAATGCGGCTCTTGCGCATGCGCAGTGTGGGGCTGGTGAGCAGCTTTCGCCGCCGTTTGTCAAGCCCTGTTTATATCAATGTTATGAAAGAGATAATATAAAGTTTTTCTTTTACCAGGCAGTTGTCTTTCTCCCACAGTTTGCTATACAGCACAGTATTCCAGAAGAGGGGGAATAAATGTCATCATTTACTCTTTGAAAGCAAGCAGCCAGGAGATTAACATAATGAAGCAAATTATCTTTAAAAAATTGGAAAGAGCTGCTGAATTTCTTAATGCTAATTCAAACTGTCTTGGTGGCAGGTAAATCCACATACATCACCATTTGCATTTGACTTCAGTTAGTAGAAGTCAGTGGCTAGCAGCACTCGGTATAGCACAAGCATGTAATGTTCTCTGCCTGCTATGTAAATTAAAAACAACCTGAAAGACTGCCAAGATAAATCTGTCAGAAGAGAGGGCCTGTTTTCCCCCAGCAGGACTTGCGGTTGTAAATTCGGTTAAAGAGAAAAGAAATATGCACACATATTATATATGTGTTTTTGAGTGAGGCTTTAGAGAGGGAGTTCTCCAGGTAGAGGAGAAGCAGATACAGGACTCTTGAGGGAAGTGTGTGTTGTGTTTGGGGCTTTCTTGCTGTGTGCTGAGCTTGTGTTTGTGAGTGAGGGTTGGTGTGTGTTCTTTTTTTGTTTGTTTGTTTTTTCCCCTGTGTTTGTGAATGAGGCTTTTTTTTTTTCCCCACTTCCCCTTTGCCCTCCCTCTCCCCTTCATGGAGTGTGTGCTGTGATTGGCTGGGGCTGTGATTGGCAGGTGGAAACTGTTGGCTTCTAATTAAAGTTTGAATTCTAGAAGCCTCTGCTGATTGGCTGAGCCTTGGTAGGGGGAGGGACTTTCAGGCAGTCCAGGGCTTTATAAGGCTCCTTGGGCAAGCGACCAAGGAGCTTTTGAACAGGTGAGTGCTAACAGGGAGTTTAGAAAGGGAGTTTGGAAGGGGAGAGGGAAGGGGGCGAGGTTCTCTTGCCTTTCTTTTTAAATCCCTTCTCCAGGACAGCAGTGACGGATGGTGATAGATCTGCTGTTGTTACCTGCACGGAGTGTGCCATGTTTGTCTTCCTCCCGGAAGAAAGAATGGATTTCATCTGCACTAAGTGCAAGCTGGTCGCCATTTTGGAAGAAAAAATTAGAGGGCTGGAGGCCCAAGTATCGACCCTACGCTCTATCAGAGAGGATGAAGACTTCCTCGATGGAAGGCAGCGTTTAATCCTTCACGCACGGCAGGCGGAAGAGCCAGAGAGGGCAGTACGTGACCAGGAAGAGAACTGGCAGCATGTAACTTCTAGAAGGGGAAAAAGGCCAGCATGGGAATCCCCCAATGCTATAGAGGTAAGTAATCGCTTTCAGGCTCTCTCCACAGTGCTGAATGCTTTGGAAGGGACCTCACAAAGAAACCGGAAGGGAACACCATCTACTGGAAGGCATGGGATGCGTAGTCCTAGGGATGGGGGTTCCATGGCCACCACCCCCAAAAGAAAACGACGGGTGGTGGTGGTCGGGGACTCCCTCCTAAGAGGGTCTGAGCGATCCCTCTGCCATCCGGACCTGGAATCTCGAGAGGTGTGCTGCTTACCGGGAGCTCGCATTCAGGATGTGACTGAGAGGCTTACCAAACTGATCAAACCTTCGGATCGTTAGCCCTTCCTGCTTCTCCACATGGGAACTAACGATACGGCTAAGAATGACCTTGAGCGGGTTACTGCGGATTATGTAGCGCTGGGAAGAAGGATCCAAGAATTCAGAGCGCAAGTGGTGTTCTCATCTATTCTCCCTGTTGAAGGGAAAGGACTGGGCAGGGATCGTCGAATTGAGGACGTAAATGCGTGGTTGCGCAGGTGGTGTCGCAGAGAGGGCTTTGGTTTCTTTGACCATGGGACTCTGTTCCGGGCACGAGGATTGTTAGGAAGAGATGGGATCCACCTAACCAAGAGAGGAAGGAGCATCTTTGGGCAGGCTTGCAAACCTAGTGAGGAGGGCTTTAAACTAGGTTCGTCGGGGGACGGTGACCAAAACCCTGAGGGGAGTGGGAAAGTCGGATACCGGGAAGAAATACAGAGAGGAACGAGCAAGAAAGGAGGACCCATTTCGAATGGAGAAGATAGGGCGATCAACTGGTTATCTGAGGTGTTACACTAAGGTGTTACACTAAGGTGAGGTTATCTGAGGTGTCAACTGGTTACACTAATGCAAGAAGCCTGGGCAACAAACAGGAAGAACTGGAGACCCTGGCCCAGTCCAAGATATATGATTTAATTGGGATAACAGAGACTTGGTGGGATGACTTGCATGACTGGAGCGCTGTCATGGAAGGGTATAGACTGTTCAGGAAGAACAGGCAGGGGAGAAAAGGAGGAGGAGTTGCACTATATGCAAGAGAGCACTATGATTGCTCTGAACTCCAGTATAAAGAGGAGAAAACCTGTTGAGAGTCTATGGGTTAAGTTTAAAGGAGCAAACAACAGCAGTGATGTTGTGGTTGGTGTCTGCTACAGGCCACCGAATCAGGTGGATGAGGTAGATGAGGCTTTCTTTGGACAACTGAGAGAAGCTTCCAGATCGCAGGCCCTGGTTCTCGTGGGAGACTTTAATCACCCTGACATCTGTTGGGAAACCAATACAGCAGTACACAGGCAATCCAGGAAGTTTTTGGAGAATGTTGGGGATAAATTCTTGACGCAAGTGCTGAAGGATCCGACCAGGGGCTGTGCGCAGCTTGACCTTCTGCTCACAAACAGGGAGGAACTAATAAGGGAAGTGGAGGTGGGTAACAACCTAGGAAGCAGTGATCATGAGATGGTAGATTTCAGGATCCTGACCAAAGGAAGAAAAGACACTAGTAAAATACACACCTTGGATTTCAAAAAAGCAGATTTGACTCCCTCAGAGATCTGATGGACAGAATCCCCTGGGATGCTAACATGAAGGGGAAAGGAGTCCAGGACAGCTGGCAGTATTTTAAAGAAGCCTTATTGAAGGCACAGAAAGAAACCATCCCGACGCGTAGCAAAAGAGGCAAACATGGTAGGAGACCGGATTGGCTTACGGGGGAAATCCTTGGTGAACTTAAGCACAAAAAGGAAGCTTACAAAAAGTGGAAACTTGGACAAATGACCAGGGAGGGGTTTAAATGTATCGCTCGAGAATGCCAGAGGGTTATCAGGAAGGCGAAAGCGCAAATGGAATTGCGACTGGCTAAGGATGTGAAGGATAACAAGAAAGGTTTCTACAGGCATGTTAACAAGAAGAAGGTGATCAGAGAGGGTGTGCGGCCCTACTGGATGAAGGAGGTAACCTAGTGACAGATGATGTGGGGAAAGCTGAAGTACTCAATGCTTTCTTTGCCTCTGTATTCACGGACAAGGTTGGCTCCTGGATTTCTGCGCTAAGTGACGCAAGATGGGATGAAGATGGACAGCCCTTGGTGGGTAAAGAACAGGTTAGGAACTATTTAGAAAAGCTAAACGTACACAAATCCATGGGTCCGGACTTAATGCATCCGAGGGTACTGAGGGAGTTGGCAAATGTCATTGAGGAGCCATTATCTTTGAAAAGTCGTGGAGATCGGGAGAAAGCCCGGATGATTGGAAAAGGCAAATGTAGTGCCCATCTTCAAAAAAGGGAAGAAGGACGATCCAGGGAACTATAGGCCGGTCAGTCTTACCTCGGTTCCTGAAAATCATGGAAGGGATCCTTAAGGAATCCATTTTGAGGCACTTGGAAGAGAGGAAAGTGATTAGGAATAGTCAGCATGGATTCACAAAGGGCAAGTCGTGCCTGACCAATCTGATTAGCTTCTATGATGAGGTAACTGGCTCTGTGGACGTGGAAAGTCAGTGGATGGGATATACCTTGACTTTAGCAAGGCTTTTGATACGGTCTCCAATATTCTTGCCAGCAAGTTAAGGGAATGTGGATTGGATAAATGGATGGTAAGATGGATAGAAAGATGGCTAGAAGGCCGGCCCAGCGGGTAGTGATCAACGGCTCGATGTCAGGATGGCGGTCGGTTTCTAGCAGAGTGCCCCAAGGTTCGGTTCTAGGACCGGTTTTGTTCAATATCTTTATTAATGACCTGGATGAGGGGATGGATTGCACCTCAGCAAGTTTGCAGATGACACTAAGCTAGGGGAGAGGTAGATACGCTTGAGGGCAGAGATAGGGTCCAGAGTGACTTAGACAAATTGGAGGATTGGGCCACAAGAAATCTGATGAAGTTCAACAAGGACAAGTGCAGAGTCCTGCACTTGGGATGGAAGAATCCCAAGCATAGTTACAAGCTGGGGACCAACCAGTTAAGTAGTAGTTCTGCAGAAAAGGACCTGGGGGTTACAGTGGATGAGAAGCTGGATATGAGTCAACAATGTGCCCTTGTAGCCAAGAAGGCTAATGGCATATTAGGCTGCATTAAGAGGAGCATTGCCAGCAGATCCAGAGATGTCATTATTCCCCTTTATTCGGCTTTGGTGAGGCCACATCTGGAGTATTGTGTCCAGTTCTGGGCCCCCCACTACAAAAAGGATGTGGACGCATTGGAGAGGGTCCAGCGGAGGGCAACCAAAATGATTAGGGGGCTGGAGCATATGATTTATGAGGAGAGGCTGAGGGAGTTGGGTCTGTTTAGTCTGCAGAAGCGAAGAGTGAGCGGGGATTTGATATCAGCCTTCAACTTCCTGAAGGGAGGTTCCAAAGAGGATGGAGAGAGGCTGTTCTCAGTAGTGACAGATGGTAGAACAAGGAGCAATGGTCTCAAGTTGTGGTGGGAGAGGTCCAGGTTGGATATTAGGAAAAACTATTTCACTCGGAGGGTAGTGAAGCACTGGAATGGGTTGCCTAGGGAGGTAGTGGAGTCTCCATCCCTGGAGGTGTTTAAGTCTCGGCTTGACCAAGCCCTGGCTGGGTTGATTTAGTTGGGATTGGTCCTGCCTAGAGCAAGGGGCTGGACTTGATGACCTTCTGAGGTCTCTTCCAGCTCTATGAGTCTATGATTCTACATAGCTTGATGATAACCTCTTCAAGCCAGGGAGCATGGCAGCATCTGCAGTTCCAGCACCTATGCATAGAGTCAACCAGAGAGTTTAGCTGACAGTAGAAAGAAGAGGGGAATATTGGATTCAGACTGAAATAATCTAGTAAATTTCCACTTTACAATATGTGAACAAAGACTTTGATAACCATAGTTCCTATATTACAATTTCTCTTGGTTTGTGGGCATTAGGAATTGAGGATATTAAGGAACCATCATGAATTAATTTTAAATGAGAAACCCATGTAAACATATTACCAAAAAGTACTATTTTGCTGAAACTCCTACAATAATAATAGGGAGGTAAGCTCGGTCTACACTACCCACTTATGGCAGTATAACTTCTATCCCCTGAGGTGTGCATAAGCCATCCTCGTAAGTGACATAAACCATGCCGACCTTTGTGTTGATGTGGACAGTGCTGTTGGCAGAAGAAGCACTTCGGCTGACATAATTAATCTATCTCCAACGAGTGGTGGCAGCTAAGTCAATGTGAGACCTCCCACCCAATGAATTAGATTTGTTCCACTAGAGAGAACTTACAGCAGTGCCACTGCAAACTCTTGAGTGTAGCCTTAGCCTAAATCTAATCAAAAGATAATAAAATATAATATTTCCAAGAAAAATCTTTTGTTTTATAGCACAGGGCTGTGCATAACCATACTGCATTTAAGCACATTTCAGAGAAGTGAGCGTTTATGTAGCCACTGCAATCAAAGAGGACAAACATTAAGCCCCAGTCACTTCTCTGAGATAGGAAGACTTATTACACGCTTTTATTGATGGAGAAACTTAGTCATTGGGGCTACATCTACACTGCAGGGTTTTTGCGCAAGAAGTCTTTTGTGGAAGAGTTTTTGCAAAAAACATCTTGCACAAAAGCACATCCACACCTCAAAGCACATCGCTTTTGCGATGCGCTTTTGCACAAAAGAGCATCCACGCTGCATGTACGCTCTTGCACAAGAAAGCTCTGATGGCCAGAGAATGGCCATCAGAGCACCTGTGCTTTTTCAGATAGGCTCTATTTGTGCAAGAAACCCCTGCAGAGTGTTCACACATGCCTTTTTGTGCAACAGCTGTAGTGCAAAAAGGAGTTATGCCTCATAAAAGGAGGTTTACCTATACCAGAAAAAGGAGAAGTTACTCCCTTGTGCAGTAATGATGGTTCTTCGAGGTGTGTGTCCCCGTGGGTGCTCCACTGTGGGTGTCGGGCTCATCCCGGCACCGCAGTTCGGAGATGTTTTAGCCATTGTTCGCCGGACCGCACATGTGCGGCAGCCATCTTGCGGCTTTTCGCACCGTTTCTGCTTGCGTGGTCCGGCCCTGACAGTTCCTCCCGACCGTCGAGGTCTGCAAGACAAAACAAGAGACTCCAAAGACGGAAGGAGGGCGGGTCGTGGAGCACCCACGGCGACACACACCTCGAAGAACCATCGTTACTGCACAAGGTGAGTAACTTCTTCTTCGGGTAGTGTCCCCGTGGGTGCTCCACTGTGGGTGATTCCACAGCAATAGCCGACTTGAGGAGGAGGGTCGGAGTCAATTTGGTGCCGCCGAAGAGAGGATGGCGTTGGCTACAGCTGTGTCGGAGGCGATGACTCTGGAAAGCGCATAGTGGATCGCAAACGTAAATTCAGAAGACCATGTTGCCGCCCGGCAAATGTCCTTCATAGGGACCCCTGTAAGGAAGGCTGTTGAGGATGCTACTGCCGTGGTAGAGTGGGCCCTGACCATATGGGGTAGTGTGACATTTCTCATTTGGTAGCACCTGGTGATGCATGACACAATTATCTTTGATATTCGTTGAGATGATAACGGACAGCCTTTGGTGCGGCCATCTAGTGAGATGAACAGATGATCTGTTTTCCATATTTCACGAGTTCTTTCCATATAGAATGCGAGTGCTCTACGGACGTCTAGCGAGTGGAATCTAGTATGGTGTTCAGAGGTGTGCAGTCTAGGGTAGAACACCGGTAAAACGATAGGTTCATTTATATGGAAGCTGGAGTTGACCTTGCGTAAGAACGTTGGTTGTGGTCGTAGGATGACTGCTTGTGGCGTGAAAATCGTGTAAGGGGGTGATGCTGATAAAGCTGCCAGTTCCCCTATCCTGCGTGCAGATGTAATTGCCAGTAGGAACACAACCTTCATGGTGAGAGAGTTAAAATTGGACGTGGACAATGGTTCAAAGGGTGGTCGCATCAGTGTATCTAGAACCAATTCAAGGTTCCAAGGATCGGGGGCTGTTTGTGCTCTGGAAAGAGATTGTTTAGACCTTTGAGGAATCGTTTTGTAATGGGATGCGAGAAAATGGTATAGCCCTCGATCAGCTGTCTGAAGACTGTGATGGCCACCAAGTGGACTTTCAGGGATGATAGGGAAAGCGCACTACACTTGAGGTGTAAAACGTAATCGAGAATGGAGTATAGCGGCACTCTATGAGGGTCCATGTTCTTGTGTGCACACCATTCGGTGAACCTTTTCCATCTATGCAGGTAGGTATTTCGGGTAGAAGTTTTCCTGCTATGCAGGAGCACGTGGTCGACTGCTGCTGAGGTCCCTAATCTTTCTTGTTGGCAGGTGTCAGGAACCAAGCAGATAGGGTGAGGTGATCCAGTTGCGGATGAAGTAGTTGCCCCCGTTTCTGTGTCAGAAGATCGGGCTGATGGGGAAAGCGATACGGGGGATGAGACGACATATGGAGAAGGTAAGGGAACCATGTCTGGTGTGGCCAGAATGGAGCCACTAGGATTAGCGTTGCTCAGTCCACTATTACTTTCTCTAGGACCTTGTGTATTAGGGGAATGGGTGGAAACGTGTAAAAGGAGCTGACGGCCCCAGTGGAGGAGGAAGGCATCGCCCTTCGATGCTCGGCCTATGCTGGCTCTGGAGCAGTAATGGTTGCACTTCGTATTGTACTGCGTGGCGAAGAGATCCATAGTTGGGTGGCCCCAGAGTTGGAATATGTTCTCTAAAACTTCAGGGTGTAGCTCCCATTCGTGCTGCTGTGCAAAATGTCAGCTCAGCGTGTCTGCTGTGGTGTTGTCATCCCCCAGGAGATATGCTGCGGTAATTATGATGTTGTGGCGTATACACCATTTCCAGAGATGCACGGCTTCTCTGCAGAGCGTATGGGAGCAGGCTCCGCCCTGTTTGTTTATGTAATAGACTGTTGTCATATTGTCCGTAAGAACTTGTACGCGCTGGTCGCGTATCCAGGAAGAAAGTGGTTGCAAGCATTGTATACCGCTCGTAATTCCAGAAGATTTATGTGACAGAGCGATTCTTGTGGCTACCAACGGCCTTGTACCTGTTTGTCGTGCATGTGGGCTCCCCAGCCAAGAAGGGAGGCGTCTGTGGTAATCTGGACGGTAGGCTGGGGGGTGTGGAATGGGATACCCGCTAGCATATTGCAGGGGATAGTCCACCACTTCAGGGACTGTCTGACCGCATTTGGTACAGGAACCATTCTGTGCACGTCGCGCTTGTGAGGTGTGTAAATAGTCAATATCCATTGTTGCAGACATCTGAAATGGAGGCGTGCATGCGCGACGACATAAGTCGTGGCTGCCATATGCCCCATCAGTTGCAAACAGGTGAGAACCGGAACTGTGGGGCTGGTAGTAAGGACGTGAACCAGATCTTGGATCATGCTGAGTCTGGTGTCGGGGAGGTAGGCGCATGCCATCACCGAATCTAGACGAGCGCCTATAAAATCTATAGTCTGTTGAGGAATGAGGGACGATTTCTGGATATTGACAATCAGACCTAAACTGTCGAAAAGTAATCTTGTCGTAGACACTGCGATAGAAGCCTCATGGAAGGAGCGAGCCCTGAGGAGGCAGTCATCCAAGTAAGGGAAGATTATAATTCCCAGGCGTTGCAGAAAGGCCGCCACGACCGCAAGTGTCTTGGAGAACACCCTTGGTGCTGACGAAAGACCGAATGGCAGAACTTTGTATTGGTAGTGTTCGGAACCTACGAGGAAGCGAAGAAACCACCTGTGGGTGGGGTGGACTGTGACATGGAAATAAGCGTCTTGCAAATCAAGGGATGCAAACCAGTCTTCTTGCTGCAACGCCGGTATGATAGTGGTGAGAGTTACCATCTTGAACCGTTGCCTCTGTACGTATTGGTTGAGACCACGGAGGTCTAATATGGGTCTCCAGCCGCCAGACTTTTTCTGTGTTAGAAAATAGCGGGAGTAAAATCCCCTGCCATGGAAGGGTAGAGGCACCCTCTCTATAGCTCCGATGCTGAGGAGATGGTCCACCTCTTGTTTGAGGAGGAGCTCATGAGATAGGTCCCTGAAAAGGGATGAGGAGGGAGGGATGGTAGGTGGACGGGATGTGAAGGGAATTACGTAGCCCATTGTTATGAGCTGCATGACCCATTTGTCTGTTGTTATTGCGGCCCAACGATGTTGGAAGGGATGGAGGCGGTGGTGAAAAAGAGTGGTGTCGGAATTCGCAGCAAAAAGAATTGGAATAGTCTGCAAACCCTTGAGCAACACGTCAAACTTGCTGCTTGGATTGCGGCCGAGTTGTAGGTCTGGGAGCCTGTGGACATTGTTTTTGAGGATGTTGCTTAGAGCATTGTTGTTCATATTGTCATGTCTGTGCAAAGGGGGCCGGGGCGGTCCCTGTTTCTGATAAGGTGTATACTTCTTGTGGCGGTATGGCGGAGTATACATGTCTAAGGTTATCAAGGTGGTACGTGAGTCCTTACCAGAATGGAGAAGTTGATCAGTTTTCTCCGCAAACAACCCCTGGGTGTCAAAAGGCAAATCTTCAACTTTAGATTGAAGTTCCCTGGGGACCGCCGACATATGGAGCCACGAAGCCCTGCGCATAACAATAGATGTTGCCGTCATTCTAGCTGCTGCGTCTGCCGTGTCGAGGGCTATGTTCAGCGCCGAATGGGAAGCCGTGTAGCCCTCCTGGATAATGGCCTTGAGCAGCTGGCGTTTTGTGTCTGGCAGGTGTTCAAGCAGCTGGACTAACTTCGCATAGTTGTCGAAGTTATGGTTGGCCAGCAACGCAGAGTAATTGGCCATTCGGAGGATGGCTAGCGCAATCTATTACATCATTGGTGTTGTCAGGTATATATACACAACATTCTTTTCCAATGAGAGCACAAGTCCCTCCTTTTGCTGCCAGCACTATATCCAATGCCTGACGGTTTTGGAGGGCCACCTGTCGGATTGCTCCTGTTTCTTTGGCCAGGGCCCTTAAACTTTCTCCAGTTTCATTTGCCATGATTTCAACTATTGCTTGTAACCTCAGGAGCCTTTTTGCATAATGTATTACTCCCCCAAATGGGATAAAGGAACCACCAATAGCCTCTTCCCAAGTTAAGGGGCTTATGTGATTCACATACCATTGGGCATCTGACAAGTCCTTCCTTTTTCGCCTAAAATTACAGAGGCGTTCTCGTGGAAGGACTAACACTCAGAATTGTGGAAAGAGTTGGGCGGGATAACAGATACCTGACCAGTTAACTGGTAACGCGGTATAGGCTTTTGTCCCGCAGACCCAATGATGCCCTATCAAAGCCGGGAAGGGTCGGTTGCACCCATTTGCCATATAGGTGTCTACAAAGGAGAAGTAATATCCCCCAAAGGGCACATGATAATTCTCCTTATAGGGAGTGGTGTTATTTGCATGGCATTGAAAGATTGTACTGTTTTCACCAGGGTGGCTGTAGGGGGGAGCATGAGAGTGATTTCCCTGTTTGAGCCCAGGTTGAGAAAAAATTCATATCCCCATACCCGGTCCGCCATTCTCCAATCTTGTTTGAATAATCCCATACACCATTGGTTACAATATGCTGGAGACAACTGCTCCTCCCCAGATTCAGCCCCGTCCCATTACACACCCAACACCAGTGACCTTTTCCCTCCACCACACTTATCTATTTAGATACATTTATTCCCACTGCTTCCCAAGTGTCATTACTGTTCCATGTCTTGTTAAACAGATGAGGTCCTCCGGTGAGGCCTGGGGGAATTAAGTGGGATTGCCAAGACAGGAACACCAGCTTGTGAGTGGGCTGGGATGTGGCTGCAGACCCAGCAATTAGAGATATTAAGGGTCTGAGCGATCCATACATGCTGGTGAATAAAAGAATTGTCATTGTGGATTCCCCAGACCTTAAGACACCAGTGGCCGAGGAACAGGCACCACCAGAGGCACATGTTGAAGGCAAGACCCTTTTGGTTCTGACAACCTCAACTGAGGGAACCGCAGTCACGGTTTTATGTCCACCAGGCAGCAGGCGCTAGGCTTGCTACTGCTTCTTCTCAGGCCTTGCTTTTGGTCGTCATCTGCTTCTGGCAACCCTTACGTGAACGTAGGTTGTAAGGTATTGCAGGCTGTTCCTCTACATCTTCTTCTGGAGTCAAAATTGACTCTGCATGGTTCTGAGGCGATGATTGGTCTGCTGGGGGTCGTGTCTTCTTACACTGCGAAGCATGTATCCACACTGCGATGCCGGATAGCTTAACAGCCGTCTGGGTAGTGAGCAGCACCTGATGCGGGCCCTTCCACCAGGGCTCCAAGGCGTGTTTTTGATGGTGGTGTCATACGTAGACCCAATCACCTGTCTCTAGGGCGTGGCAGGCGTCAGAGGTGGGTTCCATTGGCCAGGCGGCTCGAACCTGTGAATGGAAGTGACTTATAGCTTGCATTAGTCCCTTGCAATACTGAAGGAGTGTACTGTGAGTCAAGTTCAAGTCTGAGACTGGAGTAATGGTAGCCATTGTTCGCATAGGGCGCCCCATAACAATTTCAAAAGGACTTAAATTATGTCTTTGGGATGGGGTGGATCGAATTTCCATAAGGGCCAACGGTAAGGCCGCTGGCCAGCTTAACCCTGTAGAGTCACAAATTTTTGCAAGCTTATTTTTTAGCACACCATTTTGTCTTTCAGCTACACCTGCGCTCTGTGGGTGGTAGGGACAGTGCAGCAGGTGCGTGACATGTAATACACGATCCAGGTGCTGAACAAGTTGTCCAGTAAAATGTGTACCCCGGTCACTGGACAGAGTGGCAGGAATTCCTTTGGCAGGCATAATATGATTTAACAAACATTTGGCAACAGACAGTGAATCTGCTTTGTGACAAGGAAAGGCTTCAATCCAACCCGAAAATAAGCATACCATAACCAAAATGAATTCATATCGTTGACACTTAGGCATTTGTACAAAATCAAGCTACCAATGCAAGAACGGTGCTTGGGGCAGGCCCCGGAACCCTTGAGCTACCTTTACAGGTTTGCCAACATTGTAGCTTTGGCAAGTGGTACAGGCGGCACAGTGGCGGGCTGCAAAAGAGCTGAAATGTGGGGCCCACCATCCTGCCTTAGTTACAGCAGAGACCATCCTCTCCTTTCCGACATGCGAAACACCGTGTAACAGGGCAGCCAGAGACGGGTAGAATGAAAAGGGGGCCACAAAGGCACCAGTAGGCGAGCGCCAAAGGGAATCGGGGTGTAGAGAGTAACCTTGGGTGACCCAGGAATCTTTTTCTGCTTCTGGGGCAGAGTCTTGGAGCAGGGTGAGGTCAGAAAGGGACGGCGGTGGTACAGAAACAGAAAGGGAACCGAGAAACGCATCTGGGGAAGGTTCTATGGCAGAAGCATATTTAGCAGCGGCATCAGCAAATGCATTACCCTTAGCAACATCAGTATCTGCTGTCGAGTGGCCAGGGCACTTAACAATAGCTAAGGTAGATGGGAGTAAAACTGCATACAGGAGAGCAGCAATGTAGGGGCCATTCTTGATAGGGGTACCAGCAGAGGTAAGGAAACCCCGAGCTTGTCAGAGGGTGCCAAAGTCATGTACAACCCCAAAAGCGTATCGAGAATCAGTATAAATGGTGGCGGAGTGTCCCACAGCCAGAAAGCAAGCGCGGGTTAGGGCAACTAGTTCAGCGACTTGCGCTGAGGTCACAGAAGGTAAAGGCGCAGTTTCCAGGGTTTCAGAGAGTGATACCACAGCGTATCCTGCAAGGAGACGACCTTGGTTGTCTCAAAAACAGGAACCATCAGTGAACAACACAAGATCGGAGTTAGAGAGAGGGACATCAGAAAGGTCGGGGCGCGGGACGGTGACAGCAGAGACAGTCGCAAGGCAGTCATGGGGTTCACCGTCATCAGACAGAGGAAGGAGAGTGGCAGGGTTCAACTGAGAACAGCGCTTTATGGTGATATGCGAAGCCGAAAGCAGTAAAAGTTCGTACCTAGTGAGGCGGGCGGAGGAAAGGTGAGCTGTATTACGTTGTAGCAGGAGAGTTTCTACAGAGTGAGGGACCATGAGAGAAAGAGGAGAGCAGAGGACAAGGGACTCAGACATTTCGACTAGGCGTGCCGCGGCAGCCACAGCACGCAGGTGGGGGGGTAAACCCTGGGCAACAGGATCCAAGGTGGTAGAGAAATAAGCCACTGGATGATTTTTGTCACCATGCTCCTGAGTAAGAACCCCAAGTGCACAACCAGATTGCTTGTGGCAGAAAAGGGTAAAAGGCTTACAGTAGTCAGGTAACCCTAAGGCGGGGGCAGAAGCTAAACTCTGTTTGAGATAAATAAAAGCAGAGTCGGCCTCTGGGGGCCACGGCATGGGGTCAGGTACAGAGAACCGAGTGAGTTCCTGGAGCGGTTTAGCAAGAGAAGCATATTGGGGAATCCATTGTCTGCAAAAACCAGCCATGCCCCAAAATTTTCTGACCTGGCGTGTAGCGCGAGGTCGGGGAAAGCTAAGGATGGCTTGGACGCAGGTGGGAGAAAGTGTACGGGAACCCTGGGAGAGAAGAAAGCCAAGGTATGTGATGGAGGCTTGGCAGAGCTGTAGCTTAGAGCGCGAAGCCTTGTGGCCTTTGTTTGCTAGGGCAGTGAGAAGCACTAGAGAGTCAGTTTCTGAGGCAGATAATGAAGGGAAACAGAGGAGTAGGTCATCTACATATTGGACCAGTGTGGACCCTGACGGGAAAACCAGGTTGGCGAGGTCTCTGGCTAATGCTTGGGAAAAGTAAGATGGGCTTTCTGTATACCCCTGGGGAAGCGTGGTCCATATGTACTGCTGCCCTTTGTAAGAAAAGGCAAAAAGATACTGGGACTTAGGGTGAACCGGGACAGAAAAGAAAGCAGAGCACAAATCCACAACAGTAAAATGAGTTGCATCTGGCGGGATAGAAGCCAGAATCATAGCTGGGTTAGGAACTACAGGAAAGGTGGGTACGACAATGCGGTTAATGGCTCAAAGATCCTGAACAAACCACCATGATTTACCATCAGCTTTTCGAACTGGGAGGATAGGGGTGTTACAGGGGCTGGAAAAGAGGACAATAATGCCTTATTCCTGCAGTGCGGTCATGACCGGAGCAATGCCAGCCTCTGCTTCAGGATTTAGAGGGTACTGGGACAGGTGAGGCAGGGGTTTGGAGTCATCAACGGTAATGCGAACGGGGTTAGTATTTAAACGGCCCACTTCAGATGGGTGTGATGGCCATAGAGAGGACGGGACCTGCGAAATTAGATGTTCAAGGGATGGGACCAATGGGTAACAGGGAATCGGAGTGGAAAGGGAAGTTTCAGATGGCAGGGAGGCTGCAGAATCACACAGGGAGGACTGGGGAATTTGTAGGTAGACACCATCCGGGGAGCAGTAGATGGTACAGCCAAGTTTACATAACAGATCCCGACCCAAAAGGTTTACCAGAGTGGAGTCAGAGAGAAGGAATGCATGATCAGCAGAAAGGGGACCAACTTGAACCAGTAGAGGTTTTGAAAGGGGTTGGGATTCCCGTAATGCCCACAGCGGACATGGTTTTTCCAGAGCGGGGAACCGCAGGCAGGTCGGTAGTATGGACTGTAGAGAGTGAAGCTCCTGTATCAACGAGGAAAGGGAGAGAAAGATCATTGATAGTCAGGACACATTCACCAGCGGGGGAGAGAGTTTGTAAGGGAGCTAAAATTTCCTGAGGTTCCCCGGCATCCCGTCATTGTTGCAGCGAAAGTAAGGCTGGGGACCATCCGGCAGGGAGTCTAGCTGATTGCCTGCAAGGTTATTAGGTCGGCGCGGACACTTGTTCTTCCAGTGTCCAGGCTGCTTACAGTAATTACAAACACCTCCAAAACCCGAAAATCCAGTTCCACGGCCTCCCCCGCTACCACGTCCCTATCTTTGGTACCCTCCCCGTCCCCGGTACTGTCTGCCCTGCCCTGAATAATGCTGTATTTGCAGAGCCATTAACTTTTGTGAGGACTGCTCCTCTTTCCCTTTTAGAGTGCGGTGGCAATGCTCTGCCGCTGCTTGCAATTTGTCCATGGTTTCGGTCTCCCATCCAACACTTATTCACTTTAACATACTGCTAATAGCAGGGAGGAGACCATCAACAAACGCATGCGCCAGGGCCCCCTGTCCATTTTCATCGGGCTGTTGTATTCCCGAATGTTGTAAGAAAACGTCAGTCAGCCGAGTCTGATAATCTCCCGGACTCTCCCCTTGCCTTTGTTTACAACAGTGTATGACTGCCCAGTTCGGTTTAGGGGACCACACTCGGGGAATGGCTCCGTGTAGGCGTCTCCAAATATCCCTACACTGGTCTCTATACACAGTGTCTGGGCCAGTATCTTTCATGGTCGAATGGCGTGCCTCAGCTGGCCCATTTGTTGCAGTCAGCCACTTTTCATACTGGCTGGTAGAGACTAACAGTTTACACAATTGGAGGAGGTCTGCCTCAGAGGGTTCATAGGTTTCACAGACCAGCAAAAATTCCTCAGCAAATTTAATAGGATTTTCCTGTGGCTTAGGAAAACCTTTAATTACTGACAAAAGTTCTGTACGAGTCCAGGATTTATGACTCCAAGTGGGGCCACCCCCTTCTGTCTTAAGGACCCGCGAGGGTGCCAGAACAGGTTCGCCAGAGTCCCTTTCCCACCTTCCATCAGGGGTTTTTCTCCAGGAAGCGGAGGGAAGAGGGCGAGAGGGTGACGGTGAGATCATTAAATTGGGAGTATCAAAAGAGGAATCAGGGGAATCTTTGTGGTTCAAACGTGGAGGGGTTCTTTGTGGGGCTGGGGGACCTTGAACACTCTGCAGGGCTGCGAGGTCAATGAGGGTATTTTCTTCATCCTCGTCATCGGAAATTACCGAAGGCCTTTCTTCCTTTTTCTCCTCACTGGGGCGGGAGTACGAAGGGGGTCGGGTTCGATCCGGCTCATCACGCAGAACTGGGTAAAGGGGAGCGCTCAGGCTGGTGGTGGGAGAGGAGGTTTCCAATAAAGCTTTTAACTTAAAAATTCTAATGATAAGGGAGGCAAGCTTCAATTCGGTCCATCTACGATTTGCCTCTTCCCACCACTGCATGAAGCAATCTACCTCTCCCCTAGCCAATTTTAGTTTTGGGGAGGCCAAGTTTGTCTTTTAAGATGTCCACTCGGTCTTTGTCCCAAGATCCTAACAGTGGCCACTGTGATTTGGGATCCCCCAGAGTCAATCTAGACCATTTTTTGCAGAAATTTACAGGAGTCCGGACCCTTTTTAAAATACATAAAATGAGCCGGGGTCCCTTTAGGGAACTGCCCCCACTTAGACATCTGGTTACCCATACAGGAGGACTTCACACACCAATCACACAAGGAGGAAATTTGGGTTCGTCATAGTGGTGCCCGGTGCAACACACAAAAGAAGCCCACAGGCTACTGCCTCAATCGCCCTTGCATTCACTCAAAGGATTTTATCCAAGGCGCGGTGCGGCTGCGATTGTGCAGATTCCAGTCACACAGACCACGGGGACAGGAGCCCCTTGGTCGGCCAGTCCCCAGACAGGGACGGCTCCCAGACTCACTCACACCACAGGGAAGACTGATAGACACAGAGACAAGACAGTCCTCAGTCCGGACAAAACAGAAATAATTACCTGACCAGAGTCCTGATGTTAGATCCCGGGATCCCTACCAGAACAGAGCGGGAACCAACAGGCGTAGACTTCGCTGGCGTAGACTTCGCTGTGGTTGTGCACCTTTCCGTTCTGGCAGAGGACTGCTCAGGCCAAATGCCCAGGTGCTGGCTGCCACGGTTGTCCTGCAAGACGGTCAGGGATCACACAGCCTCAGCGAAGATGGTTGCCATCTCAGTGGGACCTCCAAATTGTCAAAGTCAGAAACAGGACTCTCAGATTTGTCAGACCGCTCTGTTTATTAGCAAAGCCGCTCTGCTAATACACCCAGAAAATGTGAGTACCATACAAGGCTCAAACCCCTTTGATTTATACAGTCAAAAGAAAGCCAAATTAACAAGATTAAAAGGTGGCAAAACATCACATGATTAGTATGAGACTAGTCAAGTATCTTCATTTCCACACCAAGCACACAGCAATCTCCTGTCCATATCTCCCTGGTTACCTCAATTACTTTCTGCCTAACACCTAATGTTCCTTTTCCTGTTATCCCAGGCACACTTGGCTTCATTCTGATCTGCATACCTACAAACATAATCTTCTCTTTCCTGTTCAGAGACAAACAGTATTCCTTCAACTTATTCAATTATCACAGTATAATTCATCTTTCTCTTACACTCAGCAGTGCTGGCAGTTCTGGTGCCGTGTGTGAGGATGCGGTGAGAAGATGTCGTCGGGATGTCAGTGCCGACTGTGTTGCTTGTAGTGGTGGTGGTGCACATTCTGGCGGCGTGGCTGTCTGTGCCTGCACAGAACTCTCGTGCCGTTCCATCAATTTCCCCGGTGCTGGTCTCGGTGCAGAGCCGCCGGGCACCGCGTGCACTATGGTAGTCGGTGCCGATGTGGGATCGGGTGCTGGAGGTGCCGGGGCCGCCCGCGCTGGCTTCGGTCCAGGGGGCTTCGGTGCCGAGGTCGGCCTCGGCACCACGTGCGCCGTTGAGCTCGGTGCCGATATCCTTCGGACCGGCTTGTCTTTATGCTGCTTTCGAGCTGCCACTTTATAAGAGGTACTCGGCTTGTCTCCGGAGCTCAGCCTCATCGCTGGCAAGGAACGCGATGGAGAACGACTTGTTCAAGAGCTCGTCGCCACGGGGGAGGGCTGATGAGATCCCGCCGCTTGTTCTTCGGCCCCCGTCTGTGGCTGGAGTGCCTTATCAAATAAGAGCATCTTAAGGTGCATTTCACGGTCGCACTGTGCTCTCGCCGGCAGCCGTGAACAGTGCTGACATTTTTGGGGAATGTGGCCTTCCCCAAGGCACTTGATGCAGGAAGAGTGCCCGTCTGAGGCGGGCATAGAGTCCCGGCATGTTAGGCACTTTTTGAAGCCCGGTGAGCCGGCCATGGTTTCGAACGAAAAACAACAATAAAATCTTTTTTTTTTTTTTAAAACTAACTAACCACTATAGAACTATGAAGAACTACCTAACTAATGAACTATGTACAAACTCTGAATCCTGACAGGATGGTCGTGAGAGGGAGCTAATTCCCTGTCTGTGCCCGAAGACGGTCAGAAGGAACTGGCAGGGCCGGACTGCGCGAGCAGAAACGGCGCGAAAAGCCGCAAGATGGCCGCCGCGCATGCGCGGTCCACTGAACAACGGCTAAAACATCTCCAAACTGCGGCGCCGGGACGAGCCTGACACCCACAGTGGAGCACCCACGGGGACACTACCTGAAGAAGAACCCTCTGTTCTGCTGTTTTATTGCTGATTTACTTGCGCAAAAGTGCATTTGAGGTGTGGACGCGCCACAGGTTTTTGCAAAAAAAACCCGGCCGTTTTTGCGCAAAAACCTTTCAGTGTAGACACAGCCTGAGAAGTGAAGCAAGATAGCTTGTAGCGGAACAGGGAGCAGATTCCAGAAATGGTAAAAGCCTTCGTCTCATGATTCAGCTGTTCAAGGACACTTTCTCCCCTTTAGAGAATAACTATTTATTTATCTATCTATTCAATGTTTCTTTCTTTTTTTTTTTTTTTTTTTTAATATAAAAAGAGAGAAAGATATTGACATAAGAATTTTATTGAAATAATTCCCCCCTGGGGTGCACACTACAAATACGTGCTACTGATTAATTTTATTTGGTGCGCTACTTGAAGGACTTCACTACAGTAGTAATCAACCAACATCCATGTAGCTAGGAAGGGGTAATAAAAATACAAAAGATATTTAATTCATATAAAGCGATCTTCTGCCTTAGAAACAGTGTTTTCCAGTCATACACTATTCCACAATGTTCATCTGAGGATTTTCAGAATGCTAAATCCTTCATCAAAATTCATCTCTAATGCTGAAATGTGGCTGATCTTCAGGTTTGAAGTTCTGATTGGGGCTGCCATCCTCATTCAGAATTCTTTGAGAAGTATAGCCAACAATAGGGTATTTGGCTTTGTACACATCATTGAAGATATCATCCAGGGATTTTAGCTCTTCTTCGGAGAGTCCTGTCTAAATGAAATATGGTCAAGAAAAAAGGCAGGTATTTACATAGGTCTTTATTTATGTTGATTATCCTAGCCTGAAGCCAGCCTTCAGATTACATAATTGGCTTAGCACAGAATCTTTCATCTGTAGGTCATTGATTTAATTCAGTCCAGCAGTAATAAAGCCTGACATCCTCAGAGTTGTTGGCTTCAATTCATTTCCCAGGTAAAAGGTGCCTACATCCGAAAGCACCATCACAGTTGGAATGCTTGGGATTCAGAGCAGACATACCAAGGATTTAACTGATCAAGGAAACTGAATTCCACATCCTTAGATGCTATTCCACTAAACAGCTAAAACTTAAAAAACGACAAATAGTCTGGCAGCACTATGTAGAATCTGATGTTAGTACTCTTCCTTTCCTAGTGCAAACTAATGGTTCTTATCAGCCTCTTTTAACTATTTAGTCTTTAAGGTGCTAACAGACTATTTGTTGTTTTTTAAGTTTTTCCTGTTACAGACTGGCTCGGCTAACCCTTTGAAACGTTAACTAACCAATGACCTCTTCCCCCTCCCCCCCGCATCCTTCCCTTATTTATTCTTGGATCTGGACTTCCAACACTCCAGTCATCTGAAGAACTGGGCTGTGCCCATGAAAGCTCATGATACCATCTACATGTTTTGTTAGTCTTTAAAGTGCTACTAAACTATTTGTTGTTTTTTAAGTTTTTTTCTGTTACAGACTAACTCGGCTACCCCTCTGAAATTCACTAAATAGCTGTTAAGGTATGTTGACAGGGCAGCTCAGCTGCTGCCCTAGTTGTGTTGGTTCTACTGACGGAGAGCTCCTCCCTATCAGGCTCTCTGGTAGCTTCTATCAGTCCTGAATGCACTCTTAAAAAATAAAGCGTAGTTAAAAGATTGTAAAAAGCCAACCAAAAGATTGTAATTTTGCAAAGCAGGAATGAAACAAACAAACCCATTTCTTACTATGTCATGTGTGAGATCTTCTGGGTCAAGTGACATCTTTGCAACTCCTCTTGTTGAGTCCTTCCCAACGAGGGCATTGTATGGGGCACCTTTCCCATAAAATTCTGTTCAAGAAAAGAAAATCTAGTAACACTCAAATTACCAACAGTGACAACAATGAGCCAGATTAAGCATCTGCTTAAAACAGCATGAAATGAGCCCATCATACCCCAAAATGAGCCAAAACCAAAGGACTCATATCCGAGCCCTTTTCCTCCCAAAGTTTTGGTGAAGTCTCAAGACAAACTTTAGGCTCCTCCTTAACTGTGCCATGGTGTACAGCAAAGATTCACCCAGTGCTTAAAAGAGGTGTGTGTGTGTGTGGTGGCAAACCAGGGGGGGGGGGAGGGGAGAGGAAGTAGACCGTAGTTTTAAAAACCTTTACATTTGACCTCAAGTTAGTATTGCTCTCTTATTTCTCTAGTATTCAGAGAGCTTTGTTTATATCCATTTAAGAGGAAAGGCCTCCATCCTTAAAAAGTTTATAAACCGTAAAGCCTTGTCTAAATTAGTATTTGAAAAGTGTTACCCAGTATGAGAATGTTTGTTTGCTAGCATAAATCATAGCCTTGTGTAGGCAAATCAGTGTGCCTTTAATATGCGTTAAATTGGTCAAATGAAATTTTAATTTACTTACACTAGACCTATGGTCTCCAATCAGTTCTGAAGCCACTACAGTGGCTACTACAATAATGAACTAGCCACACTCAACCAGCCAAACAGCCGCTAGTGGCTAGCGGCTAGCATGTTGGACACCTCAACACTGAACTATTAACATGTCAGCTAACCGTTTCTGAATCCTACTCTAGACAAGGGTAAAGAACAGAGATTTACATCCTGGAACAAATGTTTGAGGGATGTTAACATATTTGTAAAGGCCAGTGTGAACAACCTCGTGTTAATTAGCAATCAGTTAACTGAAGGTAAAAAGGTAATGTGTAAATATCCCCTAACTCGAGACTTTTCATCACTACCAAAAAAGGAGTATTTTTACCTCCAGGACAATTATCTCACTATAAAATATAATGGAGACAAGGTGTTGTAAATTTTACCACAAGGCAGTCAACACTATAACCTACACCAATTTACAGTAAAAACTATAGTGGCTTGTCTCCATTAGGGATTTACAGAAGGATAATTAGTGCGTGTTAGTTTTCTCATTGTAAACCTATTTACCATTTTCTTTTTTGGTAGTGAAGACATAAGGTAGACGGTCACTAGGGTTTACTTTTACTAGTTAACATGGCCTAAAATGGCAACTGCCTGTCTTTGTTAGAATTGTAAAACAGGCTAGATAACATGGGCTATCCTAACAAAAGTTAAAAATATACCTATTTCCAATGTATGGTAGGATAATATCAGTAGGCATGTTAATACAAGATAAATAGCTCAGACTTGATTGATGAGACATAAAACAGAAATAAGTGATTTTATAAAGCAGAGGTAAATTACTTGGACCCACAATTCAAAACCTATTGAAGCCAACAGGAGTCTTTCTGTTGATTTTACTGAACATTGGACAGGGCTCTTGGGCCACAAGAAATAAGAAGAGGCTCTGTCCTATCCCAGACACAGAGGTCAGCATGTAAGGAGGTGCAAAGCTGAGCATGGGAGAAGGCAAAACAGAGGAGGATGATCAGGAATTAAGAGCAAATGGGCGTGTTCTTTGTATTTTTAAACAGAGTTTGAAGTTTCCTAAGGATTTAAGAAGAAAGATGGGATAATGCGAAGGGGGGAAAAGGAGCAGTGAGAACCCTGTGGGAAGAAGCCAACTCACCTTTTCCAGAAGTAACATCAAATACTACTCCTTTCACTGCCATGTAAATAGGCTGGTCCTCCTGGAAAAAGGAAAAAAGCCAGCATGTGTTGAAAACAAAGCCAGTAAGTGTATAACACACAGAGGAGAGAATGAATCCTTACTGTGTGTTCTCTAGCAACTGAGACCATGATCAATGCACACGAGATTCATAGCCTGGAGTTTTCATTCAGCCCCCAAATCAATTGCATGCTGAAAAAAAATGAATAAAGATTCCTCTGTGGGTCTCTGGCAGTAAGTCACTGGTTTTTTTATACCTTGCCATTATGGCTGCTATCAGCTGCCAAACAGTCATGCATCTTGTCAGCTCCAGCCACTAAACTCTAAAAAGGCCATATTCTGAGCCATAAGCAGGGATGGGGGAAGAACACACTGCAGGGTCAGTATACAAAAAAATAATCAGTATTCAAGATGTGGTATCCAGTCATATAGTATCTAGCTGTGATGCCAAGTTTGAGTGTCTGCATTCTGAATACCGTGATGTACATGGAGAGAATGTAGGCTCCTGTTCTCAGTACTGGAGCTTGTTCTCACTATTAAGATACCAAACACTACATAACATAAGAATGGCTGTACTGGGTCAGACCAAAGGTCCATCTAGCCCAGTACCCTGGCCACTGTCGGCAGACAATGCCAGGTGCCCCAGAGGGAGTGAATTGAACAGGTAATGATAAAGCAATCTCTCTCCTGCCATCCATCTCTACCCTCTGACAAACAGAGGCTGAGGACACCATTCCTTACCCATACTGGCTAATAGCCATTTATGGACTTAACCTCCATGAATTTATCTAGTTCTCTTTTAAACCCTGTTATAGGCCTAGCGTTCACAGCCTCCTCAGGCAAGGAGTTCCACAGATTGGCTATAAGCTGTGTGAAGAAGAACTTCCTTTTATTTGTTTTAAACTTGCTGCCCATTAATTTCATTTGGTGGCCCCTAGTTCTTAAATTATGGGAACAAGTAAATAACTTTTCCTTATTCACTTTCTCCACACCACTCATGATTTTATATACCTCTATCTTATCCCCCCTTAGTCTCCTCTTTTCCAATCTGAAAAGTCCCAGTCTCTTTAATCTTTCCTCATATGGGACCCATTCCAAACCCCTAATCATTTTAGTTGCCCTTCTCTGAACCTTTTCTAATGCTTTTTTGAGATGAGGAGACCATCACAGTATTCCAGATGTGGGCGTATCATAGATTTATATAAGGGCAATAAGATATACTCCGTCTTATTTTCTATCCCTTTTTTAATGATTCCTAACGTCTTGTTTGCTTTTTTGACTGACTCTGCACACTACGTGGACGTCTTCAGAGAACTATCCATGATGACTCCAAGATCTCTTTCCTGATTAGTTGTAGCTAAATTAGTCCTCCATCATATTATATGTATAGTTGGGGTTATTTTTCCCAATGTGCATTACTTTACATTTATCCATATTAAACTTCATTTGCTATTTTGTTGCCCAGTCACTTCGTTTGGTGAGATCTTTTTGAAGTTCTTCACAGTCTGCTTTGGTCTTAACTATCTTGAGCAGTTTAGTATCATCTGCAAAATTTGCCACCTCATTGTTTACCCCCTTTTTCCAGATCATTTATGAATATGTTGAATAGGATTGGTCCTAGGACTGACCCTTGGGGAACACCACTAGTTACCCCTCTTCATTCTGAAAATTTACCATTTATTCCTACCCTTTGTTTCCTGTCTTTTAACCAGTTCTCAGTCCATGAAAGGATCTTCCCTCTTATCCCATGACAACTTAATTTACGTAAGAGCCTTTGGTGAGGGACCTTGTCAAAGGCTTTCTGGAAATCTAAGGACACTATATCTACTGGATCCCCCTTGTCCACATGTTTGTTGACCCCTTCAAAGAACTCTAATAGATTAGTAAGACATGATTTCCCCTTTACAGAAACCATGTTGACTTTTGCCCAACAAATTATGTTATTCTACGTGTCTGATAATTTTATTCTTTACTATTGTTTCAACTAATTTGCCCGGTACTGACATTAGACTTACCAGTCTGTAATTGCCGGGATCACCTCTAGAGCCCTTTTTAAATATTGGCGTTACATTAGCTACCCTCCAGTCATTGGGTACAGAAGCTGATTTAAAGGATAGTTTTACAAACCATAGTTAATAGTTCCGCAATTTCACATTTGAGTTCTTTCAGAACTCTTGGGTGAATGCCATCCGGTCCCGGTGACTTGTTACTGTTAAGTTTATCAATTAATTCCAAAACCTCTTCTAATGACATTTCAATGTGAGACAAGTCCTCAAATTTGTCACCTACAAAGGATGGGTCAGGTTTGGGAATCTCCCTAATATCCTCAGCCGTGAAGACTAAAGCAAAGAATTCATTTAGTTTCTCTGAAATGACTTTATTGTCTTTTAGTGCTCCTTTTGTATCTCGATCGTCCGGGGCCCCAATGGTTGCTTAGCAGGCTTTCTGCTTCTGATGTATTTAAAAAACATTTTGTTATTACCTTTGGAGTTTTTGGCTAGCTGTTTTTCAAACTCCTTTTTAGCTTTTCTTATTACATTTTTACACTTAATTTGGCAGTGTTTATGCTCCTTACTATTTACCTCACTAGGATTTGACTTCCAGTTTTTAAAAGATGTATTTTTATCTCTCACGGCTTCTTTTACATGGTGGTTAAGCCACAGTGGCTCTTTTTTAGTTCTATGTTTTTTAATTTGGGGTATACATTTAAGTTGGGTCTCTATTATGGTGTCTTTGAAAAGTGTCCGTGTAGCTTGCAGGGATTTTACTTTAGTCACTGTACCTTTTAATTTCTATTTAACTAACCTCCTCATTTTTGCATAGTTCCCCTTTTTCAAATTAAATACCACAGTGTTGGGCTGCTGAGGTGTTCTTCCCACCACAGGAATGTTAAATGTTATTATATTATGGTCACTATTTCCAAGCGGTCCTGTTATAGTTACCTCTTGGACTAGATCCTGAGCGCCACTCAGGACTAAATTGAGAATTGCCTCTCCCCTTGTGGGTTCCTGTACCAGCTGCTCCAAGAAGCAGTCATTTAAGGTATCAAGAAATTTTGTCTCTGCATCTCGTCCTGAGGTGACGTGTACCCAGTCAATATGGGGATAGTTGAAATCCCCCACTATTATTGAAACAAAAGACAGGACTATGCAGCACTTTAAAGACTAACAAGAGGGTTTATTAGGTGATAAGCTTTTGTGGGCCAGACCCACTTCCTCAGATCAAATTGTGGAAGAAAATTGAGGAAGTGGGTCTGGCCCACGAAAGCTCATCACCTAATAAACCATCTTGTTAGTCTTTAAAGTGCTGCATAGTCCTGTCTTTTGTTTCAGCAAGACCAGACTAACACGGCTACATGTCTATTACTATTCCACTATTATTGAGTTCTTTATTTTGATAGCCTCTCTAATCTCCCTTAGCATTTCATAGTCACTATTACTGTCCTAGTCAGGTGGTCGATAATAGATCCCTACTGTTATATTCTTATTACACCAGGGAATTACTATCCATAGCAATTCTATGGAACATGTTGATTTAAGATTTTTACTTCATTTGATTCTAAATTTTCTTTCACATATAGTGCCACTCCCCCACCCACACGACCAGTTCTGTCCTTCCGATATATTTTGTATCCCAGAATGATTTTCCCCCATTTATTGTCCTCACTCCACCAGGTTTCTGTGATGCCTATTATATCAGTAGCCTCCTTTAACACGAGGCACTCTAGTTCACCCATCTTATTTTTTAGACTTCTAGCATTTGTGTACAAGCACTTTAAAAACTCATCACTGTTTAGTTGTTTGCCCTTTTCTGATGTGTCAGATTCTTTTTTACGTGAATGTTTTTCCATCTGATCTGGCCCATACTTTATCCTCTTCCATCCTCTCCTCCTGACTAAAATCTAGAGAATCTCTATCAATAGACTCTCCTCTAAGAGACGTCTCTGTCTGATCCACATGCTCCTCCGCACCAATCGGCCTTCCCCCATCTCTTAGTTTAAAAACTGCTCTGCGACCTTTTTAATGTTAAATGCCAGCACTCTGGATCCACTATGGTTTAGGTGGAGCCCATCCTTCCTGTATAGGCTCCCCCTATCCCAAAAGTTTCCCCAGTTCCTTATAAAGCTAAACCCCTCCTCCCTACACCATCGTCTCATCCATGCATTGAGACTCTGAAGCTCTGCCTGCCTACCTGGCCCTGCGCGTGGAACTGGAAGCATTTCTGAGAATGCCACCATAGAGGTCCTGGATTTCAGTCTCTTTCCTAGCAGCCTAAATTTGGCCTCCAGGATGTCTCTGCTACCCTTCCCTATGTCACTGGTACCTACATGTACCACGACCACCAGCTCCTCCCCAGCACTACACATAAGCCTATCTAGATACCTCGATCCACCTAGTGGAATAGGTATTATAAAGCCCTGTCTATTTATATGCTGCATCACTCTGTCTCTTGCCCCACAGATGATGATCCGTGACATTTCTGGAATAAACACTGGTACCTGAAATAGTCCATGAGAATATGGATTTTATCCCAGAAAATGATGAATGTTGAAGAAACTTTTCTATTTGGAATCTAGTAATCAGACAATATACTTCCTCATTCTGAGCCCTTTCTCAAATCAGTCAATACTTATTTGTTCCAAGATGATTAAATAAATCATTCTGGAGGTGGATGTTATGGGAGATGAAAGAGTGTATGACAGATGGTATTCTGCTTTGATCAAGAGTATAACAGATAAAGCAAACCCATGCACACACAAATCTGACCTTCTGATGGCACCTGTTTTGCTTAATAAGCCATTGATTTCACTTTGTTTTCCCTTTACAGCCTATTTTCTCTGTTAATGAGTGTTTTCTTAGTTTCTGGATACAACCCCAAGGAGGCCAATCAGCAAGCTCTTCAGAGAAGAAATCTGTATAAATTTGGCAAAGGATTTTATCATGTTGAATGTTAGCTAAGGGGTTCCCTCCCCCCCCCATCATAAAAAGCTAAAAATCTGGAGACTGAATTACTGTATTAATTCAACAATTTTTTTAAAATCTAAAATACTTGACTTAATGAGCTAGAAGAATACAGTGTTGGAATAAGGGAAGCATTGGAATCCAGTGACCTAAATGTCCTCTCTGACAGGCAAAGATTAGAGTATGATGTGGATACTTCATGTTATCCCCACACACCTCTGAAGGCTTTGGAATTAGCTCAATGAGAATAATTTTGTAAATAGGAGGAATTTTCTTTGAAGATCACCCCATTGGAGGGATCACCATGGCTGTGTCTAGACTGGCATGATTTTCCGCAAATGCTTTTAACAGAAAAGTTTTCCGTTAAAAGCATTTGCGGAAAAGAGCGTCTAGATTGGCACGGACGCTTTTCTGCAAAAGCACTTTTTGCGGAAACGCGTCCGCGCTAATCTAGACGCTGCTTCACAAAGCCCCGATCGCCATTTTCGCGATCGGGCTTTTTTATGAAAACAAATCTCAGCTGTTCTACACTGGCCCTTTGCGCAAAAGTTTTGCGCAAAAGGGACTTTTCGCCCGAACGGGAGCAGCATAGTATTTCCGCAAAAAGCACTGATTTCTTACAGTAGGAAGTCAGTGCTTTTGCAGAAATTCAAGCGGCCAGTATAGACAGCTGGTAAGTTTTTGCGCAAAAGCGGCTGATTTTGCGCAAAAACTGGCCAGTCTAGACACAGCCCATATGTATGAAAGATCCATGTATTCTTAAGCCCTTGTGTAAATCTGCTCACCATGAATGTTACAGTTGTCACTTTACAGCACCCCAATTACTCAGAATTTCATTGCAGAAGTACAAAATTGAAGCTGGAGCTACCTGCTCCAAAAATCATAGATCCTTATTATATTAGATAAAAGATAATCTCAATAAATTGTTAAAATATGGAGCCTATGACACATATTTGAGTAGTTTTATTGTTACCTAGTAGAGAGCAGTGGTACACACACACACACACACACACACACGCGCGAGCTCCTTTAAAAAACATGTCATATTGGCCTCTGCAAATGAATCCTAAGAGCCTGCTATGCCCATCATCCCAGAATGTGCAAAAATGTAACTCGAGTATTGCCCCAAACCCTTAGTTGGAGGTTTGTACTGCTTTAAATTCTTGTGGGTCACCCTGCCACGTGATGCAGACCAAATCTCAATTAGCACAACTCATGGGCTGCTAACACCACCATTCTCTAATGTGGGTGCACCTAGCATCTTTTTTTATCTGCTTCAGCCACTGCTCTGAACATAGTAGCTACGTCTACACTGGCATGATCTTGCACAAGAACTCTTTTGCAGAAGAGTTCTTGTGCAAAAACTCTTCCAGAAGAGAGCGTCTACACTGGCATGTGCGTTTGCGCAAGAGATGTGCTTTGCGCAAGAGCATCCATGCCAGTGTAGACGCTTTCTTGCAAGAAAGCTCTGATGGCCATTTTAGCCATAGGGCTTTCTTGCGCAAGAAATTCATGTTGCCTGTCTACACTGGCCGCTTGCGCAAGAACAGTTGCGCAAGAGGGCTTATTCCTGAGCGGGAGCATCAGAGTTCTGGCGCAAGAAGCCCTGATTTCATACATTAGAATGTCCGTTTACTTGTGCAAGAACTCGTGGACAGTGTAGACAGGCAGCAAGATCCCGCCAATATAGACACAGCCGAGTAGGTTTTGGTCCCCTTCCCCTCATAGTCACTATAAATTACACATCTCATAAAGCTCGCCTGGATACTGTCTCCATAGCAAGTGAAGGCACATGTGCTGAGGGGAGGAACAGGACAGGCTGTATCCCGTGCCACTAGGGCTGGTGGAGGCCGGGGAAGGTTTGTGTTCTTCCACATGGCACGGAGTGGCAAGGAGCCGAGCTGAGGCGGAGCTGGAGCCTTACCCGAAAACGCCATGACTGGCAGCTGTTTGCCACTGCCACAGCGCTGCTTGCCCGAGCCGGTTTCTTGCCATTGCTTCCCGTGTAGTCTCGCTAGCCCCCAGCAGCGTCTGATCCGAGAGCGGCCAGGGCGGGTCGGGCAGCTCAGCTGTGCGGTGACACTCGATCTCCTTTGACAGGAAAAGTAAGTGTGTGTGTGTGTGGGAGGGGGGGAAGCAGGACTGGCAGCTACCGCCCCCGGGGCTGCTCCCTGGCGGGGGTGTCACACGGCCCGGCGCGACTGCTCCGCCCAGCCCCGCGCAGCAGCGTCCCCCACCCGTCCGCCCGCCCAGCGCCCTTTCCCCGCCCTACCTCCTGCCCGCTGTATCGGGCCAGCTCCAACTCGGTGAAGAGCCGCACGGGGGCGGGAGCCGGGGCCGGTTTGAAGCGCGGCTGCTGCTGCTCCGCCAGACCGGCTGCGGCCAGGGCCAGGGCTAGGGCCAGGGGGAGCAGCCGCCCGGGCCCACCAGCCATGGTGCTGCGCAGGAGGCCAAGCAGCTCCGGGGCGGGGCCACAGGCTTGCGGGCCGGGATACAGAGGCTGTGGGCTGGGATCGCCCCTGGGGAACCACCCTCCCTGTCTCACCTCATAAGCCGCCCTTAGCCCCGCCCCTGCTCCGCCCCCCAACCACCTCAGCCCTCAGCGCCCACAGCCCCTCCTCCCTCTGCCCCACAACAATCCCAGCTCCTGCCAAATCAAAACGACCTGTCCCAGGCCTCCTCCCAAACCATCCCGATATTGTTGCCAGATGGTTTCAACAGTACCAGACACACTTGACATTACATCCCAAGCTACATCACATCTTATTTAGAAAATACTGGACATTTCTATTTTCTCAATTTGTTTCCCTAACAGAAAGCTCAAATACTGGACTGTCCGTTTCAAAACCAGACACCTGGCAGCCCTGCATCCCGACCCCTTTCGCCTCCTCTTGCACCACATAGCCCCAGCTCCATCCAAACCAGCCACCCCAACCACTCTCACCCCCCTTCATTCGCCCAGCACTTCCAAACCATCCCACCCTCTCAGCTCCCTTTGCCCTGCACCAGCCCTGCAGCTCTTACCAAACCATCCCCCTCATCTCTTCCTGCCCCACACTGCCCCCAGATCACTCCCACACCAGCCCTGAGCTCCCGCACCTACTCACACTAACTGGGTAGCTCCCCCCAACTCCAAACCCTCTCTTCCCCTTTCCCCACACAAGTGCTGCAGCACTCTCCAGGTCCCAATCCCTATCTCTCCCCACACCTCCCTTGCACCTCCCCCCAACTTCAAATCCATCACCTGCCCCACAATAGCCCTGCATTTCCCTCCACTCTCCTAATTCCAATTCTTGCCCTTCACTCCAATCCCTGCCACTTCCCCAGACCTCTCTCCAATTCACTCCTGACCCCTACCTCTGCATTGCCTTGCTTCTCCTAATTCCAAGCCTTTATCTCCCCTCCCCCACCACGTTCCCTCATTGCCACCAACTACCACCCCTTTGCCAGTTCTGCATCTCTCCAACAATTGCCCATTACCTTCTCATCTCCAGCTATCCAGTCCTGCGCCTTCCCACTAACCTACCCTTACTCACACCTTCATGCTTAATTTAGACCTCAAATCATTGCCTGGACCCTGTCTCGCTATCTAATCTCAGTACCACTGTTTTCCTTAACTTCCTTCTAACCTCTGCCTATCAACCTCCCCCCTCCCCCCTCCCACCAACACAGCTAACCCTCCCTCTGATCTCAGGGCCTAATCTTAGCTGTTTGTCTTCTTTTACACCACAGCCTAGTTTCTAACTCCTCTCTTCCCCCTATGAGGGCTATGAATTAGATAAGGATGTGAACAAATTGGAAAGAGTTCAGAGGAGAGCAATACAAATGATAAAAGGTTGAGAAAACCTGACCTCTGAGGAAAGGTTGAAAAAAACTGAGCATATTTAGTCTTGAGAAAAGAAGACTGAGGGGCAACTTGATAAGTCTTCCAGTGTATTAAGGGTTGTTATAAAGAGCATGGTGATCGATTGTCCTCCAGGTCCACTGAGGCTAGGACAAGAAGCAGTGAGTTTAATCTGTAGGAAGTTTAATCTTTAGGTTAGATATTAGGAAAAACTCTCTAACTTGAAGCGTAGTTAGCCACTAAAATAGTCTTTGAAGGGAAGTTATTTAAGTTCCTATCATTGGAAGCAATTAAAAACAAGTTGGACAAACACCTGTCAGGTAGAGTCTAGTTTACTTAGTTCTGTCATGGTGCAGTGGGCTGGAGTTGATGACACCCCCCTGGCCTGGCCCTACATTTCTATGATTCTATAGGTACTGCAGGTATTTGTATGTAGCACTTTGACAGTATGTTTGATATTCTTCTTTAACAGTTCGTACATATTTTGCAAAGGGATAGGGGGAAAAGTTTAAGCAAAAGTAGAGGGGCCAGGCAGTGCAGCTCCAAGAAGCCACTGTTGCTGAAGCAGCACTGCCTTTCCCCAGATTTCCCAGCCCCAACCCCTGACTCCAGCACCTCTGCCCTGAGCAAGCATTGCCAGGTAAATCCTCTACAGCAGTGGTCTCCAACCTTTTTACACCCAAGATCACTTTTTAAATGTCAGGACAAGTCAAGATCTACCCCATCCCTTCCCCAAGACCCCACCCTTTCCTTGAGGCCCCGCCCTCTCTGTTCTCCTTCTCTCCATCACTTGCTATCCCCAGCCCTTATACACTCTCAGGGTACGGCTACACTGCCACTTTTTTCAATCCTTCTGTTGGAAGAGATTTTTCTGACATTTGGACCATCTAGACTGGGCCAAATATCAGAAAAAAACCTTCTTTTGGAAGCCCCTGTGGAACGAGGAATACAGAGGCTGCCAAAAGAGCATGTTTGCCAGAAAAACTCCTGCAGTCTAGCCGTACCCTCACTGGGTTGAGACAGGAGGTGCGGGCTCTGGGGTGGGAATGAGGGGTTTGGGAATGGGAAAAGGTGAGAGGTGCAAGCTTTAGAAGGGAATTTGGATGCAGGAGGATATGGAGAAGGGGATGCTGGCTCAAGGAGGGGGCTCCAGACTGGGGAGTGTTGGGCTCAGGTGGAATATTGGGGTGCTGAACAAGCCACAGGCTTCTGGATGTGAGAGTGCAGGAGTTTGGATGGGGGTGTGTGAGGGGCTCAGGGCAGGGAGATTGGGAATATGATGGCTAGGACACAGATTTGCAGTGTGTGAATGGTGCAAGAATGTTGTGGCAGAAGACTGAGGATGTGGGGGTGCAGGAGTTTGGGGATGAGAGGCTCAGGACACGGGGTTCCGGTGTATGATAGGCTCAGATTTGGGGTCAGAGTGGGAGGTACATGAGTATTATGATGCTGTGGCCCGATGAGGGCTTGGCCCCAATTAGGGGCTTGTTGGCCAGGCTTAATTTTTAAATAAAATATTATGTCAAACACAAAAGGTTTCAGCATTATCTTTATTTATGAGAGGGGCAGGGAACCTGTTTTGAGTCGGGGTCACTGACCCACAGAAAAGCCACACAAGTGAGATACAAAAACACAACTCCTCCAGACTCCTCAAGCCTCACTAATGTGGCCCCAACTGTGCTGGTGGGGGCAGGGGACAGGATGCCGGTGGGTGCTGGGGCAGGGGACAGGGTGTTGTGGCAGGGGACAGGATGCTGGGGCAGGGGACAGGATGCCGGTAGGTGCTGGGGCAGGGAACAGAATGCTGGGGCAGGGAACAGGGTACCAGTGGGCACCAGGGCAGGGGCCTAGAACAGGGGACAGGGTGCCAGTGGGTGCTGGGGCAGGGTGCCGAGGCAGGGGACAGGGTGCCTGTGGGTGCTGGGGCAGGGGACAGGATGCTGGGGCAGGGTGCTGGTGGGTGCTGGGGTAGGGGACAGGGTACTTGTGGGGGTCTGGGTGGGGGAAGGGGACAGGGACCAGTACCTGGGGATCCTGTAGCTGTGCACCAAGGCCCAGGAAGTGCGCGGGCTGCTCCCCCATCCATCAAACAGCGGTGCGGTACATGAAATGCTGGACCGTCGTGTGCTGGGGATTTTCTTCCCCTGCTGCCTTCCTGCACAGGATAGGAAGCGGGAGAGTGGGAGTCCCGGACCGCACCAGCTCCAACTGCTCGGGCAGCATGCACCTTGCTCTTCCGCTCCCCATGGCAGCGTGCGCTGCCTGAGCAGTTGGAGCTGGCACAGTCCTGGAATCCCCCTCCCGCCCCTTCCCCCATGCGCAGGATGGCAGCAGGGGAAGAAAGTCCCCAACGTGTGATGGACCGGCATTTTAGGTACCGTGCCGACTGTTTGGGAAGGGGGGAAGAACAGCCTGCGCACTTCCAGGACCTGGCGTGCAGTTGCAGAACTCTCTCCCCACCCTGCAGGAAGACCGTGCTACCTCCGTTGTCCCTGGAGGTAGCATCAGTGCAGGGTTCATCTTGGGGGTAGAGGACAGTGAGGGGCGCCCCCCGAAAGCCTCATGATTGACTGGTTGAGCCCCCAGGATCGACCAGTCAATCACAATCGATGGGTTGGTGACCACGGCTCTACAGGGTGGGAAACCTGCAGCCTGTGGCTAGCCCGGATCCAGCCCCTGAGGCTCACGGCTGCTCCCCAGCTCTGGGGAGTCTGCGCTGACACTCCAGCCCTCCTGTTATCCCACTGTGGGGCTGGAGCACACAAAATCTAGTAGCCTGGGGATCAGCAGCCCCTGACCGAAAAAAGGTTCCCCATCCCTGCTCTAGTGGCTAATGAAAGTTTCTTTCATTCCACAGTTTGCATTTTCTCTTCTTGCCTTCTCAGATGATTATGCAGAAAATTGGGGAAAATAAGGAAGGTACAATCTTTGTGACTTAAATTGCTAAGATTTTCAAGATGAGGATTAAGTGGAAATATATGAATGGAGACAGACTCCAGTTCTCAAATAATATAATTTCTCCCTACCAGAAATTGTGACAAGTACAAGACGGGTAGCCGTGTTAATCTGTATCTGCAAAAAAACAACAAGGTGGGTCTGACGAAGTGGGTCTTTGAAACCTTGTCTGCATCAAAGTAAGTTAATACTTTTATATTTCTGGTAGCATGCCTTTTATTCCATCTGCTCACATTTGCCTGTTCCGAAGCAGCTGCATTTCAGGTCATCAGTCCATGAAGTAAATCTTTTATATTTATTGTATTTAAATATCAATACATGTTTTTGGCTTAAACAGGAGAGGCTTTTACCAGTAGTGGTCTTAACACTATTTCAGACAGTGGTATGTAGGACACAGACCTCAATATTGAGTCAAAAATAGTTACCCCCATAGGGACAGCCCTGACATTACTTGAAGTAAGCTTTGGCTTAAATAGCTAGGAAAGCGAGAAGCCTGAGGCGGCTGCCCCATACTGTCCTATGTTAATATATAGGGTGCATATAAAACATACTGTCAGTATCTACAGCAGGGCTGGGCAAAATATGGCCCAGGGGCCAGATCCAGCTCGCCAAGCCACCAGAACCAGCCCATGGACCACCCTGCTCAGGCACACAGTGGCTCTCTGCTCTGCAGGGAGGGAGAAGCTTGCTGTGATCTCGGCGCCCCTAACCCACTCCTCAGCTCCTAGTGGCCAGAAACAACAAGCCAATAGGAACTGACCCCAGCCAATCTCTCAGCTCCTATTGGCTGGAAACAACCAACCAATAGGAGTTGAGAGATTGGCCTGGGGGCAGCAGCAAGTCTCTTCCCCCTCTGGGAGCTGAGAGAGCCAGGTGGCGGGAGCAGCCTGCAGTTTTAAGTATCTGGGGCTGCAGCAGACAGGGAGCCCAGTCTGCCTTGCGGGGGCTGCAGGCTTAGGTAAGCACTTCCTAGCCAGAGCCTGCCGCTGGCACGCCTGCCCCTCCTGCACCCCAACTCCCTTCCCCAGGTCACCATCCAAACCCTCTGCACCTGCCTGCCCCTTGTCACAACTCCTTCTCAGACTCTGTACCCCCTCCTACATCCCTCCACAAGGCCAGAATCCTCTCCTGCACCCACACTCCCTCCCAGACCCTGCACCCCATTCCCCTGCCACTAGTCACCACCCACACCCTCTGTAGTCTGCATCCCCTTTTCCCCTTCGCCCAGGTCACAGCTCCCTCCCAGACTTTGCACCCCCCCATATCCCTCTCCCAGGCCAGAATCCTCTCCTGTACCCATGCCCCTTCCCTGACCCTACACCCCTATCCCCTGACCCATGTTACAACCCCTTCCTTTGCCCAAACTTCCTCTCAGACCTCACTGTCTCCTGCACCCCAGTCCCTTACCCCGTGCGCCCTTCTGTGCCCAACCTCCATCCTAGACTCTGCACCCTTTCCACAGAAAAGTGCGGCCCTTGACCACTTTCCAAAATCTTGGAGTGGCCCCCCATCAAAAATTTGCCCACCCCTGAGCTACAGTCTGCTACATACTATCAGTATATACTATATATTTTAGAGAGTTTGTCTGTCTCTTTGTTCAAAAACTCCTAAACAGTATGAGCTAGGATCATGAAATTCAGTATGCAGCTTCCTTGTATCATAGCTTAAAGCAGTATAAGGTTTGGTTGTGCCAGGAAAATGGGATGTACCTGGAATGGGATTGCTTCTCATAAAACCATAGAGCAGGAGTGGGGAACCTCAGGCTTGGGGGCCAGATGCAGTTTCTGAAACTCAGGACCCCGTCCAGCATTGGGGAGCCCACACTGGCACTCCAGCTCCTGCAGTGCCCCACCACCGGGCTGAAGCAAAATTTACTAGGCTGGCCACCCCTAGACTCTGATGTGCGAGGGGAATGTGGGGAGTGTCTTTCTCCTTCTCAGCCATGGGCCATTTCATTGAGGGTTGTTTTTTTTTTCTTCTCACTTGTGTGTGGCCTCCGACTGATTTTTCTGTGGGTCAGCGGCCCTTGACCCAAAAGAGGTTCCCCAGCCCTGCCATACAGAAAAGAGACAGAAGACAGAATCACCAGGCAGGTGAAAGGGGCTGGCTGGGGGCATCCTTTAGGGAGGACAGGAGAGGCAGAAACTTCCTCCCAGATTCTTATAGGGACATTGGTGGCTGTTCCCTTTGGTCACAGGGAACAGTTTACTGCATTCCTCACTCTGGCTGGGGAGTGCAGGATACTGAAGAGCTGTGCACTTTGCTTTCGCTCCCTGACAAGGATAGGAAGGGGACAAGAAACAGCCCTAGTATGAATCTCGGAAGGGGCGCTTTGGCCCCTTGCAGCCCTTATATACACACACATACACACACACACACACACACACACTCAGAACCCCTCCTCATCCCCAACCCTAACTTCTGCACATCCCCCACCTCCAGCTACCTACCCTGAGCCCTCCCCTTAAAGAACCGAGCAATGCTGGGTAAACATGCTAGTAACATATATATGCTAGCCAGCATATATTGGACAACAGTGGGGTGAGGCATGATTCATAGAGGGTAGAATTAAGGGCAAGTGTGTGTCTGTGCGCGCGTGCACATATGTACTGGTTTTTGGAAGCTCAAGTTTGTTTACCATAACTGTTTATTCCCTGGTTTTTAGAGATGTAATTATAGGCGCCTTTGTTCTAGAAGGGGATGTGTAGGCTTAGAAAAATTAGATTTTTAGCAGTGAATGTTAATAAATGTTAGTTTCACTGTATATACACATCCCAACAAAAATATTTCCATCAGTAATAATCAAAATTTACAGACTCCCAAATTAAGTAATTAAGTAAGTACATGAGAATTTGATTTAAGGTTATTTACTTTGTATATTTTGACAGGTTGACAACTTGTATTTTTAATGGTTATAAATCTTTAACTTTTGAGTCTCAACTGATTCCCCAAACACCCATTAATTTCCCACAACTATGAAAACTTAAATAGATAAAAATAGAAAAATATAAACATCATTATTATTTGTCAAAATTACACAACTGAATTCCACCAAGCTTAGGTATAAGGCACTGGCAGGCAGACTGAACTCTGCATTAACAAATTCTGGGACTACGAATTTCCCTTATTTTTTGAGAAAATGGGGTTTGTGAGTGAAAGGAAATATGAAGAGACTTCTTGAGAACTGTGACGGTTTCCCCCCCATCTTCATGCTTTATGAAATTGACTTATGGATACAAATATACATAGCTCGAAGATACTTTGGACAAAATATCTCATGTAACCTATTAATTTTAATGTCACAATCTGCTGAATCTGTATATCTTATTTTGGGGTAAATCTACACTTGCTCTCTAGTTCGAGCTAGGGATGCAAATGTAGCCGACCGAAATTGCTAATGAAGTGGGGATTTAAATATCCTGCGCTTCATTAGTATAATCTCGCCCATGTGTTATTCCACTCAACAGCTGATTTGAACCAGGAAGTGCACTCTGGGATGCATTAGTTCGAATCAAACCCCTTGGTTTGAACTAACGTTACTCCTCATTTTTTGAGGGAACCCACGTGGGGAAGGAAGAGGAAGAGGACTGTGAAGAACATATCTGGAGGCAGCAAGAGGGAATGAAGGCCTGCTCCAGCCTTTATACTCCACTTTGGGGCTAATGTCAAGGGAAAGTCTCAACAGAACACTGCAGTGCAGAACAATTGCAGAGACATGAGCTGGCTCAGTCATCACAAGGATGAATATCATTTTGAAAATGCTTATTGCAGTTTATGCACTGTGTGTATTTTTAGATGGTTGTGGGGAATATCAGTTCAGGATTAGTTTGGCTATTTTTAAAAATAAATATGTGTAATTTTTATCACGTCTATGAATTTAGATTTGCATAGATGGTTGAAATCTGTTTATTTTTCATAGGAAGTTTAGGACACTGTCATTAGTCAAAACAGTACCTCAGTGTTACAATAATCATTATTAACTTTATACTTGTCTTTGGAATAGGGCTCTTTCTTGGGATGTGTGTTTCCTGATACTCAGAAACACATTGATCAGGCTGACATTGATGAGAGTTGTTGGAAGAAGAAGGAACGGGTGACCCAGGAGTGGACTGAGTAAACGGACCACTTTATTGCCCATACACATTTACCTCGGACCCCCAACACACCATTCTGAGTGGCAATGATTTGGCAACAGTTACACACTCCTTTATACATTTTAGTATGTATAGTCACATGTCTATCACTACTTTCCATAAACCCTTATTTAGCAGTGTTAACCCTCATACAATGAATATTAATAAGTAGGTGATGAATACAATTATACCCGCCCCTGTTTGTTATTTACTGTTTTTCAGTTGAATCAGCATTTTACTACATTACATACTGGCTTAATCAGAAGCTTGCAGGGAGGGGGAAGGAGTTGTGACCCTGATAAGTTTATACAGCAAGTGAGAACATGCAGGGGATATAATGAAGGCACAGTTAACAATGGGTGCATTTATCAAGTTGCAGTTTAGTGTAACAATACACCTATCTATCTCATAAAATCATAGAACACTAGAATTGGAAGAGACCTCGAGAGGTCATCGAGTCCAGTCCCCTGCCCTCATGGCAGGATCTGGTACCGTCTAGACCAGTATTTCTGAAACTGTTCCACGAAATCACTTTCAGAAAGGACGAAATGGAGCCAATGGGAGCCACGAGGCTCCGTGGCTGCGGCACCAGTAAATAAACAAACCAGAGTGGCCAGTTAATGTGTTTCTGAAAGTGATTTTGCGGAACACTTTCAGAAACACTGGTCTAGACCATCTCTGATAGACATCTATCTAATCTGCTCTTAAATAAGAGATGGAGATAACACAGCCTCCCTAGGCAATTTATTTCAGTGTTTAACCACCCTGACAGTTAGGCAGTTTTTCCTAATGTCCGACCTAAACCTCCCTTGCTGCAGTTTAAGCCCATTGCTTCTTGTCCTATCCTCAGAGGCCAAGGAGAACAATTTTTCTCCTTCCTCCTTGTAACACTCTTTTAGATACCTGAAGACTGCTGTCATGTTCCCTCTCAGTCTTCTCCTTTCCAAACTAAACAAGCTCAATTCAGTCTTCCTTCATAGGTCATAAAAAAAAAAATAGTATGGTAGCACTTTAAAGACTAACAAAACATGTAGATGGTATCATGAGCTTTTATGGGCATGGCCCACATCTTCAGATGACTGGAGTGTTGTATACAACACTTTGCCCACGAAAGCTCATGATACCATCTACATGTTAGTCTTTAAAGTGCTACCATACTATTTGTTGTTTTTTAAGTTTATCCTGTACAGACTAACTCAGCTACCCCTCTGAAGCTTCATAGGTCATGTTCTCTAGACCTTTAATCATTCTTGTTGTTCTTCTCTGGACCTTCTACAATTTCTCCACGTCTTTCTTGAAATGTGCCCAGAACTAGACACAATACTCCAAGGCTACATCTACACTGCAGGCTTCTTGCGTAAGAACTGTTTTGTGCAAGAGTTCTTGCGCAAAAGGTCTTGTGCAAGAGCGCGTCCACACTACCATGTGCTTTTGTGCAAGAGATGTGTTTTTCGCAAGAGTGTTCATGGCAGTGTGGACGCTCTCTTGTGCAAGAAAGCTCTGATGGCCATTTTAGCCATAGGGGTTTCTTGCGCACGAAACCCCTATTGCCCGTGCACACTGCCTTCTTGCGCAAGAGCTCTTGCGCAAGAGGGCTTATTCCTCGCGGGGAGAGGAATAACTCTTGCGCAAGAAGCCCTCTGTTCCGACGCTTTACTGTAAATTTACTTGTGCAAGAACGCACGTGCAGTGTAGACGCTCCACAAGTTTTTGCGTAAGAATGGCCGTTCTTGCACAAGAAGCCTGCAGTGTAGATGTAGCCCAATTGAGGCCTAATCAGCACAGAGAGGAAGAATGACTTCTCGTGTCTTGCTCACAACACTCCTGTTAATGCATCCCAGAATCATGTTTGCTTTTTTGCAGCCGTGTCACACTGTTGACTCATATTTAGCTTGTGGTCCACTATGACCCCTAGATCCCTTTCTGCAGTACTCCTCCCTAGGCAGTCATTTCCCATTCTGTATATGTGAAACTGATTGTTCCTTCCTAAGGGGAGTACATTGCATTTGTCCTTATTAAACTTCATCCTATTTACCTTAGATCATTTCTCCAGTCTGTCCAAATCATTTTGAATTTTGACCCTATCCTCCAAAGCACTTGCAACCCCTCCCAGCTTGGTATCATCTGCAAACTTAATAATCATACTCTCTATGCCAATATCTAAATCGTTGATGAAGATATTGAACAGAGCCGGTCCCAAAACAGACCCCTATGGAACCCCACTTGTTATGCCCTTCCAGCAGGATTGTGAACCGTTAATAACTACTCTCTGAGAACCATTATCCAGCCAGTTATGCACCCACCTTATAATAGCCCCATCTAAGTTGTATTTGCCTAGTTTATTGATAAGAAGCAGGCAAGCAGCAAAGAAGGAGAAAGCAGGCCTCACTTATCTTTTCTACACCAGCAAGGAGGGGGAAAGCAGGCCTCATGTAGGAAGGAAAACATGCCTAGAATTTAGCAAGGACAATGCCTGTCTTGGTCACACCCTCACCAATGCTGCAGGCCTTCCCAGATCCCTATTAACTCTGAAATAACCCAATAATAATCACAGCTATTTTTTTTCTTTTATCACATTCAGTCACGTGCTAGTGGCCAGGGAGTCGCTCCTTTGCTCTGCCTCTCCTAGCCCTCCCGCACAGGAGCCCCTTGGGTTGCTGCGTCTTGCGCGGAAATTCCGCTGAAGCCCGTGGTGCTCCCTCACGGGCATCGCTACCTTCAACCACTCACGGCCGCAGGGAAAGGGCCCGTCGGGCGGCCGCGGGACAGCGCAGGCGCCTGTCAGGTTGGGTTTACACTGCACTTCCCAGAATCCTGCGCCGACGTTGGAGCAGCCGAATCGGCTGCAGCAGAACTAGGAGGCACCGAGGAAGCGGGCCGCGCGTGCGCCGCCGGGCTGCTTCCCGGGTGCGCGCCAGCCCCGCTCCGTTGCCGATGCTTGTGCAGGGGCTGCTGGTGCCATGCGCGGGCAGGAGCCCCTCGCCCCGTACCAGGAGGTACTGAGGGGCAGCGCGGGGGGGTTGGCTGGCGTGAGTAAGTCTGCGCGCGCAACGGAAGCGAGGGGCTTGGCTTTGCCGAGTAAACTCCGCCGCGGGGTGCACCGGAAAATGCCTGGCGGTGGCTGTTCGCAGGCGACAGGACAGCGGCGGGGATAAGAGCCGCCGAATGGGTGACAGCAGTCTCTCGGGGTGCAGCTGTCTCTCGGGGGCGTGCACATGAATGGGGAGCCCCACAGTCCGCAGTTAAATGTCACGGCAGCTAATTATGACATCATGATCAAAGAATTAAAATTGAAACTTGGGTCAGCTGAGCTCCGTATTGCGCTCTGCCTATGCTCAGACTGGGGTTCTCTAGCTCTTCAGTGGCTTCGATAAGTCCCCTCGAGCAAAGAAAGTCAACTAGGTCAAGTTTTCATTTTAGAGCCATAGCAAAATGGATCATTGGTTTTATGTTGCCCTAGGCAAACTGGAAAGTGTCCATTCTTCCTAACCTGCAATCAATCAGAGAGATCATGAATCAGTTTGCTGCCCAAGGCATCTACCTGCTCTCTCGGTAGGGTAACGCCTTGATCTCCAAGTCTTTGTATTTAAATATGTAGGAACTAAACATGGTGATGTTTGATACAAGCAAATATATATCTTTTTATTTTAAAAAACAAGGAAATGATAGTTAAAATACAGTAAGCTATAATATTGTAGAATGAAAGTATATACAGTTGACATTTTCAATTTTATAACAAAAGAGGGATCTGTCAGACATGAAATGTGATACTGATGGCTCAGTTGTAATCCTGCCAGAAACCTGAGCCTGCATCTCATTTGCATATCAAACTTGTATATAAACATAATATTATACCTGTACTTGCATCTTTCCTGGTAGAGGCATAGAAATTGTCTTGTTCGTGCTGCAGCTGATCACCTTTGCCTTCACCAGACAGGCAGACCAAGAGGGGGACACAGCTGTTTGCCTCATTTTTAGAAAGTTGAAGGCTTCCTGTGGATTTGGGTTTGCTTTGTGGGAAGCCCTAGTTTAACCTATCAACATTTATCAGTTCTCCTATTTCTCATGTCAAAATAGAAGACCTAAAAATATTTAAATAACCTCGTACAAACAAGTGAAACAGAACATTTCTTCGTTTATTTATATCCTCCCGCAGAGTTTTCTCTGACTGGATGAAATTCACTTCACTCAGATAAAGATAGGAAGTGGGTCAAGAGCACATGTTGCTGCTATTTCTAAAATGGCTCATGAAGCATGGATCCTGTATCTCCCTGATCTGCCCATATCTCCGACTCAGTGTTGACACCCTTTAAATGGTTGCTGCCAGCTATCCTCTGAAGAATTTCACCCACCATGGCTTATTATCTTGTGTCTTTTCATTTTATCCTTCCTTCCTTTTTCTTTTCAGATGAGGGGCTAAATTTGAGCTTTTCTTTGCTCACTTGACTCTGCAAAGTTCTACACTTAAATGATAATTTCCTTCCACAAGACCAGTGACTGGAGCTAAATTTGTCTAAAATAGAGATCCTAGATTTGTCACCTCTAGTTTTATCTGGACTTCTAGTTTCCTCTTGTAATTCTACTCCCCACCCCTCTGCCCTGTGCATAAACAACAGTTGGAAATGCTGCATCATTTTAGAGTGATTCTCTCTCCCTTGAGACTGCCACAGAACTTAGACACGTTTTTAGGTGGTGTGAAAGTACAGAGCCCATTCTCTCCCACTTCTCCCAGCTGCTGTAGTGTAATTTCTGTAATGATTGCACCACCAGCAATGCCCCTCTGCCGTGTATATTGGCCAAACTGGACAGTCTCTCCAACAAAGGATTAACGGACATAAATCTGATATTTGAAATGGTAACACACAGAAATCTGTTGGGGAACATTTTAACTTGCCTGGGCACTCACTAATGGATTTAAAGGTGGCTATTCTCTTACAAAGTAATTTCAGGAATCAGCTAGAGAGAGTCTGAGGAACTGGCCTTCATATGCAAATTTGATGGCTTGAATAAAGACATGAACTGGATGAGCCCTTATATTCAACACCCAAATTACATCAAAAGCTAAATATCAGGCACTTACAGCCTCACTATTAGCCTCACTTAGCATGGACAATTTAATTGATAGGTTTTCCCACCTTCCTCTCCCCCTTCTTTTTCTGCTTTATATTTGAACCTCTGTGCCTCTTGCTCCATTTTTGTCATCTGAAAAAGTGGGTTGTGCCCACCAAAGCTCATGATAGTGTCTACATATTTTTTGGTTAATGTGAGGGTTATGGGGGAGTGAGATCACCCCCTACTGGCCGGTAGGGGGGATCAGCGAACCCCTCCACCTCGTGACCGGGTCTGCAGTTCCGGCCCCTTAGTCTAGTTTCTAGTCTTTGGGTGCGATCACCCCCTTTTTGCCCGATAGCTCCAGGAAAAGGGGGGGCAGGGGGGGCAGCGAACCCTGTTTCGCATCCGACTTCAGCAGACGGGTTGGGGGTGGTCAGGGTTTTGCTGGGGGGGGGTTTGGGAGGGGGACCCGGTCCCGCCCCCTCTCCGGGTCCCAGCCCGGGGCCCTGAGTGCAGGGGCTCAAGTCAGCCCCTACACGGCAGATGGGGGACGCGTTCCCTCCCGCAACTCATCTGCCCACGGGCGCCAGAAGGCTCCCACCCCGGGCTGCTTCCTCCCTTCCCCCAGCCCCTTGGGACGTTCCGCCGACTCCCTCGGCTTACTGTGCTTCCGAGGGTCTGGTCCGCGGTCGGTCCGTGGGGAACCCGGGGGCCAGCCAGCTCCCGAGCCTCTTGTCCCAGCCAGGCCGCCCTCTTCGTATACGCCGGTGTTCGTCTTGGTCGTCCCCGGATCCGGGGCTGGCCGCTCGCCAGCTGTGGAGGCTGTCCTGAGAGCCCCGGGGCCGGGGGTGGGCCAACGGCCGAGTTCGGGGGCGTCCCCGGTCCGTCCTGGTAACCGGGCCGCCGCCTCCTCCCCGCTGGAAGGCTCGCCCCCCTCTTCCAGCCGGCGGGCCCTTTTTAAATGGCCCGCCGGACCTGACGTGGGCAGGGGGCCCCGCCCCCCTTGTGACGCAGCTGTTGCGCCAGCCGCGTCCTGGCTGACGCTTGCGGGCGTGGCCCCTCCCCTGCTCCCTCGGGAAGGGGATCACCCTCCGCCCGCCGGCGCAAGCGCGGCGGCAGACTCCCGCCTCGCCGCCCGCCATAGCCGCGTCGGCGGTGCAGGGGCGTCCTGCCCGCCGCCCCGCTTGCTCCCCTGCCGTCTCGGCCCCTCTCAGTGCGGGCCGCTGGCGGCCCGTCACAGTTAGTCTCTAAAATGCTACAGAACCACTGCTGTTTTTAAAGTTTGTTTTAGTTACAGACTAACATGGCTACCCCTCTGACACCATAGGAATGTCAGTGCTGAGATCAATTCCAATTCTTGATCTTGCATGATGCGGGAATCTTGCAGTGAACTCAGTTGTCAGCATGAGCCCACCTGCACTGTTGACCTAGGTACTAAAGGTGTGATCCTTGAAGGAACTTGGGCACTGAAATCCTTTTGTGGGTCTGGGCCCAAGGGTTAGTGTTATATTTTCTTCTTTCTTCCATTCCTGCATATTAAAGAAGAGTCGTTGTAGATTTATCCTGAAAGTGTAAAAAGTATCATAATATGATTTCTGCTTTGATATTACAGTGCGATCTTTTTTCACAGGTTAATTTAATTTGACATGGAAGTTCACGCTAGTGCTGTTTGCATATTACTGTGAATTGGAAACAGTTGGCACTTATTCATGCTTCCTAAGTTCCACTCTACTCAAAATCACTCAGTGTACCTGGTTTTCTATGTTTAGACCTGACATGAGCATGTTGCAGGTTTAAAGAAAGAATGAACCATCTCTTGTATTAATTATATTCTGTGCTTCTTTAGGACTTTTCATCTGAGGATTTCAATGCATTTTACATTAAGCCTTCAAATACTTGAGGACAGTAGATACTAGTAATCTCATTTTACAGAGAGCTAAACTGAGGCTTTGAGAAGTTAAATAATTAGTGCATGGTCACACAGTCTGGCAGTGGCAGGACCAGAATACAGAATGCCTTTAACGCCCTAACTAGACAATATAGGTTGATGAAATCTGTGAATTAGGAGGAAGCATGTCTAATGGAGTGAGAAGATTAGAAGTCAGGAGTTGAGGAAACTATTTCTGGTTCTGCCACTGACTAGACCTGACTTTGGCTAGTCCCTTAGGTCTTTTCTACATGAGCAAGTTGCACTAGCAGAACTTCAGTCAGTTTTTAAACTGAGATTAAAAGGCTTGTCTATTGCAACAATCAGTTCATGGGAAGCTGTGGTGTAACTACCTCATGGACAGCCCCTCACAGTAGTTTGTGAGGGGTTGTTCATGTGGATGTAGCTGAAATGTATTGACAGTTAGTTGATGTCATTTGTGTCATTAATGTCAGTTGTGAAGACCAGGATTTTAACAGGGTTCAAGAAAGAACTATATAAATTCATGGAGGTTAGGTCTACGGATGTAATAGTGTAGTCGATTAATTGATAATCTGATAAGCAAAAACTTATAGGTTAATGCTATAGACTACACACATTTCCCCCCATCTTTTGCCAGTAATTTTTTTAGCAGGCTGGCCAGCAGCCCAGCTCAGTCCTGGTTTGCACTGGGTCCTGGACCTACCCCTGCTGCGGCTCTGCGTTTAAAGTGTATTAGGAACCAGGCGGGCGGGCAGCCTGGCTCAGCTCCAGCTTGTGCTGGGTCCGGGAGCTCAGACCCCTCCCCGCACCAGACAGTGGCTGCCTGGGGACTATAGAATAGTCGACTAACCGATAAGAATTCATGAGGTTAATCAACTACTCAATTAACCAATATTTAACATCCCTAGTTAGGTCCATCAGTGGCTATTAATGGTGTCTGTAGTCTCTGTCAGAGGCTGGGAATGGGTTACAGGAAAGGGATTACTTGATTCCCTGTTCTGTTTACTCCCTCTGGGGCATCTGGCACTGGCCACTGTCGTCAGACAGGATGCTGGGCTAGACAGACCTTTGGTCTGACCCAGTATGGCCATTCTTATGTTCTTATGATTAGCCCCATTTCAAAGAGGACTAGATCAAAGGTCATTAATGAATTATTACTATGAGTCAGCAGATCCACATGCATGATTAGTCCATAGCAGTCTTGTGCAGGCTTGAGTCACACCCCCACCTTGCTGCAAACTAAAGATTCCTATAGTCTAATCTTTAATTAATCTGGTGCTAAAGCTTCTGCAGACACTCTTATGTCAGCATAAATGTGTCTTATTTTGGTTTAGCTAAACTTTTTCTTAAACTACGCAAGATAATCTGCAATAATGCACTCTTAAACTAAAGAGTCCACACTGCTTAGGGTATCTGTTTAGCTATGGTCTTGTCTTCACTACCACTTTTGTAAGTCAACTCATGTCGCTCAAGGGTGTGAACCTCCCCCCATAAGTTACACGGACGGAAGTGTCAATGTGTACAGCGCATTGTCAGCAGAAGAGCTCTCCCCCATCAGCGGAGCATGGCTTCACAACCAGTCTTACAGCAGTACAGCTGCACTGCTGTAAACTCGCTAGTGTAGACCTGGCCCTAATGGTGTTGAAATTCACACCTTACGTTATAATGGGGCAACTTCCTTGTATGGACAAAACCTTGCACTCTCTACTGGTTTCTGAATCTCTGCAGCCTCACACCCTGAGAAGTCATTCATACCTGTGCAAAGTGTGTGTGAATAGTGCTACCATTTTGTGCTTACTGTGTGCAGGTATGGATGACTACACAAATTTGCAAGAAGAAAGTGGAGAATCAGGCTCTTTGGCTATGATTTTGCATCTGTAAGATGAATAATATTTGTAATCTGGAATAAAAGTTGATTAAAAGTGGAATTTATCAATGTCTTTTATTCAGATATTTAAAATAAAATATATATATTGAGAGGGACAAAAGTTGGGGCAAAGAAAGGATCATCAGCCCTTCAGATTCCATGAGGGACACCCAAGGAAAAATGATGAAAGGACTTTTTTCTTAAATAAAAAGAAAACTAAATTTTCATTATTTGCTAGATGTTTTGTGATATATATTGATGTGACAAGCTTATAATATTGACAAAAATGTTCTGACAGTTTGGGCTCTGAGTTGGAACAAGAAAATGTGATTGTTGTTACTTCTTTGCAAAGCACTGACATGCTTGTTAGCAGCTGCACTGAGCTAAAAATAAAGAATAGTGGTTTGTGGACTGTTCATTTATAATGACACATCTGTTCAGGTAGTTTGGGCTGCACTCTGGAGTAAGTTTCACTAATATCTTTGCTAAAACAACATTTCTTGCATGCCCTTCTGATTTCTGGCATGTCCATTCTGCTAATGCTTTGTCCTATGGCATAGATTGTGATTTGTAGTAATACATATGTTGAAACCTTATCCACTCAAGAACATGTTGAGATCATGAGACACTATCTTAATTTTGAGGGTTCAAGAGGACTGAAGATGCCACTGCAAAGTCTTGTTTTTTCCAGGGTGTTGGTGGTAGTAAGTAAGATGAGGGCCTGAAACAAAAGCCCAGGTAGTAAGGCCTGGTTTGAGGCCTGAGGCCTAGCTAACAATGAACAAAACATGGTTAATATAAAGCAAAGCTGTGAGCAAGAAGCAGGCCTCTGTTCACAGAACTTGGCACGAACAGGGCTGAGAGTATAAAGCGCTAATTGGTAATAGGCCCAGGTTTAGAACAGAATTAGTACTAGGTACCGACTGTAAAGCAGTAATTGCTACTGGTCATAAGCTGAAAGCACATTCCAAAAGGATGGTAACCCCAGCTCAGTAAAAAAGACCTTGGTACCCACACTTCTCACAAATACAGACCCGGGTTCAGGAAAGGGTCTAAAATGACAGCATGATGGATAGAGATGTTCTAATCAAACCATGAGATACAGGGTGATGGGTGGTATTTAAGTAGCATCAGAGGCTGGTAACCCTGACAATGTCAGAGGGTGGCAACCTGACATGTCAGGAGTGATGTGTAACTTGTTTGCACTTGTATATAAAGTGATGTCTTGGGGGGACCGTCTTTGTCCAGCCAGGGGGGCAGTGGTGTCTCCTACTGATTGAGCTGAGTCCGTTGTTACGGCAAACATATGCGTAGTGGTTCAGTAGCGTCTACTGACAATTATTACTGTACTTCGTTTTACAATAAACCTGGCTGGGCGCTTTCTGTCCTTATCTGATTGTCTTTGGGGGCTATCTCAGGGTCTGCAATGTCCACTGATTTCGTAGGTCAACACTGCACACGGCATTGAGCACACATGCAGGCAGGCTTCTGGTTATCATCATCGATGGAGCCAGAGACCTGTCAGGACTAAGGATGTTAAGGACTAGTCGACGAGTCAATTTTCCCCTCTTGCTGCCTTTATCAGATAGAGGCAGCAAAGGGGGTGGGGGTGGGGAAGAGGGGATACTTCAAAGTGGCAGTTCCGCACAACTGATCCCTGGCTCAGCTGTGTGGTGCTGCTGCTTTGAAATGCCACGGTTGCGTTTCAAGGTGACAGCGCCGTATGGAGCCCGGGGTCAGCTGGGGTTCTGGGGAAATGCCGCACGGATTCTGAGTCCCCCACTAATCCCAGTGGGGCTCTTGAACACTTCAAAGCTGGCATGCCCACGTGCAGCCCGGAGTCAGCGGGACTTCCCACTGGCCCCAAGCTTCACGCAGAGTTCTGCATTCTTCCTTTGAAATGTACTAGAGCCCCAACAGAGGGCATTTTTAGGACATTTCAAAGGAGGAACTCGGAAGTGCCTATCAACTAGTCGAGTTCTCGATGGAAATTCCATCAACGACTCAACTAGTAAAATAACTGATAGTTAACATCCCTAGTCAGGACACCATGACAGTATATCTTGACCTTCTACATCAGTGACCCTACTACACTAGTGTGCTGGACTGGGGGACTAAAAAAAATCTGGGCTCAGTTTCAGGCTCTCACACTTCCTTTGTGGCTTGAGGCAAGTAACTTAATCTCTCAGAAATGGGGATCATAGAATCATAGAACCATAAAGCTGGAAGAGACCTCAGAAGGCCATCAAGTCCAGCCCCCTCTGTCAGCCGACGGTCAGGGCAGTGTGTGTGTGTGTGTGTTTCCGAGAAAAGGTTTAACGTCCGTGTCTTTACTGCTAGGACCGGAGTCCCGTCGCAGAGGGTAGCCAGCAGGCCAACAGACGCCCCTGTTTATAGGAAGAGCTTATTACACCTCAGATTTTAGCTGCTAGGATACAAAAATCCCGCAGCGGGCAGCCTAGGACAGACTGAGAGGTGCCCCAACGGACCTGTCACCTGGGAGTGACACAGATCCAAACGCTCAGCTCTTCCTATACCTGTCCCTTATGACCAGCTGAAGTTCTTTTAAATTGTGCTTGGTTCTATTACAGCAACTGAAGGAGTCAGGTTAAAGCTTAAACAGTTACAGGTTTATTAAAGAAGCTTATAAATCATATGGTTACAATGGCTATTGCTCTATTTCTTAAATGCTAGCAAATATATATATAGATCTTAAAATGGTTACAGGAAAAAAAAGGTAAAGATAGAAGATAGAAATAATGGTACCAAGTGACAGCTTAATCTTTAAAGAGCTCTAACATTATATATATATATATAATGTAAACAAAGGACCACATCCAGGTACAATTTTTACCCCCTTCTGTGCCTCTCGACTCCAGCGGGTCAGGCCAGGGTCGGTCCCTCAATTCCTCGGAAAGACGGATACGAGGCGGGCGTCCCCTCTGGAACCTCGGGAGGTCAAACACCTAATCCGACCAGCAGATAGATGGTAGATTGACACTCAGAGTAAGTGTGCTGCTGGGCCCGTCTTTATACCCCTGGGGCCCGTATTCTCTTCTTATCTTAAAATGCCAAATTGTACTGGTCCGTTTTGTGGCGCCAGTTCTTACAAGGGAGTTTCAAAATAATTTACACTTGTAAGAGAGGAAAATATCTAAATTAGGAGTGCCGGATGTTCTTTGCTGGGCGGAGATTCCTCCCCGTGGACGGCTGTGTGTTCGTATCAATATGGGTTAAGTCAAGGGCACTCTTCTGCAGACTCTTGGTCAGCAATTAGTTTGACCACCCTCTTATCTCTGCTTACAGTTGTCCATGGTCACTGAGCCAGCATATCTAAACCTCCTGCTCCAAGGTTTTCAAAGATCATGCTGTTTTTCTGCTCTGTGTGCCCTGTATGTTTTCAAGCAGACAAAGATGGATGTTAAATGGGGGGGGAGGATTCATGTCTGGCTACACCCTGCCCAAGGCAGGACCAATCCCAATTAAATCAACCCAGCCAGGGCTTTGTCAAACCGAGACTTAAACACCTCCAGGGATGGAGACGCCACTACTTCCCTAGGTAACCCATTCCAGTGCTTCACCACCCTCCTACTGAAATAGTTTTTCCTAATATCCAGCCTGGACCTCTCCCACCGCAACTTGAGACCATTGTTCCTTGTTCTGCCATCCGTCACAACTGAGAACAGCCTTTCTCCATCCTCTTTGGAACCTCCCTTCAGGAAGTTGAAGGCTGCTATCAAATCCCCCCTCAGTCTTCTCTTCTGCAGACTAAATAGACCCAACTCCCTCAGCCTCTCCTCGTAGGTCATATGCTCCAGCCCCCTAATCATTTTAGTCGCCCTCCTCTGCACCCTCCCCAGTGCATCCACATCCTTTCTATAGTGGGGGGCCAAGAACTGGAAACAATACTCCAGACGTGGCCTCACCAGAGCCAAATAAAGAGGAATGATGACATCTCTGGATCTACTGGCAATGCTTCTCTTAATGCAACCTAATATGTCATTGGCCTTCTTGGCTACAAGGGTACACTGTTGACTCATATGCAGCTTCTCATCCACTGTAATCCCCAGGTCCTTTTCTACAGAACTGCTACTTAACCAGTTGGTCCCCAGCCTGTAACAATGCTTGGGATTCTTCCGTCCCAAGTGCAGGACTCTACACTTGTCCTTGTTGAACCTCATCAGATTTCTTGTGGCCCAATCCTCCAATTTGTCTAAGTCACTCTGGACTCTATCCCTGCCCTCCAGCGTATCTACCTCTCCCCCTAGCTTAGTGTCATCTGCAAACTTGCTGAGGGTGCAATCCATCCCCTCATCCAGGTCACTATTAAAGATGTTGAACAAAACTGGTCCCAGAACCGAACCTTGGGGCACTCCGCTAGAAACAGACCGCCATCTTGACATCGAGCCGTTGATCACTACCCGCTGGGCCCGACCTTCCAGCCATCTTTCTATCCATCTTACCGTCCATTTATCCAATCCACATTCCCTTAACTTGCTGGCAAGAATGTTGTGGGAGACCGTATCAAAAGCCTTGCTAAAGTCAAGGTATATCACATCCACTGACTTTCCCATGTCCAGAGCCAGTTACCTCATCATAAAAGCTAATCAGATTGGTCAGGCACGACTTCCCTTCATGAATCCATGCTGATTATTCCTGATCACCTTCCCCTCTTCCAAGTGCTTCAAAATGGAATCCTTGACGATCCCCTCCATGATTTTTCCAGGGACTGAGGTAAGACTGACTGGCCTATAGTTCCCTGGATCGTCCTTCTTCCCTTCCTTAAAGATGGGCACTACTTTTGCCTTTTTCCAGTCATCCGGGATCTCTCCCGATCTCCACGACTTTTCAAAGATAATGGCCAAAGGCTCCTCAATGACATTTGCCAACTCCCTCAGTACCTTCGGATGTATTAAGTCCGGACCCATGGATTTATATACATTTTGCTTTTTTAAATAGTTTCTAACCTGTTCTTTCCCCACCAACGGCTGTCCACCTTCGTCCCATATTGCATCACTTAGCACATTAGTCTGGGAGCTGACCTTGTCAGTGAAGACAGAGGCAAAGAAAGCATTAAGTACTTCAGCTTTCCCCACATCATCTGTCACTAGGTTACCTCCCTCATCCAGTAGGGGCCCCACACCCTCTCTGATCACCTTCTTCTTGCTAACATGCCTGTAGAAACCTTTCTTGTTATCCTTCACATCCCTTGCGAGTCGCAATTCCAATTGCGCTTTCGCCTTCCTGATAACTCCCCTGCATTTTCGAGCTATACATTTATACCCCTCCCTAGTCATCTGTTCAAGTTTCTACTTTTTGTGAGCTCCCTTTTTGTGCTTAAGTTCACCAAGGATTTCCCCCGTAAGCTAATCCTGTCTCCTACCATATTTGCTTCTCCCTACTTCCCAGGTTGTCACCCACCTCCACTTCCCCTATTAGCTCCTCCCTGTTTGTGAGCAGAAGGTCCAGCTGCGTACGGCCTCTGGTCGGATCCTGCAGCACTTGTACCAAGAACTTATCCCCAACATTCTCCAAAAGCTTCCTGGATTGTCTGTGTACTGCCGTATTGGTCTGCCAACAGATGTCAGGGTGATTAAAGTCCCCCATGAGAACCAGGACCTGCGATCTGGAATCTTCTCTTAGTTGTCTGAAGAATGCCTCATCTACCTCATCCACCTGATTCGGCGGCCTGTAGCAGACACCAACCACAATATCACTGCTGTTGCTTATACCTCAAAACTTGACCCATAGACTCTCAACAGACTTTTCTCTCTCTCTCTCTCTATATATATACTGGCGTTCTGAGCAGTCATAGTGCTCTCCTACATACAGTGCAACTCCTCCTCCTTTTCTCCCCTGCCTGTTCTTCTTGAGCAGTTTATACCCTTCCATGACAGCGCTCCAGTCATGCGAGTCATCCCACCAAGTCTCCGTTATCCCAATCAAATCGTATTTCTTGGACTGGGCAAGGGCCTCCAATTCTTCCTGTTTGTTACCCAGGGTTCTCGCATTGGTGTACAAACACCTTAGATAACCAGTTGATCACCCTACCCTCTCCATTCGAATCAGGAGTCCTCCTTTGTTGCTCGTTCCTCTTTGCATTTCTTCCTGGTATCTGACTTCCCCACTCCCCTCAGGGTTTTGGTCACCATCCCCCAGTGAACCTCGTTTAAAGCCCTCCTCACTAGGTTTGCAAGCCTGCCAGCAAAGATGCTCCTTCCTCTCTTGGTTAGGTGGATCCCGTCTCTTACTAACAATCCTTGTGCCTGGAGCAGAGTCCCATGGTCGAACTAACCAAAGCCCTTTCTCCGACACCACCTGCGCAACCACACATTTACTGCCTCAATTCAACGATCCCTACCCAGTCCTTTCCTTTCAACAGGGAGGATGGATGAGAACACCACGGCTGTGTCTACACTGCACCCCTTTTCCGGAAAGGGGATGCAGATGAGACAAGTCGGAATTGCAAATGAAGCGGGGATTTAAATTTTCCCCGCTTCATTTGTATAACTGCCGCTTTTTCCGGCTCGGGGCTTTGCCGGAAAGCGCCAGTCTAAACGGGGATCTTTCGAAAATAAAGCCTTTTCTGAAAGGTCCTTATTCCTCTTAAAATCAGGAATAAGGGACCTTCGGAAAAGGCTTTATTTTCGAAAGATCCGCCTAGACTGGCTCTTTTTCCGTCAAAGCCCGAGCCGGAAAAAGCGGCAGCCATGTTCATGCAAATGGAGCGGGGGAGATGTAAATCGCTTCATTTGCAATTCCGACTTGTCTCATCTGCATCCCTTTTCCGGAAAAGGGGTGCAGTGTAGACACAGCCCACTTGCGCTCTGAATTGTCTGATCCTTCTTCCCAACTCTATGTAATCTGCAGTAACCCACTCAAGGTCATTCTTGGTCATATCGTTAATTCCCACATGGAGAAGCAGGAAGGGGTAGCGATCCGAAGGTTTGATCAGTTTTGTAAGATTCTCACTCACATCCTGAATTTGAGAAGCACACGTCTCGAGATTCCAGGTCCGGACGTCAGATGGATGACTCAGTCCCTCTTAGGAGGGAGTCCCTGACCACCACCACCCGCCGCTTTCTTTTGGGGGTGGTGTTCATGGAATCCCCATCCCTAGGACTATGAATCCCATGCCTTCCAGTAGAAGTGGTTCCCTTCCGATTTCTTCCTTGTGAGGTCCCTTCCAAAGCATTCACCATCACAGAGCCTGTGGAGGGAGCCTGAAACCTCTGTAGCAATGTGGGATTCCTGTGCTGGCCTTTTTTTCCTTCTAGAAGTTACATGCTGCCCGTTCTCTTCCTCGTCCTGTACTGCCCTCTCTAATCCTCCAAGCAAGACAGATGGAAGAGCCAAACGCTGCCTTCTATTGAGGAAGTCTTCATCCTCTCTGATTGAGCGTAGGGTTGACACTTGGGCCTCCAGTCCTCTAATTTTTTCCTCCAAAATGGCGACCAACTTGCACTTAGTGCAGATGAAATCCCTTCTTTCTTCTGGGAGGAAGACAAACATGGCACATGCTGTGCAGGTAACAATAGCAGACCTATCACTATCCATACCTGCTATCCTAAAAAAGGGTTTAAAGGAAAGGCAAGAGTACCTCGCTCCCTTCCCTCTCCCCTTCCAAACTCCCTCTCTAAACTTCCTGTTTGCAATCACCTGTTCACAAGCTCCCTGGTCACTGACTCACTCCTTTATAAAGCCCTGGACTGCCTGATAGTCCCTCCCCCTACCAAGGCTCAGCCAATCAGCAGAGGCTTCTAGATTTCAAACTTTAATTAAAATCCAACAGTTTCCACCTGCCAGTTACAGCACACACTCCGTGGGGGGGCAGGAAGGAAAAAAATACTTCCTCTCTCCCATCCTTAGGCTGCATCTACACTACAGCCCAGATCAACACTTTTAGGTCAATCCACAGGTGGTTGATTTCGTGGGTCTAGTGAAGACCTGCCAGATTGACTACAGATTACTCTCCCATCATCCCTGTTACTCTACCCCAGACAAAAAGAGCAAGGGAAGTTGATGAACAAGTTATAACTTGACTTAAGTTACTTCTACTCCAGCTATGTTGTTCCTGTAGCTGGAATTACATAGTTTGTTGACTTTCTGCTGTAGTAAAGATGTCACCATAGTCTTGTCTCCCTATGTTGTAAGAGCTTCATGCGGGGGTATCTTTTCCTGTGTATTGTATGGCACCTATCACATTGGGGCTCTGATCCCAGTTGGATTCCACTGTACTGCTATAATATAAATCAGTAATTACTGTGGTGATACTTATGTACGTTTTCAAATGTACTTTTATCTCCTCAGCTGAGTGAGGAAGGAGAGCACTTAGCTGAGCATCCAGAGTCAGTGGAGGAGGGGGAAAAAGAGGACGATGATCAGGATACCAGCTCAGCTATTTTGCCAGGTGAGAGCTGCTGCTCCATGAGTCCTCTGTTGATCAAGCTGTTTCTTTTGAATGGTCTAGTTGGGACCAGTTGGAACAATAAATGGCCCGCTTTCCAGAATGAAATACCAAAGGGAAGTGACTAGTTCCTTACCCATTAGGTCAGGGATGGGCAATAATTTTTGCATGGGGGCCACTTAATGAATTTTGGTACATGGGCATGGGCCAATTCCACCCCCAGAAGGGGCAGGACCTGTCTCTCCCCCAGAGTTGTATGGGGCCAGAGACTTTGAAGGCAAAACACACCACAGGCTTGTGGATTCTGGCCCAGCCACTACCATGTTGCCTGGCAGCCGCCCAGCATTGCTGTGGCTATTTAATGGGCTCACAGCTATGGTCCCTGCTGGGGTAGCGTTGTGACCAGGAGCCCTTTAAATAGCCACAGCAACCCTAAGTGGCTCCCAAGCAATGTGGTAGCAGCGGGGCCAGGAGCTGTGAGCCTTTTAAATAGCAGCAATTTAAAAGGGGACCAGGAGCTGTAATCCATTTAAATAGGATCCTGTTGCCTGAGCTACTGCTTGGAAATTCGGTGGCACGGGTAGCAGGATATAACTAGAAAGTGGCCAGATGCAGTTGGCAGCCTGGATCAAAGCGTTAGAAGGGCTGTACCTTGCCTGACCTTGCATTAGACCATCAGTGTATCTCATAGATTCCTAGGTCTGGAAGAGACCTCCACCCCCCTGCCCAAAGCAGGACCAACCCCAACTAAATCATCCCAGCCAGGGCTTTGTCAAGCCAGGATTTAATTCCACCCCCTCCCTAAGTAACCCATTCCATTGCTTCCCCACCCTCCCAGTAAAATAGTTTTTCCGAATATCCTAGACCTCCCCCCACTGCAATTCTCCTCTGCTCCAGACATTAACCAGATGTTAGAACTAAACCAAAATCCAGCAAAATCCATGTCAAAGGAAAATGCTTTTCTACCTCAGCAGGGTGAAGTAGTGAGCTGACCTTACTGGGATTTGAATGTGTAATTCTGGAGAGCCAGTGTATTGCAAGTTCACCTAGCTAAGCAAATAGCACAGATCTAACAGAAGATGTGGCTTTAAACTAATTTAGGTTGTGTCTACACTGCAGAGCTTTGTCAACAAAAGTTATGCTGTTTTAATTAGGGATGTAAGTGACTAATCAACTAGTTGACTATCCGATAAGCAAAAGCTCATTGGATAGTCAGCTAGTTGCTTCCCCCTCCCCCCTTGCTGCCTTGATCAGAAAGAGGCAGTAAGCAGGAGGAAGGAGAAGGGAGTATTGAGGGGAGCTGGCTTAAAAGCCGGTTTCCTCCAGCTCCATGGGAGGGGGTAGGGGCAGTGTTCCACCTTTGAAATCTACAAGAATCCCCGCTGGAGCTCTTGTACATTTCAAAGGCGGAACACCGTGCGGCACTTCCGCCTTCAAAATGTAGCGACAGCCCAGTGGGCTCTTGCTACATTTCAAAGCGCAAGCACCTTTATCGACTAATCGAATAGTTGATGGAAATTAATTTTAACATCCCTAGTTTTAATGAAACTGCTGTTGCCTGTCCACACTGCTTCTGGTGTCAGCAGAGTGTATCCAAGCTAGCAGCTCTTGCATTGACACAGGGAGCAATGTATTTCCCATTGCAGTTTGCCAGGGTACTTTGGAAAGGATTTGCAATGCCTCATTGGACAAGTACAGCATCACGTGACTCAGGTTTCTCCATCCCATTGTTCCCTGGGCATCCTATAGATTGTCAGCTGCTTTTCAACTGATGTATATGGGGGCAACGGACAGTGTGTGACAGAGAGTGTGTGCTGGCTGGAGGAGAGACAGAAATCGTGTGTATTGCAAAAGTATGTATGTTGTCTCTTTAAGTTCAGACAGCAGCCTGAGCAGCCAGTTCTGAGGCAGGAGGAGGAGATGACACCCACCTCCCCAGTCAGCCTCTGGCTCTGCACAGCCCCCTCTTCCTCCTGCCAGCAGCATCCTGCTCTGCCTGCTGCTGTGTTCCTAGTGCTGGGGAAAGCAGGATTCCACAGTAATGCTTGTATGATTTCCTCCCAGTTCTCCCACAGTCTCTTCAGCTGCCTGGAGTGGCATACAGAGCAGGTCTGTGAGCCCCCCTTGCTGAGGAATATCAAAGCTTCATGAAGCTTTGAAAGGGGAGGGGCACATGCCTGGATAGCTAGATGCAGAGCAACCAAGTTAAAAACCATGAGCAAAGCAATCACGGTGGGAATTGTGGGATAGCGGGGGCGGGGGGGCAGTTATGGCAACATAATGAATGGCAGCACCTAGACTGACACTTTGTTGCTTTAACTTTGCTGTATGCCTCTTGTCAAGATTCCTGTTTTGCCAACAAAATAAAACTGTTTTGCCACTAAAAGTAGCTTTGTTTTGTCAAAACTGTGCAGTGAAGACAAGTCCTAAGTGCAGAACTGTAAGTACTGTGTGGATGTATGTTTTAATTTAAATCTGGTTTATTGCTGTTTTGATTAAGTTGATTAGAAAAGGTGTAAACTCAAGCTACGTTTATACTACGAGATAAGGCTGAATCTATTATGGTTCATGTCTGGTCACCCGATTTTGCAAAGTCAAAGGTCCATGTCCTCACTGGGTAGAAGATTTCAATATACTCTAAAGTAGCGCATCTCCATTATGAAGCCTGTCGTCAACTTTGAGAGCGATGCACTGTGGGTAGCTATCCCACAGTGCCTGCACCATTTAGCATTTTGGGTTATGCTCCTGATGCACACTGGGACCAAAACGGTGCAGTGAGTGGGGTATGGATTCATGTCATCAGCACCCCATAGTGCGCTTATCTAGTCCCTTTCCCCCTGCTTGAGATCAACAGGAGAGTCTTTTTGTGCCTTTTTTGGCCCAGGTTGCCCACACAGCTATCATACCAGCATGAGCATAGATCCTGTTTTGCATCACACCATTGTGATGTTGTTGTCTGCCTTGGTGCACCTAATGGTACAATATTTTGAGAGCGTATGCATGTCATTCTGCCAGGAAGAGGATGAATCTCGGTTTGGCATTGACTCACTGTTCATGCAAGCTCTTGCGCTGATGCAAACGCAGCCAACAGCCAATCCTGTGGACACAGTGGAATGCTGGTTCTGATGCCATGGGACAAGCACAGACTTGTGGGACTGCATAGTGATGCAGACATGGAACAATTAGCAGTGGCTGCAAAACTTCCAAATGCACAAAGCTACTTTATTGGAAATTTGCGAATGGTTTCCTCTGCCCTGAGGCACAAGAAGACCCACTCTGTGGAGAAGTATGTGGCAATTACCCTGTGGAAGCTTGCAACGCCAGACAGCTAGCTGGGAATCAATTTGGAGTGGGGAAATCTACATTGGGGGCTTTCATTATACAAGTAGCCACGGCCGTTGATACCCCTCTGCTACAGAGAATTGTGACTCTGGGAAATGTGTATACCATAGTAAATGCAGTGATGGGGTTCCCTAACTGGTGGAGCGATAGACAGAACACACATACCCATCTTGGCACCTGACCACCTGGCCAAGGAGAACATAAACCACAAGGGATATGTCTCCATGGTGCTGCAGGCTCTGGTGGATCACAAGGGCAATTTCACCGACATCTGTGTAGGATGGTCAGGAAAGGTGCATGATGTGCTCATCTTTAGGAACTTTTGCCTCTGCACAAACTTACACACTGGAACTTTTTCCCCAGACTGGAAAATCAGAATTGGAGATGTGGAAACGCCAAGAGTGATTCCTGGGGAGCCAGCCTACTCCTTGCTCCCATGGCTTATGAAGCCCTACACAGGTAGGCTGGACCCCAGTAAGGAGTGGTTCAACTACAGGCTGAGCAAGTGCAGAATGGTGGTTGAATGTGCTTTTGGATGTTTAAAGGATAGTTCTAGGAGTCTCCTGACTAGGTTGGATGTCAGCGAATGCAATGTTCCCTTTGTGGTGTCAGCCTGCTGTGTGCACCATAATCTTTGCTAGAGCAAGGGGGAAAGTTATCAGGCAGGGTGGGGGACTGAGGCAGAATGCCTAGCCAGAGACTTTGAGCACCAAACACCAGGGCAATAAGGAGAGCGCAGCGTGGGGCAGCGCAAATCAGAGAGGTTTTAAAGGAAAGTTTTATGAATGGCCAGTTTTGAGAGTCATTCATGCACGTTGCTTTCAATTAGGTACCCCAGCATTCACTGTTTGCCTATAATCCCCACCCCATCCCTGTAGTACAAGCAATAAAGAGACTGTTGTTTAGAAATCATGCCTTTCTATTTAGGGGATACTGCAGGAAAATAAAAGACATCCATGGTGGGAACCTGAAAGGGAGAGGGGGCTCAGAAATGTGTGAAGGACAGCCTTTTGCCTCCTGAGGTCCTGGAGATTAAGGCAGTCCTTGAGTTACCCGCTGTCCTGGAGCCCCTTGGGATGGACGCTATGGAGCTGGGGGAGGAGGAAAAGTTATTTTGCATGGGGTGGAGGGAGTTCTTGGAGGGGGGAGTATTCTCCAGACACACAATCAGGCTCTCCATTACTGTCATCCAGGAGGCAAAGATACCGCCCTGTTGCCTGGTCTGCAGCTCTCTGCACACTCTTCTCTCCTGCCATTCCGTGACCCTGTCCTAGCACTCAGCGCACATCTCCTCCAGGAGTGTATTCATGCAGTCCATTTGCTCCTTGAACATTTCTTCCCTTGGCTGTTTTCACCTGCGGATCTGCACCAGGCAGACAGCTGGTGGAACCGGAGGAGTACACAGTGGGCGGGCTGCTGTTCCCACTGTAACAAAAAGTTACAAGAGCACACATTATAGGAGATACCTTGTGTTAAATATACCCCAATCTGTTAACGTACAGCAAATGTCTCCATTAAGACAGTGGAGAGGTGTTCTATATAAAGCCAAAGTTTTGCTTTAAAGCGTTCACTGTATAGCAGGTACACAGCAGAGTTATCAAGGGAACTTCAGGACTTGTGTGGAAACAGGCATAGTAAGGGGCCTGACAGGGCACGATGCTGACTGAATGTGGCCAGAAACCTGGGCCTTACGCTGCAATGCTTTGTGGTTCAATGATGTCAGACCATTTACTGCTGGCTTGGCGTGGGAAGGTGTCCTATTATAGAGGATAGAATAAGGCTGGCCTGCCCAAAAACCTTGTGAGAAACATCAAAGAGTTCCTCACTGAGCGCTTCATGGAGCTGTGCAGGGAGGACTCCCACTCCATCTGTAGACATATTAACAAGCTGTTGCAGGCCCTTCGCGTTATGCATGCACAGAGCACGTAGCACATCACACCCAATTGCCTTAACTCACTTGTAGTAAGAAAAAAATTGTGAACTCACCAGAAGGGCCCTCCTCAGGATCTGTGATCACCTGGGAGATGTCCTGGGAGGAGGAGACTGGCTCCAACATAATAAAAAGTTCTTGGCTCTTGCCAGTCGCCGTCTAGCCATTCTCCGACTTCTCCTCCTATCCCTCTGCCACCGTGCTGTCCTCCATGCTGATGCCAGGAGTGTCTTGATTGGACTCCACAGTCAGGCTTGGGAAGCGGGTTGAGTCCCCTCTAAAATAGCATCCAGCTGCTCATAGAACCAGCATGTTTGTGGTGATGCTCCAGACCATCTGTTCCCCTTCTTTGTCTTGTGGGACAACTGCCTCAGCTCCTTTATTTTCACTCTGCATTGCTGGGCGTCCCTCAAGTATCCTTTGGCCACCAGGCAGTTTGCAATCTTTGCATAAATGTTCATGTTTCTTTTGCTTGTTTGGAGCTTGGACAGAATGGATTCCTGTCCCCATGCCTTGATGAGGTCCAGGATCTCCTGGCACTCCACACTGGCACTCTTCTGCGCCCCTGGGAACTGGAGCTCATGGGACATGAAGTATTGGAAGTCATGGCCATGTGTGCTGCTCAAGTGCGCTGCGCTCACAATGCTGGCCACACGGGAAATGAAATTCAAACTTTTCCAGGGCTTTTTCTGTTCTCTTGGAAAGCAGTAGAGGCACATGTTCTGGCCAGAGTGGTCAGAGCGGGGCATTGTGGGATGCCTCCTGGAGGCCAATAACATTGACTTTAACCAACGCTGCATCTACACTATTATAAACTCAACCGGGAAAGGTCGGGAATAGCATTACACTTTGTGAAATCAGGAGTACCCAACATTGATTTCAGTGGCCTTTAAGGTCAATGAGACAGGCTTGGGAAGTCGGACACATCGTTTAGAAAATCAACCTTAGGTGGCTAAATTCGGTGTAAATGCCTAGTGTAGACCGGGCCTCAGTGTCCATACTCCCTTTTGCACTAGTTTTAAAAAACAGTGCAAGTTTAATTGGTGCCATTTTCTTATGCAGGTAAGGCCCTGGTGCAATGGTTTTTGAATACAGTTACCAGGGGCTTTTCTTTCAGCCACAGCCTCATGGGCCATGATTAGGGGAGAGGGTGGCAAAGCAGCAGCTCCTCTCCTGAGGCTGCCTGCAAGGGTTGGCCCTTTCTCTGGCTGCTGCTCCTACCGTGTTTGTGATTCTGGAAGGGCGAGAGTTCACATCCTTCCCGGGGTGGTGGGGTTTGGGCTTCTGCTTTGAGATAGTGGGCGGCAGGGTCTGGCCATGTGGCAGTGGGTTTTGTACACCTCTCCCCAGTCTCAGGGTTTAGGGTGCCATCCCTTAACTCGCTCCCTGCCATCACATCAACCCTCACTGCTTCCTTCAGATCCCTATTGTCCTGGCCTCCCTCCCTCCTTACCCACCTCCTCATCCAGGGCTTGATTTGTCCCCCAGCTTGCTGAGTAAGTCTGCTATGAAAACAGATATCACTTTTCATAGTAGCAGACTAACTAGCAATCTTAAAAAAAAAACACCCCAAAAACATGCAAAGCACCTTATTTATGTTTCTATTTTGTTTAGCTCCAATAAAGAATAGATAACAATACACTATTTTTTTTATTGACAGAAAAACCCAAAATAAATTAAATCACAATGACGTGGACATGTATGCGTGCATATTTATTTGTTAAAGGATTGTGAGCTGGGGCAGCAGGTTGGGGTGCTGGATCTGGGAGGGGGTATGGGCTCAGGAAGGGGGCAGAGAGTTTGGCTTATGTGGGGTAAGGGGGCAGGAGTCAGGGGGCAGAGAGTTGGGGGAGCGAGGGGCTGGGTTGCCAGAAGCAGGCTCTGGCTGGGAAACTTACCTGGGTGACTTCTGGCCAGTAACCTAGCAGGGTTCTCAGGAAGCCTCCCTGCCTGCCCCATCCCTGCACAGGCTGCAGGAGTCACGTGCATCTGTGAATAAGAACCCGAGGGGAGGAGGGAGTGGTGCTTTGTGCACTGCCTGTTCTTCAAATGGGCAGCTCCCATTGGCCAGGAAATGGCCAGTGGGGTTTTGCTGGGGGCGGGGGCAGTGCTTGAAGCCTTCCCCCAGCTCACAGCTGAGAAACACAAACGTCTTGGTACCCGCTTTTCTGAGTGGCATGTGGGAGGGAGCCCACGGCAAGCAGGGAGTCTGCCTGAGGCTCCCTGGTGCGTCCATGAGCCGGATCTGGTGGCTTGGTGGGCTGGATCCGGTCCGTGAGCCCTATTTTGCCCAGCCCTGGTAAACAACCAAATTGTCAAAATATCGCTACCAACTCTTGCATGTGCCATTTTTAACACTCATTTGTGTGTGCAACTGTATAGTGCACATAGTTAAACTCCTTTGCGTGTAAGGCAAGTGTTGGTTCTAAAAAATTGTTCAGGCAAGTGGTGGTAGGGGCAGGGCCGGCCTTAGGCCGATTTGACCAATTCGGTCGAATCGGGCTCCGCTCCTAAGGGGGCCCTGCGCCCCTGAACCCGGAAGTGCCGGCTGGCGTTACAATTCAGAGCCAGGGACCCTGCTCCACCACTATGTGGAGCTGGGTCTCTCCCCCGGCTCTGCCTGGAGTAGGTCCCGGCCCCCCCGCGCGTCCTCCCACCCCCGGCCCCAGACTGTCCCATGCGCGGCTCTGTGTGGCTCCCCCTTGCCGCCTGCTGCTGCCCATGTGCGGCGTTGCAGGTGGGCGGGGCCCGGGCGTGTGGGGAGGGGAAGGGGAAGAAAGGGGAAGGCACCAAGAGACAAATGGCAGGGGGCCAAGTGCAGACAATGAGGGAAAGGACAGGAGGGGAGGTGTCAGTGGGAAGGGGGACAGGGTGATGCTGGGAGAGGAGAGGAGAGGGGAAGGGCATTGGGGGCTAGAGCGGGAGGAGGAGGTGCTGGGAGAAGGCTTGAAAGAAGGGGTGGGCATGAGAAAGGTGGGGATGGAGCAAGTCATGTGTGAGGGCACAGAGGGGCAGGAGGGGAACGGGGGCAGAGAGTGGTGAGGGGGTGGGCCTCAGGGAAAAAGAGGGCAAAGGGGGCAGGGGCAGTAAGGGAAGAGGGGATTCTGGGGTGAAGCAGAAGGGCAGACACCTGCATGGAAGGGACCAGCACCAGAGGAGAGAGGCAGGGCAGGTGTGTAGATGGAGGTGTTGGAAGAGGGGATGAGGAGGCGTAGCTCACTTGATCAGAGTGGGGCTACTGGAGGAGTGGGCACGGGGGAGTGAAGGGCTGGTGGAGGGGGGCAGATTGCAGGAGGGCTGAGGGCAGTGAGAAGGACAGGAGTCAGGACAGTAGAAGAGGGTGAGGAGTTGGGGGGGCAGCAGGCACCAGGGGAGATGATGGACCAAGGAGAGGAGACATGGCAGCAGAGAGAAAAGGTAAAGGTTTAAAAATATTTATTAATAACTTGGTATGCTGCCCACGGCCAGTTTGTTTGCGCCCCGCAGTGCAGTTTGGGTTTATGTGGGGATCAACACGTGGCCGGCGAGTGGGAGCCAAAACAAAAAAGTAGTCAGTGTAATGATCTTCTGTTGATATGGACTGTCATTGCTCATGAAAAGTGCTGTCACATGGGTAGAAATCAGGTAAATATTGCATTTTATTAATATCAGCAGAACTGACGTAAATGGGGTCTGTGTGTTGTGTAGTCTTGCCTTAATCTTTGTATTCATGCCTGTCAGTGTGAGAGAAGCTATTTGTATATATTTGCTTGCATATACAACCACGCTTAAGTTGAGGCCCTCAGCATGTTCTGTAACTATCAGTGTGGTCCCTGGGGCTTCCAAAGTTGAGTTGCCCTAGCTCATCCCTGACAGGTGTCTGTCTAACCTGGTCTTAAATATCTCCAGTGATGGAGATTCTGCAATCTCCCTAGGCAATTTATTCCAGTGTTTAACCACCCTGACAGGCAGGAAGTTTTTCCTAATGTCCAACCTAAACCTCCTTGCTGCAATTTAAGCCCATTGCTTCTCATCCTAACCTCAGAGGCCAAGCAGAACAATTTTTCTTCCTTTTCCTTATGATACTCTTTTAGATACTTGAAAGCTGCTCTCATGTCCCTTTTCGGTCTTCCCTTTTCCAAGGTAAGCAAGGCCAATTTCTTCAGCCTTGCCTCATATCTCATGTTCTCTAGACCTTTCATCATTAGTGTTGATCTTCTCTGGACTTTCTCCAGTTTCTCCACGTTTCCTGAAATGTGGCGCCCAGAACTGGACATGATACTCCAGCTGGGGCCTAATGTAGATGGCTCATTCCCTGCCTAGGGGACGTGAGACTGGGCGGGTTAATTTCCAATCCTCCTTTTTATTCATTTCCTAAGCCAGGAGGGCATGGTAGTTCTGATGGGGGCTCTGCAGGAAGGCAGCCCGCACTGCCCCCTTCCTGAAATCTTGTGCAGGTGTTAAAAAGCTGTCCAGCCCACCCTAGAGGTGACTGCATTTAAGCGTGCTTGAAGCAACACTGCACCAGCAATGGACAGGAGAATGGCTCCCAGGCATGGCTTGCTCATGACTGCTTCAGTCCCATTGATAGGCCTCAGCCTCTTTCCTTCCCCTCCCCCGCTTTGCAATGGGGCTGTAGACTCTGGGGGGAGAGGGGTGGAGGCAGGCAGAGGTGTCCCCCTGCAGCAGATGTACACACGCCTCTGTATTAATCATTCTCTCATTGAAGTTTTTAGCTTTGTAGTGAGTCCTTTTACATGGAAACTTTGTATTACGTCTTGGTAGAATAGTCCCTAGGACAAGTGAGGCAGAGACTGTCCCTGTGGGGTGAATGAGGTGGGAATGGATAAGGCGGAAGGTGAGCACCTCTGGGCAGTTGCAAAGGTTGGAGAGGGGTTGGAAGCCAGATCCAAGATCAATGAGCCTTGGGAAGTGGGCCCATTGAAAGGAGACTGGACCTGTGGATGCTTTGGGGGTCTGCAGCAAGGGCCTGCTTTGGGAAGCCCCCTCTTTGGAGGTGAATGTGGCAGCATTGAGACACCACTCAGAAGCAGGCGCCACAGACACTAACTGCAGATTCATGGGACGGCTCTCACAGATCTTGCACATGCATAAGATGATAGATCTGCGGGGGCAGTGGCGTAGTGAGAGGGCTGGAGGGTCAGTTGCCCCTGAGAGAAAAATAATATAAAATTTAGTTAAAAATAGATGTCACGTTTTAAAAGGAATACTATATCTCCTGCCTTTTGTCTATTTTTGTCTCTTTAGGCCCCTAGTTAAAATTTTCAAAAGCACTTGAGTGACTAAAGTCATTTTTGAAAATTGGACTTGGAAATCTAAGCTCAGATTTTCAAAGGTAATTAAGCTCCTAAAGAGACAATTGCCAACTCGGATCTTCAAAGATATCTATCTGATCTTACACACCTTTGAAAATCTGGTCATAAGTGTCCTAGTCAGTTCCTAATTCCTTCAGGCTTTTTTTTTTTTTTAAATTTGAACATTTATCTACACTAATTCCCCTCCTTTCTCTTTCACTATCCAATAAATGCATGGATCAAAATTATAGGTGCTTTGTGAATATGCTGACTTGAGAGTGGAAAGATTTCATATTGTCATGTATGATTCCTGGTAACCCATCTCAAATATGAAAAACTAGGTTGATACCTTTTCATATCAGGAGCTGTTGAATTCAGTTCACCATGCAGTATCTCACTAGGATGTTTAGTGGAGAAGATATTGGGTTTTTTTTATTTATACTGTGGGCAAAGCATGGGCTCACAAGAATTCTTCCATTGTTCTACCATGAGTCTCAAGACATTTGGTGTTTTTCTAAAGGCCTGGAGTCAATTGATTATGTAGGAATCTCAGCTTTCATTTAAAAAAAGTGCTCTATACTTCTGGGCCTTACAGCTAAGGAGGAAAGCTTTAAAACATGAACCGTAAATACTCAAGAAACAAAAGGCCAATAAAAATCCAACATGTTTTATTTTAAAAAAAAATCATATGATTTGTAGACCATTCTCATAACTTTGTGTAGGTGTTCCTTGTGATTTTTGGGTTGGCAATACTGCTCTTTGATTGGTGAATTTAGAGAGGTCTCTCCCTTCAGTTTCCCTTTCCACCCTCCTTTTTTTGTCACAGGTCATCAGAGAATCATAGAGACAATGGAGAGTAGGATGAGTCCATGACTCTGGTTAATGACTGGTCAGGGTGACTAACTATTATCAGCCAGTGGTCTGAATGAGCTATCTACTGCCATCTGTTAATCAACTGTAGGAAAAGGCTTCACAAGCAGACCTTATTTATATAGACATACCTACTTTGCCACAGGGATCAGGGGAGACGCTTGCTGTGTCAAGGTGATCAATTTTGGCTCTTTTGGGTTGAAATTCACTCAAGACTTGGAGCTGGGAGAATGAAATGTTGTTATCCATATTGTATGATTAAAAGGTAAAAGACCTGAACTTAATATGACCTGGCTTAGGGTCTACCACAACTTGAACACTAAGCAGAGGATAGTGAGTCACATCTAACTGAAAGTCACAGAAGATGGAAACAGGTTTTATTTCTGGTGGTGTAGAGTCTATTTGGGAGTCCTCAATTATATCGACACTTCCAGGTTGTTGTACATTTGCACCCTTTTCGGAAAGGGATGCTAATGAGACAAGTCGAATTAATGCCGTGGGGATTTAAATTTTCTCAGCGGCATTTTGCATGAACAGCTGCGTTGCTCGGGGCTTTGACGAGCGCCAGTCTAAACGCTCTTGTGGAAAATAAAGCCTTTCGAAGATCCCTTATTCCTCTTAAAATCAGGAATAAGGGATCTTCCGAAAGGCTTTATTTTCCGCAAGAGCCGCTAGACTGGCGCGCTTTTTCCACAAAGCCCCGAGCCGAAAGCGGCAGTTATGCAAATGCCGGGGAAAATTTAAATCCCCACGGCATTTGTAATTCCGACTTGTCTCATTAGCATCCCTTTTCCGGAAAAGGGTGCCAATGTAGACACAGCCCCAGTGTTTAAAGGCAGAGCTGACTAGAATCAATTGAGAGTCCTTGTCTTGTCTCAGTGATCACTTGAGCAAAAATCATTGATAAAATCTTGTGTAGACTGACCTTGGACTCAACATGCAGGCAATGTGTTGAAGGGCAGTGCAAAGGAGGCAATGGTGGGGAGGTACCATATTACCTAGTGAAATCATTGGTGCTGAAATCACTAAGGACTGGAATTTGACCACAGAACTGGCACTTTCTTAACAAAGACTCCATTTTTGCTATTTAAAAAGTAAATCAATGTAACAGAAAACTGCAACGCTGTCTGGTAACTTTTTAAAAATCAAACTTTAAATTTTATTGAAAAAATTGGATAGTTTGCAATTGAAAATATTTGACCTACACTTAAGGCAACTGATTTAATTTTGTGTAAAATTTTGCATAATAAAGGATGGCATTTTTTTTTGAAAATGTTCAACTATATTGATATACATTTTGATCAGATCTACTTCTGATGTGATGTTGTGGGGTTTTGGGTTTTGGTCAACAGAAAATCCTGGGTGGTGGGGCCCCGCCAAAACGGTTCGAATTGGGCCCTGCACTTCTTAAAGCCGGCCCTGGGTAGGGGTGTGCACTAGAGATGTAATTGTGTAGTCAATTAACCAATAAGCAAAAGCTTATAGGTCAATGCTATAGACTACACACATTTCCTCCCCACCCACCACCAGTACGTTTTTTAGCTGGCCAGCCAGCTATCAGCAGCCTGACTCAGCACCAGGTCTGAGACCTACCCATGCTGCAACTCTGCATTTAAAGTGTATTAGGAGCTAGGTGGATAGGCAGCCCGGCTCAGTTCCGGCTCACACTGGGTGCAGGAGTTCAGCCCCCACCTTGGAGCGCAGCGCGCGGTGACAGGCGGCCGGTCTGTGAAGGGAACTGGTTTTTAAACTGGCTCCCCTCACAGGCCAGCTCCCACATGGCGTGGAGCGGCAGGGGGCTCTTTGGGAATGAGGCCAGCACACACTGGCTGCTAGCCCTGCCCATGGGAACTATAGAATAGTCGACTAACCGATAAGAATTCATGAGGTTAATCAACTATTCAATTAACCGATATTTAACATCCCTAGTGTGCACAAATACCAGGGGAGGCTGATTTAAAGTACTCAGAAGAATATGACCCATCCTGTTGATAAATATAGTGAAAGTGAGGATAACTTCAGATTTTTTTCTAGAGTTAACTAGAATCTTTCTCGTGTGCAACTATATAATGTACACAGTAAGGATATTAAAATATGTTTATTTAGGTAAATGTGTGTTTACACGTGGTGGGGGCAGCGGTGGGAGAGTGGCTTCGTGGGAGCTGGTATGCAGGGAGCAGGCTTGAAAGCTGGCTCCCGGCCCATGCCAGCTCCCGCCTCCCCCTCCCAAGTCAGTGCAGGGGGTGGGGAGGTTGCGTGTTACCGTGCACATTAACTAAAGAGCCCAGGCTCGTTGGTTAACCGTGTACACGGGTACGTGTTCACATCTCTAGTCCATACGGTGTTGTTAGACTTTAGTCTTTGAAAATGTAAGGATAAGATATAATTGACATAACTTGGTTCATGCACACTGCAATTAGCCAACCACTAAACAGTATTACAGTACTGCAAACCTGTGCTGATACATAGGTTAAAATGGGTCATGATCAGTTGGTTCAGACTTGGCAGAGATGAGTCTTTCATTCTGTGGAAAGAAAGGCTTCATCGGGGATTTTTTACTGTGAACTCTGACTTTTTTGGCTGACCTGGCTCTTTAAATGTATTTTTTTCTAACTATTGTGTGCCTAGGCACAATGCATAATACAAGAGGTAAAACCAGACAGAACGACTGATTATTTCTCATGTTCTTGGGAAGTAACAGCTGACTGTTTACTTGTCAAAAAACATTATTTGTTCTTGCATTTTAAATCAGACTAAGCCTATTGTTCCCTCTCATTTTAAAAAGTTCATCTTGAAATTAACACTCTGCGTGATTCAGTGTGAAAGACTGTAAGTAAATAAACTTACAAATTTTAATCCTGTATTTTGTTCAGTCCTAGATAGTGAATCAGGTACCAGTAGCCCTTCTGTGCGTTTCAGCAAGACCTGCCTAAAGAATGTCTTTTCAGTAATTCTCCTCTTCATTTATCTGCTGCTTATGGCTGTAGCTGTATTCCTTGTCTACCAAACTATCACTGACTTCAGGGAAAAACTCAAACACCCAGTGATGTCTGTCTCCTACAAGGAGGTGCCCTTGTACGATGCACCTGGTAAGTCTTGAAATAAATCTCAGTGGTAAAATCTCAAAATGGCTTTCAAATTTTTGCATGTGTTACTGACAGCATTTTGCATGTAACAATTGCTGGTTCTGTTTACTCTCCGTGTTGGTCCAAGCAATGCAAAAAGTGCTTTGGGGCTTTGCTTCTTTTTTTGTATAACCCACGGTGGTGGTGGCTTCATTACATGGAACCTTCACTCTGCTGTTATGAGGCAGATTAGCTGAATCTTAACATATAAATTAATAGTATGAGGCATTTTTGCAGAGTCCTTAGGCTTGAATGAGCTCATCTTGAGCTCTTGGGAGTGAGAAGAGCATTGACCAGAGGAGAGCTCCTTAAGCTACTTAATCTAGCCAAGACAGCATATCTGATGCTGCCATGATTCCTGCCCCTTGAAGTACGAGCTAATAATGGTAGTCAAAGGATGTTATAGGCTGCCACAAAATCATCATGCTGTGATACTCTGCTGTTGCACTGCAATATTTACATTGTGGCATTGCATCAGTAGGTAATGCCAATATCACAATGCAACATCAGAGCATCATATGGCAGTTATTTGGTGACCTTTTTATTCTTTGGAGTAGGGGTGTGTTTGTGTGTGTGTGCGTGTGTGTGTGAGCATTCCGTGCAAAGCAGCCTTAGCAGCGGCTTACTCAAAGGGACACCATCAACTGAAAAAAATCACACTTTCGTCTGAAATTTTTACCAGCTACCCTTGTTAGGAGTAATCCCTCAGTGACCATTGCCAAAAGATTAGAGAGAAAATATTTGGGTTTGGATTTTTTCAGCTATACTGTATGCACTTGTCAGCATTCGGTGTATTGTTTATTTAATTATTTCCTTTGTAGTAAAGTCCCAATCAGATCTTTGTGGGGAATGGCATTCACAAGCTCAAGCGTCTACCCCCATGGATCTGATTGTAAGATCAGGGCTTTTGCCTGTTTTCCCTATGGTTTGTGTGAATCTTTCACACAGTGATAGAGGACAAAAAGTTATTAAAAGAAAATTTAAAAACACCTGAAACCACAAAAATTATCAGTAGGCCCAGAGTCAGTTGTAGAACCTGAATTTACTTTTAACTCTTTTGTTTTAAACCTGATCAGATTTTTCCTTTCCAAGAATGGAACAGTAGAGATCAGTCAAATATCTTTTAGATGCTCTGCTCTTCCTTTTTTGACTTCTTACGTGAGGGTATATGGGTTATTTTAATAATTGGTTTAGGTTTATAAATCATATGGCCATTTACCACATGTAGCATATCTTCCTTTTTTTTTTTTTTTTGGTAGTTGATCTGTATTATTTTCAAGCAAATCTAAATGTGATATTACAGCTTTGTTAGTTGTCATGAGGGGGCAGCAAGAAAAAAACTTCATGTGTTTCTATACAACTATTGGATTTAAGCATTATTGTACTTTATGCTAAATATATTAATTGTAGTTTAGCTGGGAAAAATAGCTTGCCTGCCTGATAACACAAGTGACAAGAGAGGATAATCTGTGGACATGTTTTATATTTTTGATTTAGCCTGATACAGTATTTAGTAATCGTAATGTCTGTTTGATGACATAGGAAGATTTTGTCAGCCAGTGATTTCAGAGAGGCCATAGACAAATATATTACTTCTGTTGTGTACTCTTAATGTGGGTTTATACATTATGATTTAAGGCCTTGATCCAGTAAAACAGTTAATCCCCTTAAGTATTTGAGGAGTCCCATTGACGTCAGTAGGGCTACGCACATGTTTAAGTGCTTTTTTGGGCCTGATCCAGCACTCTGTGAGGTTAATGAAAAGATTCCCGTTGACTTCTGTGGGCTTTGGATCAGGCTCTGAAAGAGAAACAGGCAAGGCTGGGTTTTATTGTTGTTTTAGTTTTATTTGGAAGCTGCTGCTCAGGGATCAGTCTGAGCCTTGTCCAGCAGAGCATTTAAAGCATTTGTGAACGCGGAATGTTTTGCTGGGTCTGGGAGCTCAGTACCTTGCAGGATTAAATCCTAGCATAACAATTCACTTACTTTGGCAAGAAAATCAACTCTCTTATTTACATGTCTTCTAACTTTCCCCCCCCAAAACAGGTATTGCACTTTACCCAGGCAAGGCTCAGCTGCTTAGCTGCAAGCATCATTACTATAAGAACATAAGAACATAAGAACGGCCGTACCGGGTCAGACCAAAGGTCCATCTAGCCCAGTATCCTGTCTGCCGACAGTGGCCAGCACCAGGTGCCCCAGAGGGGTGGACCAAGACAATGATCAAGCGATTTGTCTCCTGCCATCCCTTTCCAGCCTCTGTCAAACAGAGGCCAAGGACACCATTTTATCCCCTGGCTAATAGCCTTTTATGGACCTAACCTCCATGAAATTATCTAGCTTCTCTTTAAACTCTGTTATATTCCTAGCCTTCACAGCCTCCTCTGGCAAGGAGTTCCACATGCTGACTACACGCTGTGTGAAGAAGAACGTTCTTTTATTAGTTTTAAACCTGCTACCCATTAATTTCATTTGGTGTCCTCTAGTTCTTCTATTTAGGAACTAATAAATAACTTTTCTTTATCGGCCCTCTCCACACCACTCATGATTTTATACACCTCTATCATATCCCCTTAGTCTCCTCTTTTCTAAACTGAAAAGTCCCAGTCGCTTAACCTCTCCTCATGGACCCGTTCCAAACCCCTAATCATTTTAGTTGCCCTTTCTGAACCCTTTCCAAGGCAAAATATCTTTTTTGAGGTGAGAGACCACATCTGTACACAGTATTCAAGATGTGGGCGTACCATAGTTTTATACAGGGCAGTAAGATATTCTGGGTCTTATTTTCTATCCCTTTCTTAATAATACCTAGCATCCTATTTGCCTTTTTGACCGCGCTGCACATGTGTGGAAGTTTTCAGAGAACTGTCACGATAACTCCAAGATCTCTTTCCTGATTTGTCGTAGCCAAATTAGCCCCCATCATACTGTCGTATAGTTGGGGTTATTTTCCCGATGTGCATTACTTTACACTTATCCACATTAAATTTCATTTGCCATTTTGTTGCCCAATCACTCAGTTTGGTGAGATCTTCTTGGAGTCCCTTACAGTCTGCTTCTGTCTTGACTATCCTAAACAGTTTGGTATCATCCATAAACTTTACCACCTCACTGCTTACCCCTTTCTCCAGATCATTTATGAATAAGTTGAACAGGATTGGTCCTAGGACTGACCCTTGGGGACACCACTAGTTACCCCTCTCCATTCTGAAAATTTACCATTTATTCCTACCCTTTGTTTCCTGTCTTTTAACCAGTTCTCAATCCAAGAAAGGACCTTCCCTCTTATCCCATGGCCATGTAATTTACACAAGAGCCTTTGGTGAGGACCTTGTCAAAGAGCTTTCTGGAAATCTAAGTATACTATATCTACTGGATCCCCCTTGTCCATGTTTGTTAACCCCTTCAAAGAACTCTAATAGATTAGTAAGACAGGATTTCCCTTTACAGAACCATGTTGACTTTTGTCAACAAATTATGTTCTTCTACATGCTTCACAATTTTATTCTTTACTATTGTTTGACTAATTTGCCGGTACTGAAGTTAGACTTACGGTCTGTAATTGCCGGATCGCCTCTAGAGCCCTTTTTAAATATTGGTGTCACGTTGGCTACCTTCCAGTCATTAGGTACGGAAGCCGATTTAAGGGATAGGTTACAAACCACAGATAATAGTTCAGCAATTTCCCATTTGAGTTCTTTTAGAACCCTTGGATGAATGCCATCCGGTCCGGAGATTTGTTAACATTAAGTTTTCTATTTGTTCCAAAACCTCCTCTAATGACACTTCAATCCGGGACAGTTCCTCAGATTCATTACCCACAAAGGGCGGTGCAGATTTGGGAATCTCCCCAACGTCCTCAGCCGTGAAGACTGAAGCAAAGAAATCATTTAGTTTCTCCATAATGGCTTTATCGTCCTTGATTAGCCTTTTATAGTTCGATCGTCTAGAGGACCCACAGGTTTTTAGCAGGCTTCCTGCTTCTAATGTACTTAAAAAACATTTTGTTATTTCTTTTTGAGTTTTTGGCTAGCTGTTCCTCAAAATCTTTTTGCTTTTCTTATTACATTTTACACTTGATTTGACAGTGTTTATGTTCCTTTCTATTTATCTCACTAGGATGGACTTCCACTTCTTAAAGATGCCTTTTTGTCCCTCACTGCTTCTTTTACATGGTGGTTAAGCCAGTGACTCTTTTTAGGTCTCTTGCTATGTTTTTAATTTGGGGTATACATTTAAGTTGGGCCTCTATTATGGTGTCTTTAAAAGTTTCCATGCAGCTTGCAGGGATTTGGCTCTAGTCACTGTGCCTTTTAATTTCTGTTTAACTAACCTCCTCATTTTTGTGTAATTCCCTTTTTGAAATTAAATGCCAGGGTGCTGGTCTGCTGAGGTGTTCTTCCCACCACAGGAATGTTGAATGTTATTATATTATGGTCACTATTCCCAAGCGGTCCTGTAGCAGTTATTTCCTGGACCTGATCCTGTGCTCCACTCAGGACTAAATCGAAATTGCCTCTCCCCTTGTGGGTTCCTGCACCAGCTGCTCCAAGAAGCAGTCATTTAAGCCATTGAGAAATTTTATCTCCTTCTCTTCCTGAGGTGACATGTATCCAGTCAATATGGGGGTAATTAAAATCCCCATTATTATAGAGTTCTTTGTTTTGGTAGCCTCTCTAATCTCCCTCAGCATTTCAATGTCAGTATCCCTGTCCTGGTCAGGTGGTGTAATATATCCCTACTGCTAATTTCTTATTTTTGGAGCATGGAATTACTATCCATAGCGATTCTATTGAACATGTTGATTCATTTAATATTTTTATTTCATTTGATTCTACATTATCTTTCACATACAGTGCCTACTCCGCCACCCACCCGGCCTGCTCTATCCTTTCGATATATTTTATATCCCGGTATGATTGTGTCCACAGATTTTCCTCATTCCACCAGGTTTCAGTGATGCCTATTATGTCAATCTCCTCATTTAATACTAGGTACTCTAGTTCACCCATCTTATTAGTCAGACTCCTAGCATTTGTGTAGAAGCACTTTAAAAATTTGTCTGCCCTTCCCTGATGCATTGGATTCCTTTGTGCGGTTTTTGTCTGCTCTGGCCCATGGTTTGCCCTCTCCCTCCTCTCTTTCTGACTACAGCTTAGAGAATCTCTATCAATGGATTCTCCTCTAAGAGAAGTCTCCCTCCGATTTCGTGCATCTCCACCAATCGGCTTTCCCCCATCTCTCAGTTTAAAAACTGCTCTCGGCCTTTTTAATGTTTAGTGCCAGCAGTCTGGTTCCACCCTGGTTTAGGTGGAGCCCATCCTTCCTGTATAGGCTCCCCTCTCCCAAAAGTGTCCCCAGTTCCTAATAAATCCAAACCCCTCTTCCTACACCATCGTCTCATCCACGCATTGAGATTCTGAATCTCTGCCTGCCTACCTGGCCCTGCGCATGGAACTGGAAGCACTTCCGAGAATGCCACCATAGAGGTCCTGGATTTCAGTCTCTTTCCTAGCAGCCTAAATTTGGCCTCCAGGACATCTCTCCTACCCTTCCCTACGTCATTGGTACCTACATGTACCACGACCACGGCTCCTCCCCAGCACTACACATAAGTCTATCTAGATGCCTCGAGAGATCCGCAACCTTCGCACCAGGCAGGCAAGTGACCATACGGTTCTCCCGGTCATCACAAACCCAACTATCTATGTTTCTAACGATCGAATCACCCACTACTAACACCTGCCTCTTCCGAACTGGCATTCCCTCCCCCTCAGAGGTATCCTCAGTGCGAGAGGATACGCAGCATCCTCTGGGAGGAGGGTCCCAACTACGGGATGGTTTCCCTCTGCTCCCATTGAATGCTCTGTTCCCTTGAGACTTTCATCCTCCTTAAGAGCACTGGGGCTCTCAGACTGGAGGTGGGACAGTACTACAGTGTCCCAGAAAGTCTCATCCACATATCTCTCTACCTCCCTTAGCTCCTCCAGTTCAGCCACCCTGGCCTCCAAAGCCCGAACTCGGTCTCTGAGGTCAGGAGCTCCTTGCAACGGGTGCACACATGCCAAGCCGCCCACAGGGCAGGTAATCATACATGTTACACTCGGCGCAATAAACAGGATAGCCCCACTCTGCTGCTGGGCTTCTGTCTCCATTTTCTAATGAATAAGTTTAAGTATAAACTGGGATTCTTTTAAACCTCTGGAATATAGATTATTTACAAGAGTTATGTTTTAAAGAAGGCCAGAAGTCACTAGTGCCCTCTAACCTCCCCTCTAAACTCCCTCTCCAAACTCCCTGTTAGCAGTTCCTGTTTGCAAGCTCCCTGGTCGCTGAGTCACAGGCTTATATAGCTCTGGTAGCCCCTCCCCCTGACTGAGGCTCAGCCAATTAACAGAGGCTTCTAGATTTCAAACCTTTTAGAAGCTCCTTCAAGCAAACAAACAAACCAACCAACAGACAAACACAAGCTCAGCACACAGCAAATAACTCCCCCACACACAAGCACACACTCCAGACAGCCACTTACCACAAGGGTCCCCTTTTTACTCCTCTTTTACCTGGAGAACTCCCTCTCCAAACTCCCTGTTAGCAGTTCCTGTTCGCAAGCTGAAGTGATCACATTCCACCTCTGATAAACCCAGGTCAGTCAGGAGAAATTGAGTGCACCACTCAGAGAATCAACTACACAGATCCTTTTACTAATCAAACCATGGTAATAATTAAAAAGACAAAGGAACAGAGTTCACTGGATGGGATGTTTTTGTACACTTCAGCATTCTAAAGTAGCAGTCTATACTAACCAGGAACCACTGTAAAAGACATCAATTGGTTTATTTTATTGTGGTTTATTTTATTTATTATTTATCAGATAGCTGAGCAATGTGAGTGTCATAAGAATATGAAAGGAATGGAACAGAATAGATATTTTTGACAGTGCAACTTTTGGGTCATTTCTTATAAAATCAAAACTGGCATGTAAGGTTAGATTGTGAGAGAAATTCAATTTGTTGAATCCTAATTCAGTTGAGGGCAGGAGAAGATTTTTCCATTGACTTTCAGTTGGAGGAAGATTGGTTCTTATATTCCCTTTGTACATATTCCATGTGTGGATTACATACTATATTATGATGTTATATTTATCAAACTTGCAGGAATCTTCTTGTGAATTTGGCACCTAACTAAACTGATTAGAATTAGGAAGGCACACTGAATATCAAGTGAACCAAGATTGATGATGCTCATTGTGAAAAGGAATTGGGTTGTAGTCCACTCTAATTTGCTGCATGTATAAGAACTATTTTTGATCATATTTAGATAATTTTTATTTAAAAACATGCTGAAATATGCAGTTGGAGTGTAAAATTTTTTTACATGTTAATTTACTTTTTTAAAGCAATCTACGTAAACACTACATCATGCTAACCATTTTTCCACTTCTTTACTTTTCCCATGGGCTTTCCACTTCTTTCTGGGGAGCCTTTGCTCTTAAATATGTTGGGTTCAACTGTCATGTGTTCTCTCTCTGTCTTTGTTATGATTGCCTGCTTCAGTGTGCTAAAATCCTGTATTTTCTGTTGCACGTATTAGATACTTTTTAAGAATCTTGATGATTCTGTATTCTCTGATCTTGCATTTGACTCCACGCCAGTGGTCTCCAACCTTTTTAAGCACAACATCACTTTTTGAATTTAAGTGCAATCCAGGATCTACCTCAAACCCAAATACCCTTGCCCTGCCTCCTTCATGTCTCTTTTTCAAGGCTCTGCCCCTGTTCACTACGTCTTCCCTCCCTCCCCATCCACCTTTCCTTTCAGGCAGGGGCAGAGGGTGGCGTTATAGGATCTGGCCTTGGGCTAAAGATTTTGGAGTGATAGCAGGGCTCTGAGCTAAGCCTGGGGCAGGGAATTGGGGTGCAGGAGGGGGTTCAGGTTGCAGGCTCTGGGAGGGAGTTTGGGTCCATGGGTCTCAGGGCTAGGGCAGGGTCTTAGGGAGGTACATAAATTCACTGACAGGAAATGAGGATTCCTTTACGTTTTTTATAGTTCCATCAACAATTTTTTTTCTCTTTCTTTAGAAACATGCTTTGATTGTCCAAGGACCTCGAGATGTGAAGAAAAGGGAATTGGTGTTTTTGCAGTTCCATTTAAATGAAACTGACCAGGATTTCAGTGCAATAAATTATCTTCTGTTCTCTTCTTTCCAGGAATTCCTCAACAGGTATGCACAAGAATAAAGGGTGTGGCCTAGCAATACACTGCAAGATGCATAGTGTTACTAGTAGAATGACAGTAGGGCTTCTTGTTTCCGACTTCTGTTTTTAGTGATTTTAGGTGTGTGTTTGGCCTAGTCTAGTGCACTTTCATGCCTTGGAAAAATTGATCTCTAGTCATTAATATTAATGGTGACTAAAAAATGTTAAGCTGTGGAAATGCTTTCTGGTGGCAAAAATCGCCTTTGATCAATGTTGCCATCACTCATCACTTGACTTTTGGCCGGCCAGTATATTTGATGCTCACACTTGCTAACTGCAGTCTGTGCTGCTCGTGTGGATGACCTGGAAGCAAGTCTCAGTGGATAGCACAAACTGAAAATACATTTTAAAGAATTTCTTGTTTTTCTATTTTTATTTCTGTTGGAGGATTTAAAATCAATTATTAAAAAGTTAGACTCGATTTTTTGTCCGAAAACTTTAACAGTTACTCAAGACCCTCGTACAAGGCTCTACGAACTGATTCACCTGTTTGGGTGGGATTTTCAAAGGCACTGCGTATCAGACAAATTTTACTTCCATTGAAGTGAAGGGTAAAATTCCTGCAGCGCAGCAGCTGGGAACAAGCCTGACTTGTGCTAGTGGGGCTCATGTTGTTACGCCACAATAGTTGTGTATACACTTGCTTTGATATTGTGGTGTGGGCTGTAATTGGATTATGGGGACATACCCACATGCATCTCCCTTCCCCCGCTCAATAGCTTAAGCTGCAGCCTGAGCTGCAATTTCTGCTCCTCACTTTTTAGTGCATCGGCATGAGTCTTGCTAGCAAGAGCCTGCGGACCCAGGCAGAGAAGCTCATTCCCAGCTGCAGGGTAGCCAGATTCCCACTGACTGCTGGGGAAGCAGAATTAATCTAACAACACTGAGCATTTTGAAACTCTGAATCTTTTATTTAAAGCTCTCTTGCTTGCTGTAGGGGTGGGGTTGGGGGGCTTTATTTGTATTGTGTTGTTGCATTTAGTTAAATGACTCAGTTCTGCTGCTCTCTCTGGCCCTGATGCAAAGCCCTCTGAAGTCACTGGGCGTCTGCCTTTCTGGTTTCAGTAGGTTCTAAATCAGGCCCTAAATTGGGAAACCAGGTAATGTTCTCAGATGGAGAAAGAGGAGCAGAAATGAGAAAACCACACACACATGGATTATGGTGATAGCCAGTCCTGCGAGGCAGCGAGGGGAAAATAAGACTTTTAGTATTATCAGCCTCATCATTTATATTTCAGTAGCATCTAGACACCTCAGCCAAGTTGGGGCCTGATTGGAAAGCAGCCAGTACAACCATAGAACAGATGTATAAAAGGGCTTAAATTGCAGGTGCTTTTTGGTAACATGCGACTGATTTTCTGAATTTTTTTCACAAAGCATTTGTCTTTCAATGAGAGAGGGGAAAAAACTGGCTTCTGTAATAAATATTGGTCTTCTATAATCTATCTTAGAGCTAGGACATCCCAGAAAGTATCATTGTCCAGGTATTTAAAATATACTACAGGTTGGACCTCCCAAAATGGGACTCCCTTATCTGGTAACATGCGTGGTCCAGGAGGACCACGTATGTTCCTGGACTAGGGACTCCTGGCTTGGAGCCCCAGTGGCAAGAGGGCTGGTGGCTCAGAGCTCAGTGGGGTTGGGGCTGGGACCAGTGCCGGAGCCCCGGTAGCGCAGCAAGGGCCGCGGCAGCCCCAGGAGCAGGGCCGGGGACATGGCAGTCTCGGCAGCTGCGGTAGCGGGGCTGGGGCCAGAGACATAACAGCTGCGATTGCGGGGCTGGGACTGGAGATGCAGCAGCCGTGGTAGCCCCAATAGTGGGGCCAGGGATGTGGCAGCCCTGATTGCGGGACTAGGGCCAGGACAGTCCAGGCTGCCTGGGTCACGGCAGCACGGTGGAGGGGTGGGGGGAGAATGGGTGGGAAAGGCATGGCTGGGGCTGGCAATGGGGAGGGAGGTGGTCTGGGGAGCAGGTAGCAGGGGACCTCCTCTGGTCTGGCAAATTCCCTCGTTTGGGACTGTTAGGCCCCGAGGGTGTTGGACCAGAAAGATCCAACCTGAATTGCTATTTCAGTGCAAAAAAACATGCTGCGTAGCTTTCACTATAAACTGAGCTTGGCACGAATCATCCTCTTCAGTTTGCTTTCTCTTTCTAGTTTTTTGTATTCTTTGTTGCTGCCTTGTTAGCTACCGTACGGAGTCACAGTCTACCAGTTGTGTAATGCCTAGCTCTTGGCGACAGCATACAAAGTCTGAATATTGGCACTTCCAGATGCCTGCCCTTTTTGTGCCATATTCAGGCTGTGTAAAGGTGGATATGTGTCCAAGTGCATAGTCAGCAACTGCTTAATAATGAACACCAAAAAGAATACCAGTGCATGGCAGGATTTAAGCACAGGTTACATAATGGCAGGAGATGTGAGCCAGAATATAGGCACAGTAGCTGGGAATTGTGTTTGAGGATCCTACAGCTTGGCGCAGTCTTGCTGTAAGTAAGCAGATGAGAAGTGACATATTGCGAACAGATGAGTGCTAACAGGGAGTTTAGGCTACGTCTAGACTGCAAGCCTCTTTCTAAAGAGGCTTTTTCCTGGCCCAGTCCAAGAAATATGATTTAATTGGGATAACAGAGACTTGGTGGGATGACTCGCATGACTGGAGCACTGTCATGGAAGGGTATAAACTGTTCAGGAAGAACAGGCAGGGGAGAAAAGGAGGAGGAGTTGCACTATATGTAAGAGAGCATTATGATTGCTCAGAACTCCAGTATATAGAGGGAGAAAAATCTGTTGAGAGTCTTTGGGTTAAGTTTAGAGGTGGAAACAACAGCAGTGATATTGTGGTTGGTGTCTCCTACAGGCCATCGAATCAGGTAGATGAGGCTTTCTTCAGACAACTGACAGAAGCTTCCAGATTTCAGGCCTTGATTCTCGTGGGGGACTTTAATCACCTTGACATCTGTTGGGAGACCAATACGGCAGTACACGGGCAATCCAGGATGTTTTTGGAGAATGTTGGGGATAACTTCTTGGTACAAGTGCTGAAGGATCCAACCAGGGGCCGTGCGCAGTTTGACCTTCTGCTCACAAACAGGGAGGAACTAATAGGGAAAGCAGAGGTGGGTGACAACCTGGGAAACAGTGATCATGAGATGGTAGATTTCAGGATCCTGACCAAAGGAAGAAAAGAGAGTAGTAAAATACAAACTTTGGACTTTAGAAAAGCAGATTTTGACTCCCTCAGAGACTTGATGGGCAGAATCCCCTGGAATGCTAACATGAAGGGGAAAGGAGTCCAGGAGAGCTGGCAGTATTTTAAAGAAGCCTTATTGAAAGCACAGAAAGAAACCATCCCGATGCGTAGCAAGGGAGGCAAACATGGTAGGAGACCGGATTGGCTTACAGGGGAAATCCTTGGTGAACTTAAGCACAAAAAGGGAGCTTACAAAAAGTGGAAACTTGGACAAATGACCAGGGAGGGGTATAAATGTATAGCTTGAGAATGCCGGGGGGTTATCAGGAAGGCGAAAGCGCAATTGGAATTGCGACTTGCAAAGGATGTGAAGGATAACAAGAAAGGTTTCTACAGGCATCTTAGCAAGAAGGCGGCGATCAGAGAGGGTGTGGGGCCCCTACTGGATGAAGGAGGTAACCTAGTGACAGATAATGTGGGGAAAGTACTCAATGCTTTCTTTGCCTCTGTATTCACGGACAAGTGCACTAGATGGGATGGGATGGGATGGGATGAGGATGGACAGCCCTTGGTGGCTAAAGAACAGGTTAGGAACTATTTAGAAAAGCTAAATGTACACAAATCCATAGGTCCGGACTTAATGCATCCGAGGGTACTGAGGGAGTTGGCAAATGTCATTGAGGAGCCTTTGGCCATTATCTTTGAAAAGTCGTGGAGATCGGGAGAGATCCTGGATGGTCAGTTTTACCTCGGTTCCTGGAAAAATCATGGAAGGGATCCTTAAGGAGTCCATTTTGAGGCACTTGGAAGAGAAGAAAGTGATCAGGAATAGTCAGCATGGATTCACAAAGGGCAAGTCGTGCTTGACCAATCTGATTAGCTTCTATGATGAGGTAACTGGCTCTGTGGACATGGGAAAGTCAGTGGATGTGATATATCTTGACTTTAGCAAGGCTTTTGATACGGTCTCCCACAATATTCTTGCCAGCAAGTTAAGGGAATGTGGATTGGATAAATGGACAATAAGATGGATAGAAAGCCGGCTAGAAGGCCGGGCCCAGCGGGTAGTGATCAACGGCTCGGTGTCAGGGTGGCGGTCAGTTTCTAGCGGAGTGCCCCAAGGTTCGGTTCTAGGACTGGTTTTGTTCAGTATCTTTATTAATGATCTGGATGAGGGGATGGATTGCACCCTCAGCAAGTTTGCAGATGACACACAGCTAGGGGGAGAGGTAGATACGCTTGAGGGCAGAGATAGGGTCCAGAGTGACTTAGACAAATTGGAGGATTGGGCCACAAGAAATCTGATGAGGTTCAACAAGGAAGAATCCCAAGCATTGTTACAGGCTGGGGACCAACCAGCTAAGTGGTAGTTCTGCAGAAAAGGACCTGGGGGTTACAGTGGATGAGAAGCTGGATATGAGTCAACAGTGTGCCCTTGTAGCCAAGAAGGCTAATGGCATATTTGGTTGCATTAAGAGGAGCATTGCCAGCAGATCCAGAGATGTGATTATTTCCCTTTATTCGGCTCTGGTGAGGCCACATCTGGAGTATTGTGTCCAGTTCTGGGCCCCCCACTACAATAAGGATGTGGACGCATTGGAGAGGGTCCAGTGGAGGGCAACCAAAATGATTAGGGGGCTGGAGCATATGACCTATGAGGAGAAGCTCAGGGAGTTGGGTCTGTTTAGTCTGCAGAAGCGAAGAGTGAGGGGGGATTTGATAGCAGCCTTCAACTTCCTGAAGGGAGGTTCCAAAGAGGATGGAGAAAGGCTGTTCTCAGTAGTGATGGATGGCAGAACAAGGAGCAGTGGTCTCACGTTGTGGTGGGAGAGGTCCAGGTTGGATATTAGGAAAAACTATTTCACTAGGAGAGTGGTGAAGCACTGGAATGGGTTACCTAGGGAAGTAGTGGCGTCTCCATCCCTAGAGGTGTTTAAGTCTCAGCTTGACAAAGCCCTGGCTGGGTTGATTTATTTGGGATTGGTCCTGCCTTGGGCACGGGGCTGGACTTGATGACCTTCTGAGGTCTCTTCCAGCTCTATGGTTCTATGATTCTATGATTTGCTTAACTAATGGGAAAGGGGTAAGTTACTCCATTCTAAAGAAGTTGCCTGCTGCCCCACTTGGCCCTCGGCACTGGAAGGCACCAGAGTGTAAAGGCAGATAGCGGTAATGGGGCTGAGGGCCCCTCAGAAGCTTTCAGCTGTGTGCTGCCTTTTCCTATGGGGTGGGGGAGAGAACCTGCACTGTCCTCCCATGGCAGCAGCAGGCCTGTGCCTTGGGGCTGGTTCCAACTGCTGTAATATGGTGCACAGAGCTATGTGGCAACACACTGCAGCGCCACACACTCCTATTTGGTCCAGCTGCTCCTCCATGACAATGGGCAGAGGCCAGGCCAAACTTGGATGGCATTGTGATCCCATTCACTGTCTTGTCATGGCTAGAGAGGGAGTTATCACTGCCGGGTGCCTCTGGAGTGGGCTTGCTTTGTTCTCCTGCTCACCATCAGTGGCCCATTTCACTTCTCCCTCCGTTGCAAAATGTGCCTCTGAAGGGCCTTGTGTGTCCATTTACAGCAGCAAGGCAAGTGGGGTTTGGCACTAACTATGAACAACGTTAGTGAAGATTTACAGTCCTTTAGTAAATGCGGCTGTCTGAGTTAAGTTAGATTGGTGAACAGAGCCTTCGCACAAGCAAGGGTTCTAGTGGGAGGTTGGGTTTATATGAATTTTGGGTAATGATCTGTTTTATAACTTTCAGTGTCAATTAAACTTAGCATGAATAATTTATTTTATGATTTGCTTCCCCCCCCCAATTTGCATGTACTATATATTTCTGCCTTAGTAGCCTACAGTTCGCTACAATATTGAGAGCCTTTAGAAATGAAGTGAATTGAATAATTGAAGAGTCCAAGCTTGACCATGAAATGAATCTAAGCACCTTGTGGATTCATATGTGGAATGCACTTGCTTTGATTTAGACATGGATTGGAAATCTGACTACTTAAGCACATACCCTGTTTAAATAATTTCCATACAATTCACTCCCCTTCCTCCAATTACTGAGTTTGGACTCTGAATGCAACTGACACAGAAATCAGCCCTCAGATGTTTATAAAACATCCTTTGTTTTACATCTGTGCATCATTTATACGGTCTCTTAAATTGTACTTATTGGCGTCTGCCCAATTTTGTTAATATCCACTCCCTGTAATGTTAGGCGTTTCTCATTATCAACGACATGCACAATAGTTCACAGAAAGCAACTCCTGTTAAAGACAATGTGCAGATTAATGTCTGACTTGGGCTCATTTGTTAACCTTCATAGTTACACGTGGGCTCCCAGTATGTGTGAAGAGTTGGCTTAAAAGCTGGCTCCCCCCACTCCCCAATTCCCAATGAGCTGCCTGACCCTCTACGTATAAACATGTAATGGCTGAAATTTTCAGTAGTTACACAGTTACTTAATTAAACACATTTTAACATCCCTAATCTGATGGGTTGTATCATAGATTGTCTATATGCAGTCGTATGCCATGCTAGAGTTAGCTTTCATATTGCTTTGGAGAATAACTGATCAGCTGCTGTGAAATGTTCTTTGTTCTTAGGGTCTCTTGTCATCTGTGGAAGTGATCCAAAGCCCTTGAAGACAGAGGGAAGACTCCTATTGACTTCTTTGGGTGTAGATCAGGAGCTATATGATTGTCTTTAGACAGAAATCCCATGGGATGGTGTTAGTCTTTATTATATATTGTATGCCCATTGTGATGGGGTGTCCTTACCCCGCACTTTCCACTCCGCCACATCGGCCCGGTATGGGGCGCCACGAGCAGGACCACACACATGCACGGCGTGTTCGGCGTCCGCAGCTCAGCTGCGGGAGGAGGCCGACTGGAAGAGAGTCAGGGAAGGCAGGGCAGATCGGCGCGCATGCGCAGAGGCGCAGGGAGCCGCTGATCAGCTGGGAGGGTGGAGGATAAAAGGCGCAGGCGTGGCGTGGGTAGAGGGGGGTGGAGCCGGAGACAAGGCGGAAGTTTCAGAACGGACAGGGTTCAGAGAGACTGGCAAGTAAAGGGACGGAGAGAGGAAGCAGCCCAGGGCAGGGCAATTGGAGGCCCGAGGGCTGGTGAGTTTCGCCGGAACGCCCCGCCAGCTGGACCAGACAGCAGAAGGTCTGTCTCCTTAGGGCCCTGGGCTGGGGTCCGTGAGCGAGGGCGGGCCCAGACCCCCCTCTCCCTCTGCAACCGCTGTAACCAACGGTGGGACGATTCTGTTTCATTGAGGAGAACTTAAGCCATTGACTTTGAACTAGAATAAGCAAAGACCCGGAAACCCACGACAGGGATTGTTGGTGGTGGGATAAAGGTCGGCTCAACAGGTGAGCCCACATCAAAAAGAGTACACCCATGTTTAATCTACAGCAGACTACAACACTGAAGGCTTCTGTAGGCCTCCATTATATCTGGAGATTTGTATCCCAAGTCTTGTGGTTAAGCAAGCATAACCTATGCTGACTGTCTCTAGATGAGTTTAACCAGATTTCAGAATCACAGATGTTTGCTTGCTATGTGTTCTTTTGGCTTTTATAGAATGTATGCTATTTTTGGAGCCTGGGCTGTTACTGGTTCTGCCATTGGTGTATGTGTGGTTTTAAGGTTGCTGTTGTGTGTGCCAGTGTTAATTGTAATGAGGAAAATTAATGAAACATCTGCTTGTAAAAAGTGAAGCTAGAGAACAGGGTTTTTTTCTTTCTTTATGATTTGTTTGCCCTCTGGGTTAAAAAGAAGGAAAATAAAACTTTATAGAAAATCTAGAAAGCAGGTAACATCTTAGCAAAGCTAAAAGAAAATTATTTCCTATCTCTGTGGAGTTTCAAGATGAACAGCAGAATTAAATCATAACTGCCTCCTTGGGAATAAAGGCTGTACTATTCAGTGATCTAATTACAATTCACTGCTGGTCCCTTGTGCCTGCTTTGCCATGCACAGATCTGTACAGATCAGTGAATTACAATAAAAGGGAATAAAACTTCTAAAAATATGGTCTTCCCATGTAATTAACTCTGTCTATTGTATCTTAAGACTTGATGATTTTAAAAGACTCTTATGCTACAGCAATAGTAAAAGGAATCCACAGAAATTCAGTTCAATGCATTGGCATTTTTAGGCCAGAATCTTCTATCAGGATTGCTAGTACAGACCCCTGAATGTGTGCCACTGAATCCCTTTTGACTTCAGTGGGATTTAGGAGGGCTCCAGGTTCAAAGATCTTAATGCAAGATCAGTGCCTTAGTCATGAAATATTTTAGGCAGCATCCCATGTGTCTAGTGAAGGGTTAGTCAGCGTCCATCTAGAGAAACCATAATAAGAGGTGTATTATCACTGGAAGCATTGTCTGGTAGTTTAATCAAAATGCTGGCAGTTGGGGGAGCAATTTTTTGTGGCTTTGGCACTGGGCAAGCCACAACTGTATTGAGCTGCAGTTTTCTCATCTGTAAAGTAGGAAAGGTAATGTACATGGGAGAAGTTTGATTAATATTTGTAAAGTGCTTTGCTAGCCTCAGCTGCAGAGTGTTGTAGGAAGCGTATTATAAAAGCATTAACAGCAAGTTCAAGGTTTCAAAGTTGTAAGATGTAGAAGAGTTTAGTTGGCAAAATCTGAAGCTAGTGCCCACAGTGTGGGAAATGACACTTCTGAGCAGTAGGTTGGGGGTGCTGAGGGGCACTCATTATTAGTGTTGTCTGATTGGCTACTTTCCCCACTTGTCTGTGTCATAGGGAAGAGCATCCAGTCAGGGTTGCTGCAAGCAGAGCTCTCATCCCCTTCCCTCCCAAGCTGACATCTTTCACGCAGGAGCCAGGACCAGAAAGAGCTCAGCTCAGGGCAGCTCTGCACCCTCTTTCCGCCTCTGTCAGTAAGGAGGTGATGATTCCCCTGCGACGCTCAGTCTTGAAGAGAGCAAGGGGAGGCGAGAGTGAAGAGCCCCAGAATTCCTTGTTCAACCTGGAAGGGGGAGAGAGACTCTGACTGATTTCGCCCCCAACTTCTTCCTCAGCCTCAGAGAGTGTGATAAATTCAGGAGCTGCAGGAAAAGCAGAGGTGGTGGTGGCGGAAGAACTACTTTGAGGGGTGGGATGGGCAGATGGGATGTCAGACTCTCACCATGCTTTTCTGTCAACCACTGACTGAAGCAATGACAGTGCAGTATTTGCTGCAAATGTACCATAAGAGAGTCCGAGGGAAATAGTTCAAATGATGTATTTAAAATACAACATACATTTAACCAGCTCACTAAATACAGGTTGAGAGAGAATTTAAAACCTTGATTTTCTCTTCATTTTATGTTATTTGGAACATCAGCTCCCCTCCTCTCCTGGAGTTTGGCCTATTTCAGTTTCATTTTCTGATTTTGATGCTCTAGTACAATGCTACAGAACTCAGGACTGGGAATTCAGGGAGGAGCATAGATAACTGCTTTCTCATTGCAATTTCCAAAGTCATTGAATTGTATATTTTAAAAGCCCACACATGCTACATTTGGGCCTAACCTAATTATCCCTTAATTATGAGATGCTAGGGCAGTAGCACTCAGATTGGTTTCATAACTTACCACCTACATTTTCCACTTGTATGACTAGGCTTGGAAAATTCTTCCAAGAACAGTGTAAGTTAGTCATTCCTCAGGCTTGTGATTGGCCTGTTTGATTGGTAAATGTCTAATTATACATTTTCTGCTGCAGAGTGATAACGCATTGGATTGTTCTGGATTTGTACTGATGAGTGATGCTGCTCATTACCATCTCTTAGGGAGCATAAGCCATTGTGAGACCCAGCCTCACTTGAATCATGTTTTGTTTCATTTTCTTTTTCTTTTAGTTTGATATTTTGCCTTTTTGTGTGGGTTTTGAATGTGATACTTGGTCCTTTTGTCTGAGTGCCTTAACAAACTAAATGCTCCTAGAGCAGCTAAAGGCCCTGGGATTTGATCTGCCAACATGGGTGTGGAGATAATCTAAGGCTTTCCCCTCACTAATTTTTGCCTTTCCCTAGTTCTTCTTCTTTCTTGTATATGATGAGGTTTGAACTTGGGTATCTCTTGGAAGATTTGAGCTTAAAACCTATTGCCTTGCCTCACTGGCAGCGGTGTCATTTTTGGATGGGGCACCCCCTTCTGTGCACATTTGCCTATTCACAATAAGCCAGAAAAAGGGCTGATCTGACACCACCACCATCACCAGCTTTTCAGCTCCCATCACATCACAGTCAGAGCTTATGGGTTGGTGAGAAGCGAAAAAAGAGCCCAGCCTCCGCCCCCCCAATGGAGTGTGTGCTGTGACTGGCAGCTGGTAACTGTTGGCTTCTAATTCAAGTTTGAAATCTAGAAGCCTCTGCTGATTGGCTGAGCCTTGGTAGGGGAAGGGGCTATCAGGCAGTCCAAGGCTTTATAAAGGAGTGAGTCAGAGACCAGGGAGCTTGAGAACAGGTGATTGCAAACAGGGAGTTTAGAGTGGGAGTTTGGAAGCGGAGAGGGAAGGGGGCGAGGTACTGCCTTTCCTTTAAAACCTTTTTTAGGACAGCAAGTATGGATGGTGATAGTTCTACTATTGTTACCTGCGCAGCGTGTGCCATGTTTGTCTTCCTCCCACAAGAAAGAAGGGATTTCATCTGCATTAAGTGAAAGCTGGTCGCCATTTTGGAGGAAAAAATTAGAGGACTGGAGGCCCAAGTGTCAACCCTCTGCTCGATCAGAGAGGATGAAGACTTTCTCGAAAGAAGGCAGAGTTTAATCCTGCAAGCAAGGCAGGCAGAAGAGCCAGAGAGGGCAGTACAGGATGAAGAAGACTGGCAGCATGTAACTTCTAGAAGGAAAAAAAGGCCAGCACAGGAATCCCCCATTTCAACAGAGGTAAGTAATCGCTTTCATGCTCTCTCTACAGGCTCTGCCATGGTGAATGCTTTCGAAGGGACCTCAAAAGGAAGAAATCAGAAGGGAACCACTTCAACTGGAAAACATAGGTTCCACGACCACCACCCCCAAAAGGAGATGACGGGTGGTGGTGGTCGGGGACTCCCTCCTAAGAGGGTCTGAGCCATCCATCTGCCGTCCAGACCTAGATTCTCGAGAGGTGTGCTGCTTACCGGGAGCTTGAATTCAGAATGTGACTGAGAGGCTTACAAAATTGATCAAACCTTCGGATCGCTACCCCTTCCTGCTTCTCCATGTGGGAAATAACAATACAGCCAAGGACGATCTTGAGCGGGTTACTGCAGATTACGTAGGGGTGGGAAGAAGGATCAAAGATTTCAGAGCGCAAGTGGTGTTTTCGTCCATCCCCTCTGTTGAAGGGAAAGGACTGGGTAGGGATCATCAAATTGAGGAAGTAAATGCGTGGTTGCGCAGGTGATGTTGCAGAGAAGGCTTTGGTTTCTTCGACCATGGGACTCTGTTCCGGGCACAAGGATTGTTAGGAAGAGATGGGATCCACCTAACAAAGAGAGGAAGGAGCATCTTCACGGGCAGGCTTGCAAACTTAGTGAGGAGGGCTTTAAACTAGATTCGCTGGGGGATGGTGACCAAAACCCTGAGAGGAGAGGGGAAGTCGGATACCGGGAAGAAATGCAAAGAGGAACGAGCAACAAAGGAGGACCCCTGATTCGAATGGAGAGGGCAGGGCGATCAACTGGTTATCTGAGGTGTTTGTACACTAATGCGAGAAGCCTGGGTAACAAACAGGAAGAATTGGAGGCCCTGGCCCAGTCCAAGAAGTACGATTTGACTGGGATAACGGAGACTTGGTGGGATGACTTGCATGACTGGAGCGCTGTCCTGGAAGGGTATAAACTGTTCAGGAAGAACAGGCAGGGGAGGAAAGGAGGAGGAGTTGCACTGTATGTAGGAGAGCACTATGATTGCTCAGAACTCCAGTATATAGAGGGAGAAAAGCCTGTTGAGAGTCTATGGGTCAAGTTTAGAGGTGTAAGCAACAGCAGTGATGTTGTGGTTGTTGTCTGCTACAGGCCGCCGAATCAGGTGGATGAGGTAGTGAGGCTTTCTTCAGACAACTGAGAGAAGTTTCCAGATCGCAGGCCCTGGTTCTCATGGGGGACTTTAATCACCCTGACATCTGTTGGCAGACCAATACAGCAGTACACAGACAATCCAGGAAGTTTTTGGAGAATGTTGGGGATAACTTCTTGGTACAAGTGCTGCAGGATCCGACCAGAGGCAGTGTGCAGCTTGACCTTCTGCTCACAAACAGGGAGGAGCTAATAGGGGAAGTGGAGGTGGGTGACAACCTGGGAAGCAGTGATCATGAGATGGTAGATTTCAGGATCCTGACCAAAGGAAGAAAAGAGAGTAGTAAAATATACACCTTGGACTTCAGAAAAGCAGATTTTGACTCCCTCAGAGACCTGAAGGGCAGAATCCCCTAGGATGCTAACATGAAGGGGAAAGGAGCCCACGAGAGCTGGCACTATTTTAAAGAACCCTTATTGAAGGCACAGAAAGAAACCATTCCAATGCGTAGCAAGAGAAGCAAATATGCTAGGAGACAGGATTGGCTCACCGGGGATATCCTTGGTGAACTTAAGCACAAAAAGGGAGCTTACAAAAAGTGGAAACTTGAACAGATGACTAGGGAGGGGTATAGATGATGTGGGGAAAGCTGAAGTACTTAATGCTTTCTTTGCCTCTGTCTTCACGGACAAGGTCAGTTCCCAGACTAATGCGCTAAGTGACACAATATGGGATGAAGCTGGACAGCCCTTGGTGGGGAAAGAACAGGTTAGGAACTGTTTAGAAAAGCTAAACATACATAAATCCATGGGTCCGGAGTTAATACATCCGAGGGTACTGAGGGAGTTGGCAAATGTCATTGAGGAGCCTTTGGCCATTATCTTTGAAAAGTTGTGGAGATCGGGAGAGATCCCAGATGATTGGAAAAAGACAAATGTAGTGCTCATCTTTAAGAAAGAGAAGAAGGACGATCCAGGGAACTATAGGCCGGTAAGTCTTACCTCAGTTCCTGGAAAAATCATGTAGAGGATCGTCAAGGAATCCATTTTGAAGCACTTGGAAGAGGGGAAGGTGATCAGGAATGGTCAACATGGATTCACGAAGGACAAGTCGTGCCTGACCAATCTGATTAGCTTCTATGATGAGGTAACTGGCTCTGTGGACATGGGAAAGTCAGTGGATGTGATATACCTTGACTTTAGCAAGGCTTTTGATACGGTCTCCCACAACATTCTTGCCAGCAAGTTAAGGGAATGTGGTTTGGATAAATGGACGGTAAGATGGATAGAAAGATGGCTGGAAGGTCGGGCCCAGCGGGTAGTGATCAACGGCTCGATGTCAAGATGGCGGTTGGTTTCTAGCAGAGTGCCCCAAGGTTCGGTTCTGGGACCAGTTTTGTTCAACATCTTTATTAATGACCTGGATGAGAGGATGGATTGCACCCTCAGCAAGTTTGCAGATGACACTAAGCTAGGGGGAGAGGTAGATACGCTGGAGGGCAGGGATAGAGTCCAGAGTGACTTAGACAAATTGGAAGATTGGGCCACAAGAAATCTGATGAGGTTCAACAAGGACAAGTGTAGAGTCCTGCACTTGGGATGGAAGAATCCCAAGCATTGTTACAGGCCAGGGACCAACTGGCTAAGTTGCAGTTCTGTAGAAAAGGACCTGGGGGTTACAGTGGATGAGAAGCTGGACGTGAGTCAACAGTGTGCCCTTGTAGCCAAGAAGGCTAATGGCATACTCAGTTGCATTAAGAGGAGCATTGCCAGGTGTGACGGGGCGGCAGGGACCGCCGAGGCTAGCCCCGCGCCCTGCACTCAGGCGCCGGATGTCCTGGGCGCCACGAGACCTGAGCAGCTTTGCCGAGCCTGTTCGGCGGCGGCCGCTGGCTCAGGCGCGGGAGGCTCTCCGGCAGGCGCGCCGGAGGAGGGGCGGAAGGACCGGCGAGCGCATGCGCCGGCATCCCAGGAAAGGGGCGCCGGCTTCAAAAGGGAGCTCCCAGCCGGGAGAAAGGGGGAGAGGGACCGGGACCGAGAGACCATGGGAGGTAGCCGCCCCGGACCAGCCAGGACGGGAACTGGGACCGCGGGACATAGCCGCCCCGGACCCGCCGAGACCAGACCAGACCCGATGGCACAGCGGATACGGCATTGGGGGAGCGGCCTGCCAGGACTGGGTGAGGATAACAGCAGGACCTGGCATGGAGGACCGGTGGACAGCCTGAGAGGAGGAAGCAGCCCAGGACGGGACCAAGGAGGATCGGGGGACCGGTGAGTTGCGGCAGTAGCCCCCTCCTCCCCCCCCCCCGGTCAAGCAGAACGTCAGAGACGCCTGTTCTTAGGGTCCTGGGCTGGGACCTGGAGAGAAGGAGGGCACAGGTCCCCCTCCACTCGCGGCCAGCGCCAGAGCGGCATCGCAGGCTTCTAAAGCGGGAAAGACTCGGTGGCCCCCGGAAGGAGGTCCAACCCCCGCACGGGGAAGGACTCTTGACAAGTGGTGGAAAACGTGGGCAGGGACCCAGAACCCCTAGACGCGGGGAGAGCGGGGGAAAAAAAAAAGAGAAAAAGGAAAACTGATGTAAATCCCAAAAGGGGTGCACGGCGCCTCCCCAGGGCAAAAGGGAGGAGGCCAAGAGCCATGGACCCCGCTCAGATATTCGAGTGGCTCACAGAGCACCAAAAACAGCAGCAACAGCAACAAGTACAGTTGCTACAGCAGCTAGCCGCCCAAAGCCAGGAACAGCAACGACAGCTGGTTAGAGAATTAACCCAGCAACAGGAAAGATGGGTGCAGCACGGGGCCAATATAAGCCGGGCCAGTGCCGTACCCCTGATAGAGGGGAGCGAGGGGCCGGCAGGGACGGCCCAATTACCCATCAGGTTAATGAAGATGGGGCCACTGGATGACCCAGAAGCGTACCTCGTAACTTTTGAGAGGGTAGTGCAGGCTGCCCGCTGGCCCGAAGAACATTGGGCCACCCTCCTGGCCCCGTACCTCACGGGGCCTGCGCAACTGGCGTATAGGAGCCTGGCTGCCCAAGATGCCTTGAAGTACTATAAAGTAAAAGAGGCGATACTTGACCAGATCGGGGTCACGCCAGAGACCTATAGGCAGAGGTTCCGGCACGAGCGATACCCCAATGGGGCGCGGCCACGGGCCGTGGCTCAAAAATTAAGGGAACTGGCCTGGCGGTGGCTGGAGCCAGATAAGCGAGATACCATCCAGTTGGCCGATGTTGTGGTGCTCGAACAATTCCTGCAGGTTCTCCCACCAGGGGCCCAGCAATGGGTACAGAGGCACTGCTACCAGGCTCTGGCGGACGCGGTCGCCCTTATGGAAAACTATATGGCCGCAGAGACCCCGGGAGTGTCAGGGAGGGGAGAAAGAGATACCCAGGGGGAGCGGCCGCCTAGCGGTAGAGGACGGTCGGAAAGGGGCGGGAAAGGAGTGGAGCCCCGATGGGGCCTAGGGCGGGGGGTGGCGAGGCGACCTCCGGAAGAGGGAAAGGAGGGACCCCTCGAGAACCCGGGAATGAGTGGGCCCAGGGCCGAGGCAGCGGGGGGGGTGACTGCAGAAGGGGTAATCCCCCGGAACCGCTGTTACGAGTGCGGTCAGGAGGGGCACTTCAAGCGGGAATGCCCCTTCATGGATTGCTCCTTCGGGCAGGGCGTACCCTCGGGGGTGCCCCCTTTACCCGGTCAAGGAGCTACAGTAACCACCCAGATACTAGTGGAGGGGGTACCAGTCCAGGTGCTGGTGGACTCGGGTTGCGGACAGACGATGGTCCGTACGGAATTGGTCTCGAGCCCCGAGCCCGCCGGGTCCACAGTTTGGGTGCGTTGCATCCACGGAGGAAGGCATCTGCCAGGTGGCCTTAGCTCCGCAACTGGCCTACCCAGTGGTCCTCGGAAGGGATTGGCCCGGCTTCCGACGCATTTTGCAGACCTGGAACCAACCAGACCCCGAGAATCGAGAGGAGGGGCTGGTGGCAGCGGAGACTGAGCCAGATTGGGTCACGGACCACAACTTCCTAGAGGAACAGAAGAACGATCTGTCCCTAGTACGAGCCTGGGAGCAGACCAGAGGAAGTGAAGAAGTCGAGACCCCGAATCAACAGGGGCCACACTTTGAGTTACGGGGGGACCGCCTATACTGCGTGACCCGGGAGACCGAAGGGCAGGGGGTGGTCTGGCAGCTACTGGTACCGGCCCGCTACCGAAATAAGGTGCTAGAACTGGCCCACGCGAACCCGTGGGCAGGGCATTTAGGTCGGGAAAAGACCCTGCAGCAGCTTACGCCGCGGTTTTTCTGGCCAGGGATATACAAAGCCGTCCAGGACTTTTGTGACTCATGCCCCACCTGCCAACGGACCCGTTTACAGCTCTGCCCTAAGGCCCCTTTGGTACCCCTCCCGGTGATAGGCGTTCCCTTCGATAGGGTTGGCCTGGACTTGGTGGGACCGGTGGAAAAATCTAAAGCCGGGTTCCAATATATCATGGTCCTGGTGGATTATGCGACCCGTTACCCAGAAGCGGTGCCCCTGAGAAACACCACCGCAGCAACGATAGCGAGGGAGCTAGTCAAGATATTCGCCCGGGTGGGGATCCCAAAAGAGATCTTAACGTCCCAATTAATCCGAGAATTATTCAAGTTGTTACGGGTCAAGACCCTGCGGACCTCTGTCTACCACCCCCAGATGGACGGGGTGGTAGAAAGATTCAACCGAACGTTAAAGGAGATGTTAAGGCAATTCTTAGATGAGGAGCCCCGGGATTGGGATAAGGCCGTACCGGCTCTGCTGTTCGCCATAAGAGAAGTGCTGCAGGCCTCCACCGGGTTCTCCCCTTTTGAACTGCTGTACGGAAGGCAGCCCCGCGGCATCCTAGACCTCATCAAGGAGACATGCGAAGAGCAGGAGCCCCGCGTACAGGGGACCGTAAGCTATATCTTAAAGTTGAGGGAACGGCTAAAGCGGCTCAGCGACTTTGCGAAAAGAAATTTACAGCAAGCCCAAGACCGTCAGGCCTTCTACTATAACCGGGGCACCAAAATGAGGGAATTCGAAGCCGGGGATCAGTCCTCCTCCTGTTGCCGATAAGGGAGTCAAAATTACTGGCACAGTGGCAAGGACCCTTTGAAATAATACAAAGGGTGGGGCCTGTAGATTACAAAGTGCGGCTAGAGGGAAAGAGGGCCAGGTCGCAAATATACCACGTAAACCTCCTGAAGAAGTGGAAACCCCACGAGGCCCTCATGATAGTACCGGAGCTGGAGGAACCAGAAGTGGGCCCCTGGACCGGTGAGATGGAGGGTCCCGCACCCCTAGCTATGGGGGCCGAACTAACGACAGCCCAGCGCCAGGAAGTGGGAGTGATCGCCCAGGAATACGCCACCACCCTCTCCAAGACGCCAGGAAGGACCCGAGCTATTTACCACCACATCTTGACAACCCCCGGAAAGAAAGTATGTGACGCGGTAAGACCCCTACCCCGGAAGATGTGGGACACCGTCAGGAAAGAAGTCCAGGAAATGTTGCACCTGGGAGTGATCAAGGAATCCCGGAGTGGAAAGAGGAGTGCAATTGTACTGATACCAAAACCAGATGGGTCACTCCGGTTTTGCGTGGATTTTCGGAAGATAAATGCGATATCCCGGTTTGATGCGTACCCCATGCCCAGAGTGGACAAGCTGCTAGATCGATTGGGACAGGCCCAATACATATCGACCCTGGATTTAACAAAAGGGTATTGGCAGATCCCTCTTACGCCGGCTTCCAAAGAAAAAAACGCCTTCTCCACTCCGTTTGGTTTGTTCCAATTTAAGACAATGCCGTTCGGCTTGCCCGGGGCCGCAGCAGCATTCCAGAGGTTGATGAACTGAGTCTTACAGGAACACCAGGGATACGCTGTGGCTTATATTGACGACATCGTCATCTACAGCCAAAACTGGGCGGAGCACGTACGACACCTATGAGCGGTGTTAGAGACCTTAAGGGATGCTGGCCTCACAGCCAACCCAACCAAATGCCACATAGGCCAACGCGAGGTAACATATTTGGGTTATACAGTGGGGAGGGGGAAGCTGAGACCCCTGACGGATAAGATATAAGCCCTAGCCGAATACCGCTTTCCAACGACCAAAAAGCAAGTGCGGCAGTTCTTAGGCTTAGCGGGCTATTACCGGAGATTTATCCCCCATTTCGCAACCATAGCAGCCTCCCTCACGGACCTGACACGGGACAACCAACCAAAAAGGTTCGTGAAGTCAGCGGAGGAAGAAAAAGCCTTTAACAAGTTAAGGACCACATTGATGGGGGCACCGGTGCTGAGGCAACCGGACTTCTCAAAGGAATTTGTAGTACAGGCTGACGCCTCCGCAGTAGGATTAGGGGCCGTCCCGGCCCAAGAGATAGACGGGGAAGAACACCCAATATTATACTTAAGCCGAAAATTGTTCCCCCGAGAGAGGGCATACGCCACAATTGAAAAGGAGGCCCTAGCAGTAAAATGGGCAGTCGAGTCCCTTCGTTATTACTTGTTCGGGAGCTCTTTCAAGCTAGTAACCGACCACGCCCCCCTAAAGTGGTTGCAGTCCTTGAAAGAGGTAAACTCGCAAATAATGAGGTGGTATTTGGCCTTACAACCCTACAGTTTTGAAGTGGTGCACCGACCAGGATGGAAACATAACAATGCAGACTTTTTTTCAAGGACTGACAAGTGAGGAAGCTACGGAGAAGGGAAAGAGGCAAGAAACTCAAGGGGGGGGTTTGACGGGGCAGCGGGGACTGCCAAGGCTAGCCCCGCACTCGGGCGCCGGACGTCCCGGGCGCCGCGAGACCCGAGCGGCTTTGCCGAGCTTGTTCGGCGGCGGCCGCCGGCGCAGGCATGGGAGGCTCTCCAGTGGGCACGCCGGGGGAGGGGCGGAAGGACCGGTGAGCGCATGCGCCGGCATCCCGGGAAAGGGGCGCTGGTTTCAAAAGGGAGCTCCCAGCTGGGAGAAAGGGGGAGAGGGACCGGGACCGAGAGACCGTGGGAGGTAGCCGCCCCGGACCAGCCGGGACGGGAACCGGGACCGCAGGACATAGCCACCCTGGACCCGCCAGGACAAGACCGGACCCAACGGCGTGGTGGATACGGTATTGGGGGAGCGGCCTGCCAGGACTGGGTGAGGATAACCGCAGGACCTGGCAGGGAGGACTGGTGGACAGCCCGAGAGGAGGAAGCAGCCCAGGATGGGACCAAGGAGGACCTGGGGACCGGTGAGTTGCGGCAGTAGCCTCCCCCGGTCGAGCAGGACGTCAGAGATGCCTGTTCTTAGGGTCCTGGGCTGGGACCTGGAGAGAGGGAGGGCCCAGGTCCCCCTCCACTCGCGGCCAGCGCCAGAGTGGCGACGCAGACTTCAAAAGCGGGAAAGACTCGGTGGCCCCCGGAAGGGAGGACCTAGACGGGAGGTCCAACCCCAGCGCGGGGGAAGGACTCTTGACACCGGGCGATCCAGAGATGTGATTAGTCCTCTTTATTCGGCTCTGGTGAGGCCACATCTGGAGTATTGTGTCCAGTTCTGAGCCCCCAATTACAGGAAGGATGTGGATGCATTGGAGAGGGTCCAGTGGAGGGCAACCAAAATGATTAGGGGGCTGGAGCATATGACCTACGAGGAGAGGATGAGGGAGTTGGGTCTAGTGTGCATAAGAGAAGAGTGAGGGGGGATTTGATAGCAGCCTTCAACTTCCTGAAGGGAGGTTCCAAAGAGGCTGGAGAAAGGCTGTTCACAGTAGTGATGGATGGCAGAACAAGAAACAGTGGTCTCAAGTTGCGGAGGGAGAGGTCCAGGTTGGATATTAGGAAAAACTATTTCACTAGGAGAGTGGTGAAGCACTGGAATGGGTTACCTAGGGAAGTAGTGGAGTCTCCATCCCTAGAGGTGTTTAAGTCCTGGCTTGACAAAGCCCTGGCTGGGTTGATTTAATTGGGATTGGTCCTGCCTTGGTGGCCTTCTAAGGTCTCTTCCAGCTCTATGATTCTATGAGTACAGGGAAAAAAGGCATGGATCCAGCAGAGTCCTTGATGGAGAGAGGCAAGTTGGATTGGCTGGACTCCTGCACTTTAATAGAGTGCTCACTGAGGACACTTAGACTTAAAGCCAGAAGGGAGTATCATGATCATCTAGTCTTACTGACTGCACACTGCAGGCCACAGAACCTTCCACTTCTGCAATGGACCCTAACTTCTGTCTGAGTTACTGTAGTCCTCACATCATGATTTAAAGACTTAGAGTTACAGAGAATCCACCATTTACTCTACTTTATACCTGAAAGTAACACTGCAGAGGAAGGTGAAAAACTCCCAAGATCTCTGCCCTTCCTCCTTCTCCTTCAAGAGATGTTCCCATGGATGGCCCACGTCTGGTCTTGGACCTGTCCTGGCTCCTGGATTGGAGATTTTCAAGCAGTCCCTGCACAGGCCGTGCATGCGCAGCACACCGTTTGGAACAGCACATGTGCAATCCAAGCCCTCCAGTTCCTTTTCAACTGTCCTTGGCCTGAGACAGAGCTCTGCAGTTCTCTGCACTCTTCAAACACTAGATTGTTCTTCAGTTAGTTTGTTAGATTGTTCTTGTTCTTCTTGTTATTATTAGTCTGAGTACGTTAGTAGTTAGTTTATTTTTTTTTCTTTTATCAAAATGACTGGTTTTTCAGGCTTCAAGAGGTAATGTCGGTTTCTGACGGATATTCTCAATGTGTCAGATGCCTCAGTGAAGATCATTCGCCTCAGGCCTACCCTCACTGTGCCAAACTTAAGGCCAGGGCTTCCAGGGATGGAGACTTTTGCCTGAAGATGATTCTTTTAGAAAAGAATCCGCACCCTGCGTCTGACCCAGGATCACAACCTAGGGTGGTACAATCACCCTCAGGTTCTCCTCATGGGAAAAAGGTGCCTAAAAAGAGGAGCTCCTCAGATCCTCACGGGGATCTTTCTGCTAAGAAATGGTCCCCCACAAGACCAATGGCACAGAGGTCTTCATGCATCATGGGGGGACTTGTGAGCCCCGAGGATCATAGCATGGCTTGTAATAATGCACTGGAGGATTATGGTGCGGAAAGAGGCTTGTATGCCTTCCTCCTATGACACCCCTGGTACCTCAGGTACCATGGTACCACTTGCTGGCTCAGGTACTGATCCCAAAGAGTCTAAACAGTTGGCGCCATCAAAGGCCTCGGCACCAACAACCACATCGGTACCATTGTCAGCACCATTACGGATACCATCGGTACTGATGAGAACTATGGCACTGATGAAGCTGACAGCACCGATACATCCTACGGCACCGATGGCACCAACGGCACCCATGAAATCGTTGGCACTGATCATATCTTCAGTGTCCACAGCTTACCAACACACTCTGCCTTCTGCACTGACCACTCCATCAGCACAGTACATGCCAACTTTGGGAGACACTGGCACCGATACTTGCAGCACTGTTGCCTTATATGCGGCATGCAGACCTGGCAGTAACATCTGCTCCTTAGTCGCCACTCTTCAGTACTGACATATTGCCCAGACCCACGCCGTCACAAGCGGTATCCCCAGCACCATCACATTTCTCCAGTGATGATGAGGAGGGCATACAAGCCTCTTTCTCTCTGCACCATAGTCCTCCAGTGTGCTACTACAAGACATGCTATGATCCTCGGGGCTTCTAAGTCCCCTTATGGTACATATACCCCCTTCCCCCGTACCACATCCAGCACAGTGGCCATATTGGAGCTCGTGGAGTTCCTACAGGAGGCATCACAGTGTGCAACCCAGCCCTTATAAGCAGGGCAGTTTCTACACACCATGCACAACTTCATCTGTGCAGCAGTCTCAGCTCCCAGAGGAGCATGAGGTGCAAGCTCCAGGGGAATCATCTCCTAATGCCTCACCTCTAGCCTTCACTGGATGAAGCTGTAATGCTTCCGCCACCTTCAGTGGTTGCTGATTTTGCGCATTTTCATGAGCTCTTTAAGCACGTAGCAGCAGAGCTTAAAATTGCTCTGGGGGAAGTGTCCGAGCTTCAGAACGAGCTCACGGATATCCTCCAGGCATCATCATCAATCAAAATAGCTCTTCTGATCAATCCAGCTATTTTGAATCCTGCCAATACCATCTGGCCAATCCCTGCTTCTATACCACTAATGTACAAAGGGCAGACAAGAAATATGTACACGCTAAGGGTTCAGAGTTCCTTTTTACTCACCACACAATGAATTCCTTAGTGGTGGAAGCCACATGCCAATGCATGAAGCAATGACATTTCCGGATAAGGACAGTGAGAGGCTTGACCTCTTTGATTGCAAAGACTACACATCCTCAACACTACCGGTCAGGATTTTGAATTATTCAGCTTTACTAGACAAATATGATCTTAAGAATTATGCCAAACTAATGGACTTTGCAGAGGACATTCCAGAGATAAAGAGACCACAATTTAGAGCCATTGTGGCTGAGGGACAGATCATTTCCGCCACTGCTCTCCAAGCTGTGTTGGATGCTGCGGATACAGCCGCCAGGACCACTGCAATGGTCATTGTTATGTGCTGGGCCTCCAAGTTCTCCCCAGCCACGTTCCCTTGGGAGATCCAGTCTACTGTGGAGAAGCTGCCCTTTGATGGTGACCAACTGTTCTCTAGCAAAACTAATGAGGTGCTCAATACCATGAAGGACTCACACACCATCCTTTGCACTATAGGCATCCACACACCTGCCAATAGATGTCGGCAGTACCATTATCAACGATAACCAGGCCAGGAATAGAACCCGCCCTCAAAGATGCAGGCAACCTTCAGGCTCAGTGTCACAACCACCATCTGCCAGGAAGCAAACTGAGGCCTTGGCCAAGCTCCTGGAAACCCCCCCAGTATTTTCAATGCTATTTGTGACCATACGTACATTTCAAAACTGTCTCCGCCCATTTTACCATCAGTGGGTCACTATCACTTCAGACAGATGGGTGCTTGATATCATCCTCTCGGGCTACTCTATCCCTTTCCTCTTCAGGGATCTCGAAGAACTCCAGTTACTGCATGAGGTGTGTAAACTTCGTATCTGATCTAGGAAAAAAAATTCTTTCTGACCCCAAATATGGCGATCAGTTAGACTTTGAGCATGTGGGCAAGGCCCACCAGCCAGATACCTGGGAAAGAATTCTCAGTAATAACTCAGAGCTCTCCCTATCTAGTGCCCCATCAGCAGCCATAGGAGATATTTGCTGCTAGCAGTTACTGGTTGGCTACATGCCATTGTACACAGTCTCATCATATCATCCTCTCCATAAACCTGTCATGTTCAGTCTTGAAGCCCTTCTCTGCACCTATTGCCGTTTGAATTCATCCTTCTTAAATGTGAGAGACCAGAATTACCCACTGTTTTCCAGATGAGTTCTCACCAGTGCCTTGTATAATGATACTAACACTTCCCTGTATCTGCTGGAAATAACTTGCCTGTTACAACCTTGGACTGCATTAACCATCCTGCAATCAACCAATACACACAGGTCTGTTCCCTCCTCTGTCACTTCCAACTGCTAATTCCCCAATTTATAAATACTTATTAGTCCTTAAGTGCATGAGTTTGCACTTTGCACTATTAAATTTAATCTAATTTCTATTACTCCAGTTTACAAGGCCCTCCAGATCATCATCTGTGATATTCAGGTCCTCCTCTATATTGGCAATACCTCCCCTTGCAGCAAATTTTATTAGCACATGTCCACTTTCTATGACAAGATCACTAATAAAAATGTGAAATAAGTTTGATCTCCCAAACCAATCCCTGAGAAACGCCATTAGTTTAGTAATCTTCCTCCAACTTGCTAGTTCACCTTTCAGTATGACACATTAGTGTTCCCTGTGACGGTTCCCGCCCCTCTTTACAAAAGTGACTTATGGATACAAATATGTATAATTTGAAGATGTTTTGGACAAAATACTTTATGTAACCTATCAATTTCAATGTCTCAGTCTGCTGGATCTATATAGCTTACTTTGGTGTATGTGTCATTCTTGTATGTAAAGTTAGAAATATGGAGTATGAAATGTATGGTTTTAAATGTGCAAATGAAAGCCATCAAAGGTGTTTCCCTCAATGTCTGGTTGTTCACCTGTAAACAGCCTCCTTTGTCCTTTAAGTCTTAGCAGGTGTTGGTCTTAGGAACACAAGTGACCTAACCAGTAGGGTCTGACCAGGTAATTTTCCATGGTAGGGTGGACTGTAGAGACAAAGAATTCCCACCCAAAAGGAAGGCCATTTAAGATGCAAAGTTTTCAGGGCCCTAGCCTTTGGCTGGCATGTCACGCCCAAGAGAATGAACCAGAGACCCCCAGGGAAAAAAGATCTTCCTTGGAATGGAGGTTTAGCTGGAACAAGAACAGTTTTGTAAGTTTATACTGAGGTTTTAGTGTGTTAGACCTAGCTGTGTGTTTTCTGTTATTTTAAAAATGTCATCTACTTTACTCTGCTTGTTTTCGCTTCCATCTACTTAAATCCTATTGCTTGTACTTAGTACGGTCACTTTCATTGACTGTCAAGCCCAGTGTAAATAATTGTTACCTGGGGGAGCAATCAGTGTAGGCATCCTCCTTCCATTGCTAAAGGCGGCTCACCTGAATAATTTATTTGGGGTTCCAATCCCATTTGGGAAGTGGATTCCCTGGAGCTGAGCCCGAAACTACATTCTCCTCAGACCTGAAGAGTTTCAGTGTCTGTATTGCTCTTTGCGAGGGCAGTGATCTCAGCTCAGAGCCTGTGCTGGGTGGGACCAGGAGATCTAGCCAAGAACAACAGGGTGGTGAAAAGCCCCAGAGAGCAAGGAGGCAAGTGCCAGTGGCTTTGTCAGCACACCAGGAAGCACCCCCAAGGGGTTTTCTGTGACTGCCTCTGTCACGTCCTTTTTAATCAGTTCCTTATCCACCTTTCAGTTTTCGTATCAATTCCCATCATCTTCAATTTAAGGCATTATAACAAATACCTTACTGAAATCTAGGGAGCACTGCATTTCCTTTGTCTAAAAAAATTGGTTATCTTCTCAAAGTATTCTCACGCATCTTCCAAGTATTCCAAGTATCTTCTCAAAGAAAGATCAGGTTGGTCTGGACTCTGGCACAATCTACTTTTTAGTAAAAGCACATTATATTTTATCCCAATGTCTATATACCCCATGTCAAATTCTCAACCCAGGTGCAAATTCTCTTCATCCAGAAAGTTAACTAAATCTGGCACAGCTGTGACTGAGCCCCAACCTTCTTGAATGATTGACTTACTTCATACCCTGCTCTTTAAATGATCAGTCCATGCCTTAACTGTATTCATTTCTCAGGGAAATGTATTTAAAATGGCTTCAGGGATTGGCATGAAACACACAAAGAGATTTGTCTTTGGGCCAAATGACAAGAGTTTAATTTCTTGAGCTCTTTACCTTTTTGACCAAAGGTCGAGTGGAAAACTGATACAGTGAGGGGACAATACATCACCTATTGGATCAAAACAGGTGTGTAATACAGACACATTAAAATCCTAGTACAAATTATGTTTTTAGCAGGCTTGCAAAAAAGCTACTTCAAGGTAACACAGAGGCATTTTAAAAAGCCTTCAATTTTTCAATTTGAGCATTCTAAAGCAGTAAAATATTTTGGTCCAAATTTGTTCAGGGAAGTAATACTTTTGTCCTCCTCCCCTCTCCAGTCCAGATAAAGCAGAATTCATGAAAGATTGTGAAAGCTCATACTCCAGCTGGAAGTTCTCTGGTGATTTTCGAACCTGGGTCAAAATGTCCTTGGTGAAAACAAAAGAGGAAGATGGGAGTGAAACTGTGGAATTCAAACAGGAGGTAAGTAGTACTCTGTAACGGTTTTCTAAATGTGTCAGAACACAGCTCACTTTCATTCTGTACATGTTGCGAGAATCATTCCATATATACAGTGCTGCATTAGTAATCTTGTTTAATAGAGTTGCTTAGGGTAGCATGGCTTTGAAGATGTTTGATGAGATGCACAGTGGCAGATAAAATTGACTTGCATGTTTCATTAGTCCTTATGCCAGCTCACCAATGAGCAGCTTCATCACTTTCCCACATTTCATAAAACTATAACACAGCAAAGAATTTATATTGCCCTTATGGCTTTACTAGAATCAGAGAATCGTAGAGCTGGATGAGACCTCAGGTGGTCATCCAGTCCAGCCCCCTTCCCAAAGCAGGACCAGTCCCAAATAAATCATCCCAGCCAGGGCGTTGTCAAGCCAAGACTTAAAACCCTCTAGGGATGGACATTCCACCACCTCCCTAGGTAACCCATTCCAGTGCTTCACTACCTTCCTAGGGAAATAGTTTTTCCTAATATCCAACCTAGACCTCCCTCACTGTAACTTGAGACCATTGCTCCTTGTTCTGCCATCTGTCACTACTGAGAACAGCCTCTCTCCATCCTCTCTGGAACCCCCCTTCAGGAAGTTGAAGGCTGCTATCAAATCCCCCCTTACTCTTCTCTTCTGCAGACTAAACAGACCCAACTCCCTCAGCCTCTCCTCATAAGTCATATGCTCCAGCCCCCTAATCATTTTGGTTGCCCTCCGCTGGACCCTCTCCAATGCGTCCACATCCTTTCTATAGTGGGGGGCCCAGAACTGGACGCAGTACTCCAGATGTGGCCTCACCAGAGCCGAATAAAGGGGAATAATCACTTCTCTAGATCTGCTGGCAATGCTCCTCCTAATATGCCATTAGCCTTCTTAGCTACAAGGGCACACTGTTGACTTATGTCCATCTTCTCATCCACTTTAATCCCCAGGTGCTTTTCTGCTGAACTGCTACTTAGGACAGTTGGTCCCTAGCATGTAACAATGCTTGGGATTCTTCCATCCCAAGTGCCTGACTCTGCACTTGACCTTGTTGAACCTCATCAGATTTCTTTTGGCCCAATCCTCCAGTTTGTCTAGGTGGCCTGGAAAAACTTGCCTGAACAGAGAAGCCAAGACACTCAAGGATCAGAGTAATAATAAAGAAAGAGATGGTCTACACTAGAAATTAGACAGATTTAACTACATCCATTAAGGGTGTGAAGCTCACATCTCTGAGGCTATGTCTAGACTACAATGATTTATCGGAAAAAGGTATGCAAATTGCATTCCGCAGTTTGCTTACCTTTTTTTGATAGTTTTTTTTGGAAGAGGCTTTTCCGAAATTTGGCCCATCTACACTGGGCCAAATTTCAGAAAAACCTCCTGTGATGGGGCGGCGTCCTCCGCGGTCGCGCCCCGCACTCAAGCCACCCCCGGGGCCCGAACGGGGGAGTCCGCCGCGGGGCCGGAGGACGCCGTTCGCGGCGCGGCCAGGCCTCCCAGCGGGGAGGCAGCTGAAAGAGCTGGCAGAGTCCGCGACCGGCGCGCGTCGGCCGATGACGTCACAGGCGCACCCCCGCAAAGGGTGGGGCCGCCGCGCCATGGAGAGGCTGCAGAAGGGCAGGGCGGCGTCCCGGGGCCGGCGGGAAGTTTAAAAGGGGGGGCGGGAATGCTCCCGGGAGGAGAGGCGGCACAGGGTCGGGGCTCGCCAGGAGGCGGAACTGGTAGGCTGACCACCACAGAGGTCGGGATTAGGAGGACTGGGAGGCCCAGGAGTGGAGCCGGGGAAGAAGAGCCCAGGGCGGGCCAAACCCGAGAGCGGGGGGTTTGAGGTGACTACCCCCTCCGCTGAGCGAGGTCCGACGACCTCGCCTTAGGGCCCTGGGCTGTGGTTCGGAGTGAGGGCAGGCCCGGACTCCCTTCCCCTTGCCGGAAGCCAGACGCCTCTCCCGCCCAGCGATATAGGGAAGAGCGAATACCGGAGCCTGACGAAGAGGGGACCACAGACCCCGACACGGGGAGAGGACCCCTGAGGGTGAGGACAGGGGTTCAGTTTATGACACCTCCTCTTTCAGAAGAGTCCTTCTTCCTCATGGAATGAGGAAGACAGGGCTTCGGAAAGAGCACGTCTGCTCTTCCGCAAACAAACAAACAAAAAAGCAGAAGAGCAGAACTGTTCCCTGGATGCAGCAGAGTTTTTCTGGGATACCTCCGGTATCCAGGAAAAACCGCGTAGTGTCAACATATCCTGAGAGGCATTGTTAAGCTCTCCTAAGTCTCCTGGAGACAGCACTGGGTCTATGGAAGAACTGCCTTTCGAAGATGTGGATTACTTAATGCTGATGAGTAGAGCCTTAACAAATTCAATCCATTTTGGCCAATTTCACACTCATAGAATTTTAAAAATCAAATTGCATGATTTCAGCTATTTAAATCTGAAATGTCATGGTATTGTAATTGTGGGGGTCCTGACCCAAAAAGGAGTTGTCTGCGAATGGGGGGATCTCACAAGGTTATTATAGAGTAGATGGTGGTACCTGCTACCCTTATTTCTGGAGTTGCTGGTGGTGGTGGTGATGTGTTCAGAGCTGGGCAGCTGGAGAGCAGTGGCTGCTGGCCAGCAGCCCAGCTCTGAAGGCAGAGCCACCACCAGCAGTAGTATAGAAGTAAGGATGGCATAATGTAGTATTGCCACTTTTATTTTTGTGCTGCTGCCTATAGAGTTGGGCCCTCAGGCAGCAGCCACCACTCTGGCCACCAGCTCTGAAGGCAGCAGCTCAGAAGTAAGGGTGACACGGTGTGGCATTACTTACCACTTACTGCTGCTGATGGGGCATGCCCTCAGATCTGGGTGCCTGGCCAATAGCCACTGCTCTCTGGCCACCTAGCTCTGAAGGCAGCACAGGAATAAGTGGCAATACCATGACACCGCCTCCCCTTCCCCCTGCTAAAAAAAAACCTTGCAACCTCCCTATAATTCCCCTTTTGAGAATTGCTGTTCTCCTCTGTGAAATCTGTATAGTACAGGGTAAAAGCACACAAAAGACCAGATTTTACAGTCCAGGATGTGTTTTTCATGGCTGTGAATTTGGTAGGACTCTACCAATTAGAGAACCCCTCACGTCTGTGTAGATCACTTTCACCAGGGTTAGCCCCTCCTGGGCTGCTGCCACTTTATTTACCTACACCTCCACAGGTACGGGTGATCACAGCTCCCATTGGCCAGAAACAGTGATCTGTAGTAAATGGGAGCTCTGATACCCTCTTACCATTGGAGGCACAGGTAAATACGGTGGTTGGGGGGACGGGCCACGAGGGCTAACCTTGGCAGACCCACATCCAGTCCATGGACCAGTATTTGCCCACCCCTGCTGGAGACAGTTCCAATACAGAAGCGTTACAGTGGTGCTGTAACATTTTAAATATAGATAAGCCCTAACTTGTCTCATTCCCTATGTTGTTTGGAAGGAGGCATATGCAAAATCAGTTAGAACTGCAGCTGCCTTGTATGAAAACTTATATGAAAACTGCCTTCTATGCAACTGCCAGCTGTGACTGGCAGGTGAAGCATTTCTTTGCTAAGAGCAGGAGACTATAGACATTTGGTTTTAGAAGAGCATGTGTGTTAACTTGTTGCATAATTGGAAAGAGAAATATTCACTGGGACATGCTCTGTTTTCCTCTTTGGAGGACATGTCTTTCAGTTCACAAACTCAGCTCCTATGTGCAGAAGCAACATGGGGGCACTTGCAAAGCTCCAAAGCAGTGATGTCAGAAAAAGAGTATCCTACAGGAGAGGAATTCCAAAGCCAGAATGTAGTAAGAGTTTTAAAAAAAAAAGTTGAGCAATATCCCCATAAATGGGATAAAATTCAGAGTTAACCAGAAAAAGCATTTTTAGAAATCTGTTCAATATGTAAAAGCAAATCATGGGTTTACAGGAAAGATGGTGTGGGTCTTGAGGATTAAACTGAGCTTCCTAGTGGTACACCCTTATACTGAAGGATGAGTTAAGTTTAAGTCTGGCTATGAGGTAATGAGAAACAAGACTTATTGACATTGAAAACACTTTAGGTCAGTGCAAAGTAGACCTTGCTACAGCTTATACTGAGATTCTAGAGAAATCCAGATACTGACTAAATTGTGATCAAGTCATTCAGTGACAGTATTTCCCTTGCTTGAGAGCGCTGCTGGATAAGTTTGTTCCCTTACTAACAATAGTACCTGAAATCAGAATGATCTACCATGAAGCTCTTTTTACCTTGTAATCCTCCAGAATCTGATCTTTCAGCATCTTGAATTTTTGCAAGAGAACAACAAAGCCTTATTGGAGGTGGAGTCAACTTGACTTTTAATGACCATCCACTGAGCTTGAATCAAGGAATTCTTTTCCATGTGAACCCTTGGAGGGACAGCAAATCCTTGAGATGATTTACACTGACTCCTTGAAATGAGCTTTTTTCCATCTAAATAAGGAGATTTATGCCACTGTTCTGAGCCCGCCCTGCCAAAGACTTTGCGGGGCCCAAGGCAGCACACTGTGGTTGGCTGAGCTGCATGGCTGCACAGCTCCCAGTCAGGGCAGCGAGTGAGCAGGTGGGTGGGTGGGGCCGGGAGCTGGGCAGCGTGGGGCCCTGAATGCACGGGGCCGTGGGGCTCAAGGCAACTGCCTCATTCGCCTTGCTCAAAGGCCAGGCCTGGTTCTGAGGGCTCCTGATACAATTGTATATTCTTCTAATACTGCTCTCATTACTGTATTCTGTCCCATGGGACTGGTACGCCCCATGCAACGAAGAATGTAGCATTTCAGCTTAGTAATGTTTTTATATACATGCTCCTATGGTGTTAACGCAAGGAGAATGTTTCAAAGGTTAGGTTTGTGATTGTGGAGTTAATTCCAGTTTCATACTGGCATCTGAGAAAGTTCTGTGTCTTGCACAGGCAACATTTAGCCTGAGCAGCAGAGTTGCTAACCACAGTTGTTATAGTGGTGCTTTAAGGCAAACTTTTAGATATCCTTGGTCCAGGCCATGGATTGAGACCTGGATTCAGAATTTTATTGGGAGGTAGTATAAGGAACAAAGGACAGGTCTTATGTGCTCATGGTAGCCATGTTGGGAGGAGACACACTAACGTGCCTTTTGTTCTGGTTGGAGATCACTAAAAACAGATGTCTTCTTGCTCAAGTATATTGCATTGCTGTAGTCCATAACTAAGAGTAAGTCAGCTGCCAGGGTGGGGTTATGTCTCTTAGCCAACTTCAGATGATATAAAACATTATTTGTGGATGTTGCTCTCTGAGAGGTTAGCATCAGCATAGAACCCAAGAGCAATCTTAAACTGCAGACTAAATTGACTTTAGTATGTACTTTCAATCAAAGGAAACTACAAACTTCCGGAAAAAATTTCCTCTGCCTTGCAACCTAGCCTTTGTCTTGCTCAATCAGATTCAACCAGATATTGAGGGGTATATAATGATGTGTCATCTGCATAGTGTTAACAGTTTTTAATTTTTTGAAGTCTTCCATTGAGATGCTTGAGCCTATAAAGTGCACCAATTAGCAATGAAATCACAGATAAAAAAATCTGTCTGTGATAAGAATTCCTCTAGTCCAAATGTCTTGTAGTCTCTGATCATCAGTGTTAGCAGAACTCTAGCCATTACTATTTATACAAATATAAAGTAGTTGGATTTTTGAGCTCACAAGCATGTGCTTTGAAATGTGCGTAAGTTAAACAGCTGAGGCATAATTACATTTGCCCTAGTTTGATGGTAAAAGATAAATCACATGCCTTTTCACTTTGTTGGACTAGATATAGTACATTTAGCCTTTCAGAAAGTCAAATGTTAATTTAGAAAATGACATGCCAGAACAAGTGAGCCAGATAGTAGGGAAAATTCATAGTCAATTTTGGAACTAGTCATCTTTTTTAGGTTGTATTTACTTTCTTCCATATCTTTGACTTAGATTTCTACTGTACTACTCCTTTCCTGTCATACAGATTTCTTGAATGAAAGTAGCTGAGTTGGAACTACATTTCTATATTGGACAGGCAATTACAGTGGACTGGGATGAGTACTTGTCTCTAGCCTGTAGCAAAATTTTATGGTAAACTTTTTTGTGGTTAACCTCCATACAGTTTAAACATCTACCTATTGTACTCTGTAACTCAGACTGTACACAATGTAGTTATTAGTGAGGTATAGGCTATGATTATTTTTCTCATCCTCAGTATATTTCTGAAGAAAAAATTAAGATATAAGCTATTTTTATTAATTACCTTTTTCATAGTAGTGCTGAATTTTAATAACGGAAAATTCCTATCACCTACATCTGGCTCTAGATATTTTTAAAATTTTACTGTATTTGACAGTAAAAGAACAACCCCTAATAGTGTTTATGATGCACAAACCCATTTGTATTACATTAGTATTTTATGTATATGTCAAGTAGAGATGCAAAAATTCCATTTAATTAGTTAAACAGAGGCTTGTAGGTTGTAACAGATCAGTTTCCATCTGTCGCTATTTGGTTTAGGTAATATAGGTCACCTTATCTATCTATGGGCTTGTCTTCACTATCAGCCGGATGGACATGACAGCGATTGGTCCAGCAGGAGTCAATTTATCATGTCTAATGTAGATGAAATAAATTGACTGCCAATCTCTCTTCTGTTGACTCTGGTACTCCACCTCAATGAGAAGCACAAGGGGACTTGATGGGAGAGCATCTCCTGTCGATGCACCCTTGCAAGACACTGCAGTAAGCAGATCTAAATACATTTGCTTCGGCTATGCTATTCAGACAGCTGAAGTTATGTAACTTAGCCTACCACTAAAGATCTGTTCCTTCGGATAAACCAAAATTGTACACATTTTGGGAGAATCAGGGTATTCAGACAGAGATGTGTGATTTGCCTTGAGCTTTGAAAATGACTAAGGGTAAAGTATGGTTGTGTTTAATTATAATGTTTCTTGACGCTTTTGGAACAAACTCAGCTTTTCTTATTTCTCACAGATAAAGTAGCCTCATTTTTTTTTAATTAAGTAGAAGAGAAGAGGTAGATTAGATTGAAATTGAACCAGCTATAGGAACCTTACTTTTCTATTTGTACAATACCTAACAACTAAACTAGACCAATACTTGCTTCTAGTCCCCATTTAGTGTAATAGCAGAGTGGACTTTTGATGCAAGAACTGAAATAAACTGCCTTTTTTTTTCTTTTCTCCAGACTAGTGTGGTTAACTACATTGACCAGAGGCATAAGCCAGCAAGTGACCAGTTGTTTTTTGTGGTATTTGAATGGAAAGATCCTTTTATACAGAAAGTTCAAGATGTACGTAAATTCTTGTCTTTCAGACTCTTGCATGATTTAATTTAAAACTAAGAAATTCAGCATACAGTGCTCAGAAAAAGTTGGAGGAAGGCTAAAATTACCTAGTGACTGAGTTGAAATTCTCCCAGTTCTCTCAAACTCATCTAAATGTTGCTGAGGTCAAGATCATCTTCTGCCTCTCCTTGATTTGATAATTTGCATAGTAATTACAGTAGTATGAGTGTGTGCACACACAACTAAATAGTGTAGACAAAATTTGCTTCTAAATCTGAACTTTTGTTTGTTTGAGAATAGCCAGGAAGAAAACACTGATCTCAAGAGAGATTTAGAAAGGATAAAAATACCAAATCAGGAAAATGCTTTTAGAGAGTAGGAGCTAATAATATATGAAATGTATAAGGCAAAAACAATTATAACTTGAAATTTAATTTTATAATACATTGAACATAGGTTTAGTATAAGAGGAGACAAAAATAATAGTTTAACTCTTTTGCAGATTGTCACTGCCAACCCGTGGAACATGATTGCTCTACTATGTGGTATTTTCTTGGCTCTGTTTAAAGCAACAGACTTTGCCAAACTAAGTGTTAAGTGGATGATCAAAATCTGCAAGAGGCACCTGAAGAGAAGAAGTCAAGCAATGAATCACATAAGCTGAGGACTAAACCACCTTGAAAACATTTTTAATACACTGGATAAAATTTCAACTGTAACAATGCAGCAGTTACATAAAGAGTTGTGTGCTTTAAGTAAATCTTCTACCTTTGCTGGAGTGTCAGTATAAATTAATTGAAATTTGAACAACCCCACTAAACACATGCCTTCCGGGAGGAAGACAAACATGCCACATTCTGTGCAGGTAACAGCAGACCTAGCACTATCCATACCTGCCTTCCTATGGAGAGATTCCTCAGATGTTTTTAAATGCCTCCCCACCAGGCCACAACACAGCCCCCCAAAAGCCACACTTTGCTGAGCTCCTCTTGGATGTTTTTCAAGGAAACTCCCCTGTAGGCTGCTGCCCTGTTCGCTGCTCTCTGCGTTTGCCCTGGCTGCCTTTTTTATAAGGCTGAGACTAGGCCCAGCTCAAAGCCTTGCCTCTGATGCAATAAACCCCTGAAGGCCCACCTAAGCTCAGGAAGTTTTGATTATAGTTTAGAGCTGTGGTCACTAACCGGTCGATCGTGAGGCCTCAACCAGTTGATCACGAGGTGTTCGGGCGCAGGGGAGATCGAGGCCCTGCTGGATCTCTGGGCTGACGAAGAGGCCCTCCATGACACCTGTGCCCGTTGGAGGACTGCGGACATCTTCCACCGCATGGCCCAGGCGCACTCCCACCAGGGCCATCCAGCCCGGACCCTCAAACAGATCCGGGCTAAAGTAAAGGAGCTGCGCCTGGGCTATGTCCAGGCCAGGGTGCAGGAGCCGACAGCTGCCCCCATTACCAGCGCCTCCATGCCATCCTGGGCAAGGTGGCACCCCAGGGACTCTTGGTGCCCGTGGACACCAGCAGGTGCCCCCCTGTCACCAGGCACAGCGAGGCGGGGGACGAGGCGGAGCTGCCCACCGGGTCAGAGGAGGATGAGGATGATTAGGGGAGCACCGTCACCTGCAGCTGGAAATGCTGTCAGGCAGCCTGGATGTCTCCCGTGCGTCGTCGGAGGCCAGGGAAGGATCCACTGGTGAGTGTTGCACTTTGCACTCACAAGGGTGGGGGGGCAGCCAGGTGCCCGGGGGGGAGGAGGAGGAAGTGTCACTCAGGCAGCGTGAGCTGCACGCTGTGTACCAGTATGCAGCATGTGCAACCATGTGCAGCCTGGTGACCGAGCGGCACGTGGCTGCGGCAGGCAGCTCCAGGGCACGCCTGGGACCGTGCTGCTCACACACATCCGGACCAGGGGGGAAGGGTGGATGCTGGCTGGAACCAGCCAGGGCCCCAGGGGCTCAGGCCAGAGCCCACACCTCCCGAAGGGTGCAGCACACAGATGGCACACTGTTCATGCCTGGCTGTGCGACACAGCCAGCTGCTCCTGGGAAAACCGCAGTGACACAGCCCTGTGAGCGTGGCCCCCACTGAGCCCCTCGCCTGCTCCCAGTGCCTTGGCTGGCCCCCCGAGGGAAGTCCCCACTGCGGCCACACATGTCCCTGGGCTACCGTGTGTGAGGGCTAGCGGGAGGGAGAGGGGGGAAGCGCTCGGGCCGGCCCTAGGGCCACCTGAGTTTTGCTGCAAGGGTGGTACACTCCCCAGTCACTCTCCTGGTTCCGTCCAGGAGACATCCCACGTGATGGGGATCTGAGAGCCCAGACCACGTCTGCCATATGTGCTCCCAGGCACTGTGTGGGGATTCATCTTGCTCCCTGTCAAACACCATTGATTAGCCCACAGCCTCCACCGGCAGGGAGTTCCACAGGTTAACACAACGCAAGCGCCCTCCTACCCCCCAAGGGGCCAGGATACAGACCGGTGGTTACAATACATGGAGGAGCACCCTACTCCAGGGGCGGTCCTGTATGCAAACAAACAACACAGAGGGGAGGGGGGGCAACGAGTGGGCCCAAGCCACAGTACTGTGGTGTCACCTGAGCTCAGGGCGGAGGGCATGGAGTGCGGGGACAGTGGCCAGACTGCCTGACTGACCCATCCTTTCCTCTGTTCCCTGCAGCAGGACCAAGCAGGAGCGAGGGCCCCTCTAGCCCTGTGGCAGTGGCAGCACCCCCAACCACCCAGGCACCAAGCCGGCGGGTCCGGCAGCGGGACCAACTCCTCTGGCAGCACATACAGGCCGTCAAGAGGATCGAGGCAGCCATCACACGACGGGTTGATGCTGACCTGGAGTGGCACCAGCAGGCCTGGAGGCGCTTCCAGGCTCAGTGTGACCGCATGTGTGATGCTGTCACCGCCCTCACTGCGCACATCGGGCACACTGTGCACAATGGGATGGCATAGCCCCATGCACCTGCCATCCCTCCCATGCAAATTCCTGCTCCCCCATGTCCCCTCCTGATGCACCCGATCCTGCCCACCTCCCCGAGCTGCCTGCCCCGATGCGGCCTGAATGCCATGCAGTTGTCCGCCCCCTCAGAGGCGGTCACAGGGGCCACCCCTCCCAGCAGTAACTCCCTCCTCCCCCTCCCAGTTCAGAACCCCCTCCCTCCTCCCATCCTACGTCCCCATTGCAAATAAAAAGTTCAATGCGTTATTTTCCACAAAAAACTGTGTTGTTTATTGGAAGGTAAAGGGAGGGGGGGGAGGGAAGGGTTGGGGATGGGAGGGAGATGTCAAGGGAGACAGAGGTGACCCTACTGTGGGGCCTGGGAGAACATCTCCGTCAGGGCCTCCCATATGTACACCCCATCACGGTGCGCTTGGCAGCTGTGCAGGGCTGTTCGAAGGCCTGGCCTTCGCCTGCCATCCATGCCGGGAGGAAGGCCTCCCCCTTCCGCTTCACGATGTTGTGGAGCACACAGCATGCAGCCACTACCTTGGGAACGTTCCGCTCACACATCTCAAGACAGGTGAGCAAACAACGAAACCAGGCTTTCAGACGACCAAAGGTGCACTCAACCTGGTTGCGGGCCTGGTTGAGGTGGTCGTTGAACCGTGCCCGGTTGTGGTCTGTCTGCCCCGTGTAGGGCCGCATCGACCAGGGCAGCAGGAGGTAGGCCACGTCCCCCACAATACATGTGGGCATGGGCACGTCCCCAACAGTAAATTCCTGCTGGGGGAAGAAAGTGCCCGCCTCCAGCCTGCAAAACAGGCCGGAGTGTCGTAGAATACGGGCGTTGTGTGCCCTGCTGGACCAGCCTGCATAAATGTCCGTGAAGCGGCCACGGTGGTCCATGAGGGCCTGGAGCACGATGGAGAAGTACCCCTTGCGGTTTATGAAATGGGCTGCTCGATGCTCCGGGGCACGGATGGGGATGTGTGTTGCATCCAGGGTTCCCCTGCAGTTGGGGAACCCCAGGGCAGCGAAGCTGGCCACCGTTGCGTCCATGTCCCGCAGGCGGATGACTCGCTGGAGCAGAACGTCATTGATGGAATGGACGACCTGCAGAAGGGTGCACAGAAACACAGGGGAACGCATCACATAAGGCAGGGTGAGTGCATGCTCCCTTGGGGGCTTCCCACGCCCCCGTGATGCCCTCTGTCCTCACACACACCAGGGCACCCTCGCCCCACGGGCCACACACACACACACACCCCCACCAGCAGGCCTGTGCAAGGGAGGGATGGCCCAAACCCCTGGGTGACAGGGCATTCCCCATCGCCCCAGCCTGGAGTCTTGCCTGCCCCTGGGCATGGAGTGCAGCACCCTCCTCCCCCCACCCCGCAGGACTTACCTGCATGATGACGGCACCAACGGTCGATCTGCTCACCCCGAACTCATGTACCACCAATCGGTAGCTGTCCGGGGTGGCCAGCTTCCAGATGGCAATGGCAACCCTCTTGTCCACGGGGATGGGTGCCTACAGCCAGGTGGTGGTTCTCTGGAGCGCAGGGGTGAGCCAGGCGCATAGCTCCAGGAATGTCTGCTTTTGCATCCAAAGTTCCAGAGCCATTGCTGGTCGTCCCATTGCCCCAGGACCAGCCAGTCCCACCAGACGGTACTGGTGTCCAGGGCCGGCTTTAGGAAGTGCGGGGCCCACACAACAAACCCACACACAAATATCACATCAGAAGTACAGAAGTAGATCTCATCAAAATGTATATCAATATAGTTGAACATTTTCCAAAAAAAAATGCTATCCTTTATTAGGCAAAATTTTACACAAAATTAAATCAGTTTTAAAGCTTTCCTCCTTAGCTGTAAGGCCCAGAAGTATAGAGAACTTTTTTTAAATGAAAGCTGAGATTCCTACATAATCAATTGACTCCAGGCCTTGAGAAAAACACCAAGGCTGCGTCTAGACTGGCATGATTTTCAGCAAATGCTTTTAACGGAAAAGTTTGTCCGTTAAAAGCATTTGCGGAAAAGAGCGTCTAGATTGGCACGGATGCTTTTGCGCAAAAGCACTTGTCCTTGTTGAACCTCATCAGATTTCTTGTGGCCCAATCCTCCAATTTGTCTAAGTCACTCTGGACCCTATCTCTGCCCTCAAGCGTATCTACCTCTCCCCCTAGCTTAGTCTCATCCGCAAACTTCCTGAGGGTGCAATCCATCCCCTCATCCAGGTCATTAATAAAGATATTGAACAAAACCGGTCCTAGAACCGAACCTTGGGGCACTCCGCTAGAAACCGACCGCCATCCTGACATCGAGCTGTTGATCACTACCCGCTGGGGACCTTCTAGCCATCTTTCTATCCATCTTACTGTCCATTTATCAATCCATTCCCTTAACTTGCTGGCAAGAATATTGTGGGAGACCGTATCAAAAGCCTTGCTAAAGTCAAGGTATATCCCATCCACTGACTTTCCCATGTCCACAGAGCCAGTTACCTCATCATATAAGCTAATCAGATTGGTCAGGCACGACTTGCCCTTTGTGAATCCATGCTGACTATTCCTAATCACTTTCCTCTCTTCCAAGTGCCTCAAAATGGATTCCTTAAGGATCCCTTCCATGATTTTTCCAGGAACTGAGGTAAGACTGACCGGCCTATAGTTCCCTAGAGCGTCCTTCTTCCCTTTTTTGAAGATGGGCACTACATTTGCCTTTTTCCAATCATCCGGGATTTCTCCCGATCTCCACGACTTTTCAAAGATAATGGCCAAAGGCTCCTCAATGACATTTGCCAACTCCCTCAGTACCCTCGGATGCATTAAGTCCGGACCCATGGATTTGTGTACGTTTAGCTTTTCTAAATAGTTCCTAACCTGTTCTTTCCCCACCAAGAGGTGTCCATCTTCATCCCATCTTGCGTCACTTAGCGCAGAAGTCCAGGAGCCGACCTTGTCCGTGAAGACAGAGGCAAAGAAAGCATTGAGTACTTCAGCTTTCCCCACATCATCTGTCACTAGGTTACCTCCTTCATCCAGTAGGGGCCGCACACCCTCTCTGATCAACTTCTTCTTGTTAACTTGCATGTAGAAACCTTTCTTGTTATCCTTCACATCCTTAGCCAGTCGCAATTCCATTTGCGCTTTCGCCTTCCTGATAACCCTCTGGCATTCTCGAGCTATACATTTAAACCCCTCCCTGGTTGTTTGTCCAAGTTTCCACTTTTTGTAAGCTTCCTTTTTGTGCTTAAGTTCACCAAGGATTTCCCCTGTAAGCTAATCCGGTCTCCTACCATGTTTGCCTCTCTTGCTACGCGTCGGGATGGTTTCTTTCTGTGCCTTCAATAAGGCTTCTTTAAAATACTGCCAGCTGTCCTGGACTCCTTTCCCCTTCATGTTAGCATCCCAGGGATTCTGCCCATCAGATCTCTGAGGAGTCAAAATCTGCTTTTTTGAAGTCCAAGGTATGTATTTTACTTCTCTCTTTTCTTCCTTTGGTCAGGATCCTGAAATCTACCATCTCATGATCACTGCTTCCCAGGTTGTCACCCACCTCCACTTCCCCTATTAGTTCCTCCCTGTTTGTGAGCAGAAAGTCAAGCTGCGCACGGCCTCTGGTCGGATCCTTCAGCACTTGTGTCAAGAAGCTATCCCTAACATTCTCAAAAAACTTCCTGGATTGCCTGTGTACTGCCGTATTGGTTTCCCAAGAGATGTCAGGGTGATTAAAGTCCCCCACAAGAACCAGGGCCTGCGATCTGAAAGCTTCTGTCAGTTGTCCGAAGAAAGCCTCATCTACCTCATCCACCTGATTTGGTGGCCTGTAGCAGACACCAACCACAACATCACTGCTGTTGTTTGCTCCTTTAAACTTAATCCATAGACTCTCAACAGCATATTCACAAAGCACCTATAATTTTGATCCGTGCATTTATTGGATAGTGAAAGAGAAAGGAGGAGAATTAGTGTAGATAAATGTTCAAATGTGTGATACGGTCTCCCACAATATTCTTGCCAGCAAGTTAAGGGAATGTGGATTGGATAAATGGAAGGTAAGATGGATAGAAAGATGGCTAGAAGGCCGGGCCCAGCGGGTAGTGATCAACGGCTTGATGTCAGGATGGCGGTCGGTTTCTAGCGGAGTGCCCCAAGGTTCGGTTCTAGGACCGGTTTTGTTCAATATCTTTATTAATGACCTGGATGAGGGGATGGATTGCACCCTCAGCAAGTTTGCGGATGAGACTAAGCAAGGGGGAGAGGTAGATACGCTTGAGGGCAGAGATAGGGTCCAGAGTGACTTAGACAAACTGGAGGATTGGGCCACAAGAAATCTGATGAGGTTCAACAAGGACAAGTGCCGAGTCCTGCACTTGGGACGGACGAATCCCAAGCATAGTTACAAGCTGGGGACCAACCAGTTAAGTAGTAGTTCTGCAGAAAAGGACCTGGGGGTTACAGTGGATGAGAAGCTGGATATGAGTCAACAGTGTGCCCTCGTAGCCAAGAAGGCTAATGGCATATTAGGGTGCATTAGGAGGAGTATTGCCAGCAGATCTAGAGAAGTGATTATTCCCTTTATTCGGCTTTGGTGAGGCCACATCTGGAGTATTGTGTCCAGTTCTGGGCCCCCACTACAAAAAGGATGTGGACGCATTGGAGAGGGTCCAGCGGAGGGCAACCAAAATGATTAGGGGGCTGGAGCATATGACTTATGCGGAGAGGCTGAGGGAGTTGGGTCTGTTTAGTCTGCAGAGGCGAAGAAGAGTGAGGGGGATTTGATGGCAGCCTCAACTTCCTGCAGGGGAGTTCCAAAGAGGATGGAGAGAGGCTGTTCTCAGTAGTGACAGATGGCAGAACAAGGAGCAATGGTCTCAAGTTGTGGTGGGAGAGGTCCAGGTTGGATATTAGGAAAAACTATTTCCCTAGGAAGGTGAAGCACTGGAATGGGTTGCCTAGGGAGGTAGTGGAGTCTCCATCCCTGGAGGTGTTTAAGTCTCGACTTGAGCAGGCCCTGGCTGGGTTGATTTAGTTGGGATTGGTCCTGCCTAGAGCAGGGGGGCTGGACTTGATGACCTTCTGAGGTCTCTTCCAGCTCTATGGTTCTATGATTCTAAGACGTAATACAAAGTTTCCATGTAAAAGGACTCACTACAAAGCTAAAAACTTCAATGAGAGAATGATTAATACAGAGACGTGTCTACATCTGCTGCAGGGAGACTCCTCTGCCTGCCTCCACCCCTCTCCCCCCAGAGTCTACAGCCCCATTGCAAAGCGGGGGGGAGGGGAAGGAAAGAGGCTGAGGCCCATCAATGGGACTGAAGAAGTCATGAGCAAGCCATGCCCGGGAGCCATTCTCCTGTCCATTGCTGGTGCTGTGTTGCTTCAGGCATGCTGAAATGCAGTCACCTCTAGGGTGGGCTGTTCAGCTGTTTAACACCTGCACAAGGTTTCAGGAAGGGGGCAGTGCGGGCTGCCTTCCTGCAGAGCCCCCATCAGAACTACCGTGCCCTCCTGGCTTAGGAAAAGAATAAACAGGAGGTTTGGAAATTAACCTGCCCAGTCTCACGTCCCCTAGGCAGGGAATGAGCCATCTACATTAGGCCCCAGCTGGAGTATCATGTTCAGTTCTGGGCGCCACATTTCAGGAAACGTGGAGAAAGTCCAGAGAAGATCAACACTAATGATGAAAGGTCTAGAGAACATGAGATATGAGGCAAGGCTGAAGAAATTGGCCTTGTTTACCTTGGAAAAGAGAAGACCGAAAAAGAACATGAGAGCAGCTTTCAAGTATCTAAAAGAGTATCATAAGGAAAAGGAAGAAAAATTGTTCTGCTTGGCCTCTGAGGTTAGGATGAGAAGCAATGGGCTTAAATTGCAGCAAGGGAGGTTTAGGTTGGACATTAGGAAAAACTTCCTGCCTGTCAGGGTGGTTAAACATTGAAATAAATTGCCTAGGGAGATTGCAGAATCTCCATCACTGGAGATATTTAAGACCAGGTTAGACAGACACCTGTCAGGGATGAGCTAGGGCAACTCAACTTTGGAAGCCCCAGGGGCCACACTGATACTTACAGAACATGCTGAGGGCCTCAACTTAAGTGTGGTTGCATATGCAAGCAAATATATACAAATAGCTTCTCTCACACTGACAGGCATGAATACAAAGGTTAAGGCAAGACTACACAACACACAGACCCCATTTAAGTCAGTTCTGCTGATATTAATAAAATGCAATATTTACCCCATTTCTACCCATGTGACAGCACTTTTCATGAACAATGACAGGCCAATAATTTAACTACTAAAACACATATCAACCGAAGATCATTACACTGACTACTTTTTTGTTTTGGCTCCCACTCGCCAGCCACGTGTTGATTTCCACATAAACCCAAACTGCACTGCGGGGCGCAAACAAACTGGCCGTGGGCAGCATACCAAGTTACTAATAAATATTTTATAAACCTTTACCTTTTCTCTCTGCTGCCATGTCTCCTCTCCTTGCTCCATCAGCTCCCCTGGTGCCTGCTGCCCCCCAACTCCTCACCCTCCTCTGCTGTCCTGACTCCTGCCCTTCTCACTGCCCTCAGCCCTCCTGCAACCTGCCCCCCTCCACCAGCCCTTCTCTCCCCCCTGTGCCCACTCCTCCAGTAGCCCCACTCTGATGATGTGAGCTACCCCTCTTCTAACACCTCCCTCTACACACCTGCCCTGCCTCTCTCCTCTGGTGCTGGTCCCTCCCCTGCAGGTGTCTGCCCTTCTGCTTCAGCCCCAGAATCCTCTGGCACCTGCACCTTCCCTTAGCCCTGCACCCTCCTGGTGCCTCCCCCTTCCCTTACTGCGCCTGCCCCCTTTGCCTTCTTTTTCCCTGATGCCCACCCCTCACCACTCTCTGCCCCATTTCCCTCCTGCCCCTCTGTGCCCTCACACATGACTTGCTCCATCCCCACCTTTCTCATGCCCACCCCTTCTTTCAAGCCTTCTCCCAGCACCTCCTCCAGCCCCCAATGCCCTTCCCTCTCCTCTCGCAGCATCACCCTGTCCCCTCCCACTGACACCTCCTCCTGCCCTTTCCCTCATTGTCTGCACTTGGCCCCCTGGCATTTGTCTCTCCTTCACCCTGTCTCTTGATGCCTTCCTCTTTCTTCCCCTTTCTTCCCCCCACTTCTTCTGCCCAAGCCCTCCACCCCCACCCCTCCGCCCAAGCCCCTGCCCCTCTACCCCAGCCCCGCCCCCACCCAAGCTGCTTCCCTACCTTCTGCCTTCCACGTTGCGGGGCCGGAGTCTGCACTCAGGACCCAGAGTCCGAACCCGGAGGCAGCCCCGCAACATGCCCCCGAAGAGTTTTAAAGTCCCGGGACGTGACATCACGTCATGCCCAGGCGTCCTCCCCACTCACCTGCAATGCGCATGGCAGCAGCAGCAGCCGGCGAGGGGGAGCCACACTGAGCCGCGCATGGCAGGGACGGGATGGGGCCGAGGGGAAGGAGAAAAAAAAAAACCCAACAACAACAACCCACAGACAGAAACATAAGCTCAGCACACAGCAAGACACCCCCAAACACAAATATTCACTACAGACAACCACTTCCCTCAAGGGCGCTGTATTTGCTCATTGTTCACATGAGGCTTGAGGCAGAAAAATGTCCTGGTCTACATGGAAGGCAGAAACCACCTTGAGGAGAAAGGCCCGGTGAGGCCACATGTAACCCCTCCTGTTCGCTAGCCCACTGTGAGGTTATTCAGCATAGGGGGGAGCCTTGTGACTTCTTACACCACTGTGGGAGGCTAGGCCTAAGGCTGCTTGGTGTGCTCTGCAATGTGTTGCTTTTGGGGGGTGTATGTGTGTGTGTGTGTGTGTGCCTCAGACTAGACAGATCACCAGGAACAGGCTTTATTCTGTAAAAAAACATATAGGATCACAGTTCAGCAGTCCCTCCTCTCAGCATGCAGCCTGTGTGCTGCTTCTAGCACAGTCCCTGCTGAGACCCTGCTGGGGGCAGAGGATACATCCTGGCAGGAACCAGGAAGTTCTCCCAACATGCTGCAGTTTGTAGTCCACAACTTGTAGTTCCCAGGGCTGCTGCTGAAACACACTGGACCTTGGGCTACACACAGATAAACATTGTCATTGAGGAACTGGGTATACGGTGGTGCCTATGTCAGTGCTCAGAGCTCTGACACTCATTCTGGCCAAAGTGATGACAATCAGGAAGGCTACCTGGAAGAGGAGGAACAACAATGGGCACGTGGTTTGAATAGAGGGCCTATGAGCCACACCAAGACCAGGTTCAGGTCCCACTGCTGGAGAGGGTCGCTGACCTGGGGGTAGGGTCATTCCAGGTCTCTCAGGAACTAGGAAGTGACACCAGGGGAAAATACAGAATGGCCTTTCATGGGCGGATAAAATGCGGAAATGGCCTCCAGGTGGACCTTAATGGTGGCCAAAGCAGGGCCTTGCCGTTTCAGGTGTAGCAAGTAGTCCAGGATTTCCTGAAGGAAAGCTTTGGCTGGGACCACTCTCTGCTGCTGCACCCATATAGAGAAACAGATCCATGTAGTTGCACAGGTGGAACGGGTTGAGGTCTTTCTCAAGAACACTCTGGACCTTGCCCAAACATACTAAGGGTTCAACCATGGATGTACCATGAGGACAGGTGGAGCAAGCTGAGGTTTGGGTGGAACAATCGTCCCTGGTCCTGAGAGATCAGGTCCAGCCTCAGCGGTAGCCACTTGAGCATATGGGACACCAGGTAAAGGTATACTTGAACACCCTGACGCCTCAGGTATGCAGCTATTACTGACATAAACTTGGTAAAAACCTTGGGGGGAGTAGACAGGCCAAATGGCAGAGTGTGAGGGTGGCATAACAGTCACGGGATCCAGTTTGGGAATAATAGTGGCTAGGGAAACCATACAGAACCTGAGGTGGACCAGGTATTTGTTGAGGACCCACTAGTCCAATATAGGTTGCAGACCCCCTTTCGCCTTTAGGATGATGAAGTAGCAGGAGTAGATCCCTTTGTTCTCAAACTCCTGTGGTACCTTCTCCTCTGCTCCCAGTTGGAGCAACTGGTATAGCTGCTGTGTGAGAAGCTGCCCATGAGAGAGGTCCCTGAAGAGGGATGGGAATGGAGGGTGGAAGGGCCATATAGAGGATAGTTGGAGGGTATAACCTCTTGGACAGTGGCCAAGACCCAACAATCCAACATAATGTCTCTCCATGCCAAGGGGAAGGGACGGAGCCTGAAGGAAAACAGGTGGGCATGAGCTTGGAAGTCCAGTATTTTGTCTCTGGGTGCACGCTCAAAAGGAAAACTTGCCCTGGGGTTACACCTGGCTGATCAACTGCTGGCCAGATGAGTGGTGACAGCCCTGTTTCCGTTTAGAGTGCTTAGGGTGTGAAGGATCCCTCTCTAGACAGGGATACTGGCCCTTTTGTTGAGAGGCCTAAGGCTTGAACCTTTTTCTCTTGGGGCCAGGGTTTTTAAAGTCATACAGAAATCCTTGAGCCTGTGCAACTGTTCTGCAAACAGGGCCCCCATGTCGAACAGCAGGTCTTGAATGGAGTTTTGTGCCTCTGGAGACAGACTGCACAGGAGGAGCCAGGCTGCCTGCCTCATGGAGATGGGAGAAGCCATAGAGTAAATGGCTCAGTACGCTGTATCAGATGCCACCTGCAAGGACTCCAGTGCCACCGAGGATCCGTCCTCGATAAGGTCCTTATTACCCTTGTGAGATGCTTTGGGTAAAGAGGTCTTAAATCTGGCCAGCACCTGCCAGGTATTCATGGCCTAGTGGCTCGCCACCCTTAACTCAAAGCTGGCCACTCAAAGAATAAATCTTTCTGACAAACAAGTTCAGTCATTTGAAGTCTTTGTTTTTGGGGGTGGGTGCTGGCTAGCCCTGGTGTTCCCTGTGGTTCACCAATTCCACCACAAGGGAGTTGGGTGGCAGGTGGGTATAAAGGTAGTCATGGTCCCTTGCTGGGATGAAATATTTTCACTCAGCCCTCTTGGAATGGCGGAATGGAGGAGGGGTCTGCCAAAGCGTTTTGGCGATCTTGGCGACTGCCTCCTGCAAGGGCATTGCCACCCTGCTGGGCTCTACTTGACCCAGGACCCCAAAAGAGCCCAAGGACTCTTGCACCTCCTTGGCCTGGAGGTCCTGGTGGCCACCCTCCTAAGGAGGTCCTGGTGGGCTTTGAGTCCTGCTGAGAAACTGCTGGGGAAGAAGCCACAATCATCTCATTCGGTAATGAAGAGGAGGAAGCCAGGGCAGCCTGGGCTTCCTCACAAGGCAGGGGCTGGTCACTCACTCCCACCACCTGTTGGTGGGGAGGGGGAGGGGTGAAATTGGTGTCCCCATGGGATCCACAAGGCTCTGGTGGCATCAAAAGTGCCTGGGATGCTGCAGTGACCAAGCAGGTAAGCTGGGGCTGTACCGGGAAGTCCCAGGAAGTCCATGGGCACCAATGCACCTGCCACTGAGACGATGGCCACAGCATGCACTGGGGACAGTGCCAATGGTTGTGCCATTTGCTGCACCAGGGGGCTGGAGGCCACCTCCAAGACCAGGCTGCAGGAACAGATGCTCACTGATGCCCAAGAGGAAGAGCAGAAATGGGGTTCTTCTGGTGCTGGGCCCCAGTCACCAACTGGGTCCTTGGAGACTGGGAATGCCTGGAGCATTTATGGGAGCTTTGAGAGCCTGAAGAACCACTTTGAGTCCAGAGAATGGTGCTGGATGGACATTCCATGGTGCCAGGCCAGGGACCTGCACGTGTGTCTGCAGCTAGACAGGCTTGGTGCCGGTGAGTATCTACAGCTTGGCAAATGGTGCCGATGCCGTGAAGAGGGGTCCTGATGACAGCGTAGTAAATGGAGGAGTCACTATCTCCTTGATGCCTCAGATGTTGGGGGTGCTTGCCTGCACAAGTCTGCACACCAACTCCAGCAACATGGAAGATCACACATCATACGCGTCTCTTGCGTACAGACCTATGAGGACTTTGGAGTGCTCTCCTCTCGGATACTGGAGGAGAGCAAGATCAGACCATACCAGGAGATTGGGGCCCAAACAGTGATTTACCCCGATGCCGGAGCCCCATTTGGGGTGAAACCAGCAAGAGCTTATGTCCAGTGCAGCCTGAAAAGACCACAGCATGGAGGAGAGACAGACCTCCAACACCAGTGATGGTGAACTGGATGCTGGGCTCGGTGCCTTTTGGGGCTTTTCTGGCCTATCTGCTGGCTGGTCACCCTTCCTCCCCTTATCTTTTTGAGGGAAATTGTCTCTGCCTGGCTTCCTAACAGGCCTATCCAGGACCATAGGCCATGACTAGTGTTGAGCTGTTAATGCTGGTGATGCGCTGCAAACTGAGGCACCCGCACTCGGTGTCAAGTCCAATCGCTGATCTAGTGCAGACTCCATTAAAAGTGCCTACGATAAATACTGAGCTCTTTAATAGTGCTGGGACAGAAGGACCTGCAAATGAGACACCTGTCCAAAATGTGTCTTTTCTCCAGGCAATACAGGCAGTTAGTGTACAGATTGCTGACTGGCATGGGCTGCAACATGCTGCACAGGCTTTGAAGCCAGGGGAGCAGGGCATGCCCTGTCCCCCAGGCAGAGTCTTTTCAGTGGGTTGAAGATTAATAGTTCACGGGTACTTCGCAGTTCATTAATGGGGAATCTCAATCTGTTACAAGCACCATCATAAATGGTAAGAAGGAACTGAGGCAGGAGAAGAGAGGGGGGTGCCCTATATGGTGCTGAGTGCCTGTGCCACTCCAGGGGCTGCTGGGGACCCTGGCTCCTATGGTTAGTGCTTAAGAAAAACCTTCCAGCAATGGTGCATGCGACAGGTACACACACCTATGTTGGACATGAGCAAGCACTTGAAGCACCAGTTCTTTCTATTCAGCATTTATATTTGTGAGTAGCAAAAGTCTGAAATTTAAATATTCAGGCACTTCTACTTTTGTGAAATAGTAGTGATGAACAAGAATTTCTGGGGGAGAAATCTTGACATAACTTAACACTTGTGTAGTCTTTTCTTTAAAAAAATCAGCAATTTTGGAGGAAGAAAACCTCATTACTTTTATATTTTAAAATAAGCCCTTTGTATGTGAGAGGTACAGGTAAGTAGAGGCCTTCCTTGCTCACAAGACCACTAGCCAAATACCACCAACACACAATATGGCTCTCTGTTAGCATTAATTTAAATGTTTGGGATGAATGTCCTTAACTTAGTTTGCCAAATGCGCTCTCTGTTAGCATTTTAACTTTCTCTTATGGCTTTAACTGGCTAGACTGATTATGGTTTCTGGATCTTGAAGAATTTCTTTTGAGGTCTCAAAAATGTAACATTTAGTTCCAAAACACTGAGTGCTGCAGAAGCAGCAGCAATGAAAAAAGAAACCAATGCCAGTAGGGAATTGCCATTGTGTAGGTAGGAGGAGCATAAAGTAGGTACCTGTTATTCAAACCTTATTCTCATTTATCAAAAAATGTAAAAAAAAAAATTACTTCAAGCCAATACCACTCCACCAGTGAGGTGACTAAAAGACTTTCCAGTATATAATCAAATCATTCATGGCATTTGCTTTAAATACCAATTTTCTATAAAAGAAAACATGTTAAGTTTCTTGAAGGTCAGTTGTTTGTCCTCCAAAGACATCTGAGCAACTACTGCATATTTCCATTTCCTTTTCTGCAAGTCTACCATTACTTTTCTTTGAATCTGCATTTGTTCTGTATACATGTCCATTTTTATTTAAGATGTGCTGTGATGCATTGCTATATTCTGCCTCAGTACAAGGAAAAAACTACTCTCACATTTTTGAGTTTCAAGTCCACCAACTCAGCAGTCATTCTAAGAGAGCCCAGATAGTGCACAAGTGCTTATCCAGGACCAGGCTGTTCAAGGAAAACGTTCTTTGGTAGATTCTGCATCCCACTGAGTCCTTCTCCATGCAATTAGGGTACATCTACACTGCAACATTATTTCAAAATAATTAGCACTATTCCAAAATAACTTGGTCTGTGTCTACACAGCAGGCAGTTATTTCAAAATAGTGTCAAAATACTGTCAAGTGGGAGTACTTCTTACTCCCACTCCTGTAACCCTCATTGTATGAGGAATAAGGGAAGTCGGAGGAAGAGTGCTCTATTTTGAAATAAATGTGGTGTAGATGCTCCTTATTTTGAAATAAACTATGCAACTGATGCAACTCAATTTGCACAGCTTATTTCAAATTAAGTTCTGCTGTGTAGATGCACCCTTAGAGACCAGTCATGCCAGTCAGTTTTAGTTATTCTGAAGCTGCTGCACAGTACCATTTCATTTCTGAAATATAACAATCCAAGATAAAGAAAGTAGTAAGGAAAACAGTACATCCAATTCCAATATTGTATAGACTTGCCAATGAAGCCTGCATAAACTTTTTGCTTTTTTCTTTAAATTGGAATCTTACAAGCAACAAAGACATCTCTTTAGAACTAATCAAGGGAAACGAGTAATCTTCTTTTGATATCAAGCAGTTCTCTCACATAAGCAGATACACAGATGAGGCAAATATTTTTAGGAATACATCACCTACTGGAGACGTAGTTCAACAGAGAAGAATTGGGCACTGAACATTCCATACTTCATCAATTGCAGAGCCTGGAGACAAGCGATCTGTAGATACATACCATTAGTCAACAATCTTGAAGAATCCCAAGCACTGTTACAGGCTAGGGACTGACTGGCTAAGTAGCCAGTTTTTTGTTTTGTTTCAGACCAATTCCACAAGCCAAATACACAGAGAAGGATTGGAACTCCACTTCATTCTCAAGTTTAACTCTCCTGCAAATGGTCTAAATCGTGATATCGGATGGATGGATCGCACATTATCAACCAACCAACAAAGGTGCCAATGGTTCTTGATGTCTGTGTAGAATCTGGTGTTAGTACTCTGCCTTTCCTAGCGCAAACTAATGGTTCTTATCAGCATCTTTTAACTATTTAGTCTTTGAGGTGCTAAAAGATTATTTGTTGTTTAATTTTCCCCCTTTACAGCCTGGTTCAACTATCCCTTTGCAACTTATCTACCCAATGTCCTCTTTTCCCCCCCTCCAATTTTTTTCCTCCCCCCCCCCCGCTTCTTCCCATAGAGTATGTTTACACTACAGTGTTATTTCGAAATATCTTATTTTGAAATAGCTTATTTTGAAATAATGTGTCTACACACAAAATGCATTTCGAAATAGCATTTTGCTATTTTGAAATAGTGCATCCACACTGAGAGGACTCTGAATCGCATTTAAGGCTGGCCAGAACCAGGTCCGGCAGAGCACCAGGTCAGGACTTACTGTGTGGGGCTACTGCCTGAGGCTATCTGAGGTCTGTGCTTAAAGGGACCCCCCTGGACAGCCAGTTCTCAGGTTTCCCTGCTTGCTTGCCTACCTCGATGAGGGACAGCAAAGCATTTTGTCTCTGCATGCTCTGGTTGCCCACACTCGGGACACCACAGCACTCTGCAACATGGAGCCAGAGCTGCCCCTGGGCACTCTGGTGCTGCTCGTGGATGCGTTGCTGAGAGCCTGGCTGCACTTTCTGCAGGCTGCCATCCATCCACTTTCTGCAGGTCCATCGGGGTGGGGGGGTGGGGGTGTCAGTATCCAGGAGGCCCTGCAGGAGAGCTTCCTCCCTGAGGAGCACTAAGATCCTCCCTGGACTGCCCCACTGGGGGCTTGTACCTCATTCGTCCCTCACATCCTTCCACTTACCCCTCCCTAACCCCCCTTCCTGATGTCAAATAAAATACACATTTTCATGAACACAAACTCTCTAACAAAACTGGGGGGGAAGGAATGAAACTCTGGTGAGACTGGGGAAAGGAGGATGGAGAGGAGAGGAGTGGGGGTGGGAGAGGGGAGGGGGAAACCTGGGAGGAGGGAGCTGGAAGGGGGAAGCAAGGGGAAGAAGCGGGAGGGGAAGCTCAGGGCTCAGGGTTGGGGGTCTCGCTGGACCAACTTAATTTTCATGCAAACCTGCTCCTGGGTTCACATGTGGCCTTTGGTGGCCAGGCTGGCAGCTATCCTGCCATAAACAGCCGTGTTCCTCTGTCTAGTGCGGAGATCATGGACATTGGGGGCATCCCCCCCCAAAACTGAATAAGGTGCATGATCTCCACCCTGGACGAGGAAAGCGCCTGCCTTCTCTGGGCCCTGGCAGGCTTCTGGGAGCTGGCAGATTGCTTCTGGGGAGCGATGGAGGACTGGCTGCCAGTAGCTTGCTGGCTCATGTTTTGGGGCCACTGGGTCAGGGGCAGTGACTACTGGCTCTGGGCTGGCAGGCTTGGAGCTGGCACAGGCACTGTGGCCAGAGTCTACCCCTTTAAGGGCTCCAGGAAGTGGGGGGAGGGAGAGGAGCGTTCTTGGTTGAGGCTGGAGTGGCTGGAGGCTCCCCTATTTTGAAATAAGTGTCTACACAGCACTTATTTCAAAATAGCTATTTCAAATTTGGCGTTATTCCTCATAGAATGAGGGTTACCAAATTCAAAATAAGAACTCCGCTATTTTGAATTTATTTCAAAATAGCAGTTTGGCTGTGTAGACGCTAGGAAAGTTATTTCGAAATAAGGGCTGTTATTTCAAAATAACTTTGCTGTGTAGACATACCCTTATTTATTCTTGGTTCTGGACTTCCAATACTCCGGTCATCTGAAGAAGTGGGCTGTGCCCACGAAAGCACATGATACTATCTACATGTTTTGTTAGTCTTTAAAGTGCTACCAGACTATTTGTTTTTTAAGTTTTTTGCTAAGTAGCAGTTCGGCAGAAAAGGACCTGGGGATTACAGTGGATGAGAATCTGGTCATGAGTCAACAGTGTGCCCTTGTAGCCAAGAAAGCTAATGGCATATTGGGGTGTATTAGGAGGAGCATTTCCAGTAGATCTAGAGAAGTGATTATTCCCCTTTATTCGGCATTGGTGAGGCCACATCTGGAGTATTGTGTCCAGTTCTGGGCTCCCCACTATAGAAAGGATGTGGATACATTGGAGAGGGTCCAGCAGAGGGCAATCAAAATGATTAGAGGGCTGGAGCACATGATCTACGAGGAGAGGCTGAGAGATTTGGGCTTTAGTCTGCAGAATAGAAGATTGTGAGGGGGGATTTGATAGCAGCCTTCAACTTCCTGAAGGGAGGTTCCAAAGAGGATGGGGAAAGGCTGTTCACAGTAGTGACAGATGGCAGAACAAGGAGCAATGGTCTCAAGTTACAGTGCGGGAGGTCTAGGTTGGATATTAGGAAAAACTATTTGACTAGGAGGGTGGTGAAGCACTGGGATGAGTTCCGTAGCGAGGGGGTGGAATCTCCATCCCTAGAGGTTTTTAAGTCTCGGCTTGACAAAGCCCTGGCTGGATTGATTTAGTTGGGATTGGTCCTGCTGTGGGTAGGGGGCTGGACTCGATGACCTCCTGAGGTCTCTTCCAGCCCTAGGATTCTATGATGTTTATATTTTATCAGCCAAGATTTAACTACTCCAGAGCTGGAATGTAGATAGCATAGTCTTTTCATTCAGGCTTAATATTGCACACACACATTTCTACATAACTCACTCAATATAAGTCTTCTGGTTATCATGGATTGAGCACAAAAAGATGGTGATACACAGCATTAAATACAAACATAAAGACTTTATTGAATGCTGCTCAATCCCCCAGTGAAGATTTTATTACAAAACAGTTTTCACACAACTGCAATTTAAGAGATTGGAATGGTATATCTGATAAAAGATGTAAGAGACTTGATTAAGTAAAACAAGACTTCTATAGTCAGCTTTTCCATCTTATATTTAAAAAGCATACTGCATTTTCATTAAATAAAACAAGGTATTTGTGGTTAGTGCTCTGCACTTCCATATTAGAAACCTTGTTTGGAATATTGGAATTTGTCTCACTCTCCAGATCCAACAGAAGCTGAAAGAGCTGCAGAAACAGCTCACAGCCTCTGGAGGAGGGAACTGCATTGTTCCACAGAGATTCCTTGGGCTGACACAAGAGCTTCATTGATGGGCTTTAAGGGAAGCTCCATCCTCAGCTGTAGGATGAGAAACAGACTCAGCAGACAGAAGCATGGAGGAGGCATATGAACAGCAAGGCATTCATCAAGTGGAAGGTCAGACACAAGATATACAGTAAACTGTTTAAACTAGAGTTTTATTTTATGTTTTCATACTTCATCTGATTTCTAACTTGTGCTTTTCATAATTAAATGTAAACCCACTACACAGGCATCTTCACTCAGTAGAATTCTCTATTACAGATCTCAGATATTGTTATAAGGGGGGCATACAGTACCCCCATCAAGTTACAGGCTGCCCCTGACTTGTGACGCAATCAGTTCCTGGGATAGCGTCGCAAGTCAGGGGCGTCGTAACTCGAACCCACATTTACAATAGGCGCTGTGCGCCGTCGTAAATGTGGGCCGAGGACATAAGTCGGGAGTTTTTGGCCCCTTCCGCACTTAAAAAAATGGCCATAAGTGCGGGGGGTCGCAACTCGGGCTGTCGTAAGGCGGGGGTTTCCTGTATAGGTAAAAAGTATGTACCTTGATTTTATTTGAGAAAATACAGTAGAACTAGAAGCCTTTTCTAGAATCTTAACCTAGGACTGCAGCAATGTAAAAAGCATGTATAAAACAAGGGGGGAAAATATACAGAGACTACACCACCTATGTGCAACACAATCAAAAAAGAAAATTCAAGTCATAATTCTCACCACTCCCATCATTCTCACTCATATTATAGATAAAATTCATTTCTGTAAAACTTTAGAAGTGACATATCAATGATTAGACAAATTTACAATATGCTGTGGTAATGATATATCTTTCAACTACTGTACTTAAATTCATAGATTTTTTTTCCATTTACATATCGCCAGAAAAAAAGCTGGCCATTTCTACTATACTGCTGAAATTTCTGTTTTGCAATTTTTACATATTTTAAAAATGTGTACAAAAGTATGTCTGTAAAGCCGAGGTCATCATCTCTTTATTTGGCACTTGTACTGTTGTGTGCATTTAGCACATTGTGAGCACTGTTTTGCTTTTCAGCCAGAGTCGTCTTTAGCTTCAGCTCATCTAACTTCCTCCACAATTCTTCACGTTCCAGTTCCTTCTTTTTCTCTCTACAGATAAAATAAAATAATTAGATATGTCTGTGTTCCACACGCAATTGTAATTACTTTGAGGAAACAGCATATGCTATTATTATTTACTACAAAGTTCTTCTGTATTTTTTAAAGTCACCTCCTGTAAGGTGTCAGGATTTTTACCATGCCAAATACCAAAACTTAACTTATTGATTCTCAATGGCAGAATGGGATATCTGTCTTTGAGAGATTATACCCAGCTATGACAAACCATATTAGTCAATTTCACTATAAATATTGCAATTTTATTCACATTACTAAATTCAGCACATACTTTGTTTAAGTGATGCATTTCAGAAACACAAACAAAAGAAAATGAATACCTTTGTCTTTCTGCTTTGTATGAGCTTGTAAGTTCATCAAATAGCTTGCCATTCATTTCCATTAATGTTTTCAGCACATTATACACTAGTGCTACAATGGTACTAGAACAAAAAGGAATGCACTGTAAATTACTGGATATAAGATTAGTTTACTAGCATCTGTTTTAAGTGTCTGACTTTCCCTTTCTGTTCTAGCTCTATTGTATTTACAAGTAAGTTTTAAAAGCAATGTTTATTATATATAGTCTCCTATATGCATGGACTTGAGAATTTATTAAACATGCATTTAGTATATTTGGCTCATTGCCTTGGTTTATAAAACATTAAAATTGGAAGGCTTCACATAAACCAGCCATAGTGAATGATTTTTAAAATATTAATTTCCTCTAAGGCTGCAAAAAGACAGAACTTGCTTAAGGTAACTGTCACAGTGTTTTAATAGAATTACATTAAACAGTAAAATGGGTAATGTAATATAAATTATTAAACAGATTAAGCGCTTCTACTTTCACATGTTAGTTTCTCAAACTTCATTTTAAATAAAATAAAATATTAATGTATGTCCAACACAAAAGGTTTCAATGTTTTCTTTATTTATGGCAGGGGTGGGGAACCATTGTGTCAGGGGCCACTGACCCACAGAAAAATCAGTTGGGGACCACACAAGTGAGAAGCAAAACACTCCTCCCAAAACCTCCAACTGGCCCCCAACTGAGACACCTCACTCCTTTGGTGCTCCAGCCTCATGGGGTAAGAAGGGAAGAGACAGGGAAGACTGAGGTTCAGGGCTTCCCATAGGCCAGATTTACTTTTCTGGGGTTTCGCAGTTAGTGGATTTTGTGGCTCCCCTTAGGCTCTGGGGTGGGGACAAAAATGAGGGGTTCAGTGTGTGGGACAAGGCTGCCAGTGAGTGGGATAGGGATGGGATGCAGGATCTGGGAGGGAAGTAGGGTGCAGAAGGAGGCTGGGAGTAGGGTGTCTGGCCAGGGGAGAGGGTGCAGAAGCAAGGGAGGGTGTAGAAGCGGACGGAGGGTAGGGTGTCTGGCAAGGGGCAGAGTGGCTGAGGGGGTTCAGGGAGATGGGGAGCAGGGTGCCCTTAGCCTGGGTCAAGGTGGCTCTGGGCAGGTTCAGGGAAATGCAGGGGCAGGGAGGCTGGGCACAGCACATCAAGGTAGGGATGGACGGATAAGTGACCCCGGGGTGTTCAGCCCTGCAGGGTTAAGGACTAGAACTATTATTTGGCTGCAGAGTGCCATATACACATATGACATTATACATGCATTGTTAATTTCAAATATTTATTAAATGAAAAAACAAGTTTCAAGGGAACTAAAAGAGGTATAACAGGTTATCTGTTTTCATCATACTATCATAAAATACTAGAACTGGAAGGGACCTTGAGAGATCATCAAGTCCTGTCCCCTGCACCCATGGCAGGACCACACATCATCTAGATCAGGGCTATTCAACTTTGGAAGCCCTGGGGCCCACAATGACACTCTCAGCACACGCCGAGGGCCACAACTTAAATGCAAATATATATGCACATATATGCAAATAGCTTCTTTCACTCTCACCATCATGAATACAAAGATTAAGGCAAGACTACACAACACACAGGCCCCATTTAAGTCTGTTCTGCTGATATTAATAAAAGGCAATATTTACCTGATTTCTACCCATATGACAGCATTTTTGGTGAGCAATGACAGTCCAGGAATTTAACTACTAAAACGCTTATCAACAGAAGACCATTATACTGACTCATCGTTATGGAGCGTGTTCCCAGTGGAGACCATGTTCAAAGGATCCCACCCACGGGCCACATGTTGAGCCCCGCACAAACCCAAACTGTACCGCGGGCCGCAAACAAAAGGGTCGTGGGCCACATGCGGCCCATAGGCCGCATGTTTAGTAGCCCTGATCTAGATCATCCCTGACAGATGTTTGTCTAACCTGCTCTTTAAAATCTCCAATGATGGAAATTCTAGTGCTTAATCTCTCTGACAGTTATCATTCACCTTTAGGAAGTTCAAAGAGCAAGTCAATCATACTAAACAAACTGGAAACCAAAATTCACTGTATTTTGTTCGCTTACCATCTACTCTCCCAAATTACCAGGATGGAAAACATTTCCCAAATACAGCACCAGAAGAAACCTTAAAATCCAATTTAGAATACTTAGTATGTTTACTGACTGCATCCCTACAAGTACCCACAGCATAAGCTTTCTCCTTCAACATCAGATTAAAGCTGAGTAAACTTTTATTTTCTAGTTAGAGGAAAAAAAGTAATTTTGAAGTATGTAATTCTGAAACATCTGTATCCTGGAGTATCAAGGAAACTTTTTCCTTTTTATCCGATTAGCGGGATGGAACCAGAATAAAAGAAACCTTTCTGAACTTATTAATCCTCTAGTTATACCGTCTTATCTTATTAATGGCATAACGTAGATCATGAGAATTGGGGCAAAACAATGACTTCTCTTGTGACTGAGAAAAAGGGGGGATTCACTTCAGGCCTCAATTTTGATGAGGCTCTAAGAAACACATAACACAGAAGAGGAAGTTACTAACCTTGTGCAGTAATGATGGTTCTTCAAGATGTGTCCCCCTACGGGTGCTCCATTGTAGGGGTATATGAGCCCCTGCGCCTCTAATTGGAAATTTTTGGTAGCAGCGCCCTTTGAGCCTGTGCATGTGTTCTCTCTCCCTCGTGATGTACCTTGAGGCTATCAAGCACTGCGTGGGTGAAAGCCTTTCACTTCCTTCTCTACCACAGAGCCCTATATAGAACTCTGAACTAGAGGGGAGAAGGGTGGTTTGTGGAGCACCCATAAGGACAGACTTCTTGAAGAACCATCATTACACAAGGTAACTTCCTCCTCTTCTTCTTTGAATAGTGTGTCTTTGGGTGCTCCACTGTAGGTGACTCCAAGCAGTACTCATCACAGGAGACCAGAACTTCAGAGTGAAGTCTGTTACTACATAAAATACTATGGAGTCAAAGATGGCATGACAGCCAAATCTTTGGTGATCACATAATGTTCTGAGAGTGTGTGGGCAGAGGCTCAAGTTGCTGCTCTATAGATTACTGAGATAAGAATATCTATAAGGGATGTGACCAAGGTAGAAATGAACCTCATCGAATGCATATGGACTCTGGATGGAAGCACAGTGCGCCCTTGACAACATAGGCAGATACAATGCCACCAGGTGCTTTTTGTTCCGGATGCACAGTTCCCACTGCAAGAGCGCCTCCTGACGAAGGGGAAAAGAATGAGCACCACTGTGTTTGCTGATATAAAACATCGCTGTGGTGTTGTCCACCCTGACCGAAACACACCTGCCCCTTATTTCATTGGCTAATGCCTCACAGGTCAACCGAATAGTCCTGAGCTCCTTGACATTGCTAGGCAGGGGACCTTCCCCCTGCAACCACATGCCCTGTGTCTTTAATTCACCCAGATGAGCGCCCCATCCCAAAGTCCAAGGCATCCATTACTAGTGTCAATACAGGGTGAGGGGCATGAAAGGGAACATCTTCGCACATGTTCATGGGGTCCAACCACCACTGAAGAGTGCACAGCATCAATGGGTGCACTGTCCAGTGGATGACAAGCTGGTTTGTACACCTGGGCCAGCCAAGCCTGCAACGTAGCCTGGCAAACCGGACAGCATAGGTGTATGCAGCCATTATGACCCAGCAATCTTAGACAGGTCCCGGCGGTTGTCATGGGGAAGACCCCCAGACACTAACAGTCTGCACATGCTTTCAAAATGGGGCTGAGGGAGGGATGCTCTGGCTGCCACTGTGTGGGCCTCTATGAACTCTGTCACCTGAGTGTACTACCTGAATAGGGGCGAGGGTAGATTTTTGCATATATAGCAGCAGGCCCAGGCAACAAAACATGACTTTGACCAGTTCCATGTGACTGTCCACAACTGATTTGGACAGTCACTTGATCAGCCAGTCGTTGAGGTAAGGGTACACCTGAACCTCGCTTCTCTTCAGGAAGGCTGCTACCACTGCCATGCACTTTGTGAAGACCGTGGGCGCAGCCAACACACCGAATGGCAAAACTTTAAACTGGTAGTGGGACGACCCCAGTACAAAACAAAGGAACCTTCTGTGTGCTGGAACTATAGACACATGGAAATATGCATCCTTCAAATCGAGGGTGGCGTACTAATCTCCCAGATCCAGGGAGGGGATAATTGAGGCCAGTGAACCATATGAAATTTTAGCTTTTAGGTATCAGTTGAGACCACAGACATCTAATATGGGGTGTAACCCCCTTTTGGCCTTTGGAATAAGGAAGTAACCGGAGTAGAACCCCATGCCCCTGAACTTTTGAGGGACTTCCTCTACTGTTCCCAGCTAGAGGAGTGACTGCACCTCCTGTAGAAAAAGCTGCTCATGGGAAGGGTCCCTGAAGGCACAGGGTAAGAAGCGGGGGGAGGAGAAGAAACTGAATAGAATATTCTATTCTGACCATGCCTACAACCCATTTGTCGGATGTGATCTGAGCCCAGGCCTGGTAAAAACTGAATACATGGTTGCCAAACATAGGAATAGGTCCAGGAAAGAGATTTGTATGTCGCCCTCAAGTGTGGTTTCAAAAGTTCTTCTTAGGCCCTGGGGATTGCCTAGATGAGGCAGAGCCCTGATTGTTTCCTCCCCCTCTACTGTCACTGTTCATGCTTGCGGGCATCTGTGATTCTTTTTATTACCCCTTCTACCCTAGCCCTGTCTCTGGTGCAAGGGGTAATAAAGGCGGCAGTGGCGTAAAGTGTTTATGTAGGGTAGCTGGCATATGGAGGCCCAGAGACTTTAATGTTGCCCTAGTGTTCTTGAGGCTATGAAGTCTGGAGTCAGTCTGCTCTGCAAACAGGTCTGAGCAGTCAAACAGTAAGTCCTGAATCATCTGCCTGACCTCTGGTGGAATATCTGATACCTGCAGCCATGAATTATGCCTCATGATGATGCCCGTGGACATCGTACAGGTAGCAGAGTCCACTGCATCAAAAGCCACCTGAAGGGAGATTCTTGAAATCACCTTTCTCTCCTCAACCAAGGCACCAAACTTGGACCTCGACTCTGTAGGCAGGAGTGGCCAGACATTAATTCAATGAAGTCCAAGGCCACTTCATAGGGCTCAGGGGTGGACAGCATGTCCACATCTCCCATCTGGCTCTCTCTAGACAGATAATCCATCAATACTGAACTTGATGGAACCAGCTGTGGTGCTGGAGTCAACAGTGCTTGGAGGGCAGGCTGTTTGGCAGGATGCTCTGGCTACGGATGTGACCATTAGACTTGCATGCCTTTGAAGTAGGGGACCTGCCCTTCTCCTGCCTCTGCTGCTTCCTCTGCACTGAAGAATGGGAGCCGTGCCAGAACGTGGCCTTTGGTCCTTGGGGACTGTCAATGCTGAGAGATCTTCTCAGACTCCTTACGCAGAGCTGGTGCACTCCGTACTGACGACGGCATACTTCTTAAGGAGGCCGACTGATCCAGTCCTGTGGCCTTCAAAGGTTCTGGGAGACCTCCATTAGGATGTTCTGGAGGCAAAACTCCCTGTCTCTCGGAGTCCTTGATGTAAATGCTTTGCAGATCTTGCATTTGTCTGCAAGGTGAGTCACTCCCAAACACAAGACAGGAGTTGTGTTGGTCACCCATAGGGATAAACTTGGTGCACTCCTTGCACAGTTTAAAACTGTAAAGCAGAGGCATGCCCCGACCCTGAGGGCAGGGAGGAAAATAAGGACTCCCTGCAGATAACTATAAACTACTAATGAACAACTATCTACAAAACAAAGCTAGGGACTAGCACTTGCTTGAGGCAAGAGAAGAGAGAGCTCCAATGACCATCACTGGCTGTAAGAAGGAACTGAGGGAGGGGCAGGTTGGCAGTGGACTATATAACCTTATCATACTGGTGCCACTCTAGGGGTATCCACTGCCAACCTATGGAATCCTACTAGGGAAAAAGCTTTCTGATGACTATGCATGTGGAGCACACACACCTAACTTGGAATGCACATGAGCAATCACCAGAGGCTTATTCTTCGGTCAGTACTGAGGTGACAGCTCTAGGGAAACTCCTCTGGCTGCCAAGTTTGTTTTTCTGTCCTGCGGAGTTTGCAGATATGGGGATTTCCCCATCCCGTCGCCTGCTGACTTAGCCAACCACTCAGAGTTAGTTCTTCTGTCAGTACCAAGACTGCAGCTCTGGGGAAACACCTCCAGCTGCTAATGTCTCTGAGCTTGCATGAGCAGTCTGCTGTGGATTTTTAACGATGACTCTACCCTCGGTGAAGTTAAAGGTTTTGGGGATAGTCCATCAGGAATCACCTGGAGACTGAAGTGCCTTCTCTCTAAGAAGGAGTTTAAAACTTCAGCTCCCAATTCCTGTGGTAGTTGAAGCACTTCTATGAGGCTGTCCCAGGCATCAGACAGTGCGAGTGTCTGGTTATTCTAGAAACTGCTTAAAGGAGAGGCACTTCTCAGAGCTAGTAGAGCTAAAAATGCCCCCAAGTCAGGTTTGGGGGCAGATCAATCTCTAGCAATGAGGAATGCAGAAGCAAGCAGGTCATCTTTACTCCTTTTCCTTTTCTTTTACCAGAGGGGAGAAAAATGGCAGGGATATTGGGGGGAAGGGGGGAAGAGAAGGACTCCCCAGGTGGACCTGTTCATGTTCAGGCAGAACAGGAAGTGCCAGCAGTTCTGCACCATTCAGAGTCTAGACAAGGGTTCCTTCTCAGACAATTTCTTCATGCTATGAGGGGGGTGCATATCTATGCCTTTCCACTAGTGCCATCAATCCCCAGGGTCCCGTGGAAGTCAAGCAGGACAAACTTGATGTAGATGTTGCAAAATACTGTGATTCATGGTCCTTTCCTTGGACTTTGAAGCATCAGGGTGTATTAGAAGTTTCCTAAGTTATCTATATATTTTAGAAATGTGCATGTCTGTTTGCCAGGGAGTGTTGTTCAAAAGCTCTTCCTAAACAATAAGACCTAGGACCACCAAACTTCCTTAGTTTCCTCCTATCCTAACTTAAAGTAAGGTCAGGGTTTGATTGTGCCAGGAAAACGGGAAGTGCTGGGTATGGGACTGTTTTCCATAACATGGAAAGGGAGAGGGCACAGAGAGGAGGAATGTGATACTGATATAGTGGCCACTGGCAGCACAGGGGAGAGCTGTACAGCAGAGTAACCACTGGGGGGCAGCTGCACCACCAAGAGTGGCCAGTTGGGGCTGGGAGACACCACTTTGCCTGCTCCCTGCCCTGCCCCCTCCTCAAAACCACACCCTGACTCCTGCACCCCCATGCCTCTAGCTCTGCCCCCTACATTTCCAAGGCCCTACCCTGACTCCTGCACCTCTCACACCACTAGCCCCCCTGCTCTGAAGGATCTGGGCAATGCCAGGTAAGTCTTCTAGTGTTAGTTACTATGTCATTTTACAATGATCACAAAGTCAAACTTGTGTAACAACCACATCACCATCCAATTTCCTTAGACATTTTGAAGTCAATGGGATTCTCACCTGTGTCAAATTAAGCAACTACGTAAATGTCTGCGTGATGACAACCTAAGACAGGAACATACACTAATACAATTTATTTCTAGCAATTAAAAAATGTCAAAAGAAACAATACATACGGATTCCAGTGTTCTTTGGAGATCTTGTATAAACTACCAAACATAATTGGTAGAATTTTGTCAATGTTCTCCTCAATGAGACTAAGAATATATTCATTATTCCAGAAATACAAAGCCCTTTCTGCAACCTAAAATACACATTTCAGAATCAGAACCACAAAACAAAATAGTACTAATTAATGTAGAATGCAAATGTGGAATGTTATTGAAAATACTATTTTAATACCTGAAAATGTGAACTTGACACACACTTGGATATCTGCTTAAATAGAGGTTCTTCTATTTTTTTGAACTGTGTTGGTTCTATTACATCTAAGATTTCTTCAATTTCACCTAAAAACATCACCTGTTTTATAAAGAAAGGTTTTTATATTTATATTTGCCGTTCAGAAGGTATAAAGTTTATGTAATTATCACATAGCTAAACTGAGGACACCAGCTGAACAACATTAAATAGAGTACATACTGACAAGTATATTGCAACATCATACAGCATAGTGTGCTATGGCACACTACCTTGTGCAAGTCATCTAATTACAATTTTTCTTCTTTTTCGGTAAGGGGGCTTCTTACTTGTTCACTTCAGTTGCTAGAATACTGTATGACAATCATCTTGTATTGTCTATTCTTCAGGGTTGCTTTTAAAGTTTTTAAAAGATTATTTGAAGATAAAAACTAGAATATATTTCTTCAGCTTTCGCTGCATAGACTTACTCTTCTCTGTTCTGGATTCTTTTTACAAATGCTTCATTTCAGTTAACAGAAAATCAAAGACAAGATGACACATAGGAGTCTTAAAGCAGACACTTTCATATAGAATTAGAACGTTTCTTTGGCAAATGAAGTCACCAAACTCCTAATTATTTTACTTTTAATGACCTGGGACAGAGCCAATTAGAAAAATGGATTTTTCACAAGACCATTTTAAAAGTACATTTTAAGAATTAGACATTGTTCCTACACATGAAATTACAACGTATAATTTTTTTTTAATAAAATAAAGTAATGAAGCTTTTTATTTAATGTTTCAGCCACTGACAAAAACCTGGTCAAACTTTCACAGTGTTCAAAGTCAGCACTCACTGCAAATGGACTGCACTCACTGTAACTACTAACATGCTTAAAAAAAGGCTTTGTTTTGAAAAATTATACTAATGCCTACCAAAGAACAGGACTTAATGAGAGCATTCCTCTCAAAGATATGATGTTACCATAGGAATATTTAGTGATGAACATATAGAAGAGCATGTACTAATTAGTAGCGCTGTCAGATTTAAAATAAAGTAAGTTTGCACAATTTGTGGCAATTTGTACAGTGAACTTCAGTGCCTTGAGAAATCACTCTTTTATATCAATTACAAGAGAATAATTTATTAAAACATAAGTAACAAGACTAACCTCTTTCTGACTGCAAGTTTTTGGCCAAAATTTGAGCAACCCTCTGATAACCTATGATAATAAAATTGTAAAAAGTTAAACCAGAACAAGTTTCCAATATGTATTCATCTAGATTTTTAATAATAGATATTAAAATTAAATTAGAATAATTAATATTATGATTAATATTTCCCAAAACTATAGTTCAAAGGGGATTGAATCATTTTGGATCATCTGACAGGAGTTTTGTCTTATGTTCAGAATACTTTAACAGCTTTACTATCAAATGTACACTGCTTCAAAAAGTTTTCTGAGCATCCAAACAGACCCACTACTGCTTGTAGCTAGATCTCCCCCTAGAAATCCATCCTTTCTGGAGCACTTGTCTCAGCAACTCAAGACCTGGAACCATATAAAACGCAGTAGCTGTTGGACCATGCACTCTCTCAGAGCTGAAAAGCTGTCAAAAAGGTGAGGAAGAAGAATCACAGTCCAAAACACCTTTTATTCCTTTCTATTATCTGAGATGCCAAAAGAGACAAACTGGAAACAGATGACTAGCTGCAGAGAAAATATATTCAAATAACTCTACTGGGAGTTAACTTTCTGAGACTTGGGGTACTGCAACATTATTTCAAAATAACTAGCGCTATTCAAAAATAACAGTCCACGTCTACACATCCGGCAGTTATTACGAAATAGTGTCAAAATACTGTCAAGCTGGAGGACTTCTTACTCAAACTGCTGTAACCCTCATTCTACGAGGAATAAGGGAAGTCAGAGGAAGAGCGTTCTATTTCAAAATAAGTGCTGAGTAGATGCTCCCTATTTCAAAATAAGCTATTTTTAAATAAGATACTCAATTGACGTAGCTCAATTTGTGTAGCTTATTTCAAGATAAGCCCTGCAGGGTAGACGCACCTTGATAGAGACCCTACGAAGACTCAGTTATAAGTTACATCTTCTCCAGCTAGTTGAACACCAAAATAGAAATTGAAGGACTATTCTAGGAAATCTTACTTTGCTTCTTAGTTGAGAGAGTGGTGCTGACTAAAAATGTAAATAGGAGTTCCATGTGGCAATTTTACATCTTTCAGAAATGGAGATACAGGTTGAACCTCCCAAATATGGGACTCTCAGGTCTGGCAACATCTGTGGTCCAACAGGGCCATGGATGTTGCTGAACCAAAGAACCCTGGAGGCAGGAGCAACGCAGGAGCTGGGGAGCCCTGCCCTAGCCAGGGAACCCCCAGTGTTAGTGGGGCCAGGTGACTGGGGAGTCCCAGCCAGAGAACCTCCAGTTGCAGTGGAGCTGTCAACAGCTGGGCAGCCCCAGCCAGGAATCCCAGCAAACCACCGGGGGCAGAGGGGCCAGATTGACTGAGCTGCCTCTGCCGGGGAACCCCCAGCTGAAGTGGGGCTGGTGGAGGCAGGTGGCCAGAATCCCCAGCATCAGTAGGGACAGGTGGCAGCTAGGGACCTTCAGCCTGGGAATTAGTGGGGCCAGACAGCATTTTGGGAGCCCCCGCCCCAGTTGCAGTGGAGCTGTTGACAGCCAGCCAGCCCCAGCCAGGAATCCCGGCAAACCCCCGGTGGTAGCAGAGCCAGGGTGACCGGGCAGCCTCTGCCAGGGAAGCCCCCGGCTGAAGCAGGGCTGGTGGAGGCAGGTGGCTGGAATCCCCAACGGCAGCGGGGCAGCCAGACACACCGTCTGGGGAACACCCAGCAGCAACACGTCCAGCAGCAGCCAGGTGGCCCCAGCTGGGAACCCTGGGGAACACCATGCAGCAGCAGGGCCAGCAGTGGCCAAGCAATCCCCCGCCAGGAACCCCGGGAGACCCTGGAGTAGTGGGCGGGCAGCAAGGTGGAGAGCTGTGCCGGGCCAGTGTTAGGGCAAGGAGCCCTAAGGAGAGGAGCCCACCAACGGGGCAACAAACAGGGAAGCACTGACCTCCCCATGTCTGGCAAACTCCCTGGTCCAGGACAGCTCAGGTCTCGAGGGTGCCAGACCAGGGAGGTCCAACCTGTATTTCAGGCATGAGAGTCTGACCTCAAAGAAAGGGCCCCCAATCTTCTGGTACAGTCACAGAACCATAGAATACCAGAACTGGAAGGAACCTTGAGAGATCATCAAGTCTAGTCCCTTGCCCTCATGGTAGGATCAAGCATCGTCTAGATGATCCCTGACAAATGTCTATCCAACCTGCTCTTAAATATCTACAGTGATGGAGATTCCACAACCTCCTTAGGCAATTTATTTCAGTGTTTAACACCCTGACAGTTAGGAATTTTTTTTTCTCATGTCCAACCTAAACCTCCCTTGCTGCAATTTAAGCCCATTGCTTCTTGTCCTAGTCCCAATCAGACCAGGTTGATCATAACAGGACTGAAATGAGAGCTTGGTCTACTTGGACAATCTTCAGAGTCCAATTCCCCCACTGGATTTGTTCCCAGTGGCAGCCAGCTGGGAGGCTTCATGATTTTTTTCCCCCGTTTTACTTAGTGACTAGCTTGCATCTCTTGTAAATTAATGTATTATACATAGCCTGGATTCTCCAATTACATTTTGAGTTTTAGAAAAGACTGATGGACTATTTGAAAAAGAAATTCAGATGACCTCGTGAAGAATTAAGCCTCCTCCTAAGAAGAGGTTAACTATGAGCACATCACAGTGTTCTGTTAAAAATAAAACAAAATAATGAGGATTTTCCGTTAGCAGCATGACCTCACTTTCTCAATGCAATGCTCATGCAGAGGTAGTACAGATAAAACTGCCCTATGGACTCAAAGAAAAAGTAATTTTAAGTCCCTAAAATAGACAGTACCACAGACAAAAATATGGACCAGATCACTAAGAAATATGTATTTTGGGCAAATAGAAACAGAGGTTTTTGAATGGAAGGATACGTTGCAGCAGTAGCAAGCATTAATTCAAATTGTAACATAAAAAGCAAAAGCAAGCATTCCAAGATGTGTGAAAAAGGGACTAAATAGGGACTAAATCCTCAGGCTCTGGCCAAACTATGGGGCTGTAATGGAACAGTACATTCCATAGCATACTCCTTCTTCTCTTCTTATGAGAAACCATCTTCTTATGAGATGAGGAAACATGCTGTAGAAGACTATGTATTAAAAAAGGCTAATTTTCAAGTTAATCTTGGAAAAATGCCAAATTCAGCAACCACTAAATCCATAAGACCTTGGAGATGAAACAGGGCATGTCATACATCTCATAGAACTTTTCAGGTTTTCTGTAAATTCTGGCATGCATCACTGCACTGGTTCATATTTTCAACATTACCATAGGCTCTGACTTTGAAGGGCCATAAAAGAAAGCATTACTCATCTTGTGCAGTAAGAGTGGTTCTTCGAGATGTGTCTCCTCATGGGTGCTCCACTCTGGGTGCTGGTGTGTCCTCACACCGGTGACTGGAGATTTTTCTAGCAGTATCCACCCCGCCATGCACACGCCGTGGCACCCCTTTGTGCCACTGGTGTCCATTAAGCGCGCACGCAGCCCCTCCGTTCCTTCTCTATCAGTGCTATTAGATCATGGGGCTCCAAAGCAGGGGAAGGAGGGAAGGTAGTGGAGCACCCATGGGGACACACATCTCGAAGAACCACACTAACTGTACAAGGTGAGTAAGAAGAAGTTACTCACCTTGGTGCAGTAACAATGGTTCTTCGAGATGTGTCCCCCTGTGGGTGCTCCACTGTTGATGTTGGGCTCGTCCCAGTGCTGGAGCTCGGAGATTTTCATGAGCAGTTGCTAGCTGGACTGCGCATGTGCGGCACGCACCCTTTTGATCTGTCGCGCAGTCCGGCTCCCGCCAGCTCAAGTCTGCCCTGGTATCTGAAAGATATAATTGGAGAATCCGAAGCAGGGAGGAGGGCAGGTCATGGAGCACCCACTGGGACACACATCTCGAAGAACCATTGTTACTGCACCAAGGCGAGTAACTTCTTCTTCTTCTTCGAGTGGTGTCCCCGTGGGTGCTCCACTGTTGGTGAGTATGTAGCAGTACTCAAGACAAGTGGAAGGTGGGCCTCGGATTAATGGTCTAACTATCGTAGAGAGGATGGTAGAGGCCACTGCTGTATCTTGTACTTGAGACTGTAGAATTGCATAATGTTTCATAAAGGTATCATTGGTGGCCCATATTGCCACCCTGCATATATCTCTAAGGGGAACGCCACAAAGGAATGCCATTGATGTTGCCATAGCTCTTGTAGAACATGCTCTTGGAGTCTGAGGCAGTGGTTTGTTTCTTAGAGTATAACATTGTTTGATGCACGATAAGACGAGGTTGGAAATTCTTTGTGATGATAGGGGTTTCCCTTTAGTACGCCCGGAGACAGAAATGAGTAGGTGATCTGATTGATGGAAGGATTTTGTCCTGTCAACATAAAAGGCTAATGTCCTGCGTATGTTCAGCAGATGAAACCTTGCATCAGTAGCCGTTTGGTGCGGTTTGGGATAGAAGGTAGGGAGTACAATTGGTTTATTCACATGAAATGCGGAACACACTTTGGGAATGAAAGCTGGATGAGGGCGCAGTACCACCCTGTCCTTACTGAAAACAGTATATGGTGGAGCTGCCATTAGGGCTGCCAACTTACTCACTCTGCGGGCAGAAGTAATCACCAATAGGAAAACTAATTTCAGCGACATCATATAAAGCAAATAGGTTGCGAGAGGTTCAAAGGGGGTGTGGACTAGAATATCCAATGCCATTTCTAGGTTCCACAGCAGCAGTGGCGGTCTTCGTGGTAGATATAGATTGACAAGGCCCTTAAGGAATCTTCTTGTCGGGGGTGGGCAAAGATTGAGAATCCCTCTATAGGCTGATGAAAGGCAATGATTGCAGCTAAATGCACTTTTATTGATGCCAGGACAAGGCCAGAATCTCTAAGTGCTAAGACGTAGTCCAGGATAGTTTCAAAGGTGTTATGCTTGGTTCTAGGTTGTGGTCAGAGCACCAAGATATGAATCTACACCATTTATACAGATAATTGGATCGGGTGGATTGTTTCCTGCTATGTAGAAAGACCTCTTTCACTTGGTCTGAACACTGTAACCCATCGTGGTGGAACCAACAAGGAACCATGCCGTCAACTTCAGGACGTGCGGATGAGGGTGGAGTAAAGTCCCTGACCTCTGAGTCAGGATTGGAAGGTGGTAGGGAAGTCAAGGAGACATCCGATACAGATATGGAAGCCATAGCTGTTGAGGCCAGAATGGTGCAATGAGTATTACTGTGGCTGTCTGTACTGATCTTCTCTAGGACTCAGGAGATGAGAGGTATGGGAGGGATCGCATACAGAAGAGGTCCCCTCCAAGTACGGAGAAAGGCATCCCCTAGGGATCCCTGGCCAACGCCTGCCCTGCAACAGTATTGTTGACATTTCCTGTTTTTGGAGGACGCAAAGAGATCTATCTCTGGGAATCCCCATTGGTGGAAAATGGGTTGGAGATAACGGAGTTGCAGTTCCCATTCACGATCTGGGGGAAAGTGTCTGCTGAGCACATCTGCCGTTATATTGTTTATACCGGGTAAGCATGAGGCTACTAACTAGAGTGACGTTGCTTCATATGCCCCAGTTCCACAACTGAACTGCTTCGGTGCATAAGGACTGGGATCGAGCGCCTCCCTGACAATTGATGTAAAACATTGTTGTGATATTGTCGGTCAATATCCCGACCACCTTGCCAAGGATGTGACTCTGCAAGTGTCTGCAAGCGTTGGAAACTGCTCCAAGTTCTAACAGATTGATATGATATGTGGTCTCCCGAATAGACCATCAGCCCTGGATTGACATTGTGTCCATGTGGGTGCCCCATCCAATGAGGAAAGCATCTGTGATTATGTGTATCAAAGGTTGATCTCGATGGAAAGGCACACCTGCTAAGAGATTGGAAGGTTTGGTCCACCATGCGAGGGATCGTAGCACATGTGGTGGTAGGGAAGGGGGGGATACCCGCTTGTGTGCCTGTCCCTTTCGATGGGAGTAAACCGTAGCAATCCAGTGTTGTAGGCATCGGAAGTAGAGGCGTGTGCAATTGACTACGAAAGGGGTGGTGGCCATATGACCCATTAGTTGGAGGCATGTGAGTATGGAGACTGTAGGGTCGTAATGGTCGTAACAAGGTCCTGAATGGCATGGAACCTCTGCAATGATAAGTATGCTCTTGCTGCCACGGCGTCCAGCCAGGCACCTATAAATTCTATGTCCTGCGTAGGTAGCAAAGTTGTACATTGAGTAAAAGCCCCAGGGGTTCGAATACGTGTCTTGTGGTCGATATCATGCAATGTGTCTCTGATTCCGATGTGTCTTTGATTCAGCAATCATCCAGGTAAGGGAATAGAATGACCTGGTGTCTGCGTAAGTATGCTGCTACCATCGCCAGAGTCTTTGAAAATACTCTGGGTGCAGAATAAAGGCTGAACGGAAGCACTCAATAGTGGTACACTGGTAGTGGTCCAGTCCTATTGTGAAATGAAGGAAGCGCCTGTGTGCCAGATGAATAGCTACATGAAAGTATGCGTCATGCAGGTTGAGGGCTGCAAACCAATCTCCCTTGTCCAGCGCTGGGATTATAGCCGCTAGGGTAACCATTTTGAATCTTTGTTTCTGAAGGTAGCGGTTCAATCTGCGAAGGTCTAAAATAGGTCTCCATCTTCCCGTCTTTTTTGGGGTGAGGAAGTAACGTGAATAAAAACCTCTGCCCTGAAAATCCTTGGGAATGGTCTCTATAGCTCCCAAGTTTAGTAGTCGCTGTACCTCTTGTCTGAGGAGACTCTTGTGCAAGGGGTCCCTGAAAAGGGACAGGGAGGGTGGGGAAGTTGGAGGTATTTTGGTGAAGGGAATGGTATACCCTGAGGTTATCAGTTCACAGACCCAATGGTCTGAGGTGATGGCATCCCAACAATGTCGGCAGTGATGGAAAAGTGGACCGCAGTGTGATGGTTGGTGGGAGATGGGAATATGCTGCAAGCCCTTGACCAACAGATCAAATTTGCTGCTTAGTGGCCTGGCTGTTGGTGTTGTGGTTGATCTGTGGCCGCTTGCGCTGAGGCCACTGTTTGGTTCTGGACTGGTCAAAATTACGTTGGTTATATCTTTGGTATGCAAAGTCGCGATGCTTTTGGTATGGGGTATAACGCTTACGACAGTAGGGTGGTGTGTACATCCCCAATGTGCGTAGAGTTGTCCTGGAGTCCTTGCTTGAATGGAGGACGTCAGTCCTTTCTGCAAATAGTTTCAATTTATCAAAGGGAAGATCTTCCACCTTTGATTGTCATTCACGGGGGACTCCGGTGCATTGAAGCCAGGATGCCCTTCTCATCATCAGAGAGATGGCAGTTGCTCTGGGTGCTGTATCGGCCACATCCAGCGCAATCTGGAGTGCTGTTCTGGATGAAGTGTAGCCCTCCTGAACAACTGATTTTAGTATGGGCCTTTTTGAGTCCAGCAGGTGTTCCATTAGGGCATTTAATTTTAGAGCTGAGTAGTTGGCTATTCTAAGGAGGAGTGTAGTGGAAGAATAGAGCTTTCTACCAAATAGGTCCATTCACTTGTTGTCCTTGGGTCTGTGTTGTGGAAGCTTGGATCTGTGCTGGACAGCATCAACGACCAGCGAATTGGGCTGCAGATGAGGGAATAGAAAATCAGCCCTTTTCTTAGGGACAAAATATCTCTTATCAGCCCTTTTGTTAGTTGGGGGTACTGAGGCAGGGGTCTGCCATATCTCATCCGCAGACTCCATAATGACCTCGTCTATTGGTATTGCAACTCTACCTCATTTGGAGGGCTGCAGGTTCTTAAGGAGCTTATGTTGCTTTTCCGGCACCTCCAATAATTGAATGTCTTGGGAGGCGGCCACCCTCTTGAAGAAGTCCTGAAATTGGCTGAGGTTGTCAGGTGCTGATTGGTCCCCAGGTATGACAGCCACATCAGGAAATGACGAAGACTAGTCTGTAGGAGAAACATTAGGTGGTTGTTCCTCTACCTCCGAGAGCTGTTCCTCCTCTGGTTTTGAATAATGGGCTGTAGAGGAAACTCCAGTGGATGCAGCTGCCTCCTGTTGTTCCTGCACATGCTGCGGTGAAGGGGAAGGCGCACGAGATCTCAAATAGGTTCGTTCGACAGCAAGGATAATGGTGCTCCTGGCCATGAGGAGACTGAATAGACCCATGGTGAGTGTAGTGCTGACGGTAAACAGGGCTACGGCGACGGTATCGTGAAATATGTCTCGATGGGGCTCCGTATCTGTAGTAAACTCGCTGGTGACTGTAGGGAGTATGGAAAGCGAGGGGAGCCCCTTGTCGAAGGGGGTGGGGAGTGGGTTGCATAAGACCTATACGGCGATGGTAATAGGCCATATCTAGATCTGTAATGTCCACTGTGGCGATACACTCTGTCTGTCCTCTCTGGTCAAGTATGGTGAGTGTGGAGAGTGCGGTGAAGACTGCGCTGAAGAGAAAGTCAATGGACTCAGGGCTTCGCTGCACTGGAGGGTCGGATTTGCAAGTTACTTTTTTTGGTGCCAGAGGAGTTGGAGGACTGTATGGAGGAGATAACTGCCCTTTTGATCTAGTAGGAGAAGAGTGCAGCACCGAAGTCTCCCGTGCCGCTGTTGTCAGTGTCGACTGTGTCCGTGTCACTGTAGTTGGCACTGGTGAGGTTGGGGCCGTGGGCTCCCGTGCTGTTGCAGTTGGCACCGATGTTGGTTTTGTCGGTGCTGGTGTGGTCGATGATGGTGTTGACATCGGTACGTGCTTTTGTACCAGTGCCGGTGGTATCAGGGTGGTGAAGAAGGAACTGGTGGGAGCCAGACTGCGCGACAGATCAAAAGGATGTGAATAGCCCGCAGTGCGTGCCGCGCATGCGCAGTCCAGCTAGCAACTGCTCATGAAAACCTCCGAGCTGCAGCACCGGGATGAGCCTGACACCAACAGTGGAGCACCCATGGGGACATCACTCGAAGAAGAACTTTTTCTTCTTCGAGTGGTGTCCCTGTAGGTACTCCACTCTGGGTGACTACACAGCAGTTGTCGGCTTGTGAAGATGGGCTTGGAGCCCTGTGTTTTTCACTGAGGATGATAATGCGTGTTCCACTGCCATAGATGATGCAATGGAAGACGGGAGAGTGTAATGTTGTGCAAACGTGTGGTCTGATGACCATGTGGCTGCATTACAAATGTCCTGGAGGGGAACATTGTTGAGGAAGGCGGTAGAAGAAGACATGGCCCTGGTGGAATGGGCTTTGATGACCCCAGGTGGTTCTTTATTGTAGATGGTGTAGCATGTGTGGATTCATGGGAGATCCACTTAGAGATCCTCTACGAAGAGACAGCTTGTCCCTTGGATCGTTCTGCATAGGAGAGGAAGAGTTTAGGGGATGTTCACCAGGCCATCGTCCAGTCGATGTAGAATGCAAGCGCTCTGCAGACGTCGAGGGTGTGCCAAACAGCATGCACCGGGTCAGCATGCGGCTTAGGAAAAAAGGCAGGTAAGTGTATGGGTTCATTGACGTGGAAGGGGAAGGATCTTTCAGGATGAATTTAAGGTGGGGCCGGAGTGTAACTCTGTCCTTGGTGAAAACCGTGAAAGGGGGATCCGCCATTAGAGCGGTGAGTTCGCCTACTCTCCTACTGGAGGTTATTGCGACCAGGAAGGAGACTTTCATTGATAGGTATGACCAGGGGCAAGTCGCCAACGGCTCAAAGGGTGGCTTTGTCAAGCTCTTAAGTACATGATTTAGGTCCCAGATAGGAACTGGCGGGCAAACGGATGGAAAGGTGTTTTGTAGACCCTTAAGGAATCTCTTAGTGATTGGGTGGGCGAGGAAAGAAGCGCCTTCTGTGATGCGATGGAAAGCTGCCGATAGTTCTCAGAGGCAGGCCTGATTCCTTCAGGTGCAAGAGATAGTCCAGTAGGAGGGGAAGGGGGAAGTCTCTGGGTTTGTAGTGTGAGTGCATTTGAGCCACTGGGAAAATCTCTTCCATTTACAGAGGTACGTTTTCCTGGTGGATTGTCTTCTGCTGTTGATCAGTATTTCTTTCAATCTTTCTGAACAGGTGTTTTCGTCATCCTGGAGCCATGAAGGAGCCAAGCGTGGAGGTGAAGTTTGTGGGGTTCTGCATGGAAAATCGTCCTGTGATTCTGGGAGAGAAGACTGCTTTGAGGCGGAAAAGCGTATGGATCTGTGACTGTCATCCTGCGGAGGCAAGGATACCATGTTTGCCTCGACCACGCTGGTGCAATAAGTATCACGCGAGCTTGATACGTTCTGATCTTGATGATGACTCTGTGGAGTATGGGAAGGGGTGGGAATGCATAGAGCAGAGGATGTGTCCCAATTGATGGAGAAAGCATCCCCCACGGAGTGCTTCCCTAAAGCTGCTCTGAAACAGTAAAGGTGACACTTCCGGCTGGTTGCGAAGAGGTCTATGTCTGGCTGACCCCACTGGCGAAACACGTAACTGAGGGCATGCCTGTCCATCTCCCACTCTTGATGATCATACAACTTGCGACTGAGGGTGTCTGCTGTAACTTTAACACCCCTAGGAGGTAAGAAGCAACCGGGGTGATCTGGTGCTTCAGGCACCAGTTCCATAATTTGAGAGCCTCTGCACAGAGGGACGGGGATCGTGCACCTCCTTACCGATTGATGTAATACACGCAAGTGTTGTCCATCATAACGTTGATAGTCTCGTGAGCTATACGGCGTAGGAAATGTTGGCATACATAGCGTACCGCTCATAATTCTAAAAGGTTGATATGGAGTGTTTGCTCTGTAAAGGACTCATTTGCTTTGGGCCGTGAGGGTTCCCAGATGGGCACCCCATCTCAGGAGCGATGCATCGGTCATTACAGTAAGTGTGGGGGTATACTGCTGAAATGGCACTCGTTAAGACATTGTGTGGATTCATCCACCAGCGTAGAGAGTCGAGGACCCGCAGTGGAATGGTAACTGACTTGGTAAGTGGGTCTCTGGATGGCGTGTAGAGTGTGGCTAGCCAAGACAGCAGGCATCTCATGTGGAGCCTTGCTAGGCTGACGACATAAGTTGTGGAGGCCATGTGTCCCAGAATTTTTAGGCATTTGCGAACTGTTGTAATGAGGTTGCATAGGCTGTCAAATCTGTGCGTGGGTAGGGTCACTTTGCCCACCACAGTGTCAATGTGCGCTCCTATAAATTCCAGCTTCTGAGTGGGGTGGAGCATGGACTTTTCGTAGTTTATATGGAAACCCAGGTTGAGCAGAAAGCTTGTAGTGGTCTCGATCATGTCCTTTGTTTCCTGGAAAGACGTGCCCTTTATAAGGCAGTCGTCTAAATACGGAAATATTATGACTCCCTGATGATGTAAGGAGGCCGCTACAACGGCTAGAGTTTTGGAAAACACTCTGGGAGCCGTTGAAAGGCCAAAAGGGGAGCACTCAATATTGGTAATGGTGGTGGCCCACTGCGAATCGTAGAAAACGTCTGTGTGCTGGGTGAATTGTAATGTGGAAGTACACATCCTGAAGGTTGAGAGCCGAAAGCCAGTCTCCTTGATCCCATGCAGGGATTATTGTTGCTAGGATCACCATCTTGAATTGGTGGTAAGCGACATATTTGTTGAGCTTTCTTAAATCCAATATGGGCCTCCATCCTCCACTCTTTTTCTGTGTTAGGAAATGAGTACAACCCTCGGCCTTGAAACTCTGTTGGTACTGGCTCTATGGCGCCTAAACAGAGGAGGTGAAGCACCTCTTGCTCGAGGAGGGTCTCGTGAGAGGGGTCCCTGAAGCGGGACGGGGTGGGAGGGTGGGTAGGAGGAGGAGAAATAAAAGGGATGGAGTAACCATGTTGAATGAGCTCTAGGACCCATATGTCCGATGTTATCTGAGCCCACTGTTGAAAAAAGGGGCAGAGGCAGTGATTGAATTGTGGGCAATTGGTCAGTGGTGTGACCACAAGGCTTTCTGGCTCTTGACCAATTCTTCAAATCTGCTGTTTAGATATGGATGGTTGAGTAGATGCCGTTTGATGTTTCTGCTGATGTTGTGGCCCCGCAACACTGAGGCCTTTGTTTTTGGCGGAAATCGTACCTAGGTTGTCGTCTGTATGGCTCTCTTGGTCTCTGGTAGTTGTTATATCTGGCTCTTTTAAATGGGGGCGTATACATCCCCAGAGTTCTCAGGGTGGTACGGGAGTCCTTCATGGAATGAAGTACTTCATCTGTTTTTGCAGCAAAGAGATTAGTTTTATCGAAGGGTAGATCTTTGACCTTCTACTGTAATTCCATCGGAATATGCTTGGAGCCAAGATATTCTGCACATCACAACAGCTGAAGCTGTGACGCGTGCAGCCGTATCTGCTACATCCATTGCGGACTGCAGAGTGATGTGAGAAATTATATGGCCTTCCTGCATGATGCTGAGGAGAATAGGCCTTCTGTGTTCTGGTAGGTGTTGAGTAAGCTCTTGCAGTTTTAAGTAGTTAGAATAGTCGTAATCTGCAAGCATGGCAGTGTAATTTGCTGCTCTAAGGAGCAGAGTAGCGGAAGAGTACACCTTACGACCCATAATGTCAATTTTTTTATGGTCTTTATCATGTGGTGTTGATCTGATATTAGGCTGTCCGGCTTTATGTCTGACGGAATCAACTACCAGGGAATTTGGTGGAGGATGTGTAAAAAGGAAGTCCATTCTTTTTGGTGTAATAAAGTATTTCCAATCCACTCTTTTGTTGATTGGAGTGATGGATGCTGGGGTCTGCCAAATGTCTCCTCGATCCATAATAGCTTCGTCCATTGGGAGGGCTATTCTGGAGGAGGTAGGAGGCTGTAAGGTTCACAAAAGGCGGTACTGTTTTTCTTGTACTTCTTGAAGTACAGTTTTATGCAAGAGCTACCCTTTTAAAAAGATCTTGGAACTTTTTTGAATCATCGCCCAGTGGTGGGGTGTTGGAAATAACTGCCTTGTCTGGTGAGGAGGATGAGTTGTGCGTGGGGACCTGTCCTCGCCCTCTGACAAAGAGTCCTCTATGTCCATTTGGGCTGGGGAATTAGGCTCTGCTGCCGAAGTTGTAAGCTGAGGAGAACCAGGTGGTAGTTTAGATACTGTGGAAGGAGCGGTGTGACGGCTCTTCCTATGAGGACGTGAGTCCCATGGTTGCCATTGCCCAGCATATGGCAATGGCAGATAATTGTAATGGTGCATATACCATGGAGGTCTATGAGCTGGGTTGGAATGTTGGGAGGAAAAACGGCTCCAAGGGTCCTTGCCCACTTCGCTTGGGGAGTGGGACAGATTTGGTGATCTACGTGAGCACATCAACTGTATGGAGGAGCCCGGAGATATCGGTGCTGGTGCCATGGGCGCTCTTGGGACGGTGCCGAGGTATGTGGTTTACTCAGTGCCGATGGTGTTGGTGGTGCCGCTTGGTCAGGAGGCAGCATCTCGGTCTCTTAGATAACAAGGCCGATGCCAACAGAAGTGGTTGTTTTGGTGCCGAGTGGTCCTTATGGTGGTCCAGCAGTGCTGCTTGTTTCTGCTTGGGCTCCGAGTGCGCTCTCTTATGCGGTGCCGGTATCTTGGGTGTTGCAGCGCCTGATGTGCTGGGCCTACCCGAGGTGCTGACCCTCAAGGCTGTTGGTGCCGAGGGTAGAGATCAGGCTGGAGAGAGTCTCATTTTTGAAAGAGACGTGCCAGAAGAGGTAGAGGAACAAGTTTTGTCCATACCTTTTGGCTAAGAAGCAGATTTTGGGACCACTGGAGTATCCTTGGAAGACAGTTGGAGAGACTTTTCGTACGGTAAAGTCTTCAACCTGTTAGCTTGGTTGCGGCGCGCTCTTGCCGTCAACTTAGAGCAGTGAGGGCACTTTTGTATCTGGTGCAATTCTCCAAGACACTTTATTCACTTAGAATCTTGAAGCTGGGAGACCCCGGCATGAAGTGCAGGGAAAAGCGGCAGGCCTCTAGAGGAGAATTATTTTTTTTTGCGATGGGGTAGGGGGCCTTAAAACTTGGAAAAGTGGGGAAACTAAGGTGAAATAACAGGTTTTTTGTTGTTTTTCGATAGAAACAGTGGAAGGAGAGAAGCTCTGTCTGCTGCCGAGGACGGTAGAGAAGGAACTGAGGGGCCGCGCCGCAGGCGCACCTAACCTACACCAACGGCACAAGGGGGTGCCATGGCACGTGTGCGGTGGATACTGCTAGAAAAATCTCCGGTCACCGGCATGAGGACGCACCAGCACCCAGAGTGGAGCACCCACGGGTACACCACTTGAAGAAGTCGTCCTCATTCTAGGAAGGAAGCACCTGCTGCTGGAGAACAGAGTACCACTTCAATGAAAAGTGAATGAGAGTGATCATGATCACAGTATTAATCAGGAAAATCCCAAATTGAGATTCATGAAAAGTAAGTAAGTTATATTCTGAGAACAACAGATCCCCGTGAAGACCAGTCTCAATGGCAAGGTTAGGGAATGGAAATGGGCTTCACAGTCTGATGTCCAGCCCAACCTGCAAGTTAAAAAAACCTATCTACATAAAAGCTGTTTTTAGAGCATTAGTACAAACCCCACCAGACATAGTCTATCAACCCAGGCTGGGAGGCTCACTTTTGTGAGCTGTGTGAAATTACCCCCCAAAATCTGCCATCTAGAAAGGGCTTCTTTCACAGTATCTAAACTACCACCTAGTTCTCCTCAGCTTATGACTTCGGCAGCAGAGCCTAATTCCCCAGCCCAAACAGACACAGAGGACTCTTTGTCAGAGGGCGAGGACAGGTCCCCGTGCACACCTCATCCTCCTCACCAGACAAGGCAGTTATTTCCAATACCCCACCACCGGGCGATGATTCAAAAAAGTTCCAAGATCTTTTTAAAAGGGTAGCTCTTGCATAAAACCGTGCTCTACAAGAAGTACAAGAAAAACAGTACCGCCTTTTGTGAACCTTACAGCCTCCTACCTCCTCCAGAATAGCCCTCCTTATGGATGAAGCTATTATGGATCCAGCAGACATTTGGCAGACCCCGGCCTCTCTCTCTCCCCCCTCCCCTCGCCCCGGTACTAAAAAAGGCACAAGTTCTTATAATAAAAAGTGAATAGGGATCCCCCTTGAGCAGCTCGGAGCCCTAAGTAATTGCTTTGTCTGTTTATCTCTAATACCTGCTTTATTTGGAATATCACCAGATTTCATTGTTTCAACAAAAAGATTGCAACATTTTGTGTTTCAGTGTCTCTCATGATCTTCCATTCCATGAAACATTTCAATATTTTAACACTGTCCCAATTAAGGATGAAGACAAATGTTAAAATATCAGAATTTCCAGCTGGACAAAACATCCAATTTCTGATCAACCAACTGGGAATGCATGGCCAAGAACACTGAGGATCTTTTCCCTACACTGAGATCAGTCACATGATTTTAGCAATTTAATGATTTTCTAGTTTATATTCCCATTTTTGTCACAAGTTATTACCAACAGATATATCTGTACTTTTAAAATAAACAAATATTTATCTTTTGGCAAGTACCCTGGATTTATAAATCCTAATTTTTCTTGAAGTGTCTACAGTTAATTATTCAAAATTAGTATTGGCTATCACTATCACTGATGTGAGAGCTGCACTGGCGTATTTTAATTCAGATAAAAAATACAAAAATAAAGTAGTCAGTTGAAAAATACTTACTGGTTCTGTTAATGTTGTATCTTTTTCCAGGAACTGTACAACACAATAGGCCAGCTAAAATGTAAGTTACATAGTTATTTAAATTATTTTAACTAACACCGAATATTAAGACAACACAACATAACCAAATATCACAAATGATAGTGGAAGCACTTTAATCAGCAAAATATCTTAACGTTGGGAGATGTAGGCCTTTTCAATTTTTTGTTCTTGGTGAAAGAAATAGATAAATTTAACTAAAATGAAGTTATATGTATTTCAGACTATTGTATCTTTTAAAAGTCTCTGGTATATTCAGATGCTTAGTTTCTTATTCTAGAAAAGGCTTCATTTGTTATTAATCAGGAGATTTGATAGCTGTAATGCAGATCCAACATTTAGACAGTCTTTCCTTGACTTCATTCAGCTCTTCAATTAGAAGTATATATTAACAATCTGTGATACGAAGCCAGTTCCCCCTTCCTCTAACTACTGCATTTTTACACCAAAAGCTAAGAATAGAACACTTCCAGTCCACCCACTTATCCTCATTAGCACTGGTCCGACAATTGACAGGTACTCCCCTCCCCATTAAAAATATCTTGGTTCTGTTATTTTCACTCCAGTTTATCTGATGAACTGGGTTTTACCCATGATACTACATACTTGTTTTTGTTTTTAAAGTTAGAAACTAACATGGCTACCCCTCTGAAACTTTCTGTTGGTGAGAAAGATAAGCTTTTTAGTTTAAGACATGGAGCTCTTCAGTTCTGGGAAAAGAACTCAGTATCACAACTAACACAGCTAAATATGGGGGGTGGGAATATTTAGCATAAGTAGTTAACATATTTGAAGGGACCATTCAAGATGAAATGGTCTATTAACACCAGTCCAGGCCTCAGGAGGAAAGGAAGCAGAGGTGGGGAGTCAGCTGGGGAAAGCCAGGATTGTTACAGATTGTTGTAATAAACCCTCAGTCCAGTGTCTTCCCTATCCCTTATTCCAAGTTTCTGGAAAATTGAGGCTAGGGACACCATCTGTGCCCATTCTGACTAATAGTAATTTATGGACCTATTATCCAGGAATTTATCTAGTTCTGTTTTGAGCCCTGTGATAGTCTTGACCTTCACAACATCCTCTGGCAAGGAGTTCCACAGGTTGGTTGTGCACTATGTGAAAAAAATGCTTCCTTTTGTTTAAAGCTTGCTGCCTATTAATTTCATTTGGGAATAACACCACTTCCCTATTCATTTTCTCCAGACCAGTCACGATTTCATACACCTCTATCATATCCTCTCCCCCCACTCCAGTAGTTGTCTCTTTTCCAAGTTTTCAAGTCCCAATGTTATTAATCTCTTTTCACATGGAAGCCATTCTGTATCCCTAATAATTTTCAATGCTCTTTTCTATATATATATCAGATGTGGGCATCCTGTGGATTTATATAGAGGCAGTAATATGTCTCTCTTATTAGCTATCCCTTTCTTAATAATTCTCAAAATTCTGCTAACTCTTTTGACTACCACTGCACCCTGAGTGGATGCTTTCAGAGAATGATTCCAATACAAAATGACTCCAAGATCTCTTTCCTGAATGGTAACAGCTAATTTAGACCCTATCATTTTATACTTATAGCTGGGATCAGGGATGTTAGCAAACATTTATTTTTGTAAACATGTAACCTCATAAGAGACACAGCAAGAGGGGCGTAGTCATTAGGACTAACCAATAAGCTTGGGCTTACGGTTAATTATGTAAATGACTACACACTAATATGCCTAGTTGGGATTGTTTTACAATATGCATTACTTTGCATTTATCAACATAAAATTTCATCTGCAATTGTGTTGCCCAATCACCCAGTTTTGAGAGATTATTTTATCGCTCTTTGCAGTCTAGCTGGATAAAATAATCTTGAGCAGTTTTATCTTCAAATTTTGCCACCTCACTGTTTACCCCTTTTCCCAGATCATTTATGAGTATTGCTAAATAGACCAGACCGCTGGGGAACATGACTGGGGGACCCACTTCATCAGATGCATGATTCCTACCCTGTGTTTCCTATCTTTAAGCTATTTATTGGTCCATGAGAGGACCTTTCTTTACCTGCATCTGACGAAGCGGGTCTTTGCCCACAAAAGCTTATGCTCCAATAAATCTGTTAGTCTATAAGGTGCCACAGGACTTCTCGTTGTTCTTGAAGATTCAGACTAACACCACTACCCCTCTGATACTTTCTTTACCTTAGTGCAGTGTTTCTCAAAGTGGGCCACGCTAACGAGCCGCTCCCGTTTTACTTACTGGCTCGGGCCACTGCTTTCTGTGGCTCCCCTTGGCTGCAAACAGTGAACCGCAGCCAATGGGAGCTGCGAGGCTCCATGGCTACAGAGCTGTTAAGTAAACAAATGGGAGTGACCCATTAGCAGCTTTCAAAGTGGGACTGGAGACTTTGGTGAGGGACCCTGCCAAAGGCTTTCTGAAACGTACAGTATATCCACTGGATCCCCCTTGTCTACATGTTTGTTTACTAGCATTCTTTGAGGGAGGTCAAGTGGTGAGGCATGATTTCTCTTTATAAAAAACATGTTGGCTCTTCTCCAACAAATTGTGTTCATTTATACTTCTGACAATACTGTTCTTTACTATTGTTTCAATCACTTTCCCAGGACATGAAGTCAGGCTTACTGGCCTGTAATTGCTGGGATTACCTTTGTTGTGCTTTTTAAAAACTGGCACCACATTACCTATTCTCCAGTCATTTGGTACAGAAGTTGATTTAAATGATAGGTTACAAGCTACAGTTATAGTGCTGCAATTTCAAATTTAAGCTCCTTCAGAACTCTTGGATGAACAACATCTGGTCATGATGACTTATTACTGTATAGTTATCAATTTGTTCGAAAACTTCCTTGAATGACACCTCAGTCTGAGAAGGTTCCTCAATTTGCCACTAAAAAGAATAGCCCAGGGTTGGGAATCTCATTCACATTCTCAGCCATGAACATCAACACAAAGAAATCCACATGAGAAATCTACTTCCTTGACACTACAGTACAATTAAATGATGGACAAATTTCCACCATCATATACTGGAAACCTACCGACCGCTACACTTACCTTCATGCCTTTAGCTTCCATCCCAGACACATTTCTCAATCTATTGTAAATAGCCAAGCCCTAAAATACAACCAGATTTGTTCCAATCCCACAGACAGAGACAGACACCTACAGGATCTATATAGAGCATTCTTAAAACTGAAATACCCACCCGGAGAAGTGAAAAAACAGATCAACAGAGCCAAAAAAGTATCCAGACATGAACTACTTCAAGACAGGCCCAAAAGAGAAAACAGAATTCCACTTGTCATCACCTACAGTCCACAACTTAAACCCCTCCAACGAATTATCAACAATCTACAACCCATCCTGGGAAATGACCCCTCGCTCTCACAGGCCTTGGGGTAAAAAGGCCATTTCTCGCTTGCAGACAACCCCCTAACCTCAAACAAATTATTTCAAGTAACCATGCAACACACCTCCATCATAATAATCCAGGAACCCACCCCTGCAATCAGCCCTGCTGCCAACTCTGCCCACACATTTACACGAGCGATTTCATTGCTGGACCCAACCACATCAGCTACCAAATCAGAGGCTCATTTAACTGCACATCTACTAATGTGATCTATGCCATCAAATGCCAGCAATGCCCCACTGCAATGTATACTGGACAAACTGGACAGCCTCTGCGGGAAAGAATTAATGGACACAAATCAGATATCTGAAAAGGCAATGCACAAAAACCTGTTGGAGAATACTTTAATCTTCCTGGACACTCATTAATGGATCTCCAAGTTGCCGGTTTTTGTTTCAGATCAATTCCACAAGCCAAATACACAGAGAAAGGTTGCAACTTAACTTCATTCACAAGTTTAATTGTTATGCAAATGGTATGAATGGATGGCTCACACATTATCTTCCACATCTTAATGGCTTAACCAACCAACCAAAAAAAGAAGGTGCTAATGGTTCTTGATGTCTGTGTAGAATCTGGTGTTGGTCATCTTCCTTTCCAAGTGCAAACTAATGGTTCTTAGCAGCCTCCTGTAACTATTTAGTGTTTAATGTGCTACTAGACTATTTGTTGTTTAAGTTTTTCCTGTTACAGACTAACTCGGCTACTCCTCTGAAGCTTTTGAACAAAGAATTAATTTAGTTTTTCCATAATGACCTTATCTTTGAGTGCTCCTTAGCATCTTGATCATCCAGTAGCCCCGCTGAATGTTTAGCAGGCTGTTTCTGATGTATTTCCAGTTAGACATCGCTATGCTCTTGAATGAATTCACACAGGAAAATGACAAAAAACTAACACACTACATCGCCTGTGGGTGAACACTTTTCACAAAGTAAACATATTCTATCTGACCTATCAGTCCTCATCAGGAAAGCTGCACAATACTTTTAAAAGATGAGCCTGGGAGTTAACTTCATAACTTTGCTGAAAACTAAAACATAACGGAATAGACACACTGAATAGAGACACTGGATGTATGGCTTATTACAACAATTTGTAACCCTCTAACCCTGCTGTCCCCAGCTACCTTGTCTGGGTTAGCAGACCAATTCACCCTGAACAGTTCTCTGAAATGTATTAACTACCTATGCTAAATCTGGTCCACCTTTTTATTTAGCGGTGACACGCTGGTTTATCAAACCTGGAGAAAAGTTCTGTTTACCTGAAATCTCATGAGCCTTCTCTCTTTACAACACTGCACACAAGGTACAGAAGTGCACATTTAATGCATCCAAACAACTAATTCTGTTGTGTAGTAAAACCATGCAATAATCATGTTACTATGACAAAAGTATTTTAGTGTTTGCAAACCCTAAATTTGATTACAAAGATTAGAGACTGTTCCCTCTGAGTACCTTAACTGTGCATTTCCATACTTAATATGCATTAATTTATTTTCAGTATAGCCTTAATTCTGAATTTCTTGGGTTTGTAATTCTCAGGTCTTGGAATAATTATAATCTCTAATTTTTTTACCTTCCAATTGTTTATCATACTCTCAACCTTACCTCCATTTTAACTTTTTTTAGCTGGAAATTTCTTTATTTTTTTTTAATTAAATGTCATAATCAACACTAAACAAGAAACTCAGAATATTACACGTGAGATTTCCAATTATTTTAAGATACATTAGCTTCAATCTTAAATTATGTTTTTAAATTTTAACTTGTAAAGGCATATTCATCAGTGCAACATAAGCCAGCCAGAGTGCATTAGATAGTTAACCCAGATTTACAACAGCTTTTCATTTCCAGAACTGTAAAAAGCAGCCAAAGTATACTGGTGAATCTGTCCTTTAATTTGCAACTGACTTACTGGTTTAGACGGCACTATTACAAGGACTGGCACAAGAGCCCAGTCTAAGAGCCCCAATGTTCCTGTGTTTCTTATGAGCTTTGCGACTGCTCCTGCATCACTTCCACAGCAGGGCCACTTCAGTGTGCAGCACAGCTGAAGCACTAGTACTAGTAGTCTTTCTAGCACTGACGTTCAAATAAGTGGCAGACATGAAATATTAAGAGTAGTGACTGTTTGGCATAGTAGTCTACTAACTTGACATGTGCGCAATCCTCCAACAGAACTGTTGCATCCCAATCAGCTACAGAGGAATGGTTATTGGTTAAATTACCTCTGATGCCACAATGACCCAATTAAAGAGTTACCTCAGCTGATGCTGCCTGTAGCCTATATAAACTATTAAATTCAACTATTAATAATTTAGTTTAATTACACCCCAAGGTCTCCAGATATAGTCTAAACCTAAGATTTCAGGAAATTAAACAAACAGGATTTTTTATGTTAATATCGTGTAGGACAAAGGAAAGATTATTAGACACAAACTTAAAAGGAGCTAGTTTTTGCAATTAAATCTGATAATTAATTTGTTATAACTACCTGTTTTACCTCTGTAAACTGTGACTCTCTGGTTCGGCAACCAGTATCCATGGTCTGGCAGGACCACAGATGTCCCTGAACTGGAGAGGGTCAGCAGGCTGGGGGCTGATGGCAGAGAACCTTCCCTGGTCCAGCAAATTCCCACATTCGGAATTTGTCAGGTCCTGAGGGTAGTGTACCTAGCGATGTAAGTGACTAGTCGACTATTCTATAAGCACAAGCTTATCGGATAGTTGACTAGTGATGCAACTAGTCACCTCCCCCCTGCCTCTATCAGAAAGAGGCAGCAAGGGGGTGCAGGAGCTGGTGCTGGAGGGAGCTGGCTTAAAAGCCAGTTCCCCCAGCACTGTCTCCACAGGGAGCAGCGGAGGTAGAGGCACAGTGGGGAAAAGGCGCAAGCAGGGGACTGAAGCAGTCTCCGCTCACACCAGTTCTGTTGCAATTCTGCTTTGAAATGTACAAGAGCCCCGCTCCGGCACTGCAGAGAGCATGGGGCCAGCAGGGGACTCTACTGGCCCCATGCTCCCTGTGGGGCTTCCTTTTGAAATGTGCCAGGACTCTTGTACATTTCAAAGGCTCAGGCGCTGCAGGGAGCACGGGGCTAGCAGGGGAGTTCCCCACTGGCCCTGCGCTCCCTGCGGGGCTTCTGCTTTTGAACTGTAGCAAGACCCCAGTAGGGCTCTTTCTACATTTCAAAGACGGAATTGCCCTTATTGACTAATTGAACAGTAGATGGAAATCCCATAGACTATTCAATTAGTTAATTAATTTAAATTTAACATCCTTAGCTGGACCAGGGAGGTTCAATCTGTATTTAAATTCACAAAGTGCTGTAAATTTGAAGATACGCCTGATTTTTCAAATATAACAAAGAGATTGAATAAATGCAAAAACCAAATTCAACCTTAATTATGGAATTGAATCTGGCACTCTATACTTAACACTGGGCCTACATAATATGTAACAGATCCACAAAGCTATTACCTATTACCACTTTAATATATTTTTAAATCTATAATATTTACTAGACAGAGTAGAATAGCTTTATCTGAACTAAGCCCATAAAAGAAAAAAATCATTTATCAAAAATATTCAGGATTCCTCTGCTCTTTTGTAAATAGTAATTGTTACATAAAGATCTGACAACTCAAAGTATCAAGATTAAATAATGTCTGATCTGTGATAAATCAGTAAAACACAAAAAGTTTTCAAATGCATGCTGTCATGAATAGGAGCTGCAAAGGAGAGTCTGACTTACCTGGAGAGCGAGGAAAGGTTTAAGCAACTTTGGAAATGCACCTGAGGGAGGGGGCTTTGGGCATTCAGCCAATGAAATGCAGATAAGGAATTTCAAACAAAGAGGTTTGTTTGTTTTTTTCCTTTGTTTTGGAGTCAGCGGTCGTTTTTCCCCATGGAGCAGGAGAGACGGACTCTCCCAGGAACAGACTCCTTGAATTCATTCAAATGTGTAAGTAGGGAAAAGTTTAGATAGTTCGTCCGGTTTTATTGTTTTCCTTGTTTGGGGGTTTGGAAATCATGTCTGAGCTGGTAGTTTTTTCTCTTCTCTTTTGTAACTAAGGTTTACAGTCCAGGGATTCTCTCGGAGTCTATTTTAATCCATGGCTTTTAACACTTAGTCATTTACTATGCTTGCAACTGTAGTCTTGTTTTAACAATGAAAGTGTTTTCTTTTTGTTTTGGTTAACTGGTATTTGTTGATTTTTGTGTCCTTTAACCAATGTGCCTAAGTGAAACCATGCTACCCAGAAGAAGCAGAACTCCATTGTTCTCTGCAGATTCGCTGTTTGTTTCCCAACTCAAAGCAAAATGGAGGGGGAGGGGAGGGGGAAGAATGACAAGAGATTCCAAGTTGTTTCATCCCTGGAAAAGGGTTTATTTTATATTTTTAGATACACTTGGTGGTGGCAGTGATCAATCCTTTTTTTTTTTTTTTGGGGGGGGGAGGAAACTGAGACCAGATAAGTTTGTCTCTGGAAGTTAGAGTCACTTTCTTATGGAGTTTATTCTGCTAGCCGGCCCCCATATCTACACGCGAAGTGCCAGGTTAGGGAACTGAGCCATGATACATGCTATGACTTTAAGCCATGTTGTTGTGCTTATCCACTATTACTAGTGCATATTAAGTATTATGCCAGAAAGAACTTTAAAAACTTCTCAATTGCTTCCACCCCCCCAGGTATGGAAAAAATTGTAAGGTTTATATATACTTGAAATATATTCTGTTCCAAAATGTTTTCAAAAAAACCTACCTGTGCATGAAATAAAGCTAATCCCTTAGCAGTATGCATAGGAATCAACACCTTCATAAGAAACTGTTTGTGTTCTGCTTTCAATGGCAATGCAAAACCATTAATAATGCTGAAAAACATGAATAAGCACAATTATTTTATCTTAAAAAATAGGGGGACACTTCCTTTTTCTTGACAGACTGAGAATTATTGTACTCAAAGCTTACTTTTTTACATGAACTTTACAAAATGTACCTATTACTTTAGGGATGGGGAAGTGGGCAAGAAGCCCATCCCCAGCTATCATCAGTAGGTATAAGGCCATACGCTCAGTTATCAATGTCTGTAGTAGAGAAGTTCAATTCTTTGTGATCCTTGGGGATAATTTAGAGTAAAATTTCCAAGATTTTTCCATTTTTAAAACCAGAAGTATCTTGCAGTCTCACTGTAGATCTTAGCAAGGCACATTAACCACAGATCTTAGTGAGGTTGACACACTGTCCACTCACAATAATTAAAAGGTGATCTTGAAAGAGAAGAAATACAATTATGCCCTATTTTACTACTGACACATAAATAAGGTCTGAAAGTTTATTTGCTTTGGTGATTTTTGTAATGGAGAGTGGGGAGGAGGTAGCAGTTTTCTTTTTACCTTATAAATTCAGGTCCTGCAACTTAAGGGTAGACACCATTGCCATATGTACACCAATAAAATGTACCAAAAAAATCCTCAGGTGACGCAGCTAATCCTGCATATCGGAGCCTTACTGTAGACAATCTTACACTTCCTACAAGTGTTTTAGTTGAACCTACTCAAAAGCAAGTGTAAGTGAAGCAGTAGTAAAAACTGTTCTGACCACTGAAGCTGTCTCTCCCTTCAGCGGTCCTTAATTTTAACAATTATTTAGGTGGATCAATAGGAATTTTTTTGATAAATTTCACTATTGCAGAAAAGATCTATGTCAATTGTAGAGTACCATTACAAAACTGTGAGGGAAAAGGATATTCAGTCAGACTGTTTTAATACCAATAAAGCTTTAATGACTGAGGCTTTGGCTACAATGTCAATTGAGGGACAAAACGTTCATCCTTCACAGGTGTTTATCCCCTACCCCATATGACAAAAATTTTGCCTTGGCAAGTTGCAGTTGAAATGGCTTATTGTTGGCAGGAACACTCACTCTCGGCAAAACTGCAGACAAACAGCATTTACAGTGCCTGACTTTTAGCGACACAACTGTATCACTAAAAGCTTTGTAGTGTAGACAAAGCCTAACTGACATGGTAGGAGAAGAAAACCCTGTTAAAAATTAAATATCACCTTCAATTTAGGCATAAGAGCTAACAATGTACTCCTGAGATACATAACTAGTCTCTTAGCAAAGCCAAGATGGAGACATATAATTATTTTTTAAAATAAAATGTAAGCAAGGGAAAACAAACCCCTTTTTAAGGCAAAAACTACCTTTCATGCTTTTCATACATCATGCCAAAGCCAAAAAAAGAGAAGAAGCCAATTTAAAAAGAAATCCTTTGCAGATAATTTTTAAGATTTACATAGACAAAGCAAACTTTTCTAATTTGATATTGATACTAGGGGGCTGTGTCCCGCTGCTCACCAACCCTCCCATCTGTCCACCGCAGCCGGATTGTGGCCTCCCCTCCTACCCGAGCCGCAGTAGGAGGGGGGTTGCCACCAGGCCTTCCTGCAGCCAGATGGGGGCCTGCTCCAGGATTGGGGCTGGGGATAGGATGCTGTGGCCAGATGGGGACTGGGCCCTGATTGGGTAGGGTGTCTGGCAGGGAGGACGAGTCAGGAGCAGACTGGGGGCAAGTGTCTGGCCAGGGACAGGGAGAAGGGAGAGAGGGCAATAGCAGGGGAGTGGGCTAGGGTGTCTTGCTGGGAGGAGAGGGGGCAGGAGTAGGGGAGAGGGCAGGAGTGGACTGGGGGCAGGGTGTCTGGCCAGGGTGGAAGGGGCAGGAGTAGGTTGGGTGCAGGGTGTCTGGCCAGAGGGGAGGGGCAGGAGCAGGCTGGGGATGAAGAAGGGGAGTGGGTGTAAGAGGCACTGGAGGTGCAGGGTCTGGACATGAGGGACTGAGGGGAAGCTTCTTTTCATTCTGGGCGCTGTTCCCAGGCACTGGAGGCTTTCCCTGCTGTTCCAAAGGGGAAGCCACTTCTGTCCCCATTCCAGCCTTCTGCCCCAAGCCCCCTCAAGATTAGCGTGCCAGTGGAGGCTTCTTGCAGGGGGAATGGGGAGAAAGCCCCGTGGCTCCGCACTGGATCCAGCTTGTGGAGAAGCTGGATTCAGCACAGAGCCGCAGAGCTTCTAACCCCCCCCCCCCAACATCGCTCTAATCTTGAAGGCGGGGTGGGAGAGACATGAGGCTGGAGCGCCAGGCAGTGGCCCAAGTGTCTGACCCGAGGCAGGCAGCAGCAGTGGTTCCCCGCTGGGTAGCGGAGCCTAAGGGCCCCGGACCTGGAATTAGAAGTGGATCTGGATGGGAAGCGGAAGGGATGGGGACCAGCAGAGTTCGCTGAGTATCCTTCAGCCATCCCCCACCATGGCTGCCACTTCCCCTTCAGACTCTGCCGAGGCGCTGGGGGAGCGAGGGAAGGGGGGCGATGCAGAGTGATGTTATGTCATTCTGTCATCCAGATGGAAAATTTTATTTATTTTATATAAAAAATATAAGAGAGAGAGATAAAAATACAATGGCATCACTTTATAAGCATAACAATCTTCTTTGACATCCCCACAATTGGCGAGAAACAAAATACAATGTTCAATTTATATTATCAAACCAAACTTACCTTCCCAATATCTCAAGCAGTTCAGCAACACCATTGAAGTGCTCTGTTTCATATATAAACCTGTTAAAAATAAGATGCAATAGTAATCAGTACACTAATAAAACGAAAATAAGAGAAAAAAATTCTAATAGTGAAACTCTTTATTAAGTGTATTTTATTTAAATTTCTAACATTTGTTTTCCTTCGTAGTTCAAAAGTCAGTTGGCTCTTTGCAGTTTATGGTCTGTCTCCACAGCTAGAGTTTAGCCTACCAAAGGAAACTTGAATGTAGGTAGCATGGGAAACAGTAAGGGTATGTCTAGACTACATGCCACTGCCGACAGAGGCATGTAAAATAGGCTACCCGACATAGTCAATGAAGTGGGGATTTAAATATCCCCGGCTTCATTAAAATAAAAATGGCCACCGCACTGTGCCGGCTCAGCTGATCATCGGCACAGGGTGCTAGTGAAGACACGGATCGGTCGACAGGGAACGCCTTTGTCAACCGCTCCTGTAAACCTCGTTTCACGAGGCTTCATTGACTATGTCGGGTAGCCTATTTTACATGCCTCTGTCGGCAGAGGCATGTAGTCTAGACATATCCTAGCAGTGAAGTCAGAATGAATTAACAACCTAAATACCTACCCAGGTTCTGCATCATGCTTGTAATATCCACACTGAATCCAGCAACAGCACTGACTTCACTGTTTTTGTTACCTGTGCTAGTTGGAGTCAAGCTAGGCTAACCAATGCATAACTTTTGCTGTACTGACATATGCTTAGAGCTCATTTTTCTTCCTTCATAGTAAGCTAAATCAGGTACAATGCAATTTAAATTTGTTTAAGTAAATATATTAGGAATTGCACCAGTGTAACTAGATTAAGTTTTACACTGTACAACTAGTGCAAGTTTTCATATATAATCAAATCCTACAATAAAGGCCTGATCCTGCAAGGCGTTGAGTTTTTTCAGTCATTCATAAACATCTTACTGATGGAGTCTTGTTGGTTGTCTCTCGGGAGCAGAGGAAGACATGTTGTGCATTTCATTTGTGGAGACGCATGTGGCTCAGGAGCCCAAAGGTTGAAGCACACATGCGGCTACAAATAGGGCATGGGACGCCGGTTGTCAGGACAGGAGAGAACACAGCTCTATGTCGTCTTTCACGTGCAGCTGCGAGGCGTTGGCGGCGGTCGTCCTCAAACTTTATCACGGCTTTTCTCGTAAGTCCTGTCTGCAGCAGCTAGTTCAAATTGTCGAGGTTGAAGGCCTGTCCACTGCAAGTTGGTCTTCAGGTTATCCTTATACCTCTTCCTTGGGCATCCCTGTTTGCAACTACCACGTACCAGCTCCCCGTAGAACAGCTGCCTTGGGATCCTGCTTTCGTCCATGCAGAGAACATGGCCAGACCATTAAAGCTGGATCTGGAGGATCTTGGCTTTGATGCGTGTGGACTAGTTCTATCAAGCACTTCTTGGTTAGTAATTCGGTCCTGCCAGCGTACTCGCATGATTGATCGTAGGGAGCACATGTGGAACTGCTCCATCTGATGTGCCTACGGTACAGGGTCCATGTTTCACAGCCATACAGGAGAGAGGTGAGGACCACAGCATTATATACCTTGAGTTTAGTTGACAAGCGAATATCTTTGTGCTGAAGAACTTTAATACACAATCTCCCAAGTGCCTGACTGGCTTTCTGGATCCTCGCTGTAATCTCTTTGTCAAGGGATTCATCACTTGATATTGTGCTGCCCAGGGACTTAAAGCTGTCCACTACCTTCAGTTGTGTACCATCAATAGTGATACATGGCTGTGGAGGAGCACTGTTTGGTGCAGGCTGGAAGAGGACTTCTGTCTTTCCGAGGCTAATTGTGAGACCAAATAGTTTAGATGCTTCAGAGAATCTGTCAATGATAGTCTGCAGGTGGTTCTCTTGGTATGCCATAAGGGCACAGTCATCAGCAAACAGTGCTTCGGTGATAAGCCTCTCCGGTGTCTTGGTCTTTGCAGTAAGGCGTCTCAAATCAAAGAGTGAACCATCCAAACGGTATCTGATGTAAATACCAAGATCTAAGTCTCTGACAGCATGCATGAGGACTTGAGCGAAGAACAGGTTAAAAAGCACCGGGGCGAGTACGCAGCCCTGCTTCATGCCATTGGAGATGTTGAATTTCTCAGATGACACACCATCCGAGAGTACCTCTCCCGTCATGTCGTTGTGAAACAGCTTAATGAGTGAGATGAATTTCGTTGGGCAACCCAGCTTCCTGAGGATGATCCACAATGCATCTCTGTTAACCGTGTCGAATGCCTTCGTCAGATCAACGAAGACAGGGTAGAGGTTCATATTCTGCTCAAGGCACTTCTCTTGCACCTGCCTCATTACGAAGATCATATCGACAGTACTGCGATTAGGGCGGAAACCACATTGTGACTCAGGGAGACTCACTTCTGAAACTGTTGAAATCAGCCTGTTCAGGATGATTCGGGCGAAGATTTTCCCGGTAACGGAAAGCAGTGAGATACCTCTGTAGTTCCCGCAATCGGCTCTTGCACCCTTATTCTTGTACAGAGCAACTATCACGGCATCACGGAGATCAGATGGCATTTCTTCCTCTTCCCAAATACTGGTCAAGACACTATGAAAAACCTTAAGTGACTCCTCATTAAATGCCTTGTACAGTTCTGCGGGAATTCCATCCTTGCTGGATGTCTTGCACAACTCATCTGCCTTATGGCCTTTCTAACTTTGTCAATAAATGGAGGATCTCCCAGGTCTTCAAGAGCTGGCTTCTGAGGAATCTGTTCCAGTGCTGACTGATGGACTGATGATGGACGATTCAGGAGCTGACTGAAATACACTTTCCATCGGTTATTAATGCCAGCCTTATCCCTAATCAATGTGGTTCCGTCTGCAGACAACAAGGGGGCAAAGCCAGACTTGGAAGGACCAAAGACTGACTTGATGGAGCTGAAGAACTCCCTTGAGTTATTTAAGTCAGCATAGCATTGCACCTCTTCAGCTTTCTTCTCCCACCACTGATCGTGCATTTTGCGGATTTCTCGCTGAGCCTGGGCCTGGAGAAACTTAAATCTGTCTTTCTTAGAGATGGAGCCTGGGTCATTCTGCCACTCCATAAATGCCTTGTTCTTCTTGGCAAACAGGTCCTCAATAGCACTGTTATTCTCATCAAACCAGTCTTAATGATTGCGTTTCTTGGGACCCAGCACTGACTTCGCTGTCTCCATCACCATTTCTCTAAACTGGCTCCACTTCTGAATTGGACCTCCAATCAATGGTCTGTTGGCAGTCAACGTTTCATCAAGGCTTGACTGGAATTTGCACAGAAGAGAAAGCTGCTGGAGTCTGGCAATGTTAAAGGCTGTTCGAATGAGCTTTGGGCGTGTCGGGTGATGCTGAGCAATGTGTATTTTGAAAATAGTGTGGACAAGCCTATGGTCAGTCCAGCACTCTGCTCCTCACATGGCTCTGGTGATAAGGACATCCCAAATATCATGCTGACGAACAATGACAATCTATCATTTCAGTTCTCATTCATAAACATCTTACTGATGGGAGTCTATGTAACTGACAATCACATAAATTCCCTGGTTGCTAGGCAGCATCTACTGTGATGGTTCTGCTGACTCTTTCACATCAAGCTATTAAAAAGGAGGGTCTTTAACTTAAATATTTATCATCTAGGCTAAATACAGAACTAGATCTATAAATTACCTGAGGAAAATGTTGTTAATTTGTTTTCTGATGAATGCCCTTAATCCAAGGAATTTTCCATAAATTCGATGAAGGACTGTCTTTAGGAAATCACGCTCCCGTGGGTCTTCACTATCAAAAAGCTCCAACAGCTTTAAACATAAATCAGATATTACTTTTTACAAAAATAAACTGTCATTTTGTTAATTCTAAGTATTATTAGAAGCAAACACTTACTTACAATTCTGTTCATATCGTCAACATTAAATGAATTAACATATTAACAACTCATAGTTCCAAAGCTTTATTTTCCCGTCCCTTAGCATTTCATCTTCTAAGAAACATATTCAAACACAACATGAAACTTTTTATACAATGCACATCAGTTAAATCATTTCAACTGGGATTAGATGTCCTTAGAGTAAGCATTGTATTAATTTTGTAGTTTCATCTAACAACTCAATGTTTAGAAAGCATTGGACTGTATAGCTTAAAAAATTTGCCAACAATTCCCATAACTTGCAAAATCAAAATCAGTATTTTAGTTATCCATATACTAATGCAAGAAGTATGGGAAACAACTAGGAAGAACTCATAATGCTAGTAAAAAAACAAAACTATGACATATTTGGTATCACAGAGATTTGATGTGATAATATGCATAGCTGGAATATTGGTACAAGGGAGGAGGTGTTGCTATATATATTAAAAATGTATACAATTGGACTGAAGTGCAGACAGAAATGAGACAGATTTGTTGAGAGTCTCAGGGTAAAACACAAGCATTATGTCACGGTAGAGGTCTACTATAGACCACCTAACGAAAGAAGAAAAGGGGGATAAGGCTTTTTTATTTATTTTGAATCAACAAAGTTATCTCAAGCACAGGACTTGGTGGTGATGGAGGACTTCAACTATCCAGACATCTGCTGGGAAAATAACAGAGCACAGATTATTTTTTATTTCAGAAGATAAAGAAAGCTACTGGGGGAAGGCTGTTCCTTCTTATTTGTCAAAATCAAATCTAGAACGGGTTGAGAATTTGAAAATGGAAGGCAGCTTGTGTGAAAGTGATCATGAAATAAGCAAGGCAATTTCTCTTGGCTTCGATATTCACATTTACTTATCAAAAGCTAGAAATGGGACACATCCAGCCTGACTTAGTGTCATTAGTACTGGTCTTACAATTGACAGAAAACTATTTTTGTTGTTATATATACTCTGGATTCTGTAATTTCCATATCAACTCATCTGACGAAGTGGGTTTTACCCATGAAAGCTCATGATATATTTGTTAGTCTCTAAGGTGCCACAGGACTGCTCGTTGAAACTATAGTAAAGAATAAAATTGTCAGACAGATTAAAATAATTTGTTGGGGGAAGTCAACATGGTTTCTGTAAAGGGAAAACATATCTTACTAATCTGCTAGAGTTCCTTGAGAGGGTCAACAAACATGTGGACAAGGGGGATCCAGTGGATATAGCGTACTTAGATTTCCAGAAAGCCTTTGACAAGGTCCCTCACCTAAGGCTCTTACTTTGCTTAAGTTATCATGGGATAAGAGGAAAGGTTCTTTCATGGATTGATAACTGGTTAAAAAACAGGAGACAAAGGGTAGGAATAAATGGTAGGTTTTCCGAATGGAGAGAGGTAACTAGTGGGGTCCCACAAAAGTTTGTCCTGGAACCAATCCTATTCAATTTATTTATAAATGATCTAGAGAAAGGGATAAACAGTGAAGTGGCAAAATTTGCAGATAATACCAAACTGATCAAGATAGTTAAGACCAAAGCAGACTGTGAAGAGCTTCAAAGAGATCTCACCAAACGTAGGCTACGTCTAGACTGCCGCTTTTTATCGGAAAAAGGTATGCAAATTTTTCCGATTTTTTTGTAAGAGGATTTTCCGAAATTTGGCCCATCTACACTGGGCTGAATTTTGGAAAAACCTCCTCTTTTGGAAGAGCCCTTCTTCCTCATGAGACAAGGAAAACAGGGCTTCTGAAAGAGCGCATCTGCTCTTCCACCAAAAATGTCGGATACGACTAGACATAGTCTAGACATAGCTTAAGTGACTGGGTAACAAAGTGGCAAATTAAATTTAATGTGGATAAATATAAAGTAATGCACATTAGAAAAAATAACCCCAACTATATGTACAACATGATGGGAACTAATTTGGCTACAATTACTCAAGAGAAAGGTCTTGGAGTCATTGTGAATAGTTCTCTGAAAACATCCACTCAGTGTGCAGCAGCAGTCAAAAGAGCAATAGAATGTTAGGAATCATTAAAAAAGGGATAGAGAATAAGACAGAAAATATCTTAATGCCTCTATATAAAACCATGGTATGCCCACATCTTGAATACTGCATACAGATGTGGTCGCCTCATTTCAAAAAAAGATATATTGACATTGGAAAAAGTTCAGAACAGGGCAACCAAAATGATGAGGGGTTTGGAACGGGTCCAATATAAAAAGAGACTAAAAAGACTTGGATTTTTCAGTTTAGAAAAGAGGAGACTAAAGGGGGATATGATAGAGGTCTATAAAATCATGACTGGTGTGGAAAAAGTGAATAAGGAAAAGTTATTTACTTATTCACACAACAGAAGAACTAGGGGTCACTAAATGAAATTAATAGACAGCAGGTTTAAAACAAAAAGAAGGAAGTTTTTCTTCACTCAGTGCACAATCAATCTCTGGAACTCCTTGCCAGAGGATGTAGTGAAGGCTAGGACTTTAATAGGGTTCAAAAAAGAGCTAGATAGATTCTGAAGGTTAGGTCCATCAATAGCTATTAACCAGGATGGGTAGGAATGGTGTCCCTAGCCTCTGGGTGATAGGGAAGGGATCACGTGAGAATTACCTGTTGTGTCTCCTCCCTCTGGGGCATCTGGTATTGGCCACTGTCGGCAGACAGGATACTGGGCTGGATGGACCGTTGGTCTGACCTAGTATGGCCATTCTTATGTTCTTATGTTGTTTTTAAAGTTACAGAGTAACACAGCTACCTTTTTATAAAGACTTTTTATGAAATGACAGCGTTCATGTTTCTAAGGAATGGTAGGAGGGAGAATAGCAAAATAAAGACAATGGGTTTCAAGAAGGCAGACTTTAGCAGATTCATGGAATTGATAAGTAAAATACCATGGGAAGCAAGGCTAAGACGAAAAACAAGACAGTTTTTCAAAGAGGCATTATTAAGAGCACAAGACAAAACTATTCCACTGTGTAGGAAAGACAGGAAAAATGGCTACAGGCCTCCTTGACTTAACCAGGAGATCCTAAACAATCTAAACATTAAAACAGTTTTACGGTAAAACCTAGGTCAAATTACCAAGAATGAATTTAAAAACACCACAAGTATGTAGGTACAAAATCAGAAAGGGCAAGGTACCAAAAAAAGGGGGAACTGACCAGGGCCAAAAAAACAAAAATAGCAGCACAACTTGGGGGTTGGGGGAGGTAATTGATGGGGAGGAGGGGCTGGGTTGCCTCGTGCCTCCCCTGGAATTTCTTCACGCCCCCCAGTTTGGGAACCCATGATTTAGATAATGGCAGAAAGAGTATACTTGTGAAGTTTGCAGATGAGACCAAGTTGGAAGGGGCTGCAAGTGCTTTGGAGGATAGGAGAATAATTTAAAATGATCTGGACAAACTGGAGAAATGGTCTGTGGTGAACAGGGTGAAATACAATAAGGACAAATGCCAAGAACTCCACTTAGGAAAGAACAACCAGTTGCACACACATAAAATGGGAAATGAGGCTCTAGGAAGGAGTTATGCAGAAAGAGATCTTAGGGGTCATAGCGGACCACAAGTTAAATATGAATCAACATAACCCTTGCAAAAAAGCAAACATATTTCTGAGATGTATTAACAGGAATGTTGAAAGCAAGACATGAGAAGTAGTTATTCCACTCTGCGTGGATTAGGCCTCAACTGGGAGTACTGTGTCCAGTTCTGTGTGCCAGAGTCCAGGAAAGATGCGGACAAACTGGAGAAAGTTGAGAGAAGAACCACAGAAATAATTAAGGGTCTAGAATACATGACTTATGAAGGGAGATTGAAAGAACTGGGTTTGTTTAGTCTGGAAAAGAGAAGACAAGAGGGGATAGGACAACAGTTTTCTAGAACATAAAAGGTTGTTATAAGGAGGAGGGAGATGATGTAGGTGGTGTTTGTTCCTTCTGTGAGTGCAGGGTACTGGACTTGATGACCTCTTGAAGCTCCTTCCAGTTCTATTTGTAAAGTCAATAGACTCTGGTCATCGGTAGAAGGGAATGAACATGTGACCTTAGGGACTAAGGCCATGGGCTTGAACGAAAAGCCAGCTGACTCTCAGCTAAGGCTGTAGGGCAGACTTCACTCTCCTGTGTCAGTGGTCTCAGTGCCTCTGGGTTGCATATTCTATAATAAATAGCTGGGAGGTATTATTTAAGGCCCCTGTCCTCAAAGACACACACACAAATGCTTAAATAGGCACAAGTAGCCTACAGATTTCAACAAAACTTTTCATTTGTTTAAAGTTAAACACACATAAGTTTCTGTAAGATCAGGGCCTACTTTCTGTAAAATGAAAGATAAGAATCAAGTGCATTTTCTCAAAGAAAAGGAAAGAGTGAAGTATGGTGCTTTTATAAAGGAAGCTCTAGATCTAAAAATCTCACAGCCATCGCATCTAGGAATATTTTGTCTGGATCTGATACCAGTAGGTAATAGAAAATTATCTGTCCTAATTGACTCCTCTCACTTCAAAACAAATAGGATACATTTCACAGTTTATGCTGTTTTTTTATTCAAAACTTGTCAAGATTCATAATCCCTGTGTACATACAGGTAATATTTAGAGTATAATGAATTTATATTGAAGTATACTTTCAGGACATGGAGTAAACATTAGATCAGGAGAGAGTTGCCACCCTGCCTGGGTTAGCCACAGATGGAATGCAAGGCTCAACTGTCTAGCCTTGTTCCATTCTAAGACTTTCAATGGAAAACCATCAGAGACAAATTCAAGGAATCAAAACCAGTTGGAGATAAAAAAGGAACACAAACAAAAAGAGAATTACTCTGCCTATGAATAAAGACAAAATACTATTTCAGCATAACAAAGAGCAGGGCAAGACACTTTGGATTCTTTTATTGAGGAGACATCTTGAGGAGCAGGGGCTGTTCCTATCAAAAAATGAATCCTAGTTCCTGTGAAGGTAGCCAGCTCTGCAACAGACTGAACTTTGGGAGATAATCTATTTTTTAGATAGGAAAGATAAATATGAAATGTCAACCCAGGTTTTCATTTTATTATTTTGTCATGTACTCTATTTATTTCCATCACTGCCTCTTGTTTCTAGTAGAATCACTCTCCTGTCTTAAATAAATCTTCTATTTTATTACAAGTGCTGTGTGTTATAGTAAAGGAATTGTGCTTTAAGGTAAAATGAATGAACTCGTGCCTCTTGGTCCATATTTGTCATCTGAAGAAGTGGGTTGTGCCCACGAAAGCTCATAATACTATTTGTACATTATTATTAGTCTTTAAGGTGCTACAGGACCATTGCTGTTTAAGATTTTTGGGGGGGGTACTTTGAGGTAGAGAACCTAGGATTTTTGTGAATAACCAGTGTCAGGTGCTGGATATCACAAGAGAATGTTTCAAAGAAACTAGAGGACTAGGATGCATTTCTTGTTAATATGCAAGGTAACAATAAGGCTGACAGAGCCCAGAAGAGAGTCTTAGAGCGGTTGAAAGGCTGATCATGTTTTGTTAGGGAACTAACAACCAGATGGGCAAGCAAGTCTCCCTCATCCTGGGGTTAACAATGTAACTATCAGTCTTGGGTGACCTGAGAATGATCACACAAGTATTAACTCTTGTAGTGAGAGTCAAAAAATCATTACAATAGGTTAGCACTGAGGATTATCTATATTTCACTGGAAAACATGTATGTATCGTTATGAAACTCAAATTTTATTCCACAAATTGAAGCTACTGTACGTTGCAATTTTTTTCTTATATAAATCAGAGAGATAATACTGAGTTTTGTTGTTTCTGAATTTCCAGATTACATGTAGTTTGTGTAGATGTTCTTCTACTAGTAGAACAGCTGGCAAACAAAGGATTCTCGTGTTATAATATAAAGAACCAGTTTTATCAAAATCTGCAAAATACAAACCAATACCACAACAGCATCACTTTCAGTTAAGAGTTAACCAAGTATTAAATATAAAAATTTTACACTCACCTGCTGTACAAATTTCTGATCAATGTATCGCTTTGCAATACTAGGCTGGAAATCTGGACTCTCCAAAAATCTCAGGAAAAATTCATACACCAACTATAACAAACATTAAAATGAAAACTCTGAAGAAGTTACCACTGCTTTTTACTAAAATAATAAAGATTCAAACTACCAAATATTTTATTACTTCTAATTATGTCAATAGGAGAAGAGGATACTGAAAATATTTTAGCATCAGGAAGGATATAATTCAAAGTGTATATAAAGTTAGAGGCTAGGACAACTATGAATACAAGAAGACCAATGTGCACAAATAGAAAATTCCTTTTAAAAATATATACTAATAAAAGTTTGCTTCCCAAAGTTAGATATAAATTATACATTTTTTTAAAAAATCTGTATTTTAAAAAAAATGCACAAATGCACTAAAGTTTAATCTTTACTATGAATTAGGCATCTGTATACTTGACATCCCAATCCAAACAGCAGTCTTGTTGCAGATTTTAGACCCAGCATGATACAGCATATATGGAGTCTTACCCCTAAAATGTTCAGAAGTGCTGGTCCTCCCTCCCATGGGCCTTGGCAGATCCACAGGAGGGAAGGGACTAAGGGGAGCGGAAGACTTGTAATAGACCACAGAAGTATGGAGGGTCAGAGCTTCTGCCTCACTCTTGAGATCTTGAAAAGCTCAATATAGAAAACAGTATGCTTCAAGTCACAGCAGAAGGGAAATGAAATGCAGGATGGCAACTACAATCTGTCTCTCCTCTCCCAACCAGCTAGATGCACAAGACTGAGGCCTCTTTATGCAATGAGAGCTGACAGTGGAAATGTGGTTCACGGACATAGGGTGTGGTACATAAATTTAGGCATAGTGTCATTGGAGATACGAGGCCTTGGTGATAACCAACTACCATTTTAGTGCTGCTGGGTGTACTAAAGCCCAGTCAAAATGCTCTTGTATGGCCACTATTGAGTGGGCCTTAAAAACTTTATGAGGAGTAATAATTTTAAAGTCAGATATTTAAACTACAGTCTTTAAAACATCTGATGACACATGAATGGAATCCTATTGAAGACTAGTCAAATCTTTTTAGAGAACCAATACCTAAACAATTAACTAGAATTTCTAAATAAAGAGCAGAGGTAAGAGAAAAATGCTTGTAATGCACCATTATGTAATACATGATAAATGCATATGTGCCAGTATATATGTTTGTGATAATCCATTAAGGAGTTTTGAATTTGTGCATCTGGTAGGCCCAAGGAAGGAAATGTGCAGTATTTCTCGCAATACTTGCCTCTTCCCGCCCCCCCCCCCCCCCGACTGACTGAAGGAATTTAGCAGTAAGTGTTTAAAGAGATTTGAAGCGATCCACATTATATAAAACAAAACTATATTAAAAGAACAAACACTATGAAGTCAAACATGCACAAGTTAGGAAATGATAGAATAAAGTTTGCCCATACAATTCTAATTCCACTCCCCTGTGTGCATGTATTTATGATACAGTCTAATTACATGATCACCCACTATTTTTGTGTTGGAGACACTAGAGTTTCTCAAAGAACGTTACAACAAATTTGTTATCATTGTTAGAATATATTTTCCCTTAGCATTTCTTGTAAACAGCTGAACCATTTTTGTGGAAATTCCTGCCCACCTTTCCCCTTAAAAAAAAAAGAAAAATCAGGCAGACAGCTGGTATGGAATATTCCAGCTGGAACAGTTAAAGTGTGACAACATGATATGGTTTTGCAATGGGTAGTAATAATAAATAACCTCAAAACATAGGTGTCATTATATGCGCTGCCTATAAAACAAGGCCGATGCTAATGGAAGCTTCGCACACGGAGCTTCCTGACTGGGGAAGGGGCACTTCTCCCTCAGCCACAGCAGCATCTCGCTGTGGAGGACAGAGCAGTGAGTTTCTCCCAGCCAGTAGGGACAGTCCCTGAGCCCCTGGCAGGGCACAGCAAATTAAGCAGCTAAAGAGCCATACTGCCACACAGCTTGGAAGGAACCTTGCTGGTGCGTCACATCTGGCCCACCAACAAATTTTGACCAGTTCTCTGAGTCCAGTGGGATTACAATTGCCTGCCCCCCGTCAGGATAAACCACTTGAGGGCTACGAGAGTTTTACATTAAACATCAGTGGTTCTCCATTCCAGTCAAATGGGAGCAGCAGAAAGTAGCATGGACCACAGGGATGTGCTGCCTGCTGCTTCCCATTGCCCCCAATGGCCGGGAACGGTGAAGTGCAGCCACTAGGAACTAGGGATATTAAAGACTAGTAGATTCCCCGCCCCCTCTTGCTGCCTCTATGAGATAGAGGCATCAAAGGGGGAGAGGGGAAAAGGGGTACTTCAAAGCAGCAGCTCCGCACAGCTGATCCATGGCTCAGCTGTGCAGCAGTGCTGCCCCTTTAAAATGTAAAAGGGCCGTGGAGCCTGGGATCAGCTGGGGACTCCCCAGCTAACCCCGGATTCCAAGCAGCATTTCCCCAGAACCCAGGGTCCCAGCTGACCCCAAGTTCTGGGGAAATGCCACGGGGAGCCTGGGATCAGCTGGAGAAATGACACGCAGAACCAGGGTCAGCTGGGTACTCCAAAAAGCCAGAGGAGAACCCTGAATACATGAAAAGAATGAAGGTAACTCTGCTAGCTCTAAGAAATCTTCTGATGTCCAGGTAGTCTTACCATTTGCTGTTCCTAGGACACATAAGGCTAATAAGTTAGGCTTTCAGAAAGCTCTCTTTGGAAACTCTCAGATTATCCTGTAGAAATTCTAGAAGTCATAGAATCAGAGAGCTGGAAGAGACCTCAGGAGGTCATCAAGTCCAGCCCCCTTCCCAAAGCAGGACCAATCCCAACTAAATCAACCCAGCCAGGGCTTTTTCAAGCTGAGACTTAAAAACCTCTAGGGATGGAGATTCCACCACCTCCCTAGGTAACCCATTCCAGTACTTCACTACCCTCCTAGTGAAATAGTTTTTCATAATAGCCAACCTAGACCTCCTCCACTGTAACTTAAGGCCATTGCTCCTTGTTCTGCCATCCGTCATTACTGAGAACAGCCTTTCTCCATCCTCCATCCAGTCTATTGCTTTGTGACCTGATATTTTCTTCCTGAAAAGATCATTAGAATATTGTAATTGTGCTTTGATTTTTGAGATTTTTTTTGTCCCTATGAGTGCATTATAATAGCATGCACACGTCTGTACCCCCACAGACAGGGGCTGCTGCCACAGCAGCCTCTGCCCTTGGCCAGCCTGGGCCGCCATGGACATGGACTGCTTCGTGGCAGCCTCCCTTGCTCCTCCTACCCCCGCTGCTGCCTTTGATACAGATGCAGTGGGGAGGGGGAGCGAATAGTCAAGTACTCAACTCGATTACTCACTTACATCCCTAGAAGCAAGTCCAAGATGTTTAGGAGGACTGTGTCACCAGTTGCAGTTACAGATGTAGACTAAGCCCTAATAGTGTGTTCTATTAACTCTGAGGGTCTACATCCCAGTAGATTCACAACAGGTTAAAATACACCTTGAAACCCACTTGGACAGCCTATTTCCACAGAGACTGTCACTTACCCTCTCTGCAAATACTACAAATAATCTGGAGGCCCTGAATATATCTTAGTCCTGTCAAGGTAGAAGGCAAGAGCCATTCTGATATCTAGGGTATGTTGACTAGTTTCATCTTTGCAGGCATGAGGCTCTGGGTAGAGTGCTGGTAAATGGATTTTTTAAATTAATATGGTATTCCAAAGAGACCTCAGGGAAGAAGTGATCATGGAGACATGGCAAATTCACCATTTACTATCTTCAGTAGAGATAAAATTATGCTATGTAAACACCAAGCATTTCCATTTGTTTAGTCAACATTATATATGGACTGGGATATTGAGAAAGAGTTGAAGGAGAGAACAGGTAGTCTCTGGTACAAAAGGGGGGAGGAGTTCCTCAGGGCTCTGAGAATGAATTTAAGGCACCACTGGTGAGCCAGGTTCTGCACAGGGAGAAACAAGTTATATATGCCATTGAGGAACCTGACTATACTAGTGTAGGCAAAAATATACGACAGTCTTCAATGAGTGAGTGGAAAGCTATGATAGCAACCAAAAGTACTCCAACTAAGCTCACTGATAAACAGGCAGTTTAGGATTTTGGACAGTGGAACTTCTGATGCTTAAAGTACACCAGAAAAGGAAGTGTAAGGCAAGTTTTGCAAGTATAAGGTTTCTTGGTTGATACGAGAACTGACAAGACTCATCTGAACAAGTTAGCTCCAGGCTCTAAAACCATCCTCCCAGGTTCAGGCTGAGATAAAGGTCCCAGAGTTCTGCGACAAAAGATACTTGCTGAGAGAGGAAAACAGAGAGGCACTGCCACAGACAGGCAAAGGATGTTAGAGTACCACACTTGTTTTGGACAGGGCTGCACTATGAGGATAACCCTAACTTTTATGTTACAGTTTGACTAAACATACAAAACCACAGTATTATCAATGGATCGCCCAATGAATTGCAGCCTTGTCCTCGCTGGGAGCAGAAAATATGATATTTCATGTGTTTTGTGTTAACATTTCATATGTTCTGGGAGATCCCAGGTCTGGCAGATGCGGTAAAAGACAGAATTTTTCAACTCCTAATCATGATCCTGAAGGAATTTCCTGCTTAAGGAATCTACAATTGTATTCTGTAGGTCTTGAAAATGAAATTCTGAGATTTCCCTCTGATGGATAATGTACCAGTTCCACAGCTTTAGCGAATCTGTGCATAAGGATTTGGCTCCTGTTTCATCCTGTCAGTTACTACATTACATTGCTTCCCTGTCATCCAGCATTATTCTGATGGACTGGCCTTGTATAATGCATACCAAGTGCTGACAAGCAGATTGAATAGCTGCTGGGTGGAGCCAGATCTCCAGTGCTGACCACATGCTCTGGCTTCTTGGAGCTGAACTGACCCCCTCAATCACAAAAAAGAAAGGAATACTTATGTTGTGAGGATCTTTGAGACTGGGGGCGTCTGACCTTTGATCAGCCCTTTCACTACCTGAGAAAGACCAAGACTTCGAGGTACTATGATGAGTCTGAAAAAACTTTTTGGGATGTACACAGTGTTGTCATATGTGAAGGCACCTGAGGTGCAATCTTGAGGCATGACACATATGGAGGCCAACATGTGGCCCTAGGAGTTGTATGCAGGTCCTTGCAGTTTGCAGGTTGTGTTTTATTGCTGAGATCAGACTACACAGAGTAGAAAATCTCATTGGGGAGGCAGGTGCAGGGGGGCTACTCTTTGGACTGGGGTCAGTGTAGACTTCTGCTGATTGATACAAAGGCCCAGAGACAAACTGGGCTAGAGCCTTAGAAGCTGCAAACTGGACCACTAGAGCTGACAGACTCCTGAGGAAACAATTGTCCAGGTATAGAAATACTGCTAAGCCTTACTGATGTAAATGAGCCACCACTGCTGAGTGGAGGTTTATAAAGACTCCAAAAGGCCATGGAGAATGCAAAGGGAAGGACTTGATACTGGTAGTGTTCTGAGCCTATTATGAAATATTTGTGGGATGGGTAGATGAAAGTAGCATCCTGGAAGGGTGATGAACCAGTCTCTCAGAATTATAGATGGGATTATAGTGGCTAGCATCAGCCTCTTGAAGTGCTGTGATAGGATGTGTGTGTTCAGGTTTCTAAGGTCAATGATCAGTCTTCGATGTCCTCCCCGCACTTCTTGAGGAAGAGTTAAAATTGAACCCTCTTCCAAAAAACTCTAAGGGAACTGATTCAATTGCCCCAGGAGCAAAAGGGACTGAACTGCTTGTTTTAAGAGCTCTTTGTGACAGGGGTCCCTAAAAAAGGATGGGGAAGGAGAAGGGAGAGAAAGAGTCAAAGTGAATGAATAGCCTATCCTGATCACTTCCAAAATCTGTGGCTGAAATAATGTTTCCATGCAGGAAAGAAGTGGATAGTCTGCCTCAAAGTGGGAATGAGTCATGCAGCAAAGCATCTGGGAAACTCGATAAAACAAACCTGAGGCCCTTGATAAAACAAAAGGAAAAAATATGTAGCACTTTGAAGACTAACAAGATAGTTTATTAGGTGATGAGCTTTTGTGGGCCCGACCCACTTCTTCAGATCATATTCTGAAAGAGAATTGGCATGACCATATATAATAAAGGAATACAATGAAGAAAGTGAACACATTATAAACTAACAAATCAGATTTTAGAACAGAAGGTGGGGCAAGGGAGAGGGAAGGAGAAATAGTTTATTGTAAGTCAATGAGTGGCTAATCTGGAGTTACTAGGACTATCAATAGGTGGAGAAGCTATCTTTGTAATGTGTAAGGTAATTAGCATCTTTATTAAGGCCCATTCGTAATGTCGAATTTAAGCATGAATGAAAGTTCTGAAGTTTCTCTCTGTAATCTGGTGTTAAAAGTCTCTTTGAAGTAAGACACACATTGTCAGGGCTTCAAAGGAATGCCCAGGTAGATTAAAATGTAGACTAACAGGTTTTTCTTTGTGAAGATGTTCGATGTCTGATTTGTGGGCATTAATTCTTTGGCGAAGTGACTGAGCTGTCTGTCCAATATACATTGCTGGCACATGATGGCATAAATCACATTGCTGGATGAACAGGAATACGAGTCCTTGGATCGTATAACTGACATGGTTAGGTCCAGTGATGGTGTCACCAGAGTGTCACAAAGTTGGCAACGGGGTTTGTTGCAAGGGAAAGTTCTAGGGTTACTACTGATGTGGTGTGCCCTGTGGTTGTTAGTAAGTATCTTCCTGAGGTTAGGTGGTTGTCTATAGGAGAGTATAGGTCTGTCACCCAGGGCCTCTCAAAGTGTAGTATACTGTTCCACTATAGGTTGTAGGTTATTGATAATGCGCTGGAAGGGTTTAAGTTGGGGGCTATAGTTGATGACAAGTGGTGTTCTATTGTTGGTTTTCTTGGGGCTATCTTGAATTAGATGGTTTCTGGGTACTTGTCTGGCCCTTTCAATTTGTTTTTTATTTCCCCTGTGGGTAACTGAGTTTTACGAATGCTTGATAGAAATCTTGAAGTTTTTGGTCTTAGTCAGTGGGATTGGAGCAGATGTGGTTGTATCTAAGGGCTTGACTACAGACGATGGATCGTATGGTGTGTCCTGGATGGAAGCTGGAGGCATGTAGGTAAGTGTAGAGAGCGTATTGATTTTGCCATCAGTGATTTGTACTGTGGTGTCCAGGAAATGGATCTCTCGTGTCAAATGGTCCAGGCTGAGATTGATGGTGGGGTGTAGGTTGTTAAAATCTCTGGAATGCATCCAGTGTTTCTTGACCATGGGTCCAGATCATAAAGTTGTCATCAATGTAGCATAAGTAAAGGCGGGTGATAGAACGTTTCCTCAAATCCCGTCCTCTGTGTCAGCCATAAAGATGTTAGCATACTGTGGGGCCATGCGGGTACCCATGGCTGTGCCGCTGATCTGGAGGTATAAACTGTCCCCAAATTGGAGGGATGCAAGATCTCCCTAGAGTGGGAATTATGGTGCGATCTACCCCTCTTCCTATTTAATCTGGCAAGGGCAAAAGATGTCCTAACTTATAAAGGTGCTACTAGAACTGCAACAGCTAGTGGTGCAGCTTGAGATGTTGAAGCCTTTATACCAGAGGATGGGGAGAAGAGTAGACCCCATTCGGGCTAGTAAGCTTTCCACTGAAAGGTTCGTAAGTCTAGCCTGCCTTTTTTAGACCTGCCTTAAATCCATGCAGACCATACATTTTGACAGAATAAGGGTAGGCGTCTCTGAGGCAATGGAGACAAAGCTCCAAAGCTCATCACTCTGGGGCAAAGATTTGTGGCAAGTCTGGCAGGGCTTAAACTCCAGAGTCTTCTGCATAAACTGGAGTGGTAAATAACTGAAAGCATGGATTCTAAAGAAAAAATGTGCCCCTTTCCAAACACAACTGGAACTAAAGAAGAAAATAACTGAACAAACAAAAGAAAAAAGAAAATGTCTATGTTAAGAAAAGTGTGAAGCTGAGAACAGTGGACATGCAACTGCTCTATCTCAAGCTAGAGATGGTTGAGGAGGAGGTGGCAAGCAGCTTTTTGACTGCTTTTATGCCTTCATTTGAAAGCACAAGGTGTTGCTTTGCACAGGCCCACAAACACTGCCTTGTGTGCTCTGTACCAGAGACTGCAAGGACACATACATCATAGAGTGGAGTACCCACAGGAACATCTACTGTGTATTTTGAAGAGTGTGTTTGTGGATTTGTTTGTGCAAAATAAAGTCATACTTCACGATTACCTACAGATACCAAATTTTGCATAAACAATCCTGCCACTTTTTACACTGGCACATGCTAGGTGAAAGGATTAAATAATTATTTTTGTTTTTCATCAGAAAAAAGAAGTCATAACTATTATGATTAGCATTCTTAAATATTTTCTAACAAAATTAAAATTGAGTCACCTGTTCAACTGTCATTTTAGTGCAAAAAAACCTTTTACTGTTACAAATCATAAAATAATTCAAATTAGTTACGGAAAGAGTAATGGAAGCTTTACGAGTTTGTGATTCAAATTTACTATGTATGGTAATTATTCAATAAAATGAATAATGTTTGAGATTGAAATCCTACAAATTTAAAACTGTTATTTTACTTCTCTTTTGCAAGCACATAAAAAAATCTATTACATATATTTAATTTCTTGAATTTTTCTACAAGTGTAATCTAGGCAAAATGAATTTTGCCCAGTCAATAATGGGCCTCACCTGCTAGCATACTATAAGGAGAACAGAGTATGTCAACAGAACTATATCACTTCTACAGGGAGAAGTAGAGTTCTGTTTTACACCTGCGATTGAACTTCACGGGGAATTAATTGTAAATTCCAATTCCTGATGGACAAAAGTCCTTTAACACAGTTGATCTATGTGTTGGCAGTATATAGGAGCCATCTGCTCTAATCTCCTTCCTTTCATCAAGCCTATGACCCACTGCAATTACAGTTATTTCTCATGCAGGTAACATTCAGAGACATTTTCCTTTCTCCTGGGGGCTAATAATTAAGAACCCTAGTCTGAATGGTCACTGCCTGGGGAAATTTGTATCTTTAACTTGACTAAGAGACGAAACACTGCCTTGAACAGGTACTTTTTGTGGGTAATATTCATGGCAGCATTCTCTGTTATTTAACTAAAGTAGCAGAGTCTCAGGGGGTAGCCATATTAGTCTTTATCTTCAAATACAATGAAGAGTCCTGTGGAACATTAGAGACTAACAGATTTATTAGGACATAAGCTTATGCCCTAATAAAGCTGTTCGTCCCTAAGGTGCCACAGGACTCCCTGTTGTTTTTAAAGTAGCACAATTATGGATTATTGTTATATAGTCAAAAAGTGATTTATGAAATCACTGTATGATATGTAGTGGTGCACAAGGTATCATAATTATCTGTTCCCTATTGAGTCATTGCAAGACGACACCTACATACAAAAAGAACAGGTTTTAAATACTAGGTACTTCATTGCTGAAGTTAAGTGTATGGTCACTAAATGCAATCAAAACCCTTCTGACTACAACTTTGTTTGCTTGTTCAAACAAACATTTATATGAAGAAAAAAAACAGTACCACAAGTCAACTGTGATTAATAGAGCACTGTTACAAAATCACGAGGTAGGTACAGGAGTGCAACAATGAAATAACTTGTTAATTGTTATCCAGCTACAACGCCTTCATTGTAGACTTGGGGAAGGGGATGGGAAGAAGAGGGAGATTCTTGTCTTGGTAGAGGAAAAATTAAGTCTGTTGTTCCTGTTTCTTTCTTTTAAAAGAAAACTAATTTTTTGATATATAGCTGTACTTTAGTTAAACCATACAGAAAAAAGGAAGTTACCCACCTTGTTCAGTAACGACTGTTCTTCGAGGTGTCTCTCCACGTGGGTGCTCCACTGTTGGTGATGGGTGATCCCCAGAGCCGCAGTTCAGAGCTTTTTGTAGCAGTTGACAGTTGGGCTGCAGACACGCAGGAGGCGCCTCGCACCACTGACAGTTGATGCCTCACATGGCAGCCTAACCTCCCCCCCCTTCAGTTCCTCATCTACGCCTGAGTTACTGAACACTCTGAGTAGAGGGGAGGAAGAGAGGGCCATGGAGCACCCACGGAGACACACACACCTTGAAAAAAAGTCGTTACTGCACAAGGTGAGCAACTTCCTTTTCTTCTGCGGGTGATGTCCCCGTGGGTGCTCCACTGTTGGTGACTATAGTGCAGTATTCCATGAGGATGGTGGGTCTCGGAGTTACTGCTGAGCGGCAGAAGATAGCACCCCTGTAGCCACTGCTGAATCAGTTGCTATTTGAAGCATGATAGCATAATGTCTAGTAAAGGAGTGGTCAGATGACTGTGTGGCCACCAGGTATATGTCCTTGAGGGAGACACTTTTCAGGAAAGCAGTAGACGTTGCAGTGGTGTGCGTGGAGTGTGCTCTAAGTGGAACTAGCAAGTGTCTATTCCGAAGAGAGCAACAATGTAGTACACAGGCTACTATGAGCTTGGAAATGTGCTGCATTGAAATTGGAGTGCCCTTGGAGTGGTTTGCAAGGGACAGGAAAAGGCGTGGAGATTTATGGAACTGCTGTGTTCTATCGATGTAAAAGGCTAGAGCCCGTCGAACGTCTAAGTTGTGCAGGGTAGCTTCTCTGTGAGATGCGTGAGGCTTTGGGTAGAACGCAGGCAGGACTATGGGCTTGTTAATATGTAAGGAGGTGCTGATCTTAGGCACGAACGATAGCTGCAGTCTAAGAGTAACTTTGTCTTTTATGAATGTAGTATATGGTGGGCCCACCATAAGGGCCCCAATCTCACTAACCCTCCTCACAGAGGTGATGGCAATCAAGAACACCACTTTCATAGTTAGGAGCAAGAGCAGGCAGGTGGCCATAGGTTCAAAGGGAGCCCTCATGAGACAGTCCAGGACTAAATTGAGCTCCCAAGAAGGTGCTGGATTCTTGTGAGGGGGGATAAAGGTTGTGGAGGCCTTTGAGGAATCTCTTTGTGATTGGGTGGTCAAACACAGATGCTCCATCGATGTGCTCATGGAATGCTGTGATCGCTGCTAAGTGAACCTTGACGGACGAGATGGATAGGCCCCCATTCTTCAGATGGTGTCGATAGTCTAGGATGAGATGGATAGGGGCCATACAGGGGTTGATCTGTGACCACTGGCACCAGGACGTAAACCATTTCCATTTGTGCAGGTAAGTGTTTCGAGCGGACGGCCTCCTCTATGAAGGAGGACAGTTCTCACTTGCTCTGAACATTGAGATTTGGTGCCATTGAACCACAAAGAAGCCAGGCAGGAAAGTGTAGAGTATGGGGTTGGGGGTGAAGTAGTTTGCCCCTGTTTTGACACAGAAGGTTGCGTTGAGCTGGTAGTGGGAGAGGTGGCTCGACTGACGTGCTGTAGGTACGGAAACCAAGTCTGTCTGGACCATGATGGGGCTATTAAGATGACTCGAGCCATGTGCGATTGAATTTTCCGCAGGATCCTGGGGATTTGTGGGACTGGGGGAAATGCGCAGTGCAGAGGTTTGTTCCAGACAATTAGGAAAGCATTGCCCATGGATTCCCCACCCAGCCCTGCTTGAGAGCAAAATCAGCAACACTTGGAATGGTCCCTGATTGCAAAAAGGTCTATTGCTGGATCGCCCTACCTGTGGAAGACAGACTCCGTAACCATTGGGTGTAGTTCTCGTTCATGGTCTGTGGTAAAACTGCAACTCAAAGTATCTGCTGTGACGTTGCTGATTTCAGGTAGGCAAGATGCCTTGAGGACAACCCCACGCCAGATGCACCAGTTCCAGAGGCGGATAGCTTCCGCACAAAGGGATCAAGAAAAGCACTGCCTGTTTATGTAGAATGTAGTCCTTGTGTTGTCCATTAGGAGCCGTACAGTGCAATTCATAATGGCAGGAGCAAAGTGTCTGCACACTTCTCTGACCCTTTGAAGCTCAATATTGATATGTAACATAGCTTCATGTGATGACCATCTTCCCTGCACTTTGTGTTGTTACAGGTGCGCTCCCCATCCTATTAGTGAGGCATCTGTGGTAATTTGTCCTGATGGATCGGGCTGCAGAAAGGGAACTCCAGCGAAGAGGTTGTGGTGTGAAGTCCACCATTTGAGGGAGTCTAGTACAGGTGCTGGAATGAAGACTCGCTTCCCGATAGGATGTCAGGAAGGTTTGTAGATGCAAGTCACCCAGTGTTGCATCGCACGGAAATGGAGACGCGCATACTGGACAACATACGTAGTAGCTGCCATGTGGCCCAGCAACTGAAGGCATGTATGTACGGTCGATGACGGGTTCATGATTAGGGAAGTCGCTAAGACCCGGAGTGTGTTGAATCGTTGGTTTGGTAACTGTGCTCTGGCTGATATAGAATCGAGGTGATCGCCGATGAATTCGATGTCTTGAATTGGTTTGCAAGTTGACTTGTGTTCGTTTATGAGGAGTCTGAGGTAATCAAATAATCACCTGGTCTTGGCTACCATCTTGGCTGTCTCCACTCATGATGGCCCCTTGATGAGGCAAGCGTTGAAATACGGAAAAAAGATGCCCCCCGTTGTTAAAGATAGGCTGCCACTACTGCAAGTACTTTTGAGAAAACATGAGGGGTTGAAGATAGTCTGAAGGAGAGGACAGTATACTGAAAGTGGGCATTTCGGACTGTGAAACGGACATAACGCCTGTGCGAAGGATGTATTGTGATATGGAAGCACGCACCTTGTGCGAACCAGTCCCCTTTGTCCAGTGCTGGAAATATTGAAGCCAGTGTGACCATCTTGAAATGCTGTTTGTGTAGGAATTTGTTTAGCCTGAGAAAATCCAAAATCGGCCTCCAACCTCCTGTCCGCTTTTGGGTGAGAAAATAGGTCAAATAGAATCCTCTTCCTTTGTAGTGTTCGGGTACCCTCTCTACTGTGCCTTTCTGAAGGAGGCAATCGATTTCTTTCCTAAGAAGGGTCTCATGAGAGGTGTCCTTGAAGAGTGACGGGGAAGGGAGGGCAGTGGGGAGAAATGATGTGAAGGGGATGGAGTATCCCATGTAGATGATCTCTAATACCCAGTGATCTGATGTTATTGAGGCCCAATGATGGAAAAAGGGGCGTTCCTGTCTTATTGTCAGTCAATGGTTGGGGAGGTCGAGCAAACCCTTGACCAATTCCTCAAATTTGCTGTTTGGTGGTCTCCAATCCAGAGGAGCATGCTTGAGGTGGGCGCTTCCTCTGGGCTTGCTGCCTGGGTCAGTTATAGTCGCATGTTCTTTGCTGGGGACAGTTGTAATAGTTGTCCCTATTTCTGTTATAAGGAGTGTCTCTCTTTCTCCAGTATGGTGGTGTATATCTGCCAAGAGTGCGAAGCGTGGTGTGAGTCCTTGCTGCTATGCAGGATCTCATCTGTGTTCGCTGCGAAGAACTTCTGTTTATCGAAAGGGAGATCTTTCACTTTCGTCTGTAACTCTTTAGGCACCCCTACTGCATGTAGCTAGGAAACTCTCCTCTTCACCACAGCTGTGGCCGTCGCTCTGGTTGCCGTATCCACAACGCCTATGGCTGCTAATAGAGCAGTGCGGGCGATTGTGTCCCCCTCATAAATGATCACCTTGAGGATTGGCCTCTTGGAGTCCGGTAGATGTTCCATGAGTTCAGACAGCTTAGAATAATTATCAAAATAATGGTTAGCTAATAGTGCAGAATAGTTTGCTATTCTAAGCTGCAGGTGGCTGATGAATAAGTCTTTTTGTCAAAGATGTCCAACTTCTTGTACTCCTTGTTGTTCACAGATCTAACCTGGGGGGCCTTTGCATGTTGATTTGCTGCATCCACCACCAGTGAGTTCGGTTGGGGGTGGGAAAAGAGAAAGTCCAAGTCCTTGGGAGGGACAAAGTACTTTTTAATCAGCTTTTTTTGCAGGTGGGCTGTATTGAGGCGGGTGTCCGCCAAATGTCATCAGATACCTCTAACACTGCATCATCAATAGGAAGAGTGATCTTCCCTTGAGAGGATGGACGAATGTTCTTTAAGAGGTGATGTTGTTTCTCTTTTACGTCCTGGAGTTGAACCTCCTGGCTAGTGGCTACTCTTTTAAAAAGTTCTTGGAACTGTTTTAGGTAGTCTATAGAATTTGATGCTTCTTGTGTCACAGCCTCATCGAGGGGGGAAGATGAATTGTCCTCGGATACCTGCCTTCCTTGTATAGCACTATCTCCGTCCAGAATTTGACCCTCTTCCTCCTCCGAGTCTACCGATGTTGGAAGGGTATGGGCTGGAGAAGCTAGGGGAAGGCAGATGTGCTCCTGGGATGGCGTCTGCAAGGCTCCCAATAGTCCCACGGTGTCCACCGGGGGGGGGGGGGGAGAGGGAGAGGGGAGTAGTAGGGAGGGGATATTGCCACTCCGGGCATCAATGAGAATGGAGAGGTCTTTCACGATAATGTTGAAACTGATGAGATATAGTTGGAGATGAGTGCTATGAAGAAAAAAAAACACTGCCTTCATTGTATTCAGCAACTGCAGCATTTCTGTGTCAGTGGGGGTCCAGTGTCAGATAAGGAAAGACCTGCTGAGTCAGCTAAGCACGAGGGGCACTCCCGATGGGTGAGGAGAGCTCAGTTGAATGCTGTTATCTTCAGCTGCTAATCTCCTCATCCTGCATTTGCACAGGGTTTTGATCATGCTACCTCTGTGTTCAAGCCTCTGCTGGGGAAGGCTTCCCTGCAGGTGGCTGAGGAGAAGGCAGTGCTGACGACTTGCAGGGCTGTTTGGAAAGCAGTTCCATGCTTCCTCTCGGCACCGAATGCTGGAGGGCTGGTTTGTGTGGCGCCATGGTCTGCCAGCATAGCCCTTCCGGTGCTGCTGATGAGCATGCCGACTCCAAGTTGCTGGGAGGTGCGGCAACGGTGGTGCCCATAAGGATTTTGCTGCCGGCTTCCCTCGTTTGTGCAACACGTCCCTAGTGGTCAGCCTGGGACACGGCTTTGTAGGCAGCGATCTGGCAGGTGAGACTGTTGCCCTGTGCTGCTTCCGGGGAAATGGTGACACGGACCTGTGCTTTAGGTCTCTGTGTTTCACAGTTAGTTCAGGCTGGTCCGAGGGCTGCAAAGCCCTTTCAAACATGATCATGCGGAGCTGCATTTCAGTCTTTCCTGGCCCTGGCCGTGAAACTCCTGCAATGTTTACATTTTCGGGGGCCATGTGCCTCCCCCAAACATCTTATGTAGGAATCATGCCCATCTGACGCTGGCATGGGTTCCTTACATAGTACACACTTTTTAAAACCCTGAAGGCTGGGCATGGTGGGGTCTTATTAAGGCTTGCATGCCTCGTTTGGTCTTCTTTAATTTTTTTTTTTATTATTATTATTAAAGAGAGAAACCCCGCTGAGGGAGTGAAGCAGCTGAGTTGGTCAGTCAGCTGGAACAGCATGTTCTTTCTCTTTGCAGTTTTTCTCTTTGGAGTTGTGTCAATTGATCAACTATGAGCAATAGCCCATAAGGAAAAGCAATTAAGTAGCAGGAAAGTGTGAAGAAACAACGCCTGAGGAAAGAGAGATCAGAGCTCAGTCCATGACCGAGGGTGGATGAAGAGGAACTGAAAGGGAGGGGGGTCAGGCTGCCGCATGAGGCGCCAACTGTCAGCGGTGCAAGGCATCTCCTACACGTGTGCAGCCCAACTGTCAACTGCTATGAAAAGCTCCGAACTGTGGCTTCAGGGATCACCCATCGCCAACAGTGAAGCACCCATGGGGACATCATAGAATCACAGGGCTGGAAGAGACCTCAGCAGGTCATTGAGTCCAGCCCTCTGCCGAAAGCAGGACCAATCCCAACTAAATCATCCAAGCCAGGGCTTTGTCAAGCCGAGACTTAAAAACCTCTAGGGATGGAGATTCCACCACCTCCCTAGGTAACAGAAGCCTGTTGGTGAGCATTTCAGCTTGCCTAACCACAGTCTGACAGACCTGCAGGTAGCGGTCTTGTCACAAACCAGCTCTACAAGCCAAATACACAGAGAAGCCTGGAATCCCAGTTCATCCACAAATTCAATTCACATGCTAACGGACTCAATCGTGATATGGGCTGGTGGGGACTCTACCTACTTAATAACCACTGAAGGTGCTAACAGCTCCCTGAGTGGTATCCTTCCCGTTTTAGGAATCTATCTACTGACACTGATTTTTATCTGCTTAGGTTTAAGTATCCATTTTCCAGATACTTAATGATGCTCTGTCTCCCACCCACCCCCCGTTTTTCTTTCTCTCCCCCCCTCCCCTTCCCCTCTCCTATTTATTTTGAGTTTTCATATCCCCAACTCATAACTCTGGTCATCTGAAGAAGTAGGCTGTACCCATGAAAGCTCATGATACCATCTACAGATTTCGTTAGTCTATAAAGTGCTACTAGACTATTTGTTGTTTTTTTCTGTAACAGACTAATTCGGCTACCCCCTGAAGCTCCATTCCAATACTTCACCATCCTCCTATTGAAACAGTTTTTCCTAATAGCCAACCTAGACTTGTAACTTGAGACCACTGTTCCTTGTTCTGCCATCTGTCGCTACTGAGTGAGAACAGCCTCTCTCCATCCTCTTTGGAACCTCCCTTCAGGAAGTTGAAGGCTGCTATCAAATTGGCCCTCACTCTTCTCTTCTGCAGACTAAATAAGTCCAAATCCCTCAGCCTCTCCTCACCCGAAGAAAAGAGGGTTACTTACCTGTAACTGTTGTTCTTTGAGATATGTTGCTCATGTCCATTTGAATTAGGTGCGCGCTCTGGGGGGGGGGGGGAGGAGTGGATCGAATGGACATGAGCAACACATCTTGAAGAACAAGAGTTACAGGTATGTAACCCTCTTTTCTTCTTCAAGTGGTTGCTCGTGTACATTTGAATTAGGTGAATCCCTAGCCGAAACTTGTGAAGGTGGGGTCAGAGGCACGACCCAGAAATCAATTCAAGTGACTTCTTTTTAACATGCTTTTATTTGAATATGTTACAGAACTGAACTTAAAACTGCAGAACCCAGGGCTGCATCACTCCTGGCCTGCTGCGTAATGGCATAATGCACAGTGAACGTATGGACCGAGGACCATGTGGCTACCCTACAGATATCTACAATCGGGACTCGAGCCACGAATGCTGTAGAGGACCGTCACAGGAGGCGGGTCTTTGCCTGCTAACACGTAACACTCCTTTATACAGGACGAGACCCAGGAAGATAGCCTCTGAGCTGACACTGGCAACCCTCTCATCCTTTCCGCAAATGAAATAAAAAGTTGGGACAACTTGTGGAAGTGTCTGGTTCCGTCTATATAGAGGTTAACGCTCTCCTGGCATCAAGAGAGTGGAGGGCTTGTTCCCCTAGAGGACTTATGGCGCTTTGGGTAAAGCACAGGCAGGTATGTGTCTTGGGACATATGGAAGGTGGACACTACATTCGGTCAGAAGGCTGGGTGGGGAGGTAAACTCACCCTATCTGCTGAAAAGAGTAAGGGGGCTCTATCGTCAGCGCCTTGAGACCCCCCCCCCCACTGAAGTGATTGCCACGATAAATGCTACTTTAAGGGAGAGGTGCTTTAGCGAGCATGTGGCCAGCGGCTCAAAGGGTGGGGACATGAGTTTGGTAAGTACTAATTTGAGGTCCCACTAGGGCACCGGTGGTTTCACATGGAGGAACAGCCTATATAGACCTTAAAGAACCTCTTAACCAACTGGTTCGCAAATAGGGATCGGTTTCCTTCCCCCCCCGTGGAAAGCCGACATAGCCACTAGATGCACCCTAATGGATGCTGTGGAAAGGCCTTGAGTCCACCAGTGCAGTGATGGGAAGACTTCCTGTGGAAGCGACAGCACTGAGTCCCAATACGCTCGATTCTGGTTGAATGACCGAGCCAACCATGCCTGTAACTGCCTGAGTCTCAGTCTGGCATGGGGAACCACATGCGTGCATGACGCCATGTGTCCCAGTAGTCTCATGCAGTTTCTTGCCGTTGTAAGGGGAAGATAGCTGAAGTCCCTGAATAATGTGTCAAGGTTGTGAATCTGGTTGCGGGGAGGGATGCTCTGCCTGCAATGGTGTCCAGGCATGCCCCCACGAACTGTATGTCTTGCGAGGGAGTTAACATGGACTTTTCCTCGTTTATCAAAAGTCCCAGCTCCTCAAACAGAGACTTTGTAATGTCTATGTGAAGAAGGATTAGATCTCTTGATCGCGCTCTGATGAACCAGTCATCCAGATATGGGAATACTTGCACTCAGTGTGTTCCGAGGAAAGCTGCCACCACTGCCATGCACTTGGTGAATGTCCTGGGGACGGTGGAGAGACCAAAGGGCAGGACTGTAAACTGGAAATGCTCGTGCCCTACCATGAACCTTAGGTAGCGCCTGTGCATCGGCCGTATGGCTACATGAAAATAAGCGTCCCTTAAATCGAGGGTCGCATACCAGTCTCCCATCTCTAACATGGGAATAATGGAGGCAAGCGTGACCATCCTGAACCTCGTTGTCTTTATGAACCGGTTGAGGTCTCTGAGGTCCAGGATGGGCCTGAGACCCCCTTCTGGTCCGGGGATGAGAAAATATCTGGAATAAAATCCCTTCCCTTGGAAACCCCTTGGGACCCTCTCTACTGCTCCCCTGGTGAGGCGGGAGAGCACCTCCTGCTTTAAGAGGGCTTTGTGAGATGGGTCCCTGAAGAGGGATGGGGGGGGGGGGTGGGTAAAAGGTAAAGAGAGGGAGGGGATAGAGTAACTCTCTCTTATCAGGTCTAGTACCCATCTGTCTGATGTAATCCTGGCCAGGCCTAGTAAAAATGGGACAACCTGTTCCCAAAGGGAGGGTCTAATGTGAGAGCTGGTACATGACCCCCGGGCGCATCTTCAAAAGGGGGGCTTGGAAGGTTGGTTGGCAGGAGGGCTTGCAGATCTATCTGCATCTCCTCTAGGTCGCCTTCTCCTATTACGAGCGTTATTCGATCCAGAGAGTTTGTTATTACCCGTGCCCGCATTACGATGCCTGCGCCTCCACAGGTCTTGCCTATAGGGAGGGTATTGTGGTCTAGCAGGTGCCCTGGTATTAAGTGACCGTCTCTGTGGGACTGGTGTATGTATTCCTAGAGTCCTAAGGGTGGCCCTCATGTCCTTAAGGGTGTGGAGTCTTGAGTCCGTGGTTTGAGAGAAGAGGTCCTTGCCCTTCAAGGGTAGGTCTTGAATGGTGTTTTGGACATCCTGGGGTATGCCTGACACCTATAGCCACGCACCTCTTCGCAGGACTACCCCCGATGCCATGGTTCGGGCTGCCGAGTCCACAGCAGCCAATGCCGTGCGGGCTATGGTTCTGCCCTCATTAATCATGGCAGTGTACTCTTGTCTAGAGTCAGTGGGTAAGAGGTCACGAAACTTGCCCATTGTCTGCCACATGTTATATGCGTACCTGCTGAGCATCGCCTGCTGGTTTGCGATGTGTAATTGAAGCTCCTCAGTGGCATAGACCTTACGCCCCATTAGGTCTAGGAGTTAGGGCTCCTTGGACTTAGGAGTAGGCCCCGGTTGCGCTAGCCCTTCCTTCTGGGCCGCCGCTTGTACCACTATTGAGCCTGGAGTAGGATGGGAATAGAGGTACTCGTGTCCCATTTGTGGGATGAAATACCTTTTCTCTACTCCTTTTGGGTAGGCAGGATTGATGCTGGGGTTTGCCACAGAGTAGTCGTGATCTTAGCCGCTGTTTTGTTAAGAGGCAATGCTAGTTTTGCCGGGTATCTGCAGTGAATATGTCTATCATGGGGTCAGCGTCTTCAACTAGTGACTCCGCTTGGACACCTAGATTAGAAGCCAATCTACGCAGGAGGTCTTGGTGAGCACGAGCATCCATAGACAGCATTGAAGGTGCCAGGTCTGCCAAGGCTTCATCAGGTGATGATGAGGAAGACCCTCTGTTGCAGTCCTGTTGTTCCTCTACCACAGGCCAGCGGTGGTCTGGCGCTAGTTCCACTGGCTGTAGTCGTCCCGTTTCATGTTGTCTCTGGGCTCCTGCCTTAATGGGCTTTGCCTAGTGTCTGCCTCAGTAGGCCTTGACACTGAGGCTGAAGAGGTGCTCCTGGTTCTGGGGACACTTGACCCTCTTGATGGTGGCACTGGACCTTGCCATTGATGATAGTCCCAAGGCATGCAAAAAGGCCAGGGCAGTTGAGCTTGTGGAGGCCAAGTTTGCTGAAAGTCCCCTTGTCTGGGCCGGTGCCGGGAATGAGAACGGTACCGAGACGAGGTCCTCGACGAAGAGCTGGATGATAGTGATTCAGCTTCTGACTCCGAAGAGTATTTGGACGCAGACCATGGCGGTGCTGTGGGTGGTGCCTTGGAGAGGTGATGCTGTCTGAACCTCTCCATGGACTCCGGCTTCCCTATATGCACTTGTCTAGGCGGGGGCATGGTGGCTGGTGCCAGAGGATCGGTGCCTGGCGCCCTTTGCAGCACAGCAGGCGGAGCCTCCATCGGTACTGGAGGCTGTACCAATGTTGGAGCTGGCGGCACCGATCCCATCTGCGGTGCCGTTTGACATAGCGTCGTAGTGGGTGGTACCGCCATTGGTTTTGCCGACCAGGATCCGTGCCCCGCCACTGTTACCGGTGCCGCTGAGGCCCCTGGTGCCGCAGGTGAACACTCCCAGTACTGAGGGCTGAGGAGGAGATGCTGTGAGCTCTATCTGCTCTTGCGCTGCTTCAAAGGTCTCCGGCGTGGATGGCCTTTGCAGCTGTATCTGCCCCGAATTATGTTCCTGCACCGCATCATCGCAACGCCTCTGGGTGCCATCTGCCCATCGGCGGTGGGGGGACCGGGAGGATGAATGTAACCGGTGCCGGCTCTCATGCAGTCTCTTGGCCGGAGACCTTCCCCTATCGTCTCTTTTCTTCTTCGGCACCGGAGACTGGTATCGGTGCCTTGGTGCCGAAGACTTCAGCGCCGCAGTACGGAGAGGTCCTGGTTGGGTTTCCTGCACCAATGCCGGTGCACTGCGGACCGCACCTTCTTTCTCTGGTGCCGGTTGAAGCACCAACTCCATTAAAATGAGTTTTAAGCGGGAATCTCTTTCCCTTTTGATTTTTGGCTTAAAACTTCTGCAGATTTTACAGAGTCCGTCAAGTGGACCTCCCCTAGGCACTTTAAGCAAGAGTCATGGGGGTCTCCATGCGGCATGGGTTTAGCACAGGACACACAGGGTTTGAAACCGTGCGGGCCTGGCATACCCTTCCCTGAAGGGGAGAGAACACTTAAACTACCTAAGTGCTAACTATACTATTAAATGCAAACTAAGACTAAAGAACTATTTACACTACAAAGAACTCTGATTGCTGGATTAACAAGAGAAACTCCAACAACCATCACGGGCGGTAAGAAGGAACTGAGAGGGGGGTGAGGGCCAGCAGGGGTACTTATGCGCTGTTATCGTGGAGCCACTCCAGGGGGCGACCTGCCGGCCAGATGGGTACTGCTGGGGAAAAAATGCTCCGGGAACCGTGCACACGGCGCGCGCACACCTAATTCGAATGTACATGAGCAACCACTTGAAGAAGAACTCACTATTAATAGTATAAAATGTGAAACTCTTAAAGATGATTGTAATAAAGAAGGGGAAGCTAAAATATTGCAATAATGTACATGAAACACATATACCAGGTTTTCAACTATGATAGGATAATAAAAATATAGGGGCTTGCTTTAAAGAATCAAAACAGTCCTAAAACATTTCTGAAGGGCTCATGTGTGTTAGTGTGGCAGAAAGACGCATTTCAACTTTTTCAAAAATAATTCAATGCTTTCTTAAGTTAGAAACAAAAATGATAAGCAGATGCAATAAATAGTTTTCAAAGAAATACCCATAGAACTATAACACCCTTTAATTTCTACATTTCAAGAATGTTTGAAAAAGGAATCCTATACCTGTATGTGAGGCCAGGAGGCTTCAAGGGTAGGTTCATCTTCTTCTGGATCAAAATCTGGATTATCACTTGGTGGAAGAGTTCTAAAAATATTAGAACTAATCTGCAAAGAAAAACAAGTGGATTACTTGTATTGCTGCTCATCAAAATTTCAAACCTCAAACTAAATGTGTTGCCTTTATCCAATATAAGATGAACTGGGCATTTGGGCTGTATTTTCAAGTTGTTGTATGCGGCCATGAGGGCCAGAAATGTCTCTTTAATGAAAACCTGAAATTTTTACATAAATTACATGACTGCAAGAGCCGGAGATTTAAGTAAAACATAAAACATACATGACTTGGAATAAAAATTGTGAGTTAGCAACACTACATTTGAATGTAAGGGAGACATGTCTACAAATATTTCCACAGGTTGTACCTCCCAAATCTGGGATTCTCTCATCCGGCAACATCCATGGTCTGGCATGTTCCTGGACGAGAGAGCCCCAGGGGCAGGAGGGCCAGCATCTGGGAGCCCGGTGAATCACTGCCAGTTTACTAGTAGTGGGGCCGCAGCAGCCTGGGAGGAGAACGATCAGGGCTGTCTGTCACCCAGCAGTGCTGCCCGGACCACAGCAGCCCAAGAGGGGAAGTCTGGCTGGGCCGCATCAGCCTGGGAGATGGTGGAACCACAGAAGCCCAGGCAGTGGCTATCAGATCTTCAGTGTCTCTTTGCTTGAAGCTCTTGAAGTTTGAAGACCCCCCCCCAAAATGATGTTACATATAACTAAGTCTTAGTTTTATGATTTACAACTTAGAAAAATTAAAAGAAAGCAGGTTTACATGCACATTTTCAGATCAGAGCCAGACACTGTACAGAACAGACAGTGCGAGAACCTTTTCAAAAGTGCAAGGAGTTTTCTTCAGGAATTTTCCCAAGCCCATTGAAGTTCAGAAAATAAAATAAAAATGTTTTGGTGGTCAAAAATGAAACAATTATCTTTTTTTACCTGTGGGGATCTGCTTCATACTCCATTCATGTTTCTTCTTCACGCATTGACAGGTGTGCTGTGAGCAAGACATGAGAAGTCATTCTTCTGCTCTACTGTGCGCTGATTAGGCCTCAATTGGAGGATTGTGTCCAGTTCTGGACACCACATTTCAAGAAAGATGTTGAGACATTGGAGAAGGCCCAGAGAAGAGCAACAAGAATGATTAAAGGTCTAGAGAACATGACCTATGAAGGAAAACTGAAAGAATTGGGCTTGTTTAGTTTAGAAAAGAGAAGGCTGAGAGGGGACACAATAGTGGTTTTCAAGTACCTAAAGGAGTGTTACAAGGAGGAGGGAGAAAAATTGTTCTCCTTGGCCTCTGAAGATAGGACAAGAAGCAATGGTCTTAAATTGCAGCAAAGGAGGTTTAAGTTGGACATTAGGAGAAACTTCCTAACTGTCAGGGTGGTTAAATACTGGAATAAGTTGCCTAGGGAGGTTATGGAATCTCCATCTCTGGAGATATTTAAGAGCAGGTTAGATAGACAACTATCAGGGATGATCTAGACGGTGCTTGGTCCTGCTGTGAGGGCAGGGGACTGGACTCGATAACCTCTCAAGGTCCCTTCCAGTTCTAGTGTTCTATGATTCAAGATGTGTCCCCCTCTGGATGCTATGCTGTGTGCCTCTAAATGGAGATTTTTGAGCCTGCAAAGGCACTTTTCCTCCATGATGGTCAGCCTTGAGGCTACCTAGCACAGCATGGGCAAACTCTCCTCAGTTCCTTTCCTTCCTACCCCAGACTCCTTATGGAGAACTCTGAAGTGGGGGACAGGTGGTGTGTGGAGCATCCATAAGGACAAGAACCATCATTAATGCACAAGATGAGTAACTTCTTCCTCAAGTAGTATCAAGTGGGTGCTTCACTGTAGGGGACTCCCAAGCAGTACCTGCCACTGGAGTCTGGGACTTCGAAGTGGAGTTTGTTACTACAGAGAGTAATGAGAGCTGAAGATGACATCAGAGGCTGAATTTCCAGTGAGTGCATAATATTCTACGAAAGTATGGGCAGAAGACCTTGTTGCAACTCTGCAGATTTCTTTAAGGAATGTGTCTGAAGTATAGACTAACCTCCTGGAATGCATATAGACTCTGGATGGAAGCAGCAGGTTGCACCCTTGATAACAATGATTAATGCAACCAGAGACTCATTTGGATAGTCTCAGAATTGGATCTTTCCCTGACCAAAAGGAAGAGTTTAGGGGAACTTCCTGCAGTCCTTGATCCTGTCCAAGAAGCATGCTAGTGCTCTTCTAACCTCTAGCATATGCAGAATTGCCTTCCTGATGTTATGATGTGTTTTTTTGTGTGTGTGTTGGGGGGGGGGGGGAGGAACTGGAAGATGGATTGGTTGATTCATATAAAAAGCAGGCAACTTTAGGAAGAAAGTTGGGATGTGGTCTCAAAGTTAAAAAAAAAAAAAAAAAAAAAAAAAAAAAAAAAAAGTAAGACAAAGACCATCCATGGTGGATGTGCCATTAGGGCTGTTATTTCTCCTATGTGCTTAGTGGAGGTGCTAATTAGAAATGGACATATGTAGGAGACAGCAAGTTGCCATGGGCTCAAAGGGGAGGTCCAGTCAAAACCCTGAAGACTAGGTTAAGATCCCAGGCTGGAGCAGATGACCAATAAGTGAGAAAAGATTCCCAATTACCTTAAAGAATCTGTCCATCACCAGTTGTGCAAACAGAATATCCATCTATACGGCAGTGGAAAGTCATTTTTGCTGCAAAATGTACCTTAAAGAAGTTGAGTGATTTTTGATCTCGAGGTCTAAAATGTAATGTAAAATCTGAGGGAGGGAAGATGAGGTTGGATCTACATGATTAGAATAACAAACTTCAATTTTTTTTCATTTTCTAGGGAAGTAAATTCAGATGCACCTCAAGAGGGCATTCCACCTCTAAGCCTTGGAACCAAGAAAGAGGGCCTGCAGATTTGAGTGAAGGATCAGCCCACTGTTTTGAGGGAGCAGGTGAGGAATGGGCCAAAGAAGAACCAAAGGACATATTGCCATCTGTGTCAGGTAAGGGAACCAGCCTTATCTTAGTGAGGACGTGGCAATCAGAATAGCTCTCACTTTCTCACTGAATTTTGATGTCCTTCAAACTGGAGATCCTCTGCAGCTCTTTGGGTATCCCAGAAAGGTATAGCCAAGAAGTCTCCATGACAGTAGTCATGAGGAGGTCTGAGTGAGCTGCTTTATCAGCTATGTCCAGTGCCCTCCATAGCATCATTATGACTATGAACTGATCCTCTCTGACACTGGCCTGAAACTGCTCCTTTGTGTCTTCAGTAAATATTCCAGAAATGCACTGAGTTTTCCATAATTAATAAAATCATATGGGCTATGACAGCATGATAATTCAAGATGCTAAACTGTAGCATTAATAATAAATGTGCTGTCCTCCCAATTCTGACTTGTATGGGGTCGATTTAGCATTATATAGCTTGCCTCATGCATTAACTGCATCTGCTATGGTGGAGGTGGGTAACAGTTATTAAAACAGGAAGTCTGCCTCTTTGGCAGGCATGTAATATTTTTGTTGGGCTCTTTTGCTGGTTGGTGCCATGGAGACTGATGTTTGCCAGATGACTTTGGCAGGATTTAGAAATGCCTTATTAATTGGGAGAAGTATTTCCTCTAATAGGGGAAGCAGTGATCATGAGATGGTAGATTTCAGGATCCTGACCAAAGGAGAAAAGAGAGTAGTAAAATATACACCTTGGACTTCAGAAAAGCAGATTTTGACTCCCTCAGAAACCTGATGGGCAGAATCCCCTGGGATTCTAACATGAAAGGGAAAGGAGTCCAGGACAGCTGGCAGTATTTTAAAGAAGCCTTATTGACGGTACAGAAAGAAACCATCACGATGCGTAGCAAGAAAGGCAAACATGGTAGGAGACCGGATTGGCTTATAGGGGAAATCCTTGGTGAACTTAAGCACAAAAAGGAAGCTTACAAAAAGTGGAAACTTGGACAAATAACCAGGGAGGGGCTTAAATGTATAGCTCGAGAATGCCAGGGGGTTATCAGGAAGGTGAGAGCGCAAATGGAATTGCGACTGGCTAAGGATGTGAAGGATAGCAAGAAAGGTTTCTACAGGCATGTTAACAAGAAGAAGGTGATCAGAGAGGGTGTGCGGCCCCTACTGGATGGAGGTAACCTAGCGACAGATGATGTGGGGAAAGCTGAAGTACTCAATGCTTTCTTTGCCTCTGTATTCACGGACAAGGTGGGCTCCCGGACTAATGCGCTAAGTGACGCAAGATGGGATGAAGATCGACAGCCCTTGGTGGGTAAAGAACAGGTTAGGAACTATTTAGAAAAGCTAAACGTACACAAATCCATCGGTCCGGACTTAATGCATTCGAGGGTACTGAGGGAGTTGGCAAATGTCATTGAGGAGCCTTTGTCCGTTATCTTTGAAAAGTCGTGGAGATCGGGAGAGATCCTGGATGATTGAAAAAAGGCAAATGTAGTGCCCATCTTCAAAAAAGGGAAGAAGGACGATCCAGGGAACTATAGGCCGGTCAGTCTTACCTCGGTTCCTGGAAAAATCATGGAAGGGATTCTTATGGAATCCATTTTGAGGCACTTGGAAGAGAGGAAAGTGATTAGGAATAGTCAGCATGGATTCACAAAGGGCAAGTCGTGCCTGACCAATCTGATTAGCTTCTATGATGAGGTAACTGGCTCTGTAGACATGGGAAAGTCAGTGGATGTGATATACCTTGACTTTAGCAAGGCTTTTGATACAGTCTCCCACAATATTCTTGCCAGCAAGTTAAGGGAATGTGGATTGGAGAAATGGACGGTAAGATGGATAGAAAGATGGCTAGAAGGCCGGGCCCAGCAGGTAGTGATCAACGGCTCGATGTCAGGATGGTGGTCGGTTTCTAGCGGAGTGCCCCAAGGTTCGGTTCTAGGACCGGTTTTGTTCAAGATCTTTATTAATGACCTGGATGGATTGCACCCTCAGCAAGTTTGCAGATGACACTAAGCTAGGGGGGAGAGGTAGATACGCTTGAGGGCAGAGATAGGGTCCAGAGTGACTTAGACAAATTGGAGGATTGGGCCACAAGAAATCTGATGAGGTTCAACAAGGACAAGTGCAGAGTCCTGCACTTGGGACGGAAGAATCCCAAGCATAGTTACAGGCTGGGGACCAACCAGTTAAGTAGTAGTTCTGCAGAAAAGGACCTGGGGGTTACAGTGGATGAGAAGCTGGATATGAGTCAACAGTGTGCCCTTGTAGCCAAGAAGGCTAATGGCATATTAGGTTGCATTAAGAGGAGCATTGCCAGCAGATCCAGAGATGTCATTATTCCCCTTTATTTGGCTCTGGTGAGGCCACATCTGGAGTAGTGTGTCCAGTTCTGGGCCCCCCCACTACAAAAAGGATGTGGACGCATTGGAGAGGGTCCAGCGGAGGGCAACCAAAATGATTAGGGGGCAGGAGCATATGACCTATGAGGAGAGGCTGAGGGAGTTGGGTCTGTTTAGTCTGCAGAAGCGAAGAGTGAGGGGGGATTTGATAGCAGCCTTCAACTTCCTTAAGGGAGGTTCCAAAGAGGATGGAGAAAGGCTGTTCTCAGTAGTGACGGATGGCAGAACAAGGAGCAATGGTCTCAAGTTGTGGTGGGAGAGGTCCAGGTTGGATATTAGGAAAAACTATTTCATTAGGAGAGTGGTGAAACACTGGAATGGGTTACCTAGGGAAGTAGCGGAGTCTCCATCCCTAGAGGTGTTTACGTCTTGGCTTGACAAAGCCCTGGCTGGGTTGATCTAGTTGGGATTGGTCCTGCCTAGAGCAGGGGGCTGGACTTGATGACCTCCTGAGGTCTCTTTCAGCTCTATGGTTCTATGATTCTGTGAGAGCAATTCTGGAGGAGGTCTTGTGCAGAATATTCACCAGCTTGTTATGTACAGGGTTCGCCAAGCAGCGGCGAGCACTGCTCACCAGCCACGCGGAAGCGCACGCTGTGCATACGTAGACTGCGCTGTGCATGCACTGACCGCGCTGCATGGCCCCGCCAGCTTAAAATCTACTCGCCATCGTGTAGCCAGACATGAACCCCATCTTGTTCCCCCCCACCCCCAGAGAGCAAGAGAAAGGCAGTCAGCCTTTGATGCCCTGGGAACGCAGGTGTGCTGCCTGTCCCTGACTCTGCCATAAACAGAAACTAGACAGTAAATAGGCTAGCTGACGACTGGGGGCCTCCCATCACCCTGATGGCTAGTACCAGTAATTGACACGCCTGCACTGTCCCAGGAGAGGAATCTTCGCCCATCACATACCAGAGGTGCCCACTGTCTGCATTTTCCCAGGTGTGAATTATGCTTTGCACCCTTCGTGGGAAACTTGGCATTCAAAGCCATTTTTCCTAATTGGCCACTTGAGACCAGGAAGAAGCCTACGTGACCCAAGGGGTATAAAGAGGGGTTTAGTAGCCCACCCCATTTGAGCTCCAATCATCTACACCTGCTGGCAGGTGTTGATTGACTCGAGGTCTGTGGGGCAACCTCGTCCTACTTCTTCCCAAGGGATTGAGAGAAAGACGCTGGCCATGCCAAGTCTGGAACGCAGGGGTGAGAATATATACCTGCTAGGTGTCTATTTTGCATGCATTTAATAAGAGCTCAGAGAACCAAAAGGGTTTCATGGTACCTGTAAGTGCATGGTACCTGTAAGTGACTTATTAGTGTAATTTCTGTCCTGTCCTTTGTAGTGGCTGTGTTATCTGTAACACAGTAGTAGCATTTAACAGCTAAGTTTACCCTGTAACAATAAAATAGTAACTGTTTAAGCTGTGACCTGACTCCTTCAGTTGCTGTAACAGAACCAAGCACAATTTTTAAAAGAACTTCAGCCGGTCATAAGGGACAGGTATAGGAAGAGCTTGGGCGTTTGGATCGTGTCACTCCCAGGTGACAGATCCGTTGGGGCATCTCTCAGTCTTCCCTAGACTGCCCGCTGCGAAGGGATCCTGTATCCTAGCAACTGAAATCTGAGATGTAATAAGCTCTTCCTATAAACTCGGGCGTCTGTCAGCCTGTTGGCTGCCCTCTGCGACAGGACCCGGTCCTAGCAGTAAAGTCACAGATGTTAAACTCTTTCCGGGGCGCCCTCCAGCCTCCTAGGCTGCCCACTGCGACGAGACCTTGCGTCTCAGCAGTTGAAGACTTGGGTGTAACACAGACGCACACACTGCCCTGACCGTCGGCTGACACATGGGCGAGTAGATTGAATCATTTGTCGAGCCCTGGTTATGTATATTTGCCACCTCCTATCAGGGAATTTGCAGGTCACCTCTTAGTATCCAGAAAGTTCTTAAAATCATCACCTAGTGATGGGAGGGCATTTCAGCCTCATCTGGTGGAGAAAAGAGGTTTGCTGAAGGGGTAGCTTCTCTTTCAAGACCCTCTTCCTGTTCTGCAAAAGCTTCCTCCTTTCCTGGCTCAGGAACTCGGAGCTATAGGAGACTATAGGGCTACGTCTACACTGCAGGCTTCTTGCGCAAAAACTTGCGGAGCGTCTACACTGCACACACGTTCTTGCGCAAGTAAATTTTCCAGTAAAGCGTCGGAAAAGAAGACTGCTTGCGCAAGAGTTATTCCTCTCCCCACAAGGAATAAGCCCTCTTGCGCAAGATTTCTTGCACAAGAAGGCAGAGTGGACAGGCAACAGGGGTTTCTTGCACAAGAAAGCCCTATGGCTAAAACGGACATCAGAGCTTTCTTGCACAAGAGAGCATCCACACTGCCATAGATGCTCTTGCGCAAAAGTACATGGCAGTGTGGACACGCTCTTGTGCAAAACCTTTTGTGCAAGAACTCTAGCGCAAAACAGTTCTTGTGCAAGAAGCCTGCAGTGTAGACATAGCCTAGGATTTTCTGGGACATTGGACAGCCATGATGTATACATTGCCTCAGGATCATAATTCAGCTATTGGAGAGAAGGGCAAAAGTCAGTGGGGTTAACCCAGGGAACTTGTGCCACAATCATGGGATAGTTCATTGGAATTGAGGAGGACTTTGAATTGTGACAGTAGGCGACAAGGAGGGACCAGGAAAATGACCTCTGTCTGGTCACGGTCAGACTCATCATCAGGTAAGGGTAGTGCTGACAGTGTATTGGTGGTATATAGCCCGGGGCAGAGAGTGATCAGTACTGGGGCCCATGCAATAGTGCTTACAATTCTTCCCTAACTGTAAGGTCTCTAGGGAACTGGAGCTCATGCTGTACTGGAGCTTGGTACTGCAGAGGAGTGTCCATGGTACATGATCAGTACCGATGGTTAAGAAGGTACAGAGCACTCCCTAGAACCAAATACCTAAAACCAAACGTTTTCTTGCTGCCATTCTCCTTAGTGGGTAGTACCACTGCCTCAGAGCTTGAGCCCCTGGTTTTTCCAGGCAGTGTGGCAAAACTCTTAGTGGAGACCCCTCTGGGTACTATTTTTCAGAGCTGCTGGTACTAAGGTAGCCACACCGAGGAGCCCCTCTGGCTGGCTAACAGCTGAGACACCTTTTTAACCCAAACTTATTGCAGGAGTGGCAGAGAAAGTTCATTGGTTTTTGTTCATTACTACTACTACTGAAAGTTACATGCTCCAGGGATGATCTGGGGTCAGCACTGGAATCCCCTGGAGAGTGAAGTGACTTCTCCACAAGGAGGAGTTTTAACTTCAGCTCCCAGGTCCTGTGAGACTGCGGCTTCAGCTGGTGGAAGAGAGACTATTTCCCAGACCCCAGACACAGTGAGTGCCTCTCCATTACAGGAATAAGCTCCTTGTAGGAGAAGCATCTCTTTAAATAGGGAGAGTCTGTTATGCTGCTGGGGGAGAAGGAACTATCATCCTCTAGGAGTGAGGAATGCAGAAGATCTTCTTTCCTTGTTTCTTATTTTTAATTCCCATGAGTAAAAAGGAAAAGTACTAAGGAGGAAAAAAAGAAATAAAAACTACTACTTATGCCAACAACACAGATAAGGAAGGGAGAATTGCCTGCTCCATTCAAGGGCAAAGCTTTTGACAAGGAACTGAGGGGGAACCATGAGGAAAGGAGAACACATGGGCAAGCTCAACAGACACTACCACCAAAAATCTTTGATTAGAGGTGCAGGGGCTCAGATATACATAGAGTGGAGCAACTCACAGGGACAATATTCAAAGAAACATGAATCCCTGTCTATGCAATGCAAAATGAGACCTGGAATTGAGGAAAATATGGTATGACTCTGCACAGATGAATGTGCAGACATTGCTGATATACACTTATAGAGCTGAGAAAATCTCAAACGTTTTAAAGATAGTAAACAGCAGAAACAGAGGCTTCCACAGGAGACAGGCAACACTTAATTACCCAAACGGAAAACCTTTTCCATTTTTCTATGTAAATCAACCAAGTAGAAGTTTATTCTGCTCTGTACCATGGTTAGGAATGGGATTTTTCTTGCACTACCTCCATTAGAAACTCTAAATGACCTGCTATGTGTTGCAAGAGGTCTAGAAAGATCCTAAAATCAACTGTCAAGGAAGAGAAAGGAGGAATATATTGCTATTGGAATAAATAATCCATTTCCTTCAGGTATCCTTCCATACAGCCGTATTCCTGCAGGAGCAGTCTGAGGCTGTAGATAATGAACCTCTTGAGTCAACCTCTTGATGTCTCACGGAAGAGGGAGATTTAATTCTAGAAGTGGACAATTGAGGAATGTTTCCTATCTGGTTGCCTCCAGAGAGCTCAAAAGACCAAGACTATGTGTTTTAACGGTAAGAGGTTAGGGACTATATAAATGGAAACCAGGGTGGATGTTTCTCATGAAATCCCAAGGTAGAATAGTATATTGAAGATGCTTCTTGTTACATTTCTGGGTGAATCTCCCAGATCATATCTTCAGTAGATCTCCAGGAGTTTCTGATAGGAATGTTAAATATCAGTTAATTGAACAGTTGAGTAACCTCATGAAATTTTATTGGTTAGTCGACTATTCTATAGTTCCTGAGAGCAGGGCCAGCAGCCAGTGTATCAGAGGCAGCAGCGTGAGGTGCCAGGTGGGAGCTGGTCCGCAAGGGGAGCCAGTTTAAAAATCAGCTCCCCTCACAGACTGGCTGCCTTCTGAGAAGGTGGCAGCAATCCCTGTCTGGGGGGTAGGGGAGTCTGAGCTCTTGGACCCAGTATGAGCTAGGACTGAGCCAGGCTGCCTGCCCTCCCAGCTCCTAATACACAGCAGGGGTAGGTCTTGAACCCATCGAAAGTCAGGACTGAGCCAGGCTGCCAGCCAGCCTACTAAAAAATTTACTGGCAGGGAGAGGGGGACGAGAGGAATGTGTGTAGTCTATAGTATTAACCTATAAGCTTTTGCTTATTGATTAATCAACTATACTATTACATCCCTAGTTTCTGATTCATCATGCTATATTTTCTGTCTTACTTTCTGGGCTCAATGCCCCTTTTCCTGACTACTTCTCAATCAACTTCTTTCATTTCATTCCCCATATATCTGTTCTCCACCCAACAGTCTTTCTGATGGCCTCTTCACTATACCTGATCCTCTTTTACCACCTAATGCCAGTTTTCTTTACCTTAAACACTAAGCTAGAATCTCTCAGTAGTTAAGAAAAGAAAGGAAAATTCAGCTAGTTTTACAACAGGAAAGGGGAAAAAATAGATTTGACAAGGTATGCAGAATTATTCTATAACTGGATGGTAGACCTTTACTAACGTTATTGGTCAATCCATCAGTATTACTACAACAGTTCAAAATCACAATGACTGATTGAGAGTTTACAGACCCTTGTACGTGAGAAAGAACTAAGAACATTTTTTCTCCTATATAAAAATCTTCAAACTTGCTTAAAATATGAAAGATTGGTAAATTAATAAAGCTATCAGATAATCAAGATTTAAATACATTAATTAGTAGAGGGTGGTGCCCCCTGCTTGCTATGCCCACCAATCCCCCTCTCTGGGGGTAGGCAGCCCCAATTCTCCCCCCAGCTGCCGGGGAGGGCCAGGTCGAGGCGTTGGAGGAGGGTGGGGGTTGGGTTGGGCCGGACCAAGGCTGCGGCTGGCCTGGTCCTCTCCCTCTGGCATGGAGAAGGAAGAGGGGAGGAGGAAAAGCAGAGGATGGGGAGGGAAGCATGGCACGCAACCCTCTCCCTCGGGCAGGGGAAAGCGCCCAGCCCTCTTCCTTTGGCCACAAGGGGGGAGGCCACATGGCTCCAGCCTCCTGCCAGCAAGGGCCAAGGCCGGGCACCTCCCATGCACCCCCTCTCCCTGGCCCACCTGCAATGCCACATGTCCTGCACACCCACCTCCCCTCACCTGATCCAAGTCCCCGTGAGGCTCTGTGGCTCCTGTACACCCAGCCCTCATGTCTCCTGCATCCCCCTTCTCCATGCGAGCCCCTGCGGCTCCTATGCACCCCTACCTTCCCGCACCCAAGCCCCCACAAGGCTGTGCAGTTCCCAAAGGCCATCCCAAGCCCTTGAGAAGTTGCACAGTTCCCGCGCCTCCCTTCCCCTATCCGTACCCCCGCAGCTCCCATGCATCCTCCCAACCCCCAAGCGGTCACACACTTCTTCCCCAGCTCCTGAGTCCCCACGGCTCCCATTTGCCTCTCCTCCCCCACCCTGGAAAGCAGAGGAGCTGCAAGGTTCAATTTAAATTCTGGCACCCCCTCACATGTGGCGGCTGCCAGAGGGATGCTCGGGGCGGGCAGCATGTGGGGAAGGGGTTAACTGCCAACCTGTGCAGCATGGAGCCAACAAGGGGTTTGTGGGGAGAGGAAGGGGACCAAATAGGGCAGCCACATGGTCTCTCCTCAGAGCACCAGCGTGGGGGGAAGCCACATGCCTTGGGAGCCACAAAGCTCGTACTCTCACTGCCCCAACCCTTGGCGGGGCTGGTCAGAGCATAGGGGTGGCCGTATGGCTTGCAGCTCTGTCCCTCATGGGGGCTGGCGTGCGCGGGAGCCACAGCGCCTCTCGGGCTCAGCGTGGGTGAGGGGAGGCAGGCAGGCAGGACATATGCGGCATTGACGGTGGTCCAGGGGAAGGGAGCACATGGGAGCTGCATGGCCTTGCCCCTCACTGGCAGGGGGCTGGAGCCATGTGGCCTCCCACCTCATGACCAGAGGGAGAGGGCCTGGAGCCATTCCCCCTCCTCCTTCCCCTGCCAGGCTAGGCCTACACTACAGTCCTTTGTCGGAAAAAGCTATGCAAATTGCGTGCCGCAATTTGCATTGCTTTTTCCAATCGCTTTTCCGGAAGAGGCTTTTCCACCATTTGGTCCCATCTAGACAGGGCCAAATGGCGGAAAAGCCTCCTCTTTTGGCGGAGCCCTTATCCCTCATAGAACAAGGTATACAGGGGCTCCAAGAAAGAGCACGTTTGCTCCTCCACAAAAAAAAAACAGAAGAGCAAACCCATTCCTTGGACGCAGCGGAGTTTTTCCGGGATACCTCCCTCCCCCTCCTCCACATGCCATGCCTCCCTCCCCCTCCTCTGCTTTTCCTCCTCCATGCCAGAGCAAGATTCTCTGTCACTCTGTTGTCCCTCAAGAAAAACCTTTTTAAAGTATATTTCAAAATCAAAAAGTGAAATAGAAACAGAGATTACCTTGAAACAAACAACACTCTTTACATAAGAGCAGAACACCTAATGTAAACACAGAGTTGTTATTGTGAATAACAACTGTAAATAATCTGTTTGTTCTATAGCCACAGCAATCGGTAGAAAGATCACTGCAATACACATTGGTTTATGTCTAAACCATGTAGTTACACCTCCATGATTTAAAGTAATTGCAGTGCATTTACTTTTAGTAGGACCAGTTCCTTTCTATTGAGTCTAACCTCGATGAAAATCTCTCCCAGAGTTTTAGACCTAGGACTCACTCTTAAGCGTCCATACATCTATTGCAATTCTCAAGTCATGAAGCACTGACAGACCAAGTCAAAATCTTCTCATTTCCTGAACCTTGTGGGATTTTCTTCTGAAGCTTGTCCAGAAGGTAACAGTCTTTATATGTCAAGTCTAAAAATTTAGCTATACTGCATTTACTGTGCTATATCCAATAAAGCAATTTTTCATATTTGACAAATTCTATGAAGCTTTCTTTAGGCTGTGTGAGTTGATCACTAATGAACTACACTCATTTTCAGGCTATGCTCTACAACTACTGTAACAATATAAATTCAGACAGAAGCTAAGAAATTGTGTTTAGTTTTAAATATATCAAATAAATATTGTTCAACTCCAGTTTTTACTTACCATTTTCACTATGTCAGCATAAGCTGACTCAACAATCACACCACGAGTTGTTGAAACATATTCAACCAGTTCATTCAATGTGGCTCTCTTAATTTCTTTGCTCTTCAGGTCTGAAACAGAGTCCATGAAGTCAAACAGTATACAACACTGTTGCAACTTTTGACAAAAGAGGTCTTGCTGTTCATTTGAGGTGGCATCTGGAAGCAAAAGAAAGCATTGATTCTAAATTTCGTATCATATCAACCATAACCGACCTCAGTATTAATACGGAATACTAATTGAAGGTGGCAAGCAAGAAAAATCAACATCTAAAACCAAAATTGTCTGTGATACTAATATGAAATTTAACCAAGGTTTTGATATCTACAATGGGTAAGAGATTTTAAGTAGGAAATATATCAAACGTAATTAATAGAGGAATTACACTTTTAAAAAAACTAACGTATTTTATAAAAATAAAAGTATCAAGCCTCCTTCCTCACAGAACTAACTCAGTCATGTGATTTGTTGCATTCCATCCACTAATTCTTTATTACATTATCTATTTAAAAATGTAAAACTCTGCAGGGCAGATACACATATGTAAAGCTCTTACCCTCATAGGATGAATGCACCAGATAACTGACACCAGTATTTCACAGAAAATATTTTATCCTGAATTTTCACATCTTAGACTAGAGAAATGTAATGAGTTAACTTATTTTACTATTTAAATTCTCCAGTTTGGACAATTTGAGACCATGTTTGTCATGACTAGGACAGTATTTTTATAAAGCATCAGTCTTTGTACACCCTTCCAGCCTGCTACAGAGCAAAATTCTTCCATTATAATGCTACAATTCGAATCTCTAGCAGAGTCATTTTAATAGTTTGAGTATTAGTTAATTACTAAGCCAAAGAAGAAAACTTACTGGTAAATACAATTTTTTTGCTCACAATACCATGACCCTCTGACTTTTGCATACCAAGTCACAACAAAAGCAAGCATAGTTTTTCTGGTTAAATGATAAATCAATTAAATTTCACACCACGTTACTGAATTCTACAGAGGGGAAAAAAATCCTTTTCTCACTAATTGTTGTTTGTATTCTGGCAACACCCATGTGCAAGAGTCCCCTCCTCTGTCAGTCAATAAAATACTATGTGCCTTGCTGTAGAATTTTCATCCCCATTTCTCTCTCTGGGCACACATGCATACTTACCCAACAGAGTGTTCAAAAATGGAAAGCAGCCGTAGTTATCCTACGCTACTTTGATTACCTCATCAACACAGCCGTGTATGGTGGAGCTTCCATACTGGTCATGCCATATCATAAAACAGAATCAAGTCAAGAGAAGGAAAAACTACCTTGGTAACTCTGCTTCACTGAAGATATACAGATTTCTTCCTCTTGTGACGCATACCACCAGAGTGAGCCATGTAAGAAACTCCCTTTGCTCTTAAGGTTTTTGGCCTCTCCATTTAGGCCAAGTGAAAGGCTTTGTCCTTGTGAGCATACACCAATCTTAGGTATCTCAGAAGCCCTAAAGTATTTCCATAGGTTTTTTTTAAAAAGATAATTAAATTCTCTCAAACTCAAATTACATACAAATAAGTTTGTACAGCACCACCACTACAAAATTCACCCTTGAAAAGTAGCAATATCCGGAAAATATGAAATAACTGCAGAAAACGTGAAAATAGTTAAATCCACTTATGTACAAGAATGCAAATAACTTTCTCCCCCTCCCACTCAACTCTAGCACAGTGCAGGAGTCATCATCCTGAAAGACAACCCCTAAAGATGAAAAAATTCAAGTTTCACATTTTTCAGAAACAGATGTGGGATTCCTTCCTACAGATATAAATAATGATTGAAAATGTATTTAGCAGGGATAATATGGCTGACTGAAATCTTCCTATAACAAGCTACTGGAGCTCTCCTGTTCAGGATTAACACGGACTTCCAGACCTAGACCCAACTATACCAGACACAAGACATCTATATAACACAAACACACCATACAATATGTCCTCTTCCAGTGATTGCATTTCCATAAAATAGATTTTTTTCAAACAGGGAAAAGAATACCTGCCCAACTGTCCTTTTGAACTCTGTATTTTGCTCAAAATAGAATTCACAGGAGGATTCTTACTGGAGAAATCCCCCCGCCCTTCTTGTGAGGAACATGAAGGAAAAAAATGGAAAATTAAATGAATCATTTTGGCCAGGAAGTTGTGGACAAGTGCACAGCACTATCCCTATACAATAAAAACTGGTCCCTAACGTCACTTTCACCTTGAAAATTATCTTGCATGTAAAGCACTTAATATTAAGACAAAGCCCTCAGTTATTTTGTCAGGCACTGTCACCCTTGACACAGAAGCCTTTAATTATGGACTCAAAATCCTGTCTGAGCTTGGCAACAGGGATTATATCATAATTGTAGACACCTTCCAAAATGTCAGGAGTTGGGAAACCTGACTGGGAATACCATACCTATTGTACTGTACCTTATTTGGAATTAATTGCATTTACGCACTGACGTGGAATGAAGCATTCCAAATGTCCAAAGCAACACTCTGATCCCATCACAATGGGACTCTGCCCTCCAAAGGAGAAAAAGGAATCACCCATCAAGGACACATGCCCAATGACCTTGACTAAGACTTTGATACCAGAAGTACAAGTGAATTATCACACTACCTTTCACAGTGGATGGAGAAAGCAACCCTAGCAGAGTTTTCCCTAAAAGAGAAACAAGAGCACTGGTGGTGTATCTTTATGTGAGTGGCAAGCCTCTGGTCACTCTTCTAAAACCAAAAAAGCCTTCAGCATGATTCTATGACAAATCTACCCATTCTGCGAGATATTTCTTGTCCATCTTGCTCAGTAGTCACCAGAATAGTCTTGTGAGAGTTCATTCTCACTTCCAAGAGGTCATTTACATAGGTGGCACAGACCAGTATCTCTGAATGATACAGCATAATAATGATTCTATGTTTTGTGATAAAACATACCCCTTATTTACATTCATGGCTGCCTCATTTTCAGAGTTTCGATGTACAGTTACAGTTTCTGGAAACCCCAGATGATTGCAGAAAAAAAAAGAAAATCCCTCCTGTCTGAGCCAACCTCCTAAATTAAATGCATATGATGTACAATAGTCTGAATGAATGGTTTTGAAAGGGTACATGATATACTATGGTAAAAGCACTGGTGGCCATATGAACCTTTCTAGTATTTCCACCACGTTAAATCATGGGGAGAATTTCTTTCATGGAAGACAAAGACTTAAACGAAAAGAGAAAAACAGATCCATATTTATTTTAAGGTAGAGACTGCCAATCAAAAGACATATTAAAGATGCTTTCAATTTAATGTAGGAGTTAAAAATCTGAAATACAATAGGTGGGGAAGATGGTTCAAAAATGGTGAAAGGAAAGTTACTCACTTGTGCCGTAATGGAAGTTCTTCAAGATGGTTGTCCCTGTTGGTGCTCCACCTTAGGTCAATGCCGTTGCGCACCTGAACAGAGATTTTCAGTAGCATTGCCCTCTGGTGTGCTGTGCATGCGTGGCAGATGGCACGCGCAGTACTACTACCACACATGCGCGGCAACCGTCTCTTCAGTTCCTTCTCTGCCCCGGAAGGACAAGAACAACTCCAAAGCAGAGGGGAGGAAGGGCGGGTGGTGGAGCACCCACAGGGACAACCATCTTGAAGAACCTCCGTTACTGCACGAACTGAGTAACTTTCCTTTCTTCTTCAAGGAGTGTCTCTGTGGGTGCTCCACCTTAAGTGACTATATAGCAGTACTCATGTGAGGAGGCGGGTGCTTCAGTTAATAATCATGTTGAACTTTGGTGAGGAATGTTAGTCCAAGTTCTATGTCCCAGTTTGAGTAAGTGTCCAGGGCATAATGTCTGGCAAAAGTGTGTACAGAAGACCATTTTGAGACCCTGCAAATGTCCGTCAGATTAATGCCGCTAAGGTAGGCCGCAGAGGTTGCCATGGCCTATGTGGAATGCGCTTGCAACTGAAGTGGAAGCTGCTGGTTAAAACTGGTGTAAGCCAGGCGGATACAGTCTACGATCCACTTGGAAAGTCTCTGTGTAGAGATTTGCATGCCCAATGACCTTCTAGCGATGGAAATGAAAAGTCTGTTTGTTTTACGAATTTTCTTTGTCCTTTCTAGGAAAAGGCCCTCACGCAGCGCACATTGAGAGTGTGCCATTTAGCTTCTTCGGCGGTGGCATGCAGCTTTGGACAGAAGACCTGTAGCACGAGCGGTTTGTTGCAATGCCAGGAGATAAGGACTTTAAATAAGAACTTTTGATGTGGTTGGAGGACCACCCTGTCCTTATGAAAAATGGTGAAGAGTGGGTCAGCCCTGAGCGCCCCAATTTCACTTACTCTTCTAGCTGAGGTAAGTGCAACTAGTGTTACGACTTTCATTGAAAGATGCATCATTGAACACGTGCACATGGGTTAGAACTTGTAGTACAAGGTTAGGGCCCATGCTGGGACTGGTGCTCTAAGAGGTGGAAAAGTGTTCTGGATGCCCTTTAGGAATCATTTAGTCATGGGATGGGCGAAGACCAATTTGTCCTCGACGGGATGATGAAACGCAGCTATAGCCGTGAGGTGAACCTTTAGTGAGCTGAAGGAGAGGCCTGTATGTTTTAGATGCAAGAGGTACTCTAGTATGTCGGCCAGAGAAATCGTGAGTGGATCTGCCAAGCTGAGGTTCACCCAGGAAGAGAATCAACACCACTTGTACAGGTAAGACTTTCTTGTTGAGACCCTGCGACTACTTATTAAGATCTGTCTAACCGGATATGCGAATGTTGCTTCTATTGAGGAAAGGCAGCGAGGAGCCACGCTCGGAGACGAAGAACGTGGGGAGATGGGTGACAAACGCACCCCTGTTGCTGAGTCAGGAGACAAGGGACTATCGGAAGGTGCAATGGAGGCCTTAGAGACATGTGGAGTAGGTAAGTATACTATGTCTGGTGGGGCCAAGCTGGAGTGATGAGCATTACTGATGATGTCCCTGCTCTTATTTTGTTGACCATCTGGTGGAGGAGCAGGGTTGGCAGGAAGGCACAGAGGAGGGGTGCATTCCAAGATATTGTAAAGGTGTCCCACAGAGAGAGTAGTCTAATGCCCGCACAAGAACAGTACTATAGACACTTTTTGTTCGCAAAGGTTGCAAACAAATCAATCTGTGGGAATCCCCAGTGTGAGAAAATCACGTGGAGTATGCTGTTGTCCAATTCCCATTCATGGTTGGAAGTGAACTTCCTGCTGAGGGTATCCACCATAATATTGTCTTTGCCCAGTAGATAAGCAGCTTGTATGTGGACATTGTGGTTTATACACCATGACCATAGGCGCATCACCTCTTTGCACAGGCGGAAGGATCTGGCTTCTCCTTGCCTGTATATGTAGTACATTGTGGCTTGATTGTCCGTAAAAATCTGTACTGTGTTGCTCTGTATCCGTTGCATCTGGCATGCGTACTGCACTACTCTGAGCTCCAACACGTTGATGTGGAGGGAGCACTCGTGAGCCTGCCATTGTCCCTGGACTGAGCGGGGGCTCTAGTGTGCTCCCCATCCCAGGAGGGAGGTGTCTGTTGTGATCGCAATCATCGGGGAAGCTATACAGAAGGGTACCCCAGCGCATACTTTTTTTGGTCTGCCCACCAATCCAGTGAGCGCTTTATCTATTTGGGAGTGAGAGCAGCTTGTTGATGCTGGTGTAATGGGGCCTGTACACCATTCTGAGCCATTGCTGCATTGGTCTCATATGTAACCTGGCATGAGACACCACTGATGTGGCTGCTGCCATATGGCCTAGAAGCTATAGACAAGTTCTTGTGGACTTGTCGGCAACACATCGACAGGGTGTTTGATCGTTTGGAATCAGTGGTGCGGAAGAGAGGCTGTTGCCTAGACGCAGTCAATATAGGTGCCTATAAACTCTATAGTCTGGGCTGGTTGGAGCTTGCATTTGGCTAAGTTGATTTGGAATCCTAATATCTGAAATAAGGACATGGCCTGAGAGACTGCTTCGAGGGCCTCCTGGCAGGTGGGCATTCTGATGAGGCAATTGTTGAGCTAGGGGAATATAGCTACACTATAGAATATATAGAAACCCTAGAAGGTGTTGGAGCAGGGGGCAATTTAGGTGCTTCCTCCCATTTTTTTTCCAGGGAGAGTCATCCTTGCTGAAGGAATGGGACCTCTTCCTGGATCTGGTGATAGGATGAGTCCCTCGTGGAGATGCTGGCCGGTGTGGACTTTTCAGACATGGCCAGGGGTTACGCTTGGCGCGGGGGGGGGGGGGGGGGGAAGATGAGTGCTCCGGGTCCGAGGCTTCTCTAGCGAGAGAAGTTTCAGTTGGAGCTTTCGTGCCTTTCTTGTGCGAGCTGTAAGTTGTTTGCAATGGTCACACAGTGCTGTGATATGCACGTGGCCCAGGCAGCGCGCACACTTGGAATTCCTCCAGTAGAGGAATGACTTGGAATGACAGTAGAGGCAGTGTTTGAAACCTGGGGAGCCAGACATTCCCAGGATAGTAAAACTGTTAGAAAAAATTCACAGTCTAACAGAAATTTGGTTTTTTGGGGGGGTTTCCCCCAAAAAACCTCTTATTAGGAAAGAAATCTAAACTCTAAACTGACTAACTACTAATTAAACTAACTAACAGGAATACTATCAAAACTAGTAAGCAAAAAAGGAGAGCAACTGCAGTTCCGACCGATGCCGATGGCGGTAGAGAAGGAACTAAAGGGGCAGTTGCCGCATATGGGGGGTGGTGGCACGCGCAGCCCACCAGAGGGCACTGCTACTGAAAATCTCCATCCAGATACGCAACAGTGCTGCAAGACCTAAGGTGGAGCACTGACAGGGATACTCCTTGAAGAAGTAGTAAAGCAAAAAGTTTTTTTTGGTTTTGTTTTGTTTTTAAACACACCACATGGCTGCACTATATTCTTAATGTCAACTTAGTTTGGTAGTAGCTTACAAATATCTATTTATCTACACATACATTTTTGTATAATACCATGACACAAGTGATGTGAGCTTCCTAAATATTGACTACACAGATGAGCTCCATTACAGGGATGTTAAATTTCGATTAACTAATCAAATAGTTGATGGGATTTCCATCAACTATTTGATTAGTCTGTAAGGGCGCCTCCGCCTTTGAACGGTAACAAGAGCCCAGTAGACGCCCCATGTTCCCTGCGGTGCCTGGGCTTTTGAAATATATGAGACCCAGTGGGGCTCTTGTACATTTCAAAAGCAGAATCGCAGCACTACCAGAATGAGCAGAGACTGCTTCAGTCCCTGCTTAATCCATCTCCTGCTATGCCTCTACCTCCCCTGTCCCCTGTGGAGACAGTGCTAGGGAGAACCAGCTTTTAAGCCCGCTCCCCCCAGCACTGGCTCCTGCTCACCCCCTTGCTGCCTCTATCAGAGAGAGGCAGCAAGAGGGGGGGAAGCAACTAGTCCAGGGGTGGGCAAAAGGGCCTCCGTGAGCTGGATCCAGCACACCAAGCAGATTGATCTGGCCCATGGAGGCTGTGACACTCCCCCGTCCCCAGGCCAATTACTGCCCACCCCTGGACTAGTTGCATCACTAGTCACTTACATCCCTACTCCATTACTTAACTCACTATTAAAATATTTCATATTTATTCACTGTACAAGCTTTTCACCTGACTTAGTTTAGCTTCATATTGGGGAAATAACTAATTTAAAAAAACTTCTTATTGGGTTTTCAAAGCCTTTACTTTCCAGAAGAACATTTACCAAATCAGGCCTACAATTTTGTATTATTTGTTCAGAACTTCTGTTTAAATAGATTTTCAGGCAGGTAATTAAATGTTTTCCCTGCCATAGAAGTACTGGAGTAATCAACCATTAGCTTCAGTTAACAGTAGATCCATAAAGCTATACTGACTGGAAGTATTACACTAAGAAGTACAGTGTAAGTCACCCAGCATGCTTGAAGGAAGATTTAACATATTGAACACACAGTGTGCCACAGGAAAAAAAAAATTCTTAGATCTTTACTGACGGTCACAGTTCAAACAGAACTATCGCTCAGTCTGAAGCCTCAGAGTTTTCAGAATAAAAAGCACTTATGAGAGAGAAGTAATTAGAATGAGTTTTTAATAGCAAATGGATTAAAATGGAAGTCAAAGCTAAAGTTTATTATTTCTATTATGAAATTGCAAAATATTAAACCCAATTTTTCAATAATGCCCAAGTCATTGTTAAATTTATCTGCAAGCAAAATGAGAATCTGAATTTAATTAAGTCACACATCTTAATATAAGTAGAACATTTATTTTTAGTTCTAGAATAGCACAAAATCTGCTCACCCTTATGATTTTCATGATCTCCAACATCTCCCAATAGAATGTTTCTATTTATAGAAAACTTTTATACATGATCTTTGAACAATTTACCAGACACATATTAGCTAGATGCAGATACAAAAAGATTTGGTTGCTGGGGAACCACCAGCAGTATCCAGGATCAATATCTTAAAGAAGGCCGGTTTAGTCCTCCCTCTGGGTGCTGAAAAAAGGGGAAGGCAACACTGGCATTTTACCCTAAAATCCTGGGTCCCTTCTTGGGAGTTAAATCTTTGTCAGACTCTGTCAAGATCAAAGATGATAAAGCAAAATGATCAAAAGTAGAGAGTAACTCTTAATATTTTATTGTTACTTACACTCAGCTAAGTAGTAAGTTAAGTAGCTAAGTTAAAAAAAAGTACGTAATTGGGATCTTCTCTATTATTCTACAATGGGTTGTTTGAGCAAGTGTCACATCATAGCAGCACAGCACTACCACACCACAGTGATATGCTGAGGATGCAATCCAAATAGGCTAATTTAGGAAACTGGCACAGGAGTATGGGACACACAGCTTTTCTTGGCATTGCCCCTAAAATGATTAGCAGTCCTCAAATGGGAATCTGAAATCTATTTTAACTTGCAGTATCCAAAACCTAACCAGGCTTTTACAAAATAGTTTAGAAAGCACTTAGAGCTGTAACTGTAAAACAGTTTAGTCATTTGAACTTATCAATGAAGAAATTGTGTTTTAAAATCTCAAACTGTAATGTAATTAGTAACAAAAAAGCAAATCAAGACATCTGAGCAGTTTCAGTGGTTGAATTGTCAAGACTAATTGTTAAAATGCATAAAAACAACTTCAGAAGCAACTTTCAGACAAATCAAAAACAGTTATTTGATAATTTTCCTTAAAATATTTAAGAAAGCCTTGAAAAAACACCTCACCAACATGCTTAGCTCTCAAACTAATAACCAAGCACTTGACAGAGTTTGAAATTTCTAGAGAAGTGGTGAGGACTGTATACAGGTAATTTAATGTACCTCTCAGGTTCTCAAGAGAAATTCTTCCTCATATCACGCTGGTCAGCATTCCCATAAATCTTATACAATGATGACATTAAAACCAGTCGGAATGTTTTCCTTTATATATTTCTTAAACACAGAGTGAAAAAATATTATTTAAAACCTTCCTTACTGGTAGAATGTTTTTAAACTGCCATCATAGTAAGTAAGATGCTCTTGTGAAGCTAGTTCTACCAAGTTAGCATGCTACCTGTTCCATGACAAGGCCTTTATGCACAATATTTCCCATTTCGAAGAAGGGCACATTTATCCTGGTCTTGGAAGACACCATTGTAATCACCAAAATGGAATTTCAGGAGTCACTGGTTAGACCAAGGCTGGGCAAAATACGGCCCACAAGCTGGATCTGGCCCCCAGGCAGGCTCCCTGCTCCTCCCCCTTCCCGCCCTGGCCCAGTACCTGTCAAAAGTAGCTGCCAGGCCTCTTCTCTTTCACAGCTGTGAGCCAAGGGATGGTGGGCGGATTGACTAGTTTCTGGCCAATGGAAGCTGCCTGTTAGAAGACCAGGCAGCATGCAAAGCACCATTTTCCCCTCCCCTCAGGTTCATAGGTATTCACATAGCCTGTGTGGGGAAAGGGTGGGATGGAGAGGGACAGGATAGGGCAGGGCAGGGCAGGGCAGGGCAGAGAGGCTGCCTGAGAAACGTGCTGGGCTGCTGGCTGGGAGTCACCCAGATAAGTGTCTCCCACCCAGAGGCTGCCCTTGGCACTCCAGCTCTCTAACCTCCCACCCACATAACCCAAACTCTTTGCTCCTCTCCTGAATCCATATCCCTCTCCCAGATCCTGTACCCGTCTCCTGGCCCAGGTCACAACCCCTTCCTGCCTTAGGTCAAAACCCAAACCCCTGCACCAGGCCACAATCTGCTCCTGCTCTAGGTCACAACTCAAATCCCTGTACCCCATTCTGTACCACCAGTCCAGTGCCCCAGGTCACAACCACCTCCTTCACCCAGACTCCCTTCAGCACCCCAATCCCTTATTCTAAGCTCCCTTCTGCACCCAACCTCCATCCCAGACACTGTACCTCCTACACTGATATCATGGAAGAGTGTGGCCCTTGACCACTTTCTAAAATCTTGGAGTGCCCCCCCCCCCCCCCCCCCCCCGGCATCAAAAATTATTGCCTAGCCATGAGTTAGACAGTAATCTTAACTGTGTTTAAGACCTGGTTAATATACTTTTTGCAGCTTTAACAATGCCATTATAGTAAAAACCAGCAACCCCGCAGTGTAGGCACAGTTGTACCACTATTTTGAACCATGAACACTTAGGCTAGGTCTAGACTGCAGGCTTCTTTCGGAAGAAGCTTTTCCAGAAGAGATCTTCTGAAAAAAAACTTCTTCCGAAAGAGTGTCCACACTGCAAAACCGCATCGAAAAAGTGATATGCTTTTTCGACAGATAGCGTCCACACTGAATGAACACTATCTCGCATGTAAGCTGTGATTACTATGGGCGGAATGGCCACCAGGGCATCAGTGCTTTTTCTTCTTTCCTCTTCTTGCGAAAACTCCCTCTTCCCTGTCCACACACGCCTTCTTCCAAAAGAGCTCTTTCAGAAAAAGGCTTCTTCCTCGTAGAAAGAGGATTACCAATGCCAGAAAACCCCTCTATTTTTTCGATTTACTTTCAAAAGAACGCAATTGCAGTGTGGATGTTATTCAGGTTGTCGGAAAACCGGCCATTTTTCCAACAAAATTCTATAGCGTAGACATACCCTTAGTGTACTTGTTCAATTCTTGAGGTACAGTTTCATTCAAAAACTCATTTCTTGAGGGTCATCAAAAAGAGAGACTAGTGTGGGACATGAGTCCTATAGCAATGTATCACAATTGATAAATCTTGTGATTGAGATTAAGGAAACCTGGCTCTTGCTCCAGGCCTGTCACTGATTTGATGTGTGGCTTTAGTTAAAGTCTCTTAAATGCAACAGGGCAGACCTCCCATGGAAATAACTTGTAAATTAGCAAAATAATATAGAAAATCTGATCAATGAATAGATTGGTTTTAGACAGAAGGTTTTAAAAGTCTGCCATATGTACTAATACAAGGAGATCTTCAATGCAGCTCTGTGTAAGAAGAGTATCTACATAAGTGGATGATGATTTCAGCTACAGATCATAGGAGGAAAATGTATAATTTTCCTTACCTCCTAGTTTAGTTTGTCAAGGCCTAATATACGAGTCCAGTAAAGTGAGTATAACACTTCCTTCTAGAGCTGGAGATTGGAATCAAAATCTTGAAATATAACACTCCCTGTACAATAGGTCAATGCAATTTTAACTATGTCCTCTGGAACTTACATTAGACACTAGAAATAGTTCAGCAATGGCTCATACCATAATAGACAGAAACAAAGTGTCTTCATGTGTATTATGTTTGTCACATTTGAATTACAACAATAATCTGTATCTACTCCAGATGCATTCACTGTATCTGGTACATCAAAACAGCGGAGGGATTAATTAGCACAAGTTGCTAGAGTAGTGGGATGAGGCAACTGTGTGTAAGGCACTACCAAATTCACAATCATGAAAAAACACACCATGGACCATGAAATCTGGTCTTGTGTGTGCTTTTACCTTATATTATACATAAGCCATGGGGGACACCAGTGTTTCACGATTTGCGGGGGGGTCCTGAGCCAAAATGGAATTGCAAGGTTATTTTAAGGGGGTTGTGACACAGTCATTCTTGCTTCTGCACTGCTTTCAGAGTTGGGTGGCTGGAGAGCAGTGGCTGGTATGTGTGTGCCCTTCTCTTAAGGTGATACTCTTGTGTTGCTGTTGGCAGGGTAAGGGTGGCAATACCATACCCCACCTTAAACATGCCACCCTTAATTCTGCTCTGCTGTTGGCTATAGCTCTGCCTTTAACGCTGGGCTCCCAGCTAGAAGCCGCCACTCTTCACCTACCCAGTTCTGAAGGCAACACTGCCACCTGCGTAGCACAGAGGTAAGGATACCAGTACCAGAAGACAGCAACCTGCCCTAGGATGACCTTCCAAACGGCCCAAGGCCCAACTCCTTTTGGGTCAGGACCCCCTGTGAACCTGGCCAACATTACGAGTGCTCTCCAGCAATGCAGCTCTGAAGGCAGCATAGAAATAAGGGTGGCAATACCATGACTCACCTAAAATAAGCTAATAATACCCTTTCAACTCCCTTTTTGAGAAATGCTGGTCTCCCACCAAAATATGTATAGTAGATGGTAAAAGTGCACAAAACCCAGATTTCATGAGAGGACACCAGATTTCATGGCCCATGATACGTTTTGCATGGCTGTGCATTTGGTAGAGCCCTACCTATGATTGTGATATTGACTGTGAATTTGGCACAGCCCTAATCATGTTCCTTGAGGAATCAAGTATGCATAATTTTAGCACTGAGTTCTATAGGTTTGTCAGTAGTGTTGCACGAGTGTATTTTTGTCATGGAATTAGCAGCAGTCTGATGAAGGAGTGATTATATTTAGTAAGGCAGGTTTACTTTTGGGAGAAAAGTCAATCTAAGCTATGCAAATTTGAGTTGTTAGTAGTGGAACTCAAGTTGAGGTAGCTTAGATCTACTTACCGCAGGGTACACACTGCACTGGGTCAATGAGAGAACCTCTCCCGTCAACTCCCCTTACTCATCTTGTTCAGGTAAAGTGTCAGAGTTGATGACCAAGCAATCAGTAGTTGATTAAGCAGGTCTTCTCTAAACCTGTTAAACTGACTCCTGGTGGATCAATTGCTGCAGCATCAATCCTGGCTATAGTAGAGGCAAGCCCAAAGTCTGCAGTGGTTTATGTGGAAGTGGCTCGGAGTATGATCAAGTGTAGACAGTTCCTGTTTCCTGAGCCTGACCTAAACGTAAGTTTTGCCACAGCAAAGGGAAGGTGTTACACTTTTCCTGTAGTACTAAAATTAGCTGTGTGTGTTATGGGTATTTTGGAGCATCACTAAAAGAGATTAGTTACAGTTGCAAGCGGAGGGGGAGGAGGGAATACCCTGGTACTTTCCTGGTTTTCAGACATTTGACTGACCCCCATATCCTGGAAGGGCATAAGGCATCACAAGGAAACCTTAAACCTACATTAAAGTTGTATAAGCACGTTTCCTAGCTTTTTAAACACAGGTCTTTTTGGTCAAAGACAGTTTTAAGTTAGGGCGATATAGTTATGTGGATTTGCTGGGAACTGAGGATAGCTAAACGCTGGTATGTGGCTTATAGATCACCCTCCTCCCAGCCTACTCCATTTCCAATACACTTGGTTATAGTCAAATGGTGGTGGTATGCACGCTACAGAATTTGTGTGTGTGGAAAAGCTGATTGGGTAGGAAGAAAGTTTTATTCTACACAGTTAGACTAATTAAGCACAAGGAAGACCAATATTGCTCCAGCACCACTATGAACAACATACGCTACCCTGCCAAAGCACTGTTTGGTTACTGTACCTGGGTCTTCACTAGGGTGCCACTGGCAGAGCTATGTCGACTAGGAGACATGATTTTTACCCCATACTTCTAGCCAACAAATAATGCTGGTAACCTTTTTCAATTTAGACCAATCCTTATTTACCACAATGTAAACAGTGTACTTTAAGCAGTCAAGACAGAGCCTAAAAACCTAGGAAAACAAAAATGGCACCAGAGACTGGGTGAGTAGGGTTGCCAGATGGTTTAACCAAAAATACTGAACACCCCTTCCCCCCAAAAAAAAACACTGGGGGAAAAATTCTGTTGAGGGGGAAAAAAGGGGGAGACCAAAGTTGTTGAGCAAAAAAATTAAAAAATTTTTTTTTTAAAAAGGACCCCGAGAGTTAAACAAAAAAACCAAAAAAACAGCATTAAAACAGCATGGCCCCTTTAAGTGTGTGTAGAGTCAGAATAGGGATAGGAAGACGGGAGAGGTTGAGCACTAAGACCCAGGGAAGGCATTGCTTCCCCTTGCTTCAGGTCTTTAGGCTTTTTTGCCAGTGGCCATCTTGTTTTCTTGGTCGAGCCAGAAGGCAGCTTCCCTGCGGAACCAGGTAAGCAGGGAGTCCGGGGTCTGGGGGCCCGGGACAGGGGGGCCGAGGGCACGGGGAACACGGCAGGGGCAGTTGCTGAGTGTGTCGTAGGGTTGCCAGGTATTTTCGCCTCCTGGCAGGAAAAAAAAACAGAAAATACCGGATATTTTAGGTGTCTGGTATTTTCTGAATTTTTTTACCGGACTGTCCGGGTCAATACCGGACACCTGGCAACTCTATGGGTGAGTGACATGCTAAAAGCTAGAATTCAGAAATCATGTGATTAAGTCCATCCCTATTTAGCAAAGTACTTAAGTACATGCTTGATTTCAAGCACGTTTAAATCTGTGTACTTCAAGCAAAGATACACTGATAAATGTTCTGCTGAATCACTGCCCTAAATGAACTGCTCTTTCCTTTTCTTTTTCAAACATACACGGTGCAAACTATTTACATCATCTGGATACATTCTCTCCATTAAGAAATAAAACTGTAAAACTCCATTTTCACTCAAATCATGGCACATTTTATAAGGATACTTGTGTTGGCAATGCCATAAACGAACCTTTAAGTTCTAAGTTGCTTCTGAAAGCCAGTATAAACAATAACCGCCCCTACAGTCTAAGAATATAATTAATCTTTTGAATAAAATGCAGACGCAAAATGAAACACACTGGAAAAAACAAGTCAAGGACACAATTGCTTCAGTTTTGTTTTGTTTTTAATTTCCAGTACTACAAAAACAAAGTGAAGAAATGCTCCTAAAAGAAAAGCCTTTTCTTTTGCAAAGGAGTTGCAGCAACAGAGACAACTCACAGAAGTAAAGGAAGATAGGAAAAATACCGCTCCAAACTTTCTTTAACTTACAAGTATTCTACAGGATTACTCTGCAATGGAAGGAAGACAGCATATCACCAATATCACAGATGGCTCTTTCTGCCTGCACTTGTGAGTCTCCCTCCTTCCCCCGTCTTCACTTCCTGTGAATATGATCTACATGTTCCTGCCAAAGAAAGCCAGGCAGAGGGAAATCCCACACGAGAGAGATTTCTGCTGATGAAGTTCCTCAAGAAGCGGTTAAAGACAGCTGCAGGAGACAGCAGCTTGTATGCATCATCCCTAACAGTATGATGACTTCATCAATAGGATATATACAGAAACAGAGAAAGAGGCTATTAGCTGAATATTGAGAACTATGGTAGCTCTAAAAAAAGGGGGAAATCGGCTGTTCTATAGGGAGGAGCCTGGCTGCTGGCCACCTTGAGTAGTAGACAGGGCTCCACCATCACCCCTTCCCCCACCCATCATGGTGAAGAATGCTATGTTGTGCTGGCAACAGGATGTAAGGAGCAGACATCAATGGCCGAGAAGCCATCTGCCCCCAAAGCTGGGAAACTGTCACCACTCCCAAGAGGAGGCACTGTAGAGTGCTGATGGTTAGAGACCCCTGCTTAGAGGGAAAGATGCATCCATCTCCCAATCTGACATGATGTCCTGGAAGGTGTACAGTCTACCTGGGACCCACTTCAAGCCTTAAGGCTAGAGAGGTTCATCCATTCCCGACAGCTACTTCATGCTGTTCATCCATGTGGGCATTAGTTATACTGCCAGGTCTGACCCTGGACAGATCAGCAGTGATTACTGGGCTCTCGGAGCAAAGGTAAAGGAATCCGAGGTCCAGGCTGCTTTCTCATCCATCCTCTTGGGTGAAGGTAAAGGCCAAGGCATCCAAAGAATAACATGAATTTAAAGTGGCGAGGAGTCCTGTGGCACCTTTTGCAGATTCAGACTAACACGGCTACCCCTCTGATACATGAATTTAAAGAATATCCAATATGGATTTCTCAAGAATTATGCCAAACTAATCACTTTCTTTGAAAGGGTGACAGACATAATGGATGGGGGGAGGCAACAGATATACCTAAATTTTACTAAGGATGCTGACGGTCCCACATGACATTCTCCTAAGCAAATTGGTCTAGATGAAATTACTAAAAGATAACAAACGGTCTGGTAGCACTTTATAGACTAACAAAACATGTAGATGGTATCATGAGCTTTCGTGGGCACAGCCCACTTCTTCAGATGACCGGAGTGTGAGTAGGGGATATGACAACTCAAAATAAATAGGAGAGGGAAAGGAGAGGGGGGAGAGAGACAGAAAGAAAGACAGAAAGACAGAAAGGAAAAAGGAAGGGGGCTGTGAGACAGGGCATCATTAAGTATCTGAAGAATGGGTACTTAAACCTAAGCAGATCAAAGTAAATAGACAGATGCTGAGACAGGAAGGATACTACTCACAGAGCTGTTAGCACCTTCAGTGGTTATGAAGTAGATAATGTCCTAGGTCATTATCTAGTCCTAGGTCCTAGGACATTATCTACTTTCTACTTCATAACCACTGAAGGTACTAACAGCTCTGTGAGTAGTATCCTTCCTGTCTCAGCATCTATCTATTTACTTTGATCTGCTTAGGTTTAAGTACCCATTCTTCAGATACTTAATGATACCCAGTCTCACACACACCCTTCCTTTTTCCCTTTTTTCTTTATTTCTTTTTCTCCCCCCTCTCCTTTCCCTACCCTATTTATTTCGAGTTTTCATATCCCCTACTCATACTCCGGTCATCTGAAGAAGTGGGCTGTGCCCATGAAAGCACATGATACCATCTACATGTTTTGTTAGTTTATAAAGTGCTACCAGACCATTTGTTGTTTTTTTCCTGTAACAGACTAACTCGGCTACCCCCTGAAGTTACTAAAGATGAGTGCACAATCAATTAAAAGACCATATTCTAAGAATAGTTGTCAATGGTTTGCTAATATACTCGGAAAACATATCTATTGGGATCATACAGGGATCAGTCCTGAGCCCAGTATTATTCAATATTTTCATTAATACCTTGTATAGTGGAGAGTATTATGAATATACAGATGACATCAAACTGGGTAGGACTGCAACTGACTTGGAGGACAGGATTACAATTCAAAATAATCTTAAACTGGAAAACGGATCTGAATTCAACCAAATGAAATTCAATTAAGACAAGTGCAGAATACTAAACTTGGGATTGGGGTAGGGGTGAGGGGGTGGGGGGGGAGAAGAAAATCAAATGCAGAGCCACAAAATGCTGAATACCTGGCTAGGTGGTAGTATAACAACTGAAAAGGATCTGGAAGTTACAGTGGATCACAAATTCAGTATGAACAAACATTGTTATGCAGTTCAGAAAAAAAATAATATTATGGGGAGTATTAGTAAGAGTGTTGTATGTAAGAGACAGGAAAAACTGTCCAGCTCTACTTGGCACGGGTGAAGACTCAGCTAGAGTACTGTGTACAGGTCTGAACACCACACTTTAAGACAGGGTGGATTTCATTTAAATCACTAGTCAGGAAGACTTGATTTAACCTGGGTTTTCTACATAAAAGTGCATTCTTGTTGGTTGTTTTAACCTTAATATGTAATATTTAACAACTCAGATGTATGCATTCTAAAAAGGAAACCTATACTATACATTTTTAAATGATTTATTTTGAAAACTTTTCACATTAGTTTTACAGCTGTATCAGAAAACAAATTATTGTTTAGTTATTTCATTTACCAAAGGCAACCGAAGCAGATATTTATGAAGTCATTGGGAGGTGAACTCTCTCCAACAGGTAATTAATATTTTGAGGATTTTCTTGCCATGCTGTATGAGGAGATCACCACCAGACATACATTTAAATTGTTTTAGTTAAATAAAACAGTGTTATGTTTGTTGTTGAAGAAAAAGATCCAGAATGAGAGAGTTACTCACCTTGTGCAGTAACGTCTGTTCTTCGAGATGCGTCCCCCCGTGGGTGCTCCACTCGAGGTGCTGGGCTCAACCCGGCGTCACAAACCGGAGAATCTTCATCAGCAGTAGCCCTGCTGGACCACGCATGCGCTCCTGCTGTCTCGCGTTGTTCACGCCGTTACAGCTGAACGCGGTCCGGCTTGTCAGTTTCCTCCCAACCGGAAGCGTCTGAAAGATAAAAACAGAAGCTCCGAAGCAGGGAGGAGGGTGGGACGTGGAGCACCCACGGGGACACACATCTCGAAGAACAGACGTTACTGCACAAGGTGAGTAACTCTCTCTCTTCTTCGTCGAGTAGTGTCCCCAAGGGTGCTCCACTTGAGGTAAGTACGCAGCAGTGGTCCAATGCTATCGCTGTACTTTGGACTTATGGCCTCTGCGCTGTGGCCAGAACTGCTTGCGCCACCGCTGAATCGTTCTTCAATATTTTCATGAGGGCATAGTGTCTGGCAAAGGTAAGAGCAGATGACCAAGTTGCTGCATGGCATATGTCCTGCAAGGGTACACCTCTAAGGTAAGCAGTGGATGCGGCCATGCCTCTGGTGGAGCGGGCGTGAGGTCGTCTCGGTAAAGGTTCATGCTGTAGGGCGTAACAATGTGTGATGCAAGAGACGATTAAGTTGGAAATACGTTTGAAAGCATGCGTTCTGTCAGGTAGAAGGCCAGCACTCGCCTGACGTTGAACGTATGTAGTCGAGTCTTCTGGTGAAAAATGTGGTTTTGGATAGAAGGTTGGCAGGCTTATGGGCTCATTTATATGAAAAGGACAATTCACCTTCAGCGGGGGGGGCGGGGGGGTGGACACGGAGCACTACCCCATGCTCAGAGAATAGCGTGTACGGGGGGGTCGATGAATAGAGCTGCCAATTCACTGACTCAGCGTGCTGAAGTCATTGCAAGCAGGAATGTCACCTTCATCGTGAGCATGCGTAAGTCGCACGTCGCAAGTGGCTCAAAGGGGGGGGGCGAGTCAGAGTGTCCAATACTAAGGCCAGGTCCCACGGCTCTGGTGGAATCTTGTAAGCTGGATACAGATTCCTGAGCCCCTTTAAAAACCTTTTGGTGAGCAGATGGGCGAACAAATGATCGTTGATGGGAAGACGGAAGGCCGAGATTGCTGCCAGATGAACTTTAAGCGAAGCAATTGCCAATCCCGCCGTCTTTAGGTGCAGAATGTAATCGAGCACCTGCTACACAGGTAAGGACAGAGGGTCAAGATTCCTCGCCGCACACCAAGATTGGAACCGATACCATTTATAGAGGTAGGTCTTGCGAGTGGTGTGGCGCCTGCTGTTTATCAGCACATGTCTCACTGCCTGAGAGCAGGTCATTTCTGGCGGTTGGAGCCAGTTAGGAGCCACGCTGTCAGGTGCATGCGATCGATGTCCGGATGCACCATCGTACCGTGTTGTTGAGACAGTAAATTGGACAGCCTCGGTAGTCGTCGTGGCTGAGCCACCGACATTCTCGACAATTGTGTCAGCCAAGTCTGTCGGGGCCAAAAGGGTGCTATGAAAATTACTGTTGCGCCCTCCAATGTTATCTTCCCCAGCGCCTTTGGAATGAGAGGAAGAGGAGGAAAAGCGTAGAGCAGATGGTGACGACTCTAGTCGAGAAGGAGTCTCCCAAGGAATCCATGCCGACGCCCACTTGCGAGCAATAACGACGGCACTGTCTGTTGTGACGGGTGGCAAAGAGATCTATACTCGGGAACCCCCAGAGATGGAAAAAGATCACGAACAACTTCGTTGCAACTCCCATTCATGCTGGGGAAGGAAGTGTCTGCTGAGGGTATCAGCGATGACATTGTCCTTGCCGGGAAGGTATTATGCGGTAAGGGTTATACCGTGCCGAATTGCCCAGGTTCCACAGACGTATAGCCTCTGCGCAAAGGGGGCATGAGTGTGCGCCCCTTGCCTGTTGATATAGTAAACCGTGCATATATTGTCCGTGAGAATCTGAATCGTAAGACCTTGGATCATGTGGAGGAAGTGCTTGCAGGCACTGAATACAGCTCGCAACTCGAGGAAGTTTATGTGCTGTAGGGATTCCTGGGGCGTCCAGAGCCCCTGAACCCGATGCTCTTGCAGATGGGCACCCCAACCGATCAAGGAAACATCCATTGTGATCTGCATTGAGGGCTTCTGTCCGTGAAAGGGGACCCCTGCTAGCAAATTTTTGAGGCTGTTCCACCATGCTAGCGAAGTCCTGACGTGCTTGGGAACAGAGACTGTTCTGTTCGTGCCATGTACACCTGGTGTGTAAACAGTGAATAGCCAGTGCTGGAGGCTGCGCAGGTGAAGTCTTGCATATGGTTCAGATTGTCTTGCATATGGTTCAGAAGTCTTGCATTTGGTTCAGATTACAGCTGCTCGGGTATATGGCCGCCACATATGTGGTGGCGGCCATATACCCGAGCAGCTGTAGGCAGGTAAGTATGCGGGATTTGGGAGCAGTTGACAATCTGAACCAAATCCCGGATCAATTCGAATCTCCTTGTGGGTAAGTCTACCCTTGCGGTCAGTGCATCGAGCCTCATGCTGATGAATTCTAGGTCGTGACTCGGCATCAAGGACGACTTCTCGAAGTTGATTATGAGCCCGAAAGCCTTGAACACCATCGTGGTAGTGGCAACTGCCTGTGTAGCCTCGTCAAGGGTAGGGGCCTTTAATAGGCAGTCGTCGAGATACGGGAAAATCATGATATCGAGACATCGAAGGTAAGCAGCCACCACTGCCAGGGTCTTGGAAAACACTCATGGCGCTGCTGAAAGACCAAAGGGTAACACCCGATATTGGTAATGTTCTGTGCCCACTACAAAACAAAGGAATCGCCTGTGGGCCAGATGAATCGTTATATGAAAATAGGTCGAGGGACATGAACCAATCCCCTTTGGCGAAAGCTGGGATGATAGAGGCTAACGTAACCATCTTGAATTTCTGTTTCCGTAGGCGACGGTTGAGCCGACGTAGGTCCAGGATAGGCCTCCAACCACCTGACTTCTTCTGGGTGAGGAAGTACCAAGAGTAAAAACCTTTCCCTCGGAACTGAATGGGCACCCTCTCCACTGCCCCTATGGTAAGTAGACGAGAAACCTCTTGCTGTAGAAGAGTCTCGTGAGAGGGGTCCCTGAAAAGGGATGGGGAGGTTGGGGAGGGGGAAGGGATTGATTTGAAAGGAATGGCATATCCTGAAGCGACTATGTCGTTGACCCAACGGTCGGTGGAAATCAGAGACCAATGGTGTTGATAAGGTCTCAACCGAGGATAGACTAAAGCTTGCAGATTGTGTAGAGCCTCCATCAAAGGGGCAATGCGCAGTCCCTCAACCAACACATCAAACTTGCTGCCACCCCTGCTGGTGGCCAGGCACCTTGTTAGACTGTTGTCGTCGTTTTTGTTGGTGCTGTCTTGGCCTCTGCTGCTCGTATGGTCTGGCACGGAATGTCGCGTAAGAGAAAGGCCTCTGTTTGTTATAGGGCATATATCTCTTGCGCTTATACGGAGGCATGTACATCCCCAGCGTTCTCAATGTCATGTGGGAGTCTTTGCCGGAGTGGAACACCTGATCGGTGGATTGAGCAAACAGTGACTGGCGATCAAAAGGTAAGTCTTCTACCTTGTTTAATAGATCTTTCGGGGCAGCGGCTTGATGTAACCAAGACGCACGACGCACGACTACAGCAGTAGCTGTGGCTCTAGACGCTGTGTCGGCTGTGTCAAGTGCGATCTGCAACACTGTTCGAGCTGGTGTGTAGCCCTCCTGTATTACTGCTTTTAAAATTTGACGCTTAGAGTCCGGTAAATGTTCTAGAAGAGGGACTAATTTTGAATAATTGTCAAAATCGTGATTCGTGAGGGGAGCCACGTAATTACACATTCGGAGAGCTGAGGTGGTGGAAGAGTACACTTTTCTGCCTAAAATGTCTAGGCGCTTAGCCTCTTTGTCCCGGAGAGAACACAGCTCGTTCTGGGCTGAGAGAAGGTGTCCGAACACATCCTGATTTATGTTGTGCCTTGGTCAGCACCGAACAATTGAGAGGGGAAGACGGTACCATTTGTAGTGGACTGGCCAGTAATGAAGCCGCCTTGATTGAACAGCTGCAATGCGGGTGAATCAGCGGTGCCGCAGGAGCTGACAGCTGTATCGGTGCCGGAGGAGGCTGTGCCGGTGCAGAGAGCTGCGCAGTGCCAATGCCTGCCTGTGGCGCCGGAGCTTGCAGCACTGTGGAGAGCGTGGTTAAAGCTGCCAACATCGCAGCTGTAGGTGCTGGTAAGGCTGCGGTCGTCTGCGCATGCACCACATAAGCCGGTGCCAGGGCCGCCATGGCCGGCTTCAGAGTGTCCGTTGGAGCCATTGCCAGTGCCAACTCTGCCCACGGCCCTTTGTAAGGAACCGGTATTGGGTCTTTGGAGCGGGCAAGGCTCGGGGCCGAAGCACTGCAGCCCTTGCCCATCTTCTCAGCAGGGTGCCTCAGCAACAGGCCGGGCGTGCCCGGTCTGTCCCCCACACTCTCTCTCCGAGAGTCTAGCCGGCTTGTGGAGCGGCTCGTTAGTGAGCGAACGAGCTGCATGAGTCCCCGAGGCAGCGGAGGACGGCTCGTTCACGTCGGGAGTCTGGAGGGCTTTATTAAATAAAATCATCCTCAGTCTCATTTCACTATCGCGCCTGGCGCGCGCTGTCAGTTTCATGCAGGATGTGCCCGTCCCCTAGACATTTGATGCACCGTGAGTGTCCATCGGATGCAGGCATGGCATCCTCGCACTATGTACATTTCTTGAAACCAGGCATGGTCCTCTTCTAATTGTTATAATCAATAGTACTCTTTTTTTTTTTTGGCTACTGAACAATAAAACGTAGAAATAGGATGGAAAAAGATACAGTTCTAGTTGTTTAAAAAAATATATAACTATTAACAACTATACTAACACTAATGAACTGTCAACTGACAAAACTAAATTCTCTAAAGTAAACGCCGTCTGCAGCTGCAGACAGTTGAAAGGAAACTGACAAGCCGGACCACGCTCAGCTGTAACGGCGCGAACGGCACGAGACAGCAGGAGGTGCATGCGCGGTCCGGCAGGGCTACTGCTGATGAAGATTCTCCGGTTTGCGGCGCCGGGACGAGCCCAGCACCTCGAGTGGAGCACCTTCAGGGACACTACTCAACGAAGAAACATAAGAGTTTAACAAAACAAGCATATGAATTTTTGAAGTTGGTTGAACATTCAAGTTTTTTAAAATCAGGTTTTTATTAAAATTGTTCTTAACTACAATAGGTAAATGAATTTAAAAAATTAAAATCAACTGTGTTAGCCAGGTCAACATGAGAAACTTAAAATACTGGCTTCTGTAGCTAACTCATTCATCTTCACCTTCATTTTCCTGTTTGTTCAGAATCTAGAAAACAAAAACAAGCTCTCTCGCTTCTTAAGGTCCCAAACGATTTCTCAATTTGGAATAAATTAGTCCAAAGGAAGAAAATATTCTTTCTACACCGGCAGAAGAAGCTACTGCTGTTAAAAATGAGATTATTACTTCAAAGAGTCTCTGTATCCGAGTGCTTAAGGGTTTTAAAGACAGTCACATCATCAGCAAACATATATTTCTTCAATGGATCACCCTTAGCTCAGTAGGGATGATTGCTAGATGCCCATATCATAGCCAACTCCTCTTCTTCAGCAGTTAAAGTTTGATCCTGGTACCAAGTTATTGAGAATATTTGCAAGAAAATGAGCTGGAGATGGTGCTTGTCCAATTCTTTTTTTAATGCTTGTAATTTAACTCTGTCATTGCATATTTCTCTTTTTAAGATCTCTCTCACTCCCTTCCTTGATTTCAATGGCATCAACAATAAAAAAAGCTATTTCCCTGCATTTTGTGCAAGGCTACAGAAATAGGCTTCAGAGTATTCAGCATGTATTCAATATTTCTCTTAAACCCAATGTTGAGAACTTTGGCTATGACCGTGCCATCTATTTTTTCATGATTTTGTTCACAAACTGTCATCAGATTAGGCCAATTCTTGATATAGTACTGAAAACAGTCCACTACTGAGTTCCATCATACATCTTGTGGCATAGTTAGCTTGGTTCCTCCCACTCTTTTCAGAGCAGCTGCTGCAAAGTAGTTATTACAGTATTTTGCAATCTCAACATTAGCCTTTAAAAAAAAGTAGTTAATCTACAACCTAGCCTGGAAAACAATCCCTCATTCTCACAGGCCTTGGGAGACAGGTCAATCCTCAACTACAGACAACCCCCTAACCTGAAGCAAATTCCTTCCACACATTACATCCCAGACACGCCCATCCATGAACCTCCCCCTGCAATAAACCCCAACGCCCACTGTCTACAGATCTATTCAAACACCACCATCATAGGACCTAACCACATATGGCACCACATCAGAGGCTCATACAACTGCCCACCCTTTAATGTGATATAGGCCATCAAGTGCCAGCAATGCCCCTCTGCCATGTACATTGGCCCAACTGAACAGTTAACAACAAAGCATTAATGGACCCAAATCAGATATTGAAAACTGTAACACACACAAAGCTGCAGGGGAACATTTTAACCTACCTGGGCACTCATTAATGGACTTGAAAGTAGCCATTCTTCCACAAAGTAATTTCACAAGCCAACTACAGAGAGAGTGTGTGGAATTGATTTCATATGCAAATTTAACACCTTCTCACTTGGTCTGAACAAAGACTTGAACTGGTTAACATATTATAACACCACATTTCCTTACACCCTATTAACATCAAAAGCTAAGTATGAGATATTTCCAGTCCACTCAATTAGCCTCATTAGAACCAGGACTACAATTGACAGGTACTGTTGCTTTCTTTCTTTCCTCTCTCCCTTCTCATTCTGAGGGTCCCACCTTCTTTTCCCTCTCCCCCGTCCATTCAAGATCATCTCATTTGAAGAAGTGGGTTGTGCCACAAAAGCTTTAAAATACTATATATATATATATTTTTTTTGTTTGTTTGTTTGTTTTTTTTGTTAAGTCTAAGGTGCTACAGGACTACTTGCTTTCTTAAAAGTTGTGTTACTCTGTAACTTAAAAAAAAACAACAACCACCCCTCAGACTTTTAAACATTAGCCTTTATTTCGGGAACACTGAAGTCTTTCACTAGAAGATGCATCAAATGAGCACTGCAATTGTATGTTATTTGCTTGGGACTCTCTTCACACTCTTCTACATTTCTTCTCATCTTGCATACATTTGCAGCATTGTCTGTGACCAAGCTGCATATGAGACATTTGATTTTTTCCCCCACAGCTTGTTATAGCTTTTACTGCTACTTCTTGTAATTATTAGGCTCTGTATGCATTTTTTGATATATCAAGCACATGCAATAGGTTCATTATGGACAATGCTCCACTCATCAAGACTCAGGTTAACAATGTTACCCTCTAGACTTTTTGCAAACTGCTCAATTTCTCTTTCATATGTTTTATCCAGCAATTGGTCTGTGACATCTGCTCTGTTGGGTGTACTGTACCCTTGTTTTAATGACTGAACCACGTTAATGAAGTATGGGTTCTCGGTCATACAGAAAAAAGTTTATTGCATAAATAAACTGGGCAATTTTTTCCATCAATAACCACGTCTTGTAAACTGATAGTTCTTATCACTAACTTATCCATAGTTTCTGGACGATGGAGGTTTTTTTTCTCTTTTTGCTACGGGTGATATATTGTGGCTATGTGATATACACAATGTGACAAACTATCATTGGCAGATAACTCTGAAATTATAGAAAATGATGGTAATCCTGAAGGTGGATAGTCTTCAGAACCCTGTATGTTGAGAATGGATTCTCCTCAAACAAAACAAGTTAATGCAGTTATTACCATACTGCTCATTTATGTAGTGCATTCACTGACACGCTGTACTACTTTAAAGGTGAAATCGTAAAAAGGATTATTTGCCTATTTCAGCTATTTATCTTTTGTCACAACTGCATCAAAAATGATAGTACCATAGAGCAACAATTATACTTTTTGCTCAAACAGGAGAATTCAAGAATAGTCCAGAAAGAAAACAGGTAGTCCTTAAGAAAGAAGTATGAAATAAAAAACTGTTTACCAACCTGAAGATTCTGCATGTTCAGACATGTTCCTTTCATGATCTTCAATGCAGCTTCCTCCTGAGAAGTGTCCCTTCTCATGATGTTATTTCATTGGGCAACCATTTCTTTCCTGCACTGTTTGCATTTTGAACGCATGTTTGTCTTACGCAAAGGTAGAGGAATTTCATTAAAATATTCCCAAACTGGTTCTCTTTTATGGCCCACTGCCATTATAGTTTTTCCTTTCTAGTAAGTGAATGGTAGGGTAGAGCTCAAATCCATGAAGGCTACACTCAGAAAGACCTCGAGACCACCTCGGAGTCTGTAAGAGACAAGAGCAGAGAGAGAGAGGACTCCGAAGCGAGGAGGAGGGCGGGAAGTGGAGCACCCGCGGGGACACCACCTCGAAGAACGATAGTTACTGCACCGGAGGTGAGTAACTTCGCTTTCTTCTTCGGGGATGTCGCCGGTGCTCCACTATGGGTGATCATGGCAGCAGTCGCCAAAACGGAAGGAGGGCAAGGAGTCCCTATTTATCCGCTGTGGAGAGTACCGCAGTCGCCACTGCCCCATCTGAGCGAGAGAGTAGAGAAATAGAGTAGTGTTTGGCGAAGGTCTCATGTGATGACCAAGTTGCCGTTCTGCAGATGTCCTTCAGAGATACCCCTCTATGAAACGCTGTAGATGTGGCCATGGCTCTAGTGGAGTGAGCGCGTGGTTGGGACGGAAGGGGTAAGCCTTTCGTTGCATACGATTGCACTATGCACGAGGTTACGAGATTGGAAATCCTCTGGGAAGATAGGCGTTGACCCTTTGACCTGTGTGCCAAGGAGACGTAAGTGGTCCGTAAGCCTGAAAGGTTTAGTGCGATCTATGTAGAATGCTGGCCCTGCGGGTGTCCAAGGAGTGTAGGGCCACTTCTCGTGGTGAGGCATGGGGCTTCGGGAAAAAGGTTGGCAGGATGACTGGTTCGTTAACATGGAAATGGAAGACAATTTTGGGTATGAATCTTGGATGTAATCTCAAGACTACTCCATCCTTACGGAAGATTGTATATGGTGGCGTGGCCATCATGGCAGAAAGCTCGCTAACTCTGCGTGCCGATGTTATGGCGAGCAGGAAAATGGTTTTCAGAGCGAGGAAATGTAAGGATACAGTCGCCAGAGGCTCGAATGGCGGCCTCATTAGGGCGTCGAGTACTACATCCAGGCTCCACACAGGTGGAACTGGGTCGTGCGGTGGGGCCATGTTGATAAGGCCCTTGAGAAATCTTTTAGTAGTAGTATGGGCGAAGATAGAAACGCCATCTATCGGTGATGTGAATGCTGATATTGCTGCGAGGTGCACCCTGATGGAGGCTAACGCGAGACCCTTGTTCTTTAGGTGCAGTGCGTAGTCCAGTACAGAAGGAATCGACGGACGTTATCGGATCGTGGTGGTTCGAGGTACACCAGGAAGAATATCTGCACCACTTGTGAGGGTAAGTTTTTCTCGTGGTTTGTCGCCTACTGTGTACTAGGATGTGTTGGACTGGAACGGAGCAGAGAGATTCAAATGGAGTCAGCCAGTTAGGAACCATGCTGTTAGGTTCAGCATTTGTATCTGGGGGGTGTTTCAGGCGTCCTCGGTCTTGTGTGAGGAGATCGTGGAGAGGCAGAAGGTGGATCGGTGTCCGCACAGAGAGACGGTGCAGGAAGGGAAACCAGTGCTGGCGAGGCCAGTCCGGGGCTATGAGGATTAGCGTAGCCCTGTCCGCCTTCAGCTTCTGAAGGACTCTGGGAATCAGAGGTATGGGGGGGGGAATGCATAAAGGAGGGGTCCGTGCCAAGTCAAAAGGAAAGCGTCTCCCAGGGATGCGCAGCCCAGGCCCGCCCTGGTGCAGTACTTGCGGCATTTTGTATTGGCGGGAGTTGCGAAGAGGTCCACTCGAGAGTACCCCAACGTTGGAAGATGTCGCGTAAAACGCCGTCGTGCATTTCCCATTCGTGTTTCACATGGAAATGTCTGCTCAGGAAATCTGCCGTCACATTTGTGGTGCCAGGTAAGTAAGATGCCATAGGAGTTACCCCGTGGCGAATGCACCAGTTCCAAAAGCGGATGGCTTTTGTGCATAGGGAACGGGAGCGAGCGCCACCCTGGCGATTTATGTAACACATGGCTGTGATGTTGTCCGTAAGTATCCTCACCGTGGTGTTCTGAATGTAGATGAGGAAGGATTTGCATGCATTGAAAATGGTGCGTAGCTCTAAGAGGTTTATGTGTAGCCTTGCTTCTTGCGGGGACCATTGGCCTTAGACTGAGAGGGAGCTCATGTGGGCCCCCCAGCCTAGTAGGGAGGCATCTGTTGTGATTTGATAGAGTGGCTCCTGCGGTTGGAATGGTACACCTGACAGTAGGTTTGTGTGACTGGTCCACCATAGGAGTGATTAGAGAACGCCAGGTGACGGTGTTACCGGCCTGTGGAGATCGTATCTGGTGTGGTGGTATACGAGAGTCAGCCAGTACTGAAGGGTGCGCAGATGTAGTCTGGCGTATTTCACCACGTACGTTGTGGCGGCCATATGGCCCATGAGTCTGAGGCATGTGATGAGTGGAACGATAGGGCTGACGGTGATGGTGTAAATGAGGTCTTGGATGGCTTGAAACCTCTGTAAGGGTAGGAATGCTCTGCCGACAAGTGAGTCCAGGCAGGCTCCAATGAACTCGATGTCCTGAGTGGGGTGCAAAACGGACTTTTGTTCGTTGAGGAGGAGTCCGAGCGATTGAAAGACTTGCCTCGTGAGGTGAACCACGTGGGAGACCTCGTGTGCAGAAGGGCCCTTGAGTAGGCAGTCGTCCAGGTAAGGGAAGATGAGTACCCCTTGGCATTAGAGGAAGGCCATGACCACGGATAGAACCTTTGAAAACACCCTGGGGGCTGAGGATAGCCCGAAGGGGAGGACCTTGTATTGAAAGTGGTCCTTTGCCACGATGAAGCGCAAGAACCTCCTGTGAGCTGGATGGATAGGGATGTGGAAATAGGCGTCCTGGAGGTCGAGGGTAGCAAACCAGTCCTGTGGATTTCAGGCAGGGATTATGGCAGCTAAAGTCATCATTTTGAATCGTTGTTTCCTGAGATATTTGTTCAAACGGCGGAGGTCTAGGATAGGGCGCCAACCTCCGGACCTCTTCTGGGTGAGGAAAAGCCCCTGTTCCTGAAATCCTTTGGGACTGGCTCTATGGCACCCAGAGAGAGAAGGAGGTCGACCTCTAGTCGGAGGAGGGTCTCATGAGAGGGGTCCCTGAAGAGGGACGGGGTGGGAGGGGTGGTTGGTGGGATGGCTAAGAAAGGGATAGGGTAGCCAGATTGTTCAATCTCGAGGACCCATCTGTCCATGGTGATTTTTGCCCTTTCTACATCAATGGGCCTCAGCCGGTGGTGAAAGAGCTGGGTCGTACGATTCGTGATGCTGCCTGTGACTGTCTGCTCGCCCTCGACCAACGCATCAAACCTGTTGCTTGTTGTTGGGGGGCATGTTCGTTCTGCCGGGTGGGTTTCGGCGTCGCTGAGGCCTCTGGCGAGAGCGTTGGTTGTCAAAGGGCCTCTGTTGCTGGTGCTGTTGCTGCCACTGATGTCTGATGTAGGAGTAGTCATATCTGCGCTGATATGGTGAGTACCGGCGTCTCTTAAAGGGGGCTGTATACATCCCCAGAGTTCGCAAGGTTGTGTAGGAGTCTTTAGAGGAGTGTAAGATTGAGTCCGTGGTCTCTGCAAAGAGCTTCCCCTTGTCGAAGGGTAAGTCCTCGACTTTGGCCTGTAGTTCCTTTGGAACTCCTGCCGCTTGAAGGAAAGAAGCTCTACGCATAACGATGGCAGTAGCAGTGGAGCGAGCAGCGGTATCAGCGATGTCCATGGCTATTTGGAGGGACGTTCTCGCTGATGTGTAGCCCTCTTGGATTACTGATCTCAGGATCGATTTTTTTGAATCAGGGAGATGATCCATGAGGGGAGTGAGGCATGAAAACGTATCAAAGGTATGATTGGAGAGATGCGCCGAGTAATTGGCGATTCTGAGGAGTAGAGTTGCTGAAGTGTATACCTTCCTGCCCAGGAGGTCAAGTCTCTTTACGCCCCTATCGGAGCCCTGTTATTTGAGGTGTGGGGCTCTAGACCTCTGTTGAGCTGCGTCGACTACTAAGGAATTAGCCTGTGGATGGGCAAAGAGGAATTCCATGCCCTTTGGTGGTACGAAATATTTCTTGTCGGCTCTTTTGTTGGTGGGGAGAGCAGACGCTGGAGCACGCCACACTTCGTCAGACAGTTCCAAGATGCCTTCGTCCAGAGGAATGGCCAGGCGTGACCTATGCTGCAGCTGGAGATTCCTGAAAAGCTTGTGTTGCTTGTCTTTGAGTTCCTGCAGCGGGATCTCCTGCGTGATAGCTACTCGCTTAAACAGTTCTTGGAACTGACGGAGGTCATCTGGTGGAGAGCTGTCACCAAGCGTGACTGCCTCATCTGGAGGGGATGAATCTGGGATGGAAGACCCCAAAGTTTGGTGCACGAAGGGAGTATGTTCCGGCTCTGATGGGTGGTGAGATGGTGATGGTGAATGGTGCGGAGGAGTAAGGGGAGCCTGAGTTGGAGAGCGCCTGCGTGAAGCGTAGTCAAAGGCGGATCGTGATCGGCAAAAATTCCTGCTACGAGAATGTCGGGAGTAGCGGTCGTCGCGATGGTATGTGCCATGTCACAGTGAACAGTCGTCATGGAAGCTAGAGCGGCTGCAATATCGATAGTGGTACGGGAAGCAGGGCGAACAGGAGCGGAGGTGTGATGCCCCGGAGGAAGCAGGAGAGGCAGAGAGCTGCCTGTAGTGGTGCCTGCAATGAGGAGATGCAGCAGCCAGAAACGGGGAAGGCAGTCTTGAAGAGGCATGAGGGGACCCATACCAGTGAGAGGACCGGCGTGGGGATCGGAGTGCCGGCAGAGAAGAGGACGGTGCCGGGGAGAGGAAGCGGGAGCAAGAGCAGCTGCGGCGTGGAGATCGGAGAGCAGCAGGGCTCCGGGGTGGTTGTGTGGCGGCATGCGCTGAAGTGCTAGCCGCTGGATTGCTCTGCTCCGGGTGCGCAAGGGCAGGAGCACTCAGTACCGCGCCGGCAGCGGAGCGGGTCGGTGCCGTGTAGTCCGGCACCGCGCGGTGACTCAGAGGCGGTGCCGGGGCCGGTGCCGCGATGGTCGGGTCCGAGGCTGCTCTTGGAGCCGGCTCAGCGCTCTGCGCCAGAGTAAAGAGAAGCGGCTGAACTGGTGCTGCCTGGGGAGCCGGCGTTTGGGAAGCCTCCCGTGGCCGCTTAGATTTCAAAGCCGCTGAGGAAGGGGGACGTGGCTTTACATTGCCAGACGTCCCAGGTGTGTCTGCCTGGTTCTCCCTGCCATTAAAGGCAGCTGGCAGGGATCTCGCTGGGGACAGACTCGCCTTCTTTTGAAGTCCCGTAGTGGGGGAGGAAGCCCGGCGTTTGTGTGGCTGCTGATTAGAGTCAGCTTGCTGTGGTTGCAGGGCTGTGTCAAAGAGGAGCATGCGAAGGCGCCTCTCCCTATCTTTTCTAGCCCTGGAGGTGAGTCTTGAACAATGGGTACACTTCTGGGGGATGTGAGACTCCCCCAGGCAACGGATGCACTCTGAATGGCCGTCGGAGGCTGGCATTGCCTCCCGGCAGGAGCCGCATTTTTTAAAACCAGTCGCTGACATTTTGCCGGCAGCCTGTGGTTTTTTTGGTTTTTTAATTGCAGAGAGACAGCTACTTGTTCAATGTTGATAGCTTGGTGGTAATGACTCTGTTCTGCTGTCTTTGTTCCTTTTCTTTTTTTACAGGTTTTTGTTTTGTTTTGTTTTGTTTTGGTGAACGCAACTATATCCAATGGAGTTGACAGGAGAACAGCTGAGAGGCGGGAGGTAAGAGCGGTATGCGGTTTCTGTTCTTACTCCCAATAGTTCTGTCTTTTTTTTTTTTTTTTTTATATATAAGAGAAAAAACAAGGGAAAGGGAAGGAAAACGGGATTTTATGTACAAGGGGAAACTAGAAGGAGTCTAGTTCTGTGAGTGAGGTAAGGAATGCGGTTCCAAGCATCTGCAGCCTGAGGCGGTGAAGAGGAACTGGCGGGGGGCCGGACCGCGCGAGACAGAAAAGAGCGCGAAAGCCGCAAGCCCGCGGCACATGCGTGGTCCAGCCGAACGCTGCTCATGACAAGCTTCCGTCTGCGGCGCCGGGGCAAGCCCAGCGACCCATAGTGGAGCACCCACGGGGACATCCCCGAAGAAGAACCTTTTTTATTGGGGGACCTGCTACATGTCTGTGCATATTTATTGTAGACCTTCATATGTTAATGTGTGGTGGCAAATCTTTGACAAAGCCATTCTTTTATCAGCATTTATAAAAAGACGAAACTGACTAAAAATTCCTTCTCTATTTCAGTTGCTCAACTTTCACTCTTGACTTTTCTGATATCTAGTTCTTCCATTATCAAGATGTTTTAGGGCAGTCAACCCCTAATCCTACAAAACAGGCAGGAAAAAATATCTTTGAATAAGAATCAAAAAACAAAAAGGCTTTGTCCCCTCTTCAGTAATACCATATTCTTATTATTTTAAGGTGCCTTATTATTGGTTCATTCCTTTGTGTTAAAAAAATCCTGGAACCTCTTTAGTTTTTCAAATTACGTAACTGACACAAATCACATAGTTTAGTTATTTACAACCTTAACTCCATCTTAACTATTTAGTTATTAAAGGAAAAAAACCCTTAAGAATAATGCACTCAAAAAATGCACAGTTGAAAGGCAGAAAATTCAAAGCTACAATAACAAAAAAGTTAAGTACAAAAATACACAGTTTAAATTACAAAAAGTGCCTGAACTTTGCCCTCTTTTTATTCTCTCCAATGACCTCCCTCAAGTCCATATGAAAGCAGATACAAAGACACTTTCGTAAGCATATTCTGACAACATTCCAAGTCTATTTTATTTGTGGTTTGCCCATGGAATCAAGCAATTCTCAAATACATTACAGCATTGGTTTTGTACATTCATAAAAGCAATTCCCCAACCCCCCACTACATTCCTAACATAAAAGCAACCTATTTTTTCATCCAATCTTTGAGTTTTCTAGTTCCAAGTACAGCAGAGATGTGCCTATGCAAATCTTACATAAGCACAAGACTTAGATTTGAAAGCCCATATACCTGCCAAGAATTAACAGCTATCTTGAATGTGATAAATTCTGGTAAAGAGATATAAAAACCTTCTTCATACTCCACTAAATTTTTAAAGGAGGCAGGAGTAGTTGTCATGAAAGTTCTTTCAGGTACTTAGCTGAGGATCTCTTGGCAGGGATCTTGGGGAAGGCTGAAGGAGATATTGCCTTCCTCTGATGTGTGAGAAGCAGGTCACTTGTTAGAATCAAATAATCCATCTTCTGTTATCAGAGGCCTTAGGCACTGGCACACCTTGGTCCTATCTGTTCTCCACCACCTGTGGCACACACAACAGTTCGGTTTCCTATAAGCTAGTTCCAAGTGGGGCTGGTTGGATAGCATTAAAGGCCTAATGTACAAGAGATCAGACTAGAATATCTGGTAGTCCCTTCAAGTCTTAAACTCTATGATAACTATACTTCATTCTTAGCAACAGCTGAACTGTTTCTGCTGAAACTTAGTCTGTGTCTACCCTACAATGATAAGCTTTGACCTATGTTAGGTCCACTTTAAATGACCACATTAGTTACTACAGTCACTCACGTCCACACAGCCCTCCATCTATCATTGGGATGTGTCCTCGCCAGGAATGCTTCCACTAACTAAAAATGGGCAATGGGGGAGAGGGGGACAGAGCCAAGGTGCTCCGTTCCACACTGCTCCCCATGGAGAGACCAGCTGCCCCCCTGGGCTTCTCACCTCTACACTCCTAGCCGGGAGGGTGGTAGCCATTCTAGGCTTCTTGCCTCTGATGAGGAGATCTATGCTGGGAGTCTGGGCTGGTAGCCACATTCCCAGTGCAGAGCAGGAAGCCAGGACACCATACAGCAGTGTTTCTTAAACTTTTAAAGACCAAGGAACACTGAGCAATTTTTTTTATGAGGAATACCAAGGATTTTTTGTTGAGCACAAAAAAAGGGGGAGGGTCAGGGGGAAAAAGCGTCGGGGGGGGGGAGTTATTGAGGTAAAAAAAAGGTCACCTGCCCCTTTAAGAGCAGCCATTTTTAACTCTGTTGTTCTCCGCGACACAGCAGTGCGCCATGGAACACAGTTTAAGAAACACTGCCATACAGGATAGCAGGGTTCCCATCGGGAAGACCAGGCGGCATCTTGCATAGGAGACCGGAAGCCAGCTTTCTTGTCAATTTCATGGCTCCAGCGAAGACTTGAAACTAACAAAAATAAACAGCCAACAACCATGTAAGGAATACAGCATCTTCACTGCATCACTCGAACTATACCGACGTAATCCCTACACCTCTCAATGTCATTTTATTATGCTGGCAAAGCAGGGGAGTTACATCAGCAGCACAAGCATTTCAGTGTGTACATCTCCACTATTTTATTTTTTGACAAAAGCTGATTTTGTTAGCAAAATTGTGTAGTGTAGACAAAGCCTAAGGAATTTAGCCAGAAGCATGGTTCTAAAAGTTTTCCATACTTGGTATGGAAAAATTCAGTCCAAACAGTTACAGCAGTTATAAGCAACTGAAAAGTAGAATCTTGTAAATCAAAGTGTTAGACCACCTTTACCATGGGTAGTCCTGCTTGATCTGCATATAGTAAGTCTAGAGGTATTCCACTATCAGAGAATACGACAGGTAAACTTCCCTGAACATGAAAGCAGCAAAATTGAAGGAAAAACAATAGCCCAAATACACAGTGACAAATATCATTAACCTACCTACGAAAAATAAGATGCTGAATTTAATCCACACAGAAACCTGGTTTTATTTAATACTACTTTGTCCCAATGAGGCTATGGCTCCACCCTCTCTTCCAAGTCTTTTTTCTAAGTTTACCTCCTTCTATCAGGCCTGTAACTGTAGCATTACCTCCCAGCTAAGATAACAGGGTCAAGATTACATGAGCATGAAAGATGAGCTACATCATCCCTCAATAGCCATTAAGCCCTTTCATGTCCATGTTATAAGAATATCGGTGAGGAATCTTGAAAAGTTGCTGTGCACCCTATACCTGTTGGGAGACTTTTTATTTATCCACAAGGGCTGTTGATATAGCACTGTTCAAAAGCACAGATTTCACTTAAAATGTATTAGAGATTTCTTCATATCCTTCCCAGATTGAAGTCATCTTCTTTTGGAGAAATAAAGGCAGCTAGTCTTGAGCAATAAATAATTTACATTTAACTTTCTTGATTACAGATACACATTTCTTTAAACTTAGCACCTGTAAAACCAATATCTGATTAAACTATAAAGCAATGAATATGGAAAGAAATCTGATACTAAATTGGCACATAGAGATGCAAAAGATTTAAATAGAAAAGTTCTTCGTGTGAAGGCTGTCAATAGGCTCTATATTTAGGCATTACATTTGATGAAAGTATATTCTAAGACTAAAAAAATCCAAGTTTAAGGATAAGAAAGGTCACTTATTTTAAGAATTAGAGCCCAAAAATTCCACTTGATAAACCAGGAGTAGTTCCTTAATTTAGACCAAATTCAGTTGCTCAGTTTTTTTGTACAGTTCTCCACACCAAATTAAAAAAAAAAAAAGTGGTGTTAGGTTTTTTTTTGCATCAAGTGCTAAAGAACTGTTCTGCATTCTCTTTTTCAAAATTATTAACTTCTTGCTAGATGGAAGAGCAAATTTTGCAACATCTATTGTGCACTGTAAATATATTGCTAATATTTATATCAAATACCTCACAGATCCTCCACTCAATTCAAGTTTATTCCCCTTAAAAGAAATCTTATCCAACATACTAACAGCTCTAGGAGACCTTGATAAAAAATATAAAATAAAGAAATAATAGAGGTGAGCAAGGATGAATCCTCACGAACATAATAACCAATTCACCAACCTAATCTATACTGTACAGACATTTCCTTAATGTATAACGGACAGACATTTTTATTAGATTGATATTACACTGAACCAGGCCAATGTTTTTGATTGATATTTTCCTTGGGGAAGCACAAGATAACACATTACAAAGAAGCTCAAAGCATTGTGACAGGCTCACTGGCCCTTTAAGAAGAGCTGGCCATAGCCTTACCTGTGATGAATCAGCTACCTCTCATCCTCCCCAGCTGATGTGGATCAGATGGGTTGGTTTTGTTACCAGACCCAGCTGGAAACCATCAGCTGATGCCCATGAAAGGCTGAGACACCTCAACTGGGAAGATTGTCTCCTGTGATTATCCCTGAAGGGAGGTGACAATAGAGAGGCTCCTACAGCAAGCCCTGGAAAGAGCCAAGGCCAATAGCCTGAGGTAGACTGTAAATAAGAATCCAGCCTGTTAAAATCGCACACACACACCCCAACAACCCGGGAGCAGGACTCCAAGAACAAAGCCCTGAGGGTCAATGGCTCAGATAGGAGCTGTACCTACAAGAAGGAATCTCTATAGAAAAATTAGGATGGAAGACCCTGCTTTGTTATGTTTCCTTTAGTAACACTGTTTAAGTTCATTTTCTGGGCCTTGCTTGATGGTGCTAAGGCAGACAGTAAGCCACAATAAAGTGCTATGGCGGTTGATCCTACTACAACCTTTATAGCTATATTTTTATTAGAACTATGTGTTACTCTGAAACACAGCAATGGATTACAGATATCCAAACATAAACTTAAGGCTCAGTCTGATCTTGATTAAGTTGTCTACAATTTCAACTTTAACATAAGTTTCACGTGTTTACATTTTGCAGTGTATATATTACAGGTTATCTTACATGTAGCATCTGGTTTTCAATGAAGTCCAAACTGTCTCCCTGGAGGGTTGAAGAGCAAATACAATTATTGCTAGTTTTTAGAGCCCATATTTGGATGTTCAAGAATTAACTCTGGAAAAATCTTATTAAATCTCTACTTACAGCATCCTCCTCCCCCACTGTCATCCCTAGCACAGAGACCCTATAGTCTCCCCCAAGCCTTGCAGCTGATATATTCTTGGACCTGCTTCCAATTTTTCCACTGTAACACCCAATCTATTTTCCACCAGGAGACAGCCTCATTTGGATCCAAACTGAAGTCAACAAAACTTTTCTTTCCACCATGCAATATTTGAATTTTTTTCTAGCTTTATACTCTGAGAAGGTCACAGAAAGCCATCAGGAAATTCTCAAAAATACAGAACAAGTGTGTATGTTACATAGGAAGTATGTATATCTATTTTACTGCCCATACTTAATTTTAAATAATTTTGTTCTTCAGAAACAAGGAGTTGCTTGTTTTGCAAAATAAAGCTTGCCTTGCTGTTTGTAATCTCACTATTTTCAAATCGGGAAAAAATTTTCCTTGCTTCTGTTTATAAGCACAAGCTAGTACATTACTTTCAAAAACTACTCACATCAAATTTTGATATAAGATTACAATAATGCTTTCCAAAATGTAGTTATGCAATCATGGAATTCTTAATGTTGCTAAACTACACTGTGTGTTAGGGATGTGAAGGACTAGATGACTATCCAATAAGGAAATGCTTATCGAATACCGTTAATTAGCTAATATAGCCTGCGGGTTGTCTACCAAGCACTCCCCCTATGGGGTATATATGTCCATGTGTTATGCAATTTGATTTTTACTCATATTAATGGTATCACGTTGTAGTAATATTTTAAAAGACTCGTTTCCTATTTCAAACAATGCACCAATATTGAAATAGTATACGAGTCTACTGGTAATGTTGATTATATAATTATGTTGTACATTTCAGCAAAATGTTTCGAATTTTAAAGAGGATATAATAACAAGACGACAAGATCAACATAATAAAATCAGCATCTTTGATTTAATAATTTAATAAGAGCAGCAATGTTGTTGTTTACTAAAATCTTAAAATTGCTGCCATAGACATAATTTTAGAATATGGACTTCTATAGCGCAGTACATCAATGTCAATAATATTTTTAAAAAGTGATAAAAATTTTGTTATGGTAATTAGAATTTGTGAACTTTTATAGCACCAAATAAAAGTTATAACGTTACTTACTGTAAAGCTACTAAATAAATAAATGTTAATACATATGATATTGCAGCTTTAAAAAAAATCCAACCTGCGGGTTATGTATGTCCGTGGGTATTCTAATATATTTTTTACATACAACAGAAAAACTGCAGGTAATACATGAGTGTGTGTTATACTTCGATGTGTGCTATATTCGCTAATTTATGGTAGTCAACAAGTCTCTTCTCCCCTCCCCCGCTGCCTCTAGCAGATAAGAGGCCGTGGCGGGGGGGGCGCGAAGAGAAGAGAGGGTACTTCAAAGAGGCAGCACTACTTAAAGCCTGGGGCCAGACCCCAGGCTCCACGTGGCACTGCCGCTTTGAAAAGCTGCGTGCAGCCCGGGGCCAGCTGGGGTGGCCTGAGGCTGCATGTGGCGTTTCAAAGCGGCAGTGACATGGAGCCAGGGATCAGCTGACCCTGGGCTCCATGCAGTGCTACTGCTTTGAAATGCCGCAGGGAGCCCAGCATCAGGCTCCTCGTGGCATTTCAAAGTGGCAGCATCGCATGGAGCCCAGGATCAGCTGGGGACTCCCCAGCTGGCCAAGGGCTCCATAGGTGCTTTCGCCTTTGAAGTGTAGCAAAAGCTGTAGGGCAATTGCTATACTTCAAAGCTGGAGGCACCCTACTGACTAATCCAATAATCGATGCAAAATGTCAATGCACAATTGACTAATCGACTACAGCCAGTCCCTGAGTTGCGAACCATCGAGTTACAACCGTTCGCATTTACGACCAAAGCTCCCATGGAGCGGTCATAAAGGCGGTCCCCGAGTTACGAACGCAACCCGCACTTACGAACAGCGTGGTCGCTATGTAACTCAATGGGATCTGAGTTACAAACAAATCAAGTTACGGCCAAGTGTTTGGTCCGTAACTCGTTCGTAACTCGGGGAGAGATTGTATTCAATTACTCAATTACCCAATACTGTTTTATAGAATTTAAGTACATAATACAAATTCAAGTACTGGATAGCACTAAACTTCAAAACTAAGTTTGTCTCAAGTAAAAAGGACCAGGAAGACTGTTTTAATGTACTCTTTTAAAGACTGCCACAGCTTGTATTTATTTTTAAAGCCCTACCCTGGAACAATTAGTTTCTTGAGATTTTTAGGTAATATCACAAAGTGGACTTTGCCTACATCATGTTACTACCCTGCTAATAATAAAGCTTTGCTGACCACTTGTCCAAAATAAAAATTTTTGGTTTATTCCAACACAATCAATCTGCAAAAACATCCAGAATAAGCCATGTTTATAAAAAAAAAATCAAGTTAACAGCTGTTTGACATAGGATATTCTGGTTATACCTATAACTGGCAGATTACTTACTACCTGAGCAGATTTCTCCCCACTCTGACATAAATCTAAATTACTATATTTTGGTACTGTTTAGCAGTAGCAATGTGTTTAACCATTAACACATTAATCATTAACACTAACAATTTTTAGCAGTTACACAGTTATTAAAGAAGTCCCAAAGTGGGAAGGAGGTTGTGTGTAGTCGTTTGCATTAACTGATAAACCTAGGCTACCCACCAACATTTTGATGAGTAAGTTCACGTTGCAGCTACCCACCAACATTTCCTACATTAGTTCCTTTTAAAATCTTTTACCCAGACATTTATAATAATGATAGGAGCCTGATTATTTCTGGTGCATCTGTCTCTGACAGGAAAGGAGTATGAGCATTCTAGACCAAGTTATTCTGGAATTTTTACCGTGTTTGCATTTTCTGTAAAATGGAGTCGTTGTGACTAACCTAGGTTACCTATACTTTATAAGAGCATAACAGTTTTCAGAACGGAGAGAGGTGTCCCTCAGAGGTCCGTAAATGGGGCCAATCAACATATTTATAAATGATTTGGAAAAAGGGGTAAACAGTGAGGTGGCAAAATTTGCAGATGATACTAAACTACTCAAGATAGTTAAAACCAAAGCCCACTGTAAAGAGCCTTGGAAGGATCTCACAAAACTAGGAGATGGGGCAATAAAATGGCAAATGAATTTTAATGTCCATAAATGCAAAGTAATGCACATTGGAAAACACAATCCCAACTATACATACAAAGCGATGCAACTAAATTAACTATTACCACTCAAGAGTCATTGTGGATATTTCTCTGAAAACATCCACTCAATGTGCAACAGCAGCCAAAAAACCAACAGAATGTTAGGACTCATTATAAAAGGGAGAGAGAATAAGACCGGGTACGTCTACACAGCAGCATTATATCAGAATAAGTGGCGTTATTCCGAAATAACATAGTGCACGACTACACTACAAGAATTTATTTCGAAATAACGTTGAGCTGGAGGACTTCTCACTCCAAATCGTGGTAACCCTTATTTCATGAAGAATAAGGGAAGCTGAAGGAAGAGTATTCTTCCTTCAACTTCCTGCCGTGTAGACGGCGCAAAAAGCTGTATTAAGCTATTTCATCTTAAGCTATGCAATTGACGTAGCTGAAGTTGTGTAGCTTAATCCGACTTCAGCACTGCTGTGTAGTCGTACCCACAAAGAATATCTTATTGCGGAAAAACTTGCCAGCTGTCTACAATGGCCGCTTGAATTTGCACAAGAGCACAGACTTTGTAATGTACAAAATCAGTGCTTCTTGCGCAAATACAATGACGCTCCCGTTCGGGCAAAAGCCCTCTTGCGCAAATGCTTTTGCCCAAGAGGCCAGTGTAGACAACCCAGAATTGTTTTGCGCAAAAAAAAAGCGATGGCTAAAATGGCGATCGGGCTTTCTTTAAGCGTGTCTAGATTGGCATGGACGCTTTTCCGCATAAAAATGCTTTTGCACAAAAGCGTCGTGCCAATCTAGACGCTCTTTTCCGCAAATGCTTTTAACGGAAAAACTTTTCCGTTAAAAGCATTTGCGGAAAATCATGCCAGTCTAGACGTAGCCGTACAGTGTATACTTCAAGAGAATAACATGAACTAGGAGCCAGCAATCTACAGTTTAGCCAGGTTTCCCAAGAAATGGTGGGGGGAGAATATGCAAGTTTTAAGTTACTAGTGTGCCACCTGCCTCTCAGATTGGTGGATATTTGGAGCATGTAACACATCAAAAGTCTGTCGTTTTGAAAAATTTTAATTTTAATCCACAGAAGCATCTTTAATTTCAACAGCTTCAAAAGATAAATTGAACAAAATGTAGTTTTGTTTAACTGTCATTAAACTGGGAGCACAAATAAATATGGACAATTTCACACCCTTAATTTAGCCTACTTTAACCCCAGCTACCAAGCTCAGTGCAGCTGTTTGCCCATACAGATTCTGTTTGCAGGTTTAATGTGTTATAGACTTCTAAACCCCAAATTGTGGCACTTAATTGGATTGAGATGGTTAAGTGACCTAAACTGCAAGTATTAGTAATTGTGGAAACAAAACTGCACCCACAAACTTGAAAGCCTCACTAAAAAACTTGAAAGCCTCACTAGACCAATTGAACAGACGGTACTTAAGTTCCAATTAAGCAGAAATTTTAAGCACCTACATAGTTCTACAGATTTCAATGGGATCACACATGCAAAAAAATTAATCATTTGCTTGCATCTTTGCAGGATGAGGTCCTAATACTCATGTAAACAATCACCATATTGCTGAAAAATTCACCCATACATGATCTCTAATGCAAGACATCTGGTATCAGCTATTGAGTGCTTTTAATGTTTTATTAGGAAGTATAAAAATCAGAACATATTTGAGCAATATGTATCAAGTAGTGACTATTAAAGAAGAATGGAGTTCATACTTATGAACTGTAGAAATAATTCATGTTTCAAACAATTTTCCAGGGTTTTTTTTAAAACTACCTTACCTGAAAATTATATTAGTTTGCAAAAATTACATAAGATGTTGCATAGGAAAAAGTCACTCATATGTCAACAGAATACTCAACTATCTAAACATATTTTCCCCCTCCTGTTGTTTTAAGAGCCAAGATATCTGTAATAGATGGGGGGGAAAAAACCCATTCTGTTTATTTGCTTTTAGCAGCCCTTGGATAGTTTTTCACTGTTTCCCCTTCACTTTCCTTTGAGAGGGTCTGTTAAATGCATTTTTCTTATGTGTTTTCTTAAAATATACAACTGCGACTGCAAAAAAATAACAAATAGGGAGATTCCGAACAAATCTAGTAACTGAAGCTACTTTGAAACTTTTATTGTAAAGTTATCCATGTATTACAAAACCTTGCAGCAAACAGTGGGATCTTTTACAAGAATGCATTAGTCTAATTACAAGACAAGCATGATTGTGCTTTTGAATCTATCAGTAAACTGTGTAATTTTTATAGTTTAGGTAATACAACTCATCTTTATTACCAAGGTTTTCAAATGTTATTTAAAACTGTCTTATCACAAATTTGTATTCACCATATAACCACCATTTTTATATTATCATGGCTTTAAAAGACCAGTCACAAATTTTATTTTATATTTAAAATATGTGCAAGACTTTATGGAAATTCAGGTTTATTTTGGTAAGAAATGAGTCCATCTTGAAATATCCTGAGTCTAACTTCCCTGCAACATTTAGGACAAAAGGTAACTTGTACAAAAATACAAACACTTTGTTATTTGGCCATCAATTTAACGTTAGTTTGGTCAGCATCTAAAAACCACAGCTCACCATGTGAGATTAACAGTGGGAGGCAAGCTTTTTCTGGTAATTTAGGAAGTGTTAAATTGAAACAAGGAAAACAGTTTACTCAAAATCCTCTAACACTGGTCGGAAAGAGCAGTTAGGCCAAAACAAGTGCTACAAGTGGAGTCTGTATTTTCTCTGGATAAATCAGAATATTATACTACAACTGCAGTGTTCACCACCTTAATGTAAAATATGCCTCACAGGAAGAGCAAACTCAACACACCGCCAAGATTATAAAAACATTCGTTTTCTTTTCCCCTCAGCCCAACCTGCAGTCAGGAATGAAGGATTTTGAATTTCACTAACTCGCTGGGTCAAAACTAATCATTTAATCCCAATTACTCAGAAAAGGGACTGTAATCTTGAGGAACTAGCTGGGTTAATCCTTCATCAAGCAGCAAATTGTAACAAAGCTGTAGGACGTCTGTTTACATCAAAACGAACATGGACCCTACGCATGCTGCGGGGACTGAAAGGATTTGTGGGTGGGTTACATCTCCTCACTACCTGGAAAATATAGTGAGAAAAGCGAAAGGAGAACAGTCCGAGAGGACTAAAGAAACCAGTAGGTGAACTCGGGGCTCAGAGATCCGGGAAAGGAAGAAGAGGACAGACAAACCTGAGCTGGAGATTGGAGCGGGGAGAAGTGGGGCAGGCTAGGGCGAACTCGGAGTTGGGAAACGTGGTTAGTAGCTCAGCAGTGGGCGGATTTTTAGTGCAGCACCTATAGCCCCGTACTGGAGTGTATCGGACTGTACCTTTGAGCTGGGGCAGAGGCGAAAGCTCCACTTGGCTGCTCTGACTGCGGAACTGCGAGGAGCCCTGGGAGCGCTTCTGCCTCTGAGCCTTGCGCACCGATTTCCGCGTGAAGCCATCCACCTTCTCCGCTGCAGAGATGGCCGCCGACATGGCTGGGCGGTGAAGAGGGGGGCGCCGCTCCCCAGACGCATATATCAAAGCGGTGGAGGAGAGGTACGGGAGAAGGAGCCAAGATCCCCAGACAAGCGGAGGGGATCCCCACAGCAAGCAGGCAGTTCTCCCCACGCTCCTCCTGCGAGCGGCCCACTCCTGTTCCGGCTCCTTGACAGATCCTAGCTTATCCAAGACCTGGGAGACTCCTCAGTACAGACCGCGGCGTTCCCAAGTTCCTGCTTCGCTCGTAACTTCCTCCCTGAGGAGCCGGCTCCCGAAACTTTCCCCGGCGGAGCCGCAGGGCGGGCACGGACGCTACACGCGAAACTTTCCGGTGGACCCGAGCGAGCCACCCGAGCTGCTAGCGACAGCCGGGCTCGCCTGTGCTCTCTTGTCCTCAGCCGGGCTCGCCTCTGCCAGTGTGCGCGGAGCTCGCTGTCATGGGCCGAAGAAGCACGTTCCCCGCTCCTTCCTCAGCCGCCGCCGGGAGCCCCCTGCGCCTCCGCTGTCATCCTGCCTCCTCGCGGCCCGGCCAGCTCAGGCCGCGGTCACCCAGTGTCTCCGTGGCCCCCCGAGGCTGCGGCGGCGGCTACAGCCCGGCCGCGCCGTGAAACCCCCAGAGCCGGCGAGGTATAGTCCGCTGAACTTGCCAGAGCTGAGCCGAGGAAGGGGGAGGGGAAAGAGGCGGGCCATGGCTTGGCGGGGGGTGGTTGGGATGGCAGTTGCTGCATATGCGTCAATGATTGATGGCAGAAGGGCAACAAATGAAAAGACTGAGATGGCGGAACATCTCTGGGTGCGGTGACCGATAGCGCGCGACCTCCGGCCAAGTGATTGACAACAGGACTGGCCAACAGAAGGTGGAGAAGTGGGTGGGATGGCTTGTGCTGAGCCTCAGAGTGATAGGAAGTGAGTAATATGAGGAGGGCTGGGCGGGAGCCAATCCAGAGTGGGGAACTGTGCGAAGGCGGGATTTTGCATTTGTAAGGCTCGGTCCCTCTTGGCGAAGGGGTGGGTGTCCTGGTGGGGGCAGGTTGCTCTTCCTAGGGAGGGTGAAGCCGAGAAGGCGCGTGCGTCGTTCCCCTCCCTGCAGTGTTCTGAGCCCGGTGTCAGGCACCTGCTGCTAACGTACAGTCTCGTGCCAGCTGCAAGGATCGTGCCCAGCGTGTCAGCTGTCTCAGGTTGGATCTGTATCAAGTCCCAGGCTCTCTGGGGTGTGCTTAGCACGTCGCTCAATGCTGGCGAGGGAGCGCTAATAATGGCCTTGGTATGTCGTGCGGTGTCACAAAGAGATTTCTGCCGGTTGAAATTGCTGAGATTCAAATATAAACACGTCACTTATTATAATTTTAAAAGAAATCCAGGGCCTCCAGCATCAGCTGCAGGTGCTGCTCATATACTGATTGAGTTACTAAAACAGATTTTGCCCATGGCTAGTATAAAGGATTCAATGAGTTGTGTATGTATTCAATGAGGTGTTATCATTGGCTGGCCCCAGCATCAGATGTTTTCAGGTGCCTCTCTGTTCTACCAATACTTGATCTAATGAAGATTCACTGTTTCCTGTGCTGTGCCTTTTTTTAAGCCTTACGTAATGACTGTGACTTTAGTTCAGTGATCACCAACCAGTAGATCGGGAGCTACCTGTAGATCTTGGAGCCTTTGACAGGTGATCGTGACAGGTTTGGCCAGGAGGCTATCAAGTTCCGGCACTTCATCTGCCCCTCTCAACACTGCCATGCTGTTCTTGCCCTTTGCTTTGGAGGTGCCCCTCACTCCTGGGAGCCTCCTGCTTGCTGTGCAGGGCATGTAAAGAAGAGGAAGTGGGGATGCTGATGTCAGGGTGCCCTTCCCTCCACCCTGTACCCCATTCCACAGAGCAGAGTGGGGCAGGGATGGAGAGAGTTTGCTGGCTGCTTTTGGGAGTGGTAGAGGGCCAGGGTGGGGTGAGCCTGCGTTAGCCTTGGCACCACCACCCAGAAGCTACCTGTGGTAAGTGGGCCCAGCTGGAGCTAGCATTCTGAACCCGGGTGCCAGTCCTGAACCCCTTTTACACCCCAAACCTCTGTCTCCAGAGTGATAAAAGTGAGGGAGAATGGAGTGAGCAGGGACAAGCCTCAGAGAAGGGACAGGAAGGAGGTGGGGCAAGGGTCTTTGGGATTGAGGTATATCCTGGATTGCACTTAAATTCAAAAAGTGATCTCATGCTTAAAAAGGTTGGAGACCACTGCTTTAGTTGATGACCATCACTTACAAGTCTGTATTAACGGTAGGCCCTTGGACAACCTAGCCCCTTGAAATTAGTTGCTGAACATGCTTGCCTGACATTGTAAAGTGCTCAGGACTTTAGTCTGAGTCACACATAAGCTTAAGGACACTACTAGTCTACTGATGTTACTGGAATTCCTGATATGCTTGAATGCTTTGCTCACCTAGTAAGAGACAGTGGCTGGCCTGAAGATCTTATGGTTTATAGGTAAGACAAAGGGTGGGAGAAAGGATGCATAATTTTCCTTTGGCAGATGGAAACGTAAGGGTTAGGGATTAGGTAATTTGCCTAATGTCACACAGGAAGTCAGTGACAGGCTAGAAACTGAATCCCAGTCATGTCCTAACCACAAAATCTACACACTTCTCAAGAAGTAGAATTCTCTGTAATTTGCTTTCTAGGAGTTGAACCTAGGCTTTTCAGGCCAGAAACAGAAATCCTAACTGCTAGACCACTTGGAAGATGGGGTGTGTGGGTATGTACAATATACACTCATGTTAAAATTTGATTCCACTCCTCTCCCACATAGATGGTTTCAACAAAAGTACTGGACACACTTGACATTACATCACAATCTACATTACATCTTATTTAGAAAATACCGGACATTTCTATTTTCTCATTTATATTTTCTCAATTTGTTTCCGGAACAGAAAGCTCAAATACTGGACTGTCCAGTTAAAAACCGGATACCTGGCAACCCTACCCACATACATACACACACATTGCCTCACTTTTGAGCCATAAACATTTCTTAACATATCTTAACTCATGTTCATGTAAATATAGATGATGGATTGGCTATATATAGGCATATGTTTTTTTCTTATTTTTATTGTGTTTCAGCTCTGATTTAATGAAGAATTTAAGCACCTGCTTAACTTTAAACATGTGTTAAAGTCCCAGTTCAATAGGACTTATGTGTGACATGTTTAAGTGCTTTACTTAATTGTTTAACTGTTTTCATACATGCAGTTCATAACGTCAAAACAAAGATTAGGTGATACACTTCCATAATTTTGACATACATCTAAAATTACTGTATTCCAGATGGACTGTTGCCATTTATACATTACCAGATTTTATTATATCATGTCTGTTTTCATAAAGGACTCAAAAGCAAAAAAGAAATCTGTAACTTTAAAAGGCCTGTCCCACATTTCTCCTGACATGCATTGTGTCCGTATCATTCCTTTTTTCTTGTTACTTAAAATGCATTCAGAAGTAGAATTATAAAAGCAATAAGCAGTATTGCCAGTACCAAATGTTTGTACAAAATCATGAGTTTGTACAAAATATTATGAATTTTTTAAAAATAGCAAGTTTGGATTCCTTTGATTTGCCCTCTAGTTTCAGAATCTTAAAAGTGTTCCTGCTTCATGTTTCAAGTTATCCTCCATAACAAAAGCTAGAAGCTTATTTTTTAAAAAGATAGTTGAGATTCTTATGTAATAAGAAGGAGCTGGGTCCTAAACTCAAAATATTGTGAGAATCATGAAAAAATCATGAGAGTTGGCACCTCTTAATAACCCTTGCAAGCTAAATTCTGAGAGATGTATTTTTGCCACTTGATAAGGCTACTCCTATTGGATAGAACATCAGACCGGGATTCAGGAAACCTGGGTTTGGTTTGTGGCTTGGCCATTGGTCTGCTGGGTGATTTGGGGTAAGTCAGTTCCCTCTCTGTTACTCAGTTTCTCCATCTGTAAAATAGGAATAACAATACTGACTTCCTTTGAAAAGGGCTTTAAGGTCAATGGATGAAAAGCAATAAGTAGGAGGCAGATGTTGTTATTTATTATAATCAGTCAGTTTGGATTCTCCTGCATACAATCCATAACACATTCCTTGTGGCTGGTTAAGTAAAAATTATTGACGTTACAGAAGAATGCACATTCATGTTAGGGCTGGTCTACACAAGGAAATATACCAATATAATTCTAGCAGTGTAATTATACTGATATAGTAATCCTAGGAAATTTTCTGTGTAAACAAGACCTTAGTCATGGTGGTGAAAGGACCAATGCTTGTTTCTGCCACAGTGAAATATGATGTTATAGCAAAGACTGCCTCCCACATGATGCTTAATCTGTAAAAGACCCCAGTATTTCCATCTTGCTGTGTGGGGATGTAGCACATTAAGTGCCCCGCTTCACACTCTTTCCAATGGACCTGATACCCCAAACACTAGGCACAGAGCATGCAGCAAATTCACATAATCCTTCCCAGTGAACACGTGAGCCAGTTTGTGTTTCAGTCTGTAAATTGTTTTTTTTTGTTTTGCAGGCTTTACTTGAACACAATTCATGTGACTGTGCTATTTATGGAGGAGTAAATATTGCCGGGGGTCTGTTTAAAAAGGCCAATGACCTGGATTTTTTTCCGTTTGAATTCTCTCCGAGTCAGACATGTTTAACTACTGATTTTTCCCTTCTTGGAACAACACTAACTAAAAAGGGGAAAGAAAGCCTCGTTTTGTAAATGGCTAATTAAGCAGTCTGCTACCCTTTCATTTCTGGAAACAGATCATTCTAGTCCTGAATTACCAATGAATGTATCTATGTAGTATTAATTTGACTTCTAACAGCTCACAGCTTTCACAATATTTTTGTAATTCAGGTTCATAATTCTGGCCTTATAATTTATTTATTATTTATTTATTATTATTTTACAAACCGTAATGTTTATAGAAATGTTTTAATGAATTAAAATCATTACATTGAAACAGATGCTTTGAGTGGGTGGAGATTTAACTGTTTTCCCTATTACATTTGCACTCAGTAGTACAGTATTGTACTAATGCATAAGAACCGAAATGTGAAAATGTCTAGCAAATATACAAGTCCAGGTTCACTGTCCAGAATAAGTGATGTCAAAATAAATAGATAACAGTAAGTGCTGGGAATAGTTAGCACATCTTATTTTTAACAGATGTGCCCAGCACATCTGTGGAGTACATAACACTCTTAAGAGTATAAAATTAGTTGATCAAAGTCAAACTGTAACAGACTAAAACCTGTCAGCTATGCTATAAATAGTCTCCTTTATCTCCCTTTATCCAAAAGCCTGAGAGAAGTTGAAGTTTGTGTCCTGAAAGTCAACAGACCTGTGTTCTGTCAAAACAATGAGGACATTATTTCCAGATGAAGGGCCTTCTTCCACTGCAAACAATGTAACCATGGACTGAGGTGGAGATGGACATAGGAGACAGACTTGTTGAGAGTCTCTGGGTTAGGTTAAAAGGGGTAAAAACCAAGGGTGATGTCATGCTGGGGGTGTACTACAGACCACCTACCCAGGCAGATGAGGCTTTTTTTAAACAACTAACAAAATCATCCAAAGTACAGGATTTGGTGGTGATGCGGGATTTCAACTACTCAGACACATGTTGAAAACTAACACAGCAGGGCACACATTATCCAATAAGTTCTTGGACTGCATTGGATACAATTTTTTTATTTCAGAAAGTTTGAGAAAGCTTGTCGGGGGGGAAAGCTGTTCTTGATTTGGTTTTTAAACAAATAAGGAGTAACTGGTTGAAATTTTGGAAGTGGAAGGCAGCTTGGGTGAAAGTGATCATGAAATCATAGAGTTCATGATTCTGAGAAATGGTAGAAGGGAGAACAGCAAAATAGAGACCATGGATTTCAGGAAGGCAGATTTTAGTAAACAGAGCTGGTAAGTAAGGTCCCATGGGAAGCAAGACTAAGAGGAAAAACAACTTGAAGAGAGTTGGCGGTTTATTAAAAGGACATTATTAAGGGCCTAAAAGCAAACAGTTCCACTGCATAGGAAAGATAGAAAGTATGGCAGGAGACCACCTTGGATCAACCCGGAGATCTTATACGATCTAAACATTAAAAAAAGAGTCATATACAAAGTGGAAATGAGGTCCAATTACAAAGGATGAATGTAAGCAACCAACACAGGTATGCGGGGGCAAGATTAGAAAGGCAAAGGCACAAAATGAGCTAAATCTAGCTGGAGACATAAAGGGTAACAAGAAGATGTTCTCCAAGTATATTAGAAGCAAGAGGAAGACCAAGGACAGAGTAGGCTCATTGCTTAGCGAAGATGGAGAAACAATAACAGGAACCTTAGAAATGGCGGAGTTGCTTAATGACTTTTTTGTTTCGGTTTTCATCAAGAAGATGGAGGGTGACAGAATACCTAACATAGCCAATGCTAGTGGAAATGGGGTAGGTTTAGAAGTTAAAATTAAAAAAAGAACAAGTTAAAAATTACTTAGAAAAGTTAGTCACCAGGGCCTGATGAAATGCATCCTAGAATACTCAAGGAGCTGATGGAGGTATTTGAGCCTTTAACTGTCATCTTTGAAAAATCATGGAAATTGGGAGAGATTCCAGAAGACTGGAAAAGGGCAAATACAGTGCTCATCTATAAAAAGGGAAATAAGAACAACCCAGGAAATTACAGACCAGTCAGTTTAACTTCTGTACCAGGGAAGATAATGGAGCAAGCAAATAAGGAATCCACCTGCAAACATCTGGAAGATAATAAGGTGATAGGTAACAGCCAGCATGGATTTATAAAGAACAAATCATGTCAAACCAATCTGATAGCTTTCATTGATAGGATATCAAGCCTTGTGGATAAGGGAGAAGCAGTGGATATGGTATATCTAGACTTTAGTAAAGCATTTGACACTGTCTTGCGTGACCTTCTTATCAATAAACTAGGGAAATACAACCTAGATGGGGCTACTGTAAGGTAGGTGAATAACTGGCTGGATAACCATTCTCAGAGAGTAGTTATTAACGGTTCACAATCATGCTGGAAGGGCATAACAGATGGACTTCTGCAGGGGTCTGTTTTATTAAGTTTGCAGATTATACCAAGCTGGGAGGAGTTGCAAGTGCTTTGGAGGATAGGGTCAAAATTATCTGGACAAACTAGAGAAATGGTCTGTGGTAAACAAGATAAGAAGTTTAATAAGGACAAATGCAATGTACTCCCCTTAGGAAGTAACAATCAGTTTCACACATACAGACTGGGAAGTGATGGTCTAGGAAAGAATACTGCTGAAAGGGATTTAGGGGTCATAGTGCACTACAAGTTAAACATGAGTCAACAGTGTGACAGTGTTGCAAAAAATGCAAACATGATTCTGGAATGCATTAACTAGAGCATGGTGAGCAAGACACGAGAAGACATTCTTCCACTCTACTCTGCACTGATTAGGCCCCAATTGGACTATTGTGTCCAATTCTAGGCACCACAGCTCAAGAAAGATGTGGAGACATTGGAGAAGGTCCAGAGAAGAGCAACAAAAATTATTAAAGGTCTAGAAAACCTGGTTTATGAGGGAAAACTGAAAGAATTTGGCTTGTTTAGTTTAGAAAAGAGAAGGCTGAGAGGGGACATTATAGCAGGTTTCAAGTATCTAAAAGGGTGTCACAAGGAGGAGGGAGAAAAATTGTTCTCCTTGGCCTCTGAGAATAGGACAAGAAGCAATGGGCTTAAACTGCAGCAAGGGAGGTTTAGGCTGGACATTAGGGAAAAACTTCCTGTCAGGAATAAATTGCCTAGGGATGTTGTGGAATCTCCATCACTGGAGATATTTAAGAGCAGGTTGGATAGACATCTATCAGGGATGATCTAGACCATGCTTGGTTCTGCTGTGAGGGCAGGGGACTGGATTTGATGACCTCTCGAGGTCCCTTCCAGTTCTAGTGTTCTATGATTTTATAAGTGTTCAGATCTAAACCTTGTCTATGTAAAGGTTATATGGTAGAGCTTATATTGATATAAGTAATGTCACCTCAATGTCAATTAATGTCAATGTAACCTCACCAATTGAAAGATCTCACTGACTGCTGCGTGTACACTGTTTAAGCCACTTTACCTTGGAAGCTTTGCATCCATACTAGGGATGTTAAATATCAGTTAACTAAATAGTTGACTAACCCCATGAATTCTTATTGGTTACTTGACTGTTCTATAGTCCCCAGGGGCAGGGCCAGCAGCCAGTGCGTTCTGGCCTCGTTCCTGAGGAGACCCCTGCCCCTCCACACTGATACAGAGGCAGCAGCGTGGGGTGCAGGTGGGAGCTGGTCCACGAGGGGAGCTGATTTAAAAATCAGCTCCCCTCGCGGACCGGCTGCCTGTTGTCCTGTGATGTTGCCTCTGATACAGAGGCAGCAGTGCAAGGTGGAGGCAGCCCCTGTCCAGAGAGGGTGTGAACTCCCAGACCCGGTGTGAGCTGGAACTGAGCTGGGCTGCCTGTCTGCCTGGTTCCTAATACACTTTAAATGCAGAGCTTCAGTGCGGGCAGCTCCTGGACCTGGCACAAGTCAGGACTGAGCCGGGCTGCTGGCCAGCCTGCTAAAATATTTATAGGCAGCGGAGGAGGGGAATATGTGTAGTCTATAGCATTAATCGATAAGCTTTTGCTTATTGGTTAATCAGTTAATCAATTACACTATTACATCCCTAATCTACAATGCCCAGTACTGTGTTAAAAGATTGTTAAGGTATCGATTTATAAATTAAAATCTGCCTTAGGTTGAAACAGAAGGATGGTGAGGGGGGCAGGAGGGAGCCGGTACATGCGTGAGGCTGGCTTTCAAGATGGCTGCCCACGCATATCCGCTCCCAAGGAGTGGCTTGCCCCCCAACCCCTCTGCGCTGCTGCCTCTCTATCAGAGGCATGGAGGTGAGGGGCGGGCAGGAGCCGATATGCACGGGGAGCTGGCTTTTAAGCTGTCTGTGCGTGGCAGCTCCACAGAACCACATGCTCTCTGCTTGCTGCCTCCGACAGAGGCAGTGGGGGGGAGCAGGAGCCAGTATTTGAGGGAAACTGGCTTAGAAGCTGGCTCCGCACGTGCACAGGCTCCATGGAGCTGCCTGCCCCCCCACGCAGCTGCCTCCATCAGAGGCAGCAATGCGAGGGGGGGGTACAGGGGAGGCTGCTCCATGGGATGCCAGCCCCTCCCACACGGACAGGGACTGCTGCTGCCCCATGTTGCTGCCTCCTGATAGGCAGTAGTGCAGGGTGGCAGGAGGCTCCCTGGGCGTGAGGCTGGGAGCATACTGTCTGCCGGCCCCAGGAACTATCCAGTTGTCGTGTAACTGCTAAAATTTGATGGGTTACACAATTATTTAATTAATCGACATCTAACATCCCTCGTATAGGGATTATCTTTAACCAGTGTTTCTTTTTTCTTAGTTACTAAATTCATACATACTATATTAGTGACGGATGGGCAACAATGGCTTGAGCCAGACTTAGAGGAAACATTGGGGGAATGAGCACTGCTATGCAAGTTTCCTCACACACAGCTCTGCCACTATTCCTCAGTCCGACAAGACCAAGGTCAGGTCTATAATTACTCCAAGATTGATGCTCCAGAGACTAATCTTCTGGTGTTCTATTTAGTGGGTCTAGTAAGGAGCCACTAAATCGACCACTGATGATGCCCCCATCAATCCTGGTATTTCACAGGATCATGAGGAGTAAGGGAAATTGTCAGGAGAGTTTCTTCAGTTGACCTCCCACAGTGGAGACGCCCCAGAAATTTGAGTGAAGGTATGTAGACTCTGTAGTGGGGTGACTGCCCCACACTGATCAGAAGGTGTTAAAGCAGGCAGGAGGGAGCCTGTGCACAGCTCTTGCCAATTAGGTTGAGGCTTTTTAGTAGCCAGTCAGGGTGTGGCTTGCTGGGGCAGCCTTGTATATAAGGAGCTACCCAACAGAGAGACTTGGTTATGGCCTGACCAGGGAAGGTGTAGGATTTGGTTTCCAGAGAAGCATCTTTGGGAGAGCTGTGCTGGGCAGGTTTAAGGGGACTAGAGAGGGAAGCTCCTGTCTGATACCTGCCAGGCTGCTGGCCTTGCCACTAGGGCCAGGAGGGAGCAAAGGGCCACAGGGGAAGTGGCCCAGGGAACTACAGGCAGTAGAGGGAAGTATAGGAGGGCAGGACATGGCTGCTGCCAGAGGGTCTCTGGATTGAGACCCAGAGTAGTGGGCGGACCTAGAAGGACTGTGGCTTGCCCCTGAAGTGAGAGGCTAGAGTAAGGCTTCAGTTGGCCATGGTGGCAGATGCTAGATGAAGCACTACAGATAACCCTGGGAGGACAAAAAAACAACTGGAGTGGGCACTGCTGGAGGGCAGTGGCCTGAAGAGGACGCCGTATTCTGGGAGTGACGTGGGTCCAGAGCAAGAGCATAGAGCAAAGTTGGGTGAGACACCGCCAGAAGAGGATGCCCTACTGAGTAATTACTAATTCCCTGGAACAACTAGCAGGAGGCACCGCAACAGGGAACCTTGCACCATGTTACATACTCAAACTACTCTATTCTCGTAGTTGGAGTTGTGTATCTTAGGTCAACTTTCTCGCATAATGTAGACCTGGCCCAAGAGACAGAACTGTACCTGAAGAAGCTTTCTTTTATACTCCTGGATATCTCCTTAGCAGAGGCAGCTAATTAGGGTATGTCTACACAGCAGTGTTATTTCAGAATAAGGGTATATCTACACTAGCCCCCTAGTTCGAACTAGGGAGGCTAATGAGGGCAACCGAAATTGCAAATGAAGTGCGGGATTTAAATAGCCTGCGCTGCATTAGCATGTTCCCGCCGGGTGGTCGCCATTTTGGAAATTGACTAGCCCGGAATAACTGCCCACGTCTACACGCAGCAGTGAAACGGAAGTTCGAAGTAAAGCCCTAACTCGAATTAGCTGTTATTCCTCCGGGAATGAGGCTTAACAGCTCATTCGAATTAAGGGCTTTAGTTCGAACTCCCGTTTCACTGCCGCCTGTAGACGCGGGCAGTTATTCTGGGCTAGTCAATTTCCAAAATGGCGACCGCCCGGGAACATGCTAATGAAGTGCGGGATATTTAAATCCCGCGCTTCATTTGCAATTTTGGTCACCCTCATTAGCCTCCCTAGTTCGAACTAGGGGGCTAGTGTAGGCATACCCTAAGTGATTTTTTTTCTGAAATAACATAGTCTACATCTACACTACAAGCAGTTATTTTGACATAATGTCTAAAAATGTTGAGCTGGAGGACTTCTTACTTCCAACTCCTGTAACCCTCATTGTATGAAGAATAAGGGAAGTTGGAGGAAGAGTGCTCTTTCTCGGACTTCCTGCTGTGTATACAGTGCCAAAAGCTGAAATAAGCTATTTCGACTTAAGCTACGCAATTAACATAGCTCAAGTTGCATAGCTTATTTCAGGCTTAGCTCTGCTGTGTAGACGTGCCCTTAGAGAGTTGTTGGGAGAAATATTCTGCGCCACTAATGAAAATGATGAAATGTCTGAGTAAAAACATACAAGACAAACTTGATTTCCCCCCTCAAACAAAGGGATTTGCACATGCCCTTCATGGTTAGAATTTCTCTTTATTTGTTACCCCTTTTGAGGCTTCATAGCTCACCAGTGGGCTGTTCTACACTTATGATGATAGTTTGCCCTGAGGCAAAATTGTTACTGCAGTATCTTCAACTACTAATAGCCATCAATACCACCTGCAGCTTCCATTAATATTATTTTTAAACGTGTTGTTTCATCTTATTTGTGGACTAACATGTTTGTAAATTTTAATTTATATTCCTAATCAAGGGTTTGCATATTCTCACAGAGAGTTTTTCAAAATTAAATTTACCAACATCTTGTTTGGCATTCAGTTGATAAAAACAGCTTATTGCAATGACCCTATACTTTATACTCTTCTCTTTCTCTTATTAGTTGAGCTGCCATCTTTCAATAAAAGGCCATAGGGAAGATTTCATGGACCTTTTTTTTCTGTAATATACCTGAGATTTGTTTGAGGGGAAGCAGAAGGATTATAGTACAGCTCAGCAGGATCCCTCTTTATCTTCTCCCTTGATCCTTTCTCACACTTGCTTTGATTAACCAGTTAAAGCACAAATAAGACCTGAAAAGAATAAAGGAAAATATTTTTAGTTGTTTGATTGGTTAGGGGTATCTTGGCATCTTCTTCAAGCTATTCTCATCTGAGGAAGTGGGTTTTGCCCACAAAAGCTCTTGATACTATATATATATATATATATATATATTTGTTAGTCTCTAAGGTGCTACAGGACTACTCTTTTTGATAGGAGACATCATTCTTCTCTCATATTAGTGTAAATCGGGAATAGTTCCACTGAAGTCAAGAGAGTTACAGTAATATAAAATTAATATAAATAAGAGGAGAATCCAGCCACTGAGAACCAACTTCTCTAATGTGTAAGAGACCATCCTTTATAATAAAAAATGTATTGAGCACCCCAACTTGCAGTTTCTGAGCTTAAAAACAGATCTCTGTTTTAAACAATTGTAATGTTTTTTAGTTCTCATAAAAAGAGTTGGCTTGACAGTACTGGAGAATATAACAGGTAGTTCTGTGTCACCTTAGCGACTAACAAATATATATCTATATATATCAAGCTTATCTGAAGAAGTGGGTTTTTCCCACAAATGCTCGTGATACTATATACAGTAAAACTCCATTAGTCCGGCATCCAGTGCTCCGGGACTCCTGATGGTCCGGCACCATCAGGAACCCGGAAGTGCTGGGGCAGCCGGACAGGCTTCCCCCATTCAGCTGCTGCTGAAACTGACCAGCAGCTGAATAGGGGAAGCCGGGAGCAGAGCAGCTGGGGTGCTGCCGGGTTGGTCTCGTGGCGCCGCCCCTCGGGCTGCGGGACCAACCCGGCAGCACCCCAGCTGCTCTTGGGGACGCCTGGGGCAGAGCAGCTGGAGTGCTGCCGGGTTGGTCCCGCAGCGCCGAGGTGGCGCTACGGGACCAACCCGGCAGCACCCCAGCTGCTTTGCCCCAGGCGTCCAGATTCAGCCGCTGCTGAAACTGACCAGCAGCGTCAGTTTCACCAGTAGGCTGAATCCAGACGCCTGGGGCAGAGCAGCTGGGGTGCTGCCGGGTTGGTCCGAGGGCGCGCGCCACGGGACCAACCCGGCAGCACCCCAGCTGCTCTGCCCCAGGGGTCTCCAAGTCAGCCGCTGCTGAAACAAATCAGCGGCTGATTCCAGGAAGCCCTGGGCAGAGCAGCTCTGCCCCGGGCTTCCTGGAATCAGCCGCTGATCTGTTTCAGCAGCGGCTGAATCGGGGACCCCTGGGGCAGAGCAGCTGGGGTCCTGCTGGGTTGGTCCCGCAGCGCCGTCCCTCGGCGCTGCGGGACCAACCCGGCAGCACCCCAGCTGCTCTATTGCAGGCATCCCCGATTCAGCTGCTGCTGAAACTGACCAGCAGCGGCTGAATCAGGGACACCTGGGGCAGAGCCGGACTATCGTAAGGGGGGGCTATGAAGGGTCTGGGGTGGCATCCCCTCCCACCCCACTCCAGATCCCTCATAGCCCCCCCTTACGATAGTCCAGCATATCTGATAATCCGGCACCCCCTGGGTCCTAAAGGTGCCGGATTATCGGAAGTTTACTGTATCTATTTGTTAGACTGTAAGGTGCCACAGGACTGCTCCAGGGGTGCCATTTATGTGGGGCTAGGAGGGGCAGTAGCCCCCCTCCTGAGTTTGAACCCCTGGATTTCATGCTTGAGGTCTGCTTAAAGCTGCATGCTGAGGCTGACCTTATGTCCCGATTTTTCCGGACATTTCACTACTTGAAGTGGACACCAGCTTGTGGGAAGAAGCAAGCTCCTTGCATGGTGCAGCAGCCTCTAAAATAGCTAAATAAGACAAAATACCATATTACCTCTATATAAAATAATTGTATGCCCACATCTTGAAAATTGTATATAGTTCTTGTCACCCCATCTAAAAAGATATATTGGATTTAGAAGAGGTACAGAAAGGGCACCAGAAATGATTAGGGGTAAGCTACAGCTTTCATATGAGGAGTCTTTAACAAGCTTGGCATTAATCAATTAACAAGTGATTTTCAGCTTGGAAAAGATTAAAGGATAGGGGATATATTAGAGGTCTAGAAAATCATGACGTGGAAAAATAGAATAAGGAAATGTTATTCATTCCTTCACAAGAAGCTCACCCAATTAAATTTATAGGCAGCAGATTTAAAACAAGCAAAATAAATTATTTTTTCATGGTCAACTTGTGGAACTCTACCAGGAGATGATGGGAAGGCCCAAATTATAACAGGGTTCCAATAAGATCAAAATAAGTTCAAGGAGGATTGGTCCATCAATGGCGACTAGCCAGAATGGGCAGGGATGATGTCCCTAGCTTCTGTTTTCCAGAAGCTGGGAATGGGTGATGGGAAGGATCATGATGATTGCCTGTTCTGTTTATTCCTTCTGAAGCACCTGGCATTGGCCACTGTCGACAGCCAGGATACTGGACTAGGGGGACCTTTGATCTGACCCAGCATGGCCGTTCTGATGCTCCTATATATAGCTGAAATGTGTGTGCCCCCTTGCTGTGACTTACTAGACCCCACTCCTCTTCCAGAGCTCAGAGAGAGCCCAGGAGTCCTAGCAAGGTCTCTCTCTTCCCCAGAGTTAGTAACGAAGTAAGAATATACATTAAAAATGTAAGGCTAACTAAACTAGTGTCCCTTAAGTGACTTGCCACAAGATGTCAGAATATGTTAGTGTTAGAGCTGAGTGAGTCTAATATTTATTTTAATTTTCTTTCTTTTATATAGCAATTAGATACAGTGCTCCTGTCAGCTAACTACTAAGTTGTCTCCCCAAAAAAGCAGAGTTTTCCAGTGCCTTGGTAGCTCCTGGATAGAGATGATGAATGTGGAGGGAGAGCAGATGGGGTTGGTTCCTCCCTCCCCATTTAATGCCTGGTTTATACTGAGCATGCTCAGTAACACTGCTGAAGCCACTGTCCTCAGTCTGCCTCCCATGCTCTCACTCTCCCCCTCCATGACATCATACACAGGTCACCCTCCCCCCCCCCATACCCCTTTACCAAAATCTGTAATGGTGCCCCGATGGCTACCCTTCTGAGACTGGATAATAAGCAATCTGTTTATCCATAGAACAGGTAGACGACAGTAGCACAAATTCACACATCACTGTGTCCTATATGCCTCGATGCTGTTCTGAAAATACCCATTCTAGAGCGACTCAGTCTCTGTGCCCATTCAAACCTTGGCCTTGCTGCCAGCAGGTTGCCAATTATAACCAAAGTGGTGTAGGAGTGGGGTTTTTTATATACTTGCCCACTAGGATTCCAACTGGATTGAGGCAAAGAATGTATTTCATATACACCACCAAACATTCATCAGATGGTAAAAATAGTTGTTCACTGTTGACTTGGAATTGAAACAGAAATCTAGCAGGACTCGTACACCAACACCACTCTCATTAGCTATCAAGTCAGAAGTGGATAACTGCTTACATTACACCATCATTTACCAGCATCTTAATTTTAATAAATCTTTGTTCTTTTACTTTCATTTTGCATTGTATGTTGACTCTGATTTTCCTACAAGTCAGTTGAGTGTTAGGCAATTCCTCAGTTAAATGGTATAGAATATTTTCTTTATGCTATGCTATTTCAACTTTTATGCTATCAAGCACATGCTGATTTTTTGCAAAGTTTGGTGTTAGGTATTTCATATGCATTGGGCCCTTGAAATAATACCATAAGATTCAATATTAAGACAAAAACCTGGCAGATTTATTCAATGCAACCATTCTGGATGAATGTATAATTAATTAAATGATCACCAAATACACTGTCCTGTCATGGACTGGGTGGCTTATAAAGTGTGATATGGATTGTACAGTGGCTTTGTCTACATGGTTGTCCTAAAATACTCAAAGGACTTCTGTCACATTACATCTCCATGATACACCATTGCACTCTTGACAAGGTGGAAAAGCCTCTTTCCCCTGAAGCATCAAGTATTGACCAGGAAGCAGACTTTCTGGCCTGAAGGGCCAATGGTATTCTCAGATACCTTGATTCAGGGTTCAGTTATGTTTTTATAATTGTTTTATATACTGTCCTGCATGTATGGTAGCATAGTTCCACCATATTCACAGCCTGCTCTGCTAGTCAAGAATGACTCCATTTCCTTCTCACTGCTTTTAGGATGCCATGTTCCAGAAAGATCTAAAGGGCCTCTTGGAGCACAGAGCCTCCCACTGCACCTCACTGCTGCACAGTAATGCAAAAAGAGGATCTTATGCCATCCTTTATGCATCTGTGAAGTAGCAAGGCATAATCTGACCCATACTATATTGTCAAGTATGTTTCGTATCTTTCATTCTGGTATCAAGGAAAAATGTGATTATTTTCTTGGATACACTGTGATGTAAATTAAATACATTTTTGCATGCAGGTTGCAATCCATATAATATAAGCTTTGGTGTATCTCAGCTGGCATTTGGTGTATGGTAGGTGAAAAATAACATAGAAAGAGGTCATATATTCTTTCAAAATACATCCAAAGTTGGGGATAACTTCTTGGTACAAGTGCTGAAAGGAACCGAGCAGGGGCCATGTGCAGCTTGACCTGCTGATCACAAACAGGGAGAAAGTAGTAGGGGAAGTAGAGGTGGGTGACAATGTGGGAAGCAGTGATCATGAGATAGTAGATTTCAGGATCCTGGCCAGAGGAAGAAAGGAGAGTAGCAAAATACACACCCTGGACTTCAGAAGAATGGATTTTGACTCCCTCAGAGAGCTGATGGGCAGGATTCCCTGGGATGCTAACATGAAGGGGAAAGGAGTCCAGAAGAGCTGGCAGTATTTTACTAGAAGCCTTATTAAAGGCACAGGAAGAAACCATCTCAATGTGCAGTAAGAAAAGCAAATATGGTAGGTGACCAGATTGGCTTATCGGGGGAAATCCTTGGTGAGCTTAAACACAAAAAGGAAGCTTACAAGAAGTGGAAACTTGGACAGATGACTAGGGAGGAGTATAAATATATTGATTGAGAATGCAGGGAAGTTATTAGGAAGGCGAAAGCGCAATTGGAATTGCAGCTAGCAAGGATTGTGAAGGGTAACAGGAAAGGCTTCTACAGGCATGTTAGCAAGAAGAGGGTGATCAGGGAGGGTGTGGGGCCCTTACTGGATGAGGGGAGGTAACCTAGTGACATGATGTGGGAAAACCTGAAGCACTCAATGCTTTCTTTGCCTCTGTCTTCACAGACAAGGTCAGCTCCCAGACTACTGCACTAGGCAACGCAGTATGGGAAGGAGGTGGGCAGCCCTTGGTGGAGAAAGAACAGGTTAGGAACTATTTAGAAAAGCTAGACATAGCCAGATTTAATGCATCCGAGGGTACTGAGGGAGTTGGCAAATATCATTGCAGAGCCTTTGGCCATTATCTTTGCAAACTCATGGAGATCGGGAGAGATCCCGGATGATTGGAAAAAGGCAAATGTAGTGCCCATCTTTAAAAAAGGGAAGAAGGACAATCCAGGGAACTACAGACCGGTAAGCGTTACCTCAGTCCCCGGAAAAATCATGGAGGATCCTCAAGGAATCCATTTTGAAGCACTTGGAAGAGGGGAAAGTGATCAGGAATAGTCAACATGGATTCACCAAGGGCAAGTCATGCCTGACCAATCTGATTAGCTTCTATGATGAGGTAACTGGCTCTGTGGATATGGGAAAGTCAGTGGATGTGATATACCTTGACTTTAGCAAAGCTTTTAATATAGTCTCCCACAATATTCTTGCCAGCAAGTTAAGGAAGTATGGATTGGATAAATGGACTGTCAGATGGATAGAAAGCTGGCTAGACTGTTGGGCCCAACAGGTAGTCAGAGCCGGCTTTAGGAAGTGCGGGGCCCAATTCGAACAGTTTTGGCGGGCCCCCTCCTCCCCACCTAGCATTTTTTGTTGAGCAAAAAAAAAAAAGCACCCACATCAGAAGTAGATCTGATCAAAATGTATATCAATATAGTTGAACATTTTCCAAAAAAATGCCATCCTTTATGATGCAAAATTTTACACAAAATTAAATCAGTTGCCTTAAGTGTAGGTCAAATATTTTCAATTGCAAACTATCCAATCTTTTCAATAAAGTTTAAAGTTTAATTTTTAAAAAGTTACCAGAGAGCATTGCAGTTTTCTGTTACATTAATTTACTTTTTAAATAGCAAAAATGGAGTCTTTGTTAAGAAAGTGTCAGTTCTGTGGTCAAATTCCATTCCTTAGTGATTTCAGCACCAGTGATTTCACTAGGTAATATGGTACCTCACCACCATTGCCTCCTTTGCACTGCCCTTCAACACATATTGCCTGCATGTTGAGTCCAAGGTCAGTCTACACAAGATTTTATCAATGATTTTTGCTCAAGCGATCACTGAGACAAGACAAGGACTCTCAATTGATTCTAGTCAGCTCTGCCTTTAAACACTGGATGTGAAGTGTCAGATATAATTGAGGGCTCCCAAATAGACTCTACACCACCAGAAATAAAACCTGTTTCAATCTTCTGTGACTTTCAGTTAGATGTGACTCACTATCCTCTGCTTAGTGTTCAAGTTATGGTAGACCCTAAGCCAGGTCATATTAAGTTCAGGTCTTTTACTTTTTAATCATACAATATGGATAACAACATTTCATTCTTCCAGCTCCAAGTCTTAAGTGAATTTCAACCCAAAAGAGCAAAAATTGATCACCTTGCCACAGCAAGTGTGTCTACTGATCTCTGTGGCAAAGTAGGTATGTCTATATAAATAAGGTCTGCTCATGAAGCCTTTTTCTACAGTTGATTAACAGATGGCAGTAGATAGCTCATTCAGACCACTGGCTGATAATAGTTAGTCACCCTGACCAGTCATTAACCGTAGTCATGGACTCATCCTACTCTCCATTGTCTCTATGATTCTCTGATGACCTGTGACAAAAAGGAGGGTGGAAAGGAAACTGAAGGAGAGACCTCTCTAAATTCACCAATCAAAGAGCAGTATTGCCAACCCAAAAATCACAAGGAACGCCTACACAAAGTTATGAGAATGGTCTAAAAATCATAAGATACTTTAAAAATAAAACATGTTGGATTTTTATTGGCCGTTTGTTTCTTGAGTATTTAGGGTTCATGTTTTAAAGCTTTCCTCCTTAGCTGTAAGGCCCAGAAGTATAGAGCACTTTTTTTAAATGAAAGCTGAGATTCCTACATAATCAATTGACTCAGGCCTTTAGAAAAACACCAAATGTTTTGAGACTCATGGTAAAACAATGGAGGAATTCTTGTGAGCCCATGCTTTGCCCACAGTATAAATAAATAAAAAAAATAATATCTTCTCCACTAAACATCCTAATGAGATACTGCAAATGGTAAACTGAATTCAACAGCTCCTGATATGAACAGGTATCAACCTAGTTTTCATATTTGAGATGGGTTACCAGGAATCATACATGACAATATGAAATCTTTCCACTCTCAAGTCAGCATATTCACAAAGCACCTATAATTTTGATCCATGCATTTATTGGATAGTGAAAGAGAAAGGAGGAATTAGTGTAGATAAATGTTCAAATTAAAAAAAAAAAAAAGCCTGAAGGAATTAGGCCTGGGCTCCTACATCTCACGTTCAGAACTGACTAGGACACTTATGACCAGATTTTCAAAGGTGTGTAAAGATCAGATAGATATCTTTGAAGATCGAAGTTGGCAATTGTCTCTTTAGGAGCTTAATTACCTTTGAAAATCTGAGCTTAGATTTCCAAGTCCAGTTTTCAAAAATGACTTTAGTCACTCATGTGCTTTTGAAAATTTTAACTGGGGACCTAAAGAGACAAAAGGCAGGAGATATGATATTCCTTTTAAAAATGTGTGACATATATTTTTAGCTAAGTTTTATATTATTTTTCTCCCAGGGGCAACTGACCCCTCCGGCCCCCTCACTATGCCACTGTCCCCCCTCCTGCAGATCTATCATCTTATGCATGTGCAAGATCTGTGAGAGCCGTCCCATGAATCTGCAGTTAGTGCCTGTGGTGCCTGCTTCTGGGTGGTGTCTCAATGCTGCCACCCATTCACCTCCAAGAGGGCTTCCCAAAGCAGGCCCTTGCTGCTGACCCCCAAAGCATCCACAGGTCCAGTCTCCTTTCAATGGGCCCACTTCCCAGGGCTCATTGATCTTGGATCTGGCTTCCATCCTCCTCCAACCCTGATCAGAACTACCGTGCCCTCCTGGCTTAGGAAAGGAATAAACAGGAGGATTGGAAATTAACCTGCCCAGTCTCACGTCCCCTAGGCAGGGAATGAGCCATCTACATTAGGCCTCAGCTGGAGTATCATGTCCAGTTCTGGGCGCCACATTTCAGGAAATGTGGAGAAACTGGAGAAAGTCCAGAGAAGATCAACACAAATGAGGAAAGGTCTAGAGAACATGAGATATGAGGCAAGGCTGAAGAAATTGGCCTTGTTTACCTTGGAAAAGAGAAGACCGAAAGGGACATGAGAGCAGCTTTCAAGTATCTAAAAGAGTATCATAAGGAGGAGGAAGAAAAATTGTTCTGCTTGGCCTCTGAGGTTAGGATGAGAAGCAATGGGCTTAAATTGCAGATATTTAAGACCAGGTTAGACAGACACCTGTCAGGGATGAGCTAGGGCAACTCAACTTTGGAAGCCCCAGGGGCCACACTGATACTTACAGAACATGCTGAGGGCCTCAACTTAAGTGTGGTTGATATATGCAATCAAATATATACAAATAGCTTCTCTCACACTGACAAGCATGAATACAAAGGTTAAGGCAAGACTATACAACACACAGGCCCCATTTAAGTCAGTTCTGCTGATATTAATAAAATGCAATATTTACCCAATTTCTACCCATGTGACAGCACTTTTCGTGAGCAATGACAGTCCAAGAATTTAACTACTAAAACACATATCAACAGAAGATCGTTACACTGACTACTTTTTTGTTTTGGCTCCCACTCGCCGGCCACGTGTTGATCCCCACATAAACCCAAACTGCACCGCGGGGCACAAACAAACTGGCCATGGGCAGCATACCACGTTATTAATAAATATTTTATAAACCTTTACCTTTTCTCTCTGCTGCCATGTCTCCTCTCCTTGCTCCATCATCTCCCCTGGTGCCTGCTGCCCCCCAACTCCTCACCCTCCTCTGCTGTCCTGACTCCTGCCCTTCTCACTGCCCTCAGCCCTCCTGCAACCTGCCCCCTCCACCAGCCCTTCTCTCCCCCCTGTGCCCACTCCTCCAGTAGCCCCACTCTGATCATGTGAGCTACCCCTCTTCTAACACCTCCCTCTACACACCTGCCCTGCCTCTCTCCTCTGGTGCTGGTCCCTCCCCTGCAGGTGTCTGCCCTTCTGCTTCACCCCCAGAATCCCCTGGCACCTGCACCTTCCCTTAGCCCTGCACCCTCCTCGTGCCTCCCCCTTCCCTCACTGCCCCTGTCCCCTTTGCCCTCTTTTTCCCTGATGCCCACCCCTCACCCCTCTCTGCCCCCATTCCCCTCATGCCCCTCTGTGCCCTCACACATGCCTTGCTCCATCCCCACCTTTCTGATGCCCCTCCTTTCAAGCCTTCTCCCAGCACCTCCCCTCCCCTCTAACCCCCAATGCCCTTCCCCTCTCCTCTCCCCTCCCCTCCCAGCATCACCCTGTCCCCCCTCCCACTGACACCTCCCCTCCTGCCCTTTTCCTCATTGTCTGTACTTGGCCCCCTGGCATTTGTCTCTCCTCCAGCCTGTCTCTTGGTACCTTCCGCTTTCTCCCCACTCCCCGCACAAGCCTCTTCCTCTCTCGCTCCCTTCCCCCATCCCCTCCTCACAACCCTCTTCCTCTCTCCCCCCGCCCATTCGTACTAGCCCCTTCCTCTCCCAGCCCTTCTCCCTAGTTTCCCCCTCCTCTACCTTCTGCGGGGCCGGACGCCGAACCGCGTGCACCACCACATTTTCAGTTTTAAAATCCCGGGCGTGACGTGACGTCACGCCCAGGCGTCTCCTTGCTCACCTGCAAACGGCACACACGGCCGCAGCAGCCGGCAGCGTGCGCAGGTAAGGGTGGGGGGGAGCTGAGCCAAGCTGAGGGAGCTGACTTCCGAGTGCAGGGGCGCGGGGCCCCCTTAGGCGTGGGGCCCGATTCAGCCAAATCAGCTGAATCAGCTTAAGGCCGGCCCTGCAGGTAGTGATCAACGGATCGATACCAGGTTGGCAGTCGGTTTCTAGCGGAGTGCCCCAAAGATCTGTTCTTGGACCGGTTTTGTTCAGCATCTTTAATAATGACCTGGATGAGGGGATGGATTGCACCCTCAGCAAATTTGCAAATGACACTAATCTAGGGGGAGAGGTAGATATGTTGGAGGGCAGGGATAGGGTCCAGAGTGACCTGGACAGATTAGAGGATTGAGCCAAAAGAAATCTGATGAGTTTCAATAAGGACAAGTTTAGAGTCCTGCACTTGGGTTGGAAGAATCCCAAGCATTGTTAGCCATTCAGTCCCCAGCTTGTAAGTAGCAGTTCTGCAGAAAAGGATCTGGGTAGCTGTTGGGGGGTGACCAGCTTCTCCAGGGGGATGGCGGGCTGTAAGCGGGTGTCCTGGCATTGTATGGCAGAGGCAAGCCAGACACACAACTCCTGGAATGTGGACTTCCGCATACAGAAGTTTCAGAGCCAAGCCTGGTCATCCCACCTCTCCAAAATGAGCCAGTCCCACCAGTCTGAACTGGTGTCCAGCCTCCAAAATCGCCTCTCCAGGAATAAGTTTGGTGGCAAGGCCAGTGGTGCTGTAGCCTGGACGAGGGGCTCAAGGCTGGGTTCTGAGTCCAGATGGCCTATGAGCATCATGACAGTGTCATGGAGGTGCAGCAGAATTTGCAGCATGGCTGTGTGGGGCCATCGCCTGCCCAGGGTCAGCTCCGGCTCCATATCAAAAAAAGGATGAAAAACAGAAAAACCAACCAAAAACCAAACTGCTGTGGTGTCCCAGAAAGCAGGGCAACCAGAGCAAGCACTGCAGCAGCTTTGCTGTCCCTCTCAGAGGTAGGCAAGCCAGAAGCAGCAGCAAAGAAATGGCTGTCGAGGGGGATCCTTTTAAGCACGCGTCTCTGCAAAGGGCAGGCAGCAGCACCCGGAAGTAAAGGCTGTGCCCATACCCTGCCAGAATTGGTTCCAGGTGCTCTTTTTTCGACAGAGCGTCCAGGCAGTCTGGACGCTTTTTTTTTTTTTTTCCAAAACAGCGGATCATTTTTTCAATCCGCTTAGTGCAATCTAGACTCTCTCTTTTGAAAGAGGCTTTTTCGAAAGACTCTTTCAAAAAAGCCTCTTTCGAAAAAGTCATGGGCTGTGTCTACACTGGCACCCTTTTTCGGAAAAGGGATGCTAATGAGACACAGCGCAATTGCAAATCCGCGGGGATTTAAATATCGCCGCGGTATTTGCATGAACATAACTGCGCTTTTTTCGGCTCGGGGTTTTGCGGAGAAAGCGCCAGTCTAAACGCGATCTTGCGGAAAATAAACCCTTTTCCGCAAGATCTCTTATTCCTACTTTCAAGGAATAAGAGATCTTGCGGGAAAGGGTTTATTTTCCGCAAGATCGCGTCTAGACTGGCGCTTTCTCGGCAAAACCGAGCCGCGGCAACCATGTTCATGCAAATACGCGGGGATATTTAAATCCCAGCGATTTGAATTGCGCTGTGTCTCATTAGCATCCCTTTCGAAAAGGGTGCCAGTGTAGACACAGCCATGTAGCCTAGGCGTGCTTACAGACTGGGGACCGAATGGCTAGTAGGTATGTCTGCACTCTAGTTCGAACTAGGAGGCTAATGTAAGGCATTCGAGTTGCAAATGAAGGCCGGGATTTAAATATCCCGGGCTTCATTTAGCTATCTTCAGCGCCGCCATTTTTAAATGTCCCTTAGTCGAACTCCGTGCCCGGCTGCAGCGGCGGGGTGGTAGTTCAATTAGAGATCCTAATTCGAGACTACCTACTCCGTGCGGCGTGTAGCCAGAACGAGTTGGACAAAGACATTTAAATGGCAGCGCCGGAAGATGCAAATGAAGCCGGGATATTTAAATCGACCTTCATTGCAACCGAATGCTGCCATTACCTCCCTAGTTCGAACTAGAAGCTAATGTGAACATACTCTAAGTTCTGCAGAAAAGGACCTGGGGATTATAGTGGGTGAGAAGCTGGATATGAGTCAACAGTGTGCCCTTGTAGCCAAGAAGGCTAATGGCGTATTAGGTTGCATTAGGAGGAGCATTGCCAGCAGATCTAGAGAAGTGATTATTCCCCTTTATTCGGCTCTGGTGAGGCCACATCTGGGGTATTGTGTCCAGTTCTGGGCCCCCCACTATAGAAAGGCGGGCAACCAAAATGATTAGGGGGCTGGAGCACATGACCTAGAGGCTGAGGGATTTGGGTTTGTTTAGTCGGCAGAAGAGAAGAGTGAGGGGGGATTTGATAGCAACCTTCAACTTCCTGAAGAAAGGTTCCAAGGAGGATGGAGAGAGAGGCTGTTCTCGGTAGTGATGGGTGGCAGAACAAGGAGCAGAACACTGTCTCAAGTTACAGTGGGAGAGGTCTAGGTTGGAGATTAGGAAGAACTATTTCACTAAGAGGGTGGTGAAGCACTGGAATGGGTTACCTAGGGAAGTAGTGGAATCTCCATCCCTACAGGTTTTTAAGTCTTGGCTTGACAAAGCCCTGGCTGGGATGATTTAGTTGGGATTGGTCCTGCTTTGGGCAGGGGGCTGGACTTAATGACCGCCTGAGGTCTCTTCCTGCTCTATGATTCTATGATTCTAACATAGCAGGACTTCTATCAATTCTTGAGATAGTCAGATCTATCAGTGACTTCAACATTGCAGCCCCCCAAAATAGACTGTTGTATAGAGATCTTGTCTTTCCTCACATAAACATAGATTAATCTCCCTTCTGAAGCTGTGTTCTACTACTGACTCTGTTCATTGAGAACAGTATTTTGAGAAATATTACAAGCCCATACGTGGGAGTGTGTGAACACATTCCCTTATTGTTCCCCAAATCAGCATGAGGGGGGCTCTGCAGCTACCTTCCTGGTGGTCTGCGGCCCAAGCTTCGCTCCCCTCCTCACCCCCCGCAGCAGGGAACCTGTGCTGGCATTGCAGCCTCTCCCTCCCTCCTCCTCCATGCAGTTGGAGTGCTGGCGCCAGCTTCCCACTGAGCGGGGGAGTGAAAGACCCAAGCTTCACTGCAAGATCCAGCTCACGAGAAGACATGCTCCCCCTCCCGCTCTCCCAGCTAGGGGAAGGGGAGGAGGAATGCTTTTTCCCAGCAAGCCAGATCACACAGTGGGAAGCCAGCATTGGTATGCCAGTAGAATCCGGCCAATGGGAGCAGCAGGAGGCGGTGTCTGGGACTGGTGCAGGGTACAAAGACAAGTAAGTGTCCCCCATCCCCTCATGCCCAGACCCCCTCACTCCCAGCTCCCTCAAGCAAAACCACCCTGCAGAGACTCGCACCTCCAGCCTGCTGTTGCACCCTCCCATCTGGCCAGACACCCTACCCCCAGTTTGCTCCTGCATCCTCCCTCCTGGCCACATACTGCACCTTCCTTTGCTCTTGCCTCCCCCTTCCCTCCAGCCAGACACCCTACCCTCAGCCAGCTCCTGCACCCTTCTTCCCATCCAGACCTCGCACCCCACCCCCTCCCAGATCCTGCACACCCAATCCTCTCACTGGCAGCCCTGTCCCGCACACTGAACCCCCATTTTTGTCCCAACCCCAGAACCCAGGGAGGTCCACAAAATCCACTAGCCTTGGAACCTCAGAAGAGTAAATCTGGCCTATGGGAAGCCCTGAACCTCAGTCCTACCTGTTCCTCCCCCTCCCCTGGTGGGGCTGGAGCACCAGAGGAGTGAAGTGTCTCAGTTAGGGGTTGGCGGTTTTTGGAGGTTATTTTTTTTTCTTCTCACTTGTGTGGTCCCCAACTGATTTTTCTGTGGGTCAGTGGCCCCCTGACCCAAAAACTGTTCCCCACCCCACCATAAAGAAAACATGGGAACCTTTTGTGTTGGGCATACATTAATATTTTTCTTTATTTAAAATGAAGCTTTATAAACTAACATGAGAAAATTAAAGTGCTTAGTCTGTTTAATAATTTAAATTAATATTTTCTTTCTTACTGGTTAAATTAAACTGATCTCCCTAGCTGCAACACTAGCAAACTGGCGTAATTATGTAATTAACGGTAAGTTTCCATTGGCAACTGGCGGTCCACAGAAAGGTTTGCATTGAGCCAAGTGGGCCATAGGCCAAAAAATTTGAGAACCACTGTGTTAGCAGGATGGGAGAGCGCTGTGTTGTGGAGAGATGGGCGGGCAGGGCTAGTGGCAGCATGGCAGAGCTGGGGGAATGGCTCCCTGCCATCCACCAGGAGCAGCCTGGGCCCAGCCCCACTGGCTGGAAGCCTGCCCCCCTGCACTCACCGGGTGCTCTCCTCACCAAGCAGGTAGAGCAGCAGCAGGCAGAGGCACCCGAAAGAGCAGGGTGCCATGGAGGCTGCACTGCCTGCCATGATCCCAGAAGGTAATTTCTATAAAACCTTTATTACTGTATAAACTTCTACTATGCTGTAACAAAATCATTTACCAATCACTGTTTCCACTAAAATTTTTCATTAACCTCTCTTATGCACATTCATTGCATGACTATTTTGAACTCCTTTATATTTAAAAAAAATTGTGGTCCACATTTACAAAAAAAGCGCGCGCGCGCGCACACACAGAGACATTCCTGGGTACAGGCCTGTATTACCACCTTGTCCTCTTTTATTTGTATAGTATTTATTCCTCCTGCCCATGTTGATAGTTCTACATAGTCATTTATCAGGGTATGTCTACACTTGCAGCCTAATTCGAAATAGGGCTGCAAATGTAGGCATTCGAAATTGCAAATCAAGCCCAGGATTTAAATATCCTGCGCGATTTGCATCTTCAACCGGGCACCATTTTTGAAATTTACAAGCCCAGAATAACTGCCCGGCGTCTGCAGCGAGTGAAAGCGAACTTTGAAATAAAGCCTATTTGAACTACCTGTTATTCCTCCTGCAATGAGGTTTAACAGGTAGTTGAAATAAACTTTATTTGAACGCCGTTTCACTGCGCGTGTGAGTGAGCAATTAAGCCTCAAAATGGCGCCAACGACAAATAAATCAGCGCGGGATATTAAATCCCGAGCTGATTTTACAATGCCTACATTTGCAGCCTATTTCAATTAAACTACAGAAGCTGTTTACCACTCGATATTGTGAATCAATATCACAGATCTTTGCAAATTTTTCTATAGCACAAATTGACAGGATTCATAAATAAGAAGACTGAGTCTAGTTCAAAGACTTTTCCTATTTTATATATACACATAGGCTTCACTGTTGTGTAGACTCCTCTCTAGGGTATGAGAGAGAGTACAGTATATGTTATGGTATCTTTTGTTTATATTCTTTGCATTTTCAATGCACCATAAAAAAACTTTGAGTACTTGTTCTTTCTGGTTAGAAATTATTAACTTACCAATGTATGTTCGAACTTATGAATTGCTATTTTTTCTGTCTGCAAGCTTTTCACTGTATAGGTATTTCACAGGACTAATAGTCTCTTGTGCATTTTTTTAAAGAATTCACTGAAACATGAAAGGCATGATAATTGTACATTCTGTTAATACTCTTTATATGTAACTGCTAAATTTTACCTAGCCACATTGTCATTTGCATGTCAAAATTTTCTTGAGTATTTCTTTATTTGACCAGGAATTTCAAATACCACAAGACTTATTTCTGTGATTTTATTTACATTGCAGACAAATGACAATCCCTTTCCCAGCAGTAGAAAAAGGTCATATTTCAAACTTAAAGTTCCAGCTAAACTTGGCTGATCCAAACCTTCTTTAAACGACAGTTCTGGTTAATTTGGTTTAAACATAGCTTAACCCAGCCATTGTTCACGAGTTTAAAACTGAGTTTTGCATGCTGTCTAAGTAGGGAACTAAAACACTGTTTCTGAGCTTTATTTAAACACTATTTGATCCCATGCATACAAGCTGGACAAAACATGTATAATATAATTATACAAATGAGCTTGTACTGATTTTTAAATGGTTTATATTAGATGGTTCCCAGTGGTTCTAGATAGGCTATAACTATTCTCAAATAAGATTCTGTTTAACCAATTAGAGTGTGTCTACACTCCACCGTTTTTCCAGAATAATGGCCCTTATTCCAGAAAAAATACTAGTATCCACACTGCAATTGCGTTGTTTTGAAACAAAGTCAAAATAACGGACATTTTTTCCAATGCCGGTAAACCTCCTTCCACAAGGAATAAGGCCTTTTCCAATAAAGCTTTTTCAAAAGAGGGCATGTGTGGATGCGGAATAGGGAGTTTTGTCGAAAAAAGAGGCCCCCAGGAAATCCCACAGGTGCCCTGCTGGCCACTCCATCCACACTCATTGGAACACTATAGTTCCTGTTCCCCTGGAGCACTTAAAGTTGCAGACACAGGGAACAGGGCTTGTGGCCGGAAGCTAGCCCTCAGAGTCTCCAGCCACAGCGCAGCTGCCAGTGCCTGATGTCTGGGCACCATGTCCCAGTCACAAGCCCCCCAAGAGCCCCCTGCCTGTACCAGGGAGCATGCACAGGGCTCCCAGGAGCCTGCCGGGGCTGCAAAAGGTGTGCGCCATCCTGGTCTGGGCCGGTGATCCTGGCCTTCCTCAAGGTGTGGGGCGATGAGGAGAACCTCCAGAATCTCTGCTCCAGACGGTGCAATGCCGATATCTATGGCCGGATGGCCGAGAGCCTGGCCACAAAGGGCCACACCAGGACCCTGGAGCGGTTCTGGAGCAAGATAAGAGCTCCAGCAGGCCTATGCCAGGGCGAGGGAGCGCAGCTCATGTTCCAGAGCAGGACCCCACTCCTACCCCTATTTTGATTTCCTGCATTGCATGCTGGGAGGCGGTGCAGCCCCTTCCCCACCCCTGGTGGTGAACTTGGGGCTGGAGATGCCCGTCATTGCCCACCTGGGGGTCCCAGCCCACGAAGAGGAAGAGGACAAAACGGTGAGCACGGTGATCACCATCACCCTGGAGCCAGTACCCCACAAACTGGATGTGTCCCAGGCATCCTCTGAGGCTGGGAAGGGGTCATCAGGTGTGTGGTCTTAGTTTTTCACACACACAGGGTGGGGTTAACGGGTGCTGTGGGACTGGGGTGCGATCGTCACTCAGCCTCAGCCTGCCCATCGTGCTGCAGTCCATGCACGTGTATCACCAGTCTGTGCCATGCAGCCCCAGCAGGAAGCACCGGAGCATCCCTGGGCTCCTGCTCACAGGCTCTGGAGAGGCCACCCATGCTTCTGACCTTTGCGGGGGAACGCCCTCCTACCACGAACCAGTGCTGGAAGGAGGCTGGGGATTGAGACACACACACGGCTGCACACAGACTCTGGAGTACTGCACAAAGCACATGGGCATGCCTGCACACTTAAGGCAGCACCCTCTCCCGGGGACAGCGCTGCTAGGTGCAGGAGTGTGTGCGGCACCGATGAAAGCCCAGGCAACTCGAGGCCCCCTCCCCCAGCCATTGGATCCCAATGTGGCTGGCCATTTTCCTAGCCTGCTTGTCCATGGGACGTGGGGGGGAGCAGGAAGCATGGTCCCCTGGGGACCTCTGTGCCCCTGTAAGGCAGGGCCTGCTGTCCAGGCCACACATGGCCTTGCTACTGGGACATCACCATTCTCTGACCCGAGAACTGTTGCTCTCTGTTCACAGATGAGGGCAAGGCTTCAGGGACAGTGTCTCCAGGGATGACTAAGCACCTCTCTTTAATCTCCCTAGCCGGAACAGCCATGACTGTGGGGTGATTGATACCACCCAAGCCAGCTGCCCAACCCAGGGGGAGCCGCAGGCACCAGAGAATCCAGGAGAACCTCATGAGGGAGCACATCTCCATTCTGCAGGATGTGCAGCAGACGCTGGCCCAGGAGGTCCAGGACAATGTGCAGTGGCAGGCTCAGATGTGGACTGAGCTTCTTCAGCAGGGACGCAATGTGTGCGACTGTCTGGGAGCTCCTGACCTACCTGACACCAGTTCCAGTCCCTACTCCTGCTCCATTCCCAGTCCCTGCCCCAGTCCCTGCTCCCCCTCCCATGCCTGACCCCATTCCAGCCCCCATCCTGCCTGTCCTCCCTGGATTCCCCCACTCCCGAGGTTGCAGAGGTCCCCTCACATGATGCAGAGGAAGCACCCAAGCCACATGCCACACTCAGCCCCAGCCCTGAGCCTCTCCTCTCCTCTCCCCTCCAAGGTTCTCAGCCCCCTCCCTTCTCCCCATTTCCAGGTTCTGAGCCCCCTTTCTCCCCAGTTACTTCTATCCCAAACAAATAAGCAAACAGTTCTTTTTTTCAATACAAAACAGTTGTTTTTGTGTCTTCAGGGAAGAGAGGTGGAGGGGGGAAGGGAGGGTTTGTGGTGGGAAAGGCATAGGGGGGCAAGGCACAGGCCCCTAGTGGCGAGGCCCTGGGGAGAGTTAATAGGGTCCTTGAGAGAAACTCTTCCTCAGAGCCTCCCGGATGTGCATCCCCACCTGATGGGCCTGCCAGATGGCAGCTGTGCATGGCTGCTCAATGATCCATCCCTCCTGGCTAGCCTCTACACCCCTGAAAGCAAGGCCTCCTCCTTACTCTCCATGATGTTGTGGAGCACACAACAAGCAGATATCACCTGGGGGATGTTCTGCTCCCCCACATCCAGGTGGGTCAGGAGGCACCTGAACCTCGCCTTCAAGTGGCTGAAGGCGCATTCGGCCTGCATGCGGGCCCTGCCCAGGCAGCCATTGAAGCGGTCCTTGCTTGTATCAAGGCAGCTGGTATAGGGCTTCATCAGCCATGACATGAGGGGGTAGGCCACATCCCCCACAATGCACAGTGGTCGACTTCCCCATGCTGAACTGGTTGCCTATGGATCGGTAACTGTCAGATGTGGAGAGCTTCCAGACAGCGATGGCAACGCGCTTCTCCAGGGGGATGGCAGGTCATATCTTGGTGTTCTGTTGTCTGAGGGCAGGAGTGAGCCAGGCACATAGCTCCAGGAATGTCTCCTTCCTCATGCAGAAGTTTTGGAGTCACTGCTGATTGTCCCACCGCTCCATCACTAGTCGGTCCCACCAGTCAGAACTGGTGTCCAGCCGTCAGAAGCGTTGCTCCACCATGGGCTGCGGTTGCAAGCGCATCGCTCCTTCACAGAGGCAGAGGTTCTCGACAATGAGCTCGGGGTTGAGCTTATGCAGGGCCATGAAGGCAACCCACAGAAACTGCTGCATAAACTGCAGCACAGCAATGTGGGGCAATCGTGTGCCCAGAGGCAGCTCTGGCTCCACAGCAGGGTATGCTGTGGTGTCCAAAAGCAGGGCACACAGTGCAAAAGCTTTGCTGTGCCTCAGAGAAGTAGGGAAGCAAACAGAAGAACCTGAGAAATGGCTGTCCAGGGAAGTCCCTTTAAACACACGTCTCAGATAGCCTTAAGCAGCAGCTCCAGAAAGCAACTGCTGACATAATGCCCTGCCTGAACTGGTTCCAGGTGGCCTTAAATGCGAGATAGCATCCAATCAGTGTGGATGCTATCTTCCGAAATAGCAAATTGCTATTTCTTTGCGCTTTTTTTGTGTAGATGTTCTATTTTGAAATAAACTTTTCTGGAAGATATCTTCTGGAAAAAGCTTGCAGTGTAGTCGTACCCATAGTAGGATAAAAGCATACAATCCTTAAAATAGTATCATACCATGATTCAAACTGAAGCTAGTCACCCATTCTATTGCTATATTTTTATCAAATCTTCTTCCAATCACAGTTTAATTTCTGGTATGTCTTTGGTTCCTCAGCAGGCTTAAACGTACATAGATCGATTGACTTACATTGGCTATGGATTTTCAGTCTCTCCTTTCATAGTAAGGTTCTCAAAAAAGTTCTTTCCTCTTCCTCTTCCTCTATTTTATAGGTTGGAAAACTGAGGAAGAGAATGATTAGCTGACTTGACCAAGATCACACAGAACATTGTTCATAGCTGAGATTAGAAATTAGGAGTTTGTGGACCATTGCTCTAAAGAGGAGCAGTGGGGATTCCCAGTTGACTTAGATGCTGTTTGCTGCATCATACATGCTAAGCAACTAGAAATGCATATGTGCATGTTAGCCAACAGATCATGCTCTCTTGAGGATGGCATGCATGGATTTGGTGTGTCACCCTCTCTGCTCTCTTAAGCACTAAAGAGGTTGGCTGCCTTGCTCTTTGTGCTAAGAGGAGGGAAGAGTAGCATCTGGCTCAATACAAGCTGAATTCTACATTTCTATAATAGGGTCAAGTGACCGATTTGATAATATTCTGAGTTATGATATACTTTAATCCATGGGCCTGATATTCCACTGCCTTGCTCCTTGGTTAGTCATTTACAGGTATGAAAAGTGGGTGCAAAATCCTATCAAGAGAGAACAGTAGAATTTTAGCCTCTATTTACACAGGTGTAAATGGCTACATCAGAAACAAGACAGGACAGAACCAGGCTTCATGCTATCATCTTATTTGCTCTTAGCTCTGTAAGGTCCAGTATAAATTACTAACTCAATTTCAACTCAGGCAAACTGCCATTAAGAACGCAATGGGAATTTTGCTTGAGTAAGGACTTCAGAATTGGGCCTTTTAGTTTGTGTGAATTCCAGAAATTATTTTAAAATAATTAGTAAAATATCATCATAAGATAATGTAACATCACAATGGGTGATCTATTTAAATTGTTGCTCATTACAACATGAGTGGGTTCATGACATCACTTTCTTGCAATCTTGCTGTCTACTATTGAGGTTATTATAAAAGGCTGCACTGCAGATTAGAAGTTAATGAACAGAAAAAAACAGTATCCAATTTTTCTAGAAGGTTATAATACAGTAGTGATTTTAAAGTAAAAGTACGTGTGTCAGTGAGAATCTAAGTTAAGTTAATGTGCATTTGGCTGATTTAGAGGAATTAGTGGGTACTGTGGATGGTAATATCTGAAAACAAAGGGGAGTTGATGATGTTGAGGAGAATATGATTCCAGGTAGCTATTGTCATGTTTGTTTGGTAAAGTACTGAAACTCAAAATGAGGTTAAATTATGCTAATGATAATTAATCGGAGGATTTCCTTGCCTTAAGTTATTGTGTGGAAAAAAATGCTTTGCCACTGGCTAGCATGAACTTGGGCAAATCGTTTAATCTCTTTCAATCTCCGTTTCCATTACGGGGATAATAATATGTGCCTAATTTACACTGGTATGATAAGGCTTATAGTTTGTGAAATAGGTCGTGATCCTCAAATAAAAGGTACTTCTAAGTAGCAAGTGTAATTGTTTGTTTGATATATAGTATTAGAAGATTTATCCAGCATTGCTCAGGTCCTTAACTCAATTAATTTTTGTTTTTGAAAAATAAAATGAAAATGTGCCTGCTTCATTTGAATCATTGCTATACAGTGGGGCAATGTTGGGTATGCAGGCTGGGTTGAGTATGCAGGCTGCCCCAGAGAGCGAGGACTACCCGGGCACTCTCTCTACACAGCAGTTTGGGGGCCTGGTGAGAAACATCTTTCCATGACCACTGCACTTCCAGCGGGCACAGCAGGGGGAAGGATGCTTGGAGCAGGTCCAGGTTTGTCTGCCCCCGTGCTCCCCAGCCAACACAAGGAATGCAGCAGACTTTGCACTTTCCCCTCAATTCCTGAGGAAGGGAAATAGTCAGCAATGGTCCTGTAGGAATCGGGGGGTGAGGGCACTTGAGGGTGGGAGGTTTGGGGCTGGGAGCAGTCCTGGACAGGGACTGGAGAGCACGCTACCAGCCAGCCTCTTTTGCCTACCTGGTGATTCTGTCTCTTTTCTTTATGTCTTTACTAGAAGATTTACCCAGCATTGCCTGGGTCCTTCATGGCAGGGGGCTGGTGGTGCAGGAGTCAAAGGGGTGCTGGCCAGAGTGGGGAGGGAGGTTAGTGGTGTGGAGGGCAGGGCGGGAGGCTGGTGGTGTAGGGGGTGAAGGAGTCAGAGTAGGAGGTTGAGGAGGGGCTCAGGGTGGGAGTCTCATCTGGCAGGACTTTCTCCCCCCCCCCAACCCCCCGCAGCTGGTGTGGCCTTTTCTGCCACCCCAACTCTCCTCCCCTCCAGCCAGCAGAGTCTTTCCTCTCCCCTGGCTCCCTTCCAGCACTGTGGCCTAGGGTGGAGGGGAAGGGTTTGGGGTGGGAGGCTACTTACTCAGTCTGGCGGCAGGCAAGATGATGAGCCCCATCCCCAGCAGGCCACTCTCTTACTGGTGCAGCTGTCCCCAGTGGTCACACTGCAGTATAGCTCTCTGCTGCGCTAGCTGCCCCCAGTGGTCACTGTGAGTATTGCATACTTCCTCTCTGCCTTTCCCTTTCCATGTAATGGAAAACAGTCCCATTACCAGCACTTCCCATTTTCCTGGCACAACCAAACCCCGACCTTGCTTTAAATTATGACAAGAGGAAGCTGTCCTCTGAATGTGGTGGTCCTAGCTCATATTGTTTAGGATAGTGTTTCTCAATCAGTGGTACGAGTACCCTTAGGGGTACTTGAAAGAAGTCTGGGGGGTACATCAATACAACTGAAATTGGGAGAAAACTGAATTTTTGTTTTAAGTTTTACCGTGCTTTATTATTTTTGTACTTTTTACATCCCAAAATTTCATCGCGCGCCCGGCTGCAATTAAGTTCTTTAAACAAATGTATTGCAATTGTAGAAAAAAAATTTGTGTGTCTGAAAACTGTAGGTCCTGGGGGTACTTACAATTTTTTTTTAAAGGGGGTATTTTTTTAAAGGGTTCTTTATAAAAAAAAGGTTGAAAAACACTGGTTTAGGGGGACTTCTTGAACAAAGAGACAGACAAACTCTCTCAAATATATAGTAGATATGTCAGATTTTATATACTAAAAACATTGAAACCATATTTAACTGGCTTTAATAAATTATAGGTACATTATCTTTTCAGCCTACATGAATATACAGAATTCTACTTGAAAATTAATCCTATCTCAGATTACTTATACTACCTTAAAGGACATAAGCTTCAGAGGGGTAGCTGAGTTAGTCTGTAACTAGAAAAACTTTAAAAATGAATAGTCTAGTAGGATCTTAAAGACTAATAAAACATGTAGATGGTATTCTGAGCTTTCATGGGTACAGCCCACTTCAAGCTCATGATACCATCTACATGTTTTGTTAGTCTTAAAGGTGCTACTAGACTATTTGTTGTTGTTTTTTAAAGGGACATAATTTAGCTCAATTGCTGTCATGTCAACTCTGGTCCATGAACATGAACAATACACATAAGAACAAAAAACAATGTCATATCTGAACATAAGCATGGTGCATAAGCATAAGATGGAAAGGTCCATCTGGCCCAGTATTCTGTCTTCTGCAAGTGGCCACGGCCAGGTGCCTCAGAGGAATGAACAGTACAGGTAATCATCAAGTGATGCCCTGTCACCCATTTCCAGCTTCTGACATTTTTCTGTACTTTTTAAAATTCCAATACTATAAATCTTTTTTGAGATGAAGCAACCACATCTGCACGCAGTATTCAAGATGAGAGTGTACCAAAGGTTTATATAAAGACAATAAGATATTCTCTGTCTTATTATCTATCTGTATTTATGGAACATTATACAACCCACTAATTGTTCAAATACTCCATTTAACTTACCAGAACAGACATGTTTTTTTCTGAATTTGCAAACAAGACTCTTTTATTCCTTATAAATTCCTATAATTCTTATGAACTGGGTGGAAGTATGTTTGATTTGTAATATAAATAATTTTATTACAAGTAAGTTTTTTACAATGATAAACTTTTCCAGCATCTTACATTACATTAGGAAAAGAATGTTTTATGAGCTAATAGAGCTCTTATTTCTGACAAGCTAAGAGTTGTGAAAATATAATTGCAATTCCTTCTGGCTGAGATAAGAACTGCCGGTAACAGACAGGGTTTTCCTTGACATGCAAGATAGAGGCACAATGATCTGCTGAAAACAAGACCAAAGTCAAGGAATTTGTGCTCTTAAATATGACCTGCTAGTAACATTGAACAAATCTAGCTATTTTAGACGATATGCTGGATACTCCAAATAACCAAGGCTTAAATTTCAGTGTTGCCAGCTCTCAAAATGTCTGGCAAGTCTCCCAGTATTTGATTATTTTCTTATAGCTCCTGCTCCTGGACTCATGCTTACATGAGAATCTCAGCTTTTTGCCTTTTTTTTTAAAGTTCCATTAACACTAATGGGTCAAAAAACAGAAGACAATTTTTTAAAAAGTATTATTTTTTAAATCTCGTGTTTTTGAGTGCCTGACTTCTGAATTTTGAATGCTTATGGTTGACAGTACTGCATTGTAAAAATCTTGATAGACTCCAGTGTTCTTTTAGCACATATGCCCAGTGGGAAATTTTTCAAGTCTAATTAGTGGTATCACAGCCACCTATCCAAACTTGGAATCAACTTTTTATTCTTCTGTCTTTAATTAAGTGATATATTCAATAAACTAGAATAAAATATGAGATCTGGAACACTGGGAGATTTTTTGTGTGCAAAGCAGCAATATGTTCATGTTAGAACCTAGCCTATTATTCTTTTACCTGTAAAATTTTTCTGTGACCAGATAGAGTCATGGCTTGTGCTCTGTTCCACCACTATTACTACCGCTAGCACCCTCTAAGTAACAAAAGAAAAAACAACAACAAAAGCTAGCTCTTCCTGCAATTTTTTTAGCTATGGAGCTAAGACCCAGGAGTAAGAATCCTTCAAGATATCTTCAAAGGTAAGTAATTTCTCTTATCTGCCTTCATGTCTGGAAGTCACAGAGGATAAGAGCTTTTGAGATGGCAAATAGTTGTTTATTTGCATGCTGATCCCTCTAGATGGATCGAATCTGCTTTGGTATCTCTAAAGAGAAATCCTACCTGTTAGGAACAGTAATCTTCACACAGAATTGGTTTTAGATTATTAGGACAATTTGTTCTGCATCCAGACTATTTAAACACAGATAGAAACTGGCTGTCTTTCATTGTTACCATACATGTCATGTCACTTTGAATCTACATTCATAACAGAAAAACAAAGTGCATTTTTGAATATGTGACTGGACGATGTTACTGCTATGAGGTGGGTGAAATCTTGTTAACGTTGAGTTAAAACTTCACTGACATTGATGGATGCGAACTCACTCTGCAATTAACATAACTGTAAGGATAAATTAATCACAAACCCATATCTAACAAAAAAAGAGTTGTGAACCTGCCCAGGAATTGTGACTGAAGTGACAGTATTTTGGTGAGTACTATTTGTGTTTGGGGTGGGAGAACACAAAAACTTAGAAGAGACAAAGCGGAAAAGCAAGAAAGAGAAGCAGTAGCCTGTAAGCACAATGTGATCCTGGAAAAAACTAGAGAAAGAGCTTTTGGGTCTGGTGTTTGCTAAAGCTTGGCTCTGAATAAATTTTTGGTGATTATAGGAACTTGGCAAACACTAGTCAGAAATTTATGAAAAGAAAGATCTGATTTGTAAGGCCACATTTTAAGAGATTTAACGGGAAATCCATGTTTATGGGCATGGGGTGGAGGGGGGCGGGTATTGGCAGCAGGAAAAAAAAAGATCTAGGATGGATGATGTGGTATACTGGGTGGATCACAAGGACTATTAATCCACAAAGAAATTAGCATAGGATCATACAGAATAGGCTACCATGTCTGCAGACATCCACTAATGAAGATGTCACATAAGAAGTAGTTGGCTAAACAGGCTTAGGGCTGTAAACTAAGAAATTGCTCCTTTTTGTTCTTGTGTAAGGGGACTGTTAGCCCCTTACTAAAACTCCGTGGGAGTTTTTGTTTCGCCAGCTCCCAGTATCAAAAGGGGGGAAGGGTCCATGAGAAATCAGGGCCCTGAGACTGACAGACCCCAGAGACAATGGAAAGCAGCCAACACTCCAGCTCGGCCTGATTGACAGGTTGGACAGGCCAGTGAGGAAAGTAAGAGGCCAGGCCCCGGGCCTCCGTGGGACCTGGGATTTTCTGGGTCTCTCTGAGCAAGGAGAGAGAGCTAAGAGAGAGCTAAGAAGAGCAAGCTGTGGGGAGAGGCAGTCCTGCAGCAACAGAGCCAGGCACACACAGCACAAGGAGTGCAGACCCTGTGTTGAGCAGCAGACTTGCAGTGATCAGAGAGCCAAAGGGGACAGAGAAGCAACACAAGGAGCTGGAGACTGGCAAAGCAGCACAGCCTGCAGCTGGGACCAGCAAAGTGGGGGGAGAGGCTCTGGGCAGGGAGACACCACCAGCCAAGAGGCCCTGCAGGCCAGACTGAGAGAGGGGTCCTGCCACAGAGCCTAAGGCCGTGTGGTCACTGCCAGAGCAAGCGTGTCCAGCCTGCAGCCCCCCCTGCAGCACAGCCAGGGCCTGAGAGAGAGCCCTGGGACCTATAAGGAACAGACTGTGAACTGTCCTTACACTCTGCAGACTGCTGTTTGTTATGTCCCCATGCTACAGAGCAGGACTGCGTGTTCTCATTTAACCTTTTTAATTTTTCTTATTCTTTTCTCTTTAATCAGTTGATGTTTAATAAATTGTATTTGCTTTGAACTGTATGAAATGATCACTGGGTCAAGAAAGCATGCAGTGTGCAGAGAGCACCCCGGAGTGGGGACACCCTAGCCCCTGCCCCAAGTGACTACAAGGTCAGGGATTAAGCCCCAGGAAACCTGGGCCCAGCCTTGTTGGGATTTCGAGGACTCTGCTACTCAGGAGAGTTGAAAGGGAGCCCTCAGGGTCAGGGAGGCCGTTGGGTAAAGGAAGTGGGAGCGGGGACTCAGATCCTTTCGTTGGTCCATTTCACTGGGGTGGTATAGGAGCCAGGAAAGTTCCCCACAATAGTGGGAACATTCCCCCGCTTACACTTGGTTCCTTTTGTGCTCAGAGAAGCAGGACTTCATACATTCCTTGTAAATAAGCAAGATTGCCTCAAAGAAAATACCAGATTCCATCAGTTTCTGTTCCAACTGGAATATTCCAGGGCCTGAACTTTGACTAGCTGCTAGATGAAAAAGTAGCAACAACATTTGTTGAAATCTCATTTCCTTTCCCTCCTTATTTCCATATAGATCATAGAATCAGAGGGTTGGAATAAACCTCAGGAGGTCACTAACAGTGTTCCCTCTAAGATTTTCCATCCATGAGCAAAGTGAATTCTGTCTTGTGAGGTCACCAATGAGGTCACATGTGCTTATTTAGATGTGTGCCACTGTGGCATCCCCCAGTGGCGCTGCTCCCCAAGAGACTTTCCCAGTTAGTGCCCCGCCTCTCTCGTGAGCAGAAGGTGAGACGTTACACACCCCCCCCCCAAGGAGTGCTGCTCCCTGGGCAGCCTGTGTGCAGACAGGGACTGCCCAGGCTGCTTCTCATGGGGCTGGCTATGAGTCCCCACCTGGGACAGAGGGAAGCTGCTGCCAGCACCCAGAGTTTGCAGGGAGTGAGGTGCTGGGGGTGGGGCAGTGACATATGGGGAGTGAGGGAGACACAGAGGGTTGGGGGGCATAGGGTGCTGAGGGCCAAAAGAGAGATGTGGGTGGGTTAGGAGAGATGCAGGGGGCCCCAGGCCCAGGAGCAGCCGCACCACAGCCTGGCTCCAGCTTTGGACAGCCACCGCATGACCAGCCCAGGGAGCAGTTAGGAAGCCACTTTGCGGCCCTGAACACACCTCCAGCCCTGGAGAAGGGCTGGAGCAAGGCATGTAAAAGAGTAGTCGAATAGTCAACTACTTGCATTTCCCCGGCCCCGCCTCTATATCAGAAGCTGCGGGGGGAGGAGTGGGGAAGCAGGAGCCGGTGCTGGGTCAAGCCAACTTAAAAGCTGGTTCCCCCCAGCACTGTCTCTGTGTGCATGGGAGGGGACAGGGAAGGCAGAGATGCAGCAGTGCCCCAACCACCCAGCTCTTACTACATTTAAAAGGCAGAGCCGCAGCAGGGGTAGCGAGTGCCTCCCTGCTTATCAACTAATCAAGCAGTCAATGGAAACTCAATTAGCTGATTAATCAAAATGTAACAACCCTAGCTGGAGCTGCCCACCAGAATAGGTCCCCACACCACCACGCAGCCCTGGTCCCCTGAGTAGGCCCCTGGCCAGCCCCCCGAGCAGGCATCTGGTCTCCCAAGCAGGGCAGAGAGTTTTTTGTGCATGGCCCGCAGGTGCGCCCCTTAGCGGGAACTATGGTCACTGAGTCCAACTCCCTGACCAAAGCAATACCAACCCCAACTAAATCATCCCAGCCAGTGCTTTGTCAAGCTGAGACTGTAAAACCTCTAGGGATGGAGATTCCACCCCCTCCCTAGGTAACCCATTCCAGTGCTTCAACATCCTCCTACTGAAATAGTTTTTCCTAATATCCAACCTAGACCTCTCCCACTGCAACTTGAGACCATTGCTCCTTGTTCTGCCATACATCACTACTGAGAACAACCTTTCTCCATCCTCTTTGGAACCTCCCTTCAGGTAGTTAAAGGCTGCTATCAAATCCCCCCTCTTCTTCTTCAAACTAAATAAGCCCAAATCCCCTAGCCTCTCCTTGTAAATCGTATGCTCCAGCCCCCTTATCATTTTTGTTGCCCTCCGCTGGACTTTTTCCAATGCATTCACATCCTTTTTGTAATGGGACCCTATAATTGGACACAATACTCCAGATGTGGCCTCACCAGCGCTGAATAAAAGGGAATAATCACGTCTCTAGATCTCAGTGTAGCAAACAGGAGCAGCTAACAGGGAAGTTCTCCAGGTGAAGGAGGAGTGATTACGAGCAACCAGGGAACTTAGGCTACATCTAGACTGCACTGCTTTCTGGTATCCCGGAAAAGCAATGCCACGTCCAAGGAACGCGTCCGCTTTTTTGGGTCCATACTGGGACCAATCCTATTTAACCTATTTATAATGATGTGGAGAAAGGGGTAAAAAGTGAGGTGGCAAAATTTGCATATGATACTAAACTGTTCAAGACAGTTAAGACCAAAGCAGACTGAAGGGCTGCAAAAGGATCTTACAAAACTAGATGATTGGGCAACAAAATGGCAAATGAATTGTAATGTTGATAAATGCAAAGTAATGCACATTGGAAAAAATAATCCCAGCTACACACACAAAATGATGGGGACTAATTTAGCTATCACCACTCAAGAGAAAGATGTTGAAGTCACTGGATAGTTCTCTGAAAGCATCCAGTCAATGTGCAGCGGCAGTCAAAAAAGCAAGCGGAATGTTTGGAATAATTTTAAAAGATACAGAGAATAAGTCAGAGAATATTTTATTGCCTCTGTATAAATCCATGGTATGCCCACAACTTGAATACTGTGTACAGATGTGGTCACCTCATCTCAAAAAAGATATATTGGCATTGGAAAAGGTTCAGAAAAGGGCAACAAAAATTGTTAGGGGTTTTGAACAGGTGCCATATGAAGAGAGATTGAAAAGACTTGGACTTTTCATCTTAGAAAAGAGGAGACTAAGGGGGGATATTATAGAGGTCTATAAAACCACAACAGGTGTGGAGAAAGTGAATAAGGAAAAGTTATTTACTTGTTCCCAGAACATAAGAACTTGGGGTCACCAAATGAAATTAATAGGTAGCAGGTTTAAAACAAACAAAAGAAAGATTTTCTTCATGTAGCCCACAGTCAACCACTGGAACTCGTTGCCAGAGGATGTTTTGAAGTTCCAGACTTTAACAGGGCTCAAAAAAGATCTAGATAAATTCATGGAGGTTAGACCCATCAATACTTATTAGCCAGAATGTGTAGGAATAGTGTCCCTAGCCTCTGTTTGTCAGGGGCTGGAAATGGATGACAGGGGTTCACTTGTTGATTATCTGTTTCTGTTCACTCCTTCTGGGGCATATGGCATTGGCCACTATTGGAAGACAGGACACTGGGCTAAATAGACCTTTGGTCTGACCCAGTATAGCCGTTCTTATGTTCTGGCAATGCTCCTCAGCTTGCGAACAGGAGCAGCAAACAGGGACTTTTGAGAGGGAGTTCTCCAGGTAAAGGAGGAGTAAATACGGGACCCTTGAGGTAAGTGGCTGTCTGTAGTGTGTGTGTTTGTGTGTGTGTGTGGGGTTACTTGCTGTGTGCTGAGCTTGTGTTTGTCTGTTTGGTTTGTTTGCTGTTTGAAGGAGTGTGTGCTGTGGCCGGCAGCTGGAAGCTGTGAGCTTCTAAAGGTTTGAAATCTAGAAGCCTCTGTTAATTGGCTGAGCCTTAGTCAGGGGGCGGGGCTACCAGGGCTTTATAAAGCTGTGAGGCAGCGACCAGGGAGCTTGCGAACAGGAGCAGCAAACAGGGAGTTTTGAGAGCGAGTTTGGAAGGGGAGTGGGAAGGGGCCAAAGTGCTCTTGCCAGTCTTTATAGTTTAGTTTAAAGGTTTTTAATAAACCCTTCCTGTTTTAACTAGAAACCTTATCAATCAAACTCGTTCATAGGAAAAAATGCAGACAGAAGCCCAGCAGCAGAGTGGGGGCTATCCTGTTTATTGCGTCGGGTGTAACATGTATGATTACCTGCCCTGTGGGCGGGTGGTATATGTGTGCACTCGTTGCAAGGAGCTCCTGACCCTCAGAGACCAAGTTTGAGCTTTGGAGGCAGAGCCGGATTTAGGAAGTGCGGGGCCCAATTCGAACAGTTTTGGTGGGACCCCACCACCCAGGATTTTTTGTTGAGCAAAAAAAAAGCACCCAGACAACAAACCATAACCACACACAAATATCACACAACAACAACAACCACCCCCACAACCACCCACAAATACAACCACCCACGCCCCCACAACCACACACAAATATCACATCAGAAGTAGATCTGATCAAAATGTATATCAATATAGTTGAACATTTTCCAAAAAAATGCCATCCTTTATTGTGCAAAATTTTACACAAAATTAAATCAGTTGCCTTAAGTGTAGGTCAAATATTTTCAATTGCAAACTATCCAATCTTTTCAATAAAGTTTAAAGTTTGATTTTTAAAAAGTTACCAGAGAGCGTTGCAGTTTTCTGTTACATTGATTTACTTTTTAAATAGCAAAAATGGAGTCTTTGTTAAGAAAGTGTCAGTTCTGTGGTTAAATTCCAGGCCTTAGTGATTTCAGCACCAATGATTTCACTAGGTAATATGGTACCTCCCCACCATTGCCTCCTTTGCACTGCCCTTCAACACATTGCCTGCATGTTGAGTCTAAGGTCAGTCTACACAAGATTTTATCAATGATTTTTGCTCAAGCGATCATCGAGACAAGACAAGGACTCTCAATTGATTCTAGTCAGCTCTGCCTTTAAACACTGGGGCTGCGTCTACACTGGCTGCTTGTATTTGCGCAAGAACACTGATTTTGTAATGTACAAAATCAGTGATCCTTGCGCAAATAATCCGACGCTCCCACTCAGGGATAAGCCCTCTTGCGCAAGTATTCTTGCGCTAGAGGGCCAGTGTAGACAGCCACGTTTCTTTCTTGCGCAAGAAAGCCCGATGGCTAAAATGTCCATTGGAGCTTTCTTGCGCAAGAGAGCGTCTACACTGGGCACGGATGCTTTTGCGCAAAAGCAAATCTTGCGCAAAGGCACATGCCAGTATAGACGCTCTCTTGCGCAAATACTTTTAACGGAAAAACTTCTCCGTTAAAAGTATTTGCGCAAAATCTTGCCAATCTAGACGCAGCCTAGATGTAAAGTGTCAGATATAACTGAGGGCTCCCAAATAGACTCTACACCACCAGAAATAAAACCTGTTTCCATCTTCTGTGACTTTCAGTTAGATGTGACTCACTATCCTCTGCTTAGTGTTCAAGTTATGGTAGACCCTAAGCCAGGTCATATTAAGTTCAGGTCTTTTACCTTTTAATCATACAATATGGATAACAACATTTCATTCTCCCAGCTCCAAGTCTTAAGTGAATTTCAACCCAAAAAAGCCAAAATTGATCACCTTGACACAGCAAGTGTGTCTACTGATCCCTGTGGCAAAGTAGGTATGTCTATATAAATAAGGTCTGCTCGTGAAGCCAGTGCGCCAAAAGGGCTCGGGCCGGCCCTGAGCGCAGGATTTGGTGGTGATGACGGACTTCAGCTATCCAGACATATGTTGGGAAACTAACACAGCGGGGGCACAGACTATCCAATAAGTTCTTGGACTACATTGAAGACAACTTTTTATTTCAGAAGATTGAAAAATCTACTAGGTACGAAGCTGTTCTAGATTTGATTTTAACAAATAGGGAGGAACTGGTTCAGAATTTGAAAGTGGAAGGCAGCTTGGGTGGAAGTGATCATGAAATCATAGAGTTCATGATTCTAAGGAATGGTAGCAGGGAGAACAGCAAAACAGTTTAGGGCCCAGCCTCCTGAGAGAGCACTCCTCAGATGGGATCAGACCCCAAAGAATTAGGTAAACCCCTTTTAGCAATGAAAGGGGGAATGTGCACACTGGTTGCCCCCCTCCCCCCCAGGTTACAATTGCTTACACTGGGTTTGATAGAAAATAAAAATGGTTTTATTAAGTTGAAGCAGTAGGATTTAAGTAGTAATAAGTGAGAATAGGCAGAGCTAAGTAGGTTACAAATCAAAAGAAATAAAACCGCTTGGCTAATTCTACATTGAAACCTCAGTACAGACTTAATCAAACTCACCCTCAAATCTCTTTTCCAGCTGCCCCTCCAAACCAGGGCTCTCCTATTTCACTAGGAGGGTGGTGAAGCACTGGAATGGGTTACCTAGGGAAGTAGTGGAGTCTCCATCCCTAGAGGTGTTTAAGTCTTGGCTTGACAAAGCCCTGGCTGGGTTGATTAGTTGGGATTGGTCCTGCCTAGAGCAGGGGGCTGGACTTGATGACCGTCTGAGGTCTCTTCCAGCTCTATGATTCTATGATTCCTCCACACCCTGGGGTCCCTGGCTCCTTCCTTCAGGTGCAGCCCAGCCAAAAGACCCAGGCCTCTGCTTTCCTATTCCTTTTGTTAAGGAGTTGAGGCCACTCCCTACCAACCACTGTTCAGACTTAAGGACAAAAGATTGTTTAACAGTGGCTCATCTAGAAGTTGCAGGTAACACCCACCATGTCTCCCATTCACACATTTGAAACTCACAAAGTATTCCCCCACTCCATGTGTCTAATTTTACACACACAAATGATACATACAACAGAGTAAGATAAACAGAACCAGCAGATCATGGCATGAAGATTGATGGGTTACATGAAATAATTCACTCAAACCACCTCTGAGTTATGTATATTCATGTCCATGAGTCCATTTCTTAAAGCAAGGCGGGGAGGGGGGGGGTCCATCAGACACTGCTTCTTATCTCAGAGACCAAGGAGAACAATTTTTCTCCCTCCTCATTAACTGGGAGCTCCATATTAAGTGTTCTCCTCTTGCCGTTTCTATGAGTCAGTTCTGTTTTATGTCCACTCGTGCCCATATACAAAAGAGCAGATTATTTAAGAAATTGATCTGTTTTTCTTAAGATGAAAAAACAACTTTTTTTTCTAAGTGAAACTGTTGCAGAGAAGCCTTTCTATTTCAGCTACTACAATAGGTTGCCACGAAGAGAAATCATTGTCTCTCAAACAGTCTGTGAGGCAGGAACAGACAAGGATCCTTAGACCCAGCCTGCTAGATCCGTTGCCCATAAGTTACCCTCTCTTTTACACCAGTTGGCAACACACAGAGTTGACTGAAATTAGGTCCAGTCTTTCAGAGAAAACTGGGTTTTTGGCTTTATTGACTTAGTCTCTTAGGTTATGTCTACACTAGCCCCCTAGTTCAAACTAGGGAGGCTAATGTAGGCATTCGAAGTTGCAAATGAAGCCCGGGATTTAAATATCCCGGGCTTTATTTGCATCTTCCCGTCTGGGCTCCATTTTTAAATCCCCCTAGTCCGAACTAACTGCCCGTGGCTACACGTGGCAGTCAAACGTTAACTCGAACTAAGTCCTTAGTTCGAGTTAACTGTTACACCTCGTGGAACAGTTAGTTCGGACTAGGAGGATTTAAAAATGGCGCCCGGATGGGAAGATGCAAATAAAGCCCGGGATATTTAAATCCCGGGCTTCATTTGCAACTTCGAATGCCTACATTAGCCTCCCTTGTTCGAACTAGGGGGCTAGTGTAGACATACCCTGAAGGTATGTCTACACATCAAAGTTAATTTGAAACAACAGCCGTTATTCTGAATGAACGTTCCTAGCGTCTACACAGCCAAACCTCTATTTTAAAATAAATTGGAAATAGCGGAGTGCTTATTTTGAATTTGGTAAACCTCATTCCATGAGCAATACCGCCAAATTCAAAATAGCTAAATCGAAATAAGCACTGTGTATACGCTTATTTCGAAATAGGGGGCCTCCAGCCCTTCCCAGGGTGCCCTGGGGGCCACTCTAGGCACAACCAGGAAAACTCTTCTGTTCCCCCCCAGCCCCGGAGCCTTAAAGGGGTAGACTGTGGCCACAGTGCCTGTGCCAGCTGCAAGCCTGCCAGCACAGAGCCAGCAGTCCGTGCACCTGGCCCAGCATGAGCCAGCAATCCAGTGGCACCCAGCCCTCCACCTCTCCCCAGGAGCAGGCTGGCAGCTCCCAGGAGCCTGCCTGGGGCTGCAAAAGGCGGGCACCTTCCTGGTCTAGTGCAGAGATCGTGGACCTCATTGAGTTTTGGGGGGAGACCTCCAATGTCCACGATCTCCACACTAGACACAGGAATGCAGCCGTCTACAGGCAGATGGCTGCCAGCCTGGCTACCAAAGGCCACATGCACACCCAGGAGCAGGTGCGCATGAAAATAAAAGAGCTGCGGCAGGCCTATGCCAGGGCCTCAGGGGGCAGCTCCCAACCACGGGCTGACCTGGACCCCTGCCCCTATTACGATGCCCTGGACCGCATCCTGGGGAGTCAGACGGTCCATGCCCCCCAGGTGGTCATCGACCCTGGGGCAGAGGGCCCTGCCCATGACACCCAGGAGGAGGAGGAGGAGGAGGACAGCCAGGAGCCGCAGGAGCCTGGAGAGAGCGTGCCCCACACCCAGGACCCCCGAGCCATCCCAGCAAGCCTATCGCCGGTGTCATCTGAGGCTGGGGAGGCCTCAACATGTGAGTGCCATCACTGTCCCCTTATGCGGGGCGGGGGAGGGAGGAGAGGGAGACCAGGGACTGTGCCTGTGGGCCTTGCTGACCAAGGAGCACACAGCAACCTGTGCATATGCCGTGCCACCCTGGGTATGTGGCCCTGGCTGGCTGCCACACAGGGACCCTGGCCTGTTACCCACACGCATGTATGTATGAAGGTACATGACATGCTCCTGACCCCGGGGAGGGACACTGCACAATGTCCTCCCTCCACAAGCCCCCTCTATGCAGAGGCAGCGCACATCTCCCCTTCCCCCCACCCCCTCCCCCACACACTATATACAGCACAGGGGCCAGCTCACACTGCGGGGATAGCAGGACATGATGGTGCAGACACCTGCTGTCCTTGCCTTGCAGAGGAGGGCTGGGCTTCACCCACTGTGTCCCCAGGGAAAACTGACCACTTCTCGTGTTTCTCCACAGCCGCACCAGCTGCGAGTCCCTGCCCAGGACATCCTCCCGCACCCAGGCCCTCAGCAGGCTGACCCGGAACCAGGAGGAGTACCAGCGGCAGCACCTGGAGCTCCTGCGAAGGCAGGTCCACTGCCAGGAGCACTGGGTGCAGGAAGACCTGCAGCTGTGGCGAGAGAGCTTGCGGGAGCTGCTTGTCCAGGGGCATGCCTTCCGCGACCACCTGCAGACCCTGGTGCAGAGATTGCTGCCTGCTGCCACTCCAGCCCCTGTGGCCACCCCAGCTATCGCTCCTCCTCCCACTCCTGCTCCCCCTCCCGCTTCTTCCTCCCCACCCCCCATACCCGCTCCCCCACAGGGACGCCGAGGCCCCTGCTCCCGCAGTGCTGGGAGACAGGTGGACCAGCAAGACCCCCAACCCTGAGCTTCTCCTCCCCCTTCTTCCCCTTGCCTCCCCCTACCAGCTCCCTCCTCCCAGGTTTCCCCTTCCCCTCTCCCACCCTCATTTCCCCCTCACCCCAGTTATGGTCAATAAAGAGAGTTTGTTTTTGGCAACACATGTTTTTATTGTACATCAGGAAGGGGGGTTAGGGAGGGGAAAGTGGAAGGATGTGAAGGTGAAATGAGGCACAAGCCCCCACTGGGGCACACCAGGCAGACTTTAGTCCTTCTCCAGGTAGAAGTTCTCCTGCAGGGCCTCCTGGATATGGACAGCCCCCCAATGGGCCTCCCAGCTGGCAGCCGTGTGGGGCTGCACATAGAAAGCCTCCCCCTTCCACTCACACAAATTATGCAGCACACAACACGCTGCCACCACGTGTGGAATATTCCGCTTGGAGAGGTCCAGGCAGGTGAGGAGGCATCTAAATCGGGCCTTCAGCTGGCCGAAGGCACCCTCCACCACAATGCAGGCAGAGGCGTAGAGAAGAGGGTGTGGGGGGGGGCAATTGCCCCCAGGTGCCACGCTAGGGGGGCGCCGGGCCGGGGTGAGAGTGAGCGCATACTGCGCAAGCTCACCTGGCATGGGCGGCGAGTTATATGGCCATCCCCCCTGGCCCCAGACCGTTCCTGCCGTGCGCAGCGTTCTGTCGGCTCCCCCTTGCCCGCGCACGCTGCGCACGGCAGAGCCAGTCCGGGGCCGGGAGGACAGCCATAGAACTCGCCGCCCATGCCAGCGTTCAGTCAGCTCCCCCTTCCCTGCGCACGCTGCGCAGCATTTGCAGGTGACCGGGGAGTCGCCCGGGCATGCTGTGACGTCACGGCCCGGGACTTTAAAAGTGGTCGGTGCCGCGTGGTGCCGGCCTAGCTTCCGGTTCGGAGTCTGGGGACTTTTGGGGCCCGAGCTCAGACTCCGGCCCTGAAAGTGGAAGGCAGAAGGTACGGCAGGGCAGGGCAGGGCAGTGGGAAAACTAGGGGGAAGGGGTGGGAGAGGAAGGGGCTTGTGTGGAGGAGAGAGGAGGAGCTTCTGCGGAGGTGGAAGGGGAGAGGGAAGATACAAATGCCAGGGGGCCAAGTGCAGACAATGAGGAAAAGGGCAGGAGGGGAGGTGTCAGTGGGAGGGGGTACAGGGTGATGCTGGGAGAGGAGAGGAGAGGAGAGGAGAGGGGAAGGGCATTACAGTCTGGAGGGGGGGGAGGTGCTGGGAGAAGGCTTGAAAGAAGGGGTGGGCATGAGAAAGGTGGGGATGGAGCAAGTCATGTGTGAGGGCACAGGGGCAGGAGGAGAATGGGGGCAGAGAGTGGTGAGGGGGTGGGCATCAGGGAAAAAGAGGGCAAAGGCACCAGGGGGGTGCAGGGCTAAGGGAAGGTGAAGGTGCCAGGAGATTCTGGGGGTGAAGCAGAAGGGCAGACACCTGCAGGGGAGGGACCAGCACCAGAGGAGAGAGGCAGGGCAGGTGTGTAGATGGAGGTGTTAGAAGAGGGGTAGCTCACATCATCAGAGTGGGGCTACTGGAGGAGTGGGCACAGGGGGGAGAGAAGGGCTGGTGGAGGGGGGCAGGTTGCAGGAGGGCTGAGGGCAGTGAGAAGGGCAGGAGTCAGGACAGCAGAGGAGGGTGAGGAGTTGGGGGGCAGCAGGCACCAGGGGAGCTGATGGAGCAAGGAGAGGAGCCATGGCAGCAGAGAGAAAAGGAAAAGGTTTAAAAATATTTATTAATAACTTGGTATGCTGCCCACGGCCAGTTTGTTTGCGCCCCACAGTGCAGTTTGGGTTTATGTGGGAGTCAACACGTGGCGAGTGGGAGCCAAAACAAAAAAGTAGTCAGTGTAATGATCTTCTGTTGATATGCATTTTAGTAGTTAAATTCTTGGACTGTCATTGCTCATGAAAAGTGCTGTCACGGGTAGAAATTGGGTAAATGTTGCATTTTATTAATATCAGCAGAGCTGACTTAAATGGGGTCTGTGTGTTGTATAGTCTTGCCTTAATCTTTGTATTCATGCCTGTCAGTGTGAGAGAAGCTATTTGTATATATTTGCTTGCATATGCAACCACACTTAAATTGAGGACCTCAGCATGTTCTGTAAGTATCAGTGTGGCCCCTGGGGCTTCCAAAGTTGAGTTGCCCTAGCTCATCCCTGACAGGTGTCTGTCTAACCTGGTCTTAAATATCTCCAGTGATGGAGATTCCGCAATCTCCCTAGGCAATTTATTCCAGTGTTTAACCACCCTGACAGGCAGGAAGTTTTTCCTAATGTCCAACCTAAACCTCCCTTGCTGCAATTTAAGCCCATTGCTTCTCATCCTAACCTCAGAGGCCAAGCAGAACAATTTTTCTTCCTCCTCCTTATGATACCCTTTTAGATACTTGAAAGCTGCTCTCATGTTCCTTTTCGGTCTTCTCTTTTCCAAGGTAAACAAGGCCAATTCCTTCAGCCTTGCTTCATATCTCGTGTTCTCTAGAAGTTTCATCATTTGTGTTGATCGTCTCTGGACTTTCTCCAGTTTCTCCATGTTTCCTGAAATGTGGCGCCCAGAACTGAACATGAAACTCCAGCTGAGGCCTAATGTAGATGGCTTATTCCCTGCCTAGGGGATGTGAGACTGGGCGGGTTAATTTCCAATCCTCCTGTTTATTCTTCTCCTAAGCCAGGAGGGCACAGTAGTTCTGATGGGGGCTCTGCAGGAAGGCAGCTCGCACTGTTCCCTGCCTGAAACCTTGTGCAGGTGTTAAACAGCTGTCCAGCCCACCCTAGAGGTGACTGCATTTCAGCATGCCTGAAGCAACACAGCACCAGCAATGGACAGGAGAATGGCTCCCGGGCATGGCTTGTCATGACTGCTTCAGTCCCATTGGATGGGCCTCAGCCTCTTTTCTTCCCTTCCCCCACTTTGCAATGGGGCTGTAGACTCTGGGGGGAGAGGGTGGAGGCAGGCAGAGGTGTCTCCCTGCAGCAGATGTAGACACGTCTCTGTATTAATCATTCTCTCATTGAAGTTTTTAGCTTTGTAGTGAGTCCTTTTACATGGAAACTTTGTATTAAGTCTTGGTAGAATAGTCCCTAGGACAAGTGAGGCAGAGACTGTCCCTGTGGGGTGAATAAGGTGGGAATGTATAAGGTGGAAGGTGAGCACTTCTTGGCAGTTGCAAAGGTTGGAGAGGGGATGGAAGCCAGATCCAAGATCAATGAGCCCTGGGAAGTGGGCCCATTGAAAGGAGACTGGACCTGTGGATGCTTTGGGGGTCAGCAGCAAGGGCCTGCTTTGGGAAGCCCCCTCTTTGGAGGTGAATGTGGCAGCATTGAGACACCACCCAGAAGCAGGTGCCACAGACACTAACTGCAGATTCATGGACGGCTCTCACAGATCTTGCACATGCATAAGATGATAGATCTGCGGGGGGGGGGCAATGGCATAGCGAGGGGGCCGGAGGGGTCAGTTGCCCCTGGGCACCATGCTAGGAGGTTCCAATTTAATCCCATTCTGCTCCCCCCGTTATCCCTTCAGCTCACGTGCTCCTACTCCGCCTGCCACCGGCAGCTGGAGTCTCCTCCCTGCCTCTCTGCTCCAAGCCCGACCCTGCTCCAAGCCTGACCCTCCTCCATCTCCACTGGAGGGTTAGTGCATGCGAGAGCCTGGCCCCAAAATGTAGGGGTTGGGGGAAGTTGCAGTACAAGTTCCCCTTAGCTGTGCACCAGGTTCGGGGCCGTGCCACATGGCGGCGGGGGGGGGGGTGGCGCAAATTTTTCTTTTGTCCCCGGGCATATAACACCCTCGCTACGCCTCTGAATGCGGGCCCTGCCGAGCTTGGCATTAAAGGCCTGTCGGGAGGGGTTTGAGGTGTCCCATGTAGGGCTTCATGAACCAGGGTTGTAGTGGGTAGGTCGCATCCCCCACCAGGCACACAGGCACGTCCACATCCCCAACCCTGATGTGGCGGTCGGGGAAGAAAGTCCCGGCGTGCAGCCTCTGGCACACGGAGGAGTTGCAGTACACCCGCACGTCATGTACTTTGCCGGACCAGCCCACATTGGTGTCCATGAACTGGCCCCGGTGGTCAGACATGGCCTGCAGGATGACCGAGAAATATCCCTTCCGGTTGATGTAGAGGGCACGGATCCCTTCCTGTTGATGTGGTCCGGGGCACGGATGGGGATGTGTGTCCCGTCGATTGCCCCCCCGCAGTTGGGGAAGCCCAGGGCACCAAACCCCTCGATCACCGTGTCCAAATCGGTGTGGCGGATGACTCTGCGGAGCAGCACTCTATTGATGGCCTTGACCACCTGCAGAGGGACACACAAAACCGAGAGTCACTAGGGTGGCTGACAGTGCTCCTTCCCCCGCCACTGCCCCACACCCCCACTCCCAGGAGCAACCCCCCCTGCAATCCTGGGCAGTCTGTAGTGCGGCTGGGACAGACCAAACCCTCCCAGGGAGGGGACTTTCACCACCTCCCCCCCTTTTCCGTAGGGCAGCCCATCCCCTCCTCGCACCCCCCCTCCTGGCACAATGGCCGGAGACTGCCATACCTGCATGAGCACTGCTCTAATGGTGGATCTCCCCATGCCGAACTGGTTCACCACAGATCAGTAGCTATCCGGCGTGGAGAGCTTCCAGAGGGCGATGGCCATGTGCTTGTGGAGGGGAATGGTGGGCCTCATGTGCATGTCCCGTTGCCCGCAGGGCAGGGACGAGCCACTCACAAAGCTCGAGGAAGGTGTCCTTCTTCATCCTGAAGTTCTGGGTCCATTGTTGGTCTCCCCAGTGCTCCAGGACAATGTGGTCCCACCAGTCACTGCTGGTGTCCAGACGCCAGATGCGGCGGGGCATGCTGGTGTCCGGGTGCTGCTGCTGCTCCTCCCTGGCCCCCAGAGCGGTCGGGAAGAGGGCCTGGGGGTCGGGCTGCAGCAGATGCTGCCAGGCAGTCTCCAGCAATCGGATCCAGGCTTGCAACACCTCCAAAATGAGCACCAGAGTGCCCAGGGCCGGCTCTGGCTCCATGGTGCCGAGTGCTGCAGTGTCCCGAGTCAGGGCAACCAAAGCAGGCAGAGAGAAAAATGCTTTGCTGTCCCTCAGTGAGGTAGGGAAGCAAGCAGGGAAAGCTGAGAACCGGCTGTCCGGGGGTGTCCCTTTAAGCACAAGCCTCAGATAGCCTCAGGCAACAGCCACACAAAGCAACTACTGACCTGATGCCCTGCTGGAACTGGTTTCAGCTGCCCTTAAATGCGATTCAGCGTCCCAATCAGACGCACTCTTTTGAAATAGCAAAACGCTATTTCGAAATGCATTTTGTGTGTAGACATGTTATTTCGAAATAACTTATTTCAAATTAACTATTTTGAAATAAGAGATTTCAAAATAACGCTGTAGTGTAGACATACCCTTAGGGTATGTCTACATTGCATGACTATTTTGGGATACCAGAGGTATTCCAGAATAGCTACCCCATGTCTACACAAGCTGCCTGTTATTTTGAAATATTTTTCATAATAACGGGTGCGCTATTTCGGCATCCTGGTAACCCTCGTTCCATGAGGGTTAAGGGATGTCTTGTAATAGCATGTTATTTCAAAATTTGGCGCTGTGTAGACATGCCAAATTTCAAAATAAGCTATTTCAAAGTAGATTCCGAAATTAGATACGCAATTTGCCTAGCACAAATTGCGTATCTTATTTTTTGAGTTTAGAGTGCTGTGTAGACACACCCCTAAAGTCTACTGTCCTTTTGTAGAGTTTAATCTCCTGCCCTTTTTCCATTGGGGCATATTGTTTTGCTAACAGCTGGGTTGACTCCAGGAGTGGCATGTACCACAGCTGTCTCCTCCATAGCTGGACTACCTTTGTTACCCTCAGTCTCTGGGTAAATCAGCCTTCACCTTGTGCACCACCCCTTCCTAAAGGGAATTTTCCCTTTTAAATTCCTCCTCCTCCAGGCTGAACAAGCCTTGTAGGTATACCTTGTTAGAGCACTACAGACCCAGAATAGCTACCCCCAGCCTTGGGGCGGGGGCGGACTGTCCCTTCGCAAACACAAACAGGGTTTTTTAAGTGTGTGGATTATTTCAGATCTCACATTTACTTAGCCTTTAATGCTGAACCTTCTTGCAGCAAATTAATTTTGTTTTGAAATTGATCCCTTTGATTTCTGAGTCATTAAAAAATCCAGAGTAACATGCTGCTCTTAGTGTAGTTAGTGCATAAAAATAGCACTACCATGCTGTGCTAACACCCAGAGGTGAATTACAGATCACCTGGTTGAATGAAACTGTTTTAGATGATGTATTATGATTATAAATATCACAAAGCACAGTATCCTCCTTGATTGACCTTTCAGAAACATATTCCTGAGATTGTCAAATTGTTCACAGCAGACTTAGTTCTCTGTATATAAAATAAGAAGAGAAAAGCCGAATTGCTGAAGAAGAAAAACTTTTGCTCCATATGTGTTGTTAATTTATGTTTCAGGATGTTTCTGAATTGGAAATGTGTCAACTGGTTACTGCTTACTCATCTTGGATTGCAGTTGCTGCTCTGAGGCTTAATCATCATGTTCATATTTGGGGGTATTACATTCATAAAACTAGAGGCCAAAAGTATGGGCAGCTAGCCCCAGTCTTTAACATTTTAACCCATAGACTACCGGCATTTTCAAGAGTGCCAGCTGTATTAATATTAGGATGATGTATATCTGTAATATTCAAAAGAGATTCAGTATTCAGTCTATCATGTGACTTGCTGACTAATTCCAATATGTTACACTCTACTTCTTCTCTATCTCTTTGTTTCCAAAGGGTTTAAGCGATCAATGAGCAACCTAGGCTAATGAGTGGGCTGCATGAGTGGCCCTCCTTCATATTCTTAGGTGTATGCAAAATTGTCATAACCAAGATGGTTTCTGGGATAGAGTGGATGTAGAGGGAGTGCACGGTTCTTATAGTCAATGTTGTGTGCAACCAGCAGTAGGGATGTAAGCAACTTGTTGACTATCCGATAAGCAAAAGCTTATCGGATAGTCAACTAGTCCCTTGATTAGTTGCTTCCTCCTGCCTTGCTATCTCTATCTGAGGCAGCAAGAGGGGGAGCAGAAGCTGGTGCTTGGGGGAGCTGGCTTAAAAGCTGGTTCCCCCCAGCACCGTCTCTGTGGGGGGCAGGGAAGGCACGTGGGTAGCAGGGACCAGGCGCGAGCCGGGAATCAGCTGATTCCTGGCTCACGCCCAGTCCCAGACACTGCGCCTCTGCTTTTAAAATGTATTAAGAGCATGCCAGCTCTTAATACATTTAAAAATCAGAAGTGCAGCTGGAGGGACTCGGTGCGAGCTGGGACAGATGATTCCCAGCTCCCACTGGGTCTCCCAAGGATGTGGTGCAGCCAGAGCCAGCCCGAAGTATTCTGGAGCCCCGGGCACGGGCACGCGGTGCCGCCCCCAGGCGCACGGCGCATGCATGGTCCCGCTTTCTTAGGGTGCGCAGGCCCACCCCCGGGGCGCATGGCACATGTGCAGCCTGGCTACAGCCGCTGGTGTGCAGCCTGGGGCCTGCCCCTAGGGCGCACTGCGCAAGCGCGGCCCAGTACAACCCGGCTGTCGCTGCTGGCGTGTGCGCTGGGCTGTGTAGTGCCCCACGGACGTGGGGGGAAGGGCGTTGCTGGACGGCACTGCGGGGATGCGGGCGGGCTGGCGCTGTGGGAGCCGGGCGCACAGCGCCTGATGGCAGCTGTAAGGGATGCCGCGCGCCCCTTACAGCTGCCATCAGGTGCCCCCCATCGGTTAGCGCCCTGGGCAGCTGCCCGGCTCGCCCATGCCTCCGTCCGGCCCTGGGTACAGCTCCCTGTAGTAGGGGCAGGTGTGAGGTCCTGCCCCTGGGCGGGAGCTGGCCTCGGTGGCCCGAATATACCCCTGGCAGAGCTCTTTTACTTTACTCCGGACCTGTTCCATGGTCCGGGGTGGGTGTCCGCTCTCCGCCAGGGAGGTGGCCATTCGGCCATAAATATTGGCATTCTGCTGCTTGGCCTGGGGATCTTGTAAGGTCTCCTCCTTGCCCAACAGCTCGAGGAGGGACACGATCTCTGGGCCTGTCCAGGATGGGGTGCACCTCTTGGTCCCCCTGGGTAGGTCCTGGGACACCTGGGGCTGCTCCCTGCAAGGGTCAAGGAGGTCATAGGGGGGCTTCAGGGGCAGACATGGCTGTGGCAGGGAGAGCCACGCGGTGAACTGCTGCTCTCTGTCCAACTTCCTGCCACAAGGCTTGTCCAGGCTGCCTGCAGCTTTAAGAGTGGCCAGGAGACAGGAACTATAGAGTTGTGATTAGCTTGTATGGAGTGTCCACCAGGGCACCTGTGCTTTTCCCTGGAGTCCTCTTCTTGCTCAAAAAAACCCTTCTCTCCATCCACTCGCCTCTTTGTAAAAGAGCTCTTTCGCAAAAAGGCTTCGTAGAATGAGGATTAATAATTGTGCAAAAAGCCCTCTGTTCTTTCGATTTACTGTTGAAAGAACGTGCTTGCATGGGCGGGGGGGGAGGGCGGAGGAAGCTTCGCATGCTCCCCAACCCCCAGGCCAATCAGGGCCTTGGGCAGGGGGAGCTGTGTGAAGCTTCCTTCACCCTGCCCCAGCCCTGCGAGTAGCCCATGGCACTTCAGAGTGCCACGTGCTCCTCGCAGGGCGGGAGGAGGCTTTGGGTACTCTCCGGCCCCCAGGCGCTGATTGTCTTATGGTGGGGGAGCATGCCAAGCCTCTTCCAGAGCATGGGTGCCTAGTGGGAAGGGGGGGAAGGGGCTCCCCCACCCTCTTCCTGTTTAGGCCCGGCCCCTTCTGGGGTGACCCGGGGCTACTTCAAAAATTTTTGAAGTGGCCCCTGAGCAAAAATTATTGCCCACCCCTGTAGTAAGGAATAGCTTTTGGAGCAAAAAGGTCTTAGGCCACATCTCCGCTTACAGTGCTGGAGATCGAATTTCTGGCATTTGATTTAGTAGGTCTAGTAAAGACCTACTAAATTGAACACTGAGGGTGCCCTCACTCAGCACTGGTACTTCTTGCAGTCGTAAGGAGTAAGGGAAGCCAATGTGAGCATTTGCTCAAGTCAATTTCCCACTGTGAAGATGGCACCATGCTCAGCTTAAGGTATCTCGACTCCAGCTATGTTATTTAGGTAGCTAGAGTTGCGTATCTTAAGCTCACCTTCTGGGTCCATAGACCTGCCCTTAGCTTTTTCCCCCTGGTGCAAATAAAGTTTTGTATTCCTACGGTAGACTGAGTATGCAAAGGGACATCTGTGGAATGCTAGGTGGTCACTGACTCATTTCAGACTATATGATACAGTATTATTTGTGAGGAAAGGCTCTAGGTAAGTCAGTATTATAATTTAGAGGTAAACTTGCAGGCTTTTTACCTCAAGACATGAATTCAGATTCAGATTCCCAGACTTCTGTGACTTTTTTCCTGCTACATTTGGCATCATTAAATATCTGTAAGCTCTCTAAAGCAGGGACAATTTTCTCATCATAGGTGCATAATGCCTGACACAGTGAGACCGCAGTCCCTGATCTGGGTCTCTAATATATAAAGCAAATCAGGAACAGACTGCCTTCTGCATTTAAGTATTGTTTATAGCCACTATGGATGTGAAATGCAGATTAGTAAGGGTCTAAACTCTGGTCTTGTCTGTGAAGTGTAGGAGGAACTCATTTTAAAATATTTCTGTAATTAATAAGTCTGCACAGTATGTGTGAATTTGGGATTCTCACATTTTAATTTTTTTAAATCATTTTAGTTCACCTCTGTAAGCCCCTCTGTATTAATGCTAAGAATGGTTGGATAAATATACTCTCCCAAATTCACAGATCAGCACTTTCAACTGTGAGATATACATTAGTTTTGCAGTTTAGGAGTCCTGCAAAAAAGTCTGAATACAGAAATTCTTTCATAAGCTCTAGAGCCAGAAAAATAAAGTAAAAGAAAATTGAGGGATTGAGCAAAAATAAGCCAAACCAAAAACTTCAGGAAATTGAACGTGAAAGTGAGAGCAGCATCTGGACAGAGTGGTAAGTTGGATTTGAGACTACAATGTTGCAAACATTTCAGGAAGAAATTTAGTTCCTAATATTTATTCTCAGATGAGTTGTTCTAACTCATGTAAATAACCCCACTTCAGAGGTATTACTAAGGGCTCCAGGATCAAGCTTTTAGAACAAATCAGCTGTGGTTATTGGCAACACCAAGGTTGGAAGACAAAGATAGAAGTACTGTAATGTAAAAGGTGAAATGATTGTTCAGCTATTCTTCGCAGGGCTTTTGGATAGGTTGACTGAGTCAAGCACACTGGAAATCTAGTAAATACTCTTTTATAAGAGCAAGGTATTGTTTAGGGAAATGATGATTCTGTGTGAGGAGGGGTATATTTCAAGCATACATACTTGCCAGATCTCTTTCTGTTGGGACACTCCTTGCTTTTTTTGGACTCTTTCCCAGCCTCCTGTAGATTTTGGAAAACGTCCCAGTCAGCTGCCATGTAACGGGCTTTGAACTTCAAATAGGAACACCCAGCACTGGAGGGGACACCACCACCCTTCCTCCACTCATCTATTGTAGTCGGTGTAAGGAAATAATGAAATTGTTTCATACTGCAACTGCCAATAAGCTGGCAAGTATAGAACTGGTATCAGGGAATCTGAGAGCAGAGTTGGGTTTAAGGCACAGAGAACTTACAAGCCTTTGAAAATCAACATTCGTATGCTATGATACAGTGCCTAGTATTGCTGTGCAAATTGTGTGTGTACATGCACATGTGTGCTGTAGTTGGGACAGAAATGCCACTTAAGTAATATGAAAGAAAATATAGACTCTGAATTGTGATACAACTGTAATTATACCATTTGAATTATACCAATTTTTAAAAATCATTTCTGGTTTGTGTGAAGCCAGTTCTGAAAAATGCTGACCTCAGTGGCACAGTTAATTATCATTTAGGCAAGATTCAGCTATCAGCTGAAACATCAAGAGGCAAGGATCAGCATTCACGTGGAACTCCCCATTAGTACCCAGCCCAAGCTGGGAAAGCTAATGATCCAACCAACCGATAAAATTCAGTGATGAATCCTGGTGATATGCCATCTGAGGCATGTTGTGCATGCACTAAAAAGTTGAAACCCCCCTGTATGCATGAATGTAGCTCTCATGCTTTCATCCCCGATACATTAGTAGTGAGTAATAGGGTACTGGCTCAAATCTGCAGAGCCTCTAAGTAGGTATACTGGTTCTAGCCAATACCACCTGCTTCAGATGGTGCAAATATCTTCTTAATGGCCAACCATGAAATAATCTGTCTTTAGAGGAAGTTTCTTCTTAATCCCAGGCAGTTAGGGGTTGATATAGACCCGGAAACATCAGAGTTCATATCCCTTATAACTTTTTTGTCCTATAACCATGAATGTTGTAATCCATATAAAAGACTATCCAGTTTTAAAATTCTGCCAACTTATTTGGGACAATGAGTTCCACAAATAAGTGAGGGTTTTTGTTAGCAAAAGGCAATTTTCTGCCATAAAAAGTAATATATTGCCTTGAACTTCTATTATGATAAAAGTATGTAGAAACCTGGTTTACCTTTCTTGTGCCATTTATTGTGTAAACCTAATCAAATTCTCATCTCCTCCAAATATTTCTGCTATGGAAGTCTTTGTATGCCTCTAGTCATTTTTGCTGTGTACTGTTGAACTCCTGATTTTCTATTTTCTGGGGTTTGGGGATTTCTTCTTGTTGTTCTTTGAGATCTGATTATAAGAACTAAACACAATATTCAAAGTGAGGGTGTATATTGACATAATAGAATTTTAATATTTTCACTTTATCCTATTATTTTTATATTTTTGTTGCTTTGTGAATGCTGCTGACACTGAAAAGGAGGTCTTCAGTGAATGATCTACAATGACATCCAAATCTTTTACCTAAATGATAACAGTTAACTGATGACCAAGCAGGAGTTCTTAGAAGGAATAACTTGAACTACTCATGGACTGTGCATTACCTTGCTGTCAGTGTCATTTCTTCAGGCTGAACTTCATCTGTTGTCATGCTGTTCATTCATCAAGCTTTGCTAGACCTGTCTGATGTTCCTTAGTCTTTTATAGTCTTCTTTAGGTTGAGTAACCTAAATTACTTTGTCACCTGAAAATTTTGCCGTCTCAGTGTTCACACACATCCCTGCTTCTTAATCATGAATTAATGTGTAATCACATAAAAGCCAATTAACAGTTTTCTTTATTTTTCTTGGCAAAATCAAGAGTGTTGTCTTGCATGTTCTTAAGGTGAGAGAAGTGCAAAGTGAAGCTGAGAGTTTCTGCCTCCCAAGCAACACAGTAGGTGATGCTCTTGACTTGCCAGGAATAGCAGATTTTGTTTCTTGAATATTTCAGAAATCAGTTTAATATATTGAATGTTACATCTCCTCCAAACCAAGAATATCTCATCTATACTCAAGAATGTGTGATTATTCTGCTTCTGCAGAGTGATTTGCAATGCTCGGTTCACTAAGTGCTCACACAGTATTGTAATTTAAGAGATCTATGTCTAATTCCCAAGTTTGTGGTCTCACTCCTTTCGGCTACATGCCAAATTACATGCCAGGGAATTACCAACTCAAAACTGAACCCCTCTTGGCCATTCTGGAGTGGCACTGATGAGTTCCTAAGGAATCCATACTCAGGTTGGGAGTGTTTTTGATACAGATTCATGAGCTAAACTGAAAGTGGGATCCTCAGAGTTTCACGATGGATGTAAAAGAATTGTTCTAGGCTATGTCTAGACTGCAGACTTCTTTCAGAAGAAGCTTTTCTGGAAGAGATCTTCCAAAAAAACTTCTTCCGAAAGAGAGTGTCTACACAGCAAAAGTGCATTGAAAAAGCAATCTGCTTTTTCAGAAGATAGCGTCCACAGTGAATGGACGCTATCTCACATTTAAGCTGTGATTATTATGGCTGGAGTGGCCACCAGGGCACCTGTGCTTTTTCCTCTTTCCTCTTCTTTCAAAAGAACTCCCTCTTCCCCGTCCACACATGCCTTTTTCCAAAGGAACTCTTTCAGAAAAAGGCTTCTTCCTCATAGAAATGTCGGAAAAAACCCTCTGTTCTTTCAAATTTTTTTGAAAGTATGCAACTGCAGTGTGGATGTAACTGGAGTTTTTTCAGAAAAACGGCTGTTTTTCTGAAAAAAACTCGGCAGTGTAGACACACTCCTAAGGAAGTTGTATTTTTGTTTTCCTAGATCAGAACAACATATATATTCATGCAGGTTGAACCTCTCTAGTCCAGAACTTTCTGGTCCTGAAACATCTGTCGTCCAGCATGATTTTAGTTAGCTGGATGTTCACTTTTCATGGGTGTGGCCAAGTTTCCCGCAGTCCCATAAAGTTTGTTTACAGATACTAATCCTAGCTCTCAATGTTCTGTGCTGTTATTTAGCTCTAATTTACCCCTAAATGTCCTCTAACAGCCAAGTGTCCTCTAATCAGTGCAAGTGCTGATCATGCTACTAGACAATATTGACCTCCCATGGTCCGGAAAATTCTCTCATTCAGAACTGGTCAGGTCCCGATGTTGCTGGACTAGAGAGGTTCAACCTGTACTTGCAGCAAAAATTCTTCGTATAGTTTAATCACAGCAGTGGAAACTATATAAAAAGGACCATGAACCAAAGCTGAGAGGCCAAATTCTATTCTCAGTTAAATCAGTGTAAATCTGGAATAGTAATTCCACTATCTTCAACATTTACTCTTCCAGAGCAACATCAGTGAAAGGGCAGAATTTGACCCAACCTTCACAGTCTTGTCTGAAATGAAGCAAAATTCTAATATGAAGTGATATCAGGTACATGTGTGGATTTATCATTATGCAACCCCAAATAATTTTTAAAAATCCTACATTTAGGAATCTCTTTAAACATCCACCAACTACAATAAAGTTCAGTCTTGCTGTTATATGATACAATATCTTTTAAATTATTTTAAAAGGAGGCATTAGTATATTCAGCTGAGCAAATCCGTGGTTGAAAATGCATAGCAACTTTACACTGAGAACTGGATACAAAAATGACTACACAGAAAGGAATGAAACTGATGATTTATGCAAATGTTATCCTAGATAATGCTGGTCTTTTAATCTAGTTTCACTTGAAGTGAGTTAAGGCCACATTGCAGAAAGCTGTATTGTTCTGAGCAGGTTCTTTACCTGTCTCTCAGGTCCCATGTGTACCTAGTTTCTACCATAGCATTATACGCGTTTTTAGTTTGTTTTTTTAAAAACATGGATGGGTAATGACTTTGTCTAACTTGTCTATTTTAAAGGCCCTTGTGAAAATAGGTCATTACTATCCATTCCTTAAAATGTTTTTAAAATGAGCTATGCCCATCCACACTGGGAAGCACAACTGTGTTGGCTGAAGCAAGTTTTTAGTAACTTGTTTTTTAAAAGACTTTGCGAATACCATAGAAAATAGTGCCATGAAAACATTAGTTTCCCTGTATTTCACAAAAGTATGGTGCAAATTAATTAGTTACGGTTCATATAGAGCATGGGTTCCCAACCTGGGAGGTGTGGGGCGTGAAGAAATTCCGGGGGGGGGGGGGTGCGAGGCAACCCAGCCCGCCCCATCAATCTCCCCTTCCCCCCAAGTTTTGCTGCTATTTTTGTTTCTCGTTCCTGGTCAGTTCCTTTTTTTTCCCCCTTCAACAAGTTTTGCTGCTATTTTGGGAGGTGAGGGTTTCTCAAAAATCAGAAAGGGGGCATGATGCCGAAAAGTTTGGGAACCACTGAATAGAGCATTGAAGATGACATTACAAGTGGAGTATTATATAATGTCCTCAAACTAGGAATTCCTGGAGGTCCTAGAAAGAGCTAATTTGAACAATAGAGTATGCAGAACATAACTAATATGCTAAACCAAGAGAACATTAATATAAAAATGCATGCATTGCACTGAACAGAAACCAAGCCAAGACCACGGAAGAAATTAAAAAATACTAAAAATTTTAGTAACAAAAACCTATATATACATATCACATATGTGTGTGTGTACACACACATGCACAAAATCCTAACAGTGAGAAAAGTAAAGGTGGTAGCCCCTATGGTTAAAAAAGAGGGGAGTTTGGGGTTTTTTGGGGGGGGTTGGTTTTTTTGGGGGGGGAAGGGGACTGCATGCCACTCTCGGACCATTTCATTATAACCTTGTAGGTGCACAGCCCACTGTTTGGTAAACCTGCCTGTTTCTCATCTATAGCTAGGATGTGTAGAAACTTCCTGGAAGCATTTCACTGTCCTGGTTCAGGAAAGGGTGGATATTCTGATCTTTCACTCTTCCCATTTATTTTCAAAAGAGGGAGGGAGTTTTGGTTAACAGACTCTCCCTCAGCTAATCAGATGATAGAGGCCCTAAAAAGGCAGGGGCACCATTTTAGATTTTGGTTTGGGGGGGCAACTTTAACCATCATTACAAAGTCTACTTAGGCACTTGAAAACTCTGACAGATAATTTAGCAATTAGTTGACAGGAGTTCTGTATTCATTTCCTATATAAAAGAAAGCCAAATAAATATTAAACCCACTCAGATCTAATAATATGTTCTGACATCTTGTGGCAAGTCACTTAAGGGGCAAAGTTAGGTTTGGAATTGTAATTGTAATATATATTCTCAGCTGTGAGAGAGAGAGAAAGAGAGAGACTGGGCTCTGTCACAACTCTGGGAGGGGAGTGGAATTTAGTGGGTTACAGCAGGGACAGATGCCTCTGAGTTCTATGTAAGATGCCAGAATGACCATATTGGGTCAGATCAAAGGTCCATCTAAATCAGTATCCTATCTTCTGATAATAGCCAATGCTAGGTGTTTCAGAGGGAATGAACACAATAGGCAATCACTGAGTGAGTCATCCTGTCACCAGCTTATAGCAAACAGAGGGAAGGGACATGCAGAACATGGTGTTGGATCCCTGCCCACATTGGCTAATAGACATTGAGGGACCTATTCTCCATGAACTTACCTACTTCTTTTTCGAACCTTGTTATAGTCTTGAGCTTCACAACCTCCACTGACAAAGAGTTTCATGGGTTGACTTTTGAAGAAATACTTTCTTTTGTTTGTTTTAAATTTGCAGCTTACTAATTTCACTTTTGTGTTATTTGAAAGAGTAAATAGCACTTTCTTATTCAATTTTTCTACACCGTTCATGATTTTATAAACCCTATGTCATATCGCTCCCTTAATCATCTCTTTTCCAAACTGAAAAGTCACCATCTTTTTAAATTCTCCTCATATGGAATGTGTTCAGTACTCCTAATAATTTCTGTTGCATTTCTCTGTACCTTTTCTAAATCCAATATATCTTTTTAAGATGGGGTGGCCAAATTTGCACACAGTATTCAACATGTGGTCATGCCATGGATTTATATAGAGGCAATGATAAGATATTTTCTGTCATATTGTAGGGCCATTTTTCTGACAAAACCCGCGTTACGTCGACACTGCAATTGCGTTCTTCCAAAAGTAAATCGAAAGTAAATCGAAAGGAGAGATTTTTTTTGAAAGAGGCCTCCAGGAAATAACACAGGTGCCTTGGTGGACACTCTGTCCAAATTAGTCAGGTCTCTATAGTGCCTGTCTCCTGGGCCCTCTTAAAGCTGCAGGCACCCTGGACAAGCCTTGTGGCAGCCTCAAGCCCCCTGCGACCTCCCTGGCTCTTGCAGGGAGCAGCCCCAGGGGTCCCAGGACCCACCTAGGGGGATCAGGAGGCGGGCACCCTCCTGGTCCAGAGTGGAGATCCTGTCCCTCCCTGATCTGTGGGGCGAGTAGGACACCTTGCAGGATCTCTGCTCCAAGTGGTGCAATGCCGAGATATTTGAGCACATGGCTGAGTCCCTGGCTGAGTGCGGACACCCACCCTTGACCTTGGAAAAGGTCTGGAGTAAGGTCAAGGAGCTCCGCAAGATATGTTCAGGCCAGATAGCACAGCTCATGCTCAGGGGCAGGACTCCACACCTGCCCCTATTACCAGGAGCTGCACCAGATCCTGGGGGGTGGGGAAACATCTTCGCCACCCATTGTGGTGGACTCCGGCCTCCAGGCCCCTGTCGTCGCCTGGCTGGAGGTCACAGCGGAGGAGGAGCAGGACTACCAGGGCCAGCCGGAGGAGGAGACGGAGACTGTGACCCTGTCCCTGGAGCCAATGCCTATAAGTCAGGATGTCTCCCAGGCCTTGTTGGATGCCGGGGAGGGATCTTCACAGGAGTGGTCTTAGTGTGTCACACATACAGGATGGGGGACCAGCCCCCTATCCCGGAAGGAAGGCCTCCCCTTTCCTCTGCACATGTTGTGGAGGACACAACATGCCACGACCACCTCGGGGATGTTGTGATCATCATGCATGATGGTACAACCACCTGCTGTCGGTGCTCCTGGCTTCCATACCCTTCTGCCCCCCCCCGCTATGCCCATTCCCCCTCCGCCTGCCCCCCATGCAATGCCTCTACTCCCTCCCGAGGTAATGCCCATGCCCCTTCTCCCTTCCCCCCCTGCCATCCCTGACCCCGCTCAAGCCCCGCCTCCTGCCCACCCCCCTGTGGTGCCCAGACCCACCCAACCCCAACTCTGGTGAGGTCCCCACCCACTCCCTCTCCAGATTAGGAGACCTCCCCCCCCCACCCACCTTTTTTGATTGCAAGATAAATACAGACTTCATTTTGTTCACAACCAAACAGGTGTATTTATTTTGAGGTCAGGGAAGGGGCGAAGGGAGGGGTTGTGGTGGGGAAGGGATAGAGCAGCAAGCCAGAGGCCCCTTGTGATGACGCAGTCAGGGTTCCCCCATTCCTGCACCCCCGTAGCAGTAAGAACAGACTCCACCAGTCATAGAATAGAGAGGGGTTTATTGTTCCTTCAGGATACAGCACAGCACATATGTGATGTGGCTACAGGGCCCAGGGCCAGGATGCCTCAGACCCTAGGGTTAGGGGTCCATCGCCCCTAAGACCCCAGCTTAGCATCTTCTCTCCATGCTTCCCAGACAGCAACTGACCCTTTCTCCCAGCCCTGCCCCCCAGCCAGGTGCTGGTCTCTGCCTTCCTCCCTTTGTATGTCTCCCTGGGAGGTTGAGCTTAGGTGTCTGGGTTAATACACATTTGGGAGAGTCAGTGAGAATCTCACATCCCAGCGCAGGGGGACCCCAGGTTACAGAGCAGACAGCACCCCCACTACGCCACACCCCTATTGGGGAGGCCCTGGGGAGAGTTACTGGGGTGCTTGAGAGAATCTCTCCCTCAGGGCCTCCCGGATGCACACTCCGGTCTGATGGGCCTGTTGGATGACAGCTGTCCACGGCTGCTGGAAGGTTCGCCCTTCGCGGTCGGTGTCTGCCCCTCACCCTGAGAGGAAGGCCTCCCGCTTCCTCTCCACAATATTGTGGAGGACTCAACATGCTGCCACCACCTCAGGGATGTTGTGCTCCCCTACGTCGAGGCAGGTGAGGAGACACCGGAAACGTGCCTTGAGGCAGCCAAACATGCACTCCACCTGGATCCTGGCTTGGTTCAGGTGGGCATTGAATTGCTCGCTGATGGGATCCAGGTGACTGGTGTACAGTTTCATTGAGCACAGCATGAGGGGGTATGCCGCGTCATCCACAATGCACAGTGGCATCTGCACATCCCCAACCGCAAAGTCTTGGCCAGGGGAAGAATGTGACCGCCTCCAGCTTCCCATAGAGGCTGGAGTCTCTGAAGATGCAGGTATCGTGTGCCCTGCCCAACCACCTGACAAAAATGTCAGTAAATTGTCCCCGGTGGTCAACCAGGGCCTGCAGCACCATTGAAAAGTAGCTCTTCCTATTAATGTAGTGGGCCGCTCAATGTTCTGGTGCTCGGATTGGTTGTGGGTCCCATCTATAGCTCCAGTGCAGTTCGGGAACCCCAGGGCGGCAAATCCAGCCACAATCAGGTCCAGGTCTCCCAGGTGGATGACCCTCTGCAGCAGGATGGAGTTGATGGCCCTCATAACCTGCAGAAGGAGTCAAACAAACACACAAAACAGAGAATGAGAGAGGGGAGTGCCTGAACCCTTGGGAGGTGCCCACCCTGCTCCCCTCTCCTGCCCCCCCAAACACCCCAGGAGCCACCTCCTATGAGGCCGCTCCCCCCCAGCAGCAGGGCTGTGTGAAGGTGGGATGGCACAAGCCCCTGGGGATGGGGCTTTCCCTCCACCCACACTCCACCCCCTGTAGATTCCAGCCCCCCTTATCCAACACTCTCCCCCCGTCCCCGTGCATGGACTGCAGCCCCAGAGTGCCTTACCTCCATAAGGAGGGCCCTGACAGTGGACTTCCCCACTCCAAATTGATTGCCCACTGACTTGTAGCTGTCGGGGGTGGCCAGCTTCCAGAGGGTGATTGCGACCCACTTCTCCAGGGGGGATGGCAGGCTGCAGTTGGGTGTCGCATCTCCGGAGGGCAGGGGTGAGCCAGGCACAGCATTCTAGAAAGGTGGCCTTCTGCATGCGGAAGTTTTGGAGCCACTGCTGGTCGTCCCACCGCTCCATGACCAGTCGGTCCCACCAGTCTGAACTGGTGTCCAGCCTCCAGAACATTCTCTCCCCAGAATGAGCTCAGGGTCCAGGTCCTGGAGGACCAGAAAGGCAGCTGGCAGTAAGTGCTGCAAAAACTGCAGCATGGCCACGTGGGGCCATTGCATGCCTAGGGGTAGATCCGGCTCCATGGCACCAAGAGAAAAACTGTGGTGTCCAAAAAAGCAGGGCAACTACAGCAGTCACTGCTGAAGCTTTGCTGTCCCTCGAGGAGGTAGGCAAGCAGGCAGCAGAAGCAGAGAAACAGCTGTCCAGGGGGGTCCCATTAAACACGTGTCTCTGCAAGGCTCCGGCACCAGCTCTCGGAGGCAACTGGTGACCTAAAGCTCTGGCTGAAGTGGTTCCAGGTGGCCTTTTATATGAGAGAGCATCCAATGAGTCTGGACACTCTCTTTCGAAAAAACACCCCACTTTTTCGATGCACTTTTGAGTGTGGACATTCTCTTTCAGAAGAAGGTTTTTTGGAAGATCTCTTCTGAAAAAAGGTTCTTCCAAAAGAAGCCTGCAGTCTAGACATAGCCACAGATATGATATTTTCTGCCTTATTATCTATTAGGTTTTTTTGATTGCCACTAGACGTGGAACACATGTTTTCAGACACCTATCCACAATAACTCAAAATCTCTTTATTGATAAATTCATTTAATTTAGACCCTATCATTTCATATGCACATTTGGGAGTACATTTTCCCATGTACATTATTTTGCATTTCTCAACATTGAATTTCATCGGCCATTTTGTTGCCCAGTCCCCTTGTAACTCTTTGCAGTTTGCTTTAGACTCAACTATCTTGAACAAATTTTGCAACTTCTACGCATTTTGCCAACTCACTGTTTACCATTTTTTCCAGATCATTTATGAATCTGTGGAACAGCACTGATCCTAGTACAGACTCCCACTATTTATTTCTCTCCATTCTCACCATTTATTTCTATTTGTTTCCTGTCTTTTAACTGGAGTCCCTGGCAATGCTTTCAGGATCATCTAATGATCCTTAGCCTATTTTAATGACAAGCCTTTTGTTATCTTAATCACTCTGCCTCTGTTTAATAAACAAACTCCCTGCCCAAAGGCTGTGCAGCTGCCAGCCTCTGAATTCATCTCATATCATACTCACACTGTGTGTCAGTCAAGAGCTCATTCAGGGTCTAGGGGGAGTTGACCCCGGTACAGAATTTGGGAGAAGGAAACTAGAGCCTCCTCCTCCCCATTCTCCTAAATGGAGCCCCTGCCTAAAGGGGGATTTGGCTTTTTTGATGCACCCATTTTTCTTTCGTTTTTTTTCTTCAGGTTGTATATTGGGTCCAGTTGACTTGTGGAGTTTTGTCAATAATCTGTTGGTAATAATGCATAGAGTCATTCATTGATGCTGGCTTTTCAGACCTTGTTAACTATAGAGATGATAAGTGTTTAATCCTAAAGTTACTCAGAGACTGTTAGGCTACGTCTACACTGGCGGCTTCTTGCACAAGAACAACTGTTCTTGTGCAAAAACTTGCCGGGTGTCTACACTGCACATGCATTCTTGCGCAAGTAAATTTACAGTCTAGCGTCGGAAAACAGGGCTTCTTCTGGAAGAGTTATTCCTCTCCCCATGAGGAATAAGCCCTCTTGTGCAAGAGCTCTTGCGCAAGAGGGCAGGGTAGACAGGCAACAGGAATTTCTTGAGCAAGAAAGCCCTATGGCTAAAATGGCCATCAGAGCTTTCTTGCTCAAGAGAGCGTCCACACTGCCATAGACGCTCTTGTGCAAAAGCACATCTTTTGCACAAAAGCACATGCCAGTGTAGACGCACTCTTGTGGAAGACTTTTTGCGCAAGAACTCTTCTGCAAAACAGTTCCTTGTGCAAGAAGCTGCCAGTGTAGACATAGCCTTAGTCAGTAGTTCCTTCTTGATTAGGGCATCCTTTTATGACTGCAGTGCTGACAAGCCCAGGGAAAAGTAGCATTTCTTGCATTTCATGAATAGTAAAATACTTTGTAGTTTTGTCATGAACTCTTGTTTATTTTCCCTTAACAGTGTAAAGCCATTTAAATACAAAATATTTTCTGCGGGCAATAGACTATTTTATGCCATGACATTGAGAACATTTTTGTGTAAAAATGGTTCATTGTAACTTGTAATAGGCAACTATATGAGGCATGAATGTTGACATTTTTGTGCAGGTAAAATTCTATCCATTAGTGAAAATGTTACACAATCAATTAAACAAAATCTCACCAAATAATATTTTACATCCGCCTTCCACCCTAAAATACTCAACAAACTAAATATCTGCATACAGTACTGAACTGCAGTCACCTTTGGGAAGGAGAGTAGCAAATTAATTGCACAGTATGAGGAGAGTAGAAATTTTGAGTCTACATTACTTACAAAAAGTGCCATGAGGTCCTAAGGGTCAAAGTTTTAAAAACAAATACCCCAAGGCCCATGTGCAAAAACTGGGTAAGCATTTGTGGTTGTAGCTGTACAGTTGTACGTGCAGCATCCAGCTAGTATGCATGAGTGGTTTTACATTTGCCTATTTGCATATGCAGTTGCAATAGTTGTATATTTAAATGTATACACATCTTGGAACACAGACTTTGGGCTGCATCATTACAAAAAATTGGTTATGAATGCCTACACAGAACTTCTGAAACGTCATTGAAACCATTTTATCTATCAGTGAAGAGACCTGTGAATTCTTGGAGGTTAGGTATTTAAAACCTGATGGTTGGACTTCAAGACATCCCTTCTCCAGCTAAATTCTGAGTTTCCATACGAAAAAATATGTCTATAGGAAGTAGCTAGTTGTGCACTGGTCAGCTTCTGATAGAATGACAATGGCACTCTTTTCTAAAGAGACTGTGGAAAGCTCTGGAGACATGTGCGCCTTCTGGTTTGAAAAACAGCTTGTAAATACAATTTACTTTAGTCTCTCTCTGTAAAAAAAAATTGTTCCAAATAATTCTTCTCAGGGTAAGATGTGCTGTTTATAAAAAATGGCACCTTTTTAATTTCTTTTCTGACCAAAAATGCACTTTAAATCAGAAGAAAAACACCAAAAAAAGTATTTATCTGGCACTGCCTCTGATAATCAGACCTAGGGTTGGAATTGGGTCACATCTAACCATAGGGTTGGGCCTGCGCCAAGATCCAGGGGGAGACCAAGGTCAAAAATCAAGATCAGAGTCCATAGACCAAAGATGGGCAAATTGAACCCCCACCACTATATTTACCTGCATGGCCGCAGATACCAGTAATCACAGCTCCTGTTGACTGCAGATCACCGTTTTTGGCCAATGGGAGCTGCGGGAAGTGGTGTACCAATCCACACTGCTTCCTGTCGCTCCCATTGGCGGGAATAGCGATCTGCAATTGTTGGTACCTGCAGCCATGCAGGTAAATATAGCATCCATGGCCTGTCAGAGGTTAATCCTGGTGAATTGCCACCATGTTATTGCCCACCTCTGTCATAGACAAACCAAAGACAGTGTCCAGATGCAGGCCAAAAGGAGAAGCTGGGTGATCAGAGTCCAAAGACAAGTCAAGTTGATATCAAAGCTGGTATCCAGATACACCATGGGGGTCCATACCAGATAGTCAGAGTCTGAGGTTTGGAGGTGGTTATGAGGCAGAGGCAAGGCTGTTGTGGGTTCGTGACAAGACTGGAGTGAGACAGAGACAAGGGCAGGCTAGAGTAGGAGTCACTGGGCTCACTGCATCAACTGAGTGATCAGCCCTGGTTTGGCTGTGAGTTGGGTGAATTTAATCCTATAAAGGAAGTATATCTTCCTTTTACTTCAGCGGGAATCTTGTTTGCTTATGTCATGGATGAATTTGGTCCATGTTGTAAATACAAGTTTAGACAGCAGTCCAGCCAGGTGCTATCCTGCTTCTTCCCATTCAGTGGTTTAGTAAAAGCATTACATATCACATGCTTTTCTGTCTATGTCTCTGAAATTTACATATACATCAGCTATACTGAAACCAAATATTAAGTGTGGCTTAAATGGACAAAGAGAGGAAACCTACTTATGGCTGAAAGTCTCCTTAATGTTTTTGATTTATACTATTCAATTTAACTAAGTATCTTAGGTAGAAGACAATCACTCTTCAAAATGGAGGTCCCCTTGTGTGAGTACCATACTAAATGCCACACCTAGCTATGGCAAAATGAGTAACAGTATACAGTTGCAGCCTGTATTCTTTTCCTAGCTTCAGTCAGTTGAAGCCAGATTTATACTGTTCTTTGTTATATTTTGTGTTTGAGTTTACTTTCGATGTTTTTCAATGTTTGTTTAAAAATAAGTGTTGAGAGGAGGTGCATATTTCAGATCAGTTTTGAAATGTGTTTCAAAGCCAAGCACTAACAACATGTGACATTACAGTGGCTCTGTTGAATGTTGTGGCCTGCTCTGCAGATCCATTACAAACACGTATTTACTTATAATAATTAATATTAATAATTAATAGCATAAGATATGCTAATATTATAGAGTCGCTACTCACTTTCTGTAATGTAAATTTGCAGTACTTTTTACTCAGACAGATCTACTGTTGGCTGTGTTGATACTAATAGTTCTTTGAAAATCTCCCAACTGTGCAGATCCACTCTTGTTACCACCAGTGGAAGTGCTAGTTCAGAGAAGGCAGTGATATTTTTACCACTATGTCTTTTGCATCTCAGAGAAAATCTAGAGGATGCAAAGAAAAAAAGATCATTGGAGCTGCCTTGGCTATCTACTCTAGCACTCTCACATTTACCACAAGAGGAGCTGTAAAAGTTAGAGATATCCCAGAAAAGGCCAGTGTAGATAAAAATCATTTAGTTGCTGCTGGAAGCAGAATTGTGCTAGGTACAGGCACATATTCGAGTGATAATCTTTTTCATATGTGTTTGTGGCTAGTGCCATATTTAGTACAGTTTGACTGTTGAACATGGATAGGATGCTAGTGGAAATCGTGCTCCAATTATCCCCACATAGTTCTAAACACAATGGTGGTGTCCTGTATTTATGGACACACATTCTATTAAAGCAGAGCTGTGTTGAAAGATGTTTCAAACATGGATACAAGTCATAGTGAGGACAGGGGCTTACTAGCTAAGAGAATTGTTGGTACGATATATCTGAGTAAGACAATCCACTTTCTTCACTTCCTTCCTTCAACAATTGTGTAAAGTTGCCATGCAGAAAAGATGACTTGCAAGGGGGAATGAGATGGCTGAAAACTTTTTGCTGCTTTATGATGTCTGAAGCAGTTCTCAAGCATATTTCTTTATAATGCAGTAGAACTAATAGCTGATATATGTCTGAACACTTTTGGCTAATATGATCCAATGTTCCAGGGCAGACAAGGCTTTTGGTCTCTGAAGAGCTTTCCAAAATGAAATTGGGGAATATCACCATTACATTCAGGCAATTGAAGGGCATGGAGCACGTCAGCATGCATACTTGTCATCCTCTTCCTCTTTGCAAGGGTGGTTCAAATGATGTTCTCCTCCAATGCTACAACAACCAACATGGTCTTAAAGGGACAGCTAGCAGCTTTAAAGGAAATTCAGTGCAATAGAAGAAATTCCAATAACTACGTCTTAACTATTATTTTATTTAACAATCTACTAGAAAGTTTACCTCTTGACAATATGATGATACAAACTTTCCTATTAGGAAGAACTAAAAACTGACAGATTTCAAACCTAAGCCTTAGGTTTTTGGAGTTTTTTTAACAAAAGATAATTTAAGAATTGTTTAATTGACAATACAAATATGGAACTGCATGTCACCTTTGAAGCTGTCTGAATTTTGCCCCCAGGGTTTTCTAACAGTAAAAGCACTTCTGTTTTGGTTCAGACTGGGCTTTTCTGGGAAGCAGGGTTCTGTACCCTTAAAAAGGTAGCCCCCACTCGAAGAGAGAGAAAAAATGATTACTCATTTTCTTGTAACTGTAGTTCTTCAAGGTGTGTTGCTCATGTCCATTCCAGTTAGTTGGGTACACACTATGTGCACAGTCATCAGAAAGCTTTTTCCCCTAGCAACTCCTGTCAGCTCGGCTGTGGAGCCCTCTGGAATGGCTAACAACTGTCTATAGCTAGGAGAGTAAGGTGAGTATTTGCACAAGCAAGCCACCGAAGTTCCAGCCAAATCCACTGGTGGTAAGAAGGAACTGAGGACGCACTGGGTCAACAAGGTCATATATTGAGTGCCATGGAGGTGCCACTCCTGGAGGCTCCACAGCTGACTTGATGGATGCTGCTAGGGGAAAAAACTTTCTGATGACTGTGCGCACACACCTAATTAGAATCAACATGAGCAAAAACTCAAAGAAGAGCATGGCCATTCACTTCATGGACATACTGAAACAATGATGGGGTCTTTTATTAACTGCTCCAAAAACATCTACAAAAACAACTTACAGAAAATCTTACTTTGATAACAGAAACTCAACTCAGGAAAATAACTGCTAATTAGCATAGCTTTCCTTTACAACATGAAAGTAGAGAGTGTGTTTCAGTCTGGTCTAATGTCCATTGATTTACATTTCTTCAGTAGTACCCAGAGGATTTTTTTGTGAATACCATTATGATGCAAATAGTCTGACTTGGCAAATGTTGCCATTACTTCAATTACAGTTGTATCTTCCGCTGAGTCACATATGTTCCTAAGACCATGGGCACACTCATGACCAGATGTTGCACAATGGAGCTGCCAAAGCACAAAGCTGTCTGGAGTCTGTATGGACTAACCCAGCATCACACAAAATTCTTCAGCAGCCACCTGGAAGCATGCAGGATCCTGTTCCACATCAGCCACCTAAATGAAGTAGTTCTCAGTAGTACAAGGAAGTTAATTTAAAACAGCCTGGGAACAAAGTAATGCTGCAAAGCAGAGTCATCAAGCATTTTTCTAGGGAGGTGTCCCCAGAATCTCCTGTTTGTCGCTGTCTATATTTGTGCTGATAGACAGCATCCCAAAGGAATGCTCCTCCCTAAAGGGTGAGTGTACACTCTACAGTAAGACTGGGTCTCAATGCCCATACTTGCCCATACTCGATGCCTAACTCAGTGTTTCCAAGGCTACATTAGAGCATCCACACTGCTTCGGAAACCCACATTTCCCAACTGTGCTGCCACCTCCATATTGTACTATACAAACCTGAGACAGAACTAAAGCTTCTTTAGGCTTATGCCATTTTGTCCTAGGGTACCTAGCACCCTAGTTAGCTGTAGATGCTCTAGGGCTTTGTTCATAATGGGTTGTGGGAGAATGAGTCTGTCCATTCTGCATGAGTGCCTGGAAGTGTTTTGGATGGTTTTGGCCCATCAATACATGAAAATACAGGTTGAACATCTATAGTCTGGCACTCCAGCACCATCCGTTGTCTGTCATGATTTTAATTAGCTAGATGTCCACATATCATAAGTGTGGCCAAGCTTCTTGTGGTACCATAAAGTTTGTTTACAGCCACTAGGCCTGGCTCTCAAGGTTCTATGCTTTTATTTAGCTCTAATTTACCCCCAAATGTCCTCTAACAGCCCAGCAAGCAGTGGAAGTGTTGGTAATGCTGCTAGACAATATTGAACTCCTATGATCCGACAAATTCTCTGGCTTGACACCAGTCAGGCCCTGAGGGTGTTGAACTAGAGAGGTTCAACTTTAAAAACAACAAATGGTCTGGTAGCACTTTATAGACTAACAAAACATGCAGATGGTATCATGAGCTTTTGTGGGCACAGCCCACTTCTTCAGATGACCGGAGTTTTGAGTTTAGGTTGTCCAGACCCAAAATAAATAAGGGAGAAGGGGGAGGGAGGAAGGAAAAAAAGGAGGGGTGGGAAACAAGGAGCAGAGGGTATGAAAATATCAAAGGGAAAAACAGAAAGGCAGAACTGGCAATCAGTAAGCACCTGAAGATTGGATAGTTAAAACGAAGCAGAAAAGGATCAAAGGCAATAGATAGGAAGGGTACTAACGCAAGAATCTACACAAAGAGATGTTTGTACCTTCATTGAATGTTAGGTTGATACTGTATCAGCCATCCCTCATCACGACTGAGGCCATTATCATGAGAATTGAAGTTGTGGATGAATTGTAATTCCAACACTTCTCTGTGTATTTGACTTGTAGAATTGGTTTGTGGCAAGACAGCCACCTAGAGATCTTTTAAAGAGTGATTAGGTAGATTGAAGTGCTCTCCAACAGGTTTCTGTATGTTCCCTTTATGGATATCTGATTTGGGTCCATTGATTCTTTCCTATAGGGATTGTCCAGTTTGTCCAATATAATACAGTGGGGCATTGCTGGCATTTGATGGCATAGATCAAATTACTGGTTGTGCAGTTGAATGATCCTCTGATTTGGTAGCTTATGTTGTTGGTTCTAGTGATGAATTCACTTGTATAGATGTGTGGGCATTGCTGGCACCGCAGCTGATTGTAGGGCTGGGTTCCTGGATGCTGATGATGTGGTTGTGTAGCATGGTTACCGGAAAGAATTTGTTGGCAGACTCTCCAGACCTGAAGCTGGTGACTTGCACTTGAGCTGCATCCACATGCCTAGACTTTCACCTGTGTCACAGTGGAACTTGGGCTCTGCCAACCCCTTTAGCAGGATACAGGGTTCTGTCCCAAATCAGACCAATACTGGTGTGGGGATGAAAAGGAAGCTTGGGCATAAAACTGAGTCAGAGTTCAAAGTTAGGTGCTGCAGGGAATGACTACACTGCAATAAAAAATCCACAGCACCAAGTCACAGTCCCTAGGTAAGATGACTCAGGCTCAATAGATCAAGTTGCAGGCTATAAAACTGCAGCATAGACATTTGGGCTTGGTCTCCAGACTGGGCTCTGAGACCAAATGATGGTGGGATGATGTCAGAGCCTGGGCTCTGGCTTGAGCCCAAACGTCTGCACTGCAATTTTATAACCTTGTGAGCCCTAATCAACTGACCTGGGCTAACCATGGTCATGTCACAGCTCTTTTATGGCTGTGTAGACATACATAAAATGAAGCCAGCTAGCAGACAGAATATGTTACTCTTAGAGGTTAATGAGAGCTGGGGCAGTGTAGGAGGACACTGACATCTTGGTATTTACATTCCAATGATTTGTGTGCAGACATAAGTGGGTCCTGATAATAGCAATATTATATATGCTACACAAATATGGGACTTGTTCCAAGCAACTCTACTGACTGGCTGTGTCTACACTGGCATGATTTTCCGGAAATGCTTAAAACGGAACAGTTTTCCGTTATAAGTATTTCCGGCAAAAGAGCGTCTACATTGGCAGGATGCTTTTCGGAAAAGCCCTTTTCGGAAAAGCGTCTGTAACCAATGTGAGCCTTTCGAGAAAAAGCCCGATCGTCATTTTTGCGATCGGGCTTTTTGCGAGAAAAGACTGCTGGGCTATCTACACTGGCCCTTTTCGGAACAGTTTTCTGAAAAAGGACTTTTGCCCGGCGGGAGCAGCATAGTTTTTCCGGAAAAGCAGCTGATTTCTTACAGTAGATTGTCAGTGCTTTTCCGGAAATTCAAGGGGCCAGTGTAGACAGCTCGCAGCTTATTCCGGAAAAGCGGCTGATTTTCCGGAATAAGTGGCCCAATGTAGACACAGCCACAATGTTTTAATATAAATACAGTAATGTAACCTAAGAATGCCACAAAGGGGGAAGGAAAGGTGTGAGAGATTTAGTGAAGCAAACAATGCAACACTGATATTTGTGCTGGATTATGTACTCAGATGAGCCAAACTGTGACAGGTGTGTTAGAGGCTGAAGGAAGCCCCTTTGTCCCTTCAGCACATCTGCATAGAAGATAACCACAATGGTCCAAATGGTGCTGCAGTTGACCTCTTTGATGAAAAATTGATCGTCGTCAAAAGGGGGACTGCTTTGTTGGAGTGGAGCAGTGTCAGTGAACATCTTCCTCAATCAGAGCTCCAATATTCCCCATCCCCACGGGGGACACAGTGAAGAGAGTGGTGCTGCTAGTTTGGGTGGGGAAAGGCACTCCTACTACACCATATTCCCAAGTCACCTCTCCTGCTCTTTACTGTTCACAGCCAGCAAGCCAACTCTGAGTCACTCTTTGCAAGTATGAGTTTTGCTATTTATCAAACTCATTTCAAATCATTACTGTGTGTGTTGACATGAGGGATGTCAGTAGACAGTTTGGATAAAATACATATTTTGGTACTTTCTAGGTACTTATGTCCATTTTCAACTAAAAAGCATTCTTTGGAGCTGACAAAATCTGCCACTGACAGATCAGTAGTTAGGGTTTTCTGAAAAAAATGTTTTTTACTCTCCTCCATTAATGATATGTTGTGTTAGTGACCAGTTATGTACTTTACATCAATGGGTTATTTTTCTATTACAGGAAGAAATATTACAGGGCAAAATCCTAAATTCCCCACTCAATTTTTATTCAGGAAACGGGCTCATTTGTATCAATGCTGTTCAATAACTATTCATTGGCTCAAAAGAGAACATACTTAGGATAGAAAATGAAGGAAGATAAATTTAGAGATTTGCAAGGCTCCATAAAATCACTGTATAAGCACACTAAGTCCACAGAAATCCAAACAGAAAACAAACAAACTGAACTGAAAATCATTTCATTCTCCTGTGCCAAGAAAGGATCTGTTTAGCTCCTGGCACACCTTTTGGATCTGAGTGGATAGTTAAAATTTTGGATCTTGCCACTGTTTTGGTTAAGAAAACAAATTGATGCTGAAGTCAGGTATTTCTTTGAACATTTCCTATTTACAAAGAATATACAAAGTCCTGTTTCTCTGAATGGAGCAGGAATCAAATGACAGGAGATTATTTTTTGTTTATAATCCCCAGGCCTGTTTCAGCCTGCACTGAGGCCAAAAATGTATTACCCCTAGTTTTTTTCTCAGGGTCATGCTCCCAGTGCTTATTCAGGCCACGACCTTGGCATTCTGTTCTTTTTGTTCCCTGCCTGCTTTTCTCTCTCTTTCACATCCCTCTGCTAAATAATACCAGTAAAATCCTCTCTGCTCACATGGCTCCATTTCTGTGTTGTCGCATGTGCCTGTGTTTTGGCTGGAAGCTCCTAGGCTGCGTCTAGACTGGCAAGTTTTTGCGCGCAAAAGCGGCCACACAAAAACTTGCCAGCTGTCTACACTGGCCGCTTGAATTTGCACAAGAGCACTGACTTTGTAATGTACAAAATCAGTGCTTCTTGCGCAAATACTTTCACGCTCCCACTCGGGAAAAAGCCCTCTTGGTGCAAGAATACTTGCACAAGAGGGCCAGTGTAGACAGCGAAGAACTGTTTTGCGCAAAAAAGCCCCGATGGCTAAAATGGCTTTTGCGCAAAAGCATCCGTGCCAATCTAGACGCTCTTTTCCCGCAAATGCTTTTAACAGAAAAACTTTTCCGTTAAAAGCATTTGCGGAAAATCATGCCAGTCTAGATGCAGCCCTATTGTTTTAGCTACCTGCTTCTATAAATGAGCTTAATGACTTCTTTCAGCTGTCTTATTTGAAGGGCAACAATTAAACCACGGTGTGCTGGGCTGGGCCGAGCCTGGCCTGGCATGGATTGGGACTGCTGTGGTCGGGCTGGAGCGCCCCTACCCATGGTGTGCTGAGCTGGGCCTGTCATGGGCAGGGGCTGCTCTGGCTGGGCTGGAGCACACAGACGCCACCTGTGGTGGGGCCCACTGGGCTGGAACAGCCTCCTGCCCACAGTGGGTAGAGGGCTGCTCTAGCCCCTGCCAGTTTACCATAACCAGTAAGCATCACCTGGTAAGGGTGATGCTTACTGGTTAACCAGTCACATCCCTAATTCATAATTTAACAGGGTACATAGGAAGAGCTTACAAGAGCTGTGTTTCAGTAAACAATACTTCAAATGTGTATTATTTGATTTTCTGAAGGGTCTTAAATGTGCTCCTATACCTACAGTAGTTGTCTGTACACAGAACATCTCCAGGTTTTCAAACTGATGAGCCTCCAACATTGTTGTTTCACTATTTAAGTGTCCCCGCCCTGTATTTGTAAGGCAAGATCTTTCCTACTATGAATAAAGAATGCATATAAAGCCAAAGAATGAGCAATTTTGTTTTATATCAGGAAAAAAAACAAATTGCTCTTAAAAAAAATTCACCAACACATACACAGCTTGACAAATCTGAGGAGTACTCAAGCAGCACATGGGCTGACATGTACAATCTCTAAGTTATTTTCAATATGTGTACACTTAGTGCTGATAAAAGTGAAGCAATAAAATGCTCAATGATGAACAATTTAGGAAGAAACTGTATGCGCTTCTTTCACCTGCTTCCCTCAATACACTTTGCTGTTAATTAGCTACAGCCAGGTTACTGGCCAGTCTGAGGCTTCACTTTAGCAAAGACTCATAATCTCAGCATGGATTTTTCTGAAGGGTATTAGTGTAACCCTTCTGCCGGGTAGGCCTGGCAGTAACCAGGGCTGGGTTCAATATCTTGGGGCCATCTCACATAGAACCGGCTCGAGCCCCCACCCAGTAATCTGGGAAATTCACGCACCCCTGGGTGCCTCTGAGAGGCAATGCTTCCCCACTCGCAAGCACTGAGTCTGAGTGTAGGAAAGAAACATTTAATGAAACAGAAAGAGAAGTCATACGGCATTAACTTGGGGGAAAACACCACAAACAGAGTTCATAACCCCAAACATGAGCCAAGCCCCCACCCCAGCCAAGAATTGCCCAAAGTCCAAAAAGTCCGACACCCCAAAAGTCTCTGTCCCTGGTCCATGCCACCCAGAGTCCCAAAGCTCACCCGCAGGGTTTCACCTCCCAACCTGGGTAGAAATGGGGGTCGGGGGATAGATAGGGGGGCACCTTATATGAAACTCCGCCACGCTTCACCAGCTGTCTCGTTCCACGCCTCTGGATGCTCCACTGGGCACCTGCCGCCACTCCACGCCACGCCGCTGATGGCCGCTCCTCGCCTGCCGCCACTCCACGCCAAGCCGCTGGTCACCACTCCTCGCCTGCCGCCGCTCCACGCCACGCCGCTGATGGCCGCTCCTCACCTGTTGCCACTCCACGCCACGCCGCTGATGGCCGCTCCTCGCCTGCCGCCACTCCACGCCAGTGGTCGCCGCTCTTTGCCTGCTGCCGCTCCACGCCACGCCGCTGGTCGCCGCCACTTCACTGGTGCAACAGGTCTGGCACTCAGCCAAACCAGTGATTTCAGCTCTCAGTGATTTCAACTCTTTAGCCACCGGCTGGACTGGCAAATGAATCTAGCTTTCACTGGACTAGCAAAAGAAAAGACTCTCAGGGAGTCTGCATTAGGTCTGTCCTTAAAACAAAGGGGGAAAGGTGCAGGCTGGGCCAATCTTATAGCTCACACCTGGCAGGTGTGAAGCAGGCTGACTCAAACCCTTTAACCCTTTCCCCCAGCTCTGTTCACTCAACTCTAGAAGGGGGGAGGCTTGTTCTTCCGAGACCGCTTACCATGATGGTGGTGTCTCTCCTGCAAGCACTGGTGGCATGTTTTACAGTTCCACATTTAGGGGTAGCATGATTAGTTACCCCACAACAGTTCCAAATTATATACAATTCTCCACATTCCATTCCAACACTGACCTTCCATCAGCCCTGGCTGAATGGGATTTACATAGCCACACCTCAGATTCTCTTCTGAGCAGTATTTACATGTCAACAGTTAACAGTTAATTACCTTGCAGAGCTAAACAACTGTAGTGGGCATACCCACCCCTCCTTTTAGCTGGCTGACAGCAAGCAGCAGTTCAGCCCCTGCTTACACTAGGATGAGGCTATCCAACTCATTTTCCTCTCTAAACACATTCAGGGATTTGAACCCAGGCAATTGCCTGCAACAGTTGAAATATAATGGAATGAGCTAGTGTGTTTGTTCCACAGTGTGGACTTCCTAATGAGTCACTGTAAAGGTACCAGTTGTCTGTCTCAACAGGTACATCAGGAAAAAATGCGTATAGAGACTAAAGTGTCCTCATCCTTAGAGCTAATCCTAACAGATCAGCGTTGAAGTGCATTGATGAAGTGGCAAAATTTCAAATAGCCTCATTAAGAAGCATAAAATGTGAAACCGCTAAACAAAGCTTAGCCGCTATGCTTGGGAGAGGATTATTCCTCTCTCTTCCCCTCACCCCCCATTCCCAGCAACCAGCAAAGTTACACAGATTGGACAGTGGATTTACTCCTAAATCATGGAATTCAGCACCCCTTTTATATTTCAGAACCAAACGAAAGAAATGTTCCATTAACAACAGGATGAAAAACGGAATGAGTTCTAGAATAGAGGTTGGGTAGTAGTTACATTTTAATGTTCCTTTAACTTTTTTATACATAATATATACTGTGGTTAAAAATAAAACTAGTTAAAGTTACAATGTCAAGTGCTCAGAAGTGAGGAAGTGCCAGGATTATGGTTGCCTGTGAAACCACAATTCTGCCTCTTTCTGTGTATTATCTCACAGCCTCTAGTTACATGTTCTAGCATAAGAGGCTGGGTGGTAGTTACATTTTAATGTTCCCTTAACTACAGTATACATTACATATAAAAAAGTTAAGAATAAAACTAGTTAACATTGTGAAATCATGTGCTACTTTTTTCAGACAGCGATCATCTATGTTGTTTGAACCAAGGCATGACCTTTAGATACATGGCACAGACCTGTTCCACTTGAATTAAGAAAAAGCTTGTAACAGAAGTAGACTGTTTTTCTCTGAGTGGACCACCTTCTGTCACCAAAGTGTGAGGAGTTAGTCACTGGGCCCTGCACCTCCATCCCCAGCCAACAGGTAGAATAGAAGGTTTATTAGTCCACAGGACCACAGTGTTGATCAGACTTGTCAGCACAGTAACCAGAAGCAGCCAATACAATCCATCAAGAGGAGAGTGGGCACTTAGAACAAAGGGCCCTGTCTCCCATCTCTGTACCCAAAGCCAGCAAGACTCACTCACACACCCAACAGCCAGTCTCTCCCTGCAGCCAGCTCCACCTCCAGTCTTTGTCAAGCTTCCCCAGCAAAAAGCGTCATCTGGTCACACCCGCTTCCCCCCAGGCTCAAGTTACAGAAAGCAATGGTTATGTACATGAGGGAGACACTCACACCCAAATTCCCATCCGCATCTAGATATTGGTGCAGTGCCCAGGGAAACTGAGGCACTCACACAGGGTTACTACAAGACAGCAGAAATCACCTACAGCATAACAAAGCAAACAGAGCTAATACAATCCCCCACTGGGTCACACCTTCTAAAGGGCAATAAGACACTTTGCTATAGGGCTGTACAGTAATTTGTGAGACAGTGGTAGAATGTTAGGAACCAGGACTCCTGGATTGTGTTCCTGGCTTTGAGTATAAAGTCTAGTCTAGTTATTAGATCCCTGGTTAGAGACAAGATAGCCAAGTCTATGGATTTGAGTCTGAAGGCCAGTGACTGAATGAATGGGACTTGGCTCTGTCATATTGGAGAACTCGATTCTATTCCCAGCCTTGCCTGAAATGACTTTGTGCAAGCTCTCTTGTCTTATTTGCCAAAGAATGATAGATAGCTGCCAGGCTCTTGGAGTATGGGTATGAGTTGGTTAGTATAATGATTATCTGCTGGATCCCAGCCCAGTGCACCTTTTTGTAGGTGTTCTGAGCGGTAAGCTCTCTCTCTCTTATGCCCTTTAATGTGAGGGCAGTCAGGTATGACGGGGCTGCCAAATATGAGTGTCATTCAGGTCTACACAAGGCATTTGGTTTTACTCCCAAGTATCCCCCATGTGACTCCCTTACTCTGCTATCTCCACCTATCTACAGTGCAGAAGTGTACTGGTTTCACTTTCAACGGCCTCTGCATTCATAAATGGAGGAGCAGGTTTTACCCCTAAACTTCACCTTCTTCAGTGCAATTTCAGTTGATCTTTCCAGCCTACCAGTGTGGTAGTTTTCCTTTTTCTCTGACACCTATAACATCTAGTCCATAAGAATAAGATGGTTAGAAGGTTGTGTTATATTATATCTTGCTAGATCTAAACTTAATGCAAGCCAAGCTACAAAGAAAGACTTATGAGAATCTTTCCTTTAGGACCCACTTTTGCTGTGCTGCCAAAAGGGAGATTTGAATAGACTCATAATGCTAGCTGACTGGTGTTTGTGTCCATTCCCAGATCTCTGTCTGCTTGTCAGTCTATTCTGAAAATATAACTTCCCGAGTGCAGCAACCATTCTCCTTGTTTGGAAAATATGTTGTGGACATCACTGTAAATAAATCGTGTTATCCACATGTTGCAGTTTCTATTTCTGTATTGGTTTTTAAGCGAATACATTGCAAATGTGAACAACATCAAGGCAGTACAAGAGGAGAGAGGAACTGTTACTGTGAGAACCTCTTACTGTGGGCTCTGACACTATGAATGTGGTGTACCATTTAGGGTAAAGGTTTCTTCAAAGTAATTCTGAAAGAGTCTTTTTTATGTTTGAGGTTGCCTTTAAAATCTGATGCATTTAATAAAATGCAGTTACTTGCTATGCTGGGCTTTTAAAAGCCCATTTCCATGTTTTTCCGGGAAGGGGAGGGAGAAGGGAAACATCCTATTTTGGCAATATGTCGATTCTCATAATAAAAAAAGCAGAACAGCAAAGGTTGCGTAACATGCAAGCACAACAGTACTAATATTGTTGCCTGGCAACCAGCAGGAAGTGTGTTGGAGAGCAAGCAGTGCTCAGATGAATGAACTGTATTTTCAGATGGTAAAAGCAGCTCTGCCATTAAATATGCTCAGCCTGTTTATATGAAACTTTGTGCTGAAGAGAGGCAAAAGAAGCACAGTTAGGGAAGGACAAGATATAGGGGCAAGAATGGGACTGGGGATTCCCTGTCCACATGGCAGCATCACCTTGCCACTACCTACAATCGAACAGTGCCAGAGTAGGCAGCTAGCAGAGCTGGTACACAGTTCAGATTCACCTGTTAGCAACAGATTACTAATCATATGGACACATTGTGGTGTTAGTCAGTTATGCCTCTACCAGTGCCGGCCTTAGGCCGATTCATCTGATTCCCTGGAATTGGGCCCCGCGCCTAAAGGGGCCCCGCGCCCTGAACCCAGAAGCCCCAGCCCATTCCTGCCGTGCGCAGCTTTCAGTCCGGCTCCCCGCTGCCGGCTGCTGCTGCTGCCATGTGCGGCGTTCCCAGGTGAAGCAGGGATACACCCAGGCGTGACGTGACGTCACGGCCTGGGACTTTAAAACTGCTTGGTGCCGCATTGCGCCGCGTGGCCTAGCTCCGGGTTCAGAGTCCGGGGACTTCTGGGGCCCGAGCACAGACTCCGGCTCCGCAAAGTGGAAGGCAGAAGGTAAGGTAAGCGGAGGAGGAGGGGGAGGAAGGGGCTTGTGTGGAGGGGGAAGAGGAAAATGGGGAGGAAGGGGCTTGTGCGGAGGAAGGGGAAAATGGGGAGGAGAAAAATAGGGGAAGGGGTGGGAGAGGAAGGGGCTTGTGCGGAGGGAGAGGGGGAAAATAGGAGAAGGGGTGGGAGAGCAAGGGGCTTATGCAGAGGGGAAGGGGGAAGAAAGGGGAAGGCACCAAGAGACAGGGTGGAGGAGAGACCAATGCCAGGGGGCCAAACGCAGACAATGAGGAAAAGGGCAGGAGGGGAGGTGTCAGTGGGAGTGGGGACAGGGTGATGCTGCGAAAGGAGAGGGTAAGGGCATTGGGGGCTAGAGGGGAAGGGGGAGGTGCTGGGAGAAGGCTTGAAAGAAGGGGTGGGCATGAGAAAGGTGGGGATGGAGCAAGTCATGTGTGAGGGCACAGAGGGGCATGAGGGGAATGGGGGCAGAGAGTGGTGAGGGGGTGGGCATCAGGGAAAAAGAGGGCAAAGGGGGCAGGCGCAGTAAGGGAAGGGGGAGGCACGAGGAGGGTGCAGGGCTAAGGGAAGGTGCAGGTGCCAGGGGATTCTGGGGGTGAAGCAGAAGGGCAGACACCTGCAGGAGGGACCAGCACCAGAGGAGAGAGGCAGGGCAGGTGTGTAGAGGGAGGTGTTAGAAGAGGGGTAGCTCACCTTATCAGAGTGGGGCTACTGGAGGAGTGGGCACAGGAGGGAGAGAAGGGCTGGTGGAGGGGGTCAGGTCACAGGAGGGCTGAGGGCAGTGAGAAGGGCAGGAGTCAGGACAGCAGAGGAGGGTGAGGAGTTGGGGGGCAGCAGGCACCAGGGGAGCTGATGGAGCAAGGGGAGGAGACATGGCAGCAGAGAGAAAAGGTAAAGGTTTATAAAATATTTATAAATAACTTGGGTGCCACAGTGGCACATCCAAACAAGCCACATGAACTCAGTACTGGTGCACAACACAATTCATTCTGCTCATGGGAGGAAACTCTTAGGCTATGTCTACACTGGCGGCTTCCATCTTGCGCAAGGGTTCTTGTGCAAGAAGTCTTGCGCAAGAACACGTCCACACTGACATGTCTGAGCTGTGCTTTTGCACAAGAGCATCCATGGCAGCGTGGACACTCTCTTGCGCAAGAAAGCTTCGATGGCCATTTTAGCCATAGGGGTTTCTTGCGCAAGAAATCCCTGCCGAGCATCCACACTGCCCTCTTGCGCAAGAGAGCTTACACCTGTTAGAAAAGAGCGTAGCTCTTGTGCAAGACGCCCTCTCTTACCACACCGTACTGTAAATGCTCTCGTGCAAGAGCAGGCGGGCAGTGTGGATACTCTGTGGGTTCTTGCGCAAGAACGGCTGTACTTGAGCAAGAAGCCGCGAGTGTAGACATAACCTTAGAGGGAACACTTCCCCCAGCCTCTCTGCCCCCAAGTTAATGTCACACACATTGGGTTAATGCAACTGCAGGATAGTTGCATGAGGGGGGTTTGGTGGGGGCCAAACTAATCCCTGTTGGTAGGAGGACGGTGGGAAAAGTCCTTCCAGAGGGGTGACATGACACCTATTACTTCTGGTCATGTGTCCATCTTGCCCAAGCGTGTTACCTCCAGAGGCCTGGTTAATGGGCGTCAGGGGGTGTGGTTAACAGGTGTCAGGGAGTGTGGCTAATGAGGCACCACCAAAAATTATACAAACCTGCCGCCCCTGCCTGGAAATGTGTCGGGCGCGATGCGGGAGGGGGCGTCGGCCCTGGAGGAGGAGTGCACCGGCTGCCTGCACTGCAGGAGGTGTGAGTTGAGCACAGGGTTTCCCTGCGCCGCGGGGGAGTGGGGTGGGTGTTAGTTACCTCTAGGGCTTTGCGGGGGAGGTAGCTGGGGATTTTTTGTGTGCGGGTTTTTTTTTTCTTTTTCTTTGCTCAACCAAAAAAATTTCTGGGCCCCCTGTTGAAACTTTTGTGTGCAGTGGTTTTTTTGTTTGTTTTGTTCAACCAAAATTGCTGCGGGGCCCCAATGAAATTGTTTGAATTGGGCCCCGCACTTCCTAAAGCCGGCCCTGGCCTCTACACAATTAGAAGCACAGCAAACAACTGTATGGTGAAGAAGTAAGAAGAGCAGCTTGGGAAAATTGACCCTGCTATAACAGCTGAAAGGATCATCTCAGCAGTGTTCTGTCTAACCAAGCCAAAGAGCAAAGCATTCCATTGTTGCTCCAGAAGTTATCTTTCCTATGGAACTTAGTAAAACACAGCATCTAATCCACTGACTAGGTAGAGTTGGCATTCTGACCTTAAGATTCTGCTGAATTATCTAACAGAAAAATGCATATATTCACCCTGAAGAATTTGTAGGCTAGGAACATGGGGATTGAAGCTGTTCTTTTGGAATCCCCAGCTTTAAGGGTACGTCTACATTACAAAGTTAATTTGAAATAACAGCCATTATTTCGAATTAACTTCAATAGCGTCTACACAGCCAAACCGCTATTTCAAAATAAATTTGAAATAGTGGAGCACTTATTTCGAATTTGGTAAACCTCATTCTACGAGGAATAACACCAAATTTGAAATAGCTAATTCGAAATAAGTGCTGTGTAGACACTTATTTTGAATTAGGGGGCCTCCAGCCCTTCCCAGTTTCCCCTGGTGGCCACTCTGGGCACAACAAGGAAAACTCTTCTCTCCCCCAGCCCCGGGGCCCTTAAAGGGATAGAGTCTGGCCACTGGGCACGTGCCAGAGCCAGGCCTGCCAGCAGCCGCAGATCCTCACCCAGTGGCCACACAATGGCAGCCAGTGGCAGCCAGCCATCCCCCGCCCAGTCCTGCAGCACCCAGGGGCCAGCCAGGGGCCGTAGATGGCACGCGCCTGCCTGGACTAGTGCGGAGATCATGGACCTCCTTGGGGTTTAGGGGAAGGCCCCCAATGTCCATGATCTCCGCACTAGGTGGAGGAACGCGGCCGTCTAAGGCCGCTTAGTGGCCACCATGGCCCGCAAGGGACACAGGCGCACCCAAGAGCAGGTGCGCCTCAAAATTAAAGAGTTGTGGCAGGCATACACCAGGGCCACCAAGGGCGGCGCCGCAGCAGGGGCTGCCACCTGCCCCTACTTCCCCACCCTCGACTGAATCCTGGGGGGTGGGGCGGTCTGTGCCAGCCCGGGGGGCAGCGAGCCGGGAGCTGAGGGCCCTGACCCAGGCGCAGCAGAGGGGCCACCACCAGCTGTCCCGGCACCGGAGTCGGCAGGGTCGTCCAGGGAGGCCATACCAGGTAATTGCCAGCACTGTCCCCTACCCGGTGGGGAAATGGGGAGGGAGACCAGGGACAGCGCGCATGGGCCATGCCTCCCACGGATCACACAGCCACCTGTGCACGTGCGGGCACGTGCCATGCCATCCTTGGGCAGGTGGCTCCAGCTGCGTGCCACACAGGGGCCGTGGCCCAATAGCCACACGTGTGTGTGAAGAGACACGACACGCTCCCGACCTCAGAGCGGGACACAGCAGGATGCCCTCCCTTCACACAGCCCCTCTACACAGGGGCAGGGGACATCTTCCCTCCGCCCCAGCCGCACTATACACAGCACAGGGACACAGGTGCAGTCTCGGGGCAGCTCCCACTCCCGGGCAGAGCCAGACATGACGACCATAGCTTCTGTGCAAGCACATTGGCTGTGATGGTGCAGGGCACAGTCGCCCTCACCTCACGGGGGGGCTGGGCATCATCCACTGTGTCCCCAGGGAGAACTGACCACTTCTCTTCTTTCTCTACAGCCGCACCAGCTGCTCATGCAGGGCGCACCACCCCGCCCGGGACATGCTCCAGCACCCGCGGCCTCAGCAGGACCACCACCACGCGGCAGGGGTACAGAGAGCAGCACCTGCAGGCCCTGCGAGCCCAGACCTGGATCATGGAGCATTAGGTGCAGGACAACCGGGAGTTCCAGCGGGAGCTGCTTGCCCAGGGTCGTGCCATCTGTCACCATCTGCAGGCCCTGGTGCAGAGCATGCTGCCCCGTGCCGGTCCTGCACCTGCTGCCCTCCCAGCTACTGTTCCTCCTCCCACTCCTGCTCCCACCTCTTCCTCCTCAACCTCCACACCCTCCTCCTCAATCTCCACACCCCCCACCTCAACCTCCGCACCCTCCTCCCCATCCCCCCGGGGACGCCGAGGCCCCCTTCCCCGCGATGCTAGGAGGCAGTTGGCCTGGTGAGACCCCCACCCCTGAGCACTGAGCTTCCCTTCCCCCTTCTTCCCCTTGCTGCCCCCTTCCAGCTCCCTCCTCCCAGTTTTCCCCTCCTCTCCCACCCTCTCTCCTGCCCTCTCCCACCTCCTTTCCCCAGTCTCCCCAGAGGTTCACCCCCCCCCACCCCAGTTGTGTTAAATAAAGACAGTTTCCATTTTTAAAAATACATGTATTTTATTTGACATCAGGAAGGGGGGGCTAGGGAAGGGTAAGTGGAGGACGAGAGGGAGGAATGGGGCACAAACCCCCAGTGGGGCAGACGGGGGAGACTGTTAGCGCTCCTCAGGGTGGAAGCTCTCCCGCAGGGCCCCCTGGATCCTGACAGCCCCTCGATGGTTCTCCCGGATGGCAGCCTGCAGACAGTGCAGCCAGGCTGCTGGCAACGTGTCCACGAGACGCAGCAGAGTCCCCGGGGGCAGGTCTGGTTCCATGTTGCAGAGTGTGTCCCGAGTGAGGGCAAGCAGAGCACTCCGAGACACAAATGCTTTGCTGTCCCACAGCGAGGTAGACCAGCAAGCAGAGAAACCTGAGAACTGTCTGTCCGGGATGGGGGGTCGGGTCCCTTTAAGCACAGACCTCGGCTAGCCTGATGCAGCAGTCCCACACACTAAGTCCAACCCTGATGTCCTGCCGGCACTGGTTCCAGCCAGCCTTACCTTCGATTCAGGGTCCACTCAATGTGGACGTGCTATTTTGAATTAGAAAAATGCTATTTCGAATTAGTTTTTGTGTTTAGATGCGTTATTTCGAATTAGCTTATTTCGAATTAGCTAATTCGAAATAAGTTAATTCGAAATAGCACTGTAGTGTAGACATACCCTAAGAGAAGCAAGGGTCCACAGTTGGTTAGATTTTTAGATAATGTGATCTTGCCTCAGTCCTTTGGATGTTATACTATCTACCCCCCTAGAATAATTGTACCTTTATAGCTTCTCCTGTAAAATATTTTAAAGAATTTTACAAATATTGTTACAGTGGGAGAAACAGGTATAAAGAAATTAACTGCATTGCTGAAGATCTCATATTTAAACATTTGCTAGAGCCAGGAATAGCACCTACAGCTGGGTTTCATACCTGTGCCTTATCTACACAACCATCCTTTCTCTCCATGGTTCCTGAAGGTGAGAGACCAGCAGAATTTAAAGGAGTGCAACACATATTCCCCTTCAACTAGTTAATTTATTTACTCACCAGCAGGCAGGCTAATGAGAGAGCATATCTACCATATATGCAAATATGGGCATGACCTCCTGCTTTGTGGGTGAGTGGGAGATAAATTTAATGGACAAACAGAGCCCAGAGGAAAATCAGGAGAGGAGAAATTGTGCTACATCAGACCTAATTTAACACACAGTTTTTGGTAGGCGTTGAAGTCTTTCTATTTCAAGGTGGGGTTTGAAATAAACCGGAACTGCACTTCCTATTTAGCTGTCTGCAGTGTGATTATCTCAAGGCTGCACAGAGAAAGCAGAGGCTGCAGCTGACAGGAGATAACAGTTTGAAAGCTTAAACTGTGCCTTTTGTTCACATGGTTTTTTCCCCTTTCCACTGAGTTTTCCAACATGCCTCTAATGCACTTTAGAACAAGTACATCTTTTGAAATTATTCTCTTTTATACAAAGAGAAATATGCCCACTCCCCCCCCCAGATGTCTTCTAAAAGCTGGGCTCAATTTAAGCAGAGGCATACTTGCGAGAAAGAACAAAGGTGAAGCTTTTTGCCATGAAAACTGTGAACTTAGTTGACAGAATCTCATAGCTTGTGCAGCAAAGGTGGTATAAATAAAGAGAGTCACATACAATACCATATAAGGCATTCAAACTATATTGGCAGCAGCTCTCTTTCTTACTAATGATGTGCTACTAAAAGTTTGAGCTTTAAATCAAACAAAGAAAAGAAGAAAATTCACCTTCCATGCTGGACTAATCCATTGTATTTACACAGCACTACCTTCCTCACTGCTTTGTGCCTCACTTCCGCACATGGAAATGATGGAAGGTAAAGCACTTTGAGTATGTCTACACTACAGCGCTAATTCGAACTAACTTATTTCGAATTCGAAATAAGCTAATTTGAAATAACACATCTAGACCCAAAAACTAATTCGAATTAGCGTTTTGCTAATTCGAAATAGCGCATCCACACTGATTGGATGCTGGGTTGCATTTAAGGGCAACTGAAACCGGTTCCAGCAGGGCAGCAGGTCAGTAGTTGCTTTGTGTGGCTGCTGTCTGAGGCTATCTGAGGCTCGTGCTTAAAGGAACCCCCCTGGACAGCCAGTTCTCAGCTTTTTCGCTTGCTTGCCTACCTCGCCGAAGGACAGCAAAGCATTTTCCTCTCTGCCTGCCTGTGTCAGTGGTTCCCATTGGGGACGCCGCCGCAGTTGGCACCATGGAGCCAGAGCTCGCCCTGGGCATTCTGCTCCAGTTTTTGGACTTGCTGCTGCAAGCCTGCCAGCAATGGCTGGAGGCTGCCTGGCACCATCTGGTGCACGTCAGCCCCCTGCCCCTCCCCCTGACCTCCCTGGGGGCCGTGGAGGAGCCGCAGCAGCGCCCGGATGCCAGCGTGCCCCGCCACATCTGGCGTCTGGACACCAGCAGCGACTGGTGGAACCGCATCATCCTGGAGCGCTGGGGAGACCAACAGTGGACCCAGAACTTCAGGATGAAGAAGGACACCTTCCTGGAGCTCTGCGAGTGGCTCACCCCTGCTCTGCGGCGACGGGACACTTGCATGACGCCCACCATTCCCCTCCAGAAGCGTGTGCCCATTGCCCTGTGGAAACTCTCCACGCCGGACAGCTACCGATCCGTCGGGAACCAGTTCGGCGTGGGGAAATCCACCGTCGGAGCAGTTCTCATGCAGGTACGGCACTCACCAGCCACTGGGCCGGGGGGGGGGACAGGGGGGCTGCAAGGAGGGGATGGGCCACCCCAGGGAAAACGGGGGGGGGGAGGAGGCGAAAGTGCCCCTCACAGGAGGGTTCAGTCTGTCCCGGCCATACTACACACCACCCGCGGCGGCCAGGATCGCAGCGGGGGTTGCTTCTGGGAGTGGGGCGCGGGGCCATGCCAGGGAACGAACACTCCCAGCCACCCGGGCACCCCAGTGATTCATGGTTTGGTGTGTCTCTCTGCAGGTGGTTAAGGCCATCAACAGGGTGCTGCTCCGCAGGGTGGTCTGCCTCACCGACCAGGACGCGGACATCCAGGGGTTCGGCACCCTCGGCTTCCCCAACTGCGGGGGGGCCATCGACGGGACGCACATTCCCATCCGTGCCCCGGAACACCAGGCCTCCCAGTACATCAACCGCAAGGGGTACTTCTCTGTGCTCCTGCAGGCCATGTCTGACCACCGGGGCCAGTTCACGGACATTAATGTGGGCTGGTCCGGCAAGGCACATGACGCCAGGGTGTTCCGCAACTCCTCCGTGTGCCAGAGGCTGCATGCCGGGACCTTCTTCCCCGACCGCCACATCAGGGTCGGGGACGTGGACATGCCCATCTGCCTGGTGGGGGATGCGGCCTACCCCCTACAGCCCTGGCTAATGAAGCCCTACACGGGACACCTCAACCCCTCCCAGCAGGCCTTCAATGCCAGGCTCACCAGGGCCCGCATCATAGTGGAGGGGGCCTTCGGACACCTGAAAGCACAGTTTAGGTGCCTCCTCACCCGCCTCGACCTCGCCGAGCACAATATCCCTCCCGTGGTGGCAGCATGTTGTGTGCTGCACAATTTATGTGAGCAGAAGGGGGAGGCTTTCCTGCCAGCCTGGATGGCTGAGGCTGACCGCACGGCTGGCCAGTACGCGCAGCCCCGCATCGCCGCCATCCAGGAGGCCCAGCGGAGGGCCGCCCAGATCTGGGAAGCCCTGCAGGAGAGCTTCCTGGTGGAGGAGGACTGAACTCTCCCTGCATGCCCCACTGGGGCCTTCTTCCACCCTCACCTCCTTCCCCTTTCCCCTCCCTAGCCCCACTTCCTAATGTCAAATAAAGACACCTGTTTTGGCACAAAAAATCTCTTTTTATTTTACATAACTGGGGTGGGGGGAGGGAGGAATGAGGGTGGGAGAGGGGAGAGGGAAACCTGGGAGGAGGGAACTGGAAGGGGGAGGAAGGGAAGGGAAAGCTCAGGGTTCGGGCTCTTGCTGGCTCTCCCGTCTCACAGCACTGTGCGTGCGGGAGCATCGGGGGGGAGTGGGTGTGGAGGGTGGGGCAGGAGGGACAGGGGGGCGGAGGAAGTGGGAGGGGGAGCAGGGGTGGGAGGAGGAGTGAGAGCTGGGGCAGCCGCAGGGGCTGGAGCAGGAGAAGGCAGGAACCTGTCCACCAGGGTCTGGAGGTGACCTCGGAGGGCATGGCCCTGATCCTTCAGTGCCTCCAAGCTCCGCTGCCGCAGCCACAGGTCCTCCCGGACCCAGTGCTCCTGGGTGCAGAGCTGCTGCCCCAGTAGCCACAGGTGCCGCCACTGGTAGTCCTCCAGGTTCCTGCTGTGCCTGCTGGCCCGGGTGCGGGTGGCTGTTGCAGGCGGGGTGGTGCGTCCTGCAGTCCCAGGTGCTGCAGCTGTGGTGAAACAAGAGCAGTGGTCAGTTCTCCCTGGGGACACAGTGGGTGAAACCCAGCCCCCCTCTGCAAGGCGAGTTCGGCGTGTGGGGAACGGGCCAGGGCCCCTGCATGACACCCAGCTGCTGCTCCATGGTGGGCAAGGCCCAGGAGCATGGTCCCTGGGCTCCCTCTCCACCTCCCCCCCCCTACACATAAGGGGAGCATGATGGCACTCACATGTGGAGCCCTCCCCGGCCTCAGACGACACAGCAGATGTGCTCTGTGGGATGACTCAGGGGTCCTGGGCAGACTCCCTGCAGGCTCCTGCAGCTCCTGGCTCTCGGCGTCCTCCTCTTCCTCTGTTTCTGCCCCGGGGTCGACTACCACCTGGGGGGCATGGACTGCGTGAGCCCCCAGGATGCGGTCCAGGGCCTCAAAGTGAGGGCAGGCCTCTGGGTTGGCACCTGGTTGGGAGGCCCTGGAATAGGCCTGCCGCAGGTCCTTAATTTTGCAGCAGACCTGCTCCTGGGTCCGCATGTGGCCTCTGGTGGCCAGGCTGGCAGCCATGCAGCTGTAGACGGCCACATTCCTGTGCCTAGTGCGGAGATCATGGACATTGGAGGCCTCCCCCCAAACCTCGATGAGGTCCACAATCTCTGCACTAGACCAGGCAGGCGCCCGCCTTTTGCAGCCCCGGGCAGGCTCCTGGGAGCCGCCAGCCTGGTCCTGGGAAGAGGTGGAGGGCTGGGTGGCAGCGGGTGGCTGGCTCATCTCGTGCCAGGTGCAGGGTCTGCTGGCTGGATGCTGGCAGGCTTGCAACTGGCACAGGTACTGTGGGCAGACCGTGCCCCTTTAAGGGCTCCGGGGCTGGGTGGGGGGCAGAAGAGTTTCCCTGGTTTGGCCCAGAGTGGCCACCAGGGCAACCTGGGAATGGCTAGCCTCCAGCTAGTTCGAATTAAGTGGCTACACAGCCCTTAATTCGAACTACTTAATTCAAACTAGGCATTACTCCTCGTAGAATGAGGTTTACCTAGTTCGAATTAAGCGCTCCGCTATTTTGAATTAAATTCGAAATAGCAGTTTGCATGTATAGCCGCTATTAAAGTTAATTCAAACTAACGGCTGTTAGTTCGAATTAACTTTGTAGTGTAGACATACCCTGAGAGATCCTCAGATGAAAAGTGTGTGATTGCAAGTTACCAGTCTGTTTGTTCTTTGTTTTCTGTATGAGTCTAGTGATAAATAATAATTGTGGAAATATCCAAATTATACATTAGTGCATCACATATGTTTGGAAGAGATACTGCTAAGGTATCATTTCTCCCTGGGAAAAATGTCACAGTCTCACAGACAAATCTTTGATTTGCAAAGCTACAACTTCAGTGGTGTTAAACGAGGAAAACAAAGGGTATAGATAAAGCAAAATGAGAGAGAACCAAATGCTTTCATGTATGTAATATCTCTGCTATTACACTATTGCCAGTTCAATAGCATTTATCTTTAAAAGAGGGGTTCAGAACCTCAGGGCGGAGGCCCAGATGCGGCCTCGATCCAGCTCCCCAAGGAGGCGAGCGCCCTATCCAGCTCCCCAAGGTTCAGAGCCCCCCCAGCACTGGGGAGCCTGCGCTGGTGTTCAAGCCCCTCTGCTGCCTCACTGCAGGGCTGGAGCACACAAAATCTACGAGGCTGGGCCTTCCTAGACTATGGTGGACAAGGGGAATGTGGGGAGTGTCTTTCTCCTCAGTTGGGGGCCACGTCAATCAAGGGTTGTTGTTTTTTGCTTCTCACTTGTGTGCGGCCCCTGACCCAAAAAAGGTTCCCCACTCCTGCTTTAAAATAACCCAGAAGAATGGCAGATGTTTTTATCTGAAGACACTAGCCTTTTGCTTCCTGCAGATCTGCTGAGGTGAAAGAATGGCTACTTACCTCCTAACTGTGATTCTTCGAGATGTGTTGCTCATGTCCATTCCAATATAGGTGTGTGCGCGCAGTGTGCATGCACAGTCGGAGACTTTTCCCTCAGCAGTACCCTTAAGGCCAGCAGGGAGCCTCCTGGAGTGGTGCCGATATATCAGCCCATATATACCCCTGCTGGCCCCTTCACCCACTCAATTCCTTCTTACTGGCATATTCCAGATAAAGAGCAGTGGGCAGGGATTTGGAATGGACATGAGCAACACATCTCGAAGAATCACAATTGCGAGGTAAGTAACCGGTCTTTCTTCTTCGAGTGATTGCTCATATGCATTCCAATATAGGTGACTCTAAAGCAGAACCTAACTAGGCAGAGGGAGTTAAAACCATGGAGGAGTTAAGGACCGCCCTAACTAGGACAGCATCCTCTCTGGCCTGATGGGACAGCGCATAATGGTTGGTAAACGTGTGGACCGAGGACCATGTGGCAGCCCTACAGATGTCCAGGATGGGAACCTGCGCTGCGAAAGCGGTGGAAGCTGCCATAGCTCTCGTGGAGTGCGCTAGGTACGTAGTTCTAATGGAAGGTTTTCTGCTACCCAGTAGGACTTCTTGGACTCGTTGAGAGCTCCTCTGCCATTAACCATGGAGCTTCCATGCTGTCAAGTGGAAGGACCGTAGGTCTGGGTGGTGAAGCCTGCCCAAGTCCTGGGATATCAGTCCCGGGACTAGTGGGAGGGTTACGGGCCTCTCGCATGAGAGGTTGAGGAGGGTCGAAAACCAATGCTGTCTGGGCCACGCTGGGGAGATTAGAATTAATGATGCCCTGAACTCCCACACTTTCAACAGTACCCTGTGAACTAGTGGGAAGGGCGGGAAGGTGTACAGCAGGCCTTGCGGCCAGTGGAGGAGGAGAGCATCCCCTAAGGACTCCCGTCCCTGTCCCATGAGGAAGCAGTAGTGGGGGCACTTCGTGTTCTGCCCTGTGACGAGCAGATCCAGATGGGGAAACCTCCACACACAGAAGACAGATTGGGCAACATCCCAATGCAGGGACCACTCGTGGCTCACAAATGATCTGCTCAATCTGTCCGCTAGGATGTTCTGTGAGCCCGGGAGATACGAGGCCATCGGGTGGATATCCGCCCCGATGCAGAGTTCCCATAGGCTGATTGCCTCTGAGTACAGGCAAGGTGAATGAGCCCCGCCCTACTTGTTTATATAGGCCACCGCTGTCATGTTGTCTGATAGGATGAGGACAGTCTTGTCCCTCAGGTGGGGAAGGAAAACTGCACAAGCCAGCCGGACTGCCCTGAGTTCCCTGACGTTGATATTCAGGGAGGTTTTGCGGGGGGACCACGTACCTTGAGTGTGCAGCTCTCCCAGGTGGGCTCCCCAACCCATGTCCGATGCATCTGTGACCAGTCAGATGGACGGGACTGGCCGGGAGAATAGGACCCCCGCGCAGACTTCCGCTTGGTGGGTCCACCACTCCAGCGCCAGGAGGACAGGGGTGGGGACGGTTAACACTCTGTCCCAGGAGTAGACAGGTGGGTTGAGGACTCGCGATAGCCACATCTGAAGAGGGCACATGCGCAGTCTGGCGTGTTGCACTACATAAGTGCAGGCGGCCATGAGGCCCAATAGACGCATACAAGCCCGGGCGGTGGTCACTGGAAAGTTCAAGAGTGACCTGACTGCCAACTATAGCGTGAGAAAGCAGGAGCTGGGTAGAGAGGCTCTCTGGGACCGGGAATCCAAGGTCGCACCCACGAATTCTATTGCCTGGGAAGGAGTTAAGGTGGATTTGTCCAGGTTTAAAAGAAGACCTAGTTCTTGAAAAAGTTCGCGGAGTATGGAGATGTTGTCTCTCACCTGGGTTTCCAACTCCCCTTGGAGGAGCCAATCCTCCAAATAAGGGAACACTTGGACTCCCTTTTCCTGAGCTCGGCGGCCGCAACCGCCATACATTTGGTGAAGACTTGGGGGGTCGTAGAAATACCAAAGGGAAGGGCCATGAATTGGTAGTGGTCCTGGCCCACAGTGAATCGCAGGAACCTTCGGTGGAAGGGGGCGATTGAAACATGAAAATAAGCGTCTTTTAAGTCAAGGGCAGCGTACCAGTCTCCGGGGGCTAAGGAAGGAATGATGGACGCCAGAATCACCATTTTGAATTTTGTCTTGACGATGAAGAGGTTTAGAGCACTGAGGTCCAAGATTAGGCAGAGGCCCCCCTTTTGCTTTTGGAACCAGAAAATAGCGGGAATAAAATTCTCTGTTTAGAAAATCAAGGGGAACTCGTTCTACCGCCCCCAAGGTGAGAAGGTGGCGAGCCTCCTCCTGTAACAGAGGCTTGTGAGAGGGGTCTCTGAAAAGGGACGAGGTAGGGGGTTGGGAAGGAGGGGGTGAGTGGAAAGGGATTACATAACCCGTTTCCACTATCTCCAGAACCCATCGGTCCGATGTAACAGACAGCCAGTCGTGGAAGAAGCGGGATAAATGGTCCCAGAAGGGTAACAGGGAGACTGGTAAGAAGCCCTCGGGGGTCTCGTCAAAACCCCTGTCGGGACCCGGGGGGGCTTATTGAGGGGCCCTTGGTTAGAATCTGGGGCTGGGCGAGGGTGGTGCCTATTGTTCCTGCCATTATTACCCCTGCCCCTACGTTGGGTAAAGTTGAGACATGGGCCCTGTGGAGGCAGTCTATGAACGTTCCTATTGATATATGACCGCCTCTGGGTGGCAGGTGTGTGTAGGCCCAAGGACTTTAATGTGGCTCTCGTGTCCTTCAGGCCATGCAGCCACTGGTCAGTTTGCTCTGAGAAGAGCGACGTGCCTTCAAAAGGGAGGTCCTGTGAGGTGTTTTGGACTTCCGGCAGCACTCCGGAGCCCTGGAGCCATGAGCTGCAACGCAGGACCACTCTGGTGGCCATGACTTGTGAAGCCACATCAGCCACATTGAAGGCTGCTTGTAACGCCGTTCGGGAAATTACTCTCCCCTCTTCTTGAAGGGCTTTATACTCCGCATGGGAGTCTTTGGGGAGCAAGTCCATAAACTTGTCCATTGACGCCCAGGTGTTGTAGGCGTATCTGGACAGAAGGACTTGTTGGTTGTCAATTCGGTATTGGATGCCCCTGGATGCATAGACTTTTCTGCCCAGTAAGTCCGTCTTCTTAGCCTCCCTGTTCTTAGGGGTGGCAGCGGGCTGTCCCTGCCTCTCCCTCTGGTTGACTGCCTGAACTACTGAAGAACCGGGGGGGGAGGGTGGGAGAAAAGGTGTTCATTAGCCTCCTGAGGGACAAAATACCGCCGTTCAGCACGTTTATCGGTGGGCGGGATGGATGCTGGGGTTTGCCACAAGGCTGCCAAAATCTTGGCTACCATCTTGTTGATCGGCAATTTCACTCTGGAGGGGAGTGTCTGCGTGCAAGATGTCGATGGTTGGGTCCGAGTCCTCAGACATTGTCCGCTTGGACTCCCAGACTTTGGGCCAGGCGGCGGAGCAGGTCTTGGTGGGCCCTGGCATCTATGGAGGGCATGGAGGGTGCAGAGTTGGCCAATGCCTCATCCAGGGAGGACGACGATGACCCCTTTGCCATATCACCCACAGGGGCATCTGTACAGCCTGGATCGTCCGAAATGGCCATGAAGGGAGGGGGGAAAGGTTGGCTCACTAGAGCCATGCTCTCCCCTGGGCCTGGGGACAATTGGCCCAGAGGTAGCGAGGGGGCCGACATGGGGGACCAGACCAAAGGTGTCGCCGATGGAGGGACTCGTGCACCTGACGTGACGGAAGCCGGTCTAGGGGAGTTCACGCCCTGGCTCTGATGGTAGGCCCAAGGGGTCCAAAAAGGCCACTGTCTGGGTGGTTGGGGCAGCCACGTCTGCTGAACCATCGGTACAGGGATCGGTTGAGCCCACTGTTGTTGGTACCGATGTGGAGAGGTAAGGTGCCGATACCGGTGCCGGGAGCGGGAGCAGTGTCGTGAACGGGACCTGGAGCCCCTTGAAGACCATGCTGAGTCCGCGTTGGAGTCAGACGAGTACTCTGAGGCGGACCATGGCGGTGCCGATGCCAATGTTGATTGTCCTGCAGCGTGCCGAGACATGGCTTCTGGCTTGCCACAGTGCCAAGGCAGAGGAGGAGGAATGGCTGAGACAGGATCCCTGATGGTAGGTGCTGTGTTACCGGGGGCCAGTAGCAGTGCCGGGTGGGTAATCCACGTCACGTCTGGTGCCAGTGCCACCAACACCGGCGTGACAGTAGCTGGTGCTGGGGGAGGTGCCACATGGCTCTGCCGCACCTCGTGCACCGTTTCACCAGGCACCCTAAGAGGGGAGTGGTACCGGGCATCCCCGTGCCGTCTTGAGGGTGCAGGAGTTGGTGGAGGGAAGGGAGAAGAGTCTATAAGGACCCTTGCTACCTCCAAAGCCTCCGCGGTATATCGGTCCGGTAGGTCCTCTAAAGGACTCACATCCCTCTGGTGGGAAGAGTAGTTGCCCGACCTAGAAGGCCCAGGCTCTGGACTGCCAGGCGTCGCGTGCCCCACTGTACAGTGCACGGAGGGCGCGTTCCTGGGCGGGGACCGACCCCATTAGGCCTCCTCTTCCGTGTTGGTACCGGCGACTGGGAGTGACGTCTGGCCCTGTGCGGTACCGGAGAGGCACAGTGTGCGGAGCTGTCACGCACAGAGGTTGGTGCGCTGTTGGAGCTCGGTGCCGAGTCCGGTGCCGGAGCCGGTGCCGGCCCGAGTGCTGCCTCCATCAGGAGCACCTTGAGCCGCAACTCGTGCTCTCATTTGGTCCTGGTCTTAAACACCTTACAAATCTTGCATGCGTCTGTAAAGTGCAATTCTCCCAGGCACTTCAAACACGATGAGTGTGGATCACCACACGGCATAGACTTGTTGCACTTCTTGCAGGGCTTAAAGCCTTGTGGCCCAGGCATGTTCTGCCGTTGGCGCACGGCGCACCACGGCAGGGTAAAAAGAAAACTACAAATGAAAGTCTTTAACTAAATTAACAGGTACTTAACAGAAGATTGCTGACAAGGAGAAGAACAATGAAGAGAACGACTTGAAGACGAGCTGAGGATTGTTCCAACGACCGTCACGGCGGTAAGAAGGAACTGAATGGGTGAGGGGGCCAGCAGGGGTATATATGGGCGGATATATCGACGCCATTCCAGGGGGCTCCCTGCTGGCCCCAAGGGTACTGCTGAGGGAAAAGTCTCCGACAGCGCGTGCACGCTACACGCACACACCTATATTGGAATGCACATGAGCAATCACTTGAAGAAGAATTTTTATTGCAAAAACAAAACAAATTATAATTTATTACTGTGAAAAAAATGTCCATGGTTCAGTTATGGTGAAGTTGTGTAGGCCAGAGGCTTAACAAATAAGACAGGTGACTGTAATGGAGCATGAAAGTCCATCTTAATTTAAACTAAGAACTGCCATCTGGTGGCATTTGGTTTTACCCAAAATCTGAAATGACAACAGAGTGCACTGAATTCTGAACCTATTTAAAAACAGAAATATGCAAAACAAACACAAAAACAAATGTGGTACTGCTGTGATTGGACAGGAAAGTTTAATCTCTTGACAACTCTCAGATTGCCAGCCTGTATTAGCATTGAAAGTATTTTTATGGTAGATTAAGATTTATTATGTATTTTGACTAAATACCATCATTTGGAAGGACTAAGTTAAAATGGCATTTACTTTAAAGGAGATAGGAGGTATTCTTAAAGGATTCTGTTCAAACAGATTAGAATTAAATAGATTCTGGCTCATGGGACTGCCGCTGGTGATGGAATTTAGAATCCAAACTTTGTATGTAGTGGACCAGATTCTCAAATGGTGTCAATTGGTGTAACTCCAGTGAAGATATGCTCATTTACACCAGCTGAGAATCTGGTCCTTTGTTGATGGAATTTGCACACGAGGCTTGGGCAGCAGCTCTCACAGCAGAGCACAATGCTTGCTGAATCTCCTCTTCAGCAGCTGGACAGAAAATTATCATTCCCTGCACCCCGATTTTGTACAAGATGCTGAACAAAAGCTAACATATAAAGGGAGCACTCTCCAGTTGTGTGTGACAGCAGAAAGTGGCCTGGACATGAAAACATGCTTGTTACTTTTTCCTTGCATATCTGCACAGAGGCACTTGCAGGATCCAGATCCTTATGTTTTCCCCAAGTGTATCACTTAGTGTGGATTGCGGGTAAAACTTTCAAAAGTGAGTTAAGAGCCTAAGTTTAATTTAAAAAAAAAATCAATAAGACTTAAGCTCCTAAATCACTCAGGCATTTTTAAAAAGTGACTCTGTGTAGCTAAGAGCAAAATGATCTGTTTTCTGATCTTGTGTTCACGTAAAGCCCATACAACAAAGGATAGTCCTCTGACAATCAACATCTATGCCTTTTTTTGTCTTGCTTCTGCCCCATTTGTGTGTTAAGAACTTTGAGCTAGTTTCCTACTATTTAGAGAGAAGGCACTCATGTCAAGTTAGTTTACAAACCATGGACCTGGTCTCTGCAACACTCAATGAATCTCTCTGCTGTAGGAATAATTTGTGGCCTCTCAGTGTCTGTGGTGAGGTGTCTAGCCCTGCAGTCCCCCAATGGGTCACTCCCCATCAGGCCCCAAGTCCTAGTCTCTCGCAATCCAGCCCTGCAGCCTAGTCTCTCAGGATCCGCTCCTAGTTCGGGAGCTGGGAAAAAGGAGTAGGGGGGCCAGGGGCCTCCCTCTCCACCGGGCCTCAACCCAGGGCCCTATCAGTGGCGGGTGGTTCCCACCACTGGCTCGGCGGGGAGTTCTCCCCGAAACAAGCTGAGCCCACCGGGGCTCCTCCTGTTCCCCGCCCTGGGCTGCTTCCTACCCCGTCCCCCTGGATGGCGTAGGCCCCACCTGTATATGTAGGTCTTGCTGCGGTAGCAGCATTGGCAGGCATGGCAGCGGCCGCTGGTCCGGAGTGTCGGGGTTGGTGGCTGCCGTTGGCACGGCAGCAGTCAGTGCGGTGTCTAGGGTGTCTGCAAGCCGTGGGCGGCGGGGCGACAGAGACTGGTATGGTAGCTGTAGCTGTGGTATTGGCTGGGCCTATGGCTCTGGCTCAGGCGGCAGTGGCGGCAGCAGCTCCCGTGCTCGGGCAGGAGCTCCTTCCCCTCTGGAGGTCAACCCCGACTGAGCTGTCTCCCTTTATACCTGGCCTGCAGTTGGAGCATGCCCAGCACTGTTGCGGGGGAGGAGCCTTCCCAGCCCTGCAGGCCAGTTTGCTCTCCCCTTGGCTAGTGCGGGGTTGGGTCGCCCCATCACCCCCCCCCCCAAGAGGGTTTCCCCAGTGCATTCTTCCTCCCCCTCCCCCGGGCCACTGTTGGAGAAGAAATCTGCATTCGCATGCACCCTCCCTGGCCGATGGGCCACCTGAAAGGAGTAAGGCTGCAGCTACAAGTACCAGCGCATTATTCGGGTGTTGGTGTCCTTCATAGTTTGTAGCCACCTGAGCGGGGCATGATCAGTAACTAAGGTAAAAGAACCGCCCAGCAGGTAATATCGAAGGGCTTCAACGGCCCATTTTACTCCGAGGGCCTCCCATTCAATTGTCGAGTACTTGGTTTCTTGGGGATATAACTTACTGCTGGGCTGTGTCTAGACTGGCCAGTTTTTCCAGAAAATCAGCCGCTTTTCTGGAAAAACTTGCCAGCTGTCTACACTGGCGCTTGAATTTCATAAGAACACTGGCGATCTCATGTAAGATTGTCAGTGTTCTTGCGAAGTACTATGCTGCTCCGTTAGGGCAAAAGGCCCTTTTGTGCAAAACTTTTGCGCAAAGGGCCAGTGTAGACAACGCTGTATTGTTTTATAAAAAAGCCCGATCGCGAAAATGGCGATCGGGCTTTCTTGCAAAGTGCGTCTAGATTGTACGGACGCTTTTCCGCAAAAAGAGCTTTTGCGGAAAAGCGTCCGTGCCAATCTAGACGCTCTTTTCCGAAAATGCTTTTAATAGAAAAGTTTTCCGTTAAAAGCATTTCCGGAAAATCATGCCAGTCTAGACGTAGCCCTGAGGTAAAGGATTGGGTGCTCCTCTCTATCCGTTTCTTGGGATAACACAGCTCCCAGTCCTATCTCTGAGGCATCGGTCTGGAGGATGAACGGCCTTGTAAAGTCGGGCTGAGCCAAGACTGGTTCTTGGAGCAACCGGTCTCGCAGGGTCCAGAAGGCCTCTTCACACTCCAGGGACCATTCCACTTTCTGTGGCCGTTGGTTCTCGGTCAGATCTGTCAAGGTGGCTGCTAGGGTGGAAAAGTTGGGCACGAATCTGCGGTAATACCCCGCCAGCCCTAAAAACTGCCTCACCTGCCTCTTTGTAGTCGGGGTGGGATGGTCTTGGAGGGCCTGCACTTTGTCTACTAACAGCTTTACTCTCCCTTTTCCCATGGTGTACCCTAGATATGTCACCTCTTGTTTGCCTAGGTGGTAATTGGCTGGGTTCACCATTAACTTAGCCTCTCCCAGGGCCTCTAGCACCTTTTCTAGATGTTGAAGGTGCTCCTCCCAGTTCCTGCTATACATGACGATGTTGTCAATGTAGGCAGCCGTATACCCATCATGCGGGCTCAGGACTTGGTTGATCAGGGGCTGGAACGTAGCAGCGGCTCCATGCAGACCAAACGGCATCATTGTGAACTGGTACAGCCCAAAGGGGGTTGGGAAAGCGTTTTTTCTCTTTTGCAGCAGGGATCAAGAGGATTTGCCAAAACCCCTTCGTGAGATCTAGCGTGGAAATGTAACCGGCCTTTTCTATTCGCTCAAGCAACAAGTCCACCTGGGGCACTGGATATGGTGTTGACTTTTCGGAAATTGACACAAAACCGTACCAACCTGTCAGGCTTGGGAACAAGCATGATGGGACTCCTCCACTCACTTCTGGACTCTTCGATGACCCCAAGGTCCATCATTTCCTTCAGCTCTCGATGCACGGTTTCCCACATCTTCCGGGGCAGGGGCTGGTGGTTGTCCCTCACTTTCTGGCCAGCAAGGGTGGCAATGTGGTGACTTGCCAATGGAGTTCTCCCTGGCTGACCCAACAGGACATGAGGGAATCAAGCGATCAGGCTTTGTACTTGTTGCCGTTGTGCCTTGTCCAGGTCTGCCCTGAGGTCTACTAGTGGGCATTCTCCTGGGGAGCTGACTTGTGGCCCAAGCTCTGCCTCTGGGGCATAAGGGGCTATCAGCATGGCATTTCGCTCCTTCCAGGGCTTTAACAGGTTTATGTGGTTTTTGCGGGTCTCCTTATGTCGCCCCGGGAGTCGCACCTCATAATCCACGGGGCCCACTTTCTGGGTTACCTCAAATGGTCCCTGCCATTTTGCTAGCAGTTTGGACTCAGCAGAAGGAAACAGGAGCAACACCCAATCACCCGGTTGGAAGGTTCGTGCCCTTGCACTTTTGTTGTATTGCTGGGTCTGTTCCCCCTGGGCCTTCTGCAAGTTTGCTTGGGCTAAGCATCCCAGTTCTTCCAGCTTCTCCCTCAGGTGGATCACATAGTGGATCGACCCCTGAGCAGAGGTCTCTTGTTCTTCCCACGTCTCCCTTACCAGCTCCAGGATTCCCCTTGGCCAGTGTCTGTACAACATCTCAAAGGGTGAAAACCCTGTAGAGGACTGAGGTACCTCTCTCACCATGAAAAAAAGTGCCGGCAGCCACTTGTCCCATAGACGGGGGTTGTCATCCACGAATTTGCGTAGCATGATCTTCAGGGTTCTGTTAAAATGCTTGACCAGCCCATCAGTTTGTGGGTGGTACACCGAGGTCTTTAGTGCACATATATTCAATAGGCGGCACAACTCAGCCATGAGCTTTGACGTAACATTTGTCCCTTGATCGGTTAGAATCTCCTTTGGGAGCCCGACCCTTGCGAACACCTTCCGCAGCTCATCCACGATTGCTCTGGCCATCGTCACCCGCAGTGGGACCGCCTCTGGGTAATGGGTAGCATAGTCCACGATTACAAGAATGTATTTATTCCCACTTGTGCTTCTTTCCAGCAGGCCTACTAGATCCAAACGTATACGTTCAAACAGGGTCCCTACCACCGGGAGCAGCACTAAAGGTGCCCGTGGGACCCCGCCTGGGCCTGTTTTTTGGCATTCCGGGCATGAAGTGCAATAGTCAGCCACCTCCCAGTGTATCCCGGGCCAAAAGAATCGCTGGACCACCCTATGAAGTGTCTTTTCCCGGCCCAGGTGCCCGACCCATGGGATGGCATGGGCCAGCTGGAGTAATGGCCGCAGGAATTGTCAGGGCACCAACAGCTAACAGCTGTCAACCCTGGGTCTGTGGGTCCAGGACCAGTGATACAGGAGGTCTTTGCGGATTTCATACCGAGGCCCCTGTGCTCTAACTGCCGATTGTGGCTCTCCCTGATCCGAGGTTTCCGCCTGGTCCCAGGCCAGGCTAAGGGATGGGTCGTTCCTCTGCTCTTCGCGAAAGTCGCCCTCTAGGTCTATGCTGGCCTGTTGGGGCTCTATGCTCGGAGTGACCATGAGGGGGCCAGTCCCTCTCCCTTGAAACCCCTGAGTTTCCTTCTCCCAGGTCATCAGCTGGTTTCGGGTTGGCCAAGGCTGCCAGGGCGGGGCCTTCCCCCTCACGCCTGTCAGGTTCCCATCCTGCAAGAGACTTGTGAAATAGGGCCAATCCTGGCCCATCACCATAGGGTATGCCAGATCCTAGGCCACTACCACTGTCCAGTGGTCCTCATGCAGATGTATCACCAGCTTCACCCGGGTTGTGGGGTATGACCTCACATCCCCGTGGATGCAGTGCAGCTGTATCAGTGTGCCCCACCGGACTGGCCTGGGGATTAGTCTCTTCCAAATCAGGGTCTGCCCGCAACCCAACCCGAGTCCACTAGGGCTATTGTCTCCCGGCCGTTCACTCTAACAGGAATCACTATTTTTGCCTGGCCCCCCCTTTTGCGTTCTCGTCCCCAACACCAGCACCTGTCCGTAGCCACAATCCCCAAATGGGCCCCCGCACCTAAAATGAACCTCCTGGCTGCCCTTGTACCCCCCCCCCCCATAGGGTTTGGCCCTGCCGAAGTCACCTTACGGTGGGGGGGGGCGCCTCTTCTGGGGTGGTTCTGCCTCCCCTCTCTTGGGGATTCCCCATCTTGGCCCCCCTGCCTGGGCTGCCCTTGCCACGTCGGGTTGCTCTCTTTGGTGTAACTGGTCCTCCTCTGGGGATATGGGGAGCATCACGCCCGTGCTTCTTTCTCATCGTTTCTGAGGTGCGCCACCTCAGCTTGGCATTTGGGGCTTCCCCCATCGCCATGTAACTCTCCATGAGGGCCACATCTTGTGCCAGGGTCCCAGGTCAATGACGTTGGACCCACCTCCTTCCTCCTGGGGGCAAGACTTGGAGGAACCACCCTAGGGCCACCAGCTCGGCAACCTGGGTTGCCGACCTCTTCTCTGGCCCTAACCACTGCCAACACTGCTCCTGAATTCTCCGGGCCACCACCCGGTTCCAGGCCCCCCAGAGCATCCTGGGCCCGCTTCAGCCGCTGGAGGTAGGTTTGTAGCGGCGACTGTGGGGCCGTCTGCATTTGCAGGTGGTCTATCAGCCCGTCACAGAGCTTGCCCAGGTCCATGATGTCAGCCCAGGAGGTTCCCGGCCCTCACCCTTTGAATAGGGGACTGGCCCACCTGAACAGGAACCGCAAAAATTGAAAATCTCTACACGCTTCTCTTTTTTTTTTCTTCTCTAGGTAGCCCCCACAAACCTTCCCCGTTTTTAGCTGTGGGGGAGGGCTTAAGACTTACCCATGTTCTCCACCAGTTGTGGTGGGGTGTCTAGCCCCGCAATCCCCCCAACAGGGTCACTCCCCATCAGGCCCTGAGTCCTAGCCTCTCGCAATCCGGCCCTGAGGCCTAGTCTCTCGCCAACAGGCCCTGCTGCCTAGTCTCTCAGGATCTGCTCCTAGTCCAGGAGCCGGGAAAAAGGGGTGGGGGGGCCAGGGGCCTCCCTCTCCACCGGGCCCCAACCCAGGGCCCTATCAGTGGTGGGTGGTTCCCACACTGGCTTGGCGAGGCGTTCTCCCCAAAATGCACCGAGCCCACCGGGGCTCCTCCTGCTCCCCGCTCTGGGCTGCTTCCTACCCTGTCCCCCTGGCTGGCATAGGCCCCACCTCTATATGCAGGTCTTGCTGCGGTAGCGGCATTGGCAGGCATGGCAGCGGTGGCTGGTCCAGCAGCTGGTGCAACAATGGTGTCGGGGTTGGTGGCGGCTGTTGGCACTGCAGCAGTTGGTGCGGTGACAGCAGCTAGGGTGGCTGCAAGCCATGGGCGGCGGGCGGCAGAGACTGGTACAGTGGCTGTAGCTACGGCATTGGCTGGGCCTGCGGCTCTGGCTCTGGCTCTGGCTCTGGCTCTGGTGGCGGCAGCTGCTCCCGTGCTCGGGCAGGAGCTCCTTCCCCTCCAGAGGTCAGCCCCAACTGAGCTGCCTCCCTGGCCTTTATACCTGGCCCGCAGCTGGGGCATGCCCAGCACTGCTGCAGGGGGTCTTCCCAGCCCAGCAGGCCAGTTTGCTCTCCCCTTGGCTAGTGCGGGGTTGGGTCACCCTGTCACAGACTAATGAAACAGCTAAGGGAGCATGGTGACCTCCCAGCAGGATTTTCTAGGAGTGAGAGCTCACTGGTAGAATTATAAAGCTATTATTTAGCAAACAGGCCAAAGGTTAGATCCTGGAGATATCACTATAACTCATGGACATTAGTGGAGGTTGCTACAGAATTGAGTGGGTTATGAGACTGTAAACTATTAAACAATTACTATGTTTCAATACCAAGGCAGTCTCAGTAATGAGTGAACCATTTCATTTATATAATATATACATTCAAAGGTTGTGAAGGGCATTGGCTCAATCTCAAAGAACGTCTGTCCAACATCTGATTACTAAGAGTTGGGGTTCTGGCCAGGAACAGCAAGCCTTCAAGTCTATCTGACCTTCTTAGCACCAGGATAATCTACTGCTAATCCAGTTTTTAGATAGAGTAATTGGAAAAATGAAGTTTTGTGGGCAGCAGAGGCTGCATTTTGTTTTGTAGAAGGTTGCATTTTGCCATATATAGATGTGAAAGGATGCAGTCTCATTGTCTCCATGACTTTTAATTATTCAATAGACTGCACACATGTGGGTAGATTTTCTGAGGAAAGGGTTAAAAGGGTGTGGGAACATGTTCTGCAGTTTCCCACACACTATATTATGCCGATATGCAACACTGGGTCAGGGTATGTATAATTTCTGTTGAATAGGGCTATAGGGAAACCAGTCAAGTCTCCACCTAACTTTTGCTTGCATTGTGTTTTCTAGCCAGTATAATTTTGCCTCTAGGTGCTGCAATAATTTTCATGGCTAATTCTGAGCAGCACTTGTCTAAAGTATATACTGGGGAATTTCTCTGTTGTAAGATCATGCTCCTATTTATACACAATGGTTGGGGGGCCCCCAAAGGCAGGGTCGACATCCCTTTTTACAAGGGCTGTAGGGTCCCAAAATATGAATCCCCCTTTTTAGGATAAATATGGCCCTATAGGCCTAGTCTAAAAAGTACCGTCCCCTCTTTCAGGGTGAATACAGCCCTAGTCCAAAAAGTGCTGTTCCCTCTTTTATTATGGAGATATACTTATCTCAAAGAACTGGAAGGGACCTTAAGAGGTCAAGTCCAGTTCCCTGCCCTCACGGCAGGACCAAGTACCATACCTGACAGATTTGCCTAAATCCCCCTCAAGGATTGAACTCACAACCCTAAGTTTAGGAGGCCACTGCTCAAACCACTGAGCTATCCATCCCTATTTTAGGGCAAATGTGTCCCTGCAGGCCTAGTTCCAAACACAGTTGTCTCTTTCTGGAAGGCTCTCTGGCCTGAAGGCCTTAGGCCCTGGTAAGTGCCCCCCTTCCCTGTTAAGAAGACGAGCACCGTAGGGTAGGGAAGTAGGGGGACCCGGGCCCTCCTGCTCCACCAGGTCCCAACTCAGGGCCCTGTTGGCAGTGGACACTTTCACTGCCATATCAGTGGGGCTTCCTGCTGAAACGCGCTGAGCTCCCGGGAGTGACAACCTTCCACCCTGGGTTCCCAGCATGCCCTGTCTGGGAAAAAGGGCGGGACTTCCTTTGCCCACAGAGTCTTAGGCCCCACCTGCAGTGCAGGGCACATCCACCCCATCACACACAGGTAAGGATTTCTAGTATATTATGAAATGTAAATGTGGTATTTGTAAACTTGATTGAATTAGAACTTCTTATAAACTTGGCCCCATTAGAAAGTATACAGAGGCATACAAGCATGGCAACAAAGCCATGGTGGCTGAAACTGGGTATTGAAAGCCTTATTTAAAATGAGATGTTAGGAAACTAGGTGCCCCAAGAAGACTGGAACAAGTGACCATCTGCTGGCCACATGAAGTGAGGTTTGGCCTACGCTAGGTTTCAAGTGACATGTCTACCTCACAAAAAACAAACCAATTGCTGTGCCACAGTTAAGTAGCAACTTTGTTGGCAGAGATGCCAAGAAATGAGTCACTGAATACTAGACATCTTTGCCCTAGAAATGGTCTCTTCACATAAAGATAGTTTGGAGCAGCTTTTGCCCTTGGTACATCTGTAGCTTCAGGAATGCACATGATAGGACAGAGTGTAATATATCTTATATAAATGCAAAAGTGAGATAGGCCCTTCTCAGCCAAGGAGGAAGAAAAGGTTCCTACCACAACGTGCAAGTATTTTTCACTATAACCTGAAGGAGAGCTCTGTAGAGCTCAGTCTCTCACCAACAGAAGTTGCTCCAATAAAATACATTACTTCAACCACTTTGTCTCTTTAATAATTAATCTTGGGGCCAACACGGCCACAACAACATTATAAATAACTACAACTTAGGTACAATACTTAACTTGTTACCACCCAAACCAATGCTATACAACATTAAGTCATTTTTATTGCTACTATTTCCTTTCTTATAGACAGTAGTGTTGCTATGATTGCTCTAAAGTCTGTCAGAGTATGTCTACATGATGAAATAATTTTGAAATAGGTAAAATTGAAATAATAACTCCCCAAATAACAAAATCAAAATGGCATGTCCACACTAAAAGGCAGCATGGAAATGACTCGGAATTATTTTGAATTAGCGCGTCCGCACTGATTGGAGCCTGCCTCAGACTTAGAGCACCCAGAAGCACTCGGGGAGGGCACCAGGAGGGCAGACAAGCTCCTGTGGCTGCTTGGTCAGGCAAGCTGAGACAGGTGCTTACAGGGGCTCCTCTCTACAGACTTCTCACACACCACTTCTCCACTGCCTCCCCCCTCACGGGACACCAAACTCACACCATATGCTCTGGTTGTCTTTGTGGACACCACAGCACTGATATCATGGTGCTGGAGCTGCTGCAAAGCAGTGCCATGCTCACGGGCCCCATGCTGTACCCCATGGCGCAGTTCATCCACACTGCATGGGCTGCTCCAGCAGGACAACAATCAGCCCCAACTGGAGGACCCCTTCACCTAGATCCTGGTGCTCCTGCTACTGCAAATGCCCCTAAACCCACTGCACACCATTGAACACCACTTCTGGTGGAGGGAGTCCACTTCCGACTGGTGGGACCACATTGTCCTGCAGAAATAGGATGACCAGCAGTGGCTCCAGAACTTCTGCATGCAGCAGGCCACCTTCCTGGAGCTCTGCAAGTGGCTTGTCCCTGGCCTCCAGGGATAGGACACCAACAGAGACCTGCCATACCCCTGCAGAAGCGCAGTGCCATCACCCTCTGGAAGCTCGCCACAGCCAGACAGCTACTGCTCTGTTGAGAACCAGTTCAGTGTAGGGAAATCCAGTCAGGTCTGTGCTCCTGCAGGTAGCCAAGGCCTCAACAATGTGCTGCTGCGGAGGGTGATCACTCTGGGCAACATCAACACAATTGTCAATGGCTTTGCCACCATGGGCTTCCCCAACTGGCTTACCGGGGACATGCTTGGTGAGCTTACACACAAAAAGGAAGCTTACAAGAAGTGGAAACTTGGACAGATGACTAGGGAGGAGTATAAATATATTGCTCGAGAATGCAAGGGAGTTATCAGGAAGGCAAAAGCACAATTGGAATTGCAACTAGCAAGGGATGTGAAGGATAACAAGAAAGGTTTCTACAGGCATGTTAGCAAGAAGAAGGTGATCAAAGAGGGTGTGGGGTCCTTACTGTATGAGGGAGGTAACCTAGTGACAGATAATGTGGGAAGAGCTGAAGTACTCAAGGCTTTCTTTGCCTCTGTCTTCATGGACAAGTGCACTAGGCAACGCAGTATGGGAAGGAGGTGGACAGCCCTTGGTGGGGAAAGAACACATTAGGAACTATTTAGAAAAGCTAAACATACACAAATCCATGGGCCTGGATTTAATGCATCTGAGGGTACTGAGGGAGTTGGCAAATGTCATTGCGGAGCCTTTGGCCATTATCTTTGAAAACTCATGTAGATCGGGAAAGATCCCAGATGATTGGAAAAAGGCAAATGTAGTGCCCATCTTTAAAAAAGAGAAGAAGGACAATCCAGGGAATTACAGACCAGTCAGCCTTACCTCAGTCCCTGGAAAAATCATGGAGGGGATCCTCAAGGAATCACTTGGAAGAGGGGAAAGTGATCAGGAATGGTCAACATGGATTCACGAAGGGCAAGTCGTGCCTGACCAATCTGATTAGCTTCTATGATGAGGTAACTGGTTCTGTGGATATGGGAAAGTCAGTGGATGTGATATACCTTGCCTTTAGCAAAGCTTTTGATACGGTCTCCTACAATATTCTTGTCAGCATGTTAAGGGAATATGGATTGGATAAATGGACTGTAAGATGGATAGAAAGATGGCTAGACTGTTGGGCCCAACGGGTAGTGATCAACGGCTCGATGTCAGGTTGGTGGTCGGTTTCTAGCGGAGTGCCCCAAGGATCTGTTCTTGGACCGGTTTTGTTCAGCATCTTTATTAATGACCTGGATGAGGGGATGGATTGCACCCTCAGCAAGTTTGCAGATGACACTAAGCTAGGGGGAGAGGTAGATACGCTGGAGGGCAGGGATAGGGTCCAGAGTGACCTGGACAGATTAGAGGATTGGGCCACAAGAAATATGATGAGGTTCAACAAGGCAAGTGTAGAGTCCTGCACTTGGGACAGAAGAATCCCAAGCATTGTTGCAGGCTGGGGACTGAATGGCTAAGTAGCAGTTCTGCAGAAAAGGACCTGGGGATTACAGTGGATGAGAAGTTGGATATGAGTCAACAGTGTGCCCTTGTAGCCAAGAGGGCTAATAGCATATTAGGGTGCATTAGGATGAGCATTGCCAGCAGATCCAGAGAAGTGATTATTCCCCTTTTTTCGGCTCTGGTAAGGCCACATCTAGAATATTGTGTCCAGTTCTGGGCCCCCCACTATAGAAAGGATGTGGACGCATTGGAAAGGGTCCAGCGGAGGGCGACCAAAATGATTAGGGGGCTGGAGCACATGACCTATGAGGAGAGACTGAGGGATTTGGGTTTGTTTACTCTGCAGAAGAGAAGAGTGAGGGGGGATTTGATAGCAGCCTTCAACTTCCTGAAGGGATGTTCCAAAGAGAATGGAGAAAGGCTGTTCTCAGTAGTGACAGATGGCAGAACAAGGAGCGATGGCCTGAAATTACAGTGGGTGATGTCTAGGTTGGATATTAGGAAAAACTATTTCAGTAGGAAGGTGGTGAAGCACTGGAATGGGTTACCTAGGGAGGTGGTGGAATCTCCATCCCTAGAGGTTTTTAAGTCTCGGTTTGACGAAGCCCTGGCTGGGTTGATTTAGTTGGGATTGGTCCTGCCTTGGGCAGGGGGCTGGACTTGATGACCTCCTGAGGTCTCTTCCAGCTCTATGATTCTAACTGTGGTGGGGGGGCCATAGATGACACTCTTATCCCCATCCTGGCCCTCGCCCACCATGCCTCGGACTATATCAACAGGAAGGGGTTCTTCTCCATGGTGCTGCAGCCCCTGGTGGACCACAGGGGATGCTTCATGGACATCAACATCAGGTGGTTACTTACATATTCCAGACATCCTGCCTGTTCCAGAAGATGCACGCCAGCACTGCACCATCAGGGTTGAGGACATGGACATGCCCATGTGCATCATGGGCGACACAGACTACCCTTTGCTCCCCTGGCTTATGAAGCCCCAGATAGGCAGCCAGGACCCCACCAAAGAGAACTTCAATGCCAGGCTCAGTATGGTTGCAGAGTGTGTGTTCAGCCACTTGAAGGGGAGGTTCAGGAGCCTCCTCACCCACCTCAGCACAACATCTCCTTTGTGGTGGCAGCCTGCTGTGTGCTCCACAACCTTTGCAAGAGCAAGGGGGAGACTTTCCTGCCAGGGTGGGGGGCAGAGGCTGACCGGTTGACCAGTGCTTACAAGCAGCCGGATGCCAGTGCCTTCAGGAGAGTACATCAGGGAGCTGTACTCATTTGGGAGGTCTTCAGGGAGGGATTCAGCCAAGGCCTGTAAGACTCTCCCTAGGCCTCTCCACAAGGGGTCCCTTCATTACCCCTGTGTGCCTTTCCTTCCCCACCACTACCTTCCCCTCTCCCCTGCAGAGCAAATAAAAAGCCCTTTAAAAAAAAACCTCCTGTTTATTTGGGGGATATAAAACAGGGGAGGGACCGAGGAAGTAACCTGAGAGGGCGAAGTAGGGAGAGAAAGGGTCTCAGGGATTAGGCTGGGAGTGGCATCTGCCTCGGTCAGCTCTGGAGGCCTTGACTGCTTTAGAGGTCCCACTGCCCTGTGTTTGGGGGCCCTGGCGGCCCTTGGGGGGGCCTAGGAGGAGGAGCCAGGAAGGCAAGGGTGGGGAGGTGGCTGGTGGGCCACTCCTTGTGCTCCATCAGATGCTGGCTCAACAGCTGGTTTCAGGAGGCATTCCGCTGCTCCCAGTCAGCCCGGCACTCCTCCTGGTCAGTGACCTGTTCCTGGAGTTTGTCACTGAACCCCCAGACGAGGGACTGCAGGCAGACCATCTGATCCCACAGCAGGTCTTTGCAGGTTCTCTTTGTCTGGGAGATCCCACAAAATTGGGAGAATGGCACAGAAGGTGGTGGACATGCCACACTTGCAGCTGGCCCAGCTGTGAAGAAAAGTGAGAAGGGCAGTTATCCCAGGAGACACTGTGCATGAAACCTGGCCCTCATCTCTGAGCCGACACTGAAGGTCTCAGTTCAGATGATGGCGATGTGCTCCAATCAAGGCCATCTGTTGTCTAGACAGTGGGCACATTCCTGCAGGGGCATGGACATCCCAAGAGAGCATCACTACAACCATGGTGCAGGGACAAGCAGGCATAGGAAGGTGCTGACCAGGCTAGGAGCCTGCGAGCAGGAGCGGGGATGGGGCAGCTTGGTCTCCTGTGTCCCATACACACTGCCCCCTGGAGGAAGGGCTGTGTGTTGAGAGATGTGTGTGTGTGTGAGGCAGATTCCACTTGCCATAGAGAGTGTTACTGAGGTCTCCTCCTTTTCCTCCCCCCGGCAAGTCCCCATGCAGGTGATCAGTCTCCTTTGCATCGCCACTGTTGACCAGGAATAGATGCTACCAGAGTGCGGGCATGATCCTGTGCCATCTGCGGCACTGCTGTGTGTTTCCATGACTCCAGCCTCCTTAGTGGTGGCTTGTTGTGGGAAGGTGTCCCACCATGGAGGCTGGAGTAAGGTAGGCCTCTCCAGGAACCTTGTGAGAAGGAGCGAGGGGTTCCTGTGTGAGAGCATCATGGAGCTGAGTGCTCCAGACTGTCCCTCCGTGTGCAAAGTCTGTTGTGTGATCCACCCAGGCTGAGTAGGCCAAGCAAGGAATGCAAGCCCCTCGCAGCCCACTGCCTGCCCCTTCATGTGTATAGGGAAAGATATGGAACTCACCTGAAGTGCCTTTCTTGGGTTTGTCTGATGCCTGGGAGACATCCTGGGAGTGAAGGGATTGGCTCCAGGGTGAGGAGCAGTTCCTGGCTTGCAGGATGATCGACTAGCTGGCCTGCTCCTCTTCCTCTTCATCCTCCACAACCCCTCCCTCGTGGAGGCTGATGCCAGTCATGTCCTAACTGGACTTGACAATGACAGGAAGAGGGGAGGTAACTGGCGGCCTTCAGCTGGCATTCAGCTGTTCATAGTAGTGGCACATGTGCTGCGCTGCCCCAGAGCATTCTTGCTGCTTCCTGGCCTTATAGTAGGCCTGCCTGGGCTCTTTAATTTTCAAGTGAATCTGGTTGAGGGTCTGTGTGAATCCCTTCTTGACCAGGCTGGCTGCCATTTGGCCATAGACCTCAGAGTTGCATCTTCTGCTGCGGAGATCCTGGAGGTCGGTCTCCTCACCCCAGACCTCAGTGAGATCCAGGATCTCCACATCAGTCTAGGTTGGTGCTTGTCTGCGTCCCTGGCCAGGGGCAGCCGAGGGTGCTGCAGGAGCGCTGGTAGGCATGGGGGGGCTCAAAGGGAGTGCTGGGATCAGCCATGACTCCAGTGCAGCTGAGGTGTGGCAGAGGTCTGCATGTGCCACAAGCCCTTTTTAAAGCAACAAGCTGCAGGAAGTCTTTGCATGAGAAAGGGAGCAGTGGAGTTGTCAGGTGTGGCCAGAGTGGCCACAAGTGCAGCTGTGAAAGGCCTCTGGAGGCCAATTATTTTGAAACAGAAGCAGCTGAACATCCATATTCATACTATTTCAAAATAACAATTTCAAAATAAACATTCTTGCTGGAAAGCTGGAGTTATTATTTCGAAATAACCAGCCTGTTATTTTGAAATAACGGGCTTGGTAGTGTAGACGCTCTGCCTGTTATTTCAAAATAAGGGGAGTTATTTTGAAATAACTCCTAATGTAGACCAGAGCTCAGGAACGAACTGTCACATCTGAGCAAATTCCTTTTCAGCTGGAGGATGTTTTCCTAATGCCTTGTTCCTCTGAATTGTGCTTTGATATTTTGCACTTGCATAGTACCTTTCACATAACAATCTCTGTCCAGTTCACAGATGGTGAGGCCAAAGCACAGGGATCAGTCAGACACAGAAACAGCTACTACCCTCATGCCTTCTACTCCCTTGCTCTTATTGCTAACCAATGCAGCTTCCCTGGAATAAGTACGTGAAAGGGATTTTTATTGTCCACTTTCTTACCAGTGACTTGCATAAGAATGTGTTGTTGACTTTATTTTGATTCTTGCATGGTCAGGCATCTTTCTTGTCTACTTCAGTGAATGCCAGTTACCCCCCAATTGCTTCATGACTCCCATCTTAATGATTGCACTTTAAGCTTCTGATCTTGCAACATTTCTAATTTTGTTACGTACCCACCCTTACTGTATACAGCAAATGCACCTACAGCAAAATGGAGAGCCTGCTCAAGCAAATCAGGGCTTGTTTTATTTTTAATGGGTCACCTGGGCTGCGTCTAGACTGGCAAGATTTTGTGCAAAAGCGGCTGCTTTTGCGCAAAAACTTGCCAGCTGTCTACACTGGTTACTTGAATTTAGACAAGAGCACTGACTTTGTAATGTACAAAATCAGTGCTTCTTGCAAAATACTTTCACGCCCCGCTGGGAAAAAGCCCTCTTGCGCAAGAATACTTATGCAAGAGGGTCAGTGTAGACAGGGAAGGACTGTTTTGCGCAAAAAAGCCCCGATGGCGAAAATGGCCACCGGAGCTTTCTTGCGCAAAATCGCATCTAGACTGGCCACAGATGCTTTTGCGCAAAGCACTTTTTGCACAAGCCGTGCAATCTAGACGCTTATGCGGAAATACTTTTAACGGAAAAACTTTTCCGTTAAAAGTATTTCCGCAAAATCATGCCAGTCTAGACGCAGCCCACGGTGTTTTCTGGAATCCATTGGATTTCATAATCACATTTGGTAAATACTCTCCCCCTCTTCCCTCAGTACAGCCAAGCAGGGTGACAAAAATAATGGTGACACTGAATAATTCAAGAATGTGGTGTGACAATATTTGCTAAACTCATGTCAACACAGCAAGGCTGCCTGGCCTAATTTGTCATTGCTCTAACATATAGTATGAACCTGAACCTGGTCTATAGTATTGCAGAGAACGGTGGATTTCTTTGATTACCATTAAATGATTTTATAGATGCAAGTTAAAATACCTTCTGCAAGAATAACAAAAATAAACCAAAGTGAGGTTTTATTGCAATGATGGAAAAATTGGGAAATTGAGAGCCATAAATAACAGGAATGTCTTGCTGTATAGGCACAAGTATTGTAAGCAACAGAAGAATTCTGTATTCTGCTAGGTCAATTTGGCCTTTACTTATTGAGATATATACATCTTAAAGGGCATACTTATCTCTGTACTCTGAGCACCTTTAGCATTAATTACATGGGCAATAGACCTGCCATGCAACTATACAGCAGCTATGTGGTCTGTGATTCAAATAAAAAATCCAGACAACTGAATAGCTAAAATGACACTAACTATTCATCTCCTGTACTTTTTCAGCAATTCCCAAGCTATAGGACCCCCCAAGGAGACCTGCCAGCACCCCACCTCATTTATGCCAGTGGCATTCCCGAAGTGGTATTATGGCAGAGGAGAAGAATGGGCCCTCAGGTCAGGACATCCTTAGGATTTATGGGGCCCCATGTAGTACTATCAAACTGGCGCCTCAATACCTGACAGCAGTCTGGGAGGGCAGGATGATGTTTAGAGATGCAATTTTATAAACACACCAATGAAATAGTTTGAAAGCATATGTTAAACTAAGGTCCTGTAGACCAGGGGTGGGCAATAATTTTTGGCAGGGGGCCATGCCAAGATTTTGGAAAGTGGTCAAGGGCTGCACTTTTCTGTGGAGGAGGTGCAGGGTTTAGGATGGAGGTTGGGCACAGAAGGGCACACGGGGTAAGGGACTGGGGTGCAGGAGACAGTGAGATCTGAGAGGAAGTTTGGGCAAAGGAAGGGGGTTGTAACATGGGTCAGGGGATTGGGGTGTAGGGTCAGGGAGGGAGCATGGGTGCAGGAGAGGATTCTGGCCTGAGAGGGGCACTAGGAGGTGTAAAGTCTGGGAAGGAGCTGTGACCTGGGAGACGGGGGTGCAGACTACAGAGGGTGTGGGTGGTGACTAGTGGCAGGGGAATGGGGTGCAGGGCCTGGGAGGGAGTGTGAGTGCAGGAGAGGATTCTGGCCTTGTGGAGGGATGTAGGAGGGGGTACAGAGTCTGAGAAGGAGTTGTGACAAGGCGCAGGCAGGTGCAGAAGGTTTGGATGGTGACCTGGGGAAGGGAGTTGGGGTGCAGGAGGGACAGGGGTGCCAGCGGCAGGCTCTGGCTAGGAAGTGCTTACCGAAGCCTGCTGCCCCCCCAAGGCAGGCTGGGCTCCCTGTCTGCTGCAGCCCCAGATCACTTAAAACTGCAGACTGCTCCCTCCATGTGGCTCTTAGCTCCTGAAGGTGGAAGAGACTTGCACTGCTCCCATCCTCCAGACCAATCTCTTAGCTCCGGCTGGCTGATTGTTTCTGGCCACTAGGAGCTAAGGATTGGGCTCGGGGTGGGGAGATCATATGAAGCCTCCCCCTCACTCCAGAGCTGAAAGCCGGAGGGATTGAACTTTAAACCATGCAGCTATATGCCTGAGGGTCATGGCAGGGTGGTCCGTGGGTCGGACCTGATGGCTTGGTGGGGTGGATCTGGCCCCCAGCCCATATTTTGCCCAACCCTTCTGTAGACTAACACAATAAATTAAAAAACTGACAGTATACACTTGAGGTTGGCAAATGCCTGTTAACAAGGCCCAATCCCTGAGCTCCCCTCCTCCCCTTGCTTGCCCCTCCCACGTTCTCCACCACTTGCTGTCTTTACATCATGATTGTATATCTTTCTAGAAGAGGTGCCACAGCTCAAGCAGAAGTTATGGATTTGATCCAGAAATTATTGGGTCCTGTGTTATGCAGATGTCAGATTAGATGACCATAATGGTCTTTTCTGGCCATAAAAATCCAATTATCTTCAGAATCTTGCAATAATAGGATCTTTCTATAGCAGTGGTGGGCAACCTGCAGCCCTCATGCAGTCCACTGGGGCTCTACCTGCAGCCCAGTTTCCCTGTCTGCCCTCCTCCCCCATGGGCCTTTCGTGCACTGGAGCACCAGAAACCCACACTTCTTACTCTCCCTCCCTCCCAGCACTTCTGGAGCACCGTGAATCACCTGATTCGCGCTCCATCCCCATTTGACAAATATTCACCAAATGTACCATAATAGTACAGTTCTGAGAATTCAAGCTCCAGTGAAAGAAGAGGAATAAGCAAGGAATAATTAAGAGGCCAGACAATTCAGACTGGATTTGTGACATCTGCAGCAGAATTCCCCGCCTGAAAAAGATGGTAAAGAATGCAAGACATATCAGATAAGATTATTGGAAGAAGAGCCAGCACTCCTGAGGGGTGCAGAGGAGAGCTACAATACTAAGAATTTGGAATAATTTATTTAGTTTAATTTTTTTTATAAAGTGTGAAGCTAAAGAGTATTTTGGGATCCCGTAGGTGAAAAACATGTTTTAGAAACACACTTGGTTCTTTCCAGACAGGCAAATGGATGCAGGTGTTGGGTGACTTGCATATGAAATGGTTGAGCAGATGCCCTAGGTAAAGACAAGTTGTCTTAAACCACATTATGCAATTCTCCGCAGTCGGAAAACAAGAGACTGTTACATCACGAACCCAGTGATTCGTACCAATGCTTCCTTTCCTATTCCCCTGGAGACAAGCTTTTCATCAGGATCAGACTACATAAGAATAAGAGATTGAGTTACATTTTGTGTCTTCATATTTTTAGCAAAATTGATTGTGTGTGTTTGGGGTAAGAAGCTGTGTGGAGCTGCCATTGAAAAGGGAAGGGCTCTCACCTTCCTACTGAAGATTATTGAGCCAAGTAATTCTCATTTACACTTTTTACCTCATGAAAAATCTGTTGTAGAGTAGAGGATAGATAAGTAAGGGTTTAAGTAAAGGAGTTAGTCCCAGAAGAGGAAGCTTCAGAGGGATAGTTGAGTTAGTCTGTAATAGGAAAAACTTAAAAAACAACTAAGGGTACGTCTAGACTGCGAGGATCTTTTTCTGATACTTTTGTCAGAAGAGAATATTCCAAAATTCTACCCGTCTAGACTGGGCCAAATTTCGGGAAAACCCCCTTTCGAAAGTTCCCTTCCTCCTCGTGGAACGAGGAATACGGTGGCTTCTGAAAGAGCATGTTTGCTCTTCAGAAAAAAAAAAAAAGTGGAAGAGCAAACACTCCTGAACATGGCGGAGTTTTTTCGGGATACCAGAAGTAACCTGAACCCCCACCCACCCCAGTCTAGCCTTACCCTAATAGTGTAGTTAGTAGCACCTTAAAGACTAACAAAACACAGAGATGATATCATGAGCTTTTGTGGGCAAAACCCACTTCTTCAGGTGCAAAAGTTTCAGACAGAAGTGTGATCTTAATTCTCTTCTATTCCTTTAAACAACATTCAGTACATCTGCAATCATGAGACTTGAAATAGACAGACTGATAGATTTTCAAGGCCATAAGATTATTTAGTCTAACCTCCTGTAAAATAGAGACCTTAGTATTTCAGTTATTCCTCTATTGAACCAGTCAGTCATCGTTGGTGTACCGTATCTATTTGAATTCTGTCTGGCTCATTATACCTCATCGTCCCTTCATTATGTTTTAGTGCCATCAAGATGTTTCATTGTGAAGAATCAGCATTGGTGCCAAAGAGCTTCAACTGCAGAATCCTGACCTCACTTGGGACAACCTACCATATTCACACTGCCTAATTATATATATTATTCTTCAATTCAAGCCTTTTAAGCATTAATATTAGTATTGCAATCTAAACTTTATTTTTTTTCTGACTCCAACATTATAACAGTTATGCTACAATTTACATCCATAAAAAGTCAGTAAGACAATATGGAATGCTTTCTCCTAAAGCCAATTTTGTTTGGGATAGATTAAAATCTGACAATTTCTAACCAACCTTGCAGTCATTTGATTAAAAGAAGCAATTACATTTTCAGCCCTGACAGACATGTTCTTTGTGGTTACAAAGCTATCATAAGTATCCTTGAGCTAGCAGAGGCAGAAGTTTGGAAAGCAGCAAATTTAAGAGGTGAAAGGAGAGTATTCTCTTAGCTATCCTGTATTTTTTTCTTAACCTGCAAACACCAAATGCACCACTAGAAAAGAGACAGACAGACACTCTGGAACATTAAAATGTTTTTTATTTACAGGAAGTTGTGACATTTAAAAGATTCTTTGTTGAACTGCTATACAAGAGGAACAAGCTGTAGATCTTTTAACAGAAATGGTGGCTCCTGTCTATCTGCAACAACAGTTTCTCCACAGACATCTCTATTCAGCTGCTATCAAAAAGAGTTTTTCATAGTGCTCTTAAGCACAAGTTTCAAGATTAGACATAGTCAAATACCACTTGTTGGCTGTTCGTTTTATTATGTTAACATCACATATCAAAGATGCTATTTCCAAAGATAAGTAGAGCTTTTCAAAGATGCCACATGAAAAAGAACTCACAGGGGAACATTTAACTGGGTGATGTGTTAAAGAAAACATGTATTTTAAAATCCATCACCTACTTCATGATAATGGCATATGAGTCTCCATTAATTAGCCTTGAGCGTGTTTCATGCTGAGCTAAATTGAGGCTACAAAGCGTAACATTTTATAAAAGAAATTAAAGAACAGGAGAATAAAAACATTCAACTTCACTTTATTCAGGGCCAACAACGCATTGGCTAATCCTAGCGTCCTTCTCCTTCCATGTCGCTAAAGTCACTTTTGGTAGGACCAGTGACCTGTCAACAGTCAGGGCTACAGTTCCTTTCAAATGCAGCACATGACACTAGTCGTCCTGTGACTTTCGATGAAAGTATGTGCAGATCTTCCTCATGGAAACTGAAGTTATTGCAACCTAGAAGAGATTCAAGTCAAGCATAAAAATTTGTATTTGACAGTAGATATCACCACCTACTTATTCTAAGTTTGACAGGGTCAGAGTAGAAGGCTATAAAAAAAGTACTGGAAGAGAGATATATAATCCTCGGACTGAGGAGATCTCTGTTCCCAGGGTGACTGGTAGGGGCTGGTTTAGAACCAGCAGAGGCAAATCGTGGCAGTGGCACACCTGAGGCTAACTGACCAGGTCTGCAGAGTCAGGCCAGCCTAGGCTAATTGAGTCACCTAGGGGTAATTAAGAAAACCAGTTCAGACCGGCCATGAAAGAAGCTTTGCCTACAGTTGGAGTATGCATGTAGCTGAGAGGATGGAGGACGGTTCTGCTATGAGTAGGAGGAAAGGAGACAACCACTGAACACTAGGAGGATGAACCAGAGAGAAGGAAGGTATGGGGGGGGTGGGGAAGTAGCTCAGGGGTCTTGGAGCTGCAGGTGTCTGAGATTCACACAGGCAGCTACTATTACAGGGCCCTGGGCTGGAAACTGGAGTAGAGGGTGGGCCTGGGCTCCCACCAACACCCATCTCCCCATTTCCACTCGGGAAAAAGGACCGTGGAGTTTATTCTCTGCTTTACTATACACTGGCCAATGATGAAAAGAGCTCAAGAAACAGCAAACTAAGTCTTTTAAATTTCTCTCCAAAACTGCAACAGCTTACTTGAGGAGATGCCAAGTGACCTACTATTAAGGGGGTAAACGTTATGTCCTTTGCAATAATTTGCATGGTTTCTAGGACATTCAGATGCTATTTAGTGACAGGAAACATTTGCTAAAACCCTGGAGTTACCGTTTTGCTCTATGAGAAGCACCAGGGGCTCTAGTTTTCACTATGTACCAGATACAACATTTCTTAGATTTTAAGGCCACAGAGCGTCATGATCATCTAGTCTGACCTGCATAAAGCAGGCCATAGATTTTCACTTGTATCAAGAACAATAACCTGTGGTAGAGCTAGAGGATGTTGCTTACATTCAATCATGAAAGGACTGAGACTCTGAAGTACCATTACTGGATGGCCTGTATTGCTAGCAGTCTGAATGAGCCCACGTGCTGGTGCAAGACAAAACTTAAGTCACTGGGAAGGAATTCCACCATGATAAGCCCTAGCCATTACGATAGTTTGAAAGATAATTTGCAGCCCAAATTATATTGTACCACCAGGTTTCAAATTTTAGTATAACTAAAGATTGTAATAATCATACCTCAGTTAGTATAAATACAGCTCAGCAGTCCTCTGACTATGGGATTCCATGTCTATTGGTTCAATGACTCAGTTGGCATATTAAGTTAAAATGATTGGCATGCAAGGCATTTTTTATGCTTATCTGCAAACTCACCCAAGGACCTGCAAGTCAGGCTGGGTTCCTGCCCTCTTGCACAACACAAGGAGTGTGAGTTCTACAGGCAAATTCTATCTTCTGAAGTTGGACAACCCTTTTCTTTTCAGTGGGTCTTCCATAGATGTAGCAGAGGGTAGAGTTTAGCCCCACAATTGTAACAAACATAAATGCAGCTAATTTTCTCTAAAAGCTGGGTTGTGTCTGGAATGCAAGTAGGGCCCAATTTATGTCACTGAAGTGCGCAGATATGGGTATGAATACATGTGAGGAGCAGATCTGTCAGGTGAGATGCTGCAATTATGTTTAGAGTAGAACTGCACCGTAAGTGCCAGTGCCATAGACACTGCAAGCATTTACCAATTACTGTGTTCTGAAACATTTGCAGATTTCCAGTTGATCTATGAAGATTCTGCTTCTCCCTGCTGAGACTATGAATGGCAGTGAATGATAACATTACCCTGTATGGCAGAGATGTTAGGGCTGCTTATATCAGATTTCCCTTCCTTCCTCTCTACCCTGCTCCCCACCCTCAAAGCAATGAGTCTGATGTACCGTTTCATGCACAGGTTAACTCCCTGCAAATGGGAGTTGTGCCACACATCAAGGAGAGAACAGAACCTAGAATTCAGCCCTTTCTCTACCATAATAGCCATGCCTAGTGTACTTACAGATCCTGGTGGACTGGCTGCAATTGCTGCTTTTTGTCTTATGCTGGGACTCTGATAGGATGGGGGGCTGTTGCCTGATGCCTTGAGACTACTGGCCTTGCTAGTCTTCAGCTTCTCTCCCATTGCAGACAGCCAGTTTTTTTTGCCAGGTGAACTGTTCTCTTTGTCCAAAACATGAGCCCCTTTCCTGCAGGAGTTCCTTAAAGGAAGAGGGGGGTTCTGGAAGCCTGCCTGATTAAGTGGGCTTTCAGGAAGGGATGGTTCCTCTGGGCTCTGGCCATAGCCTTCAGTTCCAGTTGTCAACTCAGCAAGGCTCAGATAGTCTTCAATACTGGCCTTTTGGCCTGCTGCAAAGAAGCACCAATCCAGCTTAGGTTTTTTAGCCACTGGGTCCAGCTCTGTCACACAACTGCAGCCTTTTAGACACTTCTGTCCCATGTGATCTCCCTTGCTGGACTCCAGCCTTCTTTTGGCTCGCTTTTCAAACAGTGAGAGTGGTGATATGGGAGTGTCAACTGTCTCTGGAAAATCCTGAGATACCACTGCCAGGGCTTTTCTTGGAGAAGGTGTCTTTGCTCCCATTCCTGGTGGAGAAGAGTACAGAGTCCTGGTAACCCAGTTTTTAATGGACATCTTGGAGGAAGATGTTGGTTTGGGAGAAGAGCCTGATATGGCTTCGCTTTGCTTGGCTGGAGTGTGGGCCTTGACTGCTGGGCTTTTGAGAGAGGATGTTGGAGTATTGGTAGAAAGAGGAAGGTCCCCGACACAACTGGGAGCACAAGCTGCTGGCCGTGGTGAAGAAATGCATGGGCTACCCACCATGGAATCTTTTGCAGGAGTACTGCGTGTGGCTGGTCGCACTGGTGGAAGAGAAACAAAAAACCGTCAAGTGAAGGACACAGTACAGCAACATCAAGTGAAAACAGGTTTAAGATAGGCCTTAAAGAAGCCTCTCAAACTCTGGGACATTCAGAATCTGAGTTTAGGTCTGGGTTGGCAAATAGGTGAACACCTGTACGTTGCTAATGATTTCAAGAGCAACAGAGTTAGGCCAACACTGAGCACTTTTGAAAACTCCATAGAATGCTTATTTGATAGCACATGTCTACCTGAGTTGTAACTGGTACCTCTCAAAAGAGCTGCAATCAGAGGACTAAAATGGACAGAAGGATCAAGATGGATTTTTAGTCATTGATCTTGTCCAGCAAGATGGACTGTGCTGTGGCCTCCCAGCACAGCCACAATGGGGCTATGTCTACACTGGCAGCTTCTTGAAGAAGAACAGCAGTTCTTCCACAAAAACTTGCCGGCTGTCTACACTGCACGAGCATTCTTCCAGAAGTAAATTTACAGTATAGCGTTGTAAAACAGGGCTTCTTCCAAAAGAGTTATTCCTCTCCCCAAGAGGAATAAGCCCTCTTGTGCAAGAGTTCTTCCAGAAGAGGGCAGTGTAGACAGACAACATGAATTTCTTGAACAAGAAGCCCCTATGGTTAAAATGGCCATCAGAACTTTCTTGCAGAAGAGAGCGTCTACACTGCCATGGATGCTCTTGTGCAAAAGCACATGGCAGTGTAGGCGCTCTCTTGTGGAAGAGTTTTTGCACAAGAACTGTTCTGCAAAAGAGTTCTTGCACAAGAAGCTGCCATTGTAGACGTAGACTGGGAGAGAGGGAAGCATATTTTTAGAAAGTACCTCAGTCTGGTTATTTTTTACCCTTATGACCAATCTGTACAATAGCTATAATGAAGGTAGGATTTTGTGCACTTAGGTCACCTTAAAAACAAAAAACAAAAGCAAAACAAAAAAAAAACCAAAAACCACACTTCTATGTCACTCAGTTAAAAGCCAAAACTGTCCAAACCTTTAGTTTGGTTAAAGGGACATGATTAGATTCATCTGCACTACAATTTACAAGTGGTTCTTAATCAGGCAAGAGGCATTGCAACCCAGTCCCCAAACTAGTTGTAAAATAGATGAAGCTTTAGATTAGAATCATAGAATCCTAGGGCTGGAAGAGACCTCAGGAGGTTATCGAGTCCAGCCACCTGCCCAAAGCAGGAGTAACCCCAACTAAATCAACCTAGCCAGGGCTTTGTCAAGCCGGGACTTAAAAACCTCTAGGGATGGAGATTCCACCACCTCCCTAGGTAACCCATTCCAGTGCTTCACCACCCTCCTAGTGAAATAGTTTTTCCTAATATCCTAGACCTCCCCCACGCAACTTGAGAGCATTGCTCCTTGTTCTGCCATCTGTCACTACTGAAAACAGCCTCTCTCCATCCTTTTTGGAACCCCCTTCAGGAAGTTGAAGGCTGTTATCAAATCCCCCCTCGCTCTTTTCTTCTGCAGACTAAATAAGCCCAAGTCCCTCAGCCTCTCCTCATAGGCCATATGCTCTCCGTTATGAATAATTGTCCCAAATGGGCTTTGATGTTCCTACACCAGTAAGATTACTATGCTTTTCCAGAGAGTATTCTGCAATGATAGGTTACTGGGTAGCAATCAGTTATTTACAGTGCAAAGGGACAGCCTAGAAATCCTCACATCTTGTAAGAGGTCTTAGATTCCAAGGAAGACAAAAGTAACTGATGAATTGGTTGCCATGACAAAAAAGTATTTTTTAAATAAGCAATTTCCATGTACATATAGCACATGTATTGAAATCGTGGCACGTGGCTATTGAAATCACCAGCATATTATGAAATAAACTGCCTATAAATCCATCTGCACACCCACTTCTTATATTTTGAAGCAAAGCATAGTCATCAGTGTTTATCAGCTGTGCACAATAAATCGGAGGGCAGCATGCATGTAAGATCCATCTCAGGCCAAAACGTACTTACTGAGGTGTGGGTTTATTTTTATTTTTTAAAAGAGATTTTACTTCAAGAGAGGATGCACTAATGTGTGTCCAATGTCTGCTTTTCAGATGCTAAAATGCCATGCATCTAAAGGAACCTTTTTGGCCTTTAACTTGTGGTTGTACAAGTAAATAAGAAATCACATTAGCTTCCTTAAGCACACTGTTTCACCAAGGAGCAATTTTCTGCATACCAGAGATTTAGTCTGAAACTCTTAATTCTCAGCATTAGCTGTTATAAAACAAAGTACTTAATCGGGATGCTGAAGTCTTGTGTGAATGAAATGCCATTTTCTTTAGAATGCTGTACTTGCTTATGAAATGTGCATAGTGTAAACACCTACATAATTTCTCAACACCACACTATACATAAGCTTTTTTGACCCATATCCTTCCTTCACATAATATTGCCCAATACAGTCTCTGCACTTTTAAATTTATGTGCTGATCAAACAGAGTAGAATGCAAATGTCAACCACTTTGAAGCACTTGTTCCTTTCTGAATGTTTATTAGTCCAGACTGAAGCAAGTTATTATGAACTCATAGCAGGGTTACTGCTAAGATTTGGTCTTTTAATTTTGGCCTTAATGAACACTTACAGGACTGTGTTAAATCAGCTGGAGAATTGGTTGTGCTTAAATGTAAGTTCTTAGATGTGTAAGAAGGGTAGTAGTGATCCCAGCAACCCCTCCTTTCTCCAGCAATTAGCTGCAAAGTCATACATTGGAAATGTGGGGTGATGAGTTGGAAAGAGGATGCGCTGCCCACAAACATGACACAGACTGAAAAATATATTATGGCCACTGCCTCTGGAAAAGTGGAAGCTACCTTGATGTACACGCTGGATTGATGGGGATGATGAAAGGTAGCCTGTGATTCAAATGCCTACATTCCCAATGTTGGGAAACAACAGAAATATCAAGCTTTTTTGTAGCAGTTTGTGCATCAGTCAAATATTCAGACATCAGACTCAGTTAACAAGTCAAGCATATTGCTATTGTTACCACTTACTGACATTCTGCAAGGCTGTTACATTTAACACTGAGTGCAAGCCTCTTCCAAAATGCCAGTCAAATGAATGATGTGTGTCAGACAGATAAATGCATAATATACACCAACAGTAGAATTTCTCTCTCTCTTGCTCTTATACTATCAATTTTCTACAGCAACATTATGGGCTTCAACAGTCAAAAAAAATAATCACAGATTCATGAGACAGTCTAGCTGTAACAATTATGGTTACATAAAGTGTAGAGAAATTACTATCAGACAGCAAATTTACATACATTAATTTCCCAAGAGAAGGAAGCTGTGCTTGCTGCATGCCCAGTGCAGGTCAACAGTCAACACACAGCCACAACTTCACAATTTGTTCTGTTTAAATGGGTAGGATGCAATCTAGATTTTATCTAAGCAATCCTGAAATGTTATTTGGTTAGTCAACTACGAATCAGTTTGCAGATAGTTTCTGGATTCTAATAGCATGTGTTTTGTGTTCAAAGAACCAAGGTCAGCAGGAAGCCTGTTGTTGCATACACAAGGGCTGTGTGCTTCCTCTTCCCTCCTGGGTTGTTCTAATACATAGAGAACAAGGAGAAATGGTATTTTTTCCTAGAGTAATTGCCAAATTCAATTTATCAATTTGTAAATATCCAGGGTACAGGCTTCTTTGGGTTTTCAAGCTTCTTGACAAGACTACTGTCCATATTTATTTCTCAGGGAATAAAATGTGAAATAGTTTCTCAACAGCTCAATGAAATGAAGCATGTATGTGTGTGCTGGGAGCAACTATGGGAAAGAGCTGGCACTTACTCACCTATTGTCCTGCAAGTTTCCTGCAAGACCGTTACAAACAGGCAAAAAACTAATTTTGTTATCCCGGTCAGGAGGATTATGAAACCTTTCAGTTGTATTTACCACAATGAAGGTGAAACTCCTTTGGAAAGTGAATAGAAGGAGATAGACCAACACAGGAAATGACAGCAACCAGCTATTGTCAAGTCATTTTTGGTTCAAATTTTAAAGCTGCATCAGAAATACAATCTTAATACTCCACTTTTCTGAGTGCTTTATTCAGCTTTCAGCTTTTCATCTCAACTGTATACCAATTCATGCTCAACACAAACTAAGTGAGCTCTCTGATCCAGGACTTCTTGCACATGGTTTGGAACAAGGTCAAGAGACTGTACTCCTGCAGTGGTTTGGATCAGCTGAGGCTGCACTGGAGTCCTCATTTCCTTCATCAGGATTTTGGCTGGGTGTTTACAATTAAGTTCTAGACCAAAGCTTGACATGCTTGGTCTAATAGAACCCAAATCTGCTGACAATCAGTGCATACTGCAAACTCTATCTGATCCTCTAGGCTTTTCAGAAGGGGATAGCATTTATTAACTAAACCTAACAAGTTGGTGGGCAAGGAGTCTCTATGGTTTGTTACTAGTTAATTTTATAATAATGGCGAATAGATGTCCATGTATACACATCAGTGGTGAAAGAATAGGTGCATTTTAGGGACCCATCACTAAACTGCACATATTTGGGTCCTACAGTAAGTACTACCGTATTGTACTGAAGACAGAGTCGAATGAAGATTACATTTCTACTGGGCTCTAGGAGTTTAAAAGCAAGTGCATATAGTTCTGGAATGTTGACACATTGTCCTGTAGAAAAGGAGTGCTTTGTTTTGTTTAAAAACAAAAACAAAAAAAATCAGGAAGTCAATGTTATTCAATGAAATTCATCTACTGTGCAAAAGGAACATTTCCAAGTTCCAGGGCTGTATACCTTTACTGGATGGTATGTCAGGCCTGGGCAAGTGCATTAATTCACATTTCAATAACTCAGGTAGAAGCTTTATGCCAAACTAGTAAATGCACAGAATTCTGACGTCCTTTTCCTACATTGGGGGACAGAATACCTTAAAAGCCTCACCATTTTCCTCTTCTGGTTTCTTCTGACAGACCCAGCCTACCAAGCTGACTTTGCTGGATGCCAGTCTCTTGTTATGGTCAGGTTGTAAGCGCCAAATCCTCACAGTGTTGTCATCAGAACATGTGGCGATCTACAGCATAAATCAGTTGGTTAGATCACTGTGAAGCCAAGACCCACAGTCACTGGCAAATCAATCCAAGAAAGTTGGTACTCTCAGCCTTGTGTACCAATAAGTGTTCTGCACGGAGCCCTCCCTGCCACTAACAAAAAAGATAAAGGAACTGCCAGCAAAAAACACATGCTACCTAATTACTGTACTAGAGGAAAAACAATGATCTTTTTCCCCCTGAATGTGATCTGACAGGAGAAAGCCTCATCTATCCCTTTTATGGCAAAGAAATCACAGTCTCATGCTTTGTTTTGGGAAGATTCTGTGGCAGCAGCCATTTGCTCCACGAGTGTCAATATATTTGTTTAACAACATTTCAGTACTCAGCAAATCATAGCAGAAATCCAAACCTCATGTTCCAAGAGGAAACAGACAGCAGAAGATATTAATTCATTTTGGCTATGACTAGACTACATCCCTCTGTGGAAAGAGGGATGTAAATTAGGCAAATCAAAAGTGCAAATGAAGTGGGGATTTAAATAACACAGTTCTTTCGAAAAAAAAAAACCCCTTTTTCAAAAGATCCTGTACTCCTCATTTTTGTATGTTTTTTTTCCCCTGAAAGAACAGCATCTAGACAGCGCTTTCACTTTTGAAAAACCCTTTTTCAAAAAAGCGCTGTGATTATGCAAATGAAGTGTGGGATATTTAAATCCCTGCTTCATTTGCACTTTTGATTTGCCTAATTTACATCCCTCTTTCCACAGAGGGATGTAGTTTAGACATACCCTTTGCATCGGCATCCAATGCTCCTTCTTTCACTCCTCACCTTCCCTTGCTTGAGGACAAATATTTGCAGTGTTCAAAATAGGCAGTGTCCGAACAAAATACATGCTGGACAGGGATTGCATCACTAAGCAGTCTTTGCCACCAACATCATTAGTGCTTGGTGCAGAAAGCAGGAGACAAAGCTAAAGTTTAGGTACAGCAGATCCTTATATTAATAGCATGTAGCTCTTTCAAATAATCAGCAGAACCTGCCCAATAAACATCAAAATTTGTACTGATCTCCCTTTGTGCTATGCGTACAGTGATTCACCTGGAATTAGCAATACAAGGAAGAGCTATGGCCAATGTTCACAAAAATCAAGACACCTTTTCTCTGGCTCTCTCAACACCAACATCAGCCCTAACAACATGACTGGTAGGCTTGTCTTCCTTGCCTGGGATTCAGACCAGTTCACTTCCACTCTTTTTCCACTGGCTGCTCCTCTCCTCTGCATCAACTTCAAGCTTCTTGTCCCTGCATTTGAGGATCTGCCTAACCACCACTAATTTCTGAATTGACTTTGGCTCTTGTTACATTAAAATCTGGACCAATGTCCTGTTTGTTTGCTTCTCCCATGCTACTATGGGCAGGGTATTGGACATGATGGAACATGGGTCTGATCCAGCACGACAATTCCTATGCCATCCTCAATAACTGGAAAGTATTTCTTCAGCTTGTCTACAAAGCCCCTACCAAAACCTAATTCGAAGTCTTCATGCAGGCAGAGATGCCTAGAGAAACTAATGATTAACAACGGTGGGCAGAGGGACAAATGAAATTACCAATAAGAAATCCAAAGAGTCCTATAGGGTATCACAATTTCAGAAGGGCTTATTCCTGTTTTGGAGCTAGGCTGATCCCTTAACCCTGCTCCCCATGTCAACAATTCCCTCAGGCTCATTAGTTAACCGTGTAGATGGGTACACATTCATATCCCTAGTAGCAAGTCAGTTCACCTATGTCATTCTGTTTTCAACAAGACTTTCCATTCGGAGAAGATTCCTTCCCTGGTCAAAAAACACCCCTCAAGTTTTGAAAAAACCCAAACAAACACTATTGTGGTCACATCTAGTCCTTCCTTCCTTCATTTCACAGGAAATTCCAAAACAGGGTGTTTTGTTTATTTTTTTAAAGAAACTAACCTTAGTGAAGTCTGAAGGACACCAGGCAACAGATGTAACCTCTTGAGAGTGACCAAGGAGCATCATGGGAGGAAGATGGGGATCAGAAATCTTTAAAAAAAAAAAAAAAAAAAAAAAAATCCACAATTTAAAATGAGATGGATTTCTGCATCATAAGCCTCACTAAGAAAAGCTGTACTCTTCTGATGTAGAAGACTATTGTGTCTTTCATCAAGGATCTCAAAGCACTTTATAATGAAATAAGCTTCGCAACACCCTTCCAAGGTATGCAAGTATTTTCCCCATTTTACATAGACTGCAGACACAAAAAGGTTAGAATTTCCTGCTTAAGATCATGGCTGAAGGTCTATGGCCGAGTCGAGAAGAGAACACAGACCTCCTTAATGCCTGTGCTTTAGCTACAAGCCTAGGTAAAGTATATCATCAGAATGAAGAGCACCAGAATTACGAACTGACCAGTCAATCACATGCCTCATTTGGAAACACAAGTAGGCAGTCAGGCAGGAGAAGAGACCAAACAAAGGCAAATACAGTATAGTGTTCTGTTAAAGTAAACTTCTAAAAATAAAAGGAAAAGTTTTTAAAAAAGATTTCACAAGGTAAGGAAACTATTTCTGTGTTTGTTTAATTTAAATTAAGACAATTAAAAGCCACATTCTTCTTCTGCACAGTAAAGTTTCAAGGCTGTATTAAGTAATGTGCAACTGTAAACTTTTGAACAAACAAACATAAGGCTTTTTTTCCAGTTACAAACATTTGAGAGTTACGAGGTGTTCGTAACTCTGAGGTTCTACTGTATCTTTGAAGATATCACTTATTCCCAAGAATTCACCACAGCCTCTCTGCATTTACTGAAAATAATGGAACTGAATGGCTGAAAGCAGGGCAGAAATCAATTTCACATTATAATATGAACTCCTTCAAGACAGGCCAAGAGGAGAAAATAGAATTCCACTTATCACCTACAGCCCACAACTTAAACCCCTTTATCAACAATCTACACCCTATCTTGGAAGATGACCCCTCACTCTCACAGGTCTTGGGGGAAAGGCCAATCCTTGCCTAAAGACAATCCCTGAACCGCAAACAAATTCTTTCCAGTAATCATGCAACACATCTCCATCATAATCATCCAGGAACCCACCCCTGCAATCAGCCCCAGTGCCAACTCTCCCCACACATGTACACAAGCGATTTCATCACTGGACCCAACCACGAGCTACTAGATCAGGGGCTCATTTAACTGCACATCCACTAATGTGATCTATGCCATCAAATGCCAGCAATGCCCTTCTGCCAGGTATACTGGCCAAACTGGACAGTCTCTATGGGAAAGAATTAATGGACACAAATCAGATATCCAAAAAGGCAACACAGAAACCTCTTGGAGAACACTTTAACCTGCCCAGACACTCATTAATGGATCTCTAAGTCACTGTGTTGTTTCAGGCCAATTCCACAAGCCAAATACACAAGGAAGCGTAGGAACTTAACTTCATTTACAAGTTTGGGACCCCTCACAAAGGTATGACTAAAGACATTACCCGGCTAGCACATGACCTTCCACATCCTAATGACTTAACCAACCAAACATGGGCATTTAAGAACAATTTGCACCTTCTCTATCAGCTTCATGTAACATGAACACCCTAATTCACAATTTTTTCACTTCCTTCTTCCCTCCCCATCCCCTATTTATTTTGCAACTGGACTTTTAATACTCCATTCATCTGAAGAAGTGGGTTGTACCCACAAAAGCTCATGATATTATCTACATGTTTCATTAGTCTTTAAGGTGCTGCTAGACTATGTGTTGTTTAAGTTTTTCCAGTTACAGACTAACTCCTCTGAAGCTTATGAATAAAAATTGTTACTGTCTGACAATTATTTAGTAGCCTATGTGAAATAAGTTGGTGGCTTCAGTCCAGTTCCTCCTGGACTTGACAGCCGCATCTAAAAAACACACCCTCACAATTAAATCCCTGTTGGCAGTCTTGACAGAAAGGCAAGGGACTAAGTGAGCTCTAAGAACAAATAAGCATTTTACTCCTAGAGGGGAAGCAGCTGGTCAGAGTGGAGTGCATTGATAGCAGATAGTGCCTGGAAAAATTTGCATAGGCTCTGCTATACACAGGTCTCCAGGGATGTCAATTCAGCACCTTCCACGAGCACATTGCTGCACTGAATAGCATGTTCCATTTAAGGTCCCAGTAGCTCCTGTTGGGAGCAATTTGCCTACTCAGATTCTATGCTGGGTAGAAGGCATTTATAAAGCAACCAGAAGTCTTAAACGCAAGGACTAATTCAAAAAGCAGCAAAATTTGGTAGTTTACTACTTACTTCAGAGTTAATCGTTCATGTAGCTGGCAAATTCTAATGCAGGGCTGGATCCGGCCCATGGACCACCCTGCCGGGATCCTTTGGCATGCAGCTGCCAAGGTTTAAAAAGCAGTTTCTCTGCTCTGCGGGGGGAGGTGGGGGGAGAGCTTTGTATGATCTCCCTGCCCCCAGCCCAATCCTCAGCTCCTATTGCCCAGAAACAACCGGCCAATAAAAACTGACCTCAGCCAATCTCTCTGCTCCTATTGGCTGGAAACAGTAGGCTCAGAGATTGGCCTGTGAGCTGTGGCAGCGCAAGCCTCTTTCCCCACCCGGAGTTGAGAGCAATGTGGAGGGAACAGTTTGTATTTCAAGGTCTGTGGCTGCAGCAGGTGGGAATGCCCAGCCTGCCATTGGGGGTGCTGCAGGCCAGGAGATGCTTAGGTAAGTGCCTTCCAGTCAGAGCCTGCCTCTGGCACCCCGGCCTCTCCCTCATCCCAACTCCCTCTCCCAGGTCACCATCCAAACCCTCTGCACCCCCCTGTCCCAGGTCACATCTCCCTCCCAGACCCTGCACCCCAATTCCCTGCCCAGGTCATAACACTCTCCTTCACCCAAAGTTCCTCTCAGACTCCACACCGTCTCTTGTATCCCAGTTCCTTACCGCGTGTGCCCTTCTGTACCTAGCCTTCAGCCCGGACCTCACACCCCCTCCACAGAAAAGTGTGGCCCTTGACCACTTACCAAAATCTTGCAGTGGCCCCCTACCAAAAATTATTGCCCACCCCTATTCTAGTGTGTCTTACAGCCAGCTAACCTATAAATAACTTTTTACAATAAGACAGCAACAAAGTCAAGGTTCCTTAAAAATAAAAGTTAAGAGACCATATAGGACACACATTCATTAAACTGAACATCTATCTGGTACATCTTTCTCCTGACACACATCAGCATACAATCTTTATCACAGCTCATGAGAACAGCCATTAACCAGAATCTGACTTAGCTGAGGCTAATATTAGCATTGCCACAACCCAACAAGATTTAAAGTTCTTTTTATTTTGCAAACTTTCAACAGGTACTGCCTTCCTGAAGTTATGAGTCACCAGTAGTGATGTGACAATAGATGTGGGATTTGCAATGATGACTAAGTAATAAATTGAATAGATTCTTTGGCAAGTAGGAAAATGAGGTTTTATACACAGATTTACTAGGATACATGCAAAATATCAGGGAGGGCTTCTGGTTTCTTGATCAATTTCCTTGTCTTTGATTTCTTGCCATGACATTGTGAAAAGCTTATGTGAAGATTCTTAAGTAGTATATTTAAAGTTTGTCTAAATTAAACTGATTCATAACAGGGTTGTGTGTGTGCATAGCATGGTAGAGGCAACCACTTGACTAAGCATCTATTAAACGCTCTGTTGAGAATATACCTTCTCTGTCAAAACATGCAGTATCATGGAAACTAAATTCCCATTTAAGGAATAAACTGAAGGAGTTATTGGTACAGAGAACACCTTCATTTACATTTAATATATTTTTACTGTGTGTAGCAAGACATTTAATAATCCTTAAATATTGGCAAGAGGGTAGAAGGAGAGAATTATTCTCATTGGGCCATATTCTGCTCCTGTGCTGTTTTCATGATGATATAATTTAACTGACATTGATGAAGCTGTACATAATTTCCACTAGTGAGTGGGATGAGGATTAAAGCATTTGTATCTGAAGGCGTTTCAGGGGAGAGGGAAAGCGAGGAATAAAGTACAAACTAGGTTGTTGATGCTGTATCCTCTGGTAAAACCAGCATCTTGTTTCTTGCTTTGTTTCTCATTTTTATTATGGCATTATGATGCCAAAATGCACATATAGGTATAAAAACTGATAGGCAATTTGTTATCCATTAGGATTCAGGATGTGTCTTATATTATTACGTACACAGACTACACAGAAACATATGAAGTGTGACACTAACTCAGACCCAGAGGCCTCCTAATTTGGTATCCTGTTTGATGTGACAGTAGCCAGTACCAGATGGTTCAAAAACAGTACAGTTATGGAACCACCTGGCTGTAAATTAAATTTCTTCCTATTCCCAGGAAGTTAGTAGTTCAACCTGTCAAAGCCAGATATTCATTCTAAAATAAATACTTCCCATCCCACCCTAATGACAAACTGAACACAAGTGTTTTTGAGAGATGCAACTGATTACTAGACCTGCAATTATTTTCCTGGAAATGCTCGCTATAGCAAGGGATGTCACATGCTGAAACATGGAACCACAAGGCGTTCCATGTCTGTTCAGCAATAACCAGAGTCCATGGCATTTCCTGACCTAGGTACAACTTCCCACTACTGATCAAGAGTCTCCTGGAAATGTCTTGTTGGACAACGACCCTGTGTAAGCCTCATTAAATTACTTTTTACCTACAACTGAATTTGCACAGAGCGTACCTTTTCTCCGAACTGCCTCCCAGTTTGAAAATACTATGCTAGCCTTTTCTCTGCTGACCGCTCACGTGTATGCTTCTCAGACTGGCTGGTCATAGATTTTCTTTGGCACTGATCATCCCAGTAGTATGTTTACATCAAAATCAAAGTCTGGCAGCCTTCAAGGCACAAAAAGAAATCTGAGTAGGTAGTCAAGTGGTTGGATGCTGCGATTTGTGGTATGTTTTCAGTTGTTACTGTAGAAAACACTACCACTACATAAAGTAGCCAGATGTTACTATAATAATGGCCATCTGACTACCCTTCATATATTTGTTTTAATTAATGTTTTACATCCACATGCCACACCACTGAGATTCTTATAAAAATAAACAGATGAATTTTGAATCCATTTTTTTCTAATTTTTATGGAGACCTTAATATTTCTATGTTGTTTCCAGCATAGTTTCCAGGGAATCTTTTAAAAAGCATCCCTCCTTGGTGGACCTGAAATGTGCAATGCAAGATCACACAGACAGTTTTCTGAAGGGCCTGGTGTGCTTAAGCCTAATTCGTTACCTATTAGTTTTGCTATGAAAGCAAGTACATCACTGCATTGCTGCTACTCCTGAAATAAGCAGTCACAAATGCTTCTTACAGACCTAAAATGGCTACAAACCTGAGCCAAGACTGCAGCTGTACCTACTCTACACTTTCTAACTTTGCTTTCATTTCCAAACCCTTCATGAAAAGAGAGCAGGTTGGTTTGATTTTAGAACAACTGACTTTGTCAGTGCTTGATATCAGAAGGAACATGTTGAGTTATGGGCAGGAGTAGATGCATCACATCAAATACATCATTTGGTAGTGAATATGACCCAACCAAGGAATTCCAAAGTAGTCATGCAAGTCTGTTTGAAGTTGACTGGTTACAGGTCTGATGAACCACATTTAAATAGCTCTTTCTTATCCCCTGTAAGGAGATCAATTTTGCCTCTGAACAACAGATGACAGTGTAGAGGTTGCACAGTGGAAAGGGTTACTTGTGGGAGGGGAGTTTGGGCATGGAACACAATATTGGGAGATGAAAGTGAAGATTCAACTAAAGTGGATTAAGTTGTGGTGGGTATTTAAATAGGTACCAATCTACTGGAATTCACCACTACATGGCAGGCGCCAGGATAAGGAAACCCAACTAAAAGATCTCTAAATATATAGGGGTGTATGTATTTGTGCAAAAAGTCTACTTTGCACACCAGCAATATTAATTAGGGATGGCAGGAGCCTCCTGCATTAGAGAGGCTGTATTTAGGCCAATGGTGCTAATGTAAAATGGAGACAGAATAACAATTCTAAGATTAAGAAAAAAGACTTATGGACAGTTAAGATGCATGATTCCAAGGTCACTTGATTCCTTGATTTCCTGCTCTTACAATCAATGCGTCTCAAATTTTACCCAAGAACAATAGCAGAGTATTGAAAGACACCCCAGTCAGGATTTATTTCAGCATTAAACAGTGGAATCTGAAGAATTACACAGAAAAACCTACATGTGTCACCTAAAGGTCTCTATCTGAGAATGCCTCCCCCCACACCACACAGCAGAGAAAAGAACTTGAAGCTTCTCTCATTTTGAAGGCCCTGCAATTAACATGGTGACATTTGCATTTCCTACACGTCAGCTTGAGATGCCAAGTGACTAAGCTCCTCAGATGTCAGCCAGTATTTCTGAATTTTGCTGAAGGCTCTGGCTGAGCCCTTGCCATAATACAGAGGCTTTAACTACTGTAAATTAAGCATGAGAAAAAGCTATGTCTGAAGCAAGAGCTTACAAACTGGAAAAAAGTGCCCCTTAAAACAATTAATTTGTTAGAATCCACTAATGTGCACCTCTGCTAAATATGAACCAAGAACTTTCTATCTGTCAAAATTTCTGAATAAACAAGATTGAAAAATATTAAAGCTCATTAAAACCAGATTAAGATAAGCAACTCACAATAATCAGCAGTGATGAGAGAGACAGTGGTGGCAGGGGTTTAGCTTTGTTTTACATTAATAGTTACATTCAGGTTTGACAGCTGTATGCTCTAGGTACAACATGCCAAGAACTAAGCCTATGCTGCTTTAAATGGGACCTTTAAATTCACTATGTGAAATGGAAAGCAAACAAAAGGAGAAAACAGAACAATTCTGGGCAGTCAGCTTTGGGCTGTGTGTTTGGATTTCTCTCAAATGTCTCACCTTCCAGATGTAGGCACTCTGGTCGCTTGAGCCACTAATCAGGAACTGGTCATCTGGGCTAGTGCTGGACTTGACATAAAAGCTTGAATTCTGGTGTCCATTGAAGACTGCCACTGAGTCAAAGAAAAATATGTAATAAAAATAAATAAACTCAGAACATAATTCTGAGTTCAGCTGGTTACACAATTAAGGCTGACATTACAGGCTTTTCCTGCCTGTTCACATCACTCAAAAGGAAGTGGTTATACAGCCTCTCTTGCTTTACGGTCCAAAGTTTCATGCACTTGGAAGAGGCACCATTCCCTTGTGCTCTAAACCCAAGTGTTCTCAATCAGTTTTTCTGAGCACCCCCCCACAACATGCTATAAAAAAAATCCATGGCCCACCTGTGCCACAACTGTTTTTCTGCATATAAAAGCCAGGACCAGCATTAGGGGTAGAAAGCTGGGCAACTGCTCAGGGCCCAATGACATAGGGCACCCTTCAAAGCTAAGTTGCTCATGCTTTGGCTTCAGCCCCAGATGGTGGGGCTTAAAGCCCAGGGCCTCAGCTCCTTGTGGTAGAATTTTGGCTTTCTGCCTTGGGCCTCAGCTAGTGTAATTCTAGTCCTGCTTGGTGGACCTCCTGAAATCTGCTCATGGCCCTAGATCTCTGATTGAGAATCACTGCCTAAACTGGCCTCCCCACACCACAGTGGTGCAGTCATCTAATAGCTTTGTTAAATCCTCTCCTCCCCAGGTGACAGCTCCAGGAAGGGACCTCCTCTGGGCCCAGACTTAGGCCCCTCAGCCAGCCTCTTTATCTCCTATTCTGAGAGCCATGACTGCAGCTCCCCCCACTCCCCAAAAAGAGTGGAGAACTCAGTAACTGTTAGCTAAGACCTTGCTTCTAATGAAACAGTGGAGGAGGCATTTGCTGCTTCCCCTTCTGTCAGTCTTTTATATCTTAAGAACATGTGCTGGCTCAAGACACTGGTCACTTGTCTATTTTTAAAGTCTCAGCAACACTTCACCTGAACTATTAAGCCTTGAAACTACTGCCCTGAATAGCTGCAATTCTTGGTATGTCAAGAACTGGAAGTTCCGGCAGCCTACATGGGAGCAGCACACAAATCTAGAGCACTCGGCCACGCTGCACCCGAGCTTCTTATCAAGGTAGAAAGGGCAAGTTGCCCAATTTAGCATGATACGTGACTGAGGCTCTCTGCCAACACTGGCATATGGAGTTAGGAAGTCTCTCTAGTGAACTGTAAACATAGTGGGGTCTGATTTACAGCAGAAATATAGTAAGAACTTAGAGCAGCAGTTTAGCAAGTGTTTAGTTACCATGAAACTAACAAGCTTTTCAATTATTTACCAAAGAACTTTCTTGAAATAGAAACTGTAATTTTATTTGTATTTGGAGTATTTTATGAACTTGCATTTACAAAGGTCACCACATGCCACTAAATCCTATGCCTCTTGCCAGCTTTTGTTTCAGTGTAGTGTGTACAGAGTGACAGGATGTAGCAAGAGCTTGCACGCTGGCAACACGAACAGATCCTACTGAAGAGCCATTTGCCTACTTCCTGCTCCAAATCAAAAGGGAACAGAATTAATTTAGACAGAGCTACCAAGAGAAAAGCAATAGTAGACCTTGGTGGTTTTCTAGTCATTGAAGTGAATTTCAAGAGTCTGCTGCCCTCTGCTGGGCTTAGAATAAGACAGACATTCTGTCTGAGAATTCTTTGAAACAAAAGTGAAACGTTTTGTAACCAGCAGTATGAATCAAGATTTGTCTCCTAATGCTGATCCATCATAGCATACAAGTCTATAGAGGCCAATGACTAAAATCAAAAGCCAGACTGGAGAATGTCCAATTCTTCTAGGACTAGCACTGAAATGAATAATTGATTTTATAACTGAACTGAAAAATGCCCCTAAAACGTGTTTAGTTTCGAACTAAACAAGATTTTTTTTCAGATTTTTACCAAAACATAAAAGTCAAACACATTTTGTTCGGGTCAAGTGAAGCCATCTTTTTAAGACTAAATTTTTAAGACTAATTGTCTGTTTGAACAATTTGATTTTGAAATTTAATGTTGAAAATTTTTTTACATGGCTGAATTCTACACTAATTCAGAATAGTCTCTCTGAAAGTGCATTTTTCTGTGAATTTGCCCAGCTCTATTTATAAACCTTATCTAGGAATAAATTATTTACTTTTTGCACAGAATAGTAAGACTTTGAGACTCTATACAGACATTATGTAATTCATCTTCTTTGGGGATAGCTGTCAGTGTTATCAACTCCATTTTAAATGGAGACTGTGAAATTCTATACCTTAGGGGAACACCGTGTGACTCCCATATTCCTCATTTATATATAACTAGAAGATTTACCCAGCATTGCTCGGGTCCTTAATAGGGATGTAAGCGATTAGTCAGCTACCCGATAAGCCTATAGACTTATTGGGTATTCAAGTCACTACTCGACTAGTCATGCCCCCCCACCCCTTGCTGCCTCTGTATCTGGTGGCTCTTACTACATTTTAAAGGCAGAGGTGCAGCCAGGATAGCGAGCACCCCACCTCCCCACTATTGACTAATTAAGAAGTTGATGGAAATTGTATCGACTACTCGATTAGCTGATTAATCAAAATGTAATATCCCTAGCCCGTAGCTTAATTAATTTTTGTTTTTCTTCATTTAAATGATTGCTTTGGCCCCAGGGAGACCTTACAGTTTCTATTTCAAGCAAGTGATAGTAGCTCTCTCTCACCACAGCAGCTTAGGGCCAGGTAAGAATTGCCTCTCCATGGCCACTGTCACTCCAACAGGCACAGCAAGAGGAGGGAAGCCTGTCCCCCAGCTGTGGCAGCTTCAAATTTGCCTGCCCCCCTGCACTCCCAAGTCAGAGTGAGGAATGCAACGAACTGTGCACTTTCCCCTCACTCCCTAATGAGCCAGCTATACTCCCATATGAACCAGGAGATTGGGGGTGGTGCCTTCCTGCCCTCCCTAAAGGGCACCTGAGCGGGGTGGGAGGAATCTAACTGTGTGTATCTTTAGGGCAGTGGTCTCCAATCTTTTTACACCTCAAATTACTTTAAATGTCAGGGCAAGCCAAGATCTACCCCTTCTCTTCCCCAACACCCCACCCTTTCCTTGAGGCCTCGCCCTCTCCATTTCCCACCTCTCCATCACTGGCTGTCCCCAGCCCTTACTCACTCTCACTGGGTTGAGACAGGAGGTGCAGGCTCTGGAGTGGGAATGAGGGATTTGGGTGTGGGAAGGGGTAAGAGGTGCAAACTCTGGGAGGAAATTGGGTGCAGGAGGAGGTGGAGAAGGGGATGCTGGCTCGGGGAGGAGGCTCCAGGCTGGAGAGTGTTGGGCTCAGGTGGAGGGTTGGGGTGCTGAGCAAACCGCAGACTTGTGGATAGGATATCAGGGTGCAGGAGTTTGGGTTGGGATATATGAGGGGCTCAGGGCAGGGGGGTTGGGTGTATAAGAACATAAGAACATAAGAACGGCCGTACCGGGTCAGACCAAAGGTCCATCTAGCCCAGTATCCTGTCTGCTGACAGTGGCCAGCACCAGGTGCCCCAGAGGGGGTGGACCGAAGACAATGATCAAGCGCTTTGTCTCCTGCCATCCTCTCCAGCCTCTGTCAAACAGAGGCCAAGGACACCATTTTATCCCTGGCTAATAGCCTTTTATGGACCTAACCTCCATGAAATTATCTAGCTTCTCTTTAAACTCTGTTATAGTCCTAGCCTTCACAGCCTCCTCTGGCAAGGAGTTCCACATGCTGACTACACGCTGTGTGAAGAAGAACTTTCTTTTATTAGTTTTAAACCTGCTACCCATTAATTTCATTTGGTGTCCTCTAGTTCTTCTATTTAGGGAACTAATAAATAACTTTTCTTTATCGGCCCTCTCCACACCACTCATGATTTTATACACCTCTATCATATCCCCTCAGTCTCCTCTTTTCTAAACTGAAAAGTCCCAGTCGCTTTAACCTCTCCTCATATGGGACCCGTTCCAAACCCCTAATCATTTTAGTTGCCCTTTTCTGAACCCTTTCCAAGGCCAAAATATCTTTTTGAGGTGAGAGACCACAACTGTACACAGTATTCAAGATGTGGGCGTACCATAGTTTTATACAGGGCAGTAAGATATTCCGGGTCTTATTTTCTATCCCTTTCTTAATAATACCTAGCATCCTATTTGCCTTTTTGACCGCCGCTGCACACTGTGTGGAAGTTTTCAGAGAACTGTCCACGATAACTCCAAGATCTCTTTCCTGATTTGTCGTAGCCAAATTAGCCCCCATCATACTGTATACGTATAGTTGGGGTTATTTTTCCCAATGTGCATTACTTTACACTTATCCACATTAAATTTCATTTGCCATTTTGTTGCCCAATCACTCAGTTTGGTGAGATCTTCTTGGAGTCCCTTACAGTCTGCTTCTGTCTTGACTATCCTAAACAGTTTGGTATCATCCATGAAACTTTACCACCTCACTGCTTACCCTTTCTCCAGATCATTTATGAATAAGTTGAACAGGATTGGTCCTAGGACTGACCCTTGGGGACACCACTAGTTACCCTCTCCACTCTGAAAATTTACCATTTATTCCTACCCTTTGTTTCCTGTCTTTTAACCAGTTCTCAATCCAAGAAAGGACCTTCCCTCTTATCCCATGGCCATGTAATTTACACAAGAGCCTTTGGTGAGGACCTTGTCAAAGGCTTTCTGGAAATCTAAGTATACTATATCTACTGGATCCCCCTTGTCCGCATGTTTGTTAACCCCTTCAAAGAACTCTAATAGATTAGTAAGACAGGATTTCCCTTTACAGAACCCATGTTGACTTTTGTCCAACAAATTATGTTCTTCTACATGCTTCACAATTTTATTCTTTACTATTGTTTGACTAATTTGCCGGTACTGAAGTTAGACTTACCGGTCTGTAATTGCCCGGATCGCCTCTAGAGCCCTTTTTAAATATTGGTGTCCACGTTGGCTACCTTCCAGTCATTAGGTGAAGCGATTTAAGGGATAGGTTACAAACCACAGATAATAGTTCAGCAATTTCCCATTTGAGTTCTTTTAGAACCCTTGGATGAATACCATCGGTCCGGAGATTTGTTAACATTAAGTTTTTCTATTTGTTCCAAAACCTCCTCTAATGACACTTCAATCCGGGACAGTTCCTCAGATTCATCACCCACAAAGGAACGGTGCAGATTTGGTGTATGATGGGCTTAGTGCACAGGTTTGTGGTGTGTGGGTGATGCAGCAGTGTTATGGCACAAGACTGGGGATGTGGATGGTGAAGGAGTTTTGGGTTGTGGAGGGCTCAGGGTACGGGGTTCAGGTGTATAATGGGCTCAAGGTTGGAGTGGGGGCAGGGGTGCAGGAGTGTTATGATGCTGCAGTCAGATGGGGGCTTGGCCCCCAATTAGGGGCTTGTTGGCCAGGCTTCATTTTTAAAGAAAATATTATGTCCAACACAAAACATTTCAGCATTGTTTTTAGCTATGGGAGGGGCAGGGAACATTTTTTGAGTCAGGGGGCCACTGACCCACAGAAAAAAAATCAGTTGGGGACCACACAAGTGGGATGCAAAAAAAACCAAAAAACCCCAAGCCTCTCTGATGTGGCCTCAACTGAGACCTCACTCCTCTGGCACTCCAGCCCCATGATGAGGGGGGAGGGTAGGAAGGACAGAGGTTCAAGGCCTCAGGCCAGATTAACTCTTCTGGGATTCCAGGGTTAGTGGATTTTGTGGACCCCCTCTACTCCCTGAGGTGGGGCCAAAAATGAGGGATCGAGTGTGCAGAACAGGGCTGCCAGTGAGTGGGACTGGGGTGCACAATCTGGGTGGGTAGAAGGAGCAAGCTGGGGGTAGGTGTCTGGCCAAGAGGGAGGGGCAGGAGCAGGGTGCTGGTGGGTGTCTGGCCAGGGGAGAGGGGGCAGAAGCAGCTCAGCCAGTATCTGGGGGTCTCCAGGGACTGGTATATCTCAGGAAGGATCTGCAGGCAGCGTTGGAATACACACACGTGTAGCTCCTTTAAGAAAGCCAGCAGCTCCAGATCCTCCACTGCCATCTTAACCCCCCATCCCCACTGACCCCGCCTCCCTGGTGCACGGGCTGGGGGGAGGGGGAAGGAAGGCAAGACAAGAAAACATGGGCGTTGCTGTAGGGAGGGGAGGAGCAGCAAGCGCTTCCTGAAAAGCTGGATCTGGAGCGGAGCTGCGGGACTTCTCTTCCCCTCCCCTGCCGGAAGCCAGCTTTGGCTCCAATTGTGCAAGGGGTAGGAGGCTATAGCACCAGCGCGGGCTCCTTGTTTGGGGAGAGGGGAAAGGAAGGGAACAAGGGAGGACTGTGTCGAGATCGACTGACTGCCTCCACGATCAGTCAATCGCGATTGACTGGTTGGTAACCACTGCTTTAGGGCATATGAAGTTATAAGATTGTGTTCTATGGTTGTCACTAAAACATCCTGTAAGTTGGGGAAACTGACCACATATTAGCTCCCTGAAAACAACAAGCAAGGAAAATAACCAAAGCGGGGACAAGTGTCAAACAATCATGAACAGCCATTGTCCATCAAGGGAACTGCAATTCAATGGCTCACCTGCAGAAGGTCACATGAGGTGAATTATTCAATCTTGCCTGGGACTCAGCAATGCCCACCAGACATGCCTGGACTTGTGTCCTCCAAGCACACGGACTAAGGGTATAAAACAGTACACAGGGGTCCCATGCTTGGCCTTTTCTCCTCCCCCCATCTGTGCTGCAAGCAACAAGGATGCTGAGAAAGAGGAGCCTGGACCAGATTTAAGGGACAAATCTGTATATTAAGGACTGCAATATCCAGTGGGATAGGAAAAAACAGCTTAAGCTAGATGCTGCCCAGTCTAATAGGGTTGGGAGTTTAAACTGTGTGATTATATTTTCATTTGGTAACCACTCTGTCTTTTTGCCTATCACTTATAGTTACTTAAAAACTATCCTTTGCAGTCAATAAACTTGTTTGACTGTTTATCTTTATCAGTGAGTTTACATGAACTGTTTGGTAAGGTTTGCTCAGGTTTTTACAAAGGCTGGTGTATATTCACTTTCCATTAACGAAGTGGTGAGCCAATTAATAAATATACACTTCTCATCTTCGGCTGTGCAAGTCAGTGTATATTCCTGGGAGGATTTGGCTGGTACCTGTTAGTGTTTCAAGAGTGGAGGTGGGAGCAATCTAGCTAGATTTGGGCCCTATGTCTGGTTGTTCTGAGTGATAACAGAACCAGGAGAGGTTTGCTGCTTGTCACTAGCAAGCCATTGTGAGAGCCCAGGCTGGAGAATGAAGGGGGCACAGTAGTACCACAGTTCCAGGCTGCACTCAGGGGATCCCGTCCCAGGGACAGAAAAGCAGAATGAGTTGCTGAGGGTTACACAGCAAGTATAACTAAAACTCAGACTTTCAGTTTATTGTGCAAAGGTCTAAAATGATCCACAGTTTGGAAAAAAAATAAAGGATTTTTCTAGACACATCCTCACCCTGCCTTCCAATCGTATGCTCTCTGTACAGAAATGACTGCTATTTAAATAAAATAAGACCTAAGGATGGTTGTATGGAGATAAGCTGAAGATTAACTACCCAGCAACAGCTCCATATTAATTTATGTCCATCTCCCCCATCCGTGCTGTTGGTTTCCTCCACTCGGGTTCAGCGCTTCACTTTTATTAATACAGAAATCTGCTCTGTGATTTCTCTTCTCTCAATAGCCGTTCTTATGCTTTTCCTGTGCTGTGCAGTTGAAGAGGTAGGACCAGACCTAGATAGGGGAATCTTCTTCAGGAGGCAGTCTGACAATGATTCCAGAACTGAGAAGTAGCATATTTGACATCAACAGTTAATCTGTAATACTGAGAATTGACATACTGCTCAGCTCTCACTGGGCTGTCTTCCTAAAGAAGGTACAGAGGGGGCGCTTGTTCTTTTGAGTTCCACTGGCTTAGTGAATAACAGAAGTTTCGGGAAACTGTAAGAAGACACCCCTGACCAGGCTACATCTAGTAAGAAGCATCACTGCTTAATGTGGTGAAGTATCTGTCAGTCTGTGATAGAAGTAGCTCTGGGCATCACAGTTCATTAATCATTGTTGTTAGCATGAAGGTTATAGATAGGGCCCTACCAATTCACAGCTATGCAAAACACATCATGGACTGAAACACATCGTGTCCTTCCATGAAATCTGGTCTTGTGTGTGCCTTTACCCTATATTTTACAAGATATCAGAGGATGCGGGGAGACCAGCATTTCTCAAATTGGGGGACCTAACTCAAAAGGGAGTGGAAGAAGGATCACAAATAATGTTCCCTCCAATTTTTTCCATCCATGTGCAGAATAAATTTTGTTAGGCATGTGCGTGGATGTGCACCAGCAGTAAAAACACATGCTGACAGATTTGGTCACTGTGCACGCTCTGCTAATCAGCTGGGTGAAATTTGAATCTTTCCTGGGTGGCAGCCTAAGCTTTCGGCCTATAGGGAACACGGATCACAAGGTTATTTTAGGAGGGTATGGGATGGCCACTCTTACTTCTGCACTGCCTTCAGAGCTGGGCAACTAGAGAGTGGTGGTTGTAATGTTGACCATGTGTCTCTCTCTGAAGGACACACCTTGCCAGCAGCAGCACAAAAGTAAGGGTAGCAACACCATAACCATGTTGCCCTTACTTCCGTACTGCTGCTTTCAGAAGTGGGTGGCCAGAGAGTGGGAGCTGGGCCAGTGACTAAGGACCCAGCTCTGCAGGCAGCAACGCAGAAGCAAGGGTGGTAATACCACACCATGGCATCCTTGCTTCTGTGCTGCTGCTGGTGGTAACTCGGTCTTCAGAGATGGTTTCCTGGCCAGCAGCCACCGCTCTCCAGCTGCCCAGCTCTGAAAGCAATGCCGCTGCCAACAGCTGCGCAGAAGCAAGGTAGCAATACCACAAACTCACTCCCTCCCAAACTCCTTTTTGGGTCAGGACACCTACAATTAAAATATCATGACATTTCAGATTTAAATAGCTGAAATAATTAAATTTATCATTTTAAAAATCCCATGACCATGAAATTTACCAAAATGGTCTGTGGATTTGGTAGGGCCCAAGTCATAGAGGCACAAAGCCATCTGAAAAAGGTAGCGTGGATCCCTGCTGAGGACCCCATAGAGTGCAGGAGTGTTCTGGAGACAGTTGTAGTAACTCGACTCAGAACAGCAATGTTTTAAGATCTTTGGAAACAATTTGTCATCAGACCACATGCATTTTTTTGTTCTTATACATTAAGTCTTAGTGAAACTTAAGAGTTCAGAGATGGCATTAGAGACTGTGGCATTTCAACCCTGAGTTTACTGGTTAAAGTATGCTTTAAAGTGGTAATGACTGGAAGCCAAGTATTCCTAATCGGGTAGCTGTGGTCTCTCAGACCTCATCTATACTACTGTAGTAAGTCAACCTAAGTTATGCTACCCCAGCTATGTGAATAACATAATTGGATCGACATCACTTAGGTTAACTTAAAGTGGTGTCCATATAACAGTACATCGAAGGAAGATTCTCTCCTTTTGATTTACCTTATTCTTCTTGTTCTGGTGGAGTCCTGGACTTGACCAGAGTGTGCTCTGCTGTCAGTTTAGCAGGTCTTCACCAGACCTGCTAAATTGACCCCTGCTGCATCCATCACAGCAGCACTGATCTCTGCTAAGTGTAGACATGGCCTGAGTAAGCTGGCCGCTCCAGCCCAGTTCCAAGTGTTATCCCACTTTCATTACAATGGATCCAAGCACATCACAAGAACAGATGTCATAGTAGATGCTCTTTGTGGGCAGTCTCACAAGGTACATAGAAATAAGCAGGCTTCTCGTTCCTTTGAGTGGCTGTGTTTTGGAGCAACTGCCCAAGACATAAGTCATAGGGAAAGTTTGCATTGCTACTATCCAAATCATGTAAGTGGACAAATAGTACATCAGTCTTCAAGGGTTAAAAGACAAAATAAACTTTGCCCATCCTTACTCTACCAAAACTGCCAACAAACTATTTCAGTTGTGATGGTGGCTTGTATGTTGTCAATATCCAGGCTGACCCCCAACTAATAATCTGTTTTCATCAACTTTTTCTTTCATTACTGATCTGGACCCAACTTGAACTAGACGTGCAAAAAGAGGTCTGTACCCTTTAACAATGCCCTGAGCCATCCCAAACCCAGATTTTAGCAGATGCCTAACTTGTGGCTGAAACTCAGAATATGCATTTTATTGGGTCAGTCTAGGTATTTGGCAGCTCTTTCCACAGATATTCTTACCTGGAGTGGTCTTTAAACTTGTCATATTAAACGTGTAAATATTGTCATCTGTGCAGTTAGCGAACAGGCTGGTACCAGTGGAGTCCAAAACCAGACTAGAATATCCTGGATACAGATAGAGAAGTCCTGCATTACCAGTAATTCAAACAAAAAAAACCCCACAACTGTAGTAGAGAAAGAGAAGCTTGTGGGCACAATTTTGATAGCATCTCTATTAGATGTGATGTGCTCACTCTTTTTTCAGAGGACACAGTAACCAAAGGATCAAATTTCCTAGAACTGATGCAGCATATTCTCACCCCTAAACTCTCCCAAGACTTCATGGAGTTTAGAAACAGTCCATCTCATCTGTATAAGCCACATTTTCAAAAGAAGTAATCTCACAAGCATTTGTAAAGTTGAATTTATATGGGTAACAAGACTATCCAGATTTAATCAGTAAATTTTAAATAAACAACCACCCAAAATTTTAGTAGGAATACAAAACTCAGAGCATAAACCAACCTCTAACTGATTAGTTAGGGTTCCAGGGTTAGGGGAAAAAAACCTGTTGTCTGCGTATGCATATTATTTTATAACTGTCTGCTGTAGGATTTATTTTATCTTTTTCCAAAGCAGCTGGTACTGGACTTGTACTGTCAGAGACAAGATACTGAACAAGGTGGAGCATTGGTCTGATCCAGTATGCTATTCTTGTGGAGTTAGATATGAGGATTTTAATCAGTGTAAGTGCAGAGCAACAGAAACAAATCAAGATTAAGGCCCATCTTACTGTAAACAAAGCAGGTTGTAGTCAAGAAAGCTACCATGTAAAAATAGCATCTTCTTACTCAGTAGATCTGCTTCCTGTGTGTATTCAGAGTTAGAGCTGCTTACTTTGCTGACCAATAGAAATTTTACTGTGTTGGACCCTGTTGGCTCAGCAGAGAGGAGTTGAATTTGGTTTTAGCTTATTCATCATCACCAAGTTAGCAAAGTCCAAATTGCAGGGCCACATTCTCCACCCACTTATTTCTGTATATCTCTATTGGAAAGGCCCACAGGAGTTATTACTGTTTTGAATATACAGAAGCAGAAGAAATAGCTCAACTTTCAGATATTTGCTTGATTTATGGTGCGTTTTTTTTAAGTTCTGCTAAAATAAATCAATCAGGATCTGGAAATTACTGACAAGATATGAACCCCCTCAAAGCCATCTTCTTTCACAACATTTTTCAGACTAACCTGCAACTTTGAGGAATATATCATTCAATTGCTTACCCAGCTTGCGAGTGCTGAGCCCAGGATAGCAGAATGACTTGAATGGCACTGGATCCTGCCGATACATGGTGTAGTTCTTGCGCAGGTCCCATACTTTGATTATACTGAAATTCAAGATATGGTCATCTTCAACTTTTACACCTGATTCACACAGCTGATAAAAGCATTCTACAGCAATGAAGATGGCTCCCTATGACGGGGTACAGTCACAGAAGTTCCCTTGGGATTGTTCCCCAGCATGCTGATCATGCCACTGTCATGTACCTTCTTGCTCTTTGGGGCTCCCCACCACCCTGTCCTGCGGGACCAGATCCTCTGCTCTCCTTCAGATAAGGCATAGAGTTGGGGTTATCACCCCCTTGCACAGTAATGCAGATACTGAACCCCCTCAGCTCTGGGTTGACACAGTTCTAGGGCTCAGCACCTAAGAAACCAACCCCCAAATGGGGCCAACCCCCCAACAAATAAATCTGTCTCTCTCTGTATAAAAGTTGTACACAAGGAAAACTTATCAGGTAAGCTCCCTTTATCAATGAATGAGAGATATGCACAATGGTTGCTTCCCCCCAGGTAACAATTATTTACACTGGCCTGATAGTAAACAAAAGTGTTTTTATTAAGTACAAACAGTAGGATTTAAGTGGTTGCACATGAAAACAGACACATCAAAGTTACTAACTAAATTAAAATGAACAGAAAATGCACAGCTAGTGCTAATCCACTAAGAAACTTATTGCATGCAGATTTTTACTCCAAAGAGCTGTTCTTATTTCAGGCATGATCTTAAGAACATAAGAACAGCCATACTGGGTCAGACCAAAAGTCCATCTAGACCAATATCCTGTCTGCTGACAGTGGCCAGCGCCAGGTGCTCCAGAGGGGATGGACCGAAGACAATGATTAAGCGATTTGTCTCCTGCCATCCATCTCCAGCCTTTGACAAACAGAGGCCGGGGACACCATTCCTTACCCCCTGACTAATAGCCTTTTATGGACCTAACCTCCATGAATTTATCTTCAGGGCAGATACACTCTTTTGCTCTGACTTGAGTTTCCAGCCCTCTTTAAAATTCTTTTTATTCCTTTAGGGTGTGCCAGGCAGTTTCCCACACCAGATGAAAACAAAGGGGATTGCTTTCTATAACTTAAATTGATTCTCCCCTAGGGCAGGGAATCCTTTATTTTACATCCCCTCTTCCATGGAAAAATACCAGGCTCAAAATGGATTCCAGCCTCAGCTGTCATCACATGAATACTCTCCAGGAATTGCTCATGGATTTGGATACTCCTCAGCTGTTCTTATTTCAGGCATTTCTTATTCGTCTCCCTCCTGTAGCTCTCCTACCTGCTTCCTGAGATTCCACCAGCAGGCACCTTTCACATTGGATGGTCCCCCAGCCTGGATTTCTGTAAGTGGGAACTGCAAGCCACAGTCCCTGCAAAACCACACCAGGGTCTGGGTAGAGGCATCCATAGTCAGGTGGTCTGTCTGGCTAGGTGCAGGAGACAGGAGCAGTGCTGGAAGAGGTTTTTTAGACCTCTATCATATCCCCCCTTAGTCTCTTCTTTTCTAAGCTGAAAAATCCAAGTCTTTTTAATCTCTCTTCATATTGGGACCCTTTTGTTGCCCTTTTCTGAACCTTTTCCAATGCCAATATATCTTTTTTGAGATGAGGCGACTACATCTGTACGCAGTATTCAAGAATGTGGGCGTACCATGGTTTTATATAGAGGCAATAAGACATTCTCGGTCTTATTCTCCATCCCTTTTTTAATTATTACTCACATTCTATTTTCTTTTTTGACTGCTGCTGCACACTGAGTGGATGTTTTCAGAGAACTATCCACAATGACTCCAAGATCTTTCTCTTGAGTAGTTGTAGCCAAATTAGTCCCCATCATACTGTATGTATAGATGGGATTATTTTTTCCAATGTGCATTACTTTACATTTATCCACATTAAATTTCGTTTGCCATTTTGTTGCCCAATCACTTAGTTTGGCGAGATCTTTTTGACACTCTTCACACTCTGCTTTGGTCTTAACTATCTTGAGCAGTTTAGTATCATCTGTAAGTTTTGCCACTTCACTGTTTACCCCTTTCTCCAGATCATTTATAAATAAGTTGAATAGGATTGGTCCCAAGATGGACCATTGAGGCACCCCACTAATTACCTTCCTCCACTCAGAAAATTTACCATTTATGCCTACCCTTTGTTTCCTGTCTTTTACCCAGTTATCAATCCATGAAAGGACTTTCCCTCTTATCCCATGACAACTTAGAGACCTTTCTAATTGGCAAGTAGAGTAAATTTCTCTGTACAGTTAAAAAAGGCATCTCATCCTCCCATGTGCCAGAATACCAGAGCCTGAACTTGCCTCCCGTTAGAACCATTCATGGCTTTTATTGTCTACTCTAGATTTTGCAAAATGAACAGGCACTTGAGATGTTCACCGGCAATTTACTGTGATTCAAGCAATATGTAAAATCTACTGGGACCCATATAATTTCTGCTTTGTTTCTACCTGTGTCACTGAGAGGAAAATTCAGATTAGTTCAGAAAAACATACATTCTCTCTCTCTCCTTACCCATCAACAGCTCCAGCAGAGATAAGGGTGTGTTCATCTTGAAGCAACACCACTGTCACACTCTGCTGGAAATCCTAAAAGGAAAAGAAAGCTATTTGTTTTCTGTCAAGAGTCAGTACAGATTCTCTGCAAAGTTCAAGACTAGCAAGAATGTCTGGGAAACCAGCTCACTTTCCCTCCAACAGATTCATTCTGGGTTCTACCAAATTGTTAACCAGCCTCAGTCCTGCTTTAGTAGTGTTTCAGTCCTTGAACTCCATTAGAGTCACAAAGCTTTTGTTTCCCAGCAAGTTAGTTACCATAGGCAGGAGGCCCAGGAGTGCCAATAGCATTTAGGATGCTGGGTTCTGATTCTACAAGTCCCTCCGTAAGTAGAATTCCCACAAAAGTCAATGTGATTTGAAAAAAACTCAGACTATGACTACTCGCATTTCCCCACGCTCCCTCCCCGGGGAAAACAGAAGCTGGTGCTGGGGGGAGCTGGCTTAAAAGCTGGTTCCTCCCAGCACCGGCTCCACAGTGCCATCTGCCCCCCTTCTGTACTGCTGCCTCTATCACAGGAAGCTGGTCTGCACAAGGAGCTGTTTTTTAAACTGGCTCCCTTCGTGGACCAGCTCCCGCCTGATACAAAGGCAACAGGGTGGGGTGGTGGAGTGTTGTATCATGCAAGCAAGGTACTAACAAACTTCAACAGGACTTTATTTACCAAAAGTGGAGCCTCTTTACAAAGCTGCTGCATCCCTCAGTAGCTCTCATTCAGCCCCTGCCAATCTTCTCCCCACTCCTTCCTGTTTCCTGTGCTTCCAGACTCCCAACAGCCAATGCTCCCAGTTCTAATAATTACAAGCAGCATCTAAAACACTACATGTGGGCTCCCCAGTTGACTAACTGTTAAGGATTCATGCAGTTACTTGACTATTCTGTTACCCGCTATCTAACACCCCTAATAGATTAAACGTAGTAGAGCCCTCTGTGACAGGGTGTCGGGGGAGCCCCTGACCCTGCACCTCCATCCGCAGCCAGATGTGACTCTCAGCCACACAGCAGAGTAGAATGTTTTATTGGTTCTCAGGGACACAACGTAGTATAGGATCGATGTTAGCACAGGCACTGGGAGCAGACAGCCTTATTCCTCTTGGGGGGGCCGGGGGAGGGCTCACAGGCCCTCAATCCCCCTTTCCTGATCTCAGTCTCCCCTCATCTTCCCCCCAGCCGAGACTAACCCACACTCCCAGCAACTGGTACCTCAGCCTCCAGGCAGCCCCACCTATATCCCTTTGTCTCTTTCTCTGGGAACAGAGTTGTTATTTTCTCAGACTGGCCCTTAGGTGTCTATGGCCAATACACACTTGTGAGTCATTGGGAATCACACAACACAATACAGACAGGCAGAAACACAGGATTACAAAGTAGACAGCACCCCCACTACATCACACCCTCACACCACGGCATTTAGTGGATGAAATAGGCACAACTCTTACTCCCATGACTTATAAATATCAAAGTATGACAGTGTGAATGGCTTTCTGAAAAAGACAATCTTAGAAGCGTAGGAATGGAATAATGTTGGGTATGGATTGCCCCCCAAAGTAAAAAGACAAGCGCATCCTCGGCAAGGAAAAAACATGATTTGCTCAAGGATAAATTTGGATCTCATATTTAATTCCTCACACAGTTGATCCAAATTGATCACTGCATCTGGTTATGAAAGGGCGAGATCAGGCTTTGATGAAGATAAGTTCCTACTCCATTCAAACCACTCCCAAACTCTCCCAAGTTGAGACACTCTTCTGTTCATTACTTTGCAAAGCTACAACAATAGAAAATGCTACCCTGGGAAGCTGAGTCCTATATTTCTTTCACCTTCCAAATTCTTACCACTGAAGGGGCAAGTCCTCTCAGATTTTGTTTTTTCTTCTTTGATTTGGAGGATATCTGCTTGTCTACTACATTGTGGGCTCCTCCGATTTGATTCACCTGCCTATAAAATCCATCTGAAAGACAGTTCCAGAAAGACGCATTTATTACTGCTAAATTAGCTCCTATTTATTGCCACAGATGTAATAAAAATAAACACTTAGTGGAAATACATTCTAGGAAGTGACAGCCGGACCTTCAGTTTCACTAATATACTCTGCAAACAAGCATTTTCAGTTATTTGTAATGCTGAATAGAAGCAGGAAATAAAGCACATGAGCATATAGTGCAACAGCTGCCATGCAGTCAGGACTCCTCAATAGATTAAATTCTTCCTGAGTAAGTGAAGTACAAACAGCCCCTCATTGAATCACAGCAATTATGGAATCTACCAGCTCACAGTCCTAACCCTCACATGCTCTTTTCTAGTTAGTCTTAGATTAGGGATGTTAAAATGTGTTCTCTCAGGTAAACCTGCAACCACTGAAAATTTCAGTGGTTATACATTTACACACGGGGCAGGTGGTTCCACGAGAAAAACTGGCTCCCTGCACGCACCGGCTCCTGCTTCTAATAGAGAGGCAGCAGTGCGGGGGGGCGGGGAGCTTCATGCAACTGTGAAAGTAAACTGCTTACATGTTTACACTATCACATCCCTATCTTGGGAAAAATTTGTTTGTGAAATGCCTCTGCCTGATCCAGTGAGTTAAAGTCCCATATTGTCTGGCAAGAGAAAAGGCACAGTGGAAGCGTGGAGAACAGCAGGCACCAAGAGCTTAGGTCTGGATAGCTATAGCATTGATCAGCAACTGAAAATAATTTGTAGCAACTCTAACTGAACAATAGGTCAATTATTACACAATCAATTTATAAACAGCTAGAGTGGTGGTCACTAACCAGTCGATTGTGATCGACTGGTTGATTGCGGGGGCACTGCCAGTCGATCGCAAGGCAGTGTTCCCAGCTCCCTCCTCTCCACCTCACCCCCAACAAGGAGCCCACGCTGGCACTACAGCCTCCTGCAAAAATGGAGCTAGCTCCGGCTTCTTGCAGTGTGTGTGTGTGTGTGTGGGAGTCTCAGCGCCGCACCAGATAGTGTGCTTCCTGAGAAGCTGGATCTGGTGCGGAGTGTCAGGACTTCCCCTCCGCACTGCAGGAAGGAAGGCAGGCAGCATGGGGAAGGAAGGAAGGAAAGACAAGAAAGTGCACACTCCTCCCCAGCCCAGAACAGCACGTGTGCTTTCTTGTCTTCCCTTCCTTCCCCATGATCCGGGGAGGTGGGGAAGGGGGTGTGTGTTTAATATGGCGCAGGATCCAGAGCAGCTGGATTTCTTAAAGGAGCCGCACATGCACTTCATCCAGCACTGCCTGCAGATCCTGCCCCAGAGATCCTCATCCCTGGAAACACCCCCAGGTACCAGGTGAGCTGCTTCTGCCCTCTCCCCCTGGCCAGACCTCCACCAGCACCCTGTTCCTCACCCCTAGCCAAACTCCCACCAGCACCCTACTCTGCACCCAGCCAGACCCTCACCAGCCTCCTGCCCAGACCCCCACCAGCACCCTGGCCCCCACCCCCTGGCCAGGCCCCCCACAAGCAACCTGCTGCTGCCCCCTGGCCAGGCCCCCCACCAGAACCCAGCTGCTGCCCCTTGGCAGATACCATCCAGCACCTTGTCCAGACATCCACCAGCACCCTGCTCCTGCCCCCTCCCTCCTGGCCAGACACCTCCCCCCCCATCTTGCTCCCGTATCCTACTTTCCACCCAGATTCTGCATTCCCATCCCTATCCCATTCATTGGCAGCCCTGTCCTGCACACCGGATCCCTCATTTTTGGCCCCACCTCAAAGTGTAGAGGGGCCCCACAAAATCCACTAATCCTGGAACCCCAGAAGAGTTAATCTGGCCTGAGGCCTTAAACCTCTGTCCTTCCTACCCTCTCCCCCCCGTGGGGCTGGAATGCCAAGGGAGGGAAGGGTCTCAGTTGGGGCCACATCAGTGAGGCTTGGGGCATTTTGGAGGGGTTGTTTTTTTGCATCCCACTTGTGTGAGCCCCAACTGATTTTTGTGTGGGTCAGTGGCCCCCTGACTCAACAAATGTTCCCTGCTCCTCCCATAACTAAAGACAATACTGAAATGTTTTGTGTTGGACATAATATTTTATTTTAAAATGAAGCCTGGCCAACAAGCCCGCAATTGGGGCCAAGCCCCCATCTGGCTGCAGCATCATAACACTCCTGCACCCCCCCCCCCCAACTCCAACCTTGAGCCCATCATACACCTGAACCCTCTGCCCTGAGCCCACCACAACCCAAAACTCCTTCACCACCCACATCCCCAGTCTTGTGCCACAACACTCCTGCATCACCCACACACCACAAACCTGTGCCTTGAGCCCATTGTACACCCAACCTAAACTCCTGCACCCTGATATCCACAAGTCTGTGGCTTGCTCAGCACCCCAACCCTCCACCTGACCCCAACACTCTCCAGCCTGGAGTCCCCTCCCTGAGCCAGCATCCCCTTCTCCACCTCCCTCCTGCACCCAATTCCCTCCCAGGGCTTGCACCTCTCCCACCTTCCCACACCCAAATCCCTCATTCCCATCCCAGAGCCTGCACCTCCTGTCTCAACCCAGTGAGAGTGAGTAAAGGCTGCGTACAGCCAGTGATGGAGAGGCGGGAAATGGAGAGAGTGGGGCCCTCAAGGAAAGGGTGGGGTGTTGGGCAAGGGTAGATCTTAGCTTGCCCTGACAATTACAAAGTGATCTTGGGTGTTAAATGGTTGGAGACCACTGACCTAGAGCATAATAGGGTTAGAAAGACCAACCAGCATAGATTTATGTAAGAACAAATCAAGCCAAATCAACATTTCCTTCTTTGATATGGTTACTGAACTGGTGGATATTGCGGAAGACAAGAGGGATCTTCATTTTAGCAAGGCTTTTGAACCCAGAGACACATGACATTCTCATAAGCAAACCAGGGAAATGTGATATTCATGTTACCATAAAGGTCTTACAACTGGTTGAAAGACACTAAGCGGGGAAGATGTTTCAAGCACTTTCGAGTATTAGAATTGAAAATGACCTTGACAAATCAGAGCATTGGTCTGAAATCAACAAAATGAAATTCAATAATGACAAGTACAGAGTATTGCACTTAGGAAAGGGAAAAAAAAATCAAGTACACAAGTAAAAAATGGGGGGGGGGGCACGGACTGACTATAAGTAAATAATGTAATTACACAGACTTAGACAAATCTGAGAGTCCCATGAAAGTGGCAATAGCCTTCAAATATGGATAAATCAGTTCCTTGGTTTTACCCCTCTATAGCAGCTTTCCCCCCCCAAATTATCCATGACATGTTCAAGGGGCTTTGACTGTACTGCAATAAACTGCATCAATCCAATGAATAAGATCCAGTACTAAATAAAAACACCAGCCCCATCACACACATCTGAAAGCTCACCTACCTTTTTTGTTGCATCTGGTATCCCAAACCATGATTTTTCCATCTCTGCCTCCAGTACAGAAGACAGCTGAGGAAAACATATTTATTAGCTTCAAAAAATTACAAGTGTTCATTTTACAAGATTAAGTCAAGTCAGAGTGGCACTATCTCTGTGACTATGCCCGACCTCATCCACCTGTTCTAACCCTAAACATGGCAACATGGCTGCAGGTGATAGATGATAAAGGTAATGGATTTCAAATCTGAGGAAAAGCAGCCTGCTGCTTGGTGCTGTTTGTAAGGAAGGTTGGAGGGTTTTTTCCTTAACTGACCCAAAGGCAACAATTGAAAACAGTAGCATATAAAAATATACAAGGAGAACTGAATGACTTAAGGGACCTCCAATGTTAATAGCTTAAATTTGGCTCACGTTAGTGATGACAAGAAGTTATCAGCATTAAATTGCTTGTTGGCATCCTATGCGAGAGTGGCTATTCTTCAGGGTGGCCAAATTTACTGATCTTCTAAGCTGCATACAACAATCTTCAGAAGTTGAAAAGGTAGGGCTTGCCTGCCAGGGATCAGGGCTTCAGCTCCATGGCACAGTGGTGGGTTTCAGGGCTTCAGCCCTGCAAGAGGCAACTGCTGGGGCTCAGAACATCAACCTCCTCCTGCTTAAGCCTGCGGCCCTGGCAGGTGCACCCCAAACCCCTAGTCACATCTCCCTGCCACTGGACAGAAGCCCCAAGCTCCACCCCCTCAGTCTGGTAGACAAAGAAGAGGGAAAAGTGTGATGGGAGCTCCATGAGCTGCACTTTAACTGTGGCATTGAATTCGGCTCATAAGCTGTGATGTGACCACCCCTGCTACAGTCCTTATGTATAGATAAACATCCAGCATAAGCACCCTTGTTGACAATTTCAGCCCAGAGACCACTAAACTTAAACAACCTCTCACCCCAGAGGTCTCTACTGTACACAGTTGAGCCACATTGGTAGGGCACTGTTACAAATTACTCAGACACTGCCTGTGCTACCAACAGTGGGCTTTCGCCTCAAGAGATCTCACCAGCACTAAGATTTACTTTTTAAAAAAATTGAGAGAGAAACATGAACATTTACCTTTCTCAAATTTAGAGAAAGCAACTGACTTGAGGCTGCACTGATGACCTTTACATATGCCAAGCAGCTCGCCAGCCCTCACATCCCACATCTTGGCTGTCTGGTCTCCTGAAGCTGTAACCTTACGAAGAAATGAAAAGATGTAATGATTCTTTGCATCATTTACCAGACTACTAAAACTTAAGTAAGACTGCACAAGTCATCTTACAATCCTGTGTTCCCCAGGCACCCAGGCAAGGTCGAAGACAGCATTTGAGTGAGCCAGCCACTCTGAAAGAAAAACAAAAGCTAAAATGAGTTCATATCATGAAAAAAGTAGACCTCTTGGAAACACATTCAAGCATGACATTTATTTGAGAAGAACTATGAACAATTTTTCAATCCAGCATTCAAATGACTCTTTTGTTGCTTGTCATCAACAGCTTTTCAGAGGTGCTAAAAGCAACATAGGACAATTTGCTTAGAAGAGCAATAGTGGAGATGGAAAAATGGAAGCGATGAAATTACAAAGAAGGAATGCAAGTATTGCCCGTATTTAAGTAGTAGTCAGCACAGCAAAAGCATAACAAATACCCACCGTTTACATCAAGTTCAGCTCTACATTTACCTCTAAAGATCTGCTTGCTACTGTTTTGAGTTTCCGTATCATACAGTCTAACAAAGCCTTCTTCATTTGCAACTGCAAATACATGCTGCAGATCTGAAGCTGAAAGACAAATTATTGGAAATTATGATTTATGTATTGTGGCAGGGTCAAGCCAGGGGAGCTGCTGCAAAGAGGGGAAAAGGCAGTGCAAAAGGGTAAAAAACCCTGTGGCTGTGTCTACATTGGCATGATTTTGCGCAAAAGTGCCCGCTTTTGCGCAAAAACATGCTGCCTGTCTACACTGGCGGGGGAGTTCTTGCGCAAGTACACTGACGTTCTAATGTGTGAAATCAGTGCTTCTTGAGCAAGAACTATGATACTCCCGCTCAGGAATAAGCCCTCTTGCGCAACTGTTCTTGCGCAAGAGGCCAGTATAGACAGGCAACATGAATTTCTTGCGCAAGAAAGCCCAATGGCTAAAATGGCCATCGGAGCTTTCTTGCGCAAGAGAGCGTCTACACTGGCACGGATGCTTTTGCGCAAAAGCACATGCCAGTGTAGACGCTCTCTTACTCAAATACTCTAATGCAAAAACTCTTACGTTAAAGAGTATTTGCGCAAAATCTTGCGAATATAGACAGAGCTTGTAAGTAGAAGCAGAGAGCTGCAGGCCAATTAGATGCAGCTGGGAGGGAGCTGGCTCAGGCTGATTGGAGCCAGCTGACTCCTCTTCTGGCTGATTGAGGGCCTTTAAAAGCCTCAGCAGTTGGAAGCTGGGGGAAGAGGACAGAAGGGAGGCGGTGGAGAAAGAAAAAGAGAGAGAGGTTTGAGAGAACAATCCCACAACAGCATTAAGTGGAGGTAGCTAGGAAGGGAGTCTGAGGAGGCGTGGCTGGGCTCCCTACCACAGAGACCTGCTGTGAACCCCAAACTTTGGGGTTAGGAGCGAGAGACCAGCCCAGTGGTGGTCGGTGTAAGAGGGGCCCTTGCCACAGTATATTAAATAACTACATCAATTCCCAAAAAGAAAACTGCAAACAAATTACTTAAAATAGAATATTGAGCAATTTCACAAAAGTTTAGAAAAAGTAGTTAGTTTTACATAGCAATTTACATTTTCAAAGCACTATGCTCTGCAACATGAACAGCATACTTCACCAAAGGGAAAACAGAAAGCATATATGACTTGCCATATGCTACGACTTACAAAAAAATGTTAAAAGAACTGGGCATATTTTGTCTTGAAAAAAGATGAGAGGGGAGACTTGATACAACTCTTCAAATATACTAAGGGTTGTTATAAAGAGAATGGTGATCAATTTAACTTCCCTTTAATTTTATGTCATACGTGTTGGAAAGTTTCTCCCTACATTTACAGTAAGGTCTTAGATTTGTTCTTTGCATAAATCTGTTAGTTCAACTATTACTTTTGCACAAAATGGCTTGATTGTGCAAACAAAGTCACAAATTCCAAAGCGTAGAGAAAATATCATTGTTTGTTATTGTGGAGTCTTTTAGCATGACCTCTGGATTTGGAAAGTTCTATGTGGGACTGGACTGTTCATAGTACTAGTAATGATCTGCCAAAATCTTGTCTCGAGAATACAAACCTAACTCAGAAGTGTGGTGATCAAGAGCCATGGACATCTGATGGCTGTCCAATGGTCTATGAAAAATCAGTTGGCTTAGTTCATTTTTCATAGACACGTTTGCTCATCACCAAAGCCAGCACCTTACTACTGACTGCCACCTTGTTCACAGTGTTGAATAAACTATCCTCTACAGTTTGGTAATTCCTTTAGGCCAGGATTTAGACATGGGGCTAGGGATGTAAGTGACTAATCGACTAGTTGACTATCTGATAAGCAAAAGTTTATCCGACAGTCGACACACTAGTCAACTAGTCGCTTCCCCCCCTTGCTGCCTCTATCACAAAGAGGCAGTAAGGGGGTGAAAGAGGAGGGATGCTGGAGGGAGCTGGCTTAAAAGCTGGTTCGCTCCAGCTCCAGCTCCGTGGGAGGGGGCAGGGGCACAGCAGTGGCCAACTTTGAAATGTACAAGAGTCCCCGCTGGAACACGGAAGTTCTTATAGATTAATCAAATAGACAATGGAAATCCCATCAACTATTCAATTAGTTAATCAATTGAAATGTAACATCCCTACACAGGACAGGAGGGACAGTGTGGAAAATCTTGCACAGCTAATGCCAGTGCTTTACCTCCAGATCAGGATTTCAATATCCAGGCCTGTCAATCAAGCCAGCAACTGTCACCCATGCAGAAAGTGATACACATGGGTTTTAGAAGCACATCTTCCTTCTCACCAGTTTCCATTTACTACTCCTCACTCTATTCCTGATCCTAGTTACTTATGAACAAAGACCAACTAGCCTAATTCTAAATTTGCAAACATCTTAGGCCATGTCTCCACTTGCCGTGCTGGAGATTGATCTTCTGGCATTAGCGGGTCTAGTAAGGACCCAATAAATCGAACACCACGGGTGCCCGCCCAGTTGACACCAGGTCTTCTCGTAATTACAAGGAGTAAGGGAAGCTGATGGGAGCTCCCATCAACTTCTCACTGTGAAGATGGCACCACGCTTGACTTCTGTCATTGAGTACCTTATGCTGACCTTCTGGGTCTAGTACAGACCTAGTTTTAGTGCCACAACAAGACATACTTTGTCTCAAATAAGGCTGAAATCAAAAGTTGTGAAAGTGTGTACATTTATTTAAATTCTTTAATTGAACTCACTTTATTAAAATTCATAGAAATCCCACAATACTGCCAATGGTCCATCATGCTGCATAGTTCTATTTTATCAAATTAAATCATAGTGTTACTCAATTTACCTTAAAGAAATATTGGATTTTTTAATATAGCATCCATATCTGAAAAATGGCAAGGGACATTTTGACCTAAGAGCTTATTCTTAATAGTTGCTCTGGTAGATGTGTCATTAACTGTCTAGTCCAGAGCTACTCAACTTTGGAAGCCCCAGAGGCCACAATGATACTCACAGCACATGCCAAGGGCCCTAACTTAAGTGTGGTTGCATATACATGCAAATATTTATGCAAATATATGTAAATAGCTTTTCACACTGAGGGGCATGAATACAAAGATTAAGGCAAGATTACACAACACACAGGCCCCATTTAAGTTAGTTCTGCTGATATTAATAAAATGCAATACTTACCCAATTTCCACCCATACGACAGCACTTTTAATGAGCAATGACAGTCCAGGAATTTAACTACTAAAACACATATCAACAGAAGACCATTACACATGGAGTACTTTTTTGTTTTGGCTCCCACACATGGGCCACAAACAAACAGGCCGCATGTTAAGTAGCCCTGGTCTAGTCTATTTTGTCATTGATATAAAGGGCTCTTTATGAAACTGAATATTCAAAATAAACGGCTACAATATCTTTCAGGGGGTAGCCGTGTTAATGTCTGTCCATATTTATGTGCAGACAGCTTGGGCTCTAGCATAGTATTTTGATTTTAAAAAAAGAACACTTACCTGTAGAAAAGGTGCAACCGAAAGGAGGAACTGGCATTCCCATCTCTCCATAAGAAAAGTGGTCATCTAGCTGACTGCACTCATAGCAATCCAAGAGATGTTGCAGGGGATATTGCCAAGACAAACCTAAAAAGATGTGTATTTTGTCATTTATCAGGCATTTTGAGTTGCTGCAATAAGACCTACTAACTTCCTCCACTAAGAGGTCTTATCCAGGTTTTGTGGACGTCGATGGGATTTTCCATTTCGTCATGAGGCCAAAGTACTAGTCATAGTTTGAACACTAAACAGAAGAATCCACGACATGTGCAGGGCATTTGCTGTTCCATTAGCTACAACGATCTAGGGAGAAACGTCCCATGGAGACGTGCCAGTCAACCCGATCCCCACCCCATCGCGGACAGCTGCGAGCACCTCCCCCGGCTGGAGAGCCTCATCCGTGGGGTGATCTCTCCAAGAGAGGGGGCGCCCCAGCGATGGGGCTGCCAAGCAAAGACGGAGAAGGCACCAGGCCGCACTACAGCTACAGCCATGCGTCGGGGGAGAGAACTGGCACCTGGCTGCCCTTCCCCTCTCCGGGGCCCCGGCACCCAGCCCCTCGAGCCGGGCCGAAGCCGAGCAGGCGATCCCAGGAGTTGCGGGCTCAGCACACTGCAGGCAGAGCTCCAGCCGCCCCGCTCCCGCGGTCGGCAGGGTCGGACCAGGCGATCGCGGTCCCCGTTGGGTCGGCCCGATACTCACGCTGCGGCCCGTCCCGGGCTCGGTGGAGGAGCGAGCGGCAGAGCATGGCCAGTGACTCCCGCAACGACCGGGACACAAACGGACACAGGAGCGTCTACTCCCGCCACTCGCGCTACCCGCCAAACTCCACTCCCGCTCGCCATTGGACAGGACAACGTAGGCGGGGCTGGAGGCCACACCCACTACTTCCCACTGGGCAGTGGCTCCGGGGCGGGGCCCTAGTCCCCACGCTAGGTGCTACAGACGCTGAGGTTAAGGAGGTAGGTTGAAGCGGATCACTGTACACGGGCAACAGACCCGGGGGCGGTGCGTACGAGTCTAAATTGCAGCTGGTGAGAGCGCATGCGTCCCGGGACGTAGTGGCGGGAGCGGGAATAGGTCAGTGGTGCGGCCAATCGCGCATGCGCATTTGCACATGAGGCTGAGGCACGTAGGTAGCTGCGCAGTGGGTTTACGGGCCGTGCTGCGATCTAGTGCCGGGAGCGGGCACCGCCATGGCCTCCGGCGCTAAGTCCTTCCTGGCGGATGCGGGCTACGGCGAGCAAGAGCTGGACGCCAACTCCGCCCTTATGGAGCTGGACAAAGGTAGGAGAGCGCAGGGCCTAGCCGTGGCTGGCGGCGCATGCGCGCGCTGGCAGCGGAATCCCCGTCTCATTCGGGGCTAGGCGCGGGCTCGGTGCGCGCTAATGGCGGGGAGCCGGCCTGGAGACACCGCCCCGCCCCGCCCAGGCCCAGACAGGCCCCACCCCGCCGTCAGTCGTGCTGGGCGGCTCCTCGCCCTCTCCTGCCATCGGTGCCGCCCTAGCGTGCAGCGCGCCGGTTCTTGCCTCTGCCCTGTGCGCCCCCGCCCTCTGGGCAGCCGCAGGACTTCCGGCCCGCGTGGCTTTTCCTGCCCTGCCCGCCCAGCGCCTGCTTGCTGCCCTCTGCGCTCACAGGATCCCAGCGCTGGGGGATACCTCAGGGGTCGTCGAGTCCAGCCCCCTGCCCAAAGCAGGGGCAACCCCAACTAAATCATTCCAGCCAGGGCTTTGTCAAGCCGAGCCTTAAAAACCCTAGGGATGGAGATTCAACCACCCCCCTAGGGAATCCATCCCAGTGCTTTGCCACCCTCCTACTGAAATAGTTTTTCCTAATATCCAACCTAGACCTCACCCACTGTAACTTGAAACCACTGTGCCTTGTTCTCATCCACTGTAATCCCCAGATCCTTTTCTGCCAGATTGCTGCTGAGGCAGTCTGTCCCCAGCCTCCCAGGGGCAAGGCACCTGCCAGACCAAGTCCTGAGTTTGGTTTTATTTTAATTAACTCTGTGTAGCTGGATGTCATGTTAGTGACAGCCAGGTCATGGAGATGTGTCTTGTGATGACTCTTGGCTACTGTGAAAATTCATTGCATAGACTTGTAGCACCAGCCCCTGGGAAATCTCTTTCCTGCACAGTGAGCTTTACTCTGATTGTGCCACAAAAGAGAAGTTGTTAACTATAGTCTTCATTCTAAAGCTTTGGTTGATCTATCAGCACAGATGCCACTGTAGTGCTTTAATTAAGATGATCTAAATTGAGGGGATGACCTAAGAGGCAATAGCTATGTTGGCAGGAGGAGTCCTGCTACTAACATACTCTGCCTATAGTGGTGCTGAGGTTGCTACAAATATGTTGCACAGAGGTTCATCCCCCTGAGTGACATAGATGTATCAAAGTAATTCTGTAGTGGAGACATGCCCTTAAAATATTTTTGGATCTAGATCCGCAATAATAGATTATTTTTCATAAAGGTCCATATGTCCTGATCAAAACAGCCACGGTTCAGATTCCAGAGAAATTAATACAAACAATAACAAGTAAATGAGATTTTGTGATCCATTCAAAAGTGTCTGCTGGTGTGGATTTGATACACAATCTACCTATTCACTATGGGTGTAAAGGCAAGCATGCCAGTAAGGCAGTGCTTACCGGGTAACTAGTTAACCGGTTCCTGGCATGGCTGGGCCAGTTAATCGTTCAACATTTTAAATGGGATTTTACATCCCTACTATTGTTTATCTTTGGTATACACTCAGATCACTAGAACGGTGTAGGGCCGTGGTCACTAACCCGTCGATCGCAAGGCGTTCGGGCACCCCCACGCCCCATTTTCCCCTCACCCCCGAGAAGCCCCACTACCTACCTCTAGTGTAGTGCTGGCTTCCCGCGGGGTGGACGGAAGTCCTGTCTGAAGCCCGCGTCACTTCTGGGGCTTCCGGAAGTGCGCGGGCTGCTCCCCTTCCACAGCTCTGTTGCGTGCTGGAGGAGGGGGCGTTGGCCCTGGAGGAGGAGTGCAACAGCTTTCCTGCGCCGGAGGGGTGAGTTGAGCACAGGGGTTTCCCTGCGCTGTGGGAGTGGGGGTCGGCCCTGGGGTTTGGCCGCGCTGTGGGAGGGGAGGGGGCTGGCTGGGCCGGGCTGCGCCGCGGGAGGGGGGTATGGCCCCGGGGCAGGCGCCCGCGGGGGTTGGCCGTGCTGTGGGAGGGGGCTGGCCGCGCTGTGCCGTGGGAGAGGGGGTTTGACCCCGGGGCAGGTGCCCGCAGGGGTTGGCCGCGCTGCTGGAGGAAGGGGTGGCCCCCGAGGCAGGCGCCCGCGGGGGTTTGGCCCCACCGCGGGAGGGGAGGGTTGGCCCCAGAGCAGGCACGTGCAGGGGTTTGGCCCGCCGCGGGAGAGGAAGAGTCGGCCCGGAGGAGGCATGTGCTGGCTTCCCTGTGGGGTGGGGGGGAGAATCCTGGGAGGAGGCAGATGCAGGGGACTCTGCTGCCACTGGCTCCCGGCCCCCTGTCTGCACTCCCTGCTCCCCAGACTCCACTTCTCTGTCCCCAGCTACAGAACTGTCCCCACTCCCCATCCCCATTCCCCGAACTCTGTCCCCGTTCCCCTGTCCCCAGCTACAGAGCTGTCCCCATTCCCATCCCCACTCCCTGAACTCTGTCCCCACTGGCACCCTGTCCTCTGCTGCAGAACCCAGTCCTCTGCCCTCCCAGCACCCTGTTCCCTCTCCCCTGCCCCCAGCCGCAGAACTGTCCCCCCAAAAATGTATAATTATAAATGCTTCATTTTAGATTTAAATAGCATTAATAAAAAAGACCATTTATTTTGTAACTATAAAAACGTGATTTTAATTTTATATATCGCATAATTTAAAAATAAACTGTTTATCAGAGTGTGTAAGTAAGGGCTGGGGATAGCAAGTGATGGACAGGAGGAGAATAGAGAAGGCGGGGCTTCAAGGAAGGGGCAGGGCGGTAGATCTTCGCCTGTTCTGAGATTTAAAAAGTGATCTTCGCCTGTTCTGAGATTTAAAAAGTGATCTTCGGTGTAAAAAGTTTGGAGACCACTGGTGTAGAGAGTGGAGGATAAGTCTGTGTTTATGGCAACCAACAGTGCTGAGGAAATGTGAGTCAGTATTCTGTACCAGTTGGAGTTTCCCAAGATTTCATATCCATCTATGTTGCATTGCTGTAGTCCAACTAAGAGGTGATGAAGGTGTTAATAACTTAGGCCAGGTTACCTTTGCCAGGATATGACAGAGAGTTATAGTATGTCTATTCGAGACTCTTTCGAGGGATGCAAATGAAGATTATGAAATGCTTTGACATGCTTCATTTGTACTATGGCGCTCTTTAAATATACGCTATTTCGAATAAGACGTACATGTTAAGAAGACATGGTTATTGAAAAAACCTCTCTCGTAACCCTTTATTTTGTCATCATAATGAGATTTACCAGTTATTATTTAATTTGAAGGGTTTTTATTTTATAGCGGTTTTCCAATTTAACCATGTTTTAACAGCCTTTCAAGCTATTTATATTGCATTCCTCTCTCGAAAGAGGGTACAAGTGTAGACATACCCTGAGGCTACGTCTACACTGCAGGCTTTTTGCGCAAAAACTTGCAGAGCGTCCGTCTACACTGCACGCGCGTTCTTGCGCAAGTAAATTTACAGTACAGCGTCGGAAAACAGGGTTTCTTCCAAAAGAGTTATTCCTCTCCCCACAAGGAATAAGCCCTCTTGTGCAAGAGCTCTTCCACAAGGCGGCAGTGTAGAGAGGCAACATGAATTTCTTGTGCAAGAAACCCCTATGGCTAAAATGGCCATCAGAGCTTTCTTATGCAAGAGTGTCCACACTGCCATGGACGCTCTTGCGCAAAAGCACATCTTTCGCAAAAGGACATGGCAGTGTGGACGCGCTCTTGAGGAAGACCTTTTGCACAAGAACTCATCCGCAAAACAGTTCTTGTACAAGAAGCCTGCAGTGTAACTGCAGGTGTTAGTGAGGAATCCAGGAGCACTTGGTGTTAGCGAGGAATCCAGGAGCACTTCTAAGCTATAAACTGAATGGAATTACTTGTTTTGAAAACACTTATTAACAGGGCTCGTCAAGCGGCGGTGAGCCCTGCTCACCAGCCACGTGGTTTCGCGCAGTTCTGCGCTCTGCGCATGCGCAGATCACTCTGCACCGGCTCTTCCGGGTTGTAATCTACTCGCCACGGGCGAGTAGATTACATTATTTGTCGAGCCCTGCTTATTAACATGAAGTTCTTGTCTAATGCAACATGACTTAAGCTGTCTGTAGCCTTCTCATGCTGCTGCAACATACATGATTAATAATCATATTAACTAAACTGAGTATGGATTCAAGTCTGTAGGAACTGATGGAAAGTTAGTGCCTGGAATTTGCAGCATTGTACTGTATGCTTGCTCTGTTGCCCTTGACTGTGTGTATCTAATATCTCAGTGATATTTCTCAAGCATATTCCTGAACTGACTGACTTAGTACAGAAAGAAACAGTAGTACAGTTAGTACACCTTTTAAATAGTGCTAATTATGAGTACATATGTTTTGCTTTAAAACTATTTTGCTCACTAGTTAATGATAGAAGATTGATGACTCAGTTTTCAACTGATAAGGACCAATAGAGATGTTAGACATTAGTATTCAGAATATCAGTTTTAAATATTCTCTGCAGAAAGAATGTTTAACTTACTTTACACTTTCAGAAAAATTAACATTACCTTGCACATTTTAAATTTTGAATGTATGTTTTATCCTATACAAGGCCATGATCCTACAAACATTATATCATGTGTAACTTTGCTCACCTGAATAGTCCTATAATTTTCAATGGGACTGTCCATGAGAGTATAGTTAAATGTGCATTTAAGTGTTTTCAGGGTCGGGGACAACTGTACTGGATGTTCTCATTATTCATATAAATGTCCAATCCTTCTTCCCCCCCCGCCCCAGATATCCAGCTAAGGTTTCTGCCTCCGTTGTATCTTGTGTGTTCTGTGGGTTAAGTGCATTGTGCATGTATGGGGAGTGTTTCTTTTTTGATCAGTTGAGGATGTGTTGCTTTTCAATTTCATTATGTAATGTATTTTACAAGAGGGTGAATAGCCTAATTTACCTCACATACTAGATTTCATTGATGCCCCATCTTATTTCCACTCTAGATAATCTCTCAAGTTTTTCAGTCAGAGAAAACCATAACTATACTGCTAGAATATAATTATTCTCTCTCACATAGGCCTCAGGTCTGGAAAACTTGGGGAGCAATGTGAAGCTGTTGTCCGTTTTCCCAGGCTCTTTCAGAAATATCCATTCCCCATTCTCATAAATTCTGCATTCCTAAAACTGGCTGATGTTTTTAGAGTTGGGTAAGTAAAATTGGTCATATTGCAATGTTTCACATCTCTGATCCTCAAGTAGTGCATTATTTTCTCTGATCCATGTTCCCTCTGAAGCCTAGATAATCTTCCTGCTTTCCTACTTCACAGCTGCTCTCCTGTCTAAGGAGGTTTGGATGGACTCTGTTTGGAGCCAGCTGGCATGATCCTTAGGGCTTTGGAGGGGCAACGAACAATTGAAGGCATTGTCATTCTGTCCTTCTAAGTAGAGCCCTGCAAATCCACGGATATCTGCTTTATATCCATGGGTATCCACATCCGCAAATATGTATGTGGCTATCTGCAGCTCTTTTTTTGCAGATACAGATTTTTGTATCTAGAATACAGCAAATGTGCAGAAATCCATTTTATATCCATGGGCATTAAGGATATTAAGAGATGGGTAATTTGCTAATCGTGTAGTTGATAAAAAAAATTTATCAACTACGCGATTGAAAATTTTCAATCAACTACACGATTAGTCGATAAGGGAAGAAGCAGTTAGTCTTGTCTTTTGCTGGGTCCGGGAGCTACCCCCACTGAGGCTCTGCAGTTTAAATGTAGTAGGAGCTGGGCAGGCAGGCAGCCCAGTGCCTTCTGCATTTAAATTGTAGAGCCTCAGCAGGGGTAGGTCCCGGACTAGGGACTTAAGCGACTACTTGAGCAGTCGACTACCCCATGAGCATAGACTCAGTCTCTGTATCAGAGGCAGCAAGTGGTGGGGAGAGAAGCAGGAGCCAGTGCTGAAGGGAGCTGTCTTAAAAACCAGTTCCCCCTTAGCACCATCTCTGCAGTGCGTGGGGTGTGGGCAGGGGAGGCACAGCTGCAGCAGTCCTGGCACAAGTCAGGACTGCTCAGTCCCACTGGGAGCCACCCGAGCTGCAGCTCTTCAGAGCACCTCCTCTTATTAGCTAATCGTGTAGTTGATACAAATTGTATCGACTACACAATTAGTCGAATACCCGTTCCTTAACATCCTTATCCTGGGCCCAGCTCAGTCCCGGATCACACCGCGGTCCAGGAGCTACTCGTGCTGTGGCTCTGCAGGTTAAATGTAGTAAGAGCCGGGCTGCCTGTCTGCCTGGCTCTCCAAAGCAATCCGGGATAGTGATGTTAAAGACTAATTGACTATCCGATAAGCAAATGCTTATGGGATAGTCAGTCAACTAGTTGATTTCCCCCCCTTGCTGCCTCTGATAGGGGAAGGGGGAAGAGACAGTACTTGAAAGTGGCAGTGCCACACAGCTGAGCCCGGTATCAGCTGTGCGGCACTGCCACTTTGAAATGACAAGGCGGCATTCAAAGGGGCAGCAATGCATAGCTGAGCTGGGGATCAGCTGTGTGGGGCTGCCCCTTTGAACGCCGCTCGGTGCTGCGTGCGTGGAGCCCGGGGTCCGCTGGGGAGTCACCAGCTGACCCCAGCTGCGGGTGGCATTTCAAAAGCTGGCACCCACATGCAGCCCGGAGTCAGTGGGACTGCCCACATGGAGTTCCGCATTCCTCCTTTGAAATGGACAAGCTCAATGGGGGCTCTTGTCCATTTCAAAGGAGGAGTGCGAAAGTGCCTATCGACTAGTCGAGTAGTCAATTAACTGCTAGTTAACATCCATAATCTGGGACTATGCTGGGCTGCCTGCGAGGTCAGAGCAGCCCCTGGCTGTGGTGGCCTGGGCTGGCAATGGACAGAGGCTGCTCCAGCAGCAGTCCCTGTCCACAGACGGCTCCCTCCAGTACTGGCTCCTGCTTCTCTCCCTGGTCCCCCCTACTTTGCTGCCTCTGGTTAGTTGACTACTTGCTTAATATCTAATGGGACTGTGGCGGGTCGCCCTTACCGCCACGTCGCCTTCCGGGACACTGCCCTCTGGCAGTGTCAACAACAGCCTCTAAGCTTTCCCCTTCCGGGGGGATTGGTCCATAGTTCCCAACCCCGGCCTTACTTCAGGTCCGGGCCACGGGCAAAGAAGTCTATTGTGGACTCAAGTCTTTCAGCTTCATGCCTGCCGGCCTAGGTCTCGGCCAGCACCGAAGTACTGTAGGGAAGCCCCGGGCCCTCGAGCAGGGCGGGGCGACAAACACCCCGGGTGGTAGAAGCTCCTAGTTCAGGAACTGGGCGTGGGCTGCACCAGCTACAGGCTAGGGGGAGACTGCCACCCAGTTGGCGGGCAGCAGGGGGGCCCCCCCGCAGGCCCACCCTCTCCACTGCGCCCCGGCCCAGGGGCCCTCGATGCAGCCGTGCAGCTGCTACCGGCTCAGCAGGGCTCCAGCCCGCAACTTGCTGGCCTAGGACTGCTACCAGCCCCGTGCTACCCCCTGGGCCATCTCTCGACTCCCCCCTCGCAGATACCTGTGCTTCTCGCCGGTCTCTCCGGGAGTCGAGGCCCGTGTCGTCCCAGCCGGGTCCGGGCGGCCCACTCCAGGCTTCAGGAAGTTGGCCCTCCGCATGGTCCCCGTCGGTCTGCAGGTCCTTTAGCTCACCAGGCCCCAGCAGAGGCCTGGGGTCCTCCGGGTCTGAGGGGAGCCCCGCTGGCTGGCTTGGCCAGGCCTCAGCAGCCCTGGCAGGGAGGCCTTTGATGGCCTTCGGAGAGGCAGCTGGGGGAAGCCCAGGCCGGGTCCCAGCCTCCCCAGCCAGGAGCTCTGGCCAGACCTCTGTCTCCCTCAGAGGCTGGCTCCCTGCTGAGCTCCCTGGCAGGGTTCTTATAGTCCTAGCCACACCCCCTAACTTCCGGTCAGGTGAGGGGGCGGGGCTAGGCTGTGCCCAAAATGGCTCCCAGAGGCGTTCCTCTGCCTCCGGCTCAGCAGACGGCCACTCCGCTCCACTACAGGGACTTTGTGGATGCCAGCGCAAATATCTGTGGCTCATTTTTGCCGCTACAGATACAGATCCAAATTTTGTATCCATGCAGGGCTCTTTTAAAGCTTTGTCTACAGTGAGAATTTGCCCCAGATACAACTATTGTTGCAATGTAAATGCACTGTGGCAAATCCCTAATGTCAAGAGGATTAGGGGGTTTGGGTAGATTTTAGAAGATTAAAACATACCAATTCTCAGTTTGTGATATAAATGAATAAAGACTGATCTGTAGCTGTTCTGAATGAGAAGTTGCCATTGAAGTATGTGATAGAGAACAGCTGCTCTCTATCGTCTAAATATTGTATATTGAACCGGTTATTGGGATAATCATGATATAAATTATTGGTCTGGTATAACAGGAGACTGGAAGGAAACCCAAGTGTCTTATCTTGAGACAAACACTTGAGGGTTGTTAAACAGATAATGCCATTGCAAAAAAGGTTTGCACACATCAGCTATCAGAAGGACTATACAGTTCGAAAAAGTACACTCTCTTGACAGGGGAGAATGATTTGGTGAGGATACAGGTGTTGGGGATCACGGTGGGATATCTGAAGGAGCTAGGCCTGCCTACATCATTATTGCAGAATGGTAGGGCTTTGGTGGAATAGACATGTATAGAGAATTGGTTTTGGAATCCTTTTTCTCTAAATTCTTTGTTTCTATTGCTAAAATTATTTTTTTAAAGAATTACATACACCACTGCTAATCACATCTTACCCAGCAGGACTAGATCCAGCATTGAGGAATTGATAGGCTGAGCCCCAGCCTCCAATACCCTAGGGCTGCGTCTAGACTGGCAAGTTTTTCCGCAAAAGCAGCCGCTTTTGCGGAAAAACTTGCCAGCTGTCTACACTGGCCGCTTGAATTTGCGCAAGGACACTGACGATCTGATGTAAGATTGTCAGTGTTCTTGCGCAAATACTATGCTGCTCCCATTCAGGAAAAAGCCCTCTTGCGCAAATGTATTTCTGCAAGAGGGCCAGTGTAGACAGCTCAGGACTGTTTTGCGCAAAAAGGCCCCGATGGCAAAAATGGCGATTGGGGCTTTCTTGCGCAAAACCACGTCTAGACTGGCACGGACGCTTTTGCGCAAATCTAGACGCTCTTTTCCGCAAATGCTTTTAACGGAAAAACTTTTCCGTTAAAAGCATTTTCGGAAAATCATGCCAGTCTAGACGTAGCCTATGTGTGGGTGGAAGAGTTGCAGAATTCCAGCCCTGGATAGATATGAACATGAGGTTGGAGGTGCACTCAAGATCACAAAGGGGCAGACGGGCAGCCCTGTAATTGTGACTGTGTCAGACGGTATGTTCTGAGTACTGAGGAGATGCAGGATTCATTCATTGTGTGCATGTATTGTATATAGGTCCTTCTGACATCTGCATCTGCTCAGATCTCATTGCAGTACTAAAACTCCCAATATATTTAGCCTCAAGACTGCCATTAATTTCAGTAGGAAGAAGATTGGGTCCAAAATGTATACTGATTCTAGTATAAAAAGTAGTTTTGTAGTGATCTCTAAATTTAATTTAATTTAAATCAGTTAGCATTATTCTGATTTCCAGCCTGTTTGTGAATTTACATTACACATAAGTATATATAATTATTACTTATTTTCCAATAGAAATAACTTTTTGAGGCTGTGTGTCTTGAAAGTTACTCAGCAGAGTGAAAAGCATTTAGAGAAGATCCTGAATGTGGATGAGTTTGTGAAAAGAGTTTTCTCTGTAATTCATAGCAATGATCCAGTTGCTCGAGCAATCACACTCAGGTATGTCTTTCACAAAGGTTTGTGACAGCTGTTTGTTTACAAAGTAAATGTTTATCAATTCTTTGGTGTATTTTAAAAACTGGAATTTAATTCTGCAGCATTAAGAATGAAAAGCAGACAGTTTGCTCTTATCCAAAAGAAAGTGCAAGAAAGGTATTTTTTAAAGGGAGCAAGGTAACACATTTATGACCAGAATAAGGAGGATAGTAGATATCCATTTGAGGTGGCGAGAGTTGTGTAGATGTGGTAGAGAGCAGAATTGCACCTTATATATGCCACTAGAAGATATACCCAGCATTGCTTGGTCCTTAACTCAATTTTTGGTTTTTGGAAATGAAAATGAAAATGTACATGAATCATTATAGAAAGAGGAGTCCTATGGTACTTTGGAAACTAACAGATTTATTAGGGCATCAGCTTTCATGGGGAAAAACCCACTTCATCAGATGACCTAGGAGTGAAAGTTACAGATGCAGGAGTATATATAAGGCTTCGGTAACTTCCACTGCTGTTCATCTGATGAAGTGGATTTTACCCATGAAAGCTTATGCTTTAACAAATCTGTTAGCTTCTAAGGTGCCACAAGACTCCACATTTGTTTTTGGAGATACAGACTAGGTATGTTGAATATTGGTTAATTGAATAGTCAATAAACTCATTAATTCTTATAGGTTACTCGACTAGTCCCTGGGGGTGAGGCTGGCAGCCAGTGTGCTCTGGCCCCACTCCTGAGGAGCCCCCACTAGTCTGCGCTGCTGCCTCTGTATCAGAGGCAACAGCGTGGGGTACCAGACAGAGGCTGGTCCATGAGGAGAGCCAGTTTAAAAAACAGCTCCCCTCGCAGACTGGCTGCCTGTTTCCCCACGTTGCTGCCTCTGATACAGAGACAGCAGCACGGGGTGGCAGCAGCCTCTGTCCGGGGGCAGGGGCTGAGCTCCCATACCTGGTATGAGCCAGGCTGCCTTCCCTCCTGGCTCCTAATACATTTTAAATGCAGAGCTGCAGTAGGAGTAGGTCCCGGACCCAGCAAAAACCAGAACTGAGTTGAGCTGCTGGCCAGCCTGCTAAGAAACTTATTGGCTGATGCACGGCTGATACTTCCATTTTGAAGCATTTGGAAGAGGGGAAAGTGATCAGGAATAGTCAACATGGATTCATGAAGGGCAAGTCATGCCTGACCAATCTGATAAGCTTCTATGATGAGGTAACTGACTCTGCGGATATGGGAAAGTCAGTGGATGTGATATACCTTGATTTTTAGCAAAGCTTTTGATACGGTCTCCTACAATATTCTTGCCAGCAAGTTAAGGGAATATGGATTGGATAAATGGATTGTAAGATGGATAGAAAGCTGGCTGGACTGTCGGGCCCAACAGGTAGTGATCAATGACTCGATGTCAGGTTGGTGGTCGGTTTCTAGCGGAGTGCCCCAAGGATCTGTTCTTGGACCGGTTTTGTTCAGCATCTTTATTAATGACCTGGATGAGGGGATGGATTGCACCCTCAGCAAGTTTTCAGATGACACTAAGCTAGGGGGAGAGGTAGATATGCTGGAGGGCAGGGATAGGGTCCAGAGTGACCTAGACAAATTAGGGGATTGAGCCAAAAGGAATCTGATGAGGTTCAACAAGGACAAGTGTAGAGTCCTGCACTTGGGACGGAAGAATCCCAAACATTGTTCCAGGCTGGAGACCGAATGGCTAAGTAGCAGTTTAGCAGATAAGGACCTGGGGATTACTGTGGATAAGAAGCTGGATATGAGTTAAGTGTGCCCTTGTAGCCAAGAAGGCTAATGGCATATTAGGGTGCATTAGGAGGAGCATTGCCAGCAGATCCAGAGAAGTGATTATTCCCCTTTATTTGGCTCTGGTGAGGCCACATCTGGAGTATTGTGTCCAGTTCTGGGCCCCCCACTATAGAAAGGATGTGGACGCATTGGAAAGGGTCCAGCGGAGGGCGACCAAAATGATTAGGGGGCTGGAACACATGATCTATGAGGAGAAACTGAAGGATTTGGGTTTGTTTAGTCTGCAGAAGAGAAGAGTGAGGGGGGATTTGATAGCAGCCTTCAACTTCCTGAAGGGAGGTTCCAAAGAGGATGGAGAAAGGCTGTTCACAATAGTGGTGGATGGGAGAGCAAGGAGCAATGGTCTCAAATTATAGTGGGAGAGGTCTAGGTTGGATATTAGGAAAAACTATTTCAGTAGGAGGGTGGTGAAGCACTGGAATGTGTTGCCTAGGGAGGGGGTGGAATCTCCATCCCTAGAGATTTTTAAGTCTCGGCTTGACAAAGCCCTGGCATGGTTGATTTAGTTGGGATGGGTCCTTCCTTGGGCAGGGGCTGGACTTGATGACCTCCTGAGGTCTCTTCCAGCTCTATGATTCTATGAAATGCATGAAGTCTATAGCATTAACTGATATGCTTTTGCTTGTTGTTTGACTGAACTATTACATCCCTAATACAGACTAACACAACTACCCCTCTGATGGTACATTTAAATCATTGCTTGGGGGTGGGGATGAGCAGTTCAGTATGCAGACTGCTCTGGGAAGAGAACTACCCCAACCATCTCTCACTGCAGCAGCTTAGGGTGAGGTGAGAAGTGCCTGTCCATAGCTGCTGCAGCTCCAGCAGGCACAGCTGGGGGAGTGAGTGCATGTGCCCTGGCTTGGACAGGTCCAAGTTCATCTGCCTCCCTGCGTTCCCCAGCCACAATGAGGAATGCAGCAGACAATGCCATTTCCCTTCACTCTCTGATGGAGGAGAACAGACAGCAATGTCCCCGTACAAGTTGGAGAGGATGAACTTCAGCATCTGAGGGGTGGGAGGCATGGAGCTTGGGTAGTCCCCTACAGGGAGTTGAGGGGTGTCTTTTCTATATGATTTTATTAGTTATATTCCATTTTCCTGGCACAACCAAACTGTTAACTTATTTTGTTATAAGAGGGAGCTCTTACCATTTAGGAAGAGGTTATGAACAGACAAACTCTCTCAAATATATAGTCGATATTGATAGGTTGTTTGTACAAGTAATTTGACTTGTGGTTTCTGCCTTCTAAAGTGTTATATTAACATACATTTGTTATAGTGGGATCACAAACTGTTCATAAATTTCCAAAACTGGAATAATTTGTTGACTTATACAAAAATTAAGCTCTGTGTATCCGACTTCTTGTTTTCACCATTTATATTGATCATTTTAGATTTTTTGTTTTAAGGGCTGTCAAGCTTTTAAAAAAATTAATCGCGGGATTAATCGCGTGTGCTGCCCCTCTGATATGCTGCAACAGCATTTCAAAGGGGCAACACTGTGGGAAGCCCAGGATCAGCTGGAGTCCTCAGCTGATCCTGGGCTCAGTGCAGCTGCCTCTTGGAAAAATTTTTAACATGTTAATCCTGCCCTGCATTAATCGCAGGTGTTAACGCAGATTAATTGACAGATCTAATTTTTTTTTTTCCTTACCTCCACCTTTGAAACTTTCTGCTCGCGTGAACTTGAGGACAATACCCTGAATTCTATGGCATGCAAGGTGTAAACTCCTGACTTCTAGGAAAGACCATAAAGAATGCACAGTCAACATTTTCTGTAACTTTAATAATATTAGAGATAATAGGTTGCATTCACCCAAACCATCATGGGGTAAATTGCACCTCCATGGCTGCTAGGGATGTTAACAGATTATGGGTGATGCTGCAGCCCCGCTGGGGCCCCACACAGGGCTGCCAGGTCGCAACCCATGCGCTTACGGGCCAGAGCAGCCAGGCTGGAGCAGCTCCTGCCCAGATTGGCTGGAGTGCCCCCTCCCCACCCGTCCCTGTTTAGCTAACCAGTTAACTGATTAATTAAACATGATTTTACATCCCTATTAGGCAGCTTGAGTGCTCTGCCTGGGGTGGGCAGCTCAAGCCCACTCTGAAAGAGGAGATGTGGTGGTACTGCTGCGTTCTTCCTTAAATTTCCTGGAACTTTAATTGAGCCCTGTGGATAGAGGCTTCTAAGCTGATCTCATCCCTGCCCTTTTGGGATTGTCCTGTTATCCTACAGAATTTCATACACAGCTGTTGGTAACTTCCCCTTGGTTCCCAAAATCTAGACAAGCTGTAAATCTGTTCAAATATCTTTTTTCTGTTGCTGATAGCTCAGTTACATTGCTTCTTTACACTGAATTGCTTAAGCAACTCTATGACTGTCTTTAATCCCTTTACACTATCCAGAACAGCACTACCTGTTTTTTGTGATGCCTGGTTATTATTAAGTTTCATAACACTGATAAATATTATAATCTTAACTGTACCTTTCACTTTCAAAGTCGTTTATATAAAATATGAGCAAAAATCAAGGCAAACAAGTTAAACAACTATTTTTCTTGCTATCCTGTACTTTGCTCAATGCTTCCCTTTGTTGAAAATTGCTACTAGTAGCAGTATTAAAAACAGGGATGTTAAAGCAGCTTTTATGAATTTCTGAAGTTCATTTTCTCTTCTGTATTTTGAGAGTCTTCCTGAGACTATAGTTTGGTGCCACAGTGTCTGAAAAGCACTTTATTTAAATCAGATAAAAAACATGCCCACAGCTTTTCCGATTGTCATAATATTTCTTTGGGGGATCTAATCAGATTCACTATGCATCTTCCCCTTTTTTGTGACTCCTTGCTGACTGACATCAAGAGAGCAGGATTGATTGCCTCTGCAGCCCCTGGGGCAAGGTATGGGAGTGTGACTCTTCCTCCCCCTGAAGCGGCGGGGCCTCGGGATGGGGCTGCTGGGAGCAAGCCCGTGTCTTTCCGCCTGCCCCAAGCTGCTATAGCAGTGGTGGTGACTGGGAGCCCTGGGCCCCCAGGCAACCACCCCTTTTGCTTACCCCACTCCCCATTGGTGTGTTGAATAATTTAAGAGGAACTAGAGAGCAGCACCAAATTTGCATATAAATTCAGTTCACAAAGTATATCTGTCTCATGCACCATGATAAATTAATTAAAATTGCTTGCTAGTTCAGTGATTAAAATCCACAGTTGGCTAGTTTTGTCCTCAGTAAGCAGTTGTAAGCAGAAGGAAGGCACAGACAGTTTTGTGAATAGGTAGGAAGCTTTTGGTTGTATATTATGTCTTGTCTGTTATCTTTCTTAAAGGAATTACTGCAGACCTAATTTCCATCTTCATAGTTAATTTTAACTGTAGTCACATTTCCTTCGACAATGAATATCTGCTTTCTGATTCTGCTGTGATTTATTTCTGCAGGATGTTGGGGAGTATGGCATCCATAATCCCAGAAAGGAAGAATGCACATCACAGTATTCGCCAAAGCCTGGATTCCCATGATAATGTTGAAGTTGAAGCTGCTATATTTGCTGCTGCTAACTTTTCTGCACAGTCAAAGTAAGCTGTAAATTCTTCCATACTCTTATTGTTTGTAATTTGGGAAATGGAAGTTCTATCAGTACAGTGAGACTCCTCACTGTCTTGCAATTAATCTGGGATCATTTTCTGCAGTACTTACCGTGCCATATATGGAAAGGTACAAAAGACATGTGTACTGTTTATAATGTACAGCATGAATGCTGCAGGAAATTTGAAACCATATATAAAAATGCACCCACAAGGGACATTTGAACCTCTTTGACATTTGTTTACATTTTTTAAAGCTGTGAGGGAAAATTTAAGGAATATCGTGGGGAATAAAACTTTAGAACATGTCAAATTAAAAAAATACTCTCTTATCTAATTTTTTTTACGGTTAAAATAATCCTTAAAATGTTTGTAATTGAAAGGGATTCAAGGGGAATTCTTTTTCCATTTGTTGCCTTTGTACTTTAGACGGTGGGGTTTTTTTTATTTTTCTCCTTAGTAATCAGTTACCTTTGTTTTTGAGAGTTCTTTTGAGGTGAAGATAACGGTTTAAAAAAAATCTTCAGAAAAGGACATGAGATTATAAAATGGCAAAAATTGGCAAGGGGATTCCATAGCAGACAGTGTCTGAAACTACTTTAAACTTATCTTTTTAATTGGACTGTTTTAGGTTGATGATGTTTCTCTAAATTTCCTACAATTTACTCTCAAAATGTTTAAAAATATCATGAAAGTGAGTTAATCTGGCAATTACAATTGTGTGTTTAGGTTACAGAAATTCAGTGGACTATATTTTAAGAAGGTTGTCAATATTTTTCCCACCTGAACTGACATTTTTGCATTTCCTTTGATTGCTAATGGTGAATACGTTGTGGGGTTTACTAAAAGAATCCCCAAAACCTTCTTGTGCAATTTTAAGAGGAAAATGTTCTGTAACCTTTTTTACCAAAAGGTCATTACCTTTTTTAACAAAATCTGAGTCAGTTTTCACCTTTCTGGCATCTGCTCTATGGGTATGTCTAGACTACAGGGTTTTTTCCGAAAAAAAGTGACCTTTTTTCGAAAAAACTTTACCTGCATCTAGACTGCTGCCGTGTTCTGTTGACAGTAAATTGAAAGAACACAGTGGTTTTGTCGATGGCGGTAAACCTCATTTTACAAGGAATAACGCCTTTTTCGACAGAGATCTGTCGAAAAAAGGTGTGTGTGGACGCAGGGAGCCTGTTCTTTCAGGAAGAAAAAGGCCTCAGGAAGAAGCTCTGGTGGACAGTCCAGTCTTTACATGTTGAGCACCTCTGTGGTTCCTGGCCGCAGCCTCTTAAAGGCACAGGCACCCAGACAGGCATTGCTGTCAGGAAGCCAGCCAGAGCACCCGAGCCAGCCGTGCTAGCCATGTCCCAGCCTCAAGGCCCCCTTGGCCCTTCTTGGGACAGTTGAATGTCTAGAAGATTGATGGAAACTATGTAACAAGTGGCTAAATGCAGTATTTTTCTGTGACGTTGACTACTAGCAGCAAATTTTAGTCAAGCAAACAAAAATGTAGTTCTGGATTTAGAAAATGACTCTTAAATTTTGAAGTTCACCAGCATGATTCTGCTTTTTTTTTATATATATATATATATATATATATATATATATATATATATAGTCCCTCTTAATTTCTTGGATCATTATTAAATCATAAAAGTCAAAATTTGCAGTTCATTGAGTTTCAGTTGACGTAGGATGTTGTCTTCTCTCTTCACAGGGATTTTGCTGGAGGAATATGTAACAAAATCAGTGAAATGATTCAGGGTATGTGGATTGAATTCCGAGAAGAAAATGAAAAGATTTTAATATTTATTATAGTATTGTTTCTCATAATGTTTAAATGCTACTAGAATCCACTGCTACCTCATCCGTACACTTCCCTGAAACACTCTAGTTGCCTGAAGTAAAGTGAGCTAATGTAAATGTCCAAAGCATGTTCTAATGTATTTGATGGTAAACTGAATTTCTGTGTGTTGACTGCTCAAGATGCTATGTAATGTGTGGTTTTATGTTGACTTAGAATCTCTAAGTTTCTCTTCGCCTCTGTATTATGACAAGGCTGCTCTTTATCCTGAGCCTTTTGCAGTGACCAAAATATTATAAGACTGATCTATTTTCCTTTATTATAATAAGAACTAGGGGGGGGGGCTGCACCCCCTGCTTGCTACGCTTGCCACCCCCCTACCCCTGCCCGGTGGCTTTTGCAGCCACAGAGCGTGAGAGCTTGGTGATATCATTCTGTCACCCAGCAGGAAAAACTTTTTAATATATATATGTAGAGAGAGTTAATGTAACTTAATTTGAAGGATGACTATTGAGACACATCTGAAGGAGGAGTAATTGTCTCCCAGCCACTTCACCTGTCCATTCTCAAAGCCATTCTGATTGAGGAAGTCTGGGTCTCAGTCAGTTTAGCACTGAGAGACTTGCTCTTTCAGGAATTGAGTACTGCCTCCATCATTTCTAGCAGCTGCTTCCCACCACTGGCCTTCATTTTAACTTTCTTTGCTTTTGTCTCAATGTCATCGGTGTCATTTAGATGTAGTTTTTGAAAAGTTCAGGGTTCATTGAAATCTGTTCTGACACCTGAATACATCTTTCCATGTATTAGGCTTAGCTACTCCAGTGGACTTAAAGCTGAAGTTGATCCCCATACTACAGCACATGCACCATGATGCCAGCCTGGCTTCTAGCTCCCGTCAGCTTCTCCAACAGCTGGTAACATCCTATCCTTCCACCAAGATGGTCATTGTTACTCTCCACACCTTTACCTTGCTTGCTGCTTCCTCTTTGGTGGACATACCCAAACAGGTAACATTAATTGCTCTAAAGGTAATCCCTTATTTGAAAGTGCAGAACAACTTAAACAGGTCACTTCCTTTCTGATGGTGAAAATAGTTAGACCATAGTCTCTGTACTGTCCTGCTATGCCTGTTGCAGGTAAGTACCACCCCAGAAACTGTCATTCTTCAATTTTTTTTGTCTCTTCAGAAAAAATATTTTGTCTGTTTTTTTTGCTTCTTCCAAAAAATCTCCTCCTTTTCAAGGGTCAAAAACATTTCACACCCTGCTTCTCTCAAAGATCTTGCTGCTTGTCCATAGACCCCTGCACCTCCTGCTTCTTACCCTGTTTCCTTCTTTGACTAGTTGGAATCCTCTCCCTCCCCCAAGCCCAGTATATTATCTGCAGACTAGAAAAATGAATATACATTTAAAATGTTTGTGTGTTAAGAGTCTCAATGGCGCTTAAACCCACTGCTATAAATTACAAGTTGCAACTATAGTGATGCTCTCAGCTTAACGGAGCAATGTGTTTGGTAACTCTGTGGGCCCAAAAAAGTGATGAGCGCACAGTAAATCCATATATAAATGAAATGTGATACAAAGTTAATTCATCATTATTAAAAAAAAATCATGGAACTCTGGTGGTCCACTTTTACCCATTTGTAGCCGCACTGCATCACAGGATCTACCAGTGACAGCCTTTAGCCTAAGAGAACAATTCTTGTCTGAAATGGCTTTGGTAACTGCTACTCTAGTTCAGCAGTCACTGTTGATATCTATTAAGTACAGGCAACCTGAAACCTGGTGTATTCCATTTTTATGACAATAAGTACGCTGCTCTCCCAGCTCACGGGGGGTTTAGAAGCATTGCTGTCTGAGCTCTAATCTTTTCCATCCATCTGTAGAATATATTTTCCTATATGCACTGATGCATGTGTAAATATGCACCACCAGTAAAAACCAAAACTTAGCTGTGGGTGCTCTGCTAATCAGCTGGGCAGCATTTGAGTCTCTCCTGAGTGGCCGCACAAGCACACAGCTTACAGGGAACACTGCTTTGAATAAATATATGCATACACAGTTACCTTGTGAACTTTTAAAAAAAGATTATTTTAACCAATATTTACATTTTTTTTTAAACTGCTAATTTAACTATAGAATCCCAGTTAATATTTTAAAGTGTTTATTGTTGCAGATTCAACTTTTGCTGCAATACTTGAAAAACGATCCCAGGAAAGCTGTGAAACGACTTGCTATCCAAGATCTAAAGTTATTGGCAAACAAAACCCCACATACCTGGAGCAGAGAGAACATTCAGGTTTGAAATCTTTAAGAAACATTTTTATTATATTTTTCAAATGCATTTTTTTTTTATAAATAAGAATAGAAGTGTAGATGAGATGTCACTTTTGAACATGGAAAACTAAGCATGTCCATTTTAAAGAGAAATGTTAGGTTAAAACCAGCAACAATGCCCTTTTTTTAAGCAATTCTTATGAAACGTTTTGCAAGAAAAACTCACACCAAACTTCTCTCAGTAATAATAAGCAGGGCTTAACAAATAATACAGTCTACTCGCCCGTGGCAAGTAGATTGTAACCCAGAAGAGCCGGGTTCGGGCGATCTGCGCATGCGCAGAACGATCTGCGCATGCGCAGATCGCCGGACAGCGCGGCTGGCGAGCGGGGCATTTCCATATTGGGCTCGAATTAATGACCATCTAGTTCATGGGTTCCCAAATTGGGGTGTGTGAAGAAATTCCAGGGGGGGCATGAGGTGACCCAGCCCTCCCCCCGGTCAATCCCCCCCCCCACCCCCAAGTTTTGCTGCTATTTTTGTTTTTTGGCCCCGGTCAGTTCTTTCCCCCACTCCCCCTCAACAAGTTTTGCTGCTTGGGGGGGGGGCCATGAGGGTTTCTCAGAAATCAAAAGGGGAGCATGATGCCAAAAAGTTTGGGAACTACTGATCTAGTTAGAGGTTAGAATGGGATGTTCTGCTCCCCTCAGATTAAAGAGTTTGGTTCTCTTTCAAGACTGACAAGTTATTTCTCATTTTAAACATACCCACTGCATGTTTTTCCCAATTTTAATCACCCTCGATTGTGCACTAACAGCTGCTTGACAGAGTAGCTTCATTTAGAAAATGCCTTGGCTTTGTGCATTGGCTCTGTTAATACATAATTTGAGTTGCCCTCCCATACGCCAGTTAAAATGTTTGACACACTACATTTAAAATACATTTTCAAAAGTATAAAATATAATATATATAAAATTCTTACCTTACTAGCTAGCACAGAAAAGACTATACTGCCAGTGCAGGGGGAAGCTGATGAGGGAGAAACTTCAAGATGCATTTTGCATAGTTCTTCTCAGCCCACCTGATAGGGGTGAGTGATTAGACATGCGAAGACACAGCTCAAAGAGGAGGTCTCATATGTAGCTAGATTTATCCGCAGACACAGTTTGAAACACCAACAGTGTCAGCTTACAAAATTAAGATGGTCAGATGGTTTTAAAAATTTATTTTAATTCATTGCGATTTTAATCACACTGTTAAATACTAATAGAATACCAATTTAAATATATTTTTAAATTTTTTCCACATTTTCAAATATATTGATTTTAATTATAAAACAGTGCTCACTTTATATTTTTCATTACAAATATTTGCACTGTAAAAAAGATAAATAGTATTTTTCAATTTACGTCACACAAGTACTGTATTCGTATTTATTAAAAAATATAATAAACACTAATAGAATACCAGTTGAAATATAACAATGTGATTAAAACTGCAATTAATCAAGTTAATTTTTTGAGTTAATTGCTAGAGTTGACGGCGATCATTTGACAGCCCTAAGATTAATATGTTCTGTCTTTAACAGAGGTCACAGATAGGGCTGTGATAGGACTGCGAATTCATTAGGGAAAGGAATGCTTATAACCAATGGGATTGAGACTTTTACAAATTACCATAACATAAATAATAGATGATGCTGATAAACAAGAAAATTCAGTGTTTATTCTCAGCAAGTTTAGAATTTTCTTTATTTTTCACTTGATGATTTTCCTCTTCTATTAAAAAGCACTTTTATAAATGGTGTTGCAGGAGGTGACCCTTGAAAACTCTGTTTACAGACAGTTCTCTTTTAAACAAGGACCATTACAGATTATAGTAAATTGAATACTTTATCTGGGGATATAAAATCCTGGTTTTCAGTTAACTGATTAAATGGTAGGTTGACAGATCATTTAACCAGTTAACTTAAGTGAGATCTAGCTTGGGGACTGCTTCAGTAGAGGTGGAGCAGCTCCCAGCCCTGAGGGATCCCATCCTCACCCCACAATGGGACTGGCTGCTGCTGGCTCCCAAGCCCCCACCAGAGCTACTCCTGTCTATGGTGGGCCAGGGCTTCCTGCAGACAGAGGTTGCTCTGGTTGCCAGAGCAGCCTGTGCCCACGGCAGGTGGGGAGCTGCTCCAGGCACTATTGGTTATGGGTTAACCAGAACCAGTAAGCACTGCTTTAGGACAGTGGCAAGTGAAGAAACATATTTGCAAGATCTGAATTTGGTGTCAGTAGTGATTGTTTTCCCCATACAGTTTTACCTGTATAAAAATTTAACTACAAAGTGGTTTTAAAAAAAAAAGTTTATGAAGAAGGTTAATTTGTAGGATTTCCCCCCCCTTCCATATTCTCTTCTCTTTGATGTTTAGGCACTCTGTGAATGTGCTCTTCAAACTCCTTATGACAGCTTGAAACTAGGCATGCTTTCTGTTCTTTCCACGCTATCGGGGACCATTGCCATCAAACAGTACTTCAGCATAGCTCCAGGTAAGAAGACTAGATTATGTCAGCCAAATTTTAGCACTTTTTTGTGAGGGTTTGGTAAGTGTTGATAATACTTTACGTAGCACCTCTGAAGGATCCTATAGCACTTCCTGAACCATGAACTTTAATCTACCCTAACTGAAGTTCATGCAACCAAGTGTTTTTTATATAATTTAAACATAATCATGGTATAGTGTAGTATAATAGAGCAGATCTCAAACATTCTGTGCCTGGCTTTGGCTTTAATTTTCCATGGGACTTTGGGTTAGTCATTTGTTCCTGTCTCTCAGCTTCTCTGTTAGTAAATGGGGCTATTAATATTTACTTAGCCTATTTTATATAGGCTTAACTTTTGTTTATAAGGTGCTTTAAGATGAATAATTCCATAAATGTGCTGAATGCTTGAGAGAGAATGAATAGATGAAGTGCTTATAATGTCGGTTCTGTGGATATGAGGCTAAGCTGCTTGTATTATCCAGGAGAGGCAAAGCCACTGGACAGTTATGTGGGGGTGATGCACACGGGTTTCTCTAAAACCTTTGACTCAACTGTGTGTTCTGATTATATTGCACATTACACTAAGTAGCATGAAAAATGTTTCAGGGAACTCTTAAAATGCTCCTGTGTGTTATTGATTTTTATCCCTTATTTCTGAGGCCACACTGCCATATTTGCTGGGAATCCAGCTGCATAGGCCATGGAGGGAGAGAAGAATAACCAATACATTTAAAAAAACTTGTCAGTGACTTTCATGTATAATAAAGGTTTGAATTTGGTGCAGAGGTTGTAGTGTTTTCAGTAATCATGAATTTGAATGAAGTCCATGATCACATACCAGCTGCTCCTGGCCTATGGAATTAGACCTGGCTCCACACTCCAGGTACTGTGATCTGTCCCACATGATTGCAGCGCCACTCAGTTTGGTGCATCCACCTTTCTCTTAATGGAGACAGAGGGGCTGATGTACCAAACCTGTGTATTGTTGCAACCAGGGAGCCAGGCTTATCCCTGTGGGAAAGACCCACTGTTGCAGGTGAATGTGGGGGTGGGCTCACTCTCCACCCCCAGTCCCAGGCTTCCCACCTTCTGTGACTTATCACGGTTTTTGTACCTCTGCTGTGAAATGCATTACATTTGTGACAGTCATAGTTTACTTACGTGTAATGATCCCATGTTAAAATCAGATATTCATGACCCTCTTGCAAATGCTTTGTCCCTTTGGATAGCTTTGTTCACCAATGTTAAGCAGTCTTCAGGTATAAGAGCTACCATAGACATCCAACTTGTGTAGCTTACGTGCTTGGGCACTGACAAAGGGTATTCCACATGTAGGGGAAGATACATTTTTAGGATGTGGGGGAGGAATGGGAAATAAAACATAGTGTCAGCCAAGCAGAATTGAATTTAAAATTATGGAGAAGATCTTGTGACATGATTATGGATTATGTTGCGACATTGTCCTCCTTTTGTTTCCTTATTTAGGAACAACTGCTACAACAGCAATATCGTTTGACTTAGTAAAGCTGGCACAAGAATGCTGTTACCATAATAACCGTGGCATTGCAGCTCACGGAGTGAGAGTTCTGACTAATATATCTGCTTCTTGCCAGGAAAAAGGTAACTCTCAAAGTGGGTGGTGGACTAATGCAGCTTATGATTGAGTTTTTTTTGCACTTTCTTATTGCAGGGAGGCCTGCCTTTCCCCTGACTCTCTTGGCTTTCTTTGGAATTGTCCCCACTTAGATTTGTGGATGGTGGAAAATACGGATTGATAATATATTATAAATATTTTAGTGTGGTCCATGAAAGGTCATGAAAACTTTCCCCACTGTTTAATCTCACGGTTCCTCTGAAGAGAGTTTCCGCTTAAAGGGTACTGATCTCCCCTGTAGCAGCCCCTGTACTAATCATTACCGGAGTCTAAAACATTGCCCTTTTCCTCTGGAGAGCTGTTGGTACAAACTCCAGTATATATGATTGTCATAGTGTTCGGTAGTTTTTCCCTATTCCTGTCCTGTGCACATCATAAGATTATAGCCTTAACTAAGTAAAGGCAGACTTGTTGATCAGAACTGAGGTAATATGGCAGAAGTGTGGGGAAAAGTTTGCTTATACAGTTGTTAAACCCTCATAATCATGAGCATTAAATTTCCGATCACATGCAAAAATAAGTAGAACAGAACTGAATGCGTTGTGTTCCTCTCCCCTAGATCTCCTGGGTTTGGAGCAAGATGCTGTCTTTGGCCTTGAGTCTCTCTTAGTTCTTTGTAGCCAAGATGGTAGTCCAGGTGCTCAAGCAACCTTAAAGGTAAAGAAAGTCATTTTTAAATCATCAAAATGTAGGGTAGGAAGGGACCTTGCGAAGTTGTTGAGTCAAGCCCCCAGTGCTGAGGCAGCACCAAATAAACCTTACAATACAGCAATTCTGGTGTACAAGATGTGAGTGTGGTAGATGTTCTAGTGGGGGCACAGTATGCTGCCAGGGGAGAAAATCAAAGTTCCTCTGTGCTTTGATCCCAAGATGGTAAAGGATTAGGAGCACACTGAAAAGAGGAGTGGAGAAGTCATGCCTCCTATAGCACAACTAAAGGCAACAGCGTGGATGGTAGGCAGGAGCCGGAACGTGCGGGGAACCGGTTTATAATTGCCACCCTGCACTGCTGTTAACTACATTTTAACATCTAATGTCGTGTGTGTGTGTGTGTACTTTAAACTGTGTATTCTTCTGGATGGAGATGTGGTGGTTTGGCAGAATATACCTCTAGAACAGGTTTATAAATACATCTTGTTTTTCATTAGCTCTAACTTTAGTCTGAATGTTGTGATATTTTAATGTTGGAAGCTGCCAGATTTGGTGTTTGTTTGTTGCAGATCGCACTGACTTGTATGGTGAAGCTGGCCAAGTGTCGTCCCCATCTAAGCCAGTCAGTGGTTGAGTCCTTGCTGACTCAGTTGCACAGTGCTCAGGATGGTGCTAGAATTCTCATGTGCCACTGTTTGGCAGCAATTGCCATGCAGCTGCCTGTCTTAGGCGATGGAATGCTGGGAGATCTAATGGACCTCTATAAAGTGATTGGACGATCTGCCACAGATAAACAACAGGAACTTCTGGTAAGAAACTGCTGTTCAGGAGAACAGTGCTTGATAGAACAAAGTCCTTGTGGAATTACCACAGAAACTGATATTTCATGAACTGGGTTAGCTAATTGTTACATCGGTGACCGAAAATGCTAATCTGTCCCCCAGTGGGAATATATCAATTCACTGTTAACTATATACTTGCAAAATGAGGAAATAATAGTATTCAGTATGCAGCACCAAAGCCACAGACCTCCGTTGACCTAGCTGGAAGAGAGAACTTAAATGTTTGACCCCTTCTCATCTGTATTCTGTCTAGTAGATGGCACTAGTTACACAAAGACAAACCAGATCATGACAGTGCACTGCTAGAACTCTTGAGGGCATGGATTCTTTTGCAGAAGTGCTTCTAGGCAAGAAAGATGGCAGTTCAGAAGTAGATACCCCAGTTTTACATGGGCCTTCTCAATCATTGAGAGAGTTCTAAGAGACACAAACACGTTGAAGAGATTTTAATGAAAGTCTGCTCTCAGTGCTGCTTCATCTAAGAACCATTCATGATCATGGGTTCCTAAGTGCCTAAATCTCTTTTGAAATTGAGGATCCAGCAATGCCTTAAATACATTTAAAAATCTAGGCCTTAATATTCAAGAAAGTCTCTTACTCTTTTTTTTCACTTTGTGTAATAATTATATTTGTACAGTGCTTTACTGTAACTGTTTGCTTGGATGTATTTCTACTTTAACATTCTATTCGAAAGTGTAAATTTGCCAATCTTCAGTGATGAAAAAACACTTTCATTGTATGTTTGAAATCCTGAACAAACATTTGACACTCAGAAGTTTTAAAATTCAGAAGCAAATTTTGTCATGTGTGGGGGTGGGGTTTAAAGAAAGTCCAAAATTTACTTGACACCATCACTGCTTCTCATGCTTCCTAAAAACATACAAATGGAAAGTTTTCTCCCATATTAATAGTTGTTTTCCATTAGGTATCACTCGCCACAGTGATATTTGTTGCCAGTCAAAAAGCTTTATCTTCAGAGATTAAAAATGTTATCAAACAACAGCTTGAGAATGTCTCCAATGGATGGACAGCATACAGGATAGCCAGGCAAGCATCGAGAATGGTATGTGCAAGTTTCTAATGAGAGATTTCCTCAGTAGAAAGTATAATTGGTCACACTCTGACTTGGGAGAGGAGAGTTAAGTAAGAAAGATAACAGCACTCAGAACATAAGAATGGCCATACTGGGTCAGACCAAAGGTCCATCTAGCCCAGTATCCTGTCTGCCGACAGTGGCCAATACCAGATGCCCCAGAGGGAGTGAACAGAACAGGTAATCATCAGCTGATCCCTCTCCTGTCACCCATTTCCAGGCAAACAGAGGCTAGGGACACCATTCCTACCCATCCTGGCTAGTAGCCATTGATGGACCTAACCTCCAGAATCTATCTAGCTCTTTTTTGAACCCTGTTAAAGTCCTAGCTTTCACCACATCCTCTGGCAAAGAGTTCCAGAGGTTGACTGTGTGCTGAGTGAAGAAAAACTTCCTTTTGTTTTAAACCTGCTCAGAGGGAGGAAGAAGATGGGGGAACACTGGTTCAGGTTTGTTAAACATGAGTTATATCATAAACCTCAGCATTGGAGGATGTCATCTCACCTCATACTGTCATAGGTGTCTGTAAACATGTGGTGACCAGTGAGTACTGCAGCCTGATGAAAGGCATGGTTTGATGATTAGGAACTGGGGATGTGTCCCGCAAACTCTACTCCGACTACAGTTTCCTTTTTTAGCTTGCGAAAATCATGTAGCCTTTGCTTATGTGTGATCTCTATCTGTATAATTGCTATAATGACTTTTTACTACCCTGAAGTAAAGTTAATTTATGTTTAAACACTTTGGAGATCGGAGACAAAATACTAATGCAAAATTCTGTATATGTCTTTAGAACTGAATTACTTTGAGCTATCTTGTTTAAACAATAGTACTTCCTAAAAGATTTTTGTGTATCAGACATGAGCACCTGTGTTACTACTTCTCAGCAGGATTGCCTTGATCAAAAGTTGAAGATGTCTCACTGTATTTATTTTTAAAGAGTAGTTTGAGGGCTTCAGGTTTTTGTTTGCTGTATCATTTATTGAAGTGCAAGATCTTCACTTTGTTTACTTGCTGTGCTTTCTTAGGGTAATCATGACATGGCCAGAGAGCTGTATCAAAGCCTGCTGACTCAAGTGGCTTCGGAACACTTCTACTTTTGGCTCAACAGTTTGAAGGAATTCTCCCATGCAGAACAGTGTCTGACAGGGCTTCAGGAGGAAGATTATAGTTCATCACTCACTTGTATTGCTGAATCCTTAAAATCTTATCACAAAGGAATAGCCTCACTAACGGTTAGTATACATCCTCTACTGTAGCAATGGTAAGTCTGTATGTTGTAGGTATTGTTCTTGATTTTGTTTTTTAACAAGTCTTTTCAAAGGCATGGAAAAATTGGTCTTAATGAAGCCTGCAGGAATTATTTTGTGGAACAGCGTATAGGAAAAACTCAGTTGTAACTAACTGCCGGTTGGGAGTGGAGGCATAGTCTGTTAGGACACTGTACTGGAACTCAGGAAAACTGAGTTCAGTTCTCAGCTCTGTGACTGAATACCTGTGCATGACCTTGAGCAAGTCACTTAACCTCTGTTGGAATTCAGGATATTTTATCCTTACGTCTGTAAGCTTTTTGTGCTGGGACTGGTTATCGCTATGTGTTGATTCAAGGCATTGTTTTTTGGGGGGCTTTTACATGTTTTGTTTACACTTTACATAATGTAAATTATTTTGGGGATATAGCCTATGTTCTAAAATGGCCATTAGTTTGAAATAGCTATGGGAAGGGATTAAATAAACCTGGCCAGATTAGGGATGTCAGCATGTAGTCGATTACACGATTAGCCAATAAACGGAGGCTTATTGGTTAATCCTGTTGACTACATGCACTCCCTCTCCCCCCTTGCTGCCACTGTATCAAAGGCAGCAACAGAGGGCAGGGAGCCTGCCCTGCCCTCCTACCTGCCTCCTGCAGAGGCAGCAACGTCGGATGGCAGACGGGAGCCAGCATGCACTGGAAGCCGGCTTCAAGTTGGCTCTCCACACATGCTGACTCCACTGAGCCGCCTTTCCCCTCCCAACCCCCTCTGCTTCCCACAGAGCACTTCCGCGGAGCCGCCTTCTCCCCTCCCCCTTTCCTCTCTCAGAGGCAGCAGCATGGAGGGGGGCAGGTGGGAAAGCTGGCATGTGCCAAGCTGCCCCCTCCCGCTGCTGCTCTCTCAGAATGCTTCCATGGAACTGCCTCCCATAGAGGCAGCAGCGTGATGGGGAGGGGGCATGAGGGAGCCAATGCTCAGGGTGGCAGCTGGCTTAAAAACTGGCTCTCCATAAGCACCAGCTCCTGCAGAGCTGCCTGTTTCTCCTCCCCCACCCGTGCTGCTGCCTCTGGGAGTGAGGGGGCAGGTGAGAATTGGTACATGTGAGAAGTGGCTTTCAAGTGCGCTCCTTGCGCATATTGGCTCCTACAGAGCCGCCTGTCCCCCATGCTTCTGCCTCTTTATCAGAAGCGGGAGCTGGTGTTCACAGGGAGCTGGATTTTAAGCTGGCTCCCGACAAGCACCATAGAATCCTAGAGCTGGAAGAGACCTCAGGAGGTCATCAAGTCCCGCCCCCTGCCCAAGGCAGGACCAATCCTAACCAGCTCCTGCCTGCCCCCCTCTTCTCCCCTTCCCCCTCAGGTAAACATGTAATTAATCACTAAAATTTCCTGCGGTTACCATGTTTACACAAATAGCCAATAGTTAACATTCCTAGTCCACTTAACTATTCAAGGCAAGAAAAATTAACATGGTGTCCAATTGCTATAGAGCAGAAAATTATGTAATGGTTTAACATGATGAAAATAATGAGAAGTTGTAAGTACATAAGAACGGCCATACTGGGTCAGACCAAAGGTCCATCTAGCCCAGTATCCTGTCTGCTGACAGTGGCCAGTACCAGATGCCCCAGTGGGAGGGATCACAACAGGTAATCATTACGTGATCCCTCTCCTGTCATCCATTTCCAGACTAACAGGCTAGGGATACCATTCCTACCCGTCCTGGCTAATAGCCATTGATGGACCTAAACTCCATGAATCTATCGTGTTTGTTTTTTAGTAGCCAAGCATGGATGCAGCTGGAAAAAATGTTTGTTTTTATATAACCCTTAAGTGCTCACTCTTAAGTCTGTTCAGTTTTATCTAGCCTTTGGTCAAGTTCAAACATTCTTCTTTTCATATTTTTTCCTTTCCATTAATCGGACGTATATGTGGGGGTTTTTTTCCTTCTTGTTTTCCCATGTGCCTTTTGAATGGACCTGAAACTCTGTTTCCTCGTTTGTGCATTAGCATTCTCAATGGCAGCACAGCTCTGGCAATAGTGGTTATATTAATTAACTTCTGCAGTTGAATCAGCAGAGATGATCTAAATCACGTCTGTGTGTCTCCTTCATGAATGCAGTGTGCTCTCCCTGCCCTTTAAAATATTTTAAAAAGAACAGTAGGCAACCTTTCTTGAAATGTTATAACTAAAAATTCCTACTCATTTGGCCAATAAATTAAAACACAAATTTAATGTGCTGTCTTAACAGTTAATACATCCAAAAGTGTAACATTTTAAACAAGCCAATATAGGAAATACTATAACTGTTTTTCATAAACATTTTCCAAATTCTGTGTTTGTGTTTAATTAGTGGGGATGCTGTTTCCTTTCCTTGCAGTCTCTGCAGGCTTTCCTACTGATTGCACCTTTTGCTTCTTCACCTGGTGGGCTGCTCTGATCCAGAAGATTAAGCAAAGACCTGGAAGTCACATTTATTGCGGATTGTAAGTTAGGGACACAGTGTCATCTGGACAGATTGCTTAATCCATTTGTGCTCCACACTTACCTGCTCTTCTTTGTGGAGCTCTTTCACGAGGATTCAAAGTACTGTTAGAGCCAAATATTATTTTTAATGCTCCTGACTTCATCCTCCTTTCGCTCTCCTTGTATGACTGTTAGCCTACCAGTCATTGCTGCTTAAGGGTAGATTGTGTCCGATCATTGCAGTCGCTGCATATCCCTGTTGTAGCAATCGTGTAAGCAGCTCCTTTTGCTGCAGATGTCCCCACCCACATTATGAATCAGCTGTACATCCTAGGTGCGTGAGGAGAGGGAGAGCTACTCTGGCTTGCCAGAGGGAGTAAAACTTACACATTTGACATTGCAGCTTGCCAACCGTTGCCTCCACTGAGGCCCTGTGCGAACAACATGGCATCAGTTCTGCCATTGGAATACTACTTATTTATGGCTCTTGGGTGTCATGGTAGCAGGGGAACAACAAGGGCAAGCTGACTGACATCTTTCTAATCACCTCATTACAGCTGGAACACCGCATGCATGTTAACTTGCTCTAACTGTTCAGCCTGCACAGTATGTCAATACCTACTACCTCCATATTCTTCTTCGAGTGGCCCCGTGGGTGCTCCACTCTAGGTGTCGGGTCCATCCCGGCACCGCTGGTCGGAAGATTTCAGAGCCATATCTGGCTGGACTGCGCATGCTCCCTGTGCCGTGGGGCATTCGCTCCCTTTCTAACGTGCGCAGTTCGGTCCCCCCACCAGTTCCTCTCAACCGTCCTCGGTTGCTGGCGGAGCTTTGCGATCTCTCCATAGACGCATAGCATTCTGTAAAGAAAAGTTGTAAATAGTTAATCTTTGCTTGTTAGTCGTTCTCTTCAGTTAGTTAGGTGGTTAAGTGATTCCTGTCAGTTTCACCAGCATGTCTGGATCACAGGGTTTTAAGAGGTGTACCCAGTGTAAGGAGGTAATACCGGCTTCTGATGGGCACGCAGTTTGTATTCGCTGCCTCGGGGAGTCCCATGCCTCTAACAAATGCATTCACTGCTCCAAGTTAACTCCTAGAGCACGGAGACACAGGGATCTACGTGTGATAAGGCTCTTCAGCCACTACAGACCTCCCAGCAGGAATCATTGCAGCCTCCTAAGAGGAGAGCATTATCCCCTGGAGCGTTGGTGGCAAAACAGAAAAGAGCCTCTCCCTGCCCGCAGTTCCCCTGCCTCGCATAAGTCAGGGAGACAGACCGGACACATCGGGGAACGGCCGGACGATGGATAGGTCAGTTACATGGCCGGTGACGGGATCGTCTAAATCACACACGGCATCCACTCCACCGCTGGCCTCTCCTCCTCATACGGAGCACAAGCGGGCTACAGCCCCTTCAGGGAATAAGCGACCCCCACCACAGTTGCCACCAATGATGCCGCCGGAGAAGGCACCATCCCCGGAACAGCGGGACTTGCCACAATCGGCACCGGAGCTGGCACTGATGGCGGCCGCTTACGGCTCCGCAGGAGCGTGTACCATCTGCACCGGAGAAGAGGCGGCACCGAGAGGCCCCCGCTCTGCAGGGCGCCGAGGCGGCGCTGACAATACAGCCGGAACCACTAGAGGACAGTTGTTCCGCAGCACATCTGGTGCCGCGCGAGCTGCCCCGCTCGGTACTGAGAGCGCACTCTCACTCTGCTCAGGCATCGGCACCAAGGCTGCGGACAGCTTCTCCTTCTTCCCCAGACCCACATACTTTATCGGGGAAGATAACCATACTAACACAGTGGGAGACCTCTCAGCTGCAAGAGAGCACTTGCCATCAGTTCCTACAAAAGCAGCTAGGAAGTCGATCCCTAGGGGTCGCTCACTGTCTCCTTCACCAGTGTTTTCAGCGGAGCCTTCCCCATCCCCATATCCCTCATCAGAAGGGGGAGCTTGCTCTTCTGCATATAGGACTCCGCGGTCGCCGTGGCAACGATCCCGCTCTCGGCATTGCTATAGATATGGACGAGTTTCTCCACACAGATCTCGTTCTCCAAGCTACTCTCCTCCCAGATCATACCGTAGCAGACATGGGAGCAGATATTCCTCCAGAAGGTCATCTTCTGGGTATGACTATTGCTACCACAGGAGCTATTGCACCTCTGAGAGACAGGATAGATCACAGTCTCATTCTCACTCTTGCTGCTGCCATTCATCTTCTTACAGACAGCGCTCACCACCTGCCTCCGCTCATCAAAGGCGGCAGTCACCGAGACCTCCTCCTAATGCCCCCTCAGTGTCAATTCTTTCAGAACCTGAAGAGGGTCAAATCTTGGACACAGACGAACAGACGCCTGCAGCTTCCCCAGAGGATATCCAGTCGTCTTCTCCCGATGACGCGGTTTTTGTAGTAGACTCTTCGCCACCGGATGATACCCAAGAATTTCAAGACCTCTTCAAGAGGGTGGCACAATCACAGGAGGTCCAATTAGCGGAGGTACAAGCGAAACAGTATAAGCTGTTAAAGAATTTGCACCCTAAACAACAATTTAGGGTGGCATTACCGCTAGATGAGGCGATTCTAGAGCCAGCCGCAGAAATCTGGAACACACCGGCGTCCACTACTCCATCATGCAAGCGAGCCGAGAAGAGATATTTCATATCATTGAAGGGCGCTGAGTTTCTTTTTACCCACCCCCAACCCAGTTCATTAGAGGTGGATGCAGCTCTGCAAAGAGCAAAAAACTTGCAAGTAAGGAACTCAGCAGTGGACAAAGACGCAAAGAAACAGGACATATTTGGACAAAAAGCGTACTCCTCCTCCACGCTTCTCCTCCGTATTGCAAGTTACGCAGCACTACTTTCTACTCATAGCTTCGATAACATCGCAAAATTAACGGAAATTGCTCAAAGAATTTCTGAGACCGATAAGGTACTCCTCCGATCAATACTACAGGAGGGTTACGCATGTGCCATGGCAGGTTTGCAGATTGCCATGGATGTGGCCAACACAGCGGCGCGAACAGTAGCAACGGCAGTGTCCATGAGAAGAGCTTCATGGCTCGCGACAGCTGCTGTACCTAAGGAGCTGCAATCCAAGGTCGAGGACCTTCCATTCGACAGGATTAAACTGTTCGCAGAGAAGACGGATGAGGTGCTCCACACGGAGAAAGATTCACAAGCCACCTTACGCACGCTTGGGATGTATGTTCCACCTTTCCGTCTTAGACGTTATTTTCCATTCCAAAGATGTTACGATTACCAATTTCGTAGACAACAAAACCATCCGTATGACCAAAGCCGCTCCAAACAGGACGCAGCGCAGACGTCCTCAGCCATCTAGGGCGAACAACGCAGTGACACCCAAGCAGCAGGTTTGACTCCCAGGTCGGGGGCACGCCGAACACTCCTGTTATGGTCAGAGACGCCAATCCCATATTCCACCACTGGCTGCGACCGTATTACCATCAATGGGTCGCCATAACATCAGACATATGGGTATTGGAGGTGATAAAATCCGGACTTACCATTCCATTTGCATCCCTTCCCCCTACCACACTGTCTACCCCATCCCTTTTCAGGGACCCATCTCACGAGAACCTCTTACGACAAGAGGCCTATCGCCTGTTATCCATCGGAGCGATAGAAGGGGTCCCAGAATGCTTCAAGGGAAAAGGGTTCTATTCGCGGTACTTCCTAACGCAGAAGAAAACAGGGCTGGAGACCCATTCTCGATCTATGCCAGTTAAATCGTTATCTTCGAAAACAGCGATTCAAAATGGTAACTCTGACTACAATCATTCTATCTCTAGACAATGACTGGTTCGCGGCCCTCGACCTGCAAGATGCCTATTTTCATAAAGCCATACACCCTGCGCGCAGATGATTCCTGCGCTTTGTCGTAAACAACAAGCACTTTCAGTACTGCGTCCTTCTGTTCGGGCTGGCCTCGGCTCCAAGGGTATTTTCAAAGACCCTCGCCGTTGTCGCCGCTCACCTTCGTCGTCTCCAAGTCATCATATTTCCTTATCTGGATGACTGTTTGATAAAGGGCACATCACGAGAAGAAATGACGCAGATGCTCACAACGGTCAGACAAGCGTTCGACTCTCTTGGACTGATAGTAAACGAACAAAAGTCAACACTGATTCCAACGCAAAATATAAAGTTCATAGGGGCAGTTCTCGACTCCCGTGCGGCAAAAGCGTATCTACCCACGGACAGAGTCCAGGCAATAAAAGACGTGGTCAGTCTACTCAGCAAGACCCCAACAATCTCAGTCCATACCTGCCTACATCTGCTGGGCCACATGGCTGCAGCCACCTTTGTCATCCCACATGCATGCCTCCATCTGAGAAATCTGCAGCACTGGCTGTCAACTGTGTATGTCCCCGCAAGACACGACATCCACAAGTTAGTTTCTCCTCCGTCCCATGTGCACATGTCCCTGCAATGGTGGACGAATGCATCAAACATCTTGACGGGAGTACCGTTCCACCGGTCACAACCATCCGTTCAGCTAACATCAAATGCTTCACTCATCGAATGGGGTGCTCACACGGGCGAGGAATGCATACAGGGATGGTGGTCTCACACCAAGAGATGTCTTCACATCAACCAATTAGAGCTGCGAGCGATCTTTCTAGCATGCAGACATTTCCTCCCACACTTAAAAGACAAGACAGTCAGGGTGCTGACAGACAACGTAGCGGCAATGTATTATATAAACAGGTAGGGAGGAGCAAGATCATGCTCTCTATGCGCCGAAGCGGTGCGGTGCTGGAATTGGTGCATACAGAACAACATCCCCATAACAGCATCCTACTTACCTGGCACAGCCAGTGTCATTGCTGACTCCCTCAGCAGGCGCTTCCCCATAGACCACGAGTGGGAAATAAGACAGGACGTGCTTCAGAAGATTTTCCACAGATGCAAACAGATCCACTAGGGGTGTTCTCCAACAACCACCAACAAGAAGTGTCGCCTTTTTTGCTCCAGAGCAGGGGTCGGCAAGGGATCCCTCGGCAACGCATTATTAACCACTTGGAAAAGGGTACTCCTGTACGCTTTTCCCCCAACGGTCCTCATTCCCAGAACACTGGAGAAAATTAGAACGGAAGCAGCAACTGTACTACTAATAGCACCAGCTTGGCCAAAACAAGTTTCGTATCCGTTCTTACACAGAATGTCAGTACGGCCACCATGGCCTCTGCCCTCATGCCGGGATCTCCTCTCTCAAGATCAGGGATCTCTCCTACATCCCAAACTAGAAGCATTGCACCTGACGGCGTGGCTCCTGACTGGCTTAGACAAGATGAAAAACTTTGTTCAGAACAGGTCAAGTCCATACTGATACATAGCAGAAAAGCATCTACGCGTGATACTTACCTGGCTAAATGGCGCAGATACTCCTACTGGTGCCTCCCTAATAACGTCCAACTGCTGTCTTCTCCTTTACACCAAATCCTCGAATACATTCTTCACTTGTGAAATTCGAAGCTTTCGCTGGCGTCCCTTAGAGTTCATTTGGCAGCCATTAGTGCTTTCCATTTTCCGATACAGAGTTCTTCGGTGTTTTCTCACCTGACTACTAAACGATTCCTCAAAGGCCTGATCAATATAAGCCCACCTTGAAGACCACCGCCACCGTCCTGGAACCTTGACTTAGTACTGGATATAATTATGTATCCCCCCATTTGCACCACTAGCGTCTGTTCCTTTGCAGATGCTAACTATGAAGACCGTCGTCTTACTCGCAATTACATCAGCACGTAGAGTCAGCGAGCTGGGGGCGATAATGGCAAATCCCCCTTTCACTTCTTTCTTGAAAGAATCGGTGACGTTACAGTTACATCCAGCGTTCATTCCCAAGGTCTCCTCGTCGTTTCACATCAACGAGCCGATCGTCCATCCCCTCATTTTACCCTAAGCCGCATGCCTCGAATAAGGAAGCCCTGCTACATACGCTTGAGGTAAGGCGCGCTCTTTCCTTTTACATAGACAGAACCCGTCAGTGGAGGTGAACAGATAGACTCAACGATCCAAGGGCGCTGCGCTCTCCACTCAACGCATCACCAGGCTTATCACCCTATGCATAACCACATACCACTCTATTCAGGACAGACCTCTGTCTTCTCAACCATGAGCACACTCGACCAGGGCAGTGGCAACATCTATGGCCTTCGCCGGGGGGGTTCCACTAGCAGATATTTGTAGGGCAGCCACGTGGGCTTCCAGCACTTCATTCATGAGACACTACGCTATAGCGCAAAGATGGGCGGCAGATCACGCGGTTGGCTTCCGCAGTCCAATCTACTGCGAAAACTAATTGACTCGGAACGCTTCTTGTTCCGGCTACTGCTATACAGTCACCTAGAGTGGAGCACCCATGGGGCCATTCGAAGAAGAAGAAGAAGTTACTCACTCTGTGTAGTAACGATGGTTCTTCAAGATGTGCCCCGTGGGTGCTCCACGTCCCGCCCTGCTCCGGGTTTTTCTCTTATTTCTCGTTTCAGAGACCAAGCGGTGAGAGGAACTGGCGGGGGGGCCAAACCGCGCACGTTAGAAAGGGCGCAAATGCCCCGCGGCGTAGAGAGCATGCGCCGTCCGGCCAGATATGGCTCTGAAATCTTCTGATCAGTGGCGCTGGGATGGACCCGACACCTAGAGTGGAGCACCCACGGGGCACATCTTGAAGAACCATCGTTACTACACAGGGTGAGTAACTTCTTGCTGCAGCTGCATGATTCGTTCTGACCGCGTACACAACTTTTTTTTTTTCCAACATCTGAGCTTGAAACTTACTCTCCTACATAACCTAACACTTTATCATAAGCAACTTTACTCTTCAGTTTTTCAGTTCCAATTTTCAGTTGTGACAAGACTGTCTTATTTGCTCATATAGGAAATATAGACTTTTTGGGACAGGGCCTGGTCTTCGGCAAAGAGCATCTATTGTACATGAAATTATATGCTTTCTGCCCAATAAAAGTATTACAAATGGAGGGAGAGAAAATACTACGGTCTCATGAATAAATTATATTATTATTATTACATGGCTGGAGTTTGCATCATAAATGCTGCTTTGTCAGGGTCGCTGTAGTATAGTCTTGAGACTAATACCTTTACAGTGTATGAACTTCCTTCAACAGAATCAAATTTTCTGAAGCAAAAAAACCCTCTGAACAGCTTCCCTTCCAGAACTGTCTGTCTACAGATTTGGAGAAGGAAAGAAAGGGCCATGAGCGGGGTTGGATAGGTCATAGCTAATGTGCTAGAACGTGTTGTCTCTGGTCACTGGTTCAAATGTATCCCAGTTATTATTGAAAAGCCACTATAATCTGGCAACTGTTGGAGTGGTCCATCTTGCACAAATTTGGTAGGTGACAGTAACTTTACCCACTCACTACCTGCCAGAAACAATTTCTACTAGTGATGTTCGATGAGAAACACTGATGACTAAGTGTGTGCAAGTTTTGCTGAATTGATTCTGTGGATAAAAGAAGAGGCTAACGAGGCTCCCTTCCCTCCTTTTTAGAATGGTAGGGGGTAATAAGATGAGCATAACTTCAAGAAGAGAAAGTACAGAAACTTAGATCTGCATTTTAGGGCAGTGAAACAGGATCTTGCATCATCCAGCATCAGAACCTACTCTTTGGAAGGGAGGTTCCAAAGAGGATGGAGAGAGGCTGTTCTCAGTAGTGACAGATGGCAGAACAAGGAGCAATGGTCTCAAGTTGTGGTGGGAGAGGTCCAGGTTGGATATTAGGAAAAACTGTTTCACTAGGAGGGTAGTGAAGCACTGGAATGGGTTACCTAGGGAAGTAGTGGAGTCTCCATCCCTAGAGGTGTTTAAGTCTCGGCTTGACAAAGCCCTGGACAGGTTGATTTAGTTGGGATTGGTCCTGCCTAGAGCAGGGAGCTGGACTTGATGACCTTCTGGGGTCTCTTCCAGCTCTATGGTTCTATGATTCTATGTTGTTGTTACCCCCATTCTCTAAACTGTGCCAAATGTTTGTGCAAGACAGACATCCCATAAACAAAATCCCTTATTAAGGTAACATTGATCAACAAAATGGATGTCCAGCCATGTAACACTGAAAATGGGAAGACCCTCAATTAGGATTCTCACAGCACTTGGCAGTTCCTTGCATCTTCCCATAACACTGGAAGTTCCAGCCTAGACCCCAAATAAGTACACTTACCAAGTCCTTTCAGCAGCATCGGCACTTTCTGTTCCAGGCCACCTGCTTTTTGAAGTGTTCTTCCTCAAGACCTTCCTTATTCCCCCTTGAGGATTTTTGCTTCCTCCTATCATTGCAGGTAGTTGCAGCTGCTAGACCTTTCCTTCTTGTTGATGTGGAGAGTTCTTATCTCAGTCGCCTGTGATGCTGGGTCTTCTGCAGCTCTATCCCTTTAAGAAACACTACCTCTGGGCTATCATGTGATGCCTGGTCATCTGACCCAACCATTGACTTATTCCCAAACCCATCATCCTGAAGGTAGATAGCTAGGTGTAGTTGCTGTTGCACCTTAAAGGGCTGTCCCATCCACCCAAAAGACTCAAGTTACTCAGGTCAGTTTTGTGGGGCACAGGGAAACTGATAAGGTTGTATTTTGGTCACTTCTTTCAGAGGTTAAAATGATCCTTTCTGTCAGACTTGTGGAGTCTGAACTTATATTCCTACGAACTTATATACAATATTAAAACTTTTATTAGGTCTTGTTTGCTATTGTGCCTTTTTAACCACAAATCAGTTAATTTGTGTGATATTGTCCTGAGTTTTAAAAAATGTGGGCGTTGCATGTGTTTTAGACCCAGACTATCCGCCTCCTGGTTTTATTTGTTTTTCAGGCTGCCAGCACACCACTTAACCCTCTGAGCTTTCAATGTGGGTTTGTGAAGCTCAGGATTGATCTTCTGCAAGCATTCTCTCAACTCATCTGTACCTGTAACAGCCTAAAAACTAGTCCTCCACCTGCCATTGCCACAACAATTGCAATGACATCAGGAAATGACCTCCAGAGGTGTGGGCGCATCTCTAACCAGGCATGTGTTCATGGTTTCTCTTGTGTGATTTTATTTGAACTTGGCTCATCTGATGAGATGAAGAAATTTAGCTCTGTGATTCAAGGAATGAAAATGAAAGTATTCCTGAGCTTGTCATTTCATACGGGGCTTTGTTTTACAACTGTGGTGCCCACAAATGTCCATGTGCCCGTTGCAAGCCCTCATTTGGGTGTGTCATCTACTATATATTTGAGAGAGTTGTCTGGCTGTTTGTTCAACTCCTCCAAAATGGTAAGAACTAGGACCACCAAATTCAGTATACAGCTTTCTCTTACCATAACATAAAGCAAGGTAAAGGTTTGGTTGTGGTAGGAAAATGGGATGTTCCTGGAATGGGATTGCTTCTTATAAAACCATACAGAAAAGAGACAGAATCTCAGTTTGCTGCATTCCTTACTCTGGCTGGGGAGAATAAAGGGCAGTCAAACTTGGACTTTCCCCAGCTGGTAGATATGTACCCTTCCCCCACCCGTGTCTGCTGGAACTGCAGGGTCCAAGGAGGTGCATTTCTCACCTGGCCCCAAGCTGCTCGTGTGAGAGAGGGCTGGGATAGTCCTCACTCTCTGGGGCAGCCTGCATACTGAACCCCTCATCCTCAGCCACATTCAGAGCAATGATTTAAATGAAGAAAAACAAAAATTGATTAAGAACCTGGGCAACACCAGGTAAATCTAGTTATATATAATCATGCAGTGGTTACATATGCAATTACACAGTTAATGCACTCCTATTTTATAAGGATAGGGAATATTTTGGAGGTATTATACTCCTGAGGCGCCTGCAGCCTAAATAGAGGAGCTTTAGGGTAGACAATAACTCAGACGTAGAGAATAACAGGTGAGTAGCTGCTAGACTCATCGCAGATGTGTGGTACTGCTTCATCAAAAGTATATGAGACACAACAGTTATTGAATGCCGTGTTAGCATTTTGTTAATAGGGTTAGAAATAACAGCTTAGTCAATGAGCACGATTTATTCTGTAATATCCAATACACTGGTGGGCAACCTGCAGCTCATTGAAGTATTTGGATTTGGGCTGTGAGACATTTTTGCTGACATTGATCGTCTGCAGGCACCAAACAGTGCCCTCCCTTCTTTACCTCCCTCCCATTTCCCAGCGCAGCTCCCAGTGGTCACTGTTCTCTATTCCACCTCCATGGAAATTGTGGGGATGGTACCTGTAGATGAAGAGGCTGCAGGACAGGGATGTGTTCAAATCTGCTTCCCACTGCTCCTGTTGGCTGGGAGCAGAGAACTGCAACCACTGGGAGCTGCAGGGGCAGTGCCTTTGAAAGGTCAACATTAGCAAAATATCTTGCAGCCCACAATCAAATACCCTTGCTGGGCTGCAGGTTGCCCAGACTGATCTAGCTTACTCCTTTTTTTACAAGTTTCAGCAAAGTAGGATAGCAGTACATTACTAGAATATATAGCCTTGCTCAGTTCAATATTGTAGAACATAGCTATGGTATTTTTATTTCAGCATTGTTTCTTTGGTCTAGATGAAACTCTCTATGGAAGAATTCCGTAACCTGGCCACACGATATGGGGATCTATATCAGTCATCTTTTGATGCAGACTCAGCAACTTTAAGGAATGTAGAATTGTATCCTTCATTCTGAAACTCAGAATTTTCTTATTTTTTTTGTTTTGTTTTTGAGGTTGCTTGTAAGGGTGATGTAATGCTCAACAAGCCTAGTATATGAAGTGTAATTCTGAAATCACTAATCGCTGTTTTAAAAATTCAATATTGGTATTTTGAAACCTATTTAAAAAAGAAATTTGTCACCCTCCGTAATGTTCTTTTGTAATTTGTAATTGCTTCATTTATTACACAAGCTTTTATGGGTACGATCTTGAAAAACTTTGGGTCTTGCCGTGTAGCTGGCGCAGATATTTATGGCAGTTACCTCCTGATATTTCTTTAGTTGTTACTTCTTACTGGCATTTTTAGTTGTATTACTTTGTGTTGCAATATCATGTCTATAAATCTTTACTAATAATGTCAGACAACAGCAGAGCTGCCTATTGATTTCACATGCAATTGAAGCCCTGATTTTGGATCCAGAATCTGCCAGGTAAGTCTAATAGTAACCTTTCTACACTCTCCACTCCCATCTCTCCAACTCCACAGGGTCTTTTAGACTAGAAAGCTAACAAGGAAAAAAATGTAGTAGTCCTATAAATGTTAATGCTACACTTGGCATGTTTACATACACAAATCTGCTGAAAATCTTTGATCTTAAGCTTCTATTTGAAGATATGCTGGTAGCTTGCATTCAAATTGTCCTTTAATTGTGTTAGTCTTGCACAAATTAATTTCATTTTTAGGTAAAAGATACTGTAAGTAGAATTGAGCTGTTTTTAGGTACAGGTATTTTTGAGTCAAAACCATAGTTCCTCTGTTGCTTGTTCTACTGTGTTTGTTTCATTCATACTAGTGACGACTTCTGGTTTTTTGTCGTCTGCCTCTTCTCCCTCTCACTCCATGCATGCATTCTCTCATTGTTCTAGAGACCTTAAGATTCTTCCTTAGCTACATGTTTCTCCGGTGTAAATCCATTGACTTCAGAGGAATGACAAAATGGATAATTTTTTCATCCTGTAAGACTGGTTAGCACTAATAAAATACCTTCATTTGGGTCTAAGTTAATGAGAGCTAAATCAGACCCTTTGAAATTTTCTATTGGTGACATTCACATGTGCCTCAGTGCACATGGAAATTCTGTGCATAGGTTGGAAAGATTAGAGGGAACATTGGGCAGGAGCCCCTTAGCTCTCCTTCTGGAGCTGGGTAATTCCAGCAGTTATTACCTCTTTCACCTTAAATAAAAGTCCTCAATTATCTCCTTGCCACAAGGAGGAAAGCTTAGCCAGCTGTAGGGCCTTAGTCAGATTTCTCCCTCAGCTCCTTTTTCCTTAGTTACTTCTCAAGCTAGGAGAATCTAGAGGGCAGTCTTCTCTTACTGTTGCCTGCTCTGCTATGAGGGAGAAAGCATTTATACTGGTCCCTGTCTCCCAGTTTATCCTCACTTGGCTTGGACAAGAGGGGAGACTTACCCAGCCCTCTCTGCAAGGCTCCTGGCCCTTAAAGAAACAATGATGGGATTTTTCTCCCAAGCACCATTTATTGCCAGGGCACTTCCTCTCTGTTAGGTCCTTTTTACAGACACACTCTGGAGCAATCAATCCTTGACAGGCCAAGCCACATGACAGATTGGACTCACCTGTGGGCACAACCATCCTGTCTCAAGTTTCTAGTGAATGAGATTTAATGATTGTCAACGTTGCAGAAAGGAAATTAGGGACCTAATTCTGCATCTACACAGCTTCTGTTGCTGTCAGCAAAGTTCTGTATGTGCATTGGAGTGCAGGGTTGGGCTTTTAACAGGACTGTTGTTTGGGTTAGGGGGACAAAGCAAGGTTATCCTATATTAGTCTGCAGCAGTAGGACCTCAATTGGAGAACTTCCTTTGACTCTAGTCACTGGAAGACTTGGACAAAATAGAGAGTATTAGGGAACAGTAGTAAAAAATAATGCACAATTTAAAGAGTAGAACTTATGAAGAAAAGGTAGTGGAATTAGTGATATTGACTGTAGGAAAGAGTAGAAGAAACATCTGTCTGTGTAAAATGATGGTATAAGGGCAATACAAAGTAATGGCCAAACTATAAGAAAAACTTAGCTTTAAATAGAAGGGATTGATTATAATTGCAGTATCAGAATAGTCGAAGAACAGAACATGTGGTTTAAAAGAGGTTGTGAAATCTTCCTTATTGAGGATACTTAAAGGTGGAATAGACAGCAATCTTGTTGGGACTTGTTTGGAGACTTGCCTAGGATAGATGGAGTATATCAGGCCCGATTTAAAATAGCTTTTTCTTCTAGTTTTCAGGAATGCAGCTCAAGTGGAGCAGTGCATGTTGACAGTGAATATGAAAGAAGAATGATGTCTGTATTTAATCATGTGTTGGAGGAAGTAGAATCATTGAACAGGAAATATGCTCCTGTGTCCTACTTGGCAAGTATCAGATACAGTACAAAGAGAGGTTTCTAAAACTTCCTGCAACTTGTTTCCTTGATGTTGAGGGATATGCTAAAGAATACGTTGATACATTCAGCTCTTCATTAGCATTGTCTGCAACTAGCATATGTGTTCTCTAATGAATAAGGGGTATCAATTATAATGTTGCGCTTGGAGCGATGAAATTAAATAAAATTAGCTTGAAGAATGAAGCAAAGTTGGTGGTAGCTCACATACGAATAGTGTTTTCCATCTTCCACAGCACTAGTTACAGCATCTGTAACATTAATGGTCTGTTTAGAACGCATAAGAGTTGAGAAATACAAATTGATATTCTGCTGTCTTGGGGGAGGCACTACAATAAAAGTTAAAGAAGGAATGTCAACATTAACATAACATATCCTGGCTTTAATTGGTCATATCATTTGTCATGCAGCAATCTTGTCAAGGCATATGTGAAATGCTGCAGAGTCCATGTGTCACAGACTTTCAGCTTTGTTTTGTTCATCACCCCAGTGATATTTCAGCACAGCACTTGGCAAGTGTAGTGTTTCTCTTATCAGTGCAGGTCATCATAAACACAATGCAAATTGTACTATACACAAATACAGAACTGATAACATACTGTTTATTTCCTTCACTGCTGTACAGTACTAGTACTATTGTTTCTGAGAACTTTACTGTCCATGATAAAGCAGAAATGCAAATTACTGGAAACCATATTTCATGTACAGTATTTTGCATCTACTTATTTAAACTCTGATATTGCTAATTTATTCTAAAGTGAACAATAAAAATAGCCAGTGTAAACTTTGGAAGATTATTACAATCTCTTGTGTTTAATTTATAAAACTAAACTGAACTCTTTGCTTCATTCTCCATCATACCTGTTTTAGATTGGTGTATTCATTGACTCCAGTGGCACTACTCCTGACTTACATGTGTGAGACAGGGGAATCTGTTCTTTTTATAAAGGTAGATATAAATATCAATGTGCTAAAATCAGCCTTATAAATGGGCACAGTTCCACTGACCTCAGCACTCTTACATCTTAAATAACATTACATGTATTCCTTGTAGGTTCTTTTTGACTATTTTGTGCTGTCAGGCCAGGACATTGTGTTCTGCCTTTCCAGAAGAGAGCCCTGATGATATAGTGGCCTCTTTCCATCTCTGCTAATAAATCTGTACTCTCTTGCAACCTTGGTAGTACCTTTATTGATTTCTTAGGGTACGTCTACACAGCAAGGCTTAACTCGAAATAAGCTACGCAAATTGAGCTACATCAATTGCATAGTAGCTTATTTCGAAATTGGGAGAGTCTACACAGCACTTATTTTGAAATAGAGCACTCTTCCTCCGACTTCCCTTACTCCTTGTACAGTGAAGGTTACAGGAGTTGGAATAAGCAGTCCTCCAGCTTGATAGTATTTGGACATTATTTCAAAATAACTGCCTGCTGTGTAAACACGGACTGTGTTGCTGCATAGACATACCCTCAGTGGAAATGACTGCGGTGTTAATGCTTGAAATACCTGCTTTTTCATATTGCTGTTAAAAGGATTTCACCTCATTCGCTTTGTCTTTGTTCACAGCACACAGCTTGCCTTTGCAATGCAGTCATTGCCTTGCTGAAAGTTCCCCTTTCATTTCAAAGGTATTTTTTTCAGAAATTGCAATCTACAAGTATTAAGGTAAGCAGTGCACAGATTGGATTTAGATTACAATTCATGAATAAGAATCTTATGTGGAAATACAACAATCATCCTAAAAATAAATAAATTTTATGTATAATTCCGCATGCTAGAGTAAAGAAGCTGTCTGTCTATTGTAGCTTCCATCAAAAATGCAGTATCTCAACCCAGAAACGAAATTGGGAGATTTGAGGGTTTTCTAAAATCAGGGGTGTGTTTAATTCTTCCAGGCTCTTTAAGTCACATAAATAACACTGGAACTTACTTGATTCTCTTGTTGTTTTCCATTATGTCTCAACCAGCTTAAGTTTAAAAGAATTAAATGTGTGGTATTGGGGGAGGAGGAATAACTGGCTGAGTTATAGTTTAATACTTAGTTATCAAATAGGATCAGTTAGTGTTTTTAATAAATTATTTTATAACACATTCCTTTGATTTGGTTATGCACAGTAGCTAATATTTGCAAGTTAATAAGACTTGAGAATTTTCAAAAGAATGCATTTTTAGATTTGGACTTACTGCTTTTTTTCAGACGTGATTTATTAGATGTCTAAGTCTCAGTGAAATTTAGTATGGAAGGGACAGATTTTTAAAGGTATTTCTTTGCCTAAATACCTTTTTAAAATGTGGCATTTGCAGCTTAAATCACTTCTGAAAATACTTTCCTTATGCATTTTTTTTTTAAATGTTACCCAGCATCCATATGTAATGCATTGAAATGAAACATTGCCAGCCTCTTGTAACATTCTTTGCTCTGTGTACAGTTGTGGGGAGAGTTTATGCTGTAATTTCCCACTTCACGCTGGCTACGTCTACACTGAAGGCTTCTTGCAAAAAAAGGCCATTCTTGCACAAAAACTTGAGGAGCGTCTATACTGCACGTGCATTCTTGTGCAAGTAAATTTACAGTAAAGCGTCAGAACAGAGGGCTTCTTGCGCAAGAGTTATTCCTCTCCCCACGAGGAATAAGCCCTCTTGCACAAGAGCTTTTGTGCAAAAAGGCAGTGTGGACGGGCAACGGGTTTCTTGCGCAAATGGTCATCAAAGCTGTCTTGTGCAAGAGAGAGCATCCATACTTCCATGGACGCTTTTGCGCAAAAGCACATCTCTTGCGCAAAAGCACGTGGCGGTGAGGATGTGCTCTTGCGCAAAACTCTTGCGCAAAACAGTTCTTGAGCAAGAAACCTGCGGTGTAGACATAGCCTAATTGTTGTTCTGAATATCTATAAAATGGTATGTATTTTGAGAAGTGGGCTCTTATCAAATTAGTATTGTAATATTTTGTAGCTCTTGGTCACTTCCATCTGTTGCCTGAAGGAGGTAGGCTTTTGCAATGTTATTGCTAAGTGCATTAAAACCAACATCTGTATAGCCCTGCATGGATACGAAATTTGTAGCTGCAAAAATGAGCTGTGGATATCTTAATTAACATCTGCAGATGTGGATACCTGCAGATTTGCAGGGATCTAAACATCTGAGTTATCAGCCTGCTTTAGGCACAAAATTTCAGCCATCTTGGTTGTGCAAATAAAACTTGAGCCTAGGTCTATTTTGAATAACTTGAAGTATGTGTACATAAGATTATTCAAGTCCTAACCTTAAGGAATCTTACAAGCAAACAGAATTAAACTTCGTATTAATTGTAGAGCCTAAAAGATAAAATCTGTCACTGACTTTCCTCAGTCTTAGACAGGTAACGCTAGGAAATGCTCAATTCCTGAGGGGAACACCTCCTATCACTTTGCAGCAGCCTTCCTTACTCATTTATAAGTGTGGCTTACAGTCTTAGATTGAACAGCATTACTGTTGTCCTCAGTTAGCAGGACAAACAGGCATGAAATGGAACCATTGAGGAGGGAAATGGAGTGGAGCCTTGGAACTTAGTGGACTTGCTTTTCAACTAGGGGTGGGGAATATTGACAGTTACATCTTTTAGGAACAGTGAAGCAAAATAGTCTTTTAATCTGGTCTGTAATTTGGGGTATTTAGAAAGTGCTGATTAAGGAGTTCCTTTCACAGATGTGTAACTGATGTAAAGAGCATGTCTTTTGTTCCCAGTTCCCTTTATTAATTCTTGTATGCTTTAGGAGACTTCTTTCTCCTCCTCCATTTCAGTTCTGTATTTTCATCCATTGCTTCTTCCTCCTTCCAGAGCTATTCCTTGTATCTATGAATTGTACATTTCTCCTCAGAAGAAATAATTTTTTTAATCTGAGTCTATAATCTCTGCTCCTGATTTCCTGTGTTTCAGCTTGCTCTGTCACCATCTCCAAGGAATCCTGCAGAGCCTATTGCGGGTACAAAACAATCAACAACTTGCCTTAAAGGTGGAGGGAGTGGTTCAGCATGGCTCCAAACCAGGTCTCTTCCGCAAAATTCAGTCTGTCTGTCTAAATGTATCTTCAACGCTGCAGAGCAAATCTGGACAGGACTACAAGGTATGGGTAGTATAGTGCCATAATATGCACTATGGCTTTACTGAACAGTAGCTGTCAAGAAAAGACCATAGCCTTCTGTCACCTGAGTTAGTAGCAAGCATCCTTTCATCATGTTTATGCTTCATTCTCACTGTTTCTTGTACTAAATGTAAATGCATGTTTCTTGTTTGTATTTGTTCTATACTAATTTTTCTGCTCTTGTAAGGAAAACTTCTAGCATTGATTAGTGCAGGTAAGGAATGTTTTGGCTTCCTCAGGCATAGGTGTCTGAGCACCTTAGTCCTGACTGGCTGCAAACTGACACTTCACTCACCTTAATTGTTGTGGGAATTTGCTTCAGATTGTGGAACTTCATTTGCACCCACCAACGGAGGTTGGGTGAGGCCTACCTCAAAATCAGGCCCCAGTTGATATAGGACAAGTGAGAACAGAGTTAATATATTTTTCTCACTTGTCTTTCCATATTGTACCACGCAGAATAAGGAGTAGCTTGTCACAGTCTGAACATTTCTTTTAACAAGTTATCTAAAATGACATTCTGATCCTCCATGTATTCTCAGATCCCTATTGACAACATGATCAATGAGATGGAGCAGAGGGTGGAACCACACAATGATTATTTCAGCACTCAGTTTCTGTTGAACTTTGCAATTCTTGGCACCCATAATATCACAGTAGAGTCTTCTGTAAAAGACTTAAATGGCATTGTTTGGAAGACTGGGCCAAAAAACCACCATTTTTGTTAAATCTCTTGAGGATCCCTACTCCCAACAAGTTCGTCTTCAGCAACAGCAAGGACAACCGCCATTGCAGCAGCAGCAGCAGCAAAGAACAGCATATTCACGTTTTTAGTCATGAAGAGTACCATTAACTTTCATGGGGCTGGACTACAGGCATCTCACTTTTCTTGGATCCAGTGTCTTTGAGTCATTTATACTCTTGTGGTCCCACCAGTTTCCTTCTCTGTATTAGTGCCATTATTGTTGCACTTAAGCTAGTCCTATGGACCATGCTTCAACTGTGTCTACACTACAAGCTATAGAGTTGTTTCCCATTTTTCATACACATTCACTCTGACTTGATGAGGTGGCTTAAGAGTGAACAGTAGTATTGCCATGGTAGCATGGTTTAACCATACTGAGTACAGACTGCCTGAATGCCACGGGTGTGTGTACTGAGGATGTCGTAGCCATCTTCCCAGTGCCCATGCTATTTTGCTACACTGCTGTTTTATACTCATGCTGCACTTATCACTTAAAATATGCGCACACTAGCTGGGAAGTGCACCCCATGGTCCCAATGCAGACAGCCTCAGTCCTGGTATAAATAGAGACCACTTGGGTTAAGTCTGGAGTTCCACATTTTTTATACTGGGTCTGCAGTTTGCCCTCCCTGCTGTGTATTCTCCAAGACTAATGGCAGCAGTGTTTTAGGGAAATAGCCAGTAGAAGGGTCTCTGAGAATTGTGGATAGAACCCTCCATGGTAACCTACCAGCGTATCAACTCTGCAGTGCCCCTGACTGCCATTTCCTGAGGAGTGTGCATTCTAGTGTTTGGGCGCTCAGGTCACCTGCTAAGAGTCTGGACAGTTGAGTACAGAACAAAACAGTTATATAAGGTGGGTGTCTCGTAATGTGAAGCTGTTTTCAAGACTGTCCAGACATTTTACAGGATGATTATTGTAGTAATTTTGGTGTTTGTCAAGCTGAAAAATACTGTGGTAGCATTCCAGCCAACATCATTGTAGTTAATGTGTGCACAGGCTTGTGTTTGCTCATTCTTGTGCCACTGTATGTACTTACCTTGAAGGGATGCCAACTGGAGAACAGAGAAACTGCTACTTTTTAAAGGGTAAGTGAAGCTTCAATATTGGGAACAAATATGATTGCTTGTGCCTCCTCAGATAGGAGAATAGAAATGGCTATTTGTTTCAACTTTTATCTGCTTTTGCAGGGCTTTGTTTACTTGTATATATTTGAAAAGAGATCAGATTAATTAATTTGTAAATCTGTTTAATATTGTAAGTAGGGCACTTAGTAGCACTAGAGCTTTGGCATTTAATAAGTCTATTCTTTGGCCATCTTAGTCATTGTAACAGGGATTTCTTGATGCATTTACTATAAATAGCAATACTAGAAGTTTGATTGTACCACCTGCTCACAAATTCCTCTTTTGGAATATGAAACCTTGAAGACCGTGGAAGGACTAAAATCCACTAATGCTTGCATCGTTGGAAAATAGATCATGTGGTATATGCCTAGTCAATCCCAGAAATGCTGGTAGGTCTAAGTTTCTGCCACTCTGAGGTGGTGGTCCTCCACTAACAGCAAAAACCCCTTCTATTAGTGTGGGCTGTGTCGACACTATGCAGTTATGCCAGCATAGCTATGGTGCCAGCATAGCTAGTATAGTTCCCATAATGTAGACATATCTGAGGTGAAAAGGAAATGGATTTTTCTAGTATGATGTGTTATATGTCAGCTTGGTTATTGAAAAAATATATCTAAGTGGAGAAACGAGGCAGAGGTCAGATGGTCTGGAAAGCTGGTGATATCAGGTATGTACATGGTCTCCTTACTGTAGTATCTAAGCTCCTCACAAACATTAACTAACTTATTCCCAGCATATACCTGTGAAGTAGTCTGTGTGTTTTACAGATGAGACAGCTGATGTTTGGAGAGAGAGAAGTGACTCATCTGTGATCACATAGAAGTCTGACAGAGTTGAGAACTGTACTCTTGATATCCTGTATCCCAGTCCAGTACCATAATCACCAGACTATCCTCCTTGTTATGGTTATTTGTGCTACAAGTACCTGCATTTTTTTCTGACATGCTGAAGGATTTTTCAGACTGATTAGTCAACAGCTGCACAGATATATATTTGAAGATTGAGAAATCTTCGATAGACTGTAATTGTCATGAGGATTATAAACAAATCAGTTAATTTAATAGTCCTTTATATTTCTGTAGGTCTATAATGTAGTTATACTTGATACTTCATAGTTGGAACTCTCACCAAAGGAGGTATTTACCCAAAGGAACTAATATGATTTGAGTGAATAGTATTGTGTATGTGCTTAAGAAAACACGCACAAGTCAGATTTTATAGTAGGGTGGAAATTGATGTGGTTAAGGTTATAGCTTAAAGGAGACCTACAAATGGATTACTAAAAATTGCAACAGTTTTAGAATTATATGCTGAATGCCCAAAAGATGACTACTAAAGAGGGAATATTCAGCAAATAATTGACGTGAAATGTAACCTTTGTATTCTTCCATGGTTAAATCCCATTACACGTTATGCTTCATGTCCCTTACTAGTGCTGTTGGGAACATTCCATGTATAATTGTGGAGGATTTTCAACAGGTAGGGATTGGGTACAGGGCCTAAGCAACCGGGTCACGGTGCCTTCCAGCTGGGATCTGGGACTCAGGGGACAGTTGGTGGTAGGAAGGGAGCTTGCACCGATGCTGGGCTCATTCAGCAGGGTGGATTCCATTTCCAAAGCCTATTATATAGCTAGGTGTGTTAAAACTATAACTCTATCTTTAACTTTGAATTGTATTAGCCCTAAGCACTGAAATACAAACAAAGGGGTATTAGTCATCCTTTAGCAACATTCCCATTGATTTCAAAGAATGATTGGGTCTGGAGCATTAGTATGAAACCCAAAATAAAAAGTGAGAGAGCTCTTGGCTTTTTCAACAGGGCTGTTTTATCAGTGTCATGTAAATGAAGTGTCAAGGAATGAAGGCTAGTTGAAGCCTGTGTGAAAGATGGGCCTTTTTAAAATTTTTAATGGCAATCTCACCAGTAATACAACTAACAAGTACCTTAGCCTATGATAGAATTATTGTGGTCAATTCCATGTTGCTATTGTTAGGACATATCTACCTGAGGTTGAGTTAATGACAAAAAAGTCCATAACTATTTTCTAACATTTTTAAATTAGCTACCTTTGACCATAACTCATACGCTTTTATGGCCATTGTCTGCAAACATTAGTTTAATATAAATAAGGTACAAGTGTCTGCAGAAAGTAAATGTTAGTATCATTTGCAAATAGTTGCAAACACCAAATTTTAAATCTCCATGCACAAATAGTCTCCACAGTAATATGTGACTTTTAATTGTGGAACTAACCAACCAACCTCCAGTGACTAACATGAAAAATTCTTTCAGAGCTATTGAAGAGGTAAAATAAATAAAAAATGTCCAGCAGTTTCAAACAGTTAATATCTGAGTAAACTCACAGATGTTCTAATTACAAGCTAATGCAATCTGATTGTTGTGACTTATTCACTCACTCTCCACCTTACATACTTTTCCTAAGCATTATAAATACATCATGTCAGCCTCAGCAGATGCTGACTTTGGCCACAGAGTTAGTGCAATGTGTTCTAGTTCCTACACTGTCCCGTCTACTGCACACTTGTATAAAGAATCATTCTGCCTGCATTTGCTGTCATAGACGTATAGAAAAGGGAAGGTTTCTATGATCATTTTCAGTTTCCCACTAATAGAAGTTTGTAATGTTTCCTGCCTGGTATATTCTTATTAATGTAAGTTGTCAGAGTTTACTCATATGTATACCTAAGACTTGGATTAGTTTATGGGAAGGTGAGACACCGCAAAAGGGCATTCCAAGAGCAGCAGTTGGACACCTCAATCTGACAGACAGAGCCTCAGAGAGATATATCTGTTTCTACTGTCAGGACATAGCACCACCATCAAGTGAGAATTCCACTTTTCATCCACCAAAGGGGCAGGATGTTATGGTTAAACATAGGTTTGGGAGTCAGAGGATCTGTGTGTATCCTTCAGCTCTCTTTTGCACTTTCTGATATTAAGACAGACTTCGCCATTTGTAAAATGAAAATATTACTTTCCCTTCCCACAGTGTTTGTGAGAGGCTGATTTCGTTGCAAAGCACTTTGAGTGAGTGTCTCAGGTGCTATTATGTGCAAAAGAGTGCATGCTCTTTGGGGCTGGCATTCTTTGTTCTGTGTACAGCAGTGGGGTGCTGGTTTGTGACTGGGCTCATAGGTGCGATAGTAATGCAAATAATAGTTAGAAGGGTGTATCTGACCCTGCTTTTACCACCTTTCTTTTGTTTTGAGTTAAACTCTCATAAAATGCTATTTTAAAATGTGAGTGTCGTTCTACCTAAACAAGTTCTGTCTTCAAAAATTTTTTGTTAAATCCTTTTTTAAAAACCTAATTTTTGGAGAATACATAGCCCTGTTCTGAGCTAGACCCTATCATTGAGCTTGGGGAAGTAGAGTTAAATGGTGGTTATGTTGGTGACTGCAGGCACACAAATTATTCAGTTCATTACTGACTTGCTAGTGAACCACCCTTGTTTGGAAGTGTTATTAAATGGGAATCAGCCCTATAATAGACAGCCTCTGGTGACAAGACTGAGGGTGAGAGCTCCCAGTGTTATCTCCTTCTCTCTACCCCACCACCTGTAGTGCCCCAGTGCTGCCTCTCCTGGATCCTAGTGCCCTCCCTTCATATTTTCCCTTCTCTGCAGCTGCTACCTATTGATAGTAATGTTGAGCCTTTAACCTACCCTTTACAGCTAGAGATAATATTCCTTCCTCAATTCATGAGAGCTCTCACATACCCCCTGCTCCTACTTTCTTTAGCTTCTGGTGCCATCAGATCTATGGGCTTGTGAAGGCCAATTCTTATGTGCTGCCATCACTGCTCCCAGTGATTTAGAGCTTTTTCAAGTCAGACCTAGGAAGAAGTCCCAGGATATAAGCCTTCAGATTCTTAAAACATGACATTTTAAAATGTATTTTCCTTTTGGCCTCAGACTTCACATTTCCAACCTGCCTTTGCAAAATGGGCTAGAATCTGTTTTTGTTTGTTTGTTTGTTTTTAAATGAAAAATCACTTGATTCCAGTGGCTTCGTCTCAGTAAAAGATGAAGTAGTCTAAGATTTGAGACAGTATTTGTAGGGTTGCCAACTTCTGTGATCTCTATCTTGGCATGATAGTAGGCCTGGGTTGCAGCTTTGATTGTGAGGGAGTCCATTCAGCATCTGCTGGCCATCCTGAGGATTGCTCTGCCAGTTGGTGCACCCTCCAAGTGATGCCTTTTCTCTCAGCTTCTCACCCTGTGGACCTGCCTCACTCCAGAAAGCACAGCCTCCTCTTCAGGACTCAGCCCTCTATTGGGTCATTAAAATGGGGAAACATGGGAGTTACTCAAAGTCTTGTGCAAACAGTCCCAGGCAGTATTCTCCTGTGCTGCCCTGATGGTGCCCCTTCCCTAGTGGCCAGAGGGGCCTGCCCTCTTCTCTGTGTTCCAGTCCAGGGATCCTCAGCTCTGTAGTTATGGGTTTTACCCTCACAGCTCTCATTGATCCTTCCCTAGATTGCTTCCTGCTATTCCAAGTGTTCTCCCTTAACCCCCATTTCTCTGGGCATACCAACCAGCTGACTGTAAACCAACTCCTTCCCAGGGGCTGATTGCCATTTCCTATCAGTAGCAGCCACTATCTGCAGACAGCTACTTCTTAGTTTCATAACAGGCTTTGCCAGATCCAGTACGGGTGAGCCTGTTCCTAATCAGTTCCCTGGCTCTCCCAGGTTTGACCTAGAGAGTTAATTGACCAGCATGGCCACCTGAGGTCCATAGATAGAACCAGTCAACCACTTAGTCATGTTCTTTTGAGAAGAGCAGAAACTATATTTTTGGAGACTGTAATGGTCTCAGGTTGTGGGCAACCACACTGCCTCCCTGCAGCCAGTCTTAGAGCCCTGTTGCAGTGTCAGGGCGGGGTGACAAGCAGTTTTACCCTCTCACAAGTCTTGGCCCAGGCAGGGCTGGGAAAGAGACAAAAACTAAGAGTTTATACAGCCAGGCCCTGGGATCAGGGTAGGATGAACGAACAAACAGTTTCAAAGCTCAGGCCTGGCGGCAGGTGGAGCCAGGGCTGGGCCTCCTAGCAAGCGGTGAGCTGATGAGCGCAGGTGGTTTGTCTATACAGGGAGAACCTGCCACCCAAGGGAAAGGGTGGCAGGGGGAAGACACTGGCCCACCTGCTCCACTGTGTCCCAGCCCAGGACCCTAACTGCCACTGTGTTGGCAGGAATCTTGGCCACAACATGCCAATCTGGTCAGTGGGTTAGCTAGCAGGGATCCGGACTGCAACACGCAGCCCAGCTGACCTCCATGTCCTTGGCCAGCACTGCGTCAGCTCCCTCTGGGGTCCTACTTGGCTCTATGGCAGGTCAGTAGGCTCTGAGGGTGCCAAAGGAGCTGATAGTGTCCATAGGTGCCAGTGGCTCAGGCAGAGGTCCAGGGCCCCTAGCCCATTTTCCAGGCTCAGTCTGGGTCTTGGGGGCCTAGGATAGTTCTCAGGCCTTAGCAGGGGCCTCTGCAGCCTCCCATAATCACCAGGCTCTCACAGTGGTCACAGCAGCCTGGAACAGTCCTTGGGGCATGGTAGTGGTCCCGGAGGCCCAACCCAGTCATCGCGGTGGAGCGAGGTTCTTCACCACTGGAGCTTCGGCCAAGTCTCCTCTCTGCTGGACTCCGAGCTGGGAGCTCCCTCTTATACTTCTGGTCCCGCCCTTCTGTTTCCTGGGTCTGGGGCACTCTGGCACAACCCACCAACGGGTCTTTAGGGGAACTTCCTCTTCCGAGTCATCAGGAGGCCATGCTGCCTCACTAAACCCTCCCCCCCCTCCCCCCCCCCAAGTCCAGCCTCGGATCTCTAGGGCTAGATTCTGGCTCTTCCCCAGGCTAGGAGAAAAAGTCAGCGTTCTACGTAGTGTTACTGGCTCGGTGTTGGACCAAGGAGGTGTACTGCTGCAAAATCAGGTACCAGCATGTGAGACAGGCATTGGTGTCCTTCATGCATTGTATTAAGACAAAGGGGGGCACCCAATAAATAATAACGGAGGGCCTCAATCACCCATTTGATGGCTAGGGCTGCCTTTTCAATCATGGAGTATTTGCACTCCTGTAAGAACAACTTCCTGCTCAAATGTAGGATGGGGTGTTCCTCTCCATCCACTACCTGGGAGAGGACCACTCTTAAACCCACTTTCGAGGCATCCGTTTGTAGCAGGAACTCTTTATCAAAGTCTGGGCTGAATAGTACCGGTTCCTGGGACAGGACCCTCTTCAGAGTGCCAAAGGCTTCTTCGCGCACGCCATCGTCCAGTGGGCTTGTCGAGGGTTGTTTGTCTTTAGGAGTGAGGTGAAGGGGGCCTCAATGGTCACAAACTGCAGGACAAAGCATCTATAGCAGTGGTCTCCAACCTTTTTACACCCAAGATCACTTTTTAAATCTCAGAACAGTCGAAGATCTACCGCCCCCCCCTTCCTTGAAGCCCCGCCCTCTCTATTCTCCTCCTGTCCATCACTTGCTATCCCCAGCCCTTACTTACACACTCTGATAAACAGTTTATTTTTAAATTATGCGATATATAAAATGAAAATTAAATGGTCTGTTTTTTTATTCATGCTATTTAAATCTAAAATGAAGCATTTATAATTATACATTTTGTGGGGACAGAGTTCTGCGGCTGGGGGCAGGGGAGAGGGAACAGGGTGCTGGGAGGGCAGAGGACAGGGTTCTGCAGCAGGGGACAGAGTGCCAGTGGGGACAGGTTTCTGCAGCTGGGGACAGGGTGCCAGTGGGGACAGAGTTCGGGGAGTGGGGATGGGAATAGGGACAGAGTTCTGTAGCTGGGGACGGGAGTGGGGACAGTGTTCTGTGGCTGGGGAGTGGGGTGCCAGTGGAGACAGAGAGTCCCCTGCATCTGCCTCCTCCCAGGATTTCTCTCTCCCCCCCGGGAAACTAGCACGTGCCTGCCCCGGGGCCGACCCCCCACGGTGCAGGGAAGCCCCGTGCACGCACCTGCCCAGGGAGCCGACCCACGCAGGGAACTTCCGCGCGCTCTTGCCCCAGCACCAACCTCCCGCGCAGGGAAGCCCCACACGTGCCTGCCTCAGGGCCGACCCCCCCGTGCACGCCTCCCCTGGGGCTGACTCACCCCTCCTGTGCGGTGCACGGAGCCGATGCTCCCTCCCTCAGTACACCCGGCAGAGCAGCTAGCGCACTTCCAGAATCGCCGGAAGTGGCGCTAAGCTGTGGGACTTCTGTCCATCCCCGGGAAGCCGACACTACCTCCATTTTCACTTGAGGTAAGTAGTGGGGCTTCTCGGGGGTGGGAGGGAAATGGGGGCAGGGTGGACAGGACGCCTCGCGATCGACTGGTCGAGGCCTCGCGATCGACCTGTTGGTGACCACGGGTCTATAGTATCTAGCTAGGCCCAGAAACTGCCAGACCTGAGGCTTGGTCCTTGGAGCTGGCCAGTCCTGCAGCACTTGGACTTTCCCCCTTCCCGGGGTGTACCCCAAATAAGTTGTTTCTTGACAGCCACCCCTACATTTCTTTGGGTTGGCTATAAATCCGGTCTGCTGCAAGGTCCACAGGAGAGCCATTAGTTGTGTTAGGTGGGTGCACTAGTCCTGGCTGTATATTACAACGTCATCCAAATAGGCCGCCACATATTTGGCATGGGTGTTTAAAAGGTGGTCCACAATCCGCTGAAATGTTGTGAGAGCCCCACATAATTCGAAAGACATTTGGACAAAATGGTAGTCTGGTGGGAGTGGCAAACACAGTCTTTTCTCTCAAAGAAGGGTTGAGGAATCTGCCAATACCCCTTTAAGTCCAATGTTATATATTTGGCTGTCCCCATGCACTCCATCCACCCAGGGCATTGGAAATGCGTCAGTTTTGGAATTCACGTTTACCTTGCGAAAATCAATGCAAAACCGTAAGGACTTACTGGGTTTAGGGACCAGCACAATGGGGCTCCACTATTTGCTCCAGGAGGGCTCGATTACACCCAGTTCGAGGATCATCTGCATGGCTTCCCGCATTTGCCAGGGAAGAGGGCAGGCTGCTTCCCGGATTACGGTCCCTGGGATTGTTTGAATCTGGTGATAGATGACAGTTGTACATCTGAGGTGCGCAGTAAACACCTGAAAATCATCTAGCAGATGGTGGGCCTGCTCATTCTGGTGGAGAGACAGGGTGCTTCTGAGTGCCGGCTCCTCCCCCAATTCTTGGGTATCTAGGTCTGCCACGTGGGCTCCCCCCCCCGGCAGGGTCTGGAGGATGAAGGGTAATCATCAGCCCTTCCCAGACCTGCCCGGGTTTTAAAAGGTTCATGTGATATATTTGTCTTTTCCGCTGGTGATCTGGCTGGTAGATTTTATGTCACTGGGCCGACCTGGCAGACCACCTCGGAGGGTCCCCACCAACAGGCCAGGACCTTCAACTCCTCCATTGGTAAAAGTAGTACTACCTTATGCCTGGTTTTAAAGGTACACTCCCGTGCCCCCCATTATACTGTCTTTCTTGGAACCTCTGGGCGACTCAGAAGTTTTCCTGGGCTAATGCCCCTACCAGCGCAAGCCAGTCCTGCAACTCCAGCACATATTGCAGCAGGCTCTGGGAGGCAGGCTGTCGCTGTTCCCACTCCTCGTGCACCAAGTCGAGGACTCCCCAGGGTTGACCGTAAAGCAGCTCAAAGGGGGAGAAATGCTTCTAGGCCTGGGGCACCTGATGGCTAGGAGTAGCGGCGGGAGCATCTGGTCCCAATGCCGTAGCTCTTGCGGGGGAAACCTCTGCCATATTTCCTTTAGGGTGCTGTTGAATCGCTTGACGAGCCCAGCGGGTTGGGGGTGATAGAGGTCTGGAGCTTCTTGATGTCCAGCAGGGCACAAATATGTTGCAGGAGCCTGGAGGTAAAATTTGTCCTTTGATTAGTGAGGAGTTCCCACGGGAGTCCCACTCGGGCAAATATTGTTACTGTTTGGGCATGGATATTCGAAGGGGGACCATTTCGGGAATCAGGTTGCACAGTCCAGCACAACCAAGATGTACTGGTAGCTGCTGTACTCTTGGGCAAGGGTCCCACAATGTGCATGGCCACTTGCTCAAGCGGGTTGCCCATCACCGGGAGTGGGACAATGGGAGCCTTTGGGACTCGTGCATCTGTGACAAGCTGATAGGTAGGGCACAAAATGCTATAATCCTGGACTTCTTGGTGGACTCCCAGCCAATAGAAGTGGGACAGGACCCGTGCAAGGGTCTTTTCATGCCCCACATGCCTCGCAGCTGGGTCCTGCTGTTGTAGCACTGCCCTTTGGTGCTGGCGGGATACAATCAACTGAGTCCATTCTTCCTGGGATCGGGGGGTCTTTATCCAGGCAATATAGGTGGCCTGAAACCACTTCAAAGCAGGGCTATTGCCCGGCCCCTTTGGGGGTCTTTTATCACCCCATCAACACATGCCACTTGGTCAAATGCTTGGGCCAGGGTAGGGTCTTCTCTTTGGTCCCAATTGAAGACTGGACTAGGGTCCAACAGAGAAGTACGCAGTTCCCCATGAGGGGGTGGTGGTGATTGGGTCTGAATGGCTGCCTCCATTTGGGCAGGCGCCTCAGTTACCAGGCCCAGGGTTCCCTCATCTGGGTCATGGTGTTCCACCGTGCTCCCCTCTAGAGCGCTCTGTGCCTCAGGTTCCCCCAAGCTACCTTTTCGCAGCAGCTCTCTAAACTGGAGCCAGTCATGCCCAAGAATAATGGGGTAGGCCAAGGTGGGAGTCACCCCAACCACCACCTCCGTGGTTACCCCTTTTACAGTTAGCAGAACGCAGACCCCAGGGTAGTCTTGGGTAGTCTTGGACATCTCTGTGTATACATTGCAGCTAGGATTGGTCCCAGGTCAGGAAATACTTGTTGAACTAGGGCCGTGGTCACCAACCTGTCAATCGCGATTGACTGATCGATCTGGAGGGATTGACCAGTTGATCACGAGGCGTTCGGGGCCCCCCCAATTTCCCCAACCCCCAGAAGCCCCACTTCCTACCTCCAGCAACAATGGAGGTAGTGCCTGCTTCCCACATAGTGGACAGAAGTCCGGCAGCTGCATGCCACTTTCAGGGTTTCCAAAGTGCGCTGCCTGCTCCCCTCCTCCAGGTCTGTGGCGCGCCAGGGACTTGCTGCGCAGGGGGAGGAGGTAGGAGTCCCGGGGGAAGACGCGCGCTGGGGCTTCCCTCCTCTGCGGGGGAGGGGAAGAGGAGTTAGGAGTCCCCAGAAGAGGTATGTGCCTGAGCTTCCCTCCTCTGTGGGGGAAGGTGAGGAGTCCGGGGGGAGGCGCGCACTGGGGCTTTCCTGTGTGGGGGATAGGGGAGGAGTCCCAGGGGGAGGCGCACGATGGGGCTTCTTTCCTCCGTGGGAGGGGGGCTCAGCCCCGAGGGGGTGCATGCGCAGGCTTCCCTGCTCTGTGGGAGGGGGGAGTCGGGCCCAGAGGGGGCATGCGAGGGGGGCTTCCCTGCTCCACGAGAGGGAGGGTTGGCCCCGAGGGGGCGCGTGCACGGGCTTCCCTGCTCCGCGGGAGGGGGGAGTCAGGCCCAGAGGAGGCGTGCGACAGGGCTTCCCTCCTCAGGGGTTGGGGGGGGGAATCCTGGGAGAAGGCTGGTGCAGGGGACTCTCTGCACCCACTGGCACCCTGTCCCTTCCCCCTGGCACCCTGTTCTCTCTCCCCTGCCCCTAGCCACAGAACCGTGCCCCCACTGGCACCCTGTCCCCTGTTGCAGAAACCTGTCCCCTGCCCTCCTGGCACCCTGTTTCCTCTTCCCTGCCCCCAGCCACAGAACCCTGTCCCCACTGGTACCCTGTCCCCTGCCCCGGTACCCACTAGCACCCTTCCCCAGTACCATGTCCCCTGCTCCCACCAGCACAGTTGGGGCCACATTAGTGAGGCTTGGGGGGGAAGGGGGGTTGGAGGAGGGTTGTGGGGTTTGGGGTTTTTTGTTTGGTTTTTTTTTTTGTATCTCACTTGTGTGGCCCCAACTAACTTTTCTGTGGGTCAGTGACCTCTGACTCAAAACAGGTTTCCTGCCCTTCTCATAAATAAAGAATGCAGAAACTTTTTGTGTTTGACATAGTATTTTATTTAAAAATGAAGCCTGGCCAACAAACCCCCACAATTGGGGCCAAGCCCCCATCTGGCCACAGCATTAGAACACTCCTGCACTCCCCCTTCCCCCAGACCCTAGATCTGAGCCTATCATACACTGGAACCCCCTGCCCTGAGCCCCTCACATACCCAAACCCAAATTCCTGAACCCTCACATCCACAAGCCTGTGGCTTACTTAGTACCCTAACCCTACATCTGACCCCTACACTGCCCGGCCTGGAGCCCCCTCCCTGAGCCAGCATCCCCTTCTCCACCTCCTCTTGCATCCAGATTTCCTCCCAGAGCTTGCACCTCTCACCCCTTCCCACACCCAAATCCCTCATTCCCACCCCAGAGCCTACACATCCTGTCTGAACCCAGTGAGGGTACGGCTAGACTGCAGGAGTTTTTCAGGATTCCGGAGATATCCCAGAAAAACTCTTCTGCATCCAGGGATGTGTTTGTTCTTCTGCTTTTTTTTTAGTGGAAGAGCAAACGTGCTCTTTTGGTCACCCCTATATTCCTCTTTCCACGTAGAATAAGGGGGTTTCCAAAAGAAGGGGTTTTTCTGACATTTGGTCCAGTCTAGACAGGCCAAATGTTGGAAAAACCTCTTCCTACAGAAGAATTAAAAAAAAAAAAAAAGCAGTATAAGGGTTGGGGATAGAAAGTGATGGAGAGGAGGAGAATAGAGAGGGCGGGGCTTCAAGGAAGGGGCGGTGCAGTAGATCTTGGCTTGTTCTGTAATTTAAAAAGTGATCTTGGGTGTAAAAAGGTTGGAGACCACTGAACTAGGGTCTGCCTGCAGCCGGAGTCAAGCAATGCAATCCACTATTGGGTGCCAACTGTCACACTTGTTAGTTTAAGTGGGGAATGCGTGCATGCACAGGATTCTCCAGCGCAGACCTGCCCAAAGCCGCATTCCAGGTCTGTGCTGTCCCATTGCAAATGCCCATATCGGCCGCAGGAGAAACAGGGTCTCACTTCAGTCTGGCCCCGTGGAGCGGATCTCTCCTGCACAGGCCATCTTGTCCCTGCCCCGGGTTCCTCCAGGGTTAGTGTCCAATGACACTGGGTGTGGGGCCCTGGCCAGCTGCCTGTGGCTCCAAGTTCAGCCACGGAGATGTCCATCTTTGGGCCTGCCATAGCAGGGGCTGGTTGGGAGGCAGGGGTCATCCTGCCAAGTCTGGGTCCAACAGGGGCTTTGGCTGCCAAGAAGTCCTCCATGAGGCTTATGGCCCTACTCAGGGTCATGGGGTAGTGGCAGAGTACCCAGGCTCATCCACTGTGGGGCAGGATATGCACAAACTGTTCTAGAGCGATCTCTTCAATCCGCTCAAGTGCTGTGTGTCATTCCAGGTGAAGCCACCAGCTGGTCAGATCCCAGACCTCCCGGGCCACTGATCGTGGGCGAGCCCCCGGCTGGTATGTAGTCAAACAGAGGTGCTGGCAGAAGGCATCAGGGTTGAAGTCCAGCACATCAAAGATGGCGCCTTTACTTGCCCATAATCATGGGTGGTCTCGCAAGTCTCAGCCCAGGTAGGGCTGGGAAAGAGACAAAAAGTAACAGTTTATACAGCCAGGCCCTAGGATCAGGATGGGGTAAACAAACAAACAGTTTCAAAGCTCAGGCCTGGCAGCTGGCGGGGCTGGGCCCCCTCGCAAGCGGAGAGCCGACAAGCGCAGGTGGTTTGTCCTTTCAGGGGAAAGGGTAGCAGGAGGGACACAGGCCCACCCGCTCCACCGTGTCCCAGCCCGCGGCCCTAACTGCGGCAGCGCTGGCTGCCGCTGGGTTGGCAGGGATCCTGGCCACAACATGCCAAACTGGTCAGTGAGTTAGCAGGGATCCAGATCTCAACATGCAGCCCAGCTGACCTCCATGTCCTCGGCTGGCACTGGGTTGGCTCCCCTTGGGCTACTTCCTGGTTCCTCCTGGGGTTCTACCTGGCTCCATGGCTGGTCAGCAGGCTCTGCAAGAGCCAAAGGAGCTGGCAGGGTGTCCATAGGTTCCAGGGGTGGCTCAGGCAGTGGTCCAAGGGGCCCAGCCCATTTTTCCGGGCTTGGTCTGGGTCCTGGGGGGGTCCAGGATAGACCTCAGGCCTTAGCAGGGGTGTCATGTTATTGGGTTTTAAAGTGAGCAGACAGATCACTTGGGCACCCATGGAGGGGTGTTTGCCCCAGATTCTGTACAAAGTGGGCAATGTGAGGTGTCAAATGAAAACTTACGCTCTACCGATTCTATGTATGATACTCATGTACGTGTATGATTTTTGTATGTGAAGTTATGAATATGGGCTCTGTGCTTGTATTGTAAATGTTCTCTGTCTGGGAGCGAGCAATGGGCCTGGACTGCCTATTGTGAGGAAGGATTGTTCAGTGAATGGCTGTGCTAATTAGCACTGCTCCATGGACTATGCTCTCAAAGTGGCCAGTACACACCTGAGGAATGTGTCTGGAAACCTGCAGACTGGCCACTGCATAATGGCTACTTGCATGTGAAACAGAGATAGGACACTTGATCGTGTGACCAGCTCCAGCTTGGGAGACACAAGGAATAAAAAAGTGCCATGAGGCTGTCTCCATCTTGTCTTCAGTCTTGCTACTGATTCCAGATGCGGCCTTGCTAGGGATAGAGAGCCGGGAAGGATTGCTGACCCATCCTGACATAGGATGTACACCAGAGACTTCTAAGCTAGCAGTTAGTAACATCTCTAAGTGCCTGCATCAAGAACTTGGTGATTGATGTATCAAATGTATTATCCTTAACAATCTTACTCTCAACCCTTTCTTTCTTTTATTAATAAAAGATTTAGATTTTAAAGGATTGGCTCAGCGTGCTCTTGTGGGTGAGTTCTAAAGTGTAAGTTGACTGGGGACTGTGGCTGGTTCTTTGGGACCGGGAGAATCTGTTCGGAGTTGGTGAGATTGGGTTTTATAACCTCTCACCTGTGTGTAAGGCCCGGGGCTGATTGTGGCACAGGGAGAGCTGAGGTGTCTGAGGGGTTTTGCTCGTGAGGCTTCCTGCTGGTAGCTGAAGTGCTCAGTGTGACTGGTTTGTGGCCTGTTTTGGGAAAGATTTCCAGTCGAGGGCTGTAAGCAGGCTCTGGTTTTGAGCAATGATGCCCGCAGCAGTTCCTAGGCCCAGCCCACCAAGGGGGTTTTTAGGGGAACTTCCTCTTCTGGGTCATCAGGAGGCCATGCTACTTCACTACAGAGACAAATTTTAAAAGCTGAATAGAGATGTAAGTTTTCTGTTCACACCATTTGAGAGCCATGGGACCTTTTGCCCAATATATTTGAGTAGAGCATTGTGTTACACGTACATATGGATGAATGTGTGGGCCAAGTTGTGTTACAGACCTCTGGGATAATCGGTGCAATTATGGAGAGTAGAGCATTTCCAGGAATGGTGATAACTCAAAAGAAAAAGCAGATGCTCAGATTGTTTGTTCACACCAGGTGAAACTGAGTGAGGAATTTGCAAAGCCAAGGAACTAATGAAGGGAAACAGGTGAACGGCAATTGGGGAAGTCCTATCCACTGATGTCTTTCCGAGCATTGCTGCCCTTGCTGCATGAAGCATGTGGCATAGTCACTTGTACTGCTGGGTGCACATGGCCCCATGCTGCTCTGTGGAAGGCATGTGGAGTGTGCTCAGTCCAGTGGAGGTAGCTGCATAGGGAGCATGTTCATGCTCTGTTTCAGGGAAAATGCCTCATTAGCTCACCAGAAGCCTGTGACTTCTCCATTGTGGAAAGTTGTGGTTCTATCCTCTTTGTGTGCCTGCTGGGCTGGTTCCATGGCCGCCTTGCTGCAGCACCATCCAAGGGACTGGTGTACCCACTTCAGCTGTCAATTTAAAGGCTATGGGTGGGTGTGACCCGTGCAGTTTCCCTGAGTCAGGTGTTGGGTTACACTGGTTTTGGTCAATCCCTTGTCTCCCTGAGCACTATGAAAATTCACATATGATGCCTTGTGTCTTTGTGGGCACATTTAAAGGGCACCTGCCGCTTCCATCATGGTGGAGAGAGAGATGGGCTGGGTGTTGAGAGTGAGGGGTGCAAATTGTGTGAGTCCTCAGTATTATTGATCTAGATGGTACTGGGTCCTGCCGTGAGGGCAGGGGACTGGACTCGATGACCTCCTGAGGTCCCTTCCAGTGTTCTATGATTCTATGAGGGTGAATACGCTGGCTGCACTGAGGAGCACAACATTACAATGGGAGCTTTAGAAATATGTCAATGTTTGGCTCATTAAAGGGGAACTCAGGCTATGTCTAGACTGCAGAGCTTATCCGGGATACCAGAGCTCTGCCACGTCCAAGGAACGCGTCTGCTTTTCTGAAAAAAATGTCATAGAATCATAGAGCTGGAAGAGACCTGAGGCGGTCATTAAGTCCAGCCCCCTGCCCAAAGCAGGACCAATCCCAACTAAATCATTTTTTCGGTATCCCTGTAAACAAGGAAGAACGGATGTTCCGAAAGAGGTTTTTTTTCAGAAATTTGGCCCCAGGCAATTGCATTGCTTTTTCTGATTTATCTTTGTAGTGTAGACATAGCCTCAGTCTCCACTTTTTGGAAAGAATTTAAGTTGAATCCTTAGCTGCTTTTATGAGCAGAAGTCATCATGTCTGGGAAAATGATTTGTGGCCTTGTCTGCGCTACTCTGATAAGTTGACCTAAGTTACACTGTTCTAGCTACATGAATAATATAACTAGAGTCCATGTATCTCAGGTCAATTTACAGCAGTGTCTACAATACACTGAATGGACAAGAGACTCTCCCATTGACTTACCATACTCTCTCCTGTGATCCTACTAAAGAATAATAAAAAATACTGAAACAACTGCTCATGAAGCTCCCTGGTGCTGCTCAAATTTACACTACTCCCCCTTCCCCCATCCCCGAAAAGGAGTTTTCTGCTATCCAAGATACACAGACCTGGAAATCCTGAACGACCCACCATCTCAAGCATTGGCACACTTACAACAGGATTATCTGAGACTCTTTTCTCAGACGTTATGCTACCAGCACTCCTAACTATCTCCTAAATTTGACTTCCTGAAGAAACTACAAAACATCAGTAATCTTCCTAAAAACACCATCTTGACCACCATGGAAGTAGAAGCTCTTTATACCAACATTCCACATGAAGACAGATTACAGGCTATCAGGAACACTATCCCCGATGACACCACTGCACACCTGGTTACAGAGCTCTGCGATTTTGTCCTCACCCACAACTACTTCTGATTCAGACATAATTTGTATCTTCAAGTCAGTGGCACAGCCATGGGCAACTGCATGGCACCACAATATGCCAATGTCCTTATGGGTGACCTTGAACAACATTTCCTCAGTACTGGCCCCCTAGCACCCTTACTCTACTTATGCTACATTGATGACATCTTCATCATATGGACCCATGGGAAAGAGACCCCTGAAGAATTTCAAAGGGATTTCAACAACTTCCATCCCACCATCAACCTCAGCCTGGATCACTCCACATGAGAGATCCACTTTCTTGACTCTACGGTACAATTAAGTGATGGACAAATTTCCACCACCCTATATTGGAAACCTACCGACTGCTACACTTACCTTCATGCCTCTAGCTTCCATCCCAGACACATTTATCAATCTATCATGTACAGCCAAGCCCTAAGATACAACTGGATTTGCTTCAATCCCACAGACATAGACAAACACCTACATCTACATCGAGCATTCTTAAAACTGAAATACCCACCTGGAGAAGTGAAAAAACAGATCAACAGAGCCAAAAGAGTACCCAGACATGAACTACTTCAAGACCGATCCAAAAGAGAAAACAACAAAATTCCACTTGTCATCACCTACAGCCCACAACTTAACCCCCTCCAACGCATTATCCACAATCTACAACCCATCCTGGAAAATGACCTCTCACTCTGAGGCCTGGGGGAAAAGCCAGTCCCACCTACAGACAACCCCTAAACGCAAACAAATTCTTTCCAGTAACCATGCAATACATCTCCATCATAATCATCCAGGAACCCACCCCTGTAATCATCCCCAATGCCATTTCTGACCACACATCTACACAAGCAATTTCATCACTGGACCCAACCACATAGGCCACTACATCAGGGGCTCATTTAACTGCACATCCACTAATGTGATCTATGCCAACAATGCCCCTCTGCCATATATATTGGCCAAACTGGACAGTTTCTATGGGAAATAATTAATGGACACAAATCAGATATCTGAAAAGACAATACACAAAAACCTGTTGGAGAACACTTTAATCTGCCTGGACACTCCTTAATGGATCTCCAAGTCACCGTGTTATTTCAGGCCAATTCCACAAGCCAAATACACAGGGAAGGACTGGAACTTAACTTCATTTACAAGTTTAATTCTTATGCAAATGTTATGAACCGGGACATTGGCTGGCTCACACACTACCTTCCACATCCTAATGACTTAACCAACCAACCAGCCAACCAATGGAGGTGCTAATTGTTCTTATCAGCCTCTTGTAACCACTTGAAACATCTACTCACTGTCTCCCTCTTTTTTTCCTTCTCCCCTCCTTTATTTCCCTCTTCCCTCCCCCCTTCCCTTATATATTCTTGGATCCAGACTTCTAATACTCCAGTCATCTTAAGAAGTGGGTTGTACCCTTGAAAGCTCATGATACCATCTACATGTTTTGTTAGTCTTTAAGGTGCTACTAGACTATTTGTTGTTTAAGTTTTTCCTGTTACAGATTAACTCGGCTACCCCTTTGAAGCTTACTCTTTTTGTTTTGATGGAGTATCAGAATTGACTGGAAAGTGTTCTATGGTTGACTTAGCAGGTCTTCACTAGACCCGCTAAAGCAACCTAGACCCACTAAATCGACCTCGACTGCAGTTAGCGCAGCAGCCTCAGTTTCCCTGTAAGCGTAGACATGGCCTGTGTAGTTAACTTGAGGTATAGAAATCAGAGGGCACAAAGGGTGACCTATATTTCTTTCATTTTTAACAGGCTTATTTACTTTGCCCTCAAAGCATTAAATAATGCCAATAATTATTCTGAAATAATGCCAAATATAGTTTGTCATGGCCATTTAATCAAGTTGAGCGCTGCTTCAGTTAGACCCATTATGAATACCTGTTCTGGGCAACAGGAAATTATCCTAGTCTACGCTAGCCTTAAAAGGTGAAGAGAAAGAGCTAGTCTTAATGGGGGAAGGGAAGCATGTCACAGATGTATAAACTAAAGCTAGCAGACTTAATAAATCCAGTAGTTTTGAATGAGGCAGAGGAACTTTTTAGGAATCAAATGACCAAGTAAATGTTAAATTTTCCTGTATGGAGAATAAATGGTACAACTTGTGTGCCCATCTTGAATTAGCACCTTGATGGCAAGCTCCTTGATAGACTTCCAAACTAGATTTCTGTTTCACTACAACATTACTCAAACCCATGTACATAATTCATGCTAAATGTAGAATACCAGGCATGACTCATTTGTACCGCTATCAAATATTAAAGCTTCCATGCCACTTCAGTTACAAACCAGGCATGTTAGACACAATAATCTGATATGTTGAGCTGTGATACACAATTCTTACTGCATTGCAAATAATTAAAATCTTACCCAATTAAAAATAGTGTGATTGTTTTAGTGTACAGAGCTATAAAAGGCTATTATAGGGTGGCTGTCTTATTAGTTAAAGAAAATTAGGAAATTAATAAAAAATTTGCACTTCTATAGTGCCTTTCCACCCAACACCATGAGAAACTTTTAAAGACTCACCTTATCCAGCAAGCCCTGCTCTGATGTAGGGATGTCTGGGGAAACTGAGGCACCAGCCAGACAGGTTAAGACATTTGCCTAATGCTAATGCCTTAAGTGGGCTGGTTTGCTGTGCTGGCTTGGAAGGGTTGTGGGGAGGGGAAAGAGGATTCAAAGTAAGTGTTTACTGATGAATAGGCATGAAAATGAAGATCATAAGTATGGTCATACTGAATCAAACCAAAGATCCATATAGCCCAGTATCCTGTCTTTCGACAGTGGCCAATGCCAGATGCCCTGGGGAGAATTAACAGAACAGGTAATCATCAAGTGTTGCTGATTCCCAGCTTCTGGTAAACAGGTTAGGGACACCATCCATGCCCATCGTGGCTAATAGCCACCTATCCTCCATGAACTTACAAGTTCTTTGTTGAACCCTGTCATAGTCTTGGCCTTCACAACATCCTTTGGAAAAGAGTTCCACATGTTGACTATGCGTTATGTGGAAAAATACTTTCTTTAGTTTGCTTTAAACTGGCTGCCTATTAATTTCATTTCATGGTGACCTCTAGTTCTTGTGTTATGAGAAGGAGCAACTAGCTCTTGTTAACATTCTCTATGCCAATAATGATTTTATAAACCTCTATCATATCTCCCCTTAGTAATCTCTTTTCTAAACTGAAAAGATCCAATCTTCTTAGTCTCTCCTCATATAGAAGCCATTCCACACCCCTAATCATTATTGTTGCCCATTTCTCCACTTTTTCCAATTCCAATATCTTTTTTGATATGGGATAATTGCATCTGCACTCTGTATTCAACATGTGGTCATACATTGGATTTATGTGACTCAATATGATATTTTCTGTCCAGGGTTAGTGTCATAATCAGGATTGCTGACCAGCACCTGGTGACTAAGGGGTTAACCCTGTAGCTAGCCAGGTATCCGGTGGTTAGCCAATAACAATGTAGGTAGGAATTTCAAACTGGAAGAGAGGGGTTTTTCTCTCTCTTCTGGGTTTGAGAGGCAGAGCAATTTCTTCCAAGACTGAGGGAGATGGGAGACACTTCTCTCTCCAAGGACAGACTTCTTAAAATGTGTAAGTAGGGAAAAGTTTAGATAGTCCGTCAGGATTTGTTGTTTTCCTTGTTTGGGAATTTGAAAATAATGTCTGAGCTGTTAATTGTGGGGTTTTTTTCTTTGTAACTAAGTTTTAGCCCTGAGTATCTAAATCAATTGGTGGCTCTTTCCATCTAGCCACTTTACTGTGCTTGCAGCTGTAGTTTTGTTTTGATAATAAAGGATTGTTTTTCTTTTTTAATTAACCAGTATTGGTTGATTGTTGTGTCCTTAGGACTCAGTGCCTAGATACAAGGGCAGAGTCCAGTGTTGTCTGTGAATCCCCTCTGTTTTTCCTGACTCCAAGTAAAACGGAGGTTGGGGCAAGGGGAGAGTTTTACCTGAAGGAGGAGATTTCCCAAGTGATCTCTTCCCTGGTTTTCTTAGAATTACTTGCGTGGTGGCAGCAGATTCCCCAAAATCTGGGTACTGGATTTTGGGGGGAAGTTTTTGTACCAGAGCCTGTAGAGGCAAGGTTTTGGAGAGCTCTTGCGAGCCCTCACTTCTGCATTCATCGTGCCAGAGTGGGGAACAACTTTGACAGTTAGTGATTCAGAGTTCCATGCTCTAACCAATGAGCAACATATTTTCAATAAGTAGAAAATGAACATTAGGCCTACAACTGAGACAGCATCCTCTAGTTTATAAAGAGCATTATGCTGAAAATGAAACTATGGATGTAAGAAGACAGAGCCTGAGAGGTAGAATACCCTTCATCAGTATAGTTTTGATTTGAAGAATGAGTGAACAAAAGTGTATATACTTTTAATGCAGAAGTGTCTGGATTTTTAATTAGAATTCCTAAGGTGATTAAATGTTTTTATAAGATTTAAAATGATTTTAAGTGAATAAGGATCACAGCATCATATTTACACCAAAGGTATCAGCAGTCAGAATTCTCTAGCACCAGGCTGGCCCCAAGAATACATTTGAACTTCTGACTCCCAGTGATCTCTATTTTTGTATTGAAGTTCTTTTGGCCTGCACTTGTACTTGAACAGGAATATCATCATGCACAGAACTGAATGTATGCCGATCATTGTATACAGGAAACAAAGCCAGATTGAGGTATTAATTGAAAATCTGACCCCGGGTAGCTCCACTCCTGTTTCTTTTATATAATGAAGTCGCTGGCAGATTGAGATCAGCTTACATATCCATTAATACTAAGTCTTTGTGCAGGAAGCTTTCAGTTTGAGAACTCTTTTCAGGTAATAGTTCATACAGTTCACCTTTACAATACATGATGACAATATAATTTGCCATGCCCTGCATGTAATAACCTTTGACGTGGAAGCCAGCAGGCACTTCACAAACATGCAATTAAAATTAAACATGGATCAGAAGCTCGGAATGATCACAATGCACTTCTCCAAACAGCTTTTGAGCATGAGGAAGAGGCCCAAGGATGGGAAGAAATAGGTATGAGAGAATGAAAGGGTCAGATTTAATTTGAAATTTTTCTGAACAGTGTATATTATAATATTACAAAGAGAACAAGCTTTCAATAAAATAGGAACTAACGTTTAGTCTTTTCTATCAATGACTTATCTGAGCATCAGTCAATCATGCACATTCCCCTGTGAAATAGCATAGGTGGTTAGAGACTTGTGGCACAGCAAAATTAAATAACTTGCCCAAGATCACTCGGGCAATTAGTGGCAGAGTTGTGAGCAAATTTAGATCTCTTGAATCCTAATCTAGTGCTTTATCACTCAGGGCATGTCTATACTATGAGATAAGGTCGACTCTACTATGGTCAATTTCCTACCACCTGATTTTGTGAAGTCGAAGGCCTGTGTCCTCACTGTGGGGAAGAATCAAATGTAGTCAAAAGTAGCATGTCCCCATTAGGGAGCCTACTGTCAATTCAGAGTGATGCACCAGGGGCAGCTTTGCATTGTGCAGCAGGTGATTATGGGCTTATGTCACCAGAGTCCCATAAAGCAGTGTTTCTCAACCAGTGGTATAAGTACCCTTAGGGGTAATTGAGAGAAGTCTCGAGGTGTAAGCTGGTCAGCTCTGGGAGGGGCGCCTTCCCTTCAGGGTCAGTGGGTGACCACTCCAACCCACTATGCCCGGATCAGTCTCTGGGGGGGAATTAATATACCAAATAACCAGTCCAAGGTCCCACACTCTTACCTCAGGGCGGGGTGCCAAAAGTAAACAATAACAAAGGCGGCCTGGGTTTGAGTCAGCCCAGCAAATGATAGTCAGAGGCCCGGCCTTAGTTCAGGACGGGCCACCAAGTCTATGGTTAGGAGTCCCAGCCCTAGTTCAGGGCGGGACTGCAGGTAAACAGTTGCTAGCCCGGCCTTAGGTCAGGGCGGGGCAGAAGGTTACAGCTTATGAGCCCAGCCTTTGGTCAGGGCGAGGTGGCAAGCAAATCAGTTTATAAAGGCCTAGCCCTAGCTCAGGGCGGGGCAGCAAGAAAGTAGTCTAAACAACGTATACAATTAGGGGTCTCCTTGCTCAGGAGGGTTGCAGGCAGCTCGCCGGCAATGGCGGAGAGGGGGAGGCTACCATCCAAGTGGTAGGTGGCAGAGGGGGCACAGGCCCGCTCACTCCACTGTGCCCCGACCCAGGGCCCTAGAGGCAGCAGTTTACTGCTGCTGGATCAGCGGGGGCTTCAGCCTGAAACATGCTGATACGGGCATGTCTACATCCATGCTTTCCCCTGGGCCACTTCCCTCCTTCCCCTCAGCGCGTACCTGGCAGTCGTGTAGGTCTCCCGTGGAGTCACAGGGATCCAGGTCCTTTGGCGGTGACTCAGCGGCTTGCAGGGTGTTTGGGAAGTCCAGGGAAGGCTGGTGTTTCTCCAGGCCGCTGTGCAGTAGGGGCCCCAGTGGCCCACACCAGCTCCACCTCACCACGCCTTAGCTCCCTTCCTCGAGGTGTGGGGGAGTCCTCTGACCTCTTTAATGGTCGGGGCCTCACTGGCCTGGTTGGCAGGCTTTTTACCTCTCTGGCCCTGCCCCTTGGCTTCTTGCCAGGTTGCTCATTAGGGCCAGGTGTAGCCCACCAGGGCTCTGGGAGGGGTGCCTCCCCTTTGGGGTCAGTGGGTGGCCACTTGGAACCTCTCCAGAGAAGGAGAAGCAGGAGCAGGGTGCAGATGCTGCTCTCCTCCTCTCCCCCTGTTCCTGCTGCCTGCACCAGCTGGAGCTCTCCATGCCCCACCCAGCCACCACCCACTTGCTGAGGCCTCAACTGCTGAACCTCCTCCTTCTGGACGACGCAGCTGCTGCTGTTGACCACCACCAGCTGCTGCTGCTGCTGCCTGAGGTGGGGGTGTGGGGGCTGCTGGCCTGCCCCCCCTCCCCTCCCGCACTCCAGAGGAAGAGGAACCCACCAGCACCCAGCACCCAGAAGCTTTCCCCAACTGGCTGCCATCCGCCTGCTGCTGCTGCTGTACCACCTGCACCCCGCTGCGGAGGAATTGAAGAGGAAGACCACAATTTGGACTGTGGAGGGGGTTTGTTTACTGGACTGAGCTTTTTCACCTGCTCCTAGGGTGGTAGTGGACTGAGTTGTTAAGAGGAGGGCGTTCCCTGCCCCATCCTGCCAGCGCCCTCCTCCCTTGTCTCCAGCATTACAGGGAGGAGTAGTTGCTGGCCCCTCGGTTCCCCATTTGCATCTCGCCCTCGCTAGCACCCTTCCTCCCTGCAATCCTCCAGTGGGAGGGAGTGGCTGCCTTCTCCCATCCCCCTTCCTTCCCAATCACAAATCCCTTTTCCTCATACCCCGTTCCCTCGTGTCCTCCCCCTCCCCACGCCCTCCTCCTCTGCCACAGTCTCAACACAGAGGAGTGGCTACTACCCCCCCTTCCTCGGTTACCCTCCTTGAATCCAATACCATCCCCCTCTCCAACCTCTTCCCCCTCATTGATACTCTCCTCCCCTGCCTGTTGCTTGGTGGGGAGGAGCGGTTCAGCTTGGCCCCCGTCCTGCCATCTGTGCCTCCCTCAATCCTCCACCCGTGATGAAAGAAACCCCTGCCCCGGTCCCCCCATTACCACCGACCCCGCAGATGGCTGCGGCTGACCTCCTCCAACCGATGGCTCTGCTCGGGAGCATGCCTGGGCGAGCAGGCGGGTCCTGCCTCAGTTCCATATGTCTCTGCGGGGCCCGAGAAGGAGAGGGTGGCACGGTGGTTGCCGGGCGAGGGAGAGGGCTCCTCCCAGGGAGAGGTTTTCCCACCCTCCCTCTCTCCCTCCCTTGCCTCAACATCCCCCCTGAACAACAACTGTGCCCCCTGGCCTCGCCCCTGCTGACCAGCCCTCCACCTCCGCCTCGGAGGGCTGGATGCTCTTCTGGGGGAAGCGCAGAGCCCACGGTCCATGGGCTCAATCCCCCCTCCTCTGATGAGGAGGTTGGGAAGGTCCCCTCTGAAAAATCCCGAGGGGGGCCAGCGCTGCCGAGAACACCCCCAGTGAGCGTCAGCAAGAGGCACCGGCCGAGGAAGCCGTGGCAGCAAGGGGGGATGGCGCCATCCCCCCTGCGGAGCCTATCCACGAGGAAGCCTCAGGTGGAACTCCCCCGGCCCCGGTGCCAGCTGAGCTCCCCGTTTCCACCGCTGAGGTAACTGTTGCCTTGGCAGCCGGCGGGGAGGGCTCTGGGGGCGAGGGGATCAAGGCCCTGGGTCTGACCCCCTCACCCAGAGGGAGGACGACCCTTCGCCAGCAGGCCTCAGTCTGGGCGGCGACTTTGCTGCGCCACCCCCTCCTTTCTCCACACCTATGCCCCAGGTGGCCAACCCCGTCCTCACACTCGGGGCACCCCTAGTGTTGCCCATCAGCCCGGCCAGCTCGAGCACCAGAGCTGAAGCCGCCGAGCCCTTGGGGTGACGGCTGGTGCTGAGCGGCTGGGTCCCAAGCTCATAGGCGCCCCCCTCTCCCGCAAATGAGGCGGGGCGGCCATCTTCCCTTCCTGTCGGGGGCCCAGCAGAGAACACCCCCTTGGCCGACGCCACGGTCGTAGCTTCCGTTTCTCCACCTGAACCTGGTGTCAGCGCGGGCCCCCTTCCCGTTCCTGCCCCCCCCCCCAGTCCTCATTCGGGAGGCGCCACAGCCCGGTGGCACAAACTCAGGGGGGTATTCCCCTTGACCCTGACAAAAGCTCCGGTTCCCTCCCTTGTCCTGATCCTCTCCTCCACCCCGTTCATGCCCTTGGTCCCGATCCCACCCTCTATGAACCAATTTCCAGCCCTGAGTCCTCCCCCCATTCTTGACCCCTCTCCCATCGGTACCGTTTTTGCCCCTCTTTGTGCCTGACCCACTACCCGGCCCTGAACCCATCCCCTCTCCTGCCCCTATCGCAATATCCCCTTCCCCGTCACCCTCCCCCCATCCTCCTCCCACTCCTGCCCCTACGGTGATGCCTGCTCCTCCTCCCGCTCCAGCGTCCCCACATCCCGTTGTCACTGCCACCCCCACGGGGGCCATCTCCTTCCTGCTAGCTGTGGGTGGCCCTCAGGGGGTGGTATTCGTGTCTCTGGTCCCTAATCCACTAGGGGCTGCCATGTTCCCTCCGCCGCCCCCTCTCTTGCCGGGGTTGGGGACAGGCAGTGTGGCGCTGTCATTCCTGGTGCCGCGCCGGGGATTGGATCCTTGTTTGCCCGTGTCCGTGGCCCACGAAGTTTATTATGGGGCCCAGACAAAGGAAAAGTCCGGCACCCCCTCAGCACTGGGGTCTGAGCTCTGCCAATTCCTCGCAGACACACGCGGGGCTAAGGGGAAGGTGGAGCTGGCCCTTCAGCACTGGGGGGAGTTTCATTCCATCCTGGGGGCCACGAGGGCCCTTTTGCAGGAGGGGAGAGGGACCAAGAGGCAGGACATCGCAGCCTACCAGCGGGCCCGCAAATTCCGTGACGCTCTCCTCGCCTTCGGGTCGGGGAGCGGCCTATTGCGGAGCCTGCAGGAGGCCAACGATCACCCTGCCTGTGAGGATCCACCCCAGCTCTCATCATGAAGTACACCACCATCACAACGTTAAATGCCCGTGGCTGTAGGGCGGGTCTCCACAGGAACCAGGTGCTCTCCTTCCTTCAGGATGGGGGCAAACCTGGCTCTTCTGCCGTGACTACTCCCAGGGCACCAGCCGGTGGAGGGATGCGGCGATAGAGCAGTTGGAATGGGAGGGTTTGAAGCTTGAGAGGTGCCTGGTATCTGGCCCTGAGGATCCGCCCCTCCGTGAGGCATACCAGGAGAAGCAGGAGGAACCCCGGGCCCTCGAGGACCACCGGGCTTAGGGTGCCTTTCTTCGATCCCGCATCTGTCTCCTTCGGGAGATGGATCGCAGCTCCTGCTTCTTCTATGCCCTGGAGAAAAAGAGGAGGGCTAAAAAGCACGTCACCTGCCTTTTGGCAGAGGACGGCACCCCCCTCATGGATCTGGAGGAGATGCGTGGAAGGGCCAGGGCCTTCTACGCCAGTTTGTTCTCCCCGGATCCAACTGAAGCTGACGCCTGCAAGGTGCTCTGGACCGAGCTCCTGACGGTCAGTGCGGGCAACTGGGACCGGCTAGACCTGCCTCTCACTCTGGCTGAGTTCTTGGAAGCCCTCCGTCTCATGCCTACCAATAAAACCCCGGGCATGGACGGGCTGACTGTGGAGTTCTACCACGTGTTCTGGGATGTCCTCGGCCCAGACCTCGTCACCGTCCTGGCCGAGTCCTTGGAGAGCGAGGTCCTCCCTCTGTCGTGCAGGCGAGCCAAGCTTGCCTTATTGCTGAAGAAGGGGGACCTCCGCGACCTTTGGAATTGGCGTCCCATCTTGCTCCTCAGCACAGACTATAAAGTCATAGCAAAGGCCATCTCGCTGCGACTACGGTCCGTGCTGGCAGATGTGATCCAGCCCGATGAGACCTACACCGTCCCGGGCCGTAGCATCTTTGACAATCTGTACCTGGTCTGGGTTCTCTTGGAGCTTGGATGTAGGGGCAGTCTGTCATTTGCCTTCCTGTCCCTGGACCAGGAGAAGGCGTTCGACAAGGTGGACCACGGATATCTCCTGGGCACTCTTCAGGCCTTCGGCTTCGGGCCCTGTTTTGTGGGTTTTCTCCGGGTGCTGTACGCCCTCGCGGAGTGTTTGGTCAGGCTCAACTGGACCCTGACTGAGCCAGTCAGCTTTGGGCGGAGGGTATGTCAGGGGTGTTTGCCCCTCTGCACGGGGTGCTAGGCAGGAGCTGGTCCGCAAGGAGAGCTGTTTTAAAGACCAGCTGCCTGTCACCCTGTGCTGCTGCCTCTGTATCAGCAAAAGCAGGGTGGCAGCAGCCTCTGTCGGGGGGAGGGAGGAGGCAAATGCTTGTAATCTATAGCATTAACCTATAAGCTTTTGCTTATCGGATAATCATTTAATTGACTACGCTATTACATCCCTATGCCAAACCAGAGAATTTGCTGGACCATGGGAGGTCAACTTGTCTAGCAGCATTACCAGCATTTCCACTGCTTGCTGGGTTATTAGAAGACATTTAGGGGTAAATTAAAACTAAATAACAGCACAGAACACTGAGAGCCAGGAATGGTGGCAGTAAACAAACTTTATGGGACCACAGGAAACTTGGCCATGCCCATGATAAGTGGATATCCAGCTAATTAAAATCATACTGGACCACAGATGTTGCCGGACCAGAGGGTGCAGGACAAGAGAGGTTCAACCTGTGTAAGAAATAGTACAAACATAGTTTTAGATTTTTCCTTTTAAAATTGTTGGACTGTTCCATATATGTTATTTAATAAACAGACATAGCAATGTCACTCATGTCAACTTTACAATTTCCGTCTCCTCCTGCAGCCTACTGTGTGCAGTGAATTTAGGCATACAGTGGAGTCCGGATTAACCGACATCCGGTAATCCGACACTCTGCTTTATCCAACCCTGCAGCTCCCGGGGACTTTGTCCCTGGGAGCTGCGGGGTCAGATACAGCGCGGGCCGGGAGAACTGCCCTGTCGCTCTCTAGGAGCAGCTGCTGCTGCTCCTGCTGGAGACGAAGCGGCCCCAGCAGGAGCGGCAGCAGCTTCTCTTAGAGAGCAACGGAACAGCTGATGCCGCTCCTGCGGGGGATGTCCCTGGCAGGAGCAGCATCAGCTGTTCCCTTGCTCTCTAGGAGAAGCTGCTGCTGCTCCTGCCTGGAAGCGTCCTGGCAGCAGCGGCAGCAGCAGAAGCAGCAGCTGCTCCTAGAGAGCAACGGAACAGCTGATGCCACTCCTGCCGGGGACGTCCCCGGCAGGAGTGGCATCAGCTGTTCCGTTGCTCTCTACAGTAGAGTCCGTATCATCCGGCATATTCGGTAATCTGACCATGTGTCGGTCCTGTTTAGGTCGGATGATAGGGACTCTACTGTATTCCAGAATTAAAAGAAGCAAGGACAGTTTGAACCATCTTAAAAGCCCTTTTGTTATTTTGATATATAATCTCTATGCTCTATATTCCCATAGTGCAATGTGCAATTGTAACTAGACTCCAAAAAGCTTGTCATTCTAGGGCTGTGAGCTCTCATGGTTTACATTTCAGGAAGCGAGGCTGTGTTGAAATCTGCCTTTCTCAAAATCCTCCTGTGTGTGTCCCACTGGGAAACCTGCCATTTCTACTTTCAACACAGAGAGCTCTGCAAACTTAGAAGAGGTAAATGTGAACTGAGATGTAGGAGCAGTCAAGGCAAGCCAAAGTTTGATGCATGCTGTCCTGGCAAAACAAATTACTCTGGTTTTTGTAGTAAGACAAGGCTGCTCATAAGAGGAAGAGTGGAATACTGCACCCTTAAAACTCTCTCTCTCTTTCTCTGAAATCTCTTCAGCTGACTTCTCTAGACTTATCTGTTGTAGGTTGCATATTGTAAGCATGTTTTGGTCATGGCAAGTTGGCATGATATATATGTCAAAATGCAGCTCATATTTGTAGTCACATTTTTATGGATCCCATCCCATTTCTTGCATTTCAAAAGGAAGCAAACTTCCTTTACTGTCAGGGTTTTTCTCTTCCTGTCTAATTGAAAAAGATTACTCATTAACAAATGCCAATGTGGCAATCTTTTTCAATTAGACAGGAGGAGACAAACCCTGAAGAAATTTGCTTCCTTTTGAAGTATCAGAAATGGGATGGGATCCATAAAAATGTGACTACAAATATGAGTTGCATTTTGACATATATATCATGCCAACTTGCCATCCCATGCACTCCTTCTGTCATATCACTTTATTGGTGAAAGATTAGTTTGTTTCCCCATTAGTTTTGACACTGGTAAGATTTGTATAAAAGCAGCCATTGCTAGTAACATTTTTCTGGCAACAGTTGGATTAGATCTTTACTCATTTACAAATGCCAGTGTGGCAACTATCCTCTCAAGTATGGATCTGGTTGCTGGATTGGGCCCTTAATTTCTATTTTTTTTCCTTTCAATTTTATTTTTCCTGCATTGATATAAATGTAGGACATATTTATGTATAATATTCCAAGAAAGAGACTAGAGTATCGTGACAAGTGCTCGTTTTAATTAACCATTATTTAGGGGGTAAATGTGGAAAGTACATTTCTTTATAATAGAAATAAATATTGAGTGCTTTAATTTTTGCAAATTGCTATAAAACTGATTGGATGTTGATAAGAGCTTGCCAAAAATAAGGTAAGACTAGCTGGCTAAATATCAACTTTAAAAATGAACCAGGAATGGGTGAACTGGTTGGTAGAAAATAATGCTTGGTAGCATCATAGTATCTTCCATCTGAGGATCTCAAACCATGTGATTTTAATGAAGACCCACTATCCGTCTGTGACATGGGTGATTATACCATTGGGGAAAACTGAAGCACAGAGAAATTAATTCATAACCTCAGCAGCAAACAAATTTGCAGGCAAACCTAATGTAAATAGCTTCAGAGGGGTAGCTGAGTTAGTCTGTAACTGGAAAAACTTAAAAAACAGCTAATTGTCTAGTAGCACCTTAAAGACTAATAAAACATATAGATGGGATCTTGAGCTTTTGTGGGCAAAACCAAGCCACCAGATCCAGCCCATGGACCACCCTGCCGGGACCCTCAGCTACACAGCTTCTTGATTTAAAGCACAATAGGAGCCAATAAGAGCTGAGAGATTGGCTTGAGGGAGGGGAGCAGTGCAAATCTCTTTCCCCTCCCAGAGCTGAGCGCCATGTGGAGGGATCAGCGTGCAATTTCAAGTGGGGCTTCAGCAGGCAGGGAGCCCAGCCTGTCTTGGGGTGCTGCAGGGCTGCTGGCAAGGTAAGTGCCTCCCATCCAGGGCCTGCTTCTGGCACCCCTGCCCCTGCTGTACCCCAAGTCCCTCCCTCCATCCATCTAAACCCTCTGCACCCCCGTGCCCCAGGTGACAACTCCCTCCCAGACCCTATCCTCCTTCCTATAACCCTCCCCCAGACCAGAATCCTCTCCTGTACCCACACTCCCTCCCAGACCCTGCACCCCATTCCTCTGCCCCAAGTTTCCACCCACACCCTCTACACCCCCTTTTCCTCTTCTCCCGTGTCACAGATCCCTTCCAGACTTTGCCCTTCACCCATGCCCCTTCCCTGACCCTACACCCCAATCCCCTGGCCAAGGTCACAACCCCCTCCTTCTCCCAAACTCCCTCTCAGACCTCACACCATCTCCTGCACCCCAGCCCCTTACCCCATGTGCCCTTCTGTGCCCAACCTCCATCCTAGACCCTGCACCCCCTCCACAGAAAAGTGCAGCCCTTGACCACTTTCCAAAATCTTGGGAGTGGCCCCCCATCAAAAATTATTGATCCCTGAGCTAAGATCAATTTGGCATGGCAGCTTCCTCTTATCCTAACTTAAAATAAGGTCAGCATTTGGTTGTGCCAGGACAACGGGATGTGTCTGGAATTCCATTGTTTTCCATAACTTGGAAAGGGAGGAGGCTGCTAGGAGGGACAGTTATGCTCTGCAATGACCACGTGGGGGCAGTGAGCACAGGACAGCTGTACTGCAGAGTGACCACCCAGGGGTGGCTGCATCAGGAAGAGAGTGGCTAGCTGGGGCCAGGGCTCCCCATAATGCCAGCCACTAACCCGAGTAAGTGGCCCCCTGTCTCAAAGCCCTCCCTCACCCACCCTCAGCTACAGCACCAGACAAGGAGGAGAGCTCCGCCAGCCAGCAGCCCCTCAGCCCTGAGGGAACTGCAGACTGGGCCAGGCAGCACAGTCCTTCCCCTTTCCCCCAGAGAAGCTGGAAGCCAGGGTTGGCCTGTGGAGCCCTGCCCCACCCCCTCTGGAGAAGCTGCTGGCCAGTTCCTCCACCCCCAAGATGCTGCATGACAGGGCTGTGCAGCACAGGCCCCAGCCTCTCATGGGAGGTGCCACAGGCCATGCAGCACTACCCAGGTGCCCCAGGGAGCTGCCATTGTCAAAGCAGTGTAGCCCTCACCACCGGGGTGGCCCCGCCCTGAGCCCTCTGGCCAGAACCTCCCATCCCTTTACCTGCATTCTGCACCTCCCCTGCCCTTCACTCTCAGACACCTCCCAACCCCACCCTGAGCCTCCCACTACCTGTCCTGATTCTTGCATCCCCACCCCTCCTCCCTACACCCTCCATCCCTCTGCCCAGAGTCCCCACACACCTCACAGACTCCTGCCCTGAATCCTGCACCCCCACTTCCTGCCCTGAGGCCCCCTTCTATGCCCAACCCCCTGCCCTATACAGTCATTTAAATGCACCATGTACATTTTCCTTTTAATTTCCAAAAAAAATCCTCCAACATTACGACCGTTAAGGACCTGAGCAACGCCAGGTACATCCACCAGTATTCAATAAGGAGTAAATTGAGAGGAATTCCATGGGTCTAGGGAAACACTATAATGCCTCCTCACTCATTCCATATATTATACAAACAAGTAGTATAGGTTTCGTGAAATCCTTGCAAAATGAAGTGTCCAGTATATAGCCAGACTGTCATATTGTAACTTACAGTTGCCTGTGAAAAGATGATTAAACAAAACAAGCTAGTAATTATTTATTTATGAAATCTGATAGAAAAATGCCATGAAAAGGTTCAGTAAATTAGAAATGGCCAGTTATACGGATGTACTTTGTAAAAGGAAACAATTTATTCATATTCTGATCTCAGGGACAGGCTAATACTGACATAACTGAGATGAGAACCTGGACTCTTGTAATAATTTCGTTATTCTACTTAATATTTGGGAAATGTTGTACAGCATAAACACATACTGCAATGTTATAACATTTTAATGCACCCATAATTGATTTTCTGGCTGCACTGAGTGCACTGTCCACCTCTACTAATAGTCTGTAGTAAAGCTTGCAATTGGTAGTTTTAAACTAAATTAAACACTATAAAAACTTAAAAATAGTTCAAGTCAGTTACCTATGCTGCCCTATGCAAACTGAGTGTCAGCTAAAATGGCTCGCTTTTTATTTTTTAAAAGTCATTGTCCATTGTTTTTCCCCCTGCTATTAATGTGCATATGCAGATGTATTAAGGTTGTTAAGAGGCATCTCAGTCAAACTGCATATACAACTGGAGCTAAGAAATATTGTAATTAAAATTGGCATCTTTGGATGTTTATTAGTAACAGTTTACCATGTACATTTCTCTGTAAATCATAGAAACATCATATACCTTGCATGTCTATAACAATAAGATTGAAAAATCCACTGATTTGGCCAAAACCAAATGGTTGAAATTTGACTCCTCTAAATGAGGGTCCACAATTATTAGCCTTTCTCCTATTGATGACATTAACTTATACCAGCAAAGCTGTTCTTGTAACAAATGGCTGATAGATCAGCTCAGTATCCAGAGGAGCGTTAGGAGAATTGGATACCTTTCTGCAATGAGACACCTCTGTATCTTAGTGCCACAGATGGGATTGTTACAAAAGCTTCTACGTTAAAATTTTCAAATCTTCATGAAGCAGATAAAAAGGACAGGGGTGAGTGATGCTTCTAGCCATGCATTCCATTAGTCTTGGCCAACTGACAAATGACATTCAACTATGGTGTGTTGCTTATCCAACCATCTTATAAAAGGTTAATTTAATATTTCTTAATTTCTAACTAGAAATGCATGTGAGATGCAAAGTTTTCATCTGGATCCAAATTTTCTTGGCATTCAATGTGGTAGTCAGAGCTCAGGATTTGACTTAAGAACATAAGAATGGCCGTACTGGGTCAGACCAAAGGTCCATCCAGCCCAGTACCCTGTCTGCCGACAGTGGCCAATGCCAGGTGTCCCAGAGGGAGTGAACAGAACAGGTAATGATCAAGCAATCTCTCTCCTGCCATCCATCTCCACCCTCTGACAAACAGAGCCTACGGACACCATTCCTTACCCATACTGGCTAATAGCCATTTATGGACTTAACCTCCATGAATTTAACTAGTTCTTTTTTAAACCCTGTTATAGTCCTAGCGTTCACAGCCTCCTCAGGCAAGGAGTTCCACAGATTGACTGTGCGCTGTGTGAAGAAGAACTTCCTTTTATTTGTTTTAAACCTGCTGCCAAACAGGTGAGTGCCAACAGGGAGTTTAGAGAGGGAGTTCTCCAGGTAGAGGAGAAGCAGATACAGGACTCTTGAGGGAAGTGTGTGTTGTGTTTGGGGCTTTCTTGCTGTGTGCTGAGCTTGTGTTTGTGAGTGAGGGTTGGTGTGTTTTTGTTGTTGTTTGTTTTTTCCCCTGTGTTTGTGAGTGAGGGTTTTTTTTTTTTCACTTCCCCTTTGCCCTCCCCCTCTCCTTCATGGAGTGTGTGCTGTGAGTGGCAGGAGGAAACTGTTGGCTTCTAATTCAAGTTTGAATTATAGAAGCCTCTGCTGATTGGCTGAGCCTTGGTAGGGGGAGGGACTTTCAGGTAGTCCAGGGCTTTATAAAGCAGTGAGCAAGCAAGCAAGGAGCTTTTGAACAGGTGAGTGCTAACAGGGAGTTTAGAGAGGGAGTTTGGAAGGGGAGAGGGAAGGGGGCAAGGTTCTCTTGTCTTTCTTTTTAAATCCTTTCTCCAGGACAGCAGGGATGGATGGTGATAGGTCTGCTGATGTTACCTGCACAGCGTGTGCCATGTTTGTCTTCCTCCCGGAAGAAAGAACGAATTTCATCTGCACTAAGTGCAAGCTGGTCGCCATTTTGGAAGAAAAAATTAGAGGACTGGAGGCCCAAGTGTCGACCCTACGCTCGATCAGAGAGGATGAAGACTTCCTCGATAGAAGGCAGCATTTAATCCTTCAAGCACGGCAGGCGGAAGAGCCAGAGAGGGCAGTACGGGACCAGGAAGAGAACTGGCAGCATGTAACTTCTAGAAGGGGAAAAAGGCCAGCACGGGAATCCCCCCAATGCTATAGAGGTAAGTAATTGCTTTCAGGCTCTCTCCACAGGCTTTGCAGTGGTGAATGCTTTGGAAGGGACCTCACAAGGAAGAAACCGGAAGGCAACACCATCTACTGGAAGGCATGGGATGCGTAGTCCTAGGGATGGGGGTTCCACGGCCACCACCCCCAAAAGAAGACGACGGGTGGTGGTGGTCGGGAATTCCCTCCTAAGAGGGACTCACCATCCATCTACCGTCTGGACCTGGAATCTCGAGAGGTGTGCTGCTTACCGGGAGCTCGAATTCAGGATGTGACTGAGAGGCTTACCAAACTGATCAAACCTTTGGATCGCTACCCCTTCCTGCTTCTACTAACGATACGGCCAAGAATGACCTTGAGTGGGTTACTGCGGATTATGTACCGCTGGGAAGAAGGATCCAAGAATTCGGAGCTAAAGTGGTGTTCTCGTCCATCCTCCCTGTTGAAGGGAAAGGACTGAGCAGGGATTGTTGAATTGAGGAAGTAAATGCGTGGTTGCGCAGGTGCTGTCGCAGAGAGGGCTTAGGTTTCTTCGACCATGGGACTCTGTTCCGGGCACAAGGATTGTTAGTAAGAGATGGGATCCACCTAACCAGAGAGGAAGGAGCATCTTCGGGCAGGCTTGCAAACCTAGTGAGGAGGGCTTTAAACTAGGTTCGTTGGGGGACAGTGACCAAAACCCTGAGGGGAGAGGGAAAGCTGGATATTGGGAAGAAATGCAAAGAGGAACGAGCAAGAAAGGAGGACCCCTGATTCGAATGGAGAAGATAGGGCGATCAACTGGTTATGTGAGGTGTTTGTACACTAATGCGAGAAGCCTGGGCAACAAACAGGAAGAACTGGAGGCCCTGGCCCAGTCCAAGAAATATGATTTAATTGGGATAACAGAGACTTGGTGGGATGACTCACATGACTGGAGCGCTGTCATGGAAGGGTATAGACTGTTCAGGAAGAACAGGCAGGGGAGAAAAGGAGGAGGAGTTGCACTATACGTAAGGTAGTTCTGAGCAATCATAGCGCTCTAGTATAAAGAGGGAGAAAAACCTGTTGAGAATCTATGGGTTAAGTTTAGAGGTGCAAACAACAGCAGTGATGTTGTTGTGGTTGGAGTCTACTACAGGTGGATGAGGTAGATGAGGCTTTCTTCAGACAACTGAGAGAAGCTTCCAGATTGCAGGCCCTGGTTCTCATGCGGGACTTTAATCACCCTGACATCTGTTGGGAAACCAATACGGCAGTACATAGGCAATCCAAGAAGTTTTTGGAGAATGTTGGGGATAACTTCTTGGTACAAGTGCTGAAGGATCCAACCAGGGGCCATGCACAGCTTGACCTTCTGCTCACAAACAGGGAGGAACTAACACGGGAAGTACAGGTGGGTGACAACCTGGGAAGCAGTGATCATGAGATGGCAGATTTCAGGATCCTGACCAAAGGAAGAAAAGAGAGTAGTAAAATACACACCTTGAACTTCAGAAAAGCAGATTTTGACTCCCTCAGAGACCTGATGGGTAGAATCCTGGGATGCTAACATGAAGGAAAGGAGTCCAGGACAGCTGGCAGTATTTTAAAGAAGTCTTATTGAAGGCACAGAAAGATACCATCCCGATGAGTAGCAAGCATGGTAGGAGACCGGATTGGCTTACAGGGGAAATCCTTGGTGAACTTAAGCACAAAAGGAAACTTACAAAAGTGGAAACTTGGACAAATGACCAGGGAGGGTTTAAATGTATAGCTCGAGAATGCCAGGGGTTATCAGGAAGGCGAAAGCGCAATTGGAATTGCGACTGGCAAAGGATGTGAAGGATAACAAGAAAGGTTTCTACAGGCATGTTAACAAGAAGAAGGTGATCAGAGAGGGTTTGGGGCCCCTACTAGATGAAGGAGGTAACCTAGTGACAGATGATGTGGGGAAAGCTGAAGTACTCAATGCTTTCTTTGCCTCTGTCTTCACAGACAAGGTCGGTTCCCAGACTAATGCACTAAGTGATGCAAGATGGGATGAAGATCGACAGCCCTTGGTGGGTAAAGAACAGGTTAGGAACTATTTAGAAAAGCTAAACGTACACAAATCCATGGGTCCAGACTTACTGCATCCGAGAATACTGAGGGAGTTGGCAAATGTCATTGAGGAGCCTTTGGCCATTATCTTTGAAAAGTCGTGGAGATTGGGAGAGATCTCGGATGATTGGAAAAAGGCAAATGTAGGGCCCATCTTCAAAAAAGGGAAAGATCCAGGGAACTATAGGCCGTCACTCTTACCTTGGTTCCTGGAAAAATCATGGAAGGGATCCTTAAGGAATCCATTTTGAGGCACTTGGAAGAGAGGAAAGTGATTAGGAATAGTCAGCATGGATTCACAAAGAGCAAGTCATGCCTGACCAATCTGATTAGCTTCTATGATGAGGTAACTGGCTCTGTGGACATGGGAAAGTCAGTGGATGTGATATACCTTGACTTTAGCAAGGCTTTTGATACGGTCTCCCACAATATTCTTGCCAGCAAGTTAAGGGAATGTGGATTGGATACATGTATGGTAAGATGGATAGAAAGATGGCTAGAAGGCCGGGCCCAGCGGGTAGTGATCAACGGTTGACTTCAGGATGGCAGTCGGTTTCTAGTGGAGTGCCCCAAGGTTCGGTTCTAGGACTGGTTTTGTTCAATATCTTTATTAATGACCTGGATGAGGGGATGCATTGCACCCTCAGCAAGTTTGCGGAAGACGCTAAGCTAGGGGGAGAGGTAGATATGGTTGAGGGCAGAGATAGGGTCCAGAGTGACTTAGACAAATTGGAGGATTGGGCCACAAGAAATCTGATGAGGTTCAACAAGGGACGGAAGAATCCCAAGCATTGTTACAGGCTGGGGACCAGCCAGCTAAGTAGTAGTTCTGCAGAAAAGGACCTGGGGGTTACAGTGGATGAGAAGCTTGATATGAGTCAACAGTGTGCCCTTGTAGCCAAGAAGGCTAATGGCATATTAGGTTGCATTAAGAGGAGCATTGCCAGCAGATCCAGAGATGTGATTATTCCCCTTTATTCGGCTCTGGTGAGGCCACATCTGGAGTATGTGTGTCCAGTTCTGGGCCCCCACTACAAAAAGGATGTGGACGCATTGGAGAGGGTCAGCGGAGGGCAACCAAAATGATTAGGGGCTGGAGCATATGACCTATGAGGAGGCTGAGGAGTTGGGTCTGTTTAGTCTGCAGAAGCGAAGAGTGAGGGGGGATTTGATAGCAGCTTTCAACTTCCTGAAGGGAACTTCCAAAGAGGATGGAGAAAGGCTGTTCTCAGTGGTGACAGATGGCAGAATGAAGAGCAATGGTCTCAAGTTGCGGTGGGAGAGGTCCAGGTTGGATATTAGGAAAAACTATTTCACTAGGAGAGTGGTAAAGCACTGGAATGGGTTACCTAGGGAAGTAGTGGAGACTCCATCCCTAGAGGTGTTTGTCTCGGCTGGACAAAGCCCTTGCTGGGTTGATTTAGTTGGGATTGGTCCTGCCTAGAGCAGGGGGCTGGACTTGATGACCTTCTGAGGTCTTTTCCAGCTCTATGATTCTATGCCCATTAGTTTCATTTGGTGACCCCTAGTTCTTATATTATGGGAACAAGTAAACAACTTTTCCTTATTCACTTTCTCCACACCACTCATGATTTTATATACCTCTATCATATCCCCCCTTAGTCTCCTCTCTTCCAAGCTGAAAAGTCCCAGTCTCTTTTATCTCTCCTCATATGGGACTCATTCCAAACCCCTAATCATTTTAGTTGCCCTTCTCTGAACCTTTTCTAATGCCAGTATATCTTTTGTGAGATGAGGAGACCATATCTGTACACAGTATTCAAGATGTGGGCGTACCTATATAAGGGCAACAGGATATTCTCCGTCTTATTCTCTATCCCTTTTTTAATGATTCCTAACATCCTGTTTGCTTTTTTGACTGCTGCTGCACACTGCGTGGACGTCTTCAGAGAACTATCCACGATGACTCCAAGATCTCTTTCCTGATTAGTTGTAGCTAAAATAGCCCCCATTATATTATATGTACAGTTGGGGTTATTTTTTCCAGTAATGTAAATTACTTTACATTTATCCACATTAAATTTCATTTCCATTTTGTTGCCCAGTCACTTAGTTTGGTGAGATCTTTTAGAAGTTCTTCACAGTCTGCTTTGGTCTTAACTACCTTCAGCAATTTAATATCGTCTTGTTCCACTGTAGACATAGCTAGTCACAAAGTTCAGATCTGAATTCATACAAATTCCTGGAGGATTCAGGAGAGTTTTGAACCTGTAGTGGGGCCTATTTGAAACCATGGGAGGGGTCAAAGTCCCTCCCCCAGCCTTGTGGGAGGGATGACTAGGCCCGGGGTTCAACTAATGTCGGGGGACAAATAATGACAAAAGGATCAAGGTGTGGGGGTCACAGGTTTAAAACAAGGGAACCGGATGGAGACACCGAGCAGAGAACCCCAGAGAGCGCCCACTGCTCCTCAAAGCTGTCAATGGAGCCAGGGGCTGCTACCCAGAGAAACTCTGCCAGGATACATGAAACTAGGGAAGAATGGAAATAGGCCCCACATTCGCAGAGCACCACCTCGTCCAGCATCCAACTCCTGGTGCTATGTATGGTAACTTTCGCAAGGGCCAGGAAGAGGTTGACGAGGAGGTCTCACGACTTTATGGGGCCACAGATGGGGTGTGCATAAATAAAAAGGTGAGGGGAAAAGTGCAGCCAAAACCTCAATAAAAGGTTCTGGAGGAGCTGGAATAGGGGCTGCAACCTGGCACATTCTAGATATGCGTGCGCCAGGTTTTACCTCATGCCACAAAGGGGGCAGGCATCCGGGATGGGGGTGAACCGTGCCAAGTACACGCCCGTGCTCATGGCTCCATGAAGGAGCCGCCAATTGATGTCCCCAATGGGCCGTGGGATTAAGGTGGAATATACACTGGCCCATTGGGGTTCCCCACCTTCAATTGGTCTTAAATAGTCCTGCCACTTGGTGTCTGGATGGGACATGCGGGTGAGGAAATGTAATGTGTGGAGCACAAGCATGTACAGATATTCTCTTGATCTTCAGAAGCAGATCGCCTGCAGATCCTGCAGCCGGCTGGGGGTGGAGGGATGGGGAGACCGGAGGGGGGGCCGCGGAATAGGGGCCCAATAACAATAGACGGAGGGTTTGCAGGAAGGGAGGGGCGGGGTGTACCCTCTCGCAGGGACCTCTGCAGGAAATTGGGAGCAGGCTGCAGCAAGACCACCTTCACCTCCTGGAGTAGGTGCAGGAGGGTTCGGGAGGTGGAGAGCCCCATGCATTGAGCAAGCACTCAGGGATCCACCCTGTCCCCCCTGTTGTAGTCCAGGAGGTCTCTGACCTTGGTGGTTTCTGCCATGATCAGCCTCCAGTACACCGAGGGAGAATCCGCCACCTGCACTCACAAGGCTGGACTGTGGAGCAGGGGCTCTGCAAAGAGGGTCTACCCCTTCGGTGGCCACAATGGACCTGGTTGCTGAAAACAGCTTCCAGGTCTGGAGGAGTTCCTGGTAGAATTCCAGCAGCTCTGAGAGGTCTCGCGGAAGACGCATCGGGTAGATAAAAAAGAGCTGCTGGTTGTATCGGAGCCCTTGAAGGTGGCGGAGGAAGGCACGTGCCAAAGTGCTCCACGCCGGACTACCTACACGATAGAGGAGTCTCTGCAGGGCCTGAAGGCAGAAGGTCCAGACCTGGCTGCGTACACAGACCAGGCCCTGACCCTCCTCCTCCAGGGGAAGAGACAGAACCTTTGTAGGGTATGTCTACACTACAAAGTTAATTCGAACTAACAGCCGTTAGTTCGAATTAACTTTAATAGTGTCTATACATACAAACCGCTATTTCAAATTTAATTAATTTAATTTAATTTGAAATAGCGGACCGCTTAATTTGAACTTGGTAAACCTCATTCTACGCAGAATAACGCCTAATTCAAAATAGCTAATTCAAAATAAGTGCTGTGTAGACACTTATTTCGAATTAGGGGGCCTCCAGCCCTTCCCAGTTCCCCCTGGTAGCCACTCTGGGCCAAACCAGGAAAACTCCTCTTCTCTCCCCAAGCCCTGGGGCCCTTAAAGAGGTAGACTCTGGCCAGATGGCACTTGCCAGAGCCAGGCCTGCCAGCAGTCTCTGCCCCTGACCCAGTGGCCCCAGGATGAGCAAGGCAGCCAGTGACAGCCAGCCATCCCCCGTCCAGTCCCCCAGCACCCAGGGGCCAGCCAGGGGCCGTAGACGGTGCGCGCCCTCCTGGACTAGTGCGGCGGTCATGGACCTCATTGAAGTTTGGGGGCAGGCCCCCAACGTCCATGATCTCCGCGCTAGGTGGAGGAACGCGGCCATCTACAGCCGCATAGCAGCCACCATGGCCTGAAAAGGACACAGGCGCACCCAGGAGCAGGTGTGCCTGAAAGTGAAAGAGCTGCGGCAGGCATACGCCAGGGCCACCGGGGCGGTGCCGCAGCAGGGGCTGCCTCTTGCCCCTACTTCCCCGCCCTCGACCAACTCCTGGGGGGCGGGGCAGTCCACTCCAGCCCGGGAGGCAGTGAGCTGGGACCAGAGGGCCCTGACCTGGGCGCACCGAAGGGGCCACCGCCAGCTGTTCCGGCACCAAAGTCGGCAGGGTCATCCAGGGAGGCCATACCGGGTAAGTGTCAGCACTGTCCCCTGCCCGGGGGGGAAGTGGGGAGGGAGACCAGGGACCGCGCATGTGGGCCATGCTTCCCATGGATCATGCAGCCACCTGTGCACATGCGAGCATGTGCCATGCCGCCCTTGGGCAGGTGGCTCCATCTGAATGACACCCAGAGGCCGTGGCCCAATAGGCACATGCATGTGTGAAGAGACCTGACACGCTCCCGACCCCGGGGCGGGACCCAGCAGGATGCTCTCCCTTCACACGCCCCCTCTACACAGAGGCAGGGGACATCTCCCCCCCGCCCCGGCCACACTATACACGGCACAGGGGCATGGGTGCGGTCTTGGGGAAGCTCCCAGTCCTGGGGAGAGCCGGACATCCTGACCATGGCCTTTGTGCAAGCACAGCGGCTCTGTTGGTGCAGGGCATGGTTGCCCTCACATCGCCGGGGGGGAGGAGGGGGGGCTGGGCATCATCCACTGTGTCCCCAGGGAGAAGTGACCACTTCTCTTCTTTCTCTACAGCTGCACCAGCTGCTCATGCAGGGTGCACCACCCCGCCCGGGACATGCTTCCGCACCCGCGGCCTGCTCCGGACCACCACTACGCGGCAGGAATACTGGGACCAACACCTGGGGGCCCTGCGAGCCCTGCACCGCACCGTCCAGGCCTGGATGCTGGAGGACCTGCAGCTCCACTGGGAGCAGCTTGCGGAGCACTGAGTGAGGAACTGTCACCTGCAGGCCCTGCTGCAGAGCATGGTGCCCTGTGCCGGTCCTGCACCTGCTGCCCCCCCAACTACTGTCCCTCCTCCTCCTGCCCCCACCTCTTCCTCTCTTCAACCTCCACACCTCCCCTCAATGTCCACCCCCCACCTCAACCTCCGCACCCTCCTCCCCATCCCCGGGGCGCGAGGCCCCCTCCTCGCCATGCTGGGAGGCAGTTGGCCAGTGAGACCCCCACCCCTGATCCCTGAGCTTCTCCTCCCCCTTCTTCCCCTTGCTTCCCCCTTCCAGCTGCCTCCTCCCAGTTTTCCCCCTCCCCTCTCCCACCCTCTCTCCTGCCCTCTCCCGCCTCCTTTCCCCGTCTCCCCACAGTTTCATTCCCTCCCCAGTTGTGTTCAATAAAGAGTTGTTATTTTTGAAAATACATGTATTTTATTTGACATCAGGAAGGGGGCTAGGGGTAAGTGGAAGGACGAGAGGGAGGAATACAAGCCCCAGTGGGCAGACCGGGAGACTGTTAGCGCTCCTCAGGGTGGAAGCTCTCCTGCAGGACCTCCGGGATCCTGACAGCCCCTCTATGGTCCTCCCGGATGGCAGCCTGCAGACAGTGCAGCCAGGCTGCTGGCAACGTGTCCACGAGATGCAGAGTCCCCGGGGCAGGTCTGGTTCCATGTTGCAGAGTGCCGTGGTGCCCGAGTGAGGGCAAGCAGAGCACTCGAGACACAAATGTTTTGCTGTCCTCAGCGGTAGACCAGCAAGCAGAGAAACCTGAGAACTGTCTGTCCAAGATGGGGGGTCGGGTCCCTTTAAGCACAGACCTTGGCTAGCCTGAGGCAGCAGCCCCACACACTAAGTCCGACCCTGATGCCCTGCTGGCACTGGTTCCGGCCAGCCTTACCTTTGATTCAGGGTCCGCTCAATGTGGACGTGCTATTTCGAATTAGAAAAACACTATTTCGAATTAGTTTTTGTGTCTAGATGCGTTATTTCAAATTAGCTTAATTTGAATTAAGTTAATTCGAAATAACACTGTAGTGTAGAAATACCCGTAGAGACCCAGTGCAGTCCTGGCCAAAAGAACTCCAGGGCTGTCCTCTGGAGCTTGGCCAGGACCACTGGGGCCAGCCTCAGGGTGCTGAGCCAGTGCCAGAGCATGGACAGGAGTAGCTGATTTAACACCAGAGCCCTCCCACGAAGGGAGAGACACTGGAGCAGTCCTGTCCATCTCCGCAGCCGCTCACCCACCCTGGCCTCCAAACCTTGCCAACTCTCTGGCGGAGAAGGATGCATGGCAGATAAATAAATGCCCAGATAGAGCTCTGGACCCGCGCTACACCTGATGGCCTGAAGTGCGGGTGGGAGGGAGCCTGCCCGCCACCCGTCCCTGACCACCAGGCCAGAGCTCTTGACCCAGTTGACCTGGGCAGAGGAGGCCACTGATTATATTGCTTGGCAGGCTTCCACCCGTGCCAGGTCTCCCGGGTCCTGGACCACAAGAAGCACGTCATCGGCGTACGCCGACAGAAACAGCCGCAGCCCCGGCTCTCGGAGCACCAACCCCATCAATCTCCTATGGAGGACACAGAGGAAGTGCTTAATCGCCAGAAAGTACAGGGGGGGGAGTACAGGGACACCCCTGACGTACTCCCTGCCCAAAGCTGACCGGCTTGGTCAGGGTCCAGTTGAGCCTGACCAAACACTCTGTGAGGGCATACAGCACCCGGAGAAAACCCACAAAATGGGGCCCGAAGCCGAAGGCCTGCAGGCTGCCAAAGAGATACCCGTGGTTCACCTTTGTTGAATGCCTTCTCCTGGTCCAGGGACAGGAGGGTGAACGACAGACCATCCCTACATCCAAGCTCCAAGAGATCCCAGACCAGGTACAGATTGTCAAACATGCTACAGCCCAGGACAGCGTAGATCTGGTCGGGTGGATCACGTCCAACAGAACGGACCGCAGTCGCAGCGAGATGGCCTTTGCTATGACTTTATAGTCTGTGCTGAGGAGCGAGATGGGACGCCAATTCTGAAGGTCGCGGAGGTCCCCCTTCTTCGGCACTAAGGCTGCTCTCCAAGGACTTGGCCCAGACGGTGACGAGGTCTGGGCCGAGGACATCCCAGAACACACTGTAGAACTCCACAATCAGCCCGTCCATTCCCAGGGTTTTATTGGTGAGCATGAGACGGAGGGCTTCCGAGAACTCAGCCAGAATGAGAGGCAGGTCTAGCCGGTCCTGGTCCCCCACGTTGACCGTTGGGAGCTCGGTCCAGAGCACCTCGCAGGCGTCGGCTTCGGTCGGATCCGGGGAGAACAAACTGGTGTAGAAGGCCCTGGTCCTTCCACGCATCTCCTCTGGATCCGTGAGGGGGGTGCCGTCCTCTGCCAAAAGGCAGGTGACATGCTTTTTGGCCCCCCCTCTTTTTCTCCAGGGCATAGAAGAAGCACGAGCTGCGATCCATCTCCCGAAGGAGACAGATGCGGGATCAAACAAAAGCACCCCGGGCCCGGTGGTCCGCAAGGGCTCGGAGTTCCTCCCGCTTCTCCCAGTATGCCTCGCGGAGGGGTGGATCCTCGGGGTCGAATGCCAGGTGCCCCTCAAGCTTCAAAACCTCCCATTCCAACTGCTCTATCGCCACATCCCTCCACTGGCTGGTGCCCCAGGAGTAGTCACGGCAGAAGAGCCGGGCGCGCACCTTCCCCACGTCCCACCATCACGGCACTGAGGGAAAGGTGGGCCATTGCCCACGCCAGGCCATCCAGAACTCCCAGAAGGACACCACAAAGCCCATGTCCTCCAGCGAGCTATTATTAAAATGCCAATAGGCCGGCCCCAGCCTCTCCGAACTGAGAGAGGCTTTTACGGCCACCAACTGGTGGTCCGTGAATGGGGCCGGCTGGATACTGGAGGAGTGGGCTTGTGCCAGATGGAACCAGGATACATAGATGCAGTCCAACTGGGAGTGGCTTGACCGATCATCCCTCACCTGAACATAGGTGAAAGTGGTGGTGTCGTCCGGGTGGTGGTCTCGCCAGACATCCACCAGGGAGTGATGGTCCACGCTATCCCTGGGGACGTTTGTTGTGGCCTGGCAGTTCTCGACTCCTGGATGGTTCCTGGTCCTCGAGGGTGTTATTGAAATCCCCACCCAGGACCAAGTATTCGCAAGGATCCAGGGTGCCGAGGAAGGTGGCCGCCCGCTGATAAAAGGTGACCCAGTCCCGGTCTGCGTTCGGGGTATAGACGTTGACCAAGTTCAATGACCGCCCCTCCACGTGGGCCTGGACGTACAGCAGGCGGCCCGGGACAACCTCAGCAATCCCCAATACCTAGGGCTGTAGGGCAGGGGAGAACAGGGTGACTACTCCAGCCGCATGAGCGCTGAGGTGGCTAAAATGCACCCCGTCCCCCCACTCTAGCCGTCAGCCAGCTTCGATGGCTGGAGTCATGTGGGTCCCCTGCAGGAAAAACCACCGAGTACCCCAGAGGAAGCAGAGCACCCGGCTCCTGCGGAGACCTGTCCTACAGCCCCGGGCATTTAATGTCACGATGGTGGTGTACTTCATGATGAGGACTAGGATGCATCCTTGCAGGCAGGGTGATCGTCAGCCTCTCACAGGCCCTGCAACAGGCCACTCCCCAACCCAAAGGCGAGGAGAGCATCACGGAATTTGCAGGCCCGCTGGTAGGCTGTGGTGGTCCCTCTCCCCTCCTGAAAACAGGCCCTCGTGGCCCCCAAGAGGGAATGGAAATCCCCCCAGTGCTGAAGGGCTAGCTCCACCTTCCCCTTAGCCCCGCGTGTGACCGTGAGGAATTGGTGGAGCTCGGCCCCCAGCACTGAGGGGGTGCCGGACTTGTCCTCCATCTGGGCCGCGTGATAAGCCTCGCAGACTACGGAGACCAGCAAACAGGGATCCGATCCCCAGCGTGGCACTAAGAATGACGGCACCGCGCTGCCCATCTCCAACCCCGGCGAGGAAGGGGGCAGCGGAGGGAGGGAGGGAACATGGCAGCCCCTAATAGATTGGGGACCAGGGATACGAATATCACCCCCTGAGATCTGCCCACAGCTAGCAGAAATGAGACGGCCCTCGCGGGGGTGGCAATGACAACAGGATGTGGGGACGCTGGAGGGGGCGGGGAAACAGGCATCACTGTAGGGGCAGGAGTGGGGGAGCATGGGGGAGGGTGACGGGGAGTGGATATCGTGACAGGGGCAGGAGAGGGCAGTGGGTCGGGAATGGAGGGGGGATAACGATACCAATGGGAGAGGGGTTGGAACGGGGGAGGACTCAGGGCTGGAGATAGGTTCATAGAGGGCAGGGTCGGGACCAAGGGCATGAACGGGGATGAGGGGAGGATCGGGACAGGGAAGGGAACCAGCACTTTGGGCAGGGTCAGGGGGAAGATCACCCGAGTCTGTGCCATCGGGCTGCAGTGCCTCCCGAATGGAGACCAGAGAGGCAGGAACGGGAAGGGGGCCCATGCCGACACCAGGCTCAGGTGGAGAAGCAGAAGCTGCAGTCACGTCTTCAGCCATAGGGGTGTCCTTTGCTGGGCCCCCGACAGGAAGGGAAGATGTCCGCCCCACCTTATTTACGGAAGAGGGGGTGCCCTGAGCTCAGGACATGGCTGCTCAGTGCCAGCCGTCACCCCCGAGGGCTCAGCGTCTTCAGTTCCAGCGCCTGAGTTGGCCGGGCTGATGGGGGAGCCTCGAGCGTGAGGCTCGGGGCCAGCCACCTGGGGCATAGGGGTGGGGAGAGGAAGGGGCAGCGCAGGAGAGTCACCGCCCAGACTGAGGCCCGCTAGCGGAGGGTCGTCCTCCCCTCTGAGTGGGGTCAGACCCACGGCCTCGATCTCCTAAAAAATGGTGCTAAGCTCCAGCCCCTTGTCCCCAGAGCCGTCCCCGTCGGTTGCCAAGGCAACAATTACCTTGGCAGTGGAAACGGGGGGCTCAGCTGCTACCGGGGTCGGGGGAGCTCCACCTGAGGCCTCCTCATGGATGGGCTTCACAGGGGGATCTTTTTGGAGAGGGGCCTTCCCACCCTTCTCATTGGAGGTGGGAGATTGAGCCCGTGGGCTTGGTGCTTCCCCTGAACAAGCGTCTAGCCCTCTGAGGTGGAGGTGGAGGGCTGGTCGGCAGGGTCAAAGCCAGGGGGCGCAGATGGTTTTCAAGGGGGACGGGGAGGCAAGGGAGGGAGGGGGGGGTGCGGGGAAATCTCCCCCTGGGGGGAGCCCTCTCCCTCACCCGGCAGGAACCGCGCCACTGGAGAGACAGATGGAATGGAGGCAGGGTCCGCCTGCTCGCTCAGTCATGCCGGAGGGGTTGCCTCTGGCTCCTGAGCAGAGCCGTCGGTTGGAGGAGGGGCGGCTGTGGAGGCCAGACTACCAGGGGGGCCAGTGGTGTTAAGGCCGGCGCCCTCCCGGGCCCCAGGGGGCCCGGACGCCTCCTCTGACCGGGCCAAGGGGCAGTCCCTCCGGACTTGTCACATCGCCCGGCAGAAGAAGCACCAGGTCTCTCCTGTTGAATAATGGACCTGGTAGAGGGCCCCCGGTAGGTCACCATGAAGGACCCCTCTAACACCGTGCCACCACATGCCACCGGCAGCAGCTGCAGGTGTACCTGCCTGCGGAAGGACAGGATGTAGCTGAGGGTGGGGTCCTTTCACCCCAAGGGGGGAGAGGGCTGATAGTTGATATTGGTCTCCCCAGGTTGGAGAGGGCAGGCAGCAGAGCAGCATTGGGAAGGAAAGGCAGGATGGAGGTTAGAACCACCCGTACACACAGGTCCTCTAGTGGTTCGAGGGGTATGTGCACACACACACACCCCCACCGCCAGGCCTCTCTGCACCACCTCCTGGGTGGCAGCCTCCGAGACAAGGAAGGATACCACCTTGCCATACATTTTGGAGGCCACCACCACGGCCGAGGCCCCCACCACCCTTGCCAATGCCCGCACGTAAGTTTCTATGTGGGGCGAGGTGGCGACAAGGCGGCAGCAGATGCCATGCCTCCTGGTGAGGGTGGGGAAGGGGCCACCCGGGATGGAACTGGAGGCGGTGGTCGGGACAGATAACATGGTGGAACGTGGGGAGGCGGCAGGGGCCACCTGGGCGTACACTCTGGGGGCCGCGGGTGGATCATCCCCAGAGCCAGTGGGGGGAACAGCAGGGAAAGGAAGGAGCACAGCAGATGGCAGGGCCACAGCGGGCGGGGCAGTTTCAGCCGCGGGAGGTTTGACCTTTTTGGCTGGGCCCTTGCCCTTCTTCCTCCCATGGCCCTTTTTGCCGGCCGAGGTGCAGGTGGCCGTGGCAGGTGCGGAGCCCGGGTCAGGGGTCAGAAGGTCAGCCACAGTGATCTGTGGGGTCAGTGGCAATGGGGAACCCCCAACAGAGGGAGTTGGGACCTCCTCCATCATGGTGGGGGGGTGGGTGTCAGAGGAGGTGGAGATTATGGGGAAGGGGTAAGGAATCTGCTTCTCCTCCCCTCCAATCAGCTGGCAGGGGAGGGGTGGGGACAAGTAGGGAAACTGGGGAGGGTGAAGCAACCACTCTTCCCTGCTTAGACAGAGACAGGGGAGGAGGGTGCTCAATTAGGGGGGGTGGGTTGGAGGGAGGTGCCAGCCACTCCTTCCCACTAGATTGGAGGCTGGGGAGGAGGGCACTAAACTTGTGGGGAGGAGGGAACTGAGAAAGGGGAGCGGCAACCACTCCTCCCTCCGGCTGAAGGCGGAGGAGGGGGGCATAAAGCAAGGGGCAGGGAGAGGGGAGGGCAAAGGTGGGGGGCTAGTGGAACAGAGGGGGGGAAGCAACCACTCCCTTCTGCTGAGTTGTTGGCAAGGAGGGAGGGTGCTGGCGGAGGAAGGGCACTTGTGAGGAAACTGAGGAAGGGGAACTAGCAGCCACTCCTCCCCGTAAGGATACTGCAGAGGAGGGGGGCACTAGAGGAAGGGGTAAGGACATGAGGGCAGGGGAGTTGCAATTAGGGAGGGGGAAGGGGAAAGCAGCCACTCCCTCCCACTTTGACTGTTTGCGGGAAGGGAGGGCACTAGCAGGGATTGGACGCAAGTGGGGAACCTAAGGGATCTGGAACCAGCAACCACTCCTCCTTGAAAGGCTGGAAGTAGAGGAGGACAGTGCTGGCAGGGTGGTCGGGGGCAAAGTAATGGGTGCAGGGTTGGGGCCGGCTCCTCCAGCTGCACTGGGGTACAAAGGGGGACTATGGGGCCATCAAGGGGGCTGCAATATGCGGGGGCTAACTAAGAAGGGGAGAGAAGGAGAGGGGTACAAGTGCTCGGTGTGGGGGCCAGGTGCTCTGGGTAGAAGCAAAGGACTACTGAGAGGCTGGGGGAAGGGATAGTGCTGAGTGAGCAAGGTGGGGCAGGGCAAAGCAAAGGCTGAGAGGCAGGACATGCACTACAACAGGCTAAGCTTGGGTGGGGCAGGCAGCAAACAAACTGGGGCTGGGCGGAGCAGGTCAGCAAACTCAGGGAGTGAGGGAGAAACAGAGCTGGTAAACAGGGCGGGGCAGGCAAGCTACTGTAGTGGGGGGCAAGGTGGGAAAAATGGGTGAGGGGGCCCTCCAGCCAAACATTGCTGAGGAAGGGGGGCCAAGTCCAAAGGGGTGCTGGGGCGGGGAGCACGCCCATGAGTGCTTGTGGGGGCTCAGTCCTCTCCCGCTGCTGCAGCAGAACAGTCCCAGGTGGAAAAGAGGGGGGCGAGTAGCTAGCCCCGCCGAGGGGCAAGTCCAGGTAGTTTTTGGAGGAGGTTGCAGGGGTAGTGGTATGGAGGGGGGCAGCTGGACTAGGGGGAGGGCTCTATGCCTCTCCCCGAGCCCCCATCTCGGCAACTAAGTTTACCACCACCCCAGGAGCAGGTGAAAAGTTCAGTTCCAATGAACAAACCCCCTCCACAGTCCAACTGGTGGTCCTTTTCTCCCTCGGCAGGGTGCAGGTGGTGCAGAAGCATCAGCAGCAGCGGGCGGGTGGCAGCTAACCAGGGAAGGCCTCTGGTTGGTGGGTGGTGATGGGGTCCCCTTCACCTCTCCCCCCACCCCCCAGACAGCAGCAAGCTGTGGGTGGTGGTGGCGGCGGCAGCAGTCCAGGAAGGGAGAGGCTCAGCAGCAGGCAGGTAGGTAGGCTCAGGAGGGCTCCCAGAAACAGGCCAGGCAGGGAAGAGAGAAAGGGAAGGGTGCTCCAGAGCAGAGAAGCAGCAGCCACACCCTGTTCCTCCTTCTCTGGAGTGGGGTACGCTATTTGAAAACCCATTCTAAATGCCCTTCCCCCAGCCTTGCGGGAGGGACGACAAGGCCTGGAGATCAACTGAGTTTGGGGGACAAATAATGAAAAACACTGTCGGGGGTGCGGGTCACAGGGTCAAAACAAGGGAACTGGATAGGAACACCGAGCAGAGAACCCCGGACAGCGCCCACTGCTCCTCAAGCTGTCGATGGAGCCAGTGGATGCCACCCAGAGGAACTCTGCCCAGATACGTGAAGCTAGGGAGGAACGGAAATAGGCCCCACAGTCGCAGAGAACCCCCTCATCCAGCATCCTCCTCCTGGTGGTGTAAATGGTGGCTTTTGCCAGGGCCAGGAGGAGGTTGACGAGGAGGTCTCGCGACTGTGTGGGGCCACGGATAGGGTGTGCGTATATAAAGAGGTGTGGGGAAAAGTGCAGCCAGAAACTTAATAAGAGGTTCTGGAGGAGCCGGAATAGGGGCTGCAACCTGGCGCATTCAAGATATGCGTGCGCCAGGTTTTCCCTCACGTCGCAAAAGGGGCAGGTCTCTGGGATGGGGGTGAACCGTGCCAAATACACGCCCGTGCTCACGGCTCCATGAAGGAGCTGCCATGGAATTAAGGTGGAATATACACTGGCCCATTGGGGTTCCCCGTCCTCTATAGGTCTAAGGTAGTCCCGCCATTTGGTGTCGGGGCAGGAGATGAGGGAGGGGAAATGCAGTGTGGAGCACGAGCATGTACAGGTGTTCTCTTGGCACGGTTCGGAAGCAGACCGGCTGCAAATCCTGCAACCGGCTACAGGTCCAAGGATGGGGAGGCCGGGGGGGGGGGGAATGCCACGGAACAGGGGCCAGATAACTAAAGATGGAGGGTTTGCAGGAAGGGAGGGGCAGGGCGTACCCTCTCGCAGGGACCTCTGCAGGAAATCGAGAGTGGGCTGCAGCAAAGCCGCCTTCACCTCCTGGAGTAGGCACAGAAGGGTTCGGGGGGTGGAGAGCCCCATGCGCTGAGTGAGCGCTTGGGGATCCACCCAGTCCACCCTGTCGTAGTCCAGGAGGTCTCCGACCATGGTGGTTTCTGCCAGGATCAGCCTCTGGCGCACCGACAGAGATACCGCCACCTTCATGCACAAGGCTGGATTGTGGCGCAGGAGCTCCGCGAGGAGGTCTACTACCTTCGGTGGCCACAACGGACCTGGTTGCTGAAAACAGCTTCCAGGTCTGGAGGAGTTCCTGGTAGAATTCCGACAGCTCTGAGAGGTCTTGCGGAAGATGCATCGGGTGGATAAAAAAGAGCTGCCGGTCGTATCGGAGCCCTCGGAGGCAGCGGAGGAAGGCGCACCCCAAAGTGCTCCATGCCGGACTACCTGCACTAAAGAGGAGTCTCTGTGGGGCCTGGAGGCAGAAGGTCCGGACCTGGCTGCGCACGCAGACCAGGCCCTGGCTCCCCTCCTCCAGGGGGAGAGACAGACCCCCTGTAGAGACCCAGTGCTCGCCACCGGTCCCCGACCACCAGGCCAGAGCTTTTAACCCAGTTGACCCGGGTGGAGGAGACCGCCGAGTAGACGGCTTGGCAGGCCTCCACCCGCGCCAGGTCGCCCGGGTCCTGGACCACGAGGAGCACGTCATCGGCGTACGCCGACAGGACCAGCCACAGCTCCGGCTCCCAGAGCACCAACCCCGTCAATCTCCTACAGAGGAGACAGAGGAAGGGCTCGATCGCCAGCGCCTACAGCTGGCCCGACAGCGGACACCCCTGACATACCCCCCACCCGAAGCTGACCGGCTCGGTCACGGTCCAGTTGAGCCTGACCAACACGCTGCAAGGGCGTACAGCACCCGGAGGAAACCCACAAAACGGGGCCCGAAGCCGAAGGCCTGCAGAGTACCCAGGAGATACCCATGGTCCATCCAGGGACAGGAGGGCGAACGACAAACCGTCCCTACACCCAAGCTCCAAGAGATCCTGGTTCAGGTACAAATTATCAAAGATGCTATGGCCCAGGACGGTATAGGTCTGGTCGGGGTGGGTCATGTCCGCCAGCACGGACCGTAGTCACAGTGAGATGGCTTTTGCTACAACCTTGTAGTCCATGATGAGGAGTGAGATGGGACGCCAATTCCGAAGGTCGTGAAGGTCCCCCCGCTTTGGCAATAAGGCGAGCACGGCTCGCCTGCACGACAGAGGGAGGACCCCGCTCTTCAAGGACTCAGCCCAGATGGTCACAAGGTCTGGGCCGAAGATGTCCCAGAACATGAGGTAGAACTCCATGGTTAGCCCATCCATGGCCGGGGTTTTGTTGGTGGGCACGAGATGGAGGGCTTCCGAGAACTCGGCCAGAGTGAGAGGCATCTCTAGCCGGTCTCGGTCGCCCGCGCTGACCGTCGGGAGCTCGGTCCAGAGCACCTCGCAGGCGTCGGCTTCGGTCAGATCCGGGGAGAACAAACTGGCGTAGAAGACCCTAGCCCTTCCACGCATCTCTCCGGATCCGTGAGGGGGGGTGCCATCCTCTGCTAAAAGGCAAGTGATGTGCTTTTTAGCCCCCCTCTTTTTCTCCAGGGCATAGAAGAAGCAGGAGCCGCGATCCATCTCCCGAAGGAGATGGATGCGGGATTGAACGATGGCACCCCGGGCCCGGTGGTCCTCGAGGGCCCAGAGTTCCTCCCGCTTCTCCTGGTATACCTTGCAGAGGGGTGGATCCTCAGGGTTGGATGCCAGGCGCCCCTCAAGCTTCAAAACCTCCCGTTCCAACTGCTCTATCGTCACATCCCTCTGCCGGCTGGCACCCTGGGAGTAGTCGCGGCAGAAGAGCCGGGTGTGCACCTTTCCCATGTCCCACCATCGCCGCACCAAGGGAAAGGAAGGACGCCACGAAGACCACGTCCTCCAGCAAGCTATTGTTAAAATGCCAGTAGGCCGACCCCAGCCTCTCCAAACTGAGAGAGGCTTTCACGGCCACCAAATGGTGGTCTGTGAACAGGGCCAGTCAAATGCTGGAGGAGTGGGCTCACGTCAGATGGAAACGTGATAAATAAATGCGGTCCAACCGGGAGTGGCTCGACCGATCGTCCCCCACCCGGACATAGGTGAAGGTGGTGGTGTCATCCGGGTGGTGGTCTCGCCAGATGTCCTCCAGGGAGTGATTGTCCACTATCTCCCTGAAAGTTCTCAACTCCTGCATGATCGCGGTCCTCAAGGGTGGTATTGAAATTCGTGCCCAGGACCAAGCATTCATGAGGATCCAGGGTGCCGAGGAAGGTGGCTGCCTGCCGATAAATGATGACCCGGTCTGGGCTTGTGTTCGGGGCATAGACATTGACCAAGTTCAACGTCAGCCCCTCCACGTGGGCCCAGACGTGCAGCAGGCGGCCCGGGACAACTTTGGCAGTCCCCAGCACCTCAGGCTGTAGGGCAGGGGAGAACAGGGTGACTACCCCAGCCACGTGAGCACTGAGGTGGCTAAAATGCACCGTCCCCCACTCCAGCCGCCAGCCAGCCTCGATGGCTGGAGTTGTGTGGGTCTCCTGCAGGAAAAACCACCGAGTACCCCCGCTCCCAGAGGAAGGAGAGCACCCGGTTTCTGCGGAGACCTGCCCTAGAGCCCCGGGCATTTAATGTCGCGATGGTGGTGTACTTCATGATGAGGTCTGGGGTGGATCCTCATGGGCAGGGTGATCGTCAGCCTCCTGCAGGCCCTGCAACAGGCTGCTCCCCAACCTGAAGGTGAGGAGAGTGTCGTGGAATTTGCGGGCCCGCTGGTAGGCTGCGATGTCCTGCCTCTTGGTCCCTCTCCCCTCCTGCAAAAGGGCCCTTGTGGCCCCCAGGATGGAATGGAAATCCCCCCCAGCGCTGACGGGCCAACTCCACCTTTGCCTTAGCCCCGCAGGTGTCCACAAGGAATTGGTGGAGCTCAGCCCCCCAGCACTGAGGGTGTACCAGACCAGGCTTTTCCTCTGTCTGGGCCCCGGGATGAACCTCGCAGGCCATGGGGACAGGCAAACAGGGATCCAATCTCTGGCATGGCGCTAAGAGCAACGGCACCACGCTGCCTGTCCCCAACCCTGATGGGGAAGGGGGCAGCAGAGGGAACAAGGCAGCCCCTATGGGACTGGAGACTGGAGATACGAATACCACCCCCAGAGGGCCACCCGCAGATAGCGGGAAGGAGGCAGCCCTCACGGGCATCGCAGTAACAGTGGGATGTGAGGGTGGTTGTGGGGGGGGCAGGCACCACATTGAGGGCGGGAGGGGCAGTAGGATGGGGGGGTATAGTGGGGACCTGGTATCGTGGTAGGCATGGGAGGAGGGGTGGGCTCAAAACTGGATGGTGGGTCGGGAGTGGAGGGGAGGGTAACGGTAATGGCAGGAGAGGGATCGGGAATGGGGGAGGACTCGGGGCTGGAAATGGGCTCATAAAGGGTGGGATCAGGACCAAAGGCATGAACAGGGGTGAGGGGAGGATTGGGACAGGGAAGGGGACCAGAACTTTGGGCAGGGTCTGGGGAAAGACCCCTCAGGTCTGCGCCACCGGGCTGCGGTGACTCCTGAATGGAAACTGGGGGGGCAGGGGCGGGAAGGGGGCCCTTGCCAACACCGGGCTCAGGTGGAGAAGCAGAATGCACATCTGCCATCTTGGCATTGGCTACCGAGACATTTGTCATTGGGCTTCCAACAGGGAGGTGTACTCAAGGGTGGAGGCAGGGGCACCCTCAAGCCTGGTCCCAGCCGCTTGGCACCAGCCCTCGCCCCGAGGGCTCGGCAGCCTCAGTTGCAGCGCCTGAGTCGGCCAAGTCGATGGGCAACACCAGGGGTGCCCCGAGTGTGAGAACAGGGTTGGCCACCTGGGGCAGAGTCGTCGCCCAGACCAAGGACTGCTGGAAGAGGATTGTCCTCCCCCTGGATGAGGGGGTCAGACCCAGGGATCTCCTCAAAGATGGAGCTAAGCTCCATTCCCATGGTCCCAGAGCCCTCCTCGCCGGCCGCCGAGGCAACAGTAGCGCCGGGGGGCGCAGATGGTACCGGGGCCGGGGGAGCTTCACCTGAGGTCTTCTTGGGAATGGGCTCTGCAGGGGGGATGGCACTATCCCCCCTCACTGCCACGGCTTCCTCAGTCGGCGCCTCCTGCTGGCGCTCATTTGGGGCATTCTTGGCAGTGCTGGCCCCCCTCAGGATTTTTTGAAGGGGGTCTTCCCACCCTCTTCATCGGAGGGGGGAGATTGAGCCCGTGGACCGCGGGCTCAGCGCTTTCCCCCGGACAAGTGTCCAGTCCTCCAAGGTGGAAGTGGAGGGCTGGTCAGCAGGGGTGAAGCCCCGGGGTGCAGTTGTTGCTCAAGGAGGGCGTTGAGGCAAGAGAGGGGGGTGGGGAAACCTCCCCTTGGGGGGAGCCCTCTCCCTCGCTCGGCAGCGACCATGCCACCCTCTCCTCCTTGGGCCCTGCAGAGACTGGTTGAACTAAAGCAGGCCTCGCCTGCTCGCCCAGGCATGCCGGAGGCAATGCCTCCGGCTCCTGAGCAGAGTTGTCGGTTGGAGGAGTGGTGGCTGCGGAGGCCAGACTACCAGGGGGGCCAGCGGCGTTGGGGCCGGCACCCTCGGGACGCCTTCTCCGCCCGGGCCAAGGGTCAGTCCCTCCGGACGTGCCCCATCGCCCGGCAGAGGAAGCACTGGGTCTCCCCCGTCGAATAATGGACCCGGTGGAGGGCCTCCTGGTAGGGCACCATGAAGGACCCTTCTAGCGCCTCCCTGCCATGCGCCACCAGCAGCAGCTGCAGGTGTACCTGCTGGCGGAAGGACAGGATGTGGCAGAGGGTGGGGTCCTTACAGCCCAACGGGAGAGGGCTAATCAATGATATTGGCCTCCTCAGGGTGGAGAGGGGAGGCAGCAGGGTGGCATTGGAGAGGAAGGGCGGGACAGAGGTGAGGACCATCCGTACGCCCAGGTCCTCCAATGGCTCGAGGGGCACACGCATGCCCCACACCGCCAGGCCCCTCTGCACCGCCTCCTGGGCAGCAGCCTCTGAGGCAAGGAAGAACACTATCTTGCTGTATATTTTGGAGGCCGCCACCACGAACGAGGACCCCACCACCCTTGCCAATGCCCGCACGTAAGTTTCAACGTGGGGAGAGGCGGCGACCAGGAGGCCAGGCCTCCTGGTCAGGGTGGGGAAGGGGCCCCAGTCACCCAGGATGGAGCTCGAGGCGGCAGTTGGGGCAGATGACATGGCGGAACTTGGGGGGGAGGCAGGAGCCACCTGGGCGTACACTCTGGGGGCTACAGGTGTATCACCCCCAGAGCCGGTGGGGGGGGACAGCGGGGCAAAAGGGGGTGCGGCAGATGGCGGGGCTGCAGCGGGTGGGGCGGCCTTAGCCATGGAAGGCTTGGCTTTTTTGGCTGAGCCCTTGCCCTTCTTCCTCCCCTGGCCCTTTTTGCCAGCCAGGGTGGAGAGCCCACCCGTATCGGGGGGGGAGGGGCTGGGTGTCAGCCATGGCAGGTGCGGAACCCAGGTCAGGGGTCAGGAGGTCAGCCGCAGCGATTTGCAGGGTCGGTGGCAACAGGGGACCTTTGGGACCCGTGGGGATAGCAGAGGGGGCTGGGACCTCCTCCATCATGGCGGAGGGGGGCGGGTGTCGGAGGAGGTGGATATTGTGGGAAAGGGGTAAGGGATCTACTTCTCCTCCCTGCCAATCAGCTGGCAGGGGAGGGGTGGGGACCAATAGGGGAACTGGGGAGGGCGAGACAACCACTTCTCCCAGCTAAGATAGAAGCAGGGGAGGAGGGTGCTCAATTGGGGGGGGAGGGTCAAAGGGAAATGCCAGCCACTCCTCCCCGCTAGAATTTGTGAGGAGGGGGAGAACCAGGAAAAGGGAGCAACAGCTGCTCCTCCTTGCCGGCTGAAGGTGGAGGAGGGGGCACAAAGCAAGGAGTGGTGGGGAGGGGAAGGGGGGGGCCAAGGGAACAAGGGGCGGGGACAACCACTCCCTCCCGCTGTATTGTTGGCAGGGAAGGGGGGGGGGCGTTGGTAGAGGAAGGGTGCTTGTGGGGAAACTGAGGAAAGGGAACTAGCAACCACTCCTCCCCGTAGGGATACTGCAGGGGAGGTGGGCGCTAGAGGGAAGGGTAAGAACACGAGGGTGGGGAAGTTGCAATTAGGTAGGGAGGGGGAAAGCAGCCATTCCCTCCCGCTTGACTGTGCAGGGAGGGAGGGCACTAACAGGGATAGGACACAAACGGGGAACCGAGGAGGTATGGACCCAGCAACCACTTCTCCCTACGAGGCTGGAAGCAGAGGAGGAGGGCGCTGGCAGGGCGGACAGGGGGCAAGGTAACGGGTGCAGGGCGGGGGCCGGCTCCTCCGGCTGAACTGGGGTACAAAAGGGGCTATGGTGCCATCAAGGGGGTGCAATGTGCAGGGGCTAACTAAAAGGGGGAAGGAGAGGTACAAGCGCTTAGGGAGGGGACCAGGTACTCTGGGTAGGAACAGAGGACTACTGGGAGGCTGGGGGAAGGGATAGCATGGGATGAGCAAGGCGGGGTAAGGCAAAGCAAGGGCTGGGAGGCAGGACAGGAACTACAGCAGACTAAGCCCCAGCGAGGCAGACGGCAAACAAACTGGGGCTGGGCAGAGCAGGTCAGCAAACTCGGGGAGGGGAAACAGAACTGGTTAACAGGGCGGGGCGGGCAAGCTACTGTAGTGGGGGACAAGGTGGGGAAAACAGGGGCGAAGGGGCCCCCCAGCCAAACACTGCTGAGAGAGGGGGCCAAGTCCAAGGGGGTGGGGAGGGAGCATGCCCACAAGTGCCTGTGAGAGTTCAGTCCTCGCCCGCTGCTGCAGCGGAACAGTCCCAGATAGTAAAGGGGGGAGTAGCTAACCCTGCCAAGGGGCGAGTCCAGATGGTGCAAGGGACTTGGTGGAAGGGTTGTGGGGGGGGTGGTATTGGGAGGGGCAGCTGGACTGGGGGAAGGGCTCTGCGCCTCTCCTCCAGCCCCCCCCCTTAGCAACTCAGTCCACCACCACCCCAAGAGCAGGTGAAAAAGCTCAGTTCCAGGAAACAAACCCCCTCCACAGTCAAAATGGTGGTTCTCTTCTTTTCCTCCTCGGCGGGGTGCAGGTGGTAAAGCAGCAGCAGTGGGTGGGTGGCAGCCAGCTGGGGAAAGCCTCTGGTGGTGGTGAACAGGAGCAGGAGCAGCAGCAGCAGCGTCCACAGGGAGCAGATCCAGCAGCTGGGGGCCTCAGCAAGCAGGGGGTGGCTGGGTAGGGTAGGGAGAGCTCCGGCTGGTGCAAGGACAGCAGGAACAGGGGGGAAAGGCAGGAGAGAAGGGGCAGCAGCTGCACTCATAGAATCATTGAATACTAGGACTGGAAGGGACCTCAAGAGGTCATTGAGTCCAGTCCCCTGCCCTCATGGCAGGACCAAGTACTGTCTAGACCATCCCTGATAGACATTTATCTAACCTACTCTTAAATATCTCCAGAGATGGAGATTCCACAACCTCCCTGGGCAATTTATTCCAGTGTTTAACCACCCTGACAGTTAGGAACTTTTTCCTAATGTCCAACCTAAACCTCCCTTGCTGCAGTTTAAACCCATTGCTTCTTGTTCTATCCTCAGAGGCCAAGATGAACAAGTTTTCTCCCTCCTCCTTATGACACCCTTTTAGATACCTGAAAACTGCTATCATGTCCCCCCTCAATCTTCTCTTTTCCAAACTAAAAAAACCCAATGCTTTCAGCCTTCCTTCATAGGTCATGTTCTTTAGACCTTTAATCATTCTTGTTGCTCTTCTCTGGACCTCTCCAATTTCTCCACATCTTTCTTGAAACGCGGTGCCCAGAACTGGACACAATACTCCAAATGAGGCCTAACCAGCACAGAGTAGAGTGGAAGAATGACTTTTCGTGTCTTGCTCACAACACACCTGTTAATGCATCCCAGAATCATGTTTGCTTTTTTTGCAACAGCATCACACTGTTGACTCATATTTAGCTTGTGGTCCACTATAACCCCTAGACCCCTTTCTGCCGTACTCCTTCCTAGACAGTCGCTTCCCATTCTGTATGTGTGAAACTGATTGTTCCTTCCTAAGTGGAACACTTTGCATTTGTCTTTATTAAACTTCATCCTGTTTACCTCAGACCATTTCTCCAATTTGTCCAGATCATTTTGAATTATGACCCTATCCACCAAAGCAGTTGCAACCCCTCCCAGCTTGGTATCATCTGCAAACTTAATAAGTGTACTTTGAATGCCAATATCTAAATCGTTGATGAAGATACTGAACAGAGCCGGTCCCAAAACAGACCCCTGCGGAACCCCACTTGTTATACCTTTCCAGCAGGATTGAGAACTATTAATAACTACTCTCTGAGTACAGTTATCCAGCCAGTTATGCACCCACCTTATAGTAGCCCCATCTAAGTTGTATTTGCCTAGTTTATTGATAAGAATATCATGCGAGACCGTATCAAATGCCTTACTAAAGTCTAGGTATACCACATCCACTGCTTCTCCCTTATCCACAAGACTTGTTATCCTATCAAAGAAAGCTATCAGATTGGTTTGACATGATTTGTTCTTTACAAATCCATGCTAGCTGTTCCCTATCACCTTACCACCTTGTAAGTATTTGCAGATGATTTCCTTAATTTCTTGCTCCATTATCTTCCCTGGCACAGAAGTTAAACTAACTGGTCTGTAGTTTCCTGGGTTGTTCTTATTTCCCTTTTTATAGATGGGCACTATATTTGCCCTTTTCCAGTCTTCTGGAATCTCTCCTGTCTCCCATGATTTTCCAAAGATGATAGCTAGAGGCTCAGTTACCTTCTCTATCAGCTCCTTGAGTATTCTAGGATGCATTTCATCAGGCCCTGGTGGCTTGCAGGCATCTAACTTTTCTAAGTGATTTTTAACTTGTTCTTTTTTTATTTTATCTTCTAAACCTACCCTCTTCCCACTAGCATTCACTATGTTAGGCATTCCTTCATCAGACTTCTCGTCGAAGACCGAAACAAAGAAGTCATTATGCATCTCTGCCATTTCCAAGTTTCCTGTTACTGTTTCTCCCTCCTCCCTGAGCAGTGGGCCTCCCCTGTCCTTGGTCTTCCTCTTGCTTCTAATGTATTTATAAAAAATCTTCTTGTTTCCCTTTATTCCTGTAGTTAGTTTGAGCTAATTTTGTGCCTTTGCCTTTCTAATCTTGCCCCTGCATTCCTGTGTTGTTTGCCTATATTCATCCTTTGTAATTTGTCCTAGTTTCCATTTTTTATAGGACTCCTTTTTTATTTTTAGATCATGCAAGATTTTGTGGTTAAGCCAACGTGGTCTTTTGCCATATTTTCTATCTTTCCTACGCAGTGGAATAGCTTGCTTTTGGGCCCTTAATAATGTCCCTTTAAAAAACTGTCAACTCTCTTCCCCTTAGTTGTTTTTCCCCTCAGTCTTGATTCCTATAGGACCTTACCTATCAGCTCTCTGAGCTTACCAAAATCCACCTTCCTGAAATCCATTGTCTCTATTTTGCTGTTCTCCCTTCTGTAGTAAGTTGAGGGTCAGTAACATGGAGTCAGCAGGCCTAAATAAAGGCCTGTAACATGAAAACAGCAACAGGCCTGCAATCTAGTGAGCAAGACTTTGGTTCAGTAACTCAGATACTCATAACTGTGTAATTGTGTAAGTTAGGACACAGGGAGGCACGGAGAACAGACTGTAAGCCGAAAGGGAGTAACAGAACATCTTAAGAAATGTCTTGGTACAAAGACTCCCTAAAAACTAATGCACATACCGACCTAGGTTCAGGACCAGGTCGGAATTGACAGCATGAAGGATAGTAAGTAAGCCCCCCTTCCGTAAGGTGAGGGGTGGTATCTAGGCAACAGAGGGTGGTAACCTGGTACGTAAAGAAATGATGTAAGTTGTTTGTATCCGTCTATAAAAGGACACCACAAAAGGTGCTCTCAGCCGACCTGGGGGGGGGGGGGGGCGCACTAGGTGCCTGAATGGCAGGTGTCATTGCCTGAACTTACAGAACGCACAGTAGCTTAACTTTGACTAACTGCTGTTAATATCTGTTATATGGCAATAGGCCTGCCCGGTGTTGGTACCTTGTCAACGCGGGCCATAGTGCCCAGTGGTGTAACATTGTACTGATCTCTGTTACCAACTGGTAGAGCTTCGCATTTGACAATAAACCTGCTCGATTGATTTCAAACCTTGCCTGCATCTGTCGTTTCCGGGGCCTCTCAGAGATCTCCTGTGTTGACCCAAGTGCACGGGGTCTAACACTCTAGATAAAGGAAGTACCGATTGTTACGCACGCAGCCGAAAGTTTATTATCACCGACGGAGTAGAGGTCCTGTCAGGAGTACGCCAGGACGACCCTGACCGGACGACGCTGACACTGACAGTCCAGACCACCGAAGGTACCAAGGTACGAAAACACCGAGGTACGACACCTTCTACCCTTCCTTAGAATTGTGAACTCTATTATTTCGTGATCACTTTCACCCAAGCTGCCTTCCACTTTCAAATTCTCAACCAGTTCCTCCCTATTTGTTAAAATCAAATCTAGAACAGCTTCCTTCCAGTAGCTTTTTCAGCCTTCTGAAATAAAAAGTTGTCACCAATGCAGTCCAAGAATTTATTGGATAGTCTGTGCCCCGCTGTGTTATTTTCCCAACATATATCTGGATAGTTGAAGTCCCCCATCACCACCAAATCTTGGGCTTTGGATGATTTTGTTAGTTGTTTAAAAAAAAGCCTCATCCACCTCTTCCACGTGGGTAGGTGGCCTGTAGTAGACTCCTAGCATGACATCACCCTTGTTTTTTACCCCTTGTAGCCTAACTCAGAGACTCTCAACACTTCCGTCTCCTACGTCCATCTTCACCTCGGTCCAAATGTGTACATTTTTAATATATAAGGCAACACCTCCTCCCTTTTTTCCCTGTCTATCCTTCCTCAGCAGGATGTGTATTATCCCACCAAGTTTCTGTGATGCCAACAATGTCATAGTTGTATTTATTTATTAGCACTTCCAGTTCTTCCTGCTTATTACCCATACTTCTCGCATTTGTATATAGGCATCTAAGATACTGATTTGATCTTGCCTCCCAGTTTTGCCCTGACCCTCCCCTCTCTCTGCCATTATAGCCCACGCTCCCTCCCATTTCCGACCCATCTCCCAGGTCTCCATGTTCTTCACTTACCCGTGGGCTTTGCTCATCTGTCCCCATCGAACCTAATTGAAAGCCCTCCTCACTAGGTTAGCCAGTCTGTGTCCAAATAGGGTCTTCCCTCTCGAAAGGTGAATGCCATCTCTGCCTAGCAGTCCTTCCTGAAATAGCATCCTGTGGTCGAGGAAGCCAAAGCCCTCCTGGCGACACCATCTTCGCAGCCAGGCATTCACCTCCAGGATGCACCTGTCTCTGCCCGGGCCTCTACCTTTGACAGGAAGGATCGAAGAGAATACCCCCTGTGCTCCAAACTCCTTCACCCGTACTCCCAGAGTCCTGTAGTCACTCTTGATCCACTCAGTGTCACACCTTGCAGTATCATTTGTGCCCACATGGATGAGCAGCGTGGGGTAGAGTCAGAGGGCTGGATAATCCTCAACAATGCCTCCGTAACATCTCGGATACGGGCCCCCGGCAGGCAGCATACCTTCTGAGATGAAATGTCAGGGCGGCAGATGGGCGCCTCCGTCCCCTTCAGAAGAGAGTCTCCGACCACCACTACCCTATGTTTCCTATTCGCAGTGGTGGCAGCAGACCTCCCAGCCTTGGGGGTACGAGGCTTCTCCTCCTCTGTTGTAGGGGGTGATTCCTTATCTCCTGTATCAAGAAGAGCATAACGGTTTCCTAGTACCACGGCAGGAGGGCTTGGAGCAGGGGTGGAGCACTGCCTGCTGCCAGAAGTAACCAGCTGCCAGTGTCCACCCTGAGCCGTCTTCTCTTCCACCGGCGATGTGTCAGCAGTCTTGTGTACTGGGACAGTTACCTCAGCTGCCTCCACATGAGCACTGTCCAGGAATTGCTTGTGGATTCGGATGCTCCTCAACCTAGCCATCTCCTCCTGTAGCTCTCCCACCTGCTGCCTGAGAGATTCCACCAGCAGGCACCTTTCACATTGGATGGTCCCCCCAGCCTGGATATCAGTAAGTGGGAACTGCAAGCTCTGCTGCTCCCTCTCTGTAGTGGGGCACGGGAGCGGGCGGCCACTGACCTGAAGGCGGAGGAACCCTTCCAGCCACCATGTTGGGCTGAGGCTGACCCCGCCCAGCCACCTGATCAGAAGCCAGCGGGAGGGGCCAGAGCTATAAAAGCCCAGCCAACAGACTCAGTCAGGGCTGAGCCTGCAGAGGGGACAGAGGCTTGCTCAGGGCTCCTGGTGTGGGAGGCTGGGACTGAGGCCTGGCCTGGATCTCTAACCTTTTTGGAGCTAAAGGTTGACTATCTGCTCCCTGCCTGGGAGGCCAAGGTCTGGCCCGGCCCGCCTATCCTAGCAGACGCTGCAGAGGACCAGCCTGATTCTGTGCCTCAGACCCTGCCCAGGAACTGGGAGAAACTGCTGCTGCTGCCGCCAATGCCAGAGGCTTGGCCCGAGACCCTGAGAGAGCCTGCCCCTGCAGACTGGCCCAGTCACCTGACCCTGCTTGCACCAGGAGACTGGCTGAGCCCCGCAGACCTGCAAGCAGTGGAGGACTGGACCACCGGGACTCCAGTGTGACGAACCTACCCTGGACTCCCTGACCGCACAGCCAGAATCCTAGGTACCAGCTGAGGGGGAGAAGGGAAGTGGCTCATGGGTTAGTGGGGGCTGTTAAAGGTCCCAAGGCCGGCGAGTTTCGGGCTGGAGCCCCCTGCACTGCTGCTCCTAGGGCCCTGGGCTGGGGCACAGTGGAGTAGGTTGGCCTGCGCCCGGCCCCCCCTGCCACCCACCTACCAGGTGGCAGTCTCCACCTCCTTGCCACCACTGTGCCTATACCTCTCCTGAACAAGGAGCCCGCAAACTTGCTGTGATGTGCTTGCTGCCATGCTCTGAACCAGGGCCTGGCCCATCTATAAACTAACTGTATTTGGTTGCTGCCACACCCCGAACTAAGGGCCTGGCTACTCCCCTATAAATTGACTGTGTTTGTTTGTTGCCATGCCCTGAACCAGGGCCTGGCTCATCCTTAAACTGACTGGCTGCGTCTAGACTGGCATGATTTTCCGCAAACGCTTTTAACGGAAAAGTTTTTCCGTTAAAAGCATTTGCGGAAAGGAGCGTCTAGATTGGCACGGATGCTTTTGCGCAGAAGTGCTTTTGCGCAAAAGCATCCGGTGCCAATCTAGACGCGGTTTTGCGCAAAAAAGCCCCGATCGCCATTTTCACCATCGGGGCTTTTTTGCGCAAAACAATTCTGAGTTGTCTACACTGGCCCTCTTGCGCAAAAGCATTTGCGCAAGAGGGCTTTTTCCCGAGCGGGAGAGTCATTGTATTTGCGCAAGAACACTGACGATCATACATTAGATCGTCAGTGTTCTTGCGCAAATTCAAGCGGCCAGTGTAGACAGCTGGCAAGTTTTTCCGCAAAAGCAGCTGCTTTTGCGGAAAAACTTGCCAGTCTAGACGCAGCCACTCTGTTTTCAGCCACGCCCTGAACAAAGGGCCTGGTCTACTTATAAACTGACTCTGGGTTTGTCTGTTGACCCGCCCTGAATCAGGGCTTGGCCTATCCCCAAAAGGGGACTGTGTTGATTTGCTGCCCACCCTGACTGGGCCTACATATATACGCTCACTTTGTCTGTGTGTGGTGCCCCGCCTGAAGGAAGGCCGGGCATGGACTAGTGACTTGGGGCTTGGCTTAAAGGGCCAGTATAGTGGGGTGGAGTGGCCGCCCACTGACCCAGGGGAGGAGGAACCCCTCTGGGGAGCCAAACCGGCTACAAACCACACAGATGTTTTGCTTTGGCTTTATCTCTAGTCTATACAGACTTTTTAGGATTGTCACTTTCTCTCACTATGAAGCCTAGAATATTTTGAGTCAGTGAAAAATCATCACTGGGATTTGCAGTCTGTTACCAGACTTATCATCCAATTTTAAAGTTCTCACCCATTTTGACTTGACAAATTACACATGCAAAAGCAAGGCACATGTCTATGCCATGCTGACAGCCCTAGACCATTCAGGTAACTGAACCAGTCACCACCTGGATTCTACAACTAATTTGCATGAGAGACTGCACAGATAGTGGATTACTTGGCCCAACTGCCAGTTTTTCAAAACCACCTTGACATTACCATCAGCACATACAATAATGCCATAGCATGTGTCCATCATTTATCACCCTTCCAAATTAACACAAATCTCCCAGGACAATCCCCACCCATGAGGCATATATCAATACAACCGCCCCAGGGCTGCTGATGGGAGGGGGGGGGGGAGAACTAAAGGGTCAGCTGCCCCAGGGCCTGGCAATTAAAAAGGACCTGGGGTTCCTGTCCACCATTATTGCAACATGACAGTGATCGCAACAGAGCCCTGGGCCTTTTACACTGAGGCCAGATTAGATTCCTGGGCAGCGCAGGCCAGGCAGTGCGGAAGGACTGGCTGGTGGAAGTTAGCTGCCAGCCCTTCCCCTTCTGCCTGAGGCCTCACCCCATCCAGGGGCCCCAGAACCAGCCCTCATCCTTGTTCAGGAGCTTGGCAATTCTGTCTGCAGCCCTGCAGCCACCCACACCACACATTAACCCCAAACATCGCTCTAAACTTAGAAGCTATGTCTACACTACTCCCGTTTTGTGCAAAAAATATGCAAATGAGGCAGTGTGGAATATCGCTGTGCCTCATTTGCATAATTAATGAGGCTCCATTTTTGCACAAGAGGCTTTTGTGCAAAAACCCCCTCTTGCACAAGAGCCATTCTTCCTGAAAAAATGAGGAAGAACGGCTCTTGCGCAAGAGGGCTTTTTTGCGCAAAAAGGAGCCATGTAGACAGCTCCTTTTTGTGCAAAAACGGAGCCTCATTAATTATGCAAATGAGGCGTGGCAATATTCCACACTTTGCCTCATTTGCATATGTTTTTGTGCAAGAGGCTTTAGTGTAGACATAGCCAGAATGTCTGTGGAGTCAGTATGAAGTGAAGTAAGCAGCCATAAGTATGGCTGAGAGCTGTTCTTGTTCAGAATATCAACAGGTTCAATCAACAGTGGGATTCACAGACTGTTACCATCCAGTTTTTAAGCGCTCAGTCATTTATGGCTTTGTTACTTACATGACTTTGTGAATTATATCCCTGAGCTTTCAGTGACTAATTATAACTAAAGTGAATCTTTACATTCTTTATTGTTCTGTTAGAAGAAAGACCAACATGGCACTAGAAAGCTAGCAACTCATTTAGCAAAAAATTTAATAGAAATCCCTTGCTCAGGACAAATCAGAAATAACTAGAAGATCTTCCAGTTTTGAGAGTGTGAACCTAAAACCTAGTTTGTAAATTCTTTATGGCAGAGACTGTCATTGTGCAGATGCTTCAGGGTTCTGATTGTGAATGGAGTCTCAAGATGCTGTGGTAATTCTAGCAAACAAGAATTAGTTTTACAGTATGACTAAATATGGGGAAACTTCAACACTTATTTTGTGTCCCCACAGATAAAGCACAACTGGAGTGTAATTCACAGGATGAACTCCACTCACTGTCTAAGTTTCTACCCATGAAACCTTATGCCCAAATAAATCTGTTAGTCTTTAAGGTGCCCCAGGACTCCTTGTTGTTTTTGCAGATACAGACTTCTCCTCTTAGACTTGTATCAGTAATGTGTGTGATGGTTAATCTGAAGTGGTGTATCTAATGTATTGGTTCAACGTGAACTACACAGAAGGGAGAGGATACCTTAGTCCGAGTGTGTGTGTGCTCATTGGTAGAATTTTCCAAGTGAAATGAATCTGAAGAAAAAGGAATCTCCTTATTGGATGGTAGTATGTGAGCCATTTATGCAGACTCATTTGCTTTTACAACTTTTACTCTAAACTGCCAGAATTGTAATGATTATGCTATAAGGCAGTAGTCTCCAACCTTTTTACACCCAAGATCACTTTTTAAATCTCAGAACAGGTGAAGATCTACCGCCCTGCCCCTTCCTTGAAGCCCCGCCCTCTCTATTCTCCTCCTGTCCATCACTTGCTATCCCCAGTCCTTACTTACACACTCTGATAAACAGTTTATTTTTAAATTATGCGATATATAACATTAAAATTAAATCGTCTGGTTTTTATTCATGCTATTTAAATCTAAAATGAAGCATTTATAATTATACATTTTGTGGGGACAGAGTTCTGCGGCTGGGGGCAGGGAAGAGGGAACAGGGTGCTGGGAGGGCAGAGGACAGGGTTCTGCAGCTGGGGACAGAGTGCCAGTGAGGACAGGTTTCTGCAGCTGGGGACAGGGTGCCAGTGGGGACAGAGTTCGGGGAGTGGGGACGGGAATAGGGACAGAGTTCTGTGGCTGGGGACAGAGGAGTGGGGACAGCGTTCTGTGGCTGGGGAGTAGGGTGCCAGTGGAGGCAGAGTGTCCCCTGCATCTGCCTCCTCCCAGGATTGCCTCCCCCCCCAGAGGGAAACCAGCACGTGCCTGCCCCGGGGCCAACACCCCGCGGCGCAGGGAAGCCCCGCACGCGCACGCGCCTGGCCCGGGACTGACCCCCGCAGGGAAGCCCCGCGCATGCGCGCCTGCTCCGGGGCCGACCCCACACCCCCGCGCAGGGAAACCCCGTGCACGCGCCTGCCCAGGGGGCCGACCCGCACAGGGAACCTCCGCGTGCACTTGCCCCAGCGCCAACCCCCTCGCCCCGGCGCAGGGAAGCCCCGCGTGCACCTGCTCTGGGGCCGACCCCGCCCCCCGCGCAGGGAAGCCCCACGCGCGCCTGCCCCGGGGCCAACCCCCCCACACGTGCCTCCCCCGGGGCTGACTCCCCCCTCCTGTGCGGTGAGGGAGCCGATGCTCCCTCCCTCAGTACACCCGGCAGAGCAGCTAGTGCACTTCCGGAATTGCCGGAAGTGGCGCTAAGCTGCGGGACTTCTGTCCATCCCCGAGAAGCCCCACTACTTACCTCAAGTGAAAATGGAGGTAGTGTCGGCTTCTCGGGGTTGGGAGGGAAATGGGGGCGGGGCGGACAGGACGCCTTGCGATTGACTGGTCGAGGCCTCGCGATCGACCAGTCGATCGTGATCGACCTGTTGGTGACCACGACTATAAGGCAACATAGAAGAATTCACATTTCATTTGTTCTTGGCTCCAGAGGCTGGATTTCTTCCATATTATGCATAAAGTTCTCAAAACAAAACTTCATATGCAATATAGTATGGTACAAAGTATTATATAAATCCATTTAGAGTTTAGACAGATAAAATTTAGGAATGAAATATTACAAACCATTCAAACTAATCTGGATTCTTCCATAGCTTTTGAATAATTCCAGTGCGACATTAAACTGGGGCAAATTTAATCTGACAGTGTCACTTTAATAGTGTGGTTATTTCTTCAGAAGAGATACCTCTGTTTGCTCAGTGAGCTTTCCACTGCTGATAACCTGCTGCTCTGCCTTCTTGCCTATTGAGCCAGTTGTGGAGCTCAAAGGTTATTTTAAAAGGGGAGGAGGGAGACTCTACATCAGTGTTTCTTAAACTTTTTAAGACAGAGGAACACCAAACAATAATTTTTTTAATGAGGAGCACCAAGCACTTTTTGTTTGGTGGGAAGGGGGGAAGGGGAAGAGGCTGGGGAAAAGTTATTGAGAAAAAAAATAGGGTCGGGGGGAAAGTTATTGAGGGGGAAAAAAAGTTTCCTGTCCCTTTTAGGGTGGCCATTTTGAACTCTGTTCTCCATGGCACACCTCCAACTGCCTCGCGGCACACCGATGTGCCAAGGAACACAGTTTAAGAAACAGTGCTCTACATCCTGCAGCCTTAACTTGTCTCACTCCCTCATCCCCTGTTCAGAATGAGTATGAATTTTTATGGGTTGTAACTCAAGACAATCAGAAAATCTCACATCTTTTGTTGCATGAAGACTGAGCAGATCAACATGAAATTATTTTGGCCACCAAGTATTGAATGTTAAACAGGTACATCTAGACTGCAAGCTTCTTTCGAAAGAGAACATCCAGACTACAAAAGCGGATTGAAAAAGCGATCCACTTATTTGAAAGAGAGCATCCAGACTACTAGAAAGCTCTATCACAAAAAGGCAGCCCGGAACCACTTCTGGCAGGGCATTAGGGCAGCAGTTACTTCCGGGTGCTAGCTGAGGCTAGCTGAGAGATGCGCTTAAAGGAACCCCTCCAGACAGCCGTTTCTCTGCTGCAGCTGCTTGCTTGCCTAACTCTCCAAGGGACAGCAAAGCTTTTGCAGTGTGTGTTCTGCTTGCCCAGCTTTCTTGGGCAAGCAGAACAGTATTTTTTTCTTTTTGGCTGTGGAGCCGGAGCTGCGCCTGGGCATGTGATGGCCCCATGCTGCAGCTTCTGCAGCAGTTTCATTGGACTGTCTGGATGGTTCTGACCCAGCTCAACTCAGACCCTGGCCTTCAGACCCTCGCCCTGGATCTGGGAGTACTGGCCTTGCCCCTGAACCTCATGTTGGAGAGGCAAATTTGGAGGCTGGACACCAGTTCCGACTTGTGGGACCGCCTGGTCCTGGAGCGGTGGGACAACTAGCAGTGGCTCAGCAACTTCTGCATGTGGAAGGTCACCTTCATGGAGCTGTATGCCTGGCTCGTCCCTGCCCTCCAACGACAGGACACTTGTGACCTGCCATCCCCCCTGGAGAAGATGGTTGCTATTGCCATGTGGATGCTCGCCACCCCCCAACAGCTACTGCACCAGTTCGGGGCACCAGTTCAGCGTGGGGAGGTCCACCGTCAGGGCCATCTTGATGGAGGTAAGGCTCTCTCAGGGGACAGTCCCTGTGGGGGTGGGGGGACCTGGAAAAGGGGGACCGTTGGGAAAGGGAAGAGGGATTGGGGGGAGGGAAAGTGGGGACAAGGCCTGGCTCCGGAGGGGGTGGGGGGTGGCATCCTGGCCTCACCCAGCCCTTCTGCTGGGGGGGATGGCTTCCTGGGGAGTGGCTCCTGGGGTCTTTGGGGGGGAGGAGAGAGGAGGGAGATGGACACCTCCCAAGGGCTCAGGCACCCCCTCTCATTCTGTTTTGTGTGTGTTTCTATGTCTCCTTCTGCAGGTGGTGAGGGCCATCAGCTCCATGCTGCCGTGCAGAATCATCCGTCTCAGAGACGTGGACCCCATCGTGGCAGGATTTGCTGCCCGTGGATTCCCGAACTGTGGAGAAATGGTCGATGGGGGGACACATCCTGATCTGCGCACCACCCCATTGAGCCTCCCAGTTTATTAACAGGAAGGGCTACTTCTCAATGGTGCTGTAGGCCCTGGTTGACCACCAGGGAATATTTACAGACATTTGTGTCGGGTGGTTGGGCCACGCACATGGGCTGTGTCTACATTGGCAAGATTTTGTGCAAAAGCAACTGCTTTTGCGCAAAATCTTGCCACCTGTGTACACTGGCCACGAGTACTTGCGCAAGAACACTGACATTCTAATGTGTGAAATCAGTGCTTCTTGCACAAATACTCTGACGCTCCCGCTCAGGGATAAGCCCTCTTGCGCAACTATTCTTGCGCAAGAGGCCAGTATAGACAGGCAACGTTAATTTCTTGCGCAAGAAAGCGTCTACACTGGCACGGATGCTTTTGCGCAAAGGCACATGCCAGTGTAGACGCTCTCTTACTCAAATACTCTAACGCAAAAACTCTTGTGTTAAAGAGTATTTGTGCAAAATCTTGCCAATATAGACGTAGCCATGATGCCCACATATTTAGGAACTCTTGCCTGTACTGCAGGCTGGAACATTCTTCCCACAGTGGGACTTTGTGCTTGGGGACCTGCAGATGCCGACTTGCATTGTGGGTGACGCAGTCTATCCACCGATGCCATGGCTCATGAAGCCCTACGCTGGCCACCTGGACCCGAGCAAGGAACAATTTTTAACGTGCATCTGAACCGGGCTTGGATGCAGGTAGAATGCACCTTTGGGTGTCTAAAGGGGTGGTTCAGGTGCCTGCTGACCCACCTCGACATGGGGGAGTGCAACATCCCCGAGGTGGTCTCTGTGTGTTGCGTGCTCCACAACCTCGTGGAGAGTAAAGGGGAGGCCTTCCTCCCATGGTGGGGGACAGAGGCTGGTGGTGAGGGGAGGCTGTTTGAACAGCCCCGCACAGCTGCCATCCACCAGGCCCATCAATTGGGGGTGCGCACCCGGGAGGCCCTGAGAGAGATTCTCTGAAGGAGCCCAGTAACTCTCCCCAGGGGGCTTTTGCCTTGCCCCCAACACAACCCTAACCCTTCCCTCATTCCCTGGAAAATCAATAAAGACTCCATTTTGGATTTGCAAATAAACTTTGTTGTAACTTATAAAAAAATGTTAAGTGGTGTGGGGGTGGGGGCTCAGAACCTGGAGGGAGGCAGGGAACTAGGAGGGGAGCTCAGGACTGGGAGTGTTGCCTGGAGCACCTGCGACTGCCTCCTTGGGTCCAGGGACCTCGACAGGCTCGGGGTTGGGTGGGGCCTGGGAGAACAGGGGGCTGGGCAGGAGGGGGGGCTGCAGCTGACTCAGGGATGGCAAGGGAGATGGGAGGAAGTGGGTGCAAGAGGGGCAGGAGCAAGGGGACAGAAGCAGGGGGAGCAGCAATGGGGACAGGACCTGGGTAGGCACTAACTTCCAGAATCGTGGCACAAATATTGTCTCCCTGCCACACCAGCTTGCCCAACATGCGCTCATGCCACTCGCGGTACTTCTGGGCTAGGGTTTGTTGAAGATCTCACATGACCGAGATGTGCTGGCGCATCAGGTCCTGGTGTGCCCAGCAGTGCCTGCGGCTCCCTCGGCTTCGGCTGACCAGCTGGGCTGGTGTGGCTCGCCCCTCATCAACAGCTGGTCTAGCTGTGGAGGACAAAAGGGAGAGGCGGTCAGTTATCCCTGACCACACTGGCTCTGAACAGGTGCTCTCCTCTGTGAGCAGTGAGCAACCATCCTTGGTAGAGGGGACGCTGATGTCCCGAGAGCCAGGCCATGTGTGGCCTGCCCAGCAGCCCCAGTGTCACAAGGGGCCCTGAGGTGCCCAAGGGACCATCCTGCATGCCTCCTCCCCGCCTCCATGGACAAGCAGGCCAGGGAAGTGTCTGGCCAGAGTGGGTTCCCAGGTGCAGGAGAGGGGCCTGGAGTAACCTGGCCATCCCTGCCCCCACTTCCCCCCCCCCATGCCTGCACCTGGCAGCGCTGTCTGTGGGAGCGGGTGGGGCCTTGCACGTGCACACATGGCAATATGCTATGTGCGACACTCGTCAGTCTGTGTCAGGTCATGCATGTGCCCAACCTGCTTTCGACAGTGCCTGGTGGGGGGGGGGGGGAGAGGATGGCCCTTCCAGGGGTTGGATGTGTGTGGGGCCTCCACCCAGGCTGTAAGTAGCAGCCCATGTGTGCTCTGGGACTCGCTCCTGAGACCACGTCGCACGCTGCTGCATGTGCTTGCACGTGCATGGCCAGCTGCACGCTGTCCAGGCTGAGCATGATGAGTGATGATCGCACCCTATTCCCCTGTGAACCCGTTTCCCCCGCCCTGTGTGTGTGCCAACCTCACAGCCCTCACCTGATGTTCCTTCCCTGCCGTCAGATGATGCCTGGGAGGTGTCCTGGGCCTCGGGGACCGGCTCTGAGGGTGATGACTCTGCCTGTGTCCTCCTCCTCCTGCAGCTGCTGGTCATCGTCATCCTCCTCCTGGAGATCTGGCTGGGTGACCACAGGCATCTCTAACCCTGACTCCACAAGGACACATGGAGATTGTGCTTCACCACCACCCAGGATCTGCTGGAGTGCCTTGTAGTATGGGCAGGATGGTGTTGCTGCCCCGGAGTGGGAGCTGGCCTCATGGGCCTGAGCATAGCCCTGCTGCAACTCCTTTACCTTTGCCTGGACTTGATCAAAGGTGCAAGGGTGGTGGCCTCTGTGGGCCAGAGCTTTGGCCATCCATCCATATGTGTCTGCGTTTCGGCGCTGCAACTGGAGGGATGACTCCTTGGTCCAGAGCTCCAGGAGGGCCTGGATCTCAGCCCCTGACCAGGAAGATGCCCTGCATTTGTTGCTCCTGGGTGGGTCCTGGGACCCCTGGGGCAGCTCCCTGGATGGGCCAGGGGGACCTCGGGAGCCTTGTGCTTGTGCCATGTCTGATGGCTGGTGTGGCAGGGAGAGCTGCACAATCAGTATGGTGCCCTGAAGTTGGCTTCCTGCCACAATGGCTTACTCAGGTGCCTGTGCCTTCAAGTCCTGGCTGGAGACAGGAACTATAGAGCTGTGATTAGTGTAGACAGATTGTCCACCAGGGCTTTTCCTGGAGGCCTCTTTTCTCGAAAGAATTGCCTCTCCCACATCCACACATGCCTTTTTTTGAAACAGCTCTTTGGAAAAAGGCATTCTTCCTCATAAAATGAGGTTTACCAATGTCAACAAAACCACCGCGTTCTTTCGATTTAATTTTGAAAGAATGTGATTGCAGTCTAGATGCAGGTGAAGTTTTTTCAAAAAAAGGCCAGTTTTTTCGAAAAAACGATGTAGTCTAGACATGCCCCAAGGTGCAAGTACTTTATAGAAGTAGAAGATCTTGGAGATGAAAGGATCCCAAGCACCCTACACACTATGGGCCTGATCCTTCTTATTGCACTTGGGCCACATTTTAAATCTTTTTCAGTGCAGCCGTGATAAAGAGGAACATTATTTATTTTTGTGAAAGCTCAGATTCTCACAATCATGTGTTTTAAGGAGCTGGAGAGTTAAGAAAAGACTGCTACTATCACATGACTTTTGTAATAAAACAGAAAAGTTTTCCGTTAAAAGCATTTTCGGAAAAGAGCGTCTAGATTGGCACGGACGCTTTTCCGCAAAAGCACTTTTTGCGAAAAGCCGCCCGTGCGCAATCTAGACGCTGCTCAAAAGCCCCGATCGCAATTTTCGCGATCGGGGCTTTTTTGCAGAAAACAAATCTCAGCTGTCTACACTGGCCCTTGTGAGCAAAAGTTTTGCGCAAAAGGGACTTTTGCCCCAATGGGAGCAGCATAGTATTTCCTCAAAAAGCACTGATTTCTTACAGTAGGAAGTCAGTGCTTTTGCGGAAATTCAAGTGGCCAGTGTAGACAGCTGGCAAGTTTTTCCGGAAAAGCAGCTGATTTTCCGGAAAAACTGGCCAGTCTAGACACAGCCTAGCTGATTCCAGTGACAGGGTATTTTACATGGACTGAGCAGGGAGAGGCTACTGGTATGGAAGTATTTAGGTAATGAATGGAGGATTCAGAGTTGCAGCTTTGGCTACGCGAATTCCAAGAAATCTGGAGGAGGTCATCTGTTCCTGCTGCCTGAATGGACCTGTTAAATCTGCACCCAGTGAAAAGGATAAGGCTCACCTTTTGGCCCCTGCATGCAGTTCTGGTCACCCCATCTCAAAAAGGAAAAAGTTCATAAAAGAGCAACAAAAATTATTAGGGGTATGGAAAAGCTTCTATATGAAGAGACATATTATTTATGCCTTCTCATAACACAAAAACTAGGGGTCACCCAATTAAATTAATAGGCAGCAAATTTAAAGCAAACAAAAGGAAATATTTCTTCACAGAACACAGTCAACCTGTGGAACTTTTTGCCTGGGAATATTTGTGACGGCTAAAACTGTAACAGGGTTCAAAAAATAAATAAATTCATGAAGGATAGGTCCATTAATGGCTATGCACCAGGCTGCACAGGGATGTATTACCATGCTCGTAGTGTTTCTAGTCTCTGTTTGCCAAAAGTTGGGAGTGGACAACAGGGAATGGATCACTTTATGATTACCTGTTTTGTTCATTCCCTTTGAAGCACCTGACATTGTCCACTGTTGGAAGACTGAGCTAGATGGACCCACTTAATTGTTTTTATGTTCCTTTATGTTCTTATCTTACTGTGCAACTATAATATTATACGGACTTAATGCAATGAACTATATTTCCCAAGTTTTTGTTTTGTTTAAGGTAGGTGGAGAAAGCTAATCAAAATGTGGAGCTATTGCTCAGATGAGGCTTGTAGAGTTTACAATGGTGCTATTTAGCTTGCTAGAGCTTGTAAACAATACAGGTTTTTATCAGAGGAACTTGTAAGTTCTTTGAACCAATTATTACACACTTAACTAGCTGTACAAGTATACTCAGCCAATCTGTTTTAATAGTACTAATACTTAGCTCTTATCTAGTGGTTTTCATAAATGGATCTCAAAGTGCTTTGTAAAAGAAGTTATCCTAATGGACAAGTAAAGTGCTTAACAGTTAGTGCTGACACTTATGCAGCTGTTCTTGGATTGTGAGTGGACTTTGAGATGATTATACTATTTCCTACCTGCTCAACTCAAGTAGAGTTCAAAAAGGAAGTGAGAAGTGGGAAACGGTGCCTATTATGATGCTTGGGCAGTGAGGCTGCAGAAAGTAAATATGGAAGCAGCAAAGATGCCCAGCAGAACAATAGATTTTTTGTAACTGCCATCATGGCAAGAATTTTGGGCATTCAACCAGAAAAAATGGAAAGCAAAAGTAAATGTATGAATCCAAAACTGAGTATTCACGGCAGGGCTGGAGTGACCTATTATCTTTGCAACCCTTTTTCAAGGGGTGCAATGGCAGATTGATCAGTGTTGTGATGATGTTATCTTTTATTCTAAAGAAACTCTGCCCAGAGCTATGCATGCCATCCCATGGAATTGGACTCCATTGTATACCAGGACTGTACACCCTTTGTGCACATTCCTGAAATCCTATCCCCAAATCTGTAAGATGCAATCATCAAATTTGGGCCAAATTCTCATTTAAGCCAAGGCCTTTTAACCCTGATATGGCCTTTATAAAAAAAAGGCCTTATAGTGGGTGTGACTCTAATTTTCTCCTTCTTTATAGTAACTTTACACTACCAAAGTTTTATTAATTGACCTTGGTTTGACTGAGAATTAGGTCTTCTGTCCAAGACCCTTTCTATTTGGACCGAAGTTGGAAGTATTTTCCTGCTATTGGAAAAGAGTGAGAGGGAAAATAATATGCAAAGAACAAGTCTCTATGGTAAATGAGAAGGTACTTTGAGGGGATTCTTTAATATGTGGCTGCTGGAACAAGGAGAAGTGAAAGTGAGAAGGTGCCCCTATTTAAGAGATGGAGGGGAGATAAAACATAAGCATGTCAAGAGCCATAGTAAGACTTTACCAGTCTCAAGATCACGGGAGTATAACAAGCACCCATATGGTTTTATGAGCCAGCAGCACATTCCCTTTGTTCTCTCTTAAGCAAAATTGATTTCCATTAGGAGATAGACAACAAAACTATCATTGGAGGATCAGAAGCCAGTCAGAGGACACAGATTTAGCTCTGGTGGGGTATGTCTACACTACAGCACTAATTCGAACTAACTTAATTCGAATTAGTTAATTCGAAATAAGCTAATTCCAATTAGTGCATCTAGACCTAAAAACTAATTTGAATTAGCGTTTTGCTAATTCGAAATAGCATGTCCACATTGAGTGGACCCTGAACCGAAGTTAAGGCTGGCCGGAACCAGTGCCGGCAGGGCATCAGGTTAGGACTTAGAGTGTGGAGCTGCTGCCTCAGGCTAGCCGAGGTGCTTAAAGGGACCCGACCCCACCCCGACAGACAGTTCTCAGGGTTCCCCGCTTGCTTGTCTAACTCGATGAGGGAGAGCAAAGCAGTCCTGTCTTGGAGTGCCCTGCGTGCCCACACTCGGCACATCACAGCACTCGGCCATCAGCCCGGCTGCACTTGCCGCAGGCTGCCATCCAGGGGGGTCAATCGGGGGGCTGTCAGGATCCAGGACGCCCTGCAGGAGGGCTTCCACCCCGAGGAGCCCGCAGAGCCACCCCAGTCCTCCCCATCGGGGGCTCGTGCCCCATTCCTCCCTCACCACCTTCTACTTACCCCTCCCTAGCCCCCTTCCTGATGTAAAAATAAAGGACACGTGTGTTCAAAAATAGAAACTCTCTTTATTTAACAAAACTGGGAGGGATTAACCTCTGGGGAGACTGGGAAAAGGAGGTGGGAGAGGGGAAGAGAGAGGGTGGGAGAGGAGGGGGGAAACCTGGGAGGAGGGAGCTGGAAGGGGAAGCCAGGGGAAGGAGGAGGGGAAGTATAAAACTATGGTACGCCATATCTTCAGTACTGTGTACAGATGTGGTCTCTCACCTCAAAAAGATATTTTGGCCTTGGAAAGGGTTCAGAAAAGGGCAACTAAAATGATTAGGGGTTTGGAACAGGTCCCATATGAAGAGAGGCTAAAGGGACTGGGACTTTTCAGCTTAGAAAAGAGGAGACTGAGGGGGAATATGAGAGAGGTATATAAAATCATGAGTGGTGTGGAGAGGGTGAATAAAGAAAAGTTCTTCATTAGTTCCCATAATATAAGGACTAGAGGACACCAAATGAAATTAATGGGCAGCAGGTTTAAAACTAATAAGCGAAAGTTCTTCTTCACACAGCACATAGTCAACTTGTGGAACTCCTTGCCACAGGAGGCTGTGAAGGCTAGAACTATAACAGAGTTTAAAGAGAAGTTAGATAAATTCATGGAGGTTGGGTCCATGGAGTGCTATTAGCCAGGGGCAGGAATGGTGTCCCTGGCCTCTGTTTGTGGAAGGCTGAGATGGATGGCACGAGACAAATGGCTTGGTCATTGTCTTCGGTCCATCCCCTCCAGGGTACCTGGTGCTGGCCGCTGTCGGCAGGCAGGCTACTGGGCTAGATGAACCTTTGGTCTGACCCAGTACGGCCATTCTTATGTTCTTATGTTCTAAGCTCAGAGCTCAGGGTCGGGGGTCTCACTGGACCAACTTGATTTTCATGCAAACCTGCTCTTGGGTTCGCATGTGGCCTCTGGTGGCCAGGCTGGCAGCTATCCTGCCCTAGACGGCCACATTCCTGTGCCTAGTGTGGAGATCATGGACGTTGGAGGCCTCCCCCCAAACCTCGATGAGGTCCACAATCTCCGCACTAGACCAGGCGGGAGCCCGCCTCTTGCGGCCCCGGGCAGGCTCCTGGGAGCCGCCAGCCTGGTCCCGGGAAGAGGCGGAGGGCTGGGTGGCAGTGGGTGGATGGCTCATGCCGTGCCAGGTGCAGGGTCTGCTGGCTGGGTGCTGGCAGGCTTGCAACTGGCACAAGCACTGTAGCCAGACCGTGCCCCTTTAAGGGCTCCGGCGCCGGGAGGGGGGCAGAAGAGTTTCCGTGGTTTGGCCCAGAGTGGCCACCAGGGCAACCTGGGAAGGGCTAGCCTCCAACTAGTTTGAATTAAGTGGCTACACAGCCCTTAATTTGAACTACTTAATTCGAACTAGGCATTACTCCTCGTAGAATGAGGTTTACCTAGTTCGAATTAAGCGCTCTGCTAGTTCGATTTAAATTCGAACCAGCGGTTTGTATGTGTAGCCCCTATTAAAGTTAATTCGAACTAATGGCTGTTAGTTCGAATTAACTTTGTAGTGTAGACATACCCGTGGTTACTTTAAGTAGTAAAACAGGCCAATATGTAAATATTAGAAAAGGCTTATTTCATCAAGAAGTATTGTTGCAAATTAAAGGAGTGAGAACTGCATTGTGTGCTCTCTAATACAAAGAGCATAAAACAAGGAATCTGTTTTTTGATGTATAGGCAGGGCCCGATTATGACATTCTGAGGCCCTAAGCTGTGTAAAGCGTAAGAGGCTCCATACCATAAAAAATTGATCCAGACTATATATAAAATATTCACAAATGTTTATTCTGATTTAATTTTTGCTTTGAAACAATGAATTGTTGGAATTATTTTTATGCCATATTATAAAAATACAGAGAAGGTTCCTGAAAGTGGTGGAGTCCAACACAAATTTATCCTCTTCAAGATCCACTTGACTCAAGTCCATAGGACAATCACCTGCAACTTGGTCATGTGGTGTATGGATAGCACTAGGAGCAGAAAGCAACGTGCGCCCTAACATACACAATTGTACATATGTACAGATCAAAAGAAAAAAGAACACACTAACACTTAAGAAAATGAAGAAAAACAGGAGCACAAGCACTTATACGACTGAATGTGCTGGACCACAAACAAAAGATGGTGGCCTTCCAGGTTATGTCTAGACTACATGGCTCCGTCGACGGATCCATGTAAACTAGTTTACCTGGCATAGGCAAAGAAGGGGGGATTTAAACAATCCCCGCTTCATTAAAATAAACATGGCTGCCACGCTGTGCCGACGATCAGCTGATCCAGCACAGCGCGGTAGTCTAGACGCGGATCGGTTGGCTGGGGAAGCCTTTGCCAACCGATCCCTTATGCCTCGTGAAACCGATCCCTTATGCCCCCAGCTATTACCAGCCAAGCTATACATGATGTCATTCCGAGGACAAATCCCATACAGGTATGAGCTTGGCAGGATTGCTTCAGAGTACCGCTGTCTCTGACCTCACATTTTCCCCCATTTTATTGGCAGTGAGATTTATTTGTTTAAATAAGCAGTGAAGGCATGGTCAGAATTTTACCAGTAGCATCTGACCAACAAAATACTGTTTTAGGAAACTAATAGCAGACTTGCACTTACAAAATTAGAATTTCTATGAATAATTATCATTTTTTCTCAGTCCTGGTCTCCGGCCTATCAAAACTGAACAATTATTGAAGGGTAAGGGTGGGCTAAAAGTATTTGTGTAGCCAGATGTGTATATTTTTGTCATATTGAATGAAAATACCTATATTTAGAATATTTCCCCCATATTTCCTTTATCAACCAGTTTTGATAATGGAGTCAGTTTTTTCTTTTTTTAGAGGTCCCTCATATTGGAAGACCCTAAACTGTATCTTAATTAGCTTATGCCTTAATCCTGCACTGTATATAGGGTGTGTCTACACAGTACATAATCAACCATGGCTGGCCTGGTCATTTGGGAGCCTAAGCTCTGGGGGAGGGTTGGTTCCAGCATGAGTCCAAATGTCTACACAGCAATTTTGAGCCCTGCAACCTGAGCCCTGCAAACCTGAGTCAGCTAACTTGGCTACATTGCAATGTAGACATACCTTGTTGCTAGGAATAAGGGAATATGCCTGGGAACAACTGATTAACTGCTAAAGAAGAATGGGATCTACAACTTCTTCCTCCTTTGCCATTTCCTTTCCTATCTCTCCTTGCTGCAATCCCTGCAAAGCATAGTTCAAATCCTCTTCCTTTCCTGTCCTTCTGCCTATGCCTCCCTCTTTCTTGTTTCTTTAGATTGGCATCCTTTCCTTTTCCACATTGTTCCAGCTATTCTCGTCATTTTCAGAGCTCTCTCTAGTTTCACGTCTCCTGTGTATGAAGGATAATGGTAGGCTAAAGGTGTTGTATCTGTCCCTTCTCATCCTACATACCCTCCTGCAGGGATAATCAATTATTTTTGTCAAGGTCCAAATTTCTTGATTAAGGTATAATCAAGGTCCAGACTCCACAGAAAAAATAAAAATAAATAATATTTTGCAGTCTGTTGAAAAGTGTCTTCTAATTCAGATTTGGCCCTATGTCTGCCTATTATTACTCTGCCCTACAGCCTTGTACACTCCACTCATGCTTCTGTCCTGATTGTCACAGGGAACAATCTTGTGCACTCCAAACTGCAGTTTCTCATGCTGTCCCTTTTAGTGCCTCTCTCAAAGCCCCCCAATTAGTGAACACAAACCTTTTGAGAGTTATAGCTCTTTCCTTTTTGAGAGGTACAAGGCTTGGATTTGTGCAATCACTTGTCTGTCTTGAGTAATCTCTTCTTTGAGATTCCCTAGCCTGTTTTTGCCCTCTTTTTTCACTGTATGCAAAGCAATCTGGGTGCAGTGTTAAAACGGACGTTTTTGTGCAGTGTAGACATAGCCTGAGAGATCAACTTTTTATTCTGTGGTCAGCCTCTGGTGAAGTATTTGGAATCTGTTACATAATTACTGCTTGGTGATTGTACACGTGTACTGTGGCTTAGGACACAATTCGATAAATGATTTACTGCATACCTCTACAAAAGATTTGTAGATTGAATAATGTCCAACAGTAACCATATTGGTCTGGAATGTAGTTCCTATTAAAGTCTCTTCCTTTTCTTTCAGTGGGTGAAGGAATGGGCTCATGTGGTTTACTTCTTAGTGGGTTTTTTTTTTTTTTTTTTTTTTTTTTTACAAAAGTTTCTAGCCTTTCTGGCTAAGATGAAAAGACGTACTATTTTAAATAGTCAAGGTCTTTTGTACTCTCTCCAACAAGATGGACATAAATGCCATATGTTCTTCTACACTTTCTGAATGGCAGCTTCAAGTAGATCCAAACATCTAAGTGTTAAATATAAACACTACAATTCTTATATTCCTTATTTTTAATATTAAATTTATATTTTATTTTCCACATGCTATATTTTTGTGTGAATAGAATATTTAGAAGAGATCACAGACATTTTTAACACCTGATAGTCCCCAGACAGTTGGGCTACGTCTAGACTGGCATGATTTTCCGCAAATGCTTTTAACGGAAAAGTTTTCCGTTAAAAGCATTTTCGGAAAAGAGCGTCTAGATTACACGGACGCTTTTCCACAAAAGCACTTTTGCGGAAAAGCGTCCGTGCTAATCTAGACGCTGCAGGTAAAAGCCCGATCGCCATTTTCGCGATCGGGCTTTTGCGCAAAACAATACCACGCTGTCTACACTGGCCCTTTGCGCAAAGCTTTTGCGCAAAAGGACTTTTTGCCCGAACGGGAGCAGCATAGTATTTCAGCAAGAACACTGACAATCTTACATGAGATCGCCAGTGTTCTTATGGAAATTCAAGCGCCAGTGTAGATAGTTGGCAAGTTTTTCCGGAAAAGCAGCTGATTTTCCGGAAAAACTGGCCAGTCTAGACACAGCCTTGGAGATTGGGAAACAGATGTCTCTTCCCTTGTCTTTGTAGGCAGGAGTAATGATGACTTGGATTTTTTCTTTGGGGGGAAAGATGGGAAAGCCGTGAATCCCAACAGTATTGGTACTAGATACTGCCTGTAAAACAATAATTAGTACTGGGCATACATTGAAAGCACACCCTAGAACAGTAGTCTCCAACCTTTTGAAGCACAAGATCACTTTCTTAATTTAAGTGCAATCCAAGATCTACTTCAAACCCAAAAAATATCCTTGCCTCACCTCCTTTGTGCTCCTTGCCCCACCTCTCTCTAAGGCCCCACCCTGCTCACTCCATCCTCCCTCATCCTCACTCACTTTCACCAGGCTGGAGCAGAGGGTTGGGGTGCAGGTTCTGGTCTTGGGTTAAGGGATTTAGAGTGTGAGGGGCTCTGAGCTGAGCTTGGGGCAGGCAGTTGGGGTAAAGGAGGAGGTTCTAGGTGCAGGCTCTGACAGGGTGTTGGAATGCAGGGGGGCTCAGGGCTAGGGAAGGGGCTTGAGGCATAGGAGGGGGTTCATGACTTAGGTAGGGGTTCAGGATGTGGATTCCAGCTGGGCACTGCTTACCTCAAGTGGCTCCTGGGTGGTGGTGCAGTGGGGCTAAGGCAGGTTCACCACTGCCCTAGTCCTGCACCACTCCCAAAAGAAGCCAGCAAACTTGCTCTATCCCCAGTCCTGTTGTGCCCCCTATGTGCTCTGTGGAGATAGGATACAGGGTGGGAGAAGGGGACACCTTGACATCAGCACCCTCCTCTCCCTCCCCTGCCCAGTAAGCAGGAGGCTCCTGAGGGAACAGCTCCAAGGCAAAGGGCCAGAGATGTGCAGCAGTGGGAGCAGAAGCAGCTGAAGTGTTGGCACTTGATAGCCATGGGCCAAACCTGCTGGGATCCCCTGTCAGAGGCTCTAATATCTACCAGTAGATCTCTTCTAGATGCTCTCGAAGGATGTTAACAACACCTGGTTAAAAAGGACCTTGGAACCCACACACTCCTCATATATACTGACCCAGGTTCAGGAAAGGATCTAAAATGACAGCATGATAGATAAGATATGTTCTAAGAGAGGCAGAGTAATGGGTGGTATGTAAGTGACATCGGAGGGTGGCAATCTGATGTGTCAAGAATGATGTGTAACTTGTTTGCGTACAGATACAAAGTCATGTCTTGGAGGGGCTATCTTTATCTGGCCTAGGAGGCTCAGTCAGTGATGGAATCCATCACTGCCATTTCCATTGTTGGGGTATCTAAGCACAGTGGGTCAGTAGAGTCTACTGACAATTATTACTGTACTAGCCAATAGCCCAACAAAAGATGGGATTTTTGGGTCTCTCCTCCACGTCTCTCTCTCTCTCCTCCTCCTCCTGCCTCCCCCTCTCTCTCTCTCTCAGCTCTCTTCCACCTCCTGCCTCTCTCTCCGTCTCTCTCTTTCTCTTCTCCTCCCTCTCCTGCCTCTCACTTGGGGGACCGTGGAGCCCAAACGGTCGCTTGAGCCACTTGCTCCCGCGTGGCGGCACGGCTGAGTGGTGCAGAAGTCAGCCGAGTGCCATGGCGGGAGGGGAAGGGGGGCAAGGTGGTGACGTACATGGCCAGGGGGCGGGGCCTGGCCGTGTACGTCACTGCCCCGCCCCCCTTCACACCCCCCTTCGCCTCCCGCCGTGGCGCTTGGCTGACTTTTGTGCCACTCCACCAGGCTGTCGCGGGGGAGCCCAAATGGCTGCTTGTTCCCCCGCGGCGGCCTGGCTGAGCAGCGCAGAAGTCAGCCGAGCCCCACGGCGGGAGGTGAAGGGGGCCGGGGCAGGGCCCGGCCGTGTATGTCACCGCCCCGCCCCACTTCGTGGCGCTCGGCTGACGTCTGCGCCGCTTGCTCCCCCGCGGCGGCCCGGCTGAGCGGCACAGAAGTCAGCCAAGCGCCACGGCAGGAGGCGAAGGGGGCCGGGGCGGTGATGTTCACGGCCAGGGGCCGGGGCCTGGAGCTGCTGTCCCGCCGCACATCACCGCCCTGCCCCCCTTCGCCTCCTGCCATGGTGCTTGGCTGACTTCTGCGCTGCTCAGCCAGGCCACCGCGGGGGAGCAAGCGGAGCAAGCAGCCATTTGGGCTCCCGCGGCCCGGCTGAGCGGCGCAGAAGTCAGCCGAGTGCCACGACGGGAGGCAAAGGGGGGCGCGAAGGGGGGCGGGGCGGTGACGTACACAGCCAGGCCCTGCCCCCCTTCCCCTCCCGCCGTGACGCTCAGCTGACTTCTGCGCCGCTCAGCCGGGCCGCCGCAGGGGAGTAAGCGGCGCAAGCGGCCATTTGGGCCCCGCGCTCCCCATGCAGCACAGGGGTGCTGCATGGGGACCACAGCACCCAAACGGCCGCTTGCTTCCCCGTGGTGGCCCGGCTGAGCAGCGCAGAAGTCAGCCGAGCGCCACGGTGGGAGGCGAAGGACGTCACTCAGGCAACAGCGCCACCCAGAGGCAACAGCCAGCATTTCAGCGTTACAGAGTCACAGACACTGGGCTACTATATATATGATTTTGTTTGACAAACTTGGCCAGGTGCCTTCGATCCTTATCTGGTTTTTGTTGTCTTTGGGGACTCTCAGTGTCTGCTGTGTTGACTACTTGAGCAAAGTCAACACAACACACAAGATAGGTGAATGCATGCACACAGCTGAACAGTTAGCAGGAGACATGTCAGGATACCTCACCAGCGAATCCTGACTACTTTCACCAACCAACTTCCATAGCACTCCTTCTCTGCTTGTATCTGCACCTAACAATGCACAGTAGCAGATTATTTTTGGTAAAATCGTCACAGTATCCTCATCAGTAGGTCCTTGTAAGGGATAGTAAACCTAATGCCTCTGACTTCAAATCACTCTCTATTATCAGAGGGGTAGCCGTGTTAGTCTGAATCTGCATAAACAATAAGTCCTGTGGCACCTTATAGACTGACGAAGTGGGTCTTTGCCCACAAAAGCTTATGCTCCAATAAATCTGTTAGTCTATAAGGTGCTACAGGACTTCTCGTTCTCTATTAACATTGAGGATGACACCTATCAGGGAGGGCAGATTATCCTGCATCTACCTATCTCCTGCTTCTTACACCTTCTGCTGAAGCATCTAGTACTCTGAGACAATACCAGATTAAATGGATTTCTGGTCTGACCCAGGTGGCAATTTCTGTGTGTTTGCAAATCTGAGGCCTGAGTCTATGGAATGTCTTGACTACATATTGAAAGTCATAATGTTTTTAATTAAAGTAAGCCTAGCACTGCACCATAGATAGACATGGTAATGATTTATTAATCAAAATTATTTCTAAAATGTAAAGGAATGTTCATCTTAGATTGTTACATTCTAGAAGTTAATCAACATTCATTTCTCAAAGCTGCCATTTCTTTGTTAGAGGGATTGGGAATTTTTTTTTCTCCAAAACTAACAGAAGGCCATTTAAAATGTGTATAAAGGGAACTATTTCTACATGCAAGGCACTATATTTCAAGATGTGTAGCTTTTCAGATCATTCCCAGCCTCAGTTCAAGTGCTGTGTCATAGGGAGATTCGCTCTAATTACGTAACAAGTGTAATTCTATTGTTATGTGCAAATCTCTACTCGCCCTGAATAGTGGAGCCCGTCTTTGTTGGCCTAGGACTGGCACTCCTGTGCTAAGGGGGAAAGAGATAAGCCTCTGTACCTGAGCTACTCTTGCCGCTTGCAAAAGGCTTGTGAGCGCCGGTGGCGACTGGGAAAGCGATGCTGAAGGGCTGGGCGTGGGGCCCGGCGATGAGGAAGAGGAGGAGCCACCTGGCGCTGGCTAGCCTGCCGGGGGCGCAGCCAGCCTGCGCTCATTAGAGGGAGCTGTCGGACGAAGGGAGCCGCTCTTGCTGCAGTGAGAGCCCCGTTCCTACTTCTTGCAGCCTCCGCTTCCTCGGGAACGAGCTAGAAAGCGAGGGACCAGCAGCCACGGCAGAGAGCTAGTTCGGCTGCGGGGGTGGTAGGCAGCGCGGGGCCCAGGCAGCCAGAGCCGCCGGCGGCATGAATTCCTCGCGCCCCCCAGCGCCTGTGGGGACAGAGCCAGCCACGCGGAGGTATGGAGTCGCGGCTCGGCCTCTACCTGGAAGGGAGACCCAGCCCGACGGGCGTGCGGGAAGGTCTGGTACCCCTGCCTTCCTCCCCGAGAGAAGCACGTAGAGCCGGGGGTATGGTCTCCCATGTCTCCCAGGGGCTCTCTTTTCCAGTAATGGGAAGTGGGGCAGGATCCCCCATGGCTCCTGCGGGACCCGCTTCTTCGGGAATGGGGTGGAGGGCAGGGTCCCCCGATTGCTCCCTGAGTGCCTGCCTTCCGGGAATGGGGTGCAAGACAGGACAGGGTCTCCCCATGGCTCCTCCGGGACTCGCTTCTTCGGGAATGGGGTGGAGAACAGGGCAGGGTCCCTCATTGTTTCTCGGGGAGTCCCTTCCGGCCGGGAATGGGGTGGCGGGCAGGATCCTCCCCATTTACCCCGGGGGTCCCCTTCCGAGGTTTGGGGTGGGGAGTAGGGCGGGGATTGCCCATTGCTGCCCCTGGAGGGGGTGTCAGGCTGACCCTGGGGCCCGTGCAGCATGCCGCTCCGGCCAGATCGCTCAGTTGCCCGCGGCTGGTAGGGCGGCGCGGTAGGGCGCCCCGCGGAGCTATGCGGGGAGGGTGTGATAGGCCTGAGGCCGGAAAGCGGGATGCGGCCCCGCCAGCTCTTGCTCCCTGTCGGCGCGGACCCTGACCCCGCCTTCTCTCCGCAGGGCGCTGCGAGGGGAGTAGAGCGGCCGGCGCTGAGCGCTCGCGGCCCGTTACCCAGGGCCCGCCAGCCACCTCCGGGTCCATGAGCCCGCTGCCCCGCCGAGCCGCCGCCGCCTCCCGCCGCCGCCAACCGCGACACGCGCCACAGTCTCCCGCCGCGGCCTCCTCAGTTCGCCTGCGCCGCAGGAGGTAAGTCCCGTTGACCGGGAGCAGTCACCCGAGGAATGGCCCCTGTCACCGCCTCGCTTTGCTCGTTGCCTCCCCGGACTGGCCCTGGTGTCCTCCCCTGCCCCCGCTCAGCCAGGGTTAGCGCTGCTTCTCCCGCTCGTCCTCAGCCAAGCTTCGCAGGGTGTGGGAGACCTTGCCTCTTCGCGGGTGGCTGCTGACTTTGGAAGGGCAGAGAGGAGGCTTGTGTGTCGTTATTTTCATCTCCTCTTTGCTCCTTGGTAAAACCGTTTTGGAAACGTTTGAGTGTTTCTTTTCCGAGCCCGGGGGGGAGGGGATCTCGTTCTTGTCCCTTTTGGTGTGAGCCTTGGGAAGTCACTGAGTTTGAAAGGGAAAGCAAAAGGACCACCACATAGCATCTCCAGTTCTGTTATTTGGTTCAGTGATTATTTGCTGCCCAGCCAAAGGGAATATATTCTCCTCCCTCTCACTTTCAAGGGTATGTTTAGGTAATTTATATGATCGCTTGCTGTTTGATATGTAGGCTTGGCAGAACTAATTTTATTTTTCTATTTTTGTCGTCTGCTTTGTTTTTAAGCATTTTTCTATTTGTTCATCGAGTTAAATTTTCACAGGAGTATGGAATTATAGGAGTAATCCTCTGGAGTCAGACAATAATGATGGTAGATATTGAGATCCAGAAAGTTAAAGCTTTATAACCATTAAAACACAAATACCAACATCACATATTAGTTTAATGTAGGCATTTTATTTTCATTTTAGTAAGTTCTTGTAGCATTTTTCTTACTTTTCCTACCTGTACATTTCAGTTATCAATGTGTTCCTTGGTTTGTGTGTTTATAGCGAAATCAACATTTACTTATAAAACCTGATCCTTCCAAGTCTATTGATATGCCATATGACTTATTTTGTAGCTGTAGATGTGTGTGACTGCTCTCTCTAACTCCCAGAAATGTCTTACTCACTGCATTAAAAAGCTGTAATTTATCACATTGATGGTGTGTGGTGGTGGTAACTTTTTTTTCTGACTTTCTCTGGGACAAATTTTGATGGAAATGTTGACTAGAGAACAATGTACTTGGTTTGCATCCTCCATACCTCAAAATTAGATGGTAGAGAAAATTAAGGTCTGGAGATGCTCATAAAAATGGATTGAGGCTGGAGTAGAAAGCTTTAAGAGCATGCTACATCTATCTTACTTGTATTTTGGCCCCATAGAGCAGGATTTTTCATTGTATTTTGTAAGTAATGATTCTATCTTCTTTTATTGTAGGAAGAGCCTACATACTCTGGTGTGAAGAGAATGGCTGTGACTTTAGAACAGGCCCAGAGGGTGGGCTATACACTTCTGAAAGCACTCCTGAGGTTCAGCTTCATGGTTGCCAATAACCTGGTTGCTATTCCATCCTACATCTTGTATTTAATTATACTGCAGCCTCTTCGACTGTTGGACAGTAAGCGGTTCTGGTATATCGAAGGAGTATTATTTAAATGGCTTTTAGCTATGGTGGCTTCCTGGGGCTGGTGGGCAGGATATACAGGTAAGAGTGTGTTTTAATACTCAACAAGTACCAGTATAGTAATTAAAAATGAACTTTGAAATAGGGAATAATAGTGATGTATATGAATACAAATAGATGGCTTTTCCAGGACTCTTTTGAAAACATGCACTGTATTTCTGGGTGGCAACATAATTGAATCTAATATTTATCATATGAAAACTGATCTTCCAAAAATATCTTAACATGATGCATAATATGTTTGGATTCACAAGAACATATTGGTGCCAAGAACCTCTGTTGCTTCAATCGGTATTTTGCTATGTTAGAGAGATCCATGGCTTTAGCAGTGCTATTTTTTTTTTTTTTTAAGGCCCTAGATTATCTTGTTTTGATCTGTAGAATAGTAGCACCTCTGAAAAGCGTTTATTGCTGTTGTGTATGAAGATGAAATATCTACACTTTGAACAAACCTCCTTTAAATAGGCATGCAGTGCATATCTCCAGATCACCTCCACCTGTGCTGTCAATACACAAGAGTAAGACATATGCAATGAAGTTCATCTCTGAAGAGTAACTCTCGTATTCCATATCAGTTGCAACTGGAATTTTCTCTTTTGCTGCTTCTAAAAGAAGGGAGCGTCTCCTCCTGGATATAGATGGAAAAATAGGGACACATCTCTAGCTCTTTAATGATAACTGAAGGCCTACACATGGAAAAGTTTTGAATATAGGGTTTTATATCCTGCATGCATTAACTTTTAATTATTGTTGAACTTCTTTTTTGCCTTTAGACTTTGTAGACTTGTCAGGGTAAAAGACTGAGCTGTAATATTAAGGAAGGCTTTAGATGTGTCCTTGGATGCGTTGACTTTTTTATCTTGGCTGCTGCATGCCGTGCAAGGAGAGAAACATCAACACTTTGTGCTCAGACTTTGGAAAGGGGGAGGTGGATAGAGTAAATGTGTCTAGAGAGCTATGTGAACGTCTCTCCCTCTTTCCTGCCCAGGATGCTTCTACAGGTCTTTTCCATGTATAAAAGGAAAGACAGCGTACAGTTCTGATGGAGTCTGGCCAGACTCCTAATTAGTCAGGATTCTTAGTGTTGACCCAGATGGATCTTTCTTACTTCCCAGAAAAGCACTGATTAGGTTACAGGAGCCTTTTGGTCCCTTGTGCTGTGTCTCTTCACGATGCACATGTTCTAGGTGAGCTTCTGTTTCTTCTTGAAGAGGTGGTGGTGGCAGCAAAAACAGTTTCCAGTCTGTGGAGCTAGAATTGTCATAAATGTTGCACTGCTTTAGAACTGTCTTGCCTGGTACAGTATGACCTTTTTCAGATGTGCTAGTCTTTTAATTTTTGTATGTTTACATTTACTTATTAAAAGAAGTCTACATGGTATTTGCTGTGGCAGGAACTTTTTAGATGTCCACTTCGCTTTCTAATCACAATAGAGGAAAGCTCTTTCCGCTTGAAAAGAGGGACCTTTATGCTGTGTGTAAATTGGATATGTGAAAGATATCAGCATAATGGTAAGGCAAAATTCATTCAGCATATGACCCTGGGGATAGTATGTGCAGATCGAAAATTCTAGCTTAAAATTTAAGCTATTGTCCCATGACTATATGATTGTCAGTGAATTTTGAAGGCAGTTTCTTTGGGATCTATTCCCTACTGACTGCAGAACTGTGTGTGTTGTTTTGCCTCTTGCATGGAAAGTGGTTTCAACATGATCTGCATACTTCTGCTAATTGGTGTGCTGTTGCATTTTGATAATTTGAAGATAAAAGCTTTGTTTTTATTACTGGAAAAACTCCTTAGAATGTATATTTATTTAAAGTTAACTTGAACCAGAGAATTAACACTAGAGTTGAAGTGTTTTCTTGAATGATTTTAAGGCCAGGAGACCCTACTTGCCACTTGAGGAAGAAAGTCTTAAATCAGATACTGAGCCCTCCTTATAAAATAAGAGAATACATTTAAGTAGGTGCAGATGAGACAATATTTTTAGGCTTACCTATAAATGAAGCAAAGCATGCATTTCTTCTCTATTTTCTTACAGCTCTTCCTTCTTTCTATGGTATCAGAGGCAGCAAGAGGGGCTGCTGCCGTGAAGCAGGGGCTGTCTGCAGGGTGGGGTCCCAACTCCTCACTGGGATCCCTTGTGGACAGAGGTTGCTGCTGGCTGGGTGGGCTGCCCAGCTCAGTCCTGGCTCACGCTGTGTGAAAGACCAAACCCCGCTGCAGCTCTGCAATTTAAAGCACAGTAGGAGTTGAGCAGCCTGCTTTCTCCCCCTCGGCTCCTACTGCCTTTTAAATTGTAGAACTGCAGCGGTGTTTGACCCCGCACCTGGTGCGAGCTGGGCCTGAGCCGGGCTGCTTATTGACTAATCAAGTAGTTGATAGAATTTTTATTGAGTACAGGAAACCCCTGCGTTACGATGGCCCCAGTTGCCCTCCCTCTTCCCCCCAGCACTTATGACCATTTTTGTAAGTGCAGAAGGGGCCGAAAACCCCTTGACTTGCGTCCTCGGCTCACATTTACCACAGCGCCTATCGTAAATGCGGGTTCGAGTTACAATGCCCCCAGGAATTGATCGCGTTGCAAGTCGGGGGCCACCTGTACTTGATTAAGTTAAATACCCACCTCTTAACATCCCTAATCTGGAGTACATACTTGTAATGTGGTGACATTGGATCCTCCTTTTTTTTTTTTTTTTTTTTTTTTTTATTAAATAAGATATGTGGTGGATGTACTAATTTTGTACAGAATTCAATTGCTACTCTTACTATTTTACAGTGAAGAGATTGGCATTGAGTTTTAGCTGATAATGTGGTATAGAATACTTCTATTTTTTTCAGTGTCCAGACCTAGGACTAAGGTTAGTTACTTAGAAATATATTGGAACTAGTATGCACTAGCTTCAGTGCATGCAAACAGAAGATAAGTAGTAATGGTAGCTGTACGTACGCCTGCAAATTAAGGTGCATCTATTGACAAAATGAAATTTTTTTCCCTTTGACCAGTATAGAATATAAGCTATGGATATCTTTCTGAGAAACCTTTCTTATGAATTAAAGATCAGATATAGGTGGCATCTTACATAAATGTGGGAATAAAGAACTCTTATGCCCTCTCTTGGCTAATTTTAAGTATAACTAGATTAAGATTGATGGCAGCGGGGTACAATGAAGGGCAGTGGGTATTATTTTTTAACCTGAAAATATTCTGCTTCAGGTGAAAGAGGTGACTTCTTTCTGCCCTCTATGGCAATCACAACTTGCAGCTAGGGATGTTAAATATCAGTTAATTGAGTAGTCGATTAACCTCATGAATTCTTATCAGTTAGTCGACTATTCTATAAATATTTTATAAACCTTTACCTTTTCTCTCTGCTGCCATGTCTCCTCTCCTTGCTCCATCATCTCCCCTGGTGCCTGCTGCCCCCCAACTCCTCACCCTACTCTGCTGTCCTGACTCCTGCCCTTCTCACTGCCCTCAGCCCTCCTCCAACCTGCCCCCCTCCACCAGCCCTTCTCTCCCCCCTGTGCCCACTCCTCCAGTATCCCCACTCTGATCATGTGAGCTACCCTCTTCTAACACCTCCTCTACACACCTGCCCTGCCTCTCTCCTCTAGTGCTGGTCCCTCCCCTGCAAGTGTCTGCCCTTCTGCTTCACCCCCAGAATCCCCTGGCACCTGCACCTTCCCTTAGCCCTGCATCCTTCTGGTGCCTCCCCCTTCCCTTACTGCCCCTGCCCCATTTTTCCCTGATGCCCATCCACTCACCACTCTCTGCCCCCCTTCCCCTCACATCCCTGTGCCCTCACACATGCCTTGTTCCATCCCCACCTTTCTCATGCCCACTCCTTCTTTCAAGCCTTCTCCCAGCACCTCCCCTCCCCTCTAACCCCAATGCCCTTCTCCTCCCCTCCTCTCCCAACATCACCCTGTCCCCTCCCACTGACACCTCCCTCCTGCCCTTTTCCTCACCGTCTGTACTTCGCCCCTGACATTTGTCTCTCCCCCACCCTGTCCCTTGGTGCCTTCCTTTCTTCCCCTTCCCCCTCCCCCTCCGCACAAGCCCCTTTCTCTCCCACCCCTTCACCCTAGTTTTCCCCCTCCCTTACCTTCTGCGGGGCCGGACTCCGAACCGCGTGCGCCGCCGCCTAGCACTTCTCAGTTTTAAAATCCCGGGCGTGACGTGACGTGACGTGACATTACGCTCGGGTGTCTCCCCGCTCACCTGCAAATGGTGCGCAGGGAAGCAGCAGCCGGCAGCGTGTGCAGGTAAGGGGGAGCTGAGCCCACTTCCGGGTGCAGGGCCCCCTTAGGCGCGGGGCCCGAATTGGCCAAATTGGCTTAAGGCCGGCCCTGGGCTTCCGTCCGGTATTTCAGCTGGGGTGTTTTGTTTTCGTTTTTTTGTTTTAAATATATATACACACACACACACATACACACAGGATGGAGCCCGCAGGGGGAGAGCAATTTTTTCCAAGAAAAAAAAAAAAAACTGGATCCAGCTGTGACCCCCCTGTAAGTTTGTCGCGACCCACAGTTTGAGAAACGCTGTCTTAATGCCTTTAAAAAAAAAACAAACACACCACACACCTTTTAAAAGCCTTTTTCCCCCCTCTTTCAGCTTGCCCAGTTACCCTCTTCCAGAGTCAGAGAAAACACATATTTGACATATTTCCCTCATTTGTTCCTGAATCCTTTTATACACATTTCCTTTATAAAAAAAAAAAAATATATCAGACTGCAAGCTAGTATATTCGCAGGCGTCTCTGCAAGGTGTATCCAACCGATGCACAGAGGATAAATGCTTTCCCCATGGTTCCATACCAATTAAGTGGCAGAGAACCTAGTAATCCTGACTTCCTTTTTACTTGTTCTAACTACTAGGTATATCAGTATATTTTAAATACATAATTTGTTTGGTCATCAAACTCCTAAAACTAACTAAATTTGGTTTTAAAAAATAGACTATGATGAAATTTATATTTTTTCCTCCACCCTGCACGTAGGGATGTAATAGTATAGTTGATTAACTGATAAGCAAAAGCTTATAGGTTAATGCTACGTAGCAGCATTTCCCAAAGTGTGATTCGCGGCCCAGTACTGGTCTTTAGGGGGAGAAAAAACCACAAAAAAAACACCGATCCTCAAAAAAAATTTCACGCACAATTCTTGGGAGAGAGCCCGCCACCGCGGTGTCTCCGCCAGGCATGCACCTGGGCGTAGAAGGCCAGGCGCCGTGCACACCAACGCAGAATGCCTGGCACCGGACACGGCCGGGGGAGCAGATGCTGGCCGATAAAGCTGCCAGGATTGGGGCGGGGAGGACAGAACAACTCGCCGGGCAGGTAGGGCCAGCGACACGCCCGGGGCAGGGTGCAGCCCGCGGTTTCACCCCCGAACGCACGCGTGACTGGGGGAGAAGACACGGGGCTACTCACCCGACCTCCAGGGTCCATACAAGCCGAGTCACCCAGCAGGCCTGAGAGGGACCTTCTAACCTTACCGGTCCCAAACGGGGTCGGGAAACCGCCCAGGGCAGTCGACCAGGCCCGCTCCTATTGGCTCTGGGGACTTTGGGAGGACCAGAAACAATTTATTTGCATATTCATCATTTGCTTAATGAATATGCAAATAAATATTACCAGTCCTACAAAGGCTTGTGAATGGGTTTACTGGTCCCCAGTATCAAAAAGATTGGGAACCACTATTATATAGACTACATGCATTTCCCCTCCACCTCTTGCCAGTAAATCTTTTAGCAGCCTGACCAGCAGCCCAGCTCAGTCCTGGCTTGCACTGCGTTCTGGACCTACCCCCGCTGCAGCTCTGCATTTGAAGTGTATTAGAAAAGAGCCAGGTAGACAGGCAGCCCGGCTCGGTTCCAGCTCGTGCCAGGTCCGGAAGCTCAGACCCCTCCCACTCAGGCACTTTAAATGCAGAGCTGCAGCGGGGGTAGGCACCAAGAAAGGGGAAGGCACCAAGGGACAGGGTGGGGGGGAGACAAATGCCAGGGGGCAAAGTACAGACGGTGAGGAAAAGGGCAGGAGGGGAGGTGTCAGTGGGAGGGGGGACTGGGTGATGTTGGGAGAGGAGAGGGGAGGAGAAGGGCATTGGGGTTAGAGGGGGGGGGAGGTGCTGGGAGAAGGCTTGAAAGAAGGAGTGGGCATGAGAAAGGTGGGGATGGAACAAGGCATGTGTGAGGGCACAGGGATGTGAGGGGAAGGGGGGCAGAGAGTGGCGAGTGGATGGGCATCAGGGAAAAATGGGGCAGGGGCAGTAAGGGAAGGGGGAGGCACCAGAAGGGTGAAGGGCTAAGGGAAGGTGCAGGTGCCAGGGGATTCTGGGGGTGAAGCAGAAGGGCAGACACTTGCAGGGGAGGGACCAGCACTAGAGGAGAGAGGCAGGGCAGGTGTGTAGAGGGAGGTGTTAGAAGAGGGGTAGCTCACATGATCAGAGTGGGGATACTGGAGGAGTGGGCACAGGGGGGAGAGAAGGGCTGGTGGAGGGGGGCAGGTTGGAGGAGGGCTGAGGGCAGTGAGAAGGGCAGGAGTCAGGACAGCAGAGTAGGGTGAGGAGTTGGGGGGCAGCAGGCACCAGGGGAGATGATGGAGCAAGGAGAGGAGACATGGCAGCAGAGAGAAAAGGTAAAGGTTTATAAAATATTTATTAATAACTTGGTATGCTGCCCGCGGCCAGTTTGTTTGTGCCCCGTGGTGCAGTTTGGGTTAATGTGGGGATCAACACATGGCCGGTGAGTGGGAGCCAAAACAAAAAAGTAGTCAGTGTAATGCTCTTCTGTTGATATGTGTTTTAGTAGTTAAATTATTGGCCTGTCATTGTTCATGAAAAGTGCTGTCACATGGGTAGAAATTGGGTAAATATTGCATTTTATTAATATCAGCAGAACTGACTTAAATGGGGCCTGTGTGTTGTGTAGTCTTGCCTTAACCTTTGTATTCATGCCTGTCAGTGTGAGAGAAGCTATTTGTATATATTTGCTTGCATATGCAACCACACTTAAGTTGAGGCCCTCAGCATGTTCTGTAAGTATCAGTGTGGCCCCTGGGGCTTCCAAAGTTGAGTTGCCCTAGCTCATCCCTGACAGGTGTCTGTCTAACCTGGTCTTAAATATCTCCAGTGATGGAGATTCTCTCCTAGGCAATTTATTCCAGTGTTTAACCACCCTGACAGGCAGGAAGTTTTTCCTAATGTCCAACCTAAACCTCCCTTGCTGCAATTTAAGCCCATTGCTTCTCATCCTAACCTCAGAGGCCAAGCAGAACAATTTTTCTTCCTCCTCCTTATGATACTCTTTTAGATACTTGAAAGCTGCTCTCATGTTCTTTTTCAGTCTTCTCTTTTCCAAGGTAAACAAGGCCAATTTCTTCAGCCTTGTTTCATATCTCATGTTCTCTAGACCTTTCATCATTTGTGTTGATCTTCTCTGGACTTTCTCCAGTTTCTCCACGTTTCCTGAAGTGTGGTGCCCAGAACTGGACATGATACTCCAGCTGGGGCCTAATATAGATGGCTCATTCCCTGCCTAGGGGACATGAGACTGGGCGGGTTAATTTCCAATCCTCCTGTTTGTTCTTTTCCTACGCCAGGAGGGCACAGTAGTTCTGAGGGGGGTTGGAGAGGGGATAGAAGCCAGATCCAGGATCAGTGAGCCCATTGAAAGGAAGTGGGCCCATTGAAAGGAGACTGGACCTGTGGATGCCTTGGGGGGTCAGCAGCAAGGGCCTGCTTTGGGAAGCCCCCTCTTTGGAGGTGAATGTGGCAGCATTGAGACACCACCCAGAAGCAGGCGCCAGAGACACTAACTTCAGATTCATGGGATGGCTCTCTCAGATCTTGCACATGCACAAGATGATAGATCTGCAGGAGGGGGGGCAGTGGCGTAGTGAGGGGGCCGGAGGGGTCAGTTGTCCCTGGGAGAAAAATAATATAAAATTTAGTTAAAAATAGATGTCACGTTTTTAAAAGGAATACCGTATCTCCTGCCTTTTGTCTCTTTAGAAATTTTCTAAGAAAGCACTTAAGTGACTAAAGTCACTTTTGAAAATTGGACTTGGACATCTAAGCTCAGATTTTCAAAGGTAATTAAGCTCCTAAAGAACTGAGTTGCCAACTCAAATCTTCAAAGATATCTATCTGATCTTTACACACCTTTGAAAATCTGGTCATAAGTGTCCTAGTCAGTTCTGAACGTGAGATGTAAGAGCCCAGTCCTAATTCCTTCAGGCTTTTTTTTTTTTAATTTGAACATTTATCTACACTAATTCCTCCTTTCTCTTTCACTATCCAATAAATGCATGGATCAAAATTATAGGTGCTTTGTGAATATGCTGACTTGAGAGTGGAAAGATTTCATATTGTCATGTATGATTCCTGGTAACCCATCTCAAATATGAAAAACTAGGTTGATACCTGTTCATATCAGGAGCTGTTGAATTCAGTTTACCATTTGCAGTATCTCATTAGGATGTTTAGTGGAGAAGATATTATTTTTTTTATTTATTTATACTGTGGGCAAAGCATGGGCTCACAAGAATTCCTCCATTGTTTTACCATGAGTCTCAAAACATTTGGTGTTTTTCTAAAGGCCTGGAGTCAATTGATTATGTAGGAATCTCAGCTTTCATTTAAAAAAAGTGCTCTATACTTCTGGGCCTTACAGCTAAGGAGGAAAGCTTTAAAACATGAACCCTAAATACTCAAGAAACAAAAGGCCAATAAAAATCCAACATGTTTTATTTTTAAAAAAATCATATGAGAATGGTCTACAAATCATAACTTTGTGTAGGCGTTCCTTGTGATTTTTGGGTTGGCAATACTGCTGTTTGATTGGTGAATTTAGAGAGGTCTCTCCCTTCAGTTTCCCTTTCCACCCTCCTTTTTTTGTCACAGGTCATCAGAGAATCATAGAGACAATGGAGAGTAGGGTGAGTCCATGACTCTGGTTAATGACTGGTCAGGGTGACTGACTATTATCAGCCAGTGGTCTGAATGAGCTGTCTACTGCCATCTGTTAATCAACTGTAGGAAAAGGCTTCACGAGCAGACCTTATTTATATAGACATACCTACTTTGCCACAGGGATCAGGGGAGACGCTTGCTGTGTCAAGGTGATCAATTTTGGCTCTTTTGGGTTGAAATTCACTCAAGACTTGGAGCTGGGAGAATGAAATGTTGTTATCCATATTGTATGATTAAAAAGTAAAAGACCTGAACTTAATATGACCTGGCTTAGGGTCTACCATAACTTGAACACTAAGCAGAGGATAGTGAGTCACATCTAACTGAAAGTCACAGAAGATGGAAACAGGTTTTATTTCTGGTGGTGTAGAGTCTATTTGGGAGTCCTCAATTATATCTGACACTTTACATCCAGTGTTTAAAGGCAGAGCTGACTAGAATCAATTGAGAGTCCTTGTCTTGTCTCAGTGATCGCTTGAGCAAAAATCATTGATAAAATCTTGTGTAGACTGACCTTGGACTCAACATGCAGGCAATATGTGTTGAAGGGCAGTGCATAGGAGGCAATAGTGGGGAGGTACCATATTACCTAGTGCAGTGTTTCCCAATTGGTGCTCCGCGGAACCCTGGGGTTCCACGGAGCAAAACGAGGGGTTCCGCGAGAAGCGGGCGCTCCCCGGCCCCCTCTGAAAAAGAGAGAGAGCCGGCTAGCCAGCAGAGGCATGGGCGGCGAGTTGTGTGGGCTCGTGGTGCCCATGCTCCAGCAATATTTGGAGCTAGAGCGGGTTCCGACCCCGCACCCCCCGCGAGTCCTCCCACCCCGGCCCCAGAGCGTCTCTCCCCCGTCCCCGGACCCGTCCCTGCAGTGTGCAACCTTCTCTGAGCTCCCCCTTGCTGGCTGCTGCTGCCCTGCGCAGCGCGCTCAAACCAGTGGGTGGGGAGACGCCCGGACGTGACGTAACGTCACGGCCCAGGATTTTAAACTTGCTGGGCGCTGTGTTGCGCCGCGTGGCTGAGTTGCGGGTTCGGAGTCCGGGGACAGAGCACAGACTCTGGCCCGCAAAGTGGAAGGCAGAAGGTACAGGAGAGGGAGGGGAAGGGAAGGGAAGGGGCTTGTGCAGAGGGAAAGGGGAAGGGCTGGGAGAGGAAGGTGCTTGTGCGGAGGCGGAGAGGAAGGGAAAGGCGCCAAAAGGACAGGGGTGGAGGAGAGACAAATGCCAGGGGGCCAAGTGCAGACAATGAGGAAAAGGGCAGGAGGAGAGGTGTCAGTGGGGGGGGACAGGGTGATGCTGGGAGGGGAGAGGGGAGGTGAGGGGAGATGCTGGGAGAAGGCTTGAAAGAAGGGGTGGGCATGAGGAAGGCTGGGATGGAGCAAGTCATGTGAGAGGGCACAGGGGCATGAGGGGAATGGGGAAGAGGGTGGTGAGGGGTGGGCATCAGGGAAAAATGGAGCAAAGGGGCAGGGAAGTGAGGGGGGAGGCACCAGGAGGGTGTAGGGGTAAGAGAAGGTGCAGGTGCCAATGGATTCTGGGGTGAAGCAGAAGGGCAGACACCTGCAGTGGAGGGACCACCATCAGAGGAGAGATGCAGGGCAGGTTTGTAGAGGAGGTGTTAGAAGAGGATGAGGAGGGGTAGCTCACATGATCAGAGTGAGGCTACTGGAGGAGTGGGCACAGGGGAGAGAAGGGCTGGTGGAGGGGGCAGGTTGCAGGAGGGCTGAGGACAGTGAGAAGAGCAGGAGTCAGCACAGCAGAGGAGGGTGAGGAGTGGGGGCAGCAGGCACCAGGGGAGCTGATGGAGCAAGGGGAGGAGACATGGCAGCAGAGGGAAGAGGTAGAGGTTTAAAAATATTTATTAATAACTTGGGTGGCACATCCAAACAAGCCACATGAACTCAATACTGGTGCACAACACAAAATTCATTTTGCTCATGTGAGGAAACTCTTAGGCTATGTCTACACTGGTTGTTTCTTGTGCAAGAACACATCCACACTGCCATGTGCGAGCTGTGCTTTTGCACAAGAGCATCTATGGCAGTGTGGACACTATCTTGCCCAAGAAAGTGCCGATGGCCATTTTAGCCATAGGGCTTTCTTGCTCAAGAAATTCATGTTGCCTATCTACACTGGCCTCTTGCGCAAGAATAGTTGCTCAAAAGGGCTTATTCCTGAGCGGGAGCATCGTAGTTCTTGCGGAAGAAGCCCTGATTTCATACATGAGAACGTTAGTGTACTTGCGCAAGAACACACGGCCAGTGTAGACAGGCAGCAAATTTTTGCACAAGAGCGGCCACTTTGGCGCAAGATTGTGCCAGTGTAGACACAGCCAAGGGGAGGGAGGAAGGCAGGGGCAGGGTATCAGCATGTCTACATGGTTTGGGGGAAGGTGCAGGGAAACTGAGCTCAGCTGGGATGCAGAGTGGGGAGGTCTGGGGGGCTGGGCTGGGCTGTGTGTGTGTGTGTGTGTGTGTGTGTAGCTCAGAGCTCAGTTTGACTGCAGGAGGAGGGAGGTGCCGGGAACAGGGGCTAGACTCAAGGGGAGGGAGGGGCAGGGAATCGGCTCTTGGCTCAGCAGTTTTGTGGGGCTTGGAGGAGGTGCAGGGAAACAGGGCTCAGCTGTGCTGTGGGGGAGGCATGCAGGGAACCAGTGCAGGGCTCAGCTGGGCTGAGGTGGATGGAGGAAGGCATACAGAACAGATGGGCAGCTCAGCTGGGCTGTGAGGGACTGCAGGGAACTGGTGCTGCACTCCCTTGGATTGTGAGGGATGGTTTTTGGGGAAGTGCAGGGAACCAGCAGGGGTGGGCAGCTTAGTTCGGTTGCAGGGGATAGAGGTGCAAAGAAGCCTAGTGGGAAAGGGGAGGGGGACGGACCAGGAGCCCTGAAATGACCTCCCCTGGTCCAAAAAGTCCTCATCTGGGACCAGTCAGGTCTAGAGGGTGCCAGATCAGGGAGGTCCAACTCCTACCCAAGTCCTCTCTCGCACCTTCCCTCAGCCAGACACCCTACATCCAGCCTGCTTCTGCACCCTACCTACCACACAGACCTTGTCCCCTTCCGTCCCCCAGCTCCCTCCCAGATCCTGCACCCCATCCCTATCCCGCTCTTTGGCAGCCCTGCCATCCACCCTAGCACCGCCCTGGCCCCAGCACCTTGCTTCACACCCCAGGACTCAGCACCAGCCTGGCCCTGGCCCGGGCCCCAGCACCCTGCCATCCATGCTAGCACCCAGCAGCACCCTGTTCCTTGTCCCAGCACCCTGCCAGTCACCCTAGTTCCCAGCAGGACCATGTCCCTGACCCCAGCACCCTGCCACCTGCTTGCCCCAGCACCCTGCCACCTGAGTCAGCATCCTTCCACCCAGCAGCACCCTCTCCCCAGCCCCAGCACCCACTAGCACTCTGTCCCCTACCCCCACCAGCACATTTGGAACCACATTAGTGAGGCTTGGGGGTTTTTGGAGGAGTTTTTTTTTGTTTTGTTTTTTTGCATCGCACTTGTGTGGCCCCAACTGACTTTTCTGTGGGTCAGTGACCTTTGACTCAAAACAGGTTCCTCACCCCTCTCATATATAAAGACAATGCTAAAACCTTTTGAGTTTGACATAATATTTTATTTAAAAATGAAGCCTGGCCAACAAGCTCCCAATTGGGACCAAACCCCCATTTCACTGCAGACCTCCCTGATAACACTCCTGCACCACCTGACCCCAAATCAGTGTATGATAGGCTCAGGAACCCCCTGTCCTGAGCCTCTTACATCCCCAAACTCCTGCATCCCCACATCCTCAGTCTTCTGCCACAACATTCCTCCACCATCCACACATCACAAATCTGTGTCCTGAGCCCATCATACTCACAACCTTCTTGCCCTGAGTCCCTCACATATCCAGCCCAAACTCCTGCACCCTCACATCCACAAGCCCTGGCTTGCTCAGCACCCGACCTTCCACCTGAGCCCAACACTCCCCAGCCTAGAGCCCCTCCCGAGCCAACAGCCCCTTCTCCTGCATCCAAATTCCCTCCCAGAGCTTGTACTTCTCACCCCTTCCCACACCCAAATCCCTCATTCCCACCCCACACCTCACTCTCGCTAGGTTGAGACAGGTATAAGGGCTGCGGATAGCAAGTGATGGAGAGGAGGGGAACAGAGCGGATGAGGCCTCACGGAAGGGAAATGGGGGTGTGTGTGTGTCTCGGGGAAGGAATGTGATTTTCATGAATTGGTGGGTCCCTCTCTCCTCCCCACCCACCCACCTTTTTTTTTTTTTTTTTTTGCTTGACAAACCTAGGGGTTCCTTGAAATTCTGAAAAGGGTTCGTCGGCCAAATAAAATTGGGAAACACTGACCTAGTGAAATCATTGGTGCTGAAATCACTAAGGACTGGAATTTGACCACAGAACTGACACTTTCTTAACAAAGACTCCATTTTTGCTATTTAAAAAGTAAATCAATGTAACAGAAAACTGCAACGCTCTCTGGTAACTTTTTAAAAATCAAACTTTAAACTTAATTGAAAAGATTGGATAGTTTGCAATTGAAAATATTTGACCTACACTTAAGGCAACTGATTTAATTTTGTGTAAAATTTTGCATAATAAAGGATGGGATTTTTGTGAAAATGTTCAACTATATTGATATACGTTTTGATCAGATCTACTTCTGATGTGATATTTGTGTGTGTGTGTGTGTGTTTTGTGCGCTCAACAAAAAATCCTGGGTGGTGGGGCCCCACCAAAACTGTTCGGATTGGGCCCTGCACTTCCTAAAGCCGGCCCTGTGGAAGCCCGGCGGGGACAATTTCCCCCTGCTGCGTCGGGCGGGCCGGGGGAGTGAGGAGCGCAGCAGAGTCTAGTGAAGGGGGGGCAGGAGGAGGCAGTTGCTGGGCACCACGCTGGGTGGGGGGGGAGGGGAGGGGTGCCGCAGCCAACGTGAGCAGCAGAGACTGGCAGCTGGCCACGTGATGCCTCCCCTACAAGCTGTGAGCTGAGGTGGCCGGGCTGGGCGGCAGGGGCAGCCACTTTAAAAGTAAGAGTTTCCTCCGTGCCTCACTCTGGGAAGGGGGAGATTTGATTGGAGCGGGCTCCCAACACTGAGGATGCCTGTCTCGGGAGGAGTGCACTGGGATGGAGGGGCTCTGGGGGCCTGCCTCGGGAGGAGGAGTGCACTGAGATGGGGATACTAGGGGCTTGCCTCAGGGGGAGGAGGGAGAGCACTGGGATGGGAGGGCCGCTGAGGGGGGGGGGGCCTAGCTCTGAGGCAGATGTGAGTGCATTGGGATGGGGAGACTGGGGGGGCCTGGCTCAGGGGAAGGGGTGGGTGCAGTCCCAAACTGGACAAAGTGGTGCAACTTTTGCTTAACAACTTTGTCTCCCACCCCCCATCCCCTCCCCCTTTTTTTGCTTAACAACTTTGGTGAGGGTGGGGGGGTCTCTCAAATTCATTTAGCATTTTAGGGGGTTGCAGTATCACAAAGTTTGAGAACCCCTGGGTTAAGAAACAGTACTTGACTGTAATCACTTGCCCTTACTTGGTATTAAAAAGCAGAGCATAGGAAATCTTTGCAACATAATTCATAAAGACAGAAAATGGAATCATCTATTTTTCAGGCAGTATATCCAGTACTTTATTAAGTACTGATCTGGTACTGTGGAAAGGGTTTTAGCTTAGCCCTTTTTCTATCCCATTTTCAAGGGTTCATAAACTAGTTTTAAGCCATTGTATTGTTTTCATTCTAGGCACCTTTCTCTAAAGATACCTTTAAAAGGCATCCTTTCACTTCAAAATTATACTTCTAACCAATCTACTGTACTAGGTGATAATATAAATGGGGTTTTTTTGGTTTTTTTTGCTACTCAAGAAATCAAATCTGAGATTCTGAGCAAGCTAGCTTTGTCCAATGGTCAAAGTTTCTTTACCTTATTACTCATGCAATGTTCTTAATCTGTTGTAGCGTGCTTTGTGTATTATGATATTCTGGAGTGCAATTCAGTCCTAGAGTAGTGGTTGGGCCTGGTGGTCTCCTCCCCCTTCCCCATTGAACTTTACCTTGCCATTATGAAGCATGGCCAGTATCAACTATGGCTTGCCCCAAAGCAAGGGGCTAGACTTTAGGGGCTGCAGTACTCCGTGGCAACTGCATGGGCTGAGGACTTCTGATACTCCCAGTAGAGGAGAAAACAGAGTGGTGGGCACTGTCAGAGGGTAGTGTCCTGAAGCTACGGATCAAGGGAGCAATGCGAGTCCAGAGCCAGAGGGTGGATGCAGGAGAGCAGAGCGATAATGGGCAAGACATGCACACTATGGAGTGCACCACTTTCTGGTCAGTGTCTTGCCCATTATCACTCTGCTCTCCTGCATCCACCCTCTGGCTCTGGACCTTCCCCCGGGCCCCTCCTGGGGAGAGGCGGCTGGTGGCTCATCTCCTGGGCAGGAGGACCCCATTTACCTTTTCTGGTGGCAGGCAAAATGGCAGGACCCCAGACCTGCCATTCACTCTGGCTATGTCTAGACTACAAGGTTTTATTGGAAAAAAGGTACGCAAATTGCGCTCCCTTTAAGTTAGGACAAGAGGAAGCTGCAGACCAAAGTTTAGGAGGGGGAAAAAAAAAACAAATGGTCTGGTAGCACTTTATAGAATAACAAAACATGTAGATGGGATCATGAGCTTTTGTGGGCACAGCCCACTTCAGATGACCAGAGGAGTTCTTGAACAAATGGACTCACAGATATATATGTGTGTGTGAATATATAATATAGGCCTAAAAATGTGGCCCATATAACCACTCTAGGATTCTCTTTTTAAAAATTAAAAAAACCTTACTGACAAAAAACCTGCAGCTTTGATGCAAAGTCAAGCACTCATAAGTTAAGAAATGTTAGTATTGGAAGTTTCCCATCTTAATTCAGCCCTCTTGTGTATTTGCATAATGCTACAACCTTTAGTTAAATGACTTCATACTGTTCCCCCCCCACCCTCACTTGAACCTCCGCCTCATTCCGTGTACAGAATAGAAGATGCTTACTGAATGAATGAACAACTCAGTATTTTGTGGTATCACTATGCCTAGTATGGCCCTGTGACTTTATTATTGCACGCCATTCAAACTTTTCTGTGCATACAGAATTACTAGTGTACACATGTGCTTTTTCTAGAGCAGTCATCAGTACAGCATCTGAGTGCTTCACGAACCTCAATTTATCAGTGCATTCACAGGGGAATTATATTATTGCCATTTTACAGGTGAAGAACTGTAGCACAGACTGTCAAAAGTGAGCGCTGAAAATCTGTGTAAAAATTGATACTTATATCCTGATGTGCATAGCATTTTATAGCACTTTATATTTTCAAAAAAAGCTCCCACTGACATCTGGGAGTTGAGTGTGCAGCCATTCTAAAAATCAGACTGTTGGTGTTCTCAAGATGAGCACCTAGAAAATGAGGAACCAAAATTTTCACACTAAATGTTTGTTTAAATGTCTTAACCAGGATCGTATATGAACTCTGGGGCAGAGGCAGGGATAGAATCTGATTCTCCAGGATGGTGTTCAACTGCTTTTAACTAGGAGACTCTCCTTTCTTTTTCTGAAGGTTCCCTGCCTTATTCACTATTCACCTTCCGAAAACTCACCTCTGCCGGTAATTTTAAATCGTACCGACCTTTCAAATGAGGCAGTAGTTGCACCCTATCTCTGCTCCCGTTTCTGAGAGCCCTTGATTGTTGTGCAATCCCAACTAATTATCTGAAGATCATCCTTTCTATGCTCTGAGTCTGGTGTCCTGTGGGAAAATAGTACAGGAGGCCCTGACTTGCAACCACCTGAGTTCTGACCCCCAGCACTTACAGTCATTTTTGTAAGTGCAGAAGGGGCCAAAAATTCCCCGGGAACGGATTGCATCGCAAGTCGGGGGCCTCCTGAATGCAATCATGTAATTGAAGACTGTCTCCATATACATGAGGATAAAGGGAAACCTTAATTGGGTAATTTTTCTAGCTTACAGTGTTTGATTTTGCAACCTTTACATTAAAAAAAAAATCTAGATAAAAAGTTATTTCCTAGGTTTTGGGGAAAAAAATTGGAGGGACACCATTATGTGGAGGTACATTGACTCCTACATGGTTCATAAGGAGGATTATAACTCACTGCACAGACCTCTGTCATTTTGAACTAACTACAACTGATAGCAGTATTAGGTTGTCAACCTCTGTGTGGACAGTCACTAAATAGAGATGACACATTTTGCTAAGTGGGTTTCGCAGCTATTTGCTGGCTTCAGAGGAATATTGAGATTCATGAGTTCTGGGTTCTATTCCACTATACCCAAGTGGTTACAGAGACTGCTCCCTTGTTCCTTTCAGTGTGGTCCATTATCAGTCTTCTCTTCTCAACTCTCCTTACTATCACCAGGCCTGGTTATTCACGCTCTTCATTGTACCCAAGTTGCTTCTTTCTTCTGGTCATTTTGGTGCATGTCCAGCAGGAATCATTGGGAGCACAGGGGGGAAAAAGTCTCCCTGCTTTCTGTTCCATTGCTGAAAGCCGCAGTTAACAGTTGTTGCTGGGAGAGGTAATTGCAGAGCAAGTCCTGTTGAGCCCTGAGCTGGACCAGGCATAGTACTGACAGAATCTTTGGGAGAATTTAGTTGCTGAACTTGAACAGCTTTCTACTCAGCTTGTATGAAGAAAGATTTTCAGAGACATAAGTTGGTCAAGACACATTTCCTCCATGCTTCGGAGTGGGGGACACAAGCTACGGGTTCTCAAGAAGACAATTATGAGAATTTTAATATGGCAAGAATTGAATATATTTATCTACTCTCATTTTGAGAAACATCTGATCAACTTTTGCTGAAATGTGTCAAAACCCCTTAAGCCTGAGGGAAAACATCAGGCATGAAAACTTTTGCCAAATGTTAGTTTGCCAGAATTATAAATAACTGAAAACAGTCTTGTAATGGAAAGTGTTGGGCAGCCTTAACTAAATAGGCTTCGCTAGCTGTGTTACCTGTAATATAAATGTTATTGTATAACCTTCCAAATTTGAAGTGACATATTGATTTCATAGCCTAAAACAGCTTAAGAGTGTATGAATTACACTCCATTGTGACAAATGGGAGCAAGTTCTGAGCCTGTTACAACTTCAGGTTTCAGATAACTTATGGCTTGTCTCTGTTACAAAGCCTTACTTGGGATACTTATGTTGGTACAGCCCTGTAGGGTAGGTGCAGCCTGCAAAGGAATTGTTTCAATAGCATAGATACACCAAATGGCACTAGCTATGCTGATAGAAGCACTCTTCTGTTGGCATAATTGTGTCTACCCTTGGACTTTGTTAGCAGAGCTGTGTCAGCTAGAGATGGCTTTTTTATTATATCTTTATAATTCTAGCTGACATACAATCCTACAAATGGAAGGAACCTTGAGAGGTCATCAAGTCCAGTACCCCGCACTCATGGTAGGATTAAGCATCATCTAGACCAGGCATGTCAAACTCGAAGCCTACTGACGGCCGCACAAACGAAAACTGAGAGCTTTCAGGGCCGGTTCCCAGATGTTTGACCAAAAAAAGAAAACATTTTTCAAGACAAAAATAAAAAAGCATTTTAGGTGCCAGGCAGCAGACACCTAGCAACCCTAGGGCCACCAAAGAAAATGTACTTTTTTGGAAAGTCGTAATGATTTATTATTATAGATTGTTTGCAATATTATAAAATAGCTAAATCTTTTGATGTGTAAAATTATTTGCTCATATTAAATACATTTTAAATTAATTTTACATAAAATTATAACTAAAACTTAAGGTACTTTTAAATTTTGTATATGATATATAACTTGTTTTGTTGAAATAACAAGTATAGACCATGGTTAATCAAATAGAACAGGCTTCTGTGAAAATTTCAGATACATTGTAAGTTTGAGATTTTGCATAAAGATATCATTATTCATGCAATTGCAAAAAATTGACATTTATATAAAATTTAATGTACATTTTGTGACTTATTTGGGAATACATAAATTAAAAAAAAAAAAAAAATTAACAAAATAACCTCTTCCTCTCCCCCAGAGCCAGGCATTCCCATACCCCATTCTAACCCAATCCCCCTCCATTCCCCCAGAGCCAGGCCCCCCAACCTAATACCTCTCCCCTGCCCCAGAGCCAGGCACTCCCAGCCCACCCAACCTAATACCCCCAACCTAATGCCTCCTCCAGAGCCAGGCACTCCCACCTCCCTCTTCCCCAAAACCTAATACCTGGATCCCGGAGTCGACATTGCTGCCTGAGGAGCGCCCAGCTGGCCGTGACCTCATGTGTGGAGCAGCCCGGGCCACTGTGAGCAGGTGCTGCGGTGCAGAGCGTCCCAGCTAGCTGTGAGCAGGCACTCGGCCACATGCTTTGAGCGGCCAGTGGGTCGCACTTCATTCTTTTATAAAAATTTTCTGGTAGGCTGCAAAAAACTTGGATCGGGCTGCAAGCGGGCCCCCATGCCAGTTTGACATGCCTGATCTAGAACATCTCTGAGGTGTTTGTCTAACCTGCTCTTAAAAATCCCCAATGATGGAGATTCCGTAACTTCCCTAGGCAATCTATTCCAGTGTTTTACCATCCGGACAGGAAGCTTTTTTTCCTAATGTCCAACCTAATGTCCTAATGTCCCATGCTGCAGTTTAAGCCCATTGCTTCTTGTCTTCTTAGAGGTTGAGAGAAAATTTTCCTCCCTCCTCCACCTTGAAACACTTTTTTAGGTAATTGAAAGCTGCTATCATGTCCCTTCTCAGTCTTCTCTTTTCCAGACTTAGCCTAATTCTTTCAATCTTCCCTCAAAGCTCATAATTCTTTCAATCTTCCCTCAAAGCTCATATTTTCTAGACCTTCAGTCATTTTTGTTTGCTCTTGTCTGTACCTTCTCAAATCTTTCCTGAAACTTGGCACCCAGAAAAAGACACAATACTCTAATTGAATCCTAATCAGTGTGGAAGAATTATTTCTTGTCTTGCTTACAACGCTCCTGGTAATACATTCCAGAATTATGGTGTGTGCGCTTTTTTTTTTTTGCAACTGTCACACTATTGACTCATATTTAGCTTGTGGTCCACTATGACCCCTAGATCGCTTTTTTCAGTGCTTTGTCCTAGACAAAAGGAAAAACTATGTAGCACTTTAAAGACTAATAAGATGGTTTAATAGGTGATGAGCTTTCGTGGGCCAGACCCACTTCCTCAGATCATATTCTGGAAGAGAATTGGCATGACCATATATACCAAAGGTGTTCACTTTTTTCATTGTATTCGTTATTAAACTGACAAATCAGATTTTGTACAGAAGGTGGGGTGAGGGGGAGAGAGACGGAGGAAATAGCTATTTGAGTCAATGAATGGGTAATTAGGGGTGATACTTATCATGCTGATGTCTTCTCCCAACATGAATGGGATGTGGGCTGTGCAAGAAGTACTCAGCATGAGATCCATCTAAATGACTCTCGACCTTTTAGAGAACGATCTCGTCACCTGGCCCCAGCTGATATGGAAGATGTTCTGCGCCACATACATGGTTTGATGGCTGCTGGAATAATTTGAGTCACGAAGCCCATATGCTTCTCCAATTGTCATGGTGAGGAAGAAGAATGGGTCTGTCAGAATGTGTGTAGATTATAGAACTTTCAATAAGCACACTGTACCTGACCAATATACAATGCCGCGGATTGAGGATGTCCTTAACTGCTTACATGGGAGTAAGTGGTTTACTGTATTAGACCTTCACAGTGGTTATTACCAAATACCCATGAATAAGGTGGATAAAGAGAACACTGCTTTTATCTGCCCACCTGGATTTTATCAGTTTGAGAGGATGTCCCAAGGCATTTGTGGAGCTCCTGCCACCTTTCAAAGATTAATGGAGCAAACAGTTGGAGACATGAATCTCATGGAGGTTCTCTTTTATTTGAATGACCTAATTTGTTTTTGGGCAAACTCATGAAGAGCGGCTGCTTAAAGTCCTTAACCGGTTGAAAGAAGAAGGCTTGAAACTATCCTTGGATAAGTGTAAATTCTGCTGCCCTTCAGTCTCCTATGTGGGACACAGTGTCAGAGCAAGGTATTGCCACGGACCCATCAAAAATTAAGGCTGTTTCCAGTTGGCCCAAGCCTCAGAATTTAACTTCCCTACATTGATTTTTGGGATTATGTGGCTATTATAGGCGTTTTGTGAAGGGATACTCCAGATTGATAAGACCACTGAATGAGTTGTTGCAAGGCTACCCTCCACCACCTTACAAAAATGGCTCAAGACTTAAACATATTCCAACAGATTAAAACCTATTTTCAGCCTTCTGAGCCCTTTGGGGACCGATGAAATGAACACTGAAGAGGCTTTTCAGAATATTAAGGAATGCCTCTCCAAAGCTCCTGTCTTAGCATTCACTGATCCTCAAAAGCCGTACGTTCTGCATGTGGATGGCTTAGGAGGGGTATTATATCAAGAATACCCTGAGGGATTGAGGCCAGTAGCTTTCCTCAGTCGAAGTCTGTCACCCTCTGAAAGAAACTACCCGTGCACAAACTTTAATTTCTGGCTTTAAAATGGGCTGTAGTAGATAAGTTGCATGATTGTTTGTATGGAGCCCGATTTGAGGTTCGCACGGATAATAATCCTTAACATATATCTTAACATCAGCCAAATTGGATGCCACTGGTCACCAGTGGTTAGCAGCATTGTCCACCTACAACTTCAGCCTAAAGTACCGCCCAGGAGGCAAGAATATATATGCTGATGCGTTATCTAGACCAGTGGTATCCAAACTTCTTTGATCACGCACCCCATCAGTAAAAAAATTTTTGAGCACGCACCCCCAATATGTTTATTTATAAACTATATACATGTACTACTGTACTAATATATTATGTACATTATAAAACATACACAAAAATAGAAATGAAAATTTTTTAATTTTTTTTTTTATTTTATTAACAGTACAGAAAACCTTTTAGCTCTCACTCTACACACCTTTGCCTCTCTCCTCTGGTGCTGGTCCCTCCCCTGCAGGTGTCTGCCCTTCTGCTTCACCCCCAGAATCCCTTGGCACCTGCACCTTCCCTTACCCCTGCACCCTCCTGGTGCCTCCCCCTTCCCTCACTGTCCCTGCCCCCTTTGCCCTGTTTTTCCCTGATGCCCACTCCCTCACCACCCTCTGCCCCCGTTTCCCTCATGCCCCTATGCCCTCACACATGACTTGCTCCATCTCTGCCTTCCTCATGCCCACCCCTTCTTTCAAGCCTTCTCCCAGCACCTCCCCTCCCCCCTCTAGCCCCCAATGCCCTTACCCTCTCCTCTCCCAGCATCACCCTGTCCCCCCTTCCCTCAGCACAAGCCCCTTCCCCTCCCCTACCTTCTGCCTTCCAGTTTGCGGGGCGTGTGTGGGGGGGGTACATGCTGTGCACAGGCAGGGTAGGGGAGAAGGTGCTGGGGCGGCTGCATACTGGGCTTGGGCGTGTTCAGGGGTGCAGGAGGCGGCATGGCCCGGCGTGGGGAAGGAGGGGGGCTGAGGGTGCGAGGAGCTGTGGACGGGGCCGGCGCTGCAGTGGGGAGTGAGTTTGCCTTGGCAGGAGGCGGTGCGGGGAGGGGGAGGAGGACGAGGACGGGCACGGCACACCGCCTGCTGCTTCCGCCCCAGCTCTGGCTGTCAGGGCTCCGGGAAGGGAGCCGCAGCGGCAGCCATTCCGTGTCCTCCTCCTCCTCGCCACTGCTGCATCCAGTCAGCACTGTTGCTAGGTGTGGTGGGGAGGATGGGGCGCTGCCCACCCGCGGCAACCTTGCTGCCCTGAAGGCGCCTCTCCAGGGAGGAAGGGTGTCGGGGAGGCCGGTGGCTGGGTGGGCATGGAGGGCCCCGCCGCCAGCGGGGGTGGAGGTTAAGCGGCGGCTGCAAGGGCGAGGTCTGCGTATGCCTGGTGCCGTGCCTGGGGTCGGCAGATGCCGTGCAACTCCGGCCTGGGCGTCTCCCCTCTCAGCTGTTGCGTGGCAGTGGAGCATGCCGCGCATGCGCTCCCTGGGATCGTCTTGCGCACCCCACTTTGGAGACCACTGATCTAGAAAACCACATAGTATCTCAGCTCCTGAAGATGGGTGGGAAGAGGTATCTGCTCCTGAGGTTCAAGCTTTGTGCCATGTTTCTACGGTTTATGGGAAGCCTACTAACATGCCACCTGCTTGCTTTATAGAACTTGTTGGAGTGTCAGCCCATGCTATTCCTCAAGCGTACTGCAATGTTGCTTCTTTGGATACTTCCCATCTTCCCCATTTGACTCGTTCTGAACTTCAGGCCGCACAACAGAATGATGCCTGTATTGGAGAGGTCTGGTTGGCAGTTGATAGGGGGAATCCAGCTGTTGTGAATAGAAGCAGGCACCCTAATATTCCACTCCTAATGAGGAAATGGGATCAACTTACCCTGGACGATGGCCTTTTGAACAGAATCACTAAACAGCCTGGGCAATACACAAAGAAACAACTGGTTTTACCTGAACGATTTCACAAAACTGTACTACAGTCCTTACATGATGACCACGGACACCTCGGGTTTGATTAAAACCTATGGACTTGTACGAGACCGATTCTACTGGCCACGAATGAAGGCTGATGTTGAGCAGTATTATAAGACCTGCACCTGGTGTATACAACGGAAGACTCTATCCACCAGAGCTGCTCTGTTTCATCTTCAGAGTGAAGGCCCTATGGATTTGGTCTGCATGGATTTTCCCACAATTGAACCCGATGGTCAGAATACTTGTAATGTGCTTTTCATCACTGATCATTTCACATGGTATGCCCAGACCTTCCCCACTAAGGATCAAACAGCTGCTACTTTTCCCTTTGGGAAAAGTACTTTTGTGCATTATGGGTTGCCCAAGCGAATGCACTCAGATCAAGGATGGGACTTGGAGAGCTGCTTAATTCAGGAACTTCTGACTGTGCTGGGCATAAAGAAATCTAGGACAACACCTTATCCTCAAGGGGACCCTCAGCCTGAACGTTTTAATAGGCCCCTGCTTAATATGTTGGGAACTTTGACTACCAAACAGAAATCTAAATGGAGCCAGCATGTTAGCCACCTGGTGCATGCTTACAACTGTACCCAAAATGAGGCCACTGGGTATTCCCCATATTTCCTAATGTTTGGACGTGAAGCCTGATGACCATGGACCTCTACTTTGGGGTCTCTTCTGGAGGGTTGTCTCACCAGTCGTACCTTCAGTATGTGGCTAATTTAAAAAGGGATTTGTGTGCTGCTTATCAACTTGCTCAGGCCGCATCTATAAAATGAACCGGGGCAACAAAGAACATTATGATCAGAAAGTACGATTCCATGATCTGCAACCTGGTGATTGTGTTCTTATCCGGAACTTGGGTCTCCCTGGAAAACACAAACTTGCAGACTGATGGAATTCACAGTCCTATATTGTGGAGACTCAAATGCTTGGGCTACCAGTATACCAAGTAAAGCCTGAGAAGAATGGTGGCCCATTAAAGACTCTACATAGAAACCATTTACTTCCTCTGGAACAACGTCAGAATGGATGCTTCATTAGATACTGAGCGTACCACGCTACCCAGATCATCTAACCAGAGGAAAGCCCTGACATCTGTGGGTTCCTCACCTAACACTGTAGGTGCCTCCTAATTCTGTGCCAGACCCGACTACCAGGATAGATATAATGGGTCCCCCATCAGAAGCTGATTCAGAGGAGGTTTACCCTGACTATGTATCTTGAACCCTTAGATATGTCTCCTGGGTCTGTGGTAATGTCACTTGAGTCAAGTCAACCCAACAGTGCAACTAGCACACCATCCTTAAACCCTGAGGCTCTTCCATTCTTTCCTGGGGAAGACACTGCCAGAGAGGGTGTAGATATGTCCCATAATCCTCTGGGGTCTTTCAGTGAGGGGGAAGAGATTACTACTGATGTTGATCCTTCTGTAATGGGTACTTCTGCAGTGGATGCCGAATCTGAAGCGGTGGTATTGACACCTCCTGTAGAGGAGGAAGAAGGGATAGCATAGTCCTTAAGGAGGTCCCAGAGAGAGAAACTCAGAGGAGGCCGGATAACATATGATATGGTTGGAGTCAGCAGTGAGGTGTCCATTCCCACAGTACACTGTGGAGTGGTTGTGCTAAAAGATGTTAAAGCACCTGAGACATGGAACCCAGACGATGTATCCTCTAAGCATGAATTCAGGTGTTCGATATGGTGGTGCTCACCTCATGCTAGATGCCTAAATTTTACCTGTTCTAATGGGCCTATACTTTACCCTCCATTGGCTGTTACCACAACCAACAGTAGGAAATAGTGTACATATTATATTGTAATCTGTCTTTCTCCTTGATACTGGTTCCTTAATGGGGACATCAAGGATTTTTCTGGTGGGGGGAGAATGTAGTCCCCTTACTGAAGGTGCCTCTGCTTATTCTCTGGGAAGATCCTGTGTGCTGCAATCTAGCCCCAGAGACTACAATTCCCATGAGCCCTGGAGGAAACCAGGAAGGAAGTGACTTTTGTTTGGGAGATCTGAGTCTCTCCACGTGGCAGAAGACTCAGCAGTCTGTGGACTCTTCCCTCTGTTTTTGGAGCAGAAAGGGAGCCAGGCTGCTGTGGAGGAGTTTGATCCGGTTCAGAAGCTGTTATGTTGCAGTTACAGACTGTGACAGTGAGCTTTTGGAACTGGGATCTAGCAGGCTGCTTCTGATTGCCCTAAAGGGGAGGCCCTTTTGCTGTACTTGTGTCTAGAAGCTACTCTGCATCCAGCACACAGAAGGAGACTGAGTAACTGGGCATCTTTGGGAAAATGCTGCCTGGGACAGACCTCAGAGATACAGACTAACTCTGGGTTCAAAGAGAGGCCAACCCAGTGAACCAGAGCTGCTGCATAGCTTGGACCCACCTACACACTACCTACAGAGAATCTCCATTACAGTTGCAGTTCTTCAAGCGCGCCCACGCAAGCAAGAGTCTGGGACTCTGAGTCCAGGGGTGTGCACACTCTGGGGTGGGATAAATATTGGCAGTGCAAATGGCAGCTAGATAAGTTCCTTTTACTTCTGTGTACTTTGCTAATTGATGTTATTCACTGTTAATTGTTAAATCCTGTTTCTTTAAGTAAAGATTGTTCATTCTAATGCAATCTATTAGATGTATATTATTTATGATTTGTAATTGTTCTGGAGTTAGATCCAGTTTATTGTTGAATAAGTTTATTCCTGGAGGGTCTCAAGGCACACCAGTAAGTGTGTTGCAGGGCCAGCCAGGTGGAGGCACTGCCATTATAAGTTCTTTATGAGCAAGGGACAGCAGCAAGGGGGTGGATAGGGTTTCCCCAACTAAACAACATCACCACTGGAGTACTCAGGATCTCCTTTTATGTTAAAATCATCAGGTGCCCAGGCACACCTGTGAGTGTGACCTGCTCCCGAGTAACCCAGGGAGGAAAAAGTCCCATTTTGTGTTTGTGAAACTCTTCTGTACCCAGTATTAATGGGTGTTTGAAAACCAGGGAGGCTAAGGCAGGTGCAGTCACAAAGGCCTTTTTCAACTTAAAAAATGCTAAATCACACTCTGCTCAAGTGGCTTCCCTTTTTCCCCCTCAATTAACCCATGCAGTTGTTTTGCAGTATTGTCAAACCCAGAACTACATATTCTGTAATAAGACCGGAGTTCTCCACTCCAAAACTCTACATATCTGTGTTTGGAGAAATGGCCAGTTCTATACAGCTTCTGCTTTGTTTTTATGAATGGAAATGTCCCCATCACTGTCAAGATAAATTTGCCTTTTTATTTTAATAATGCCTCATTTTTCGTTGTGGTCAATTTCAGGTTGACAGCCTTCTCCTTATCTCATCTAAATGCATCCTTTCATAGTGAAAGCATCTTAGCATACACAAGGATCTCCTATAGCAGGGGTGGGCAAAAGCGTCACGGGCTGGATGCATCCCGCCAAGTGGATTGATCTGGCCCGCGGAGGCCCTGCTGCGCTTCCCTGCCTCCAGGCCAATCAGGGCCTAGGGACCCGGGAGCGTGTGGCGCTAAGAGTCAACCCTCATGGTTGACTCTAAGTACCACGCGCCCGAGAGCAGGGAGCGAGAGACTTCATGCGCTTCCCCACCCCCAGACCAGTCAGAGTCTGGGAGCAGGGGAAGCAAGCAAAGTCTCCTCCTGCCCTGCCCCCTTCCTTGCAGGATGGGGGAAGGGCAGGAGGAGTCTTTGTGTGCTCGTCCCTGTTCCCAAGCCCAGACTTTCCGGGGGAGGGGGTAGGAGGAATATGTGAAGTCTCCTCCCACTGCCGGGGGAGGTGAACCTAGAGGGAACTTCCAGCTGTTCAGGACAGCTGGTGGTTCTCTCTGGGGAGGAAGGGGGCAAAGACTTCATACACGCTCCACCCCAGACCAATCGAGGGTAGGGAAGTATGGAAGTGTCCTGGCCACGCCCTTTCTGCCTGAGGCCCCACCCTTTCTGGGGTGGCCTGTAGCTACTTCAAAAATTTCTGAAGTGGCCCCCGGGTCAAAAATTAATTGCCCACCCCTTTCCTATAGGTATACCAACAATCTGAGAGTGCATAGAGTAACTTCTCCAATGTGGCTGGTGCATTGCACAAATCAAAAGTCATCACTTTAAATTGCCATATGCCTTATTCTGCTGTGAAAACAGTGTTTTAACTGATCTTTGGATCTGCTTCTACTCTCCAGTACTCTCTAAGATCCAGTGTGGAAAAACCACACTGAACTTGCTGCAACATTCAGGTTATTGTCCATTTGTGGTAATGGATAAGAATTTTTTAAAATAACTAATTTAGTTTTCTATAGTTCACACAATCTGGCATTACCACCTCTTTATTTTAAGCAGAACTATGTCAGATTCAAGGACTGCAATCGGGGGGGGGGATTGAGCTTTCGGTATTTCCTCAATGGCCCATATTGCCCCCTCCCCTCTTTGCTAAAAGTAAATGCTGTGTGGTACAGTTTAATAGGAATTCCTCCCTCCACATCAAATCTCATGCTGTGCCACTGCAGTATGATGTACATCTGGGTTGGATCAGAAGAACTCCAGACTTCTAACAAAGTGTTTTAGACTGTTCTTCTGCTGTTCATTTAAGTGCTGGAACAAGTCTTAGAACAACTCTAGCAGTTCACCTTCACCTCTTTTTCCTCTGTACCCCCCCAACCCATAGGTTTTTCTTTTATACTAGCATCTTCTAGATCCTCAGGTTCATGTTTTGTCTACTGTTTACAGTTTTGTGACAGATGTTGGTTTCAAATGCACAAGAACGTTAGCAGCCAATTTCCCCTGGGACTCTAGGTTTTGGAGCAAGTTTTAACCGGTCACCTTTCCTTTTGCTGGAAAATTGCCACAGCATGTTGCTGTTGTTATGGGTTCTGACCCAGAGGTCAGGACAGTTTGTTTGCAGCAAATCATTTATCTCCTCTGCAGATAATTTTAAAAGAGAATTTCTACTGACAAAATTTGTAAGACACTTTTCCTGTCATTTGTTACATTTGTGAGCCATCATGAAATCCATCTTGATTATTAGCTCATTTGCTATCTTTGCTATTCAGACTTTTTGCTTGTATTCCAGAAGACCAGTTTTTAAACCCAATTTTCCATGTTTTTGGACAGCTGCATGTTCTCAATTCACTAGCTTCATTCAAGACTGAGTGGTTCAGGATTGGATACATGAATGAGGAAAGGGATATCTGATCTAATAACTTTTTATGCTGACCCATTGGCTTTTTCTGAGGTATTGCTTCAAAGGGAAAAGGGTTGCATACTCAAGGAGTTACTAAAGATACTTTTTGCAGTCACTGGTATTTCTTGAAGGTGTCCCACTTATATGTATATGCTGACCACACCCAACCCTATTTCAGTGCAAAGGTGGTGTGGCTGCAGAGAAAACAGTTGAAGATCACCTTTCATTTTAATGCGTTTAAAAACAAAACAACCTTTCTGTCTTATCGGCTTGTGGCACTAGGTATTTGAATCATTGGGTACAGAAAAATAGGGAATAGAGTTGGTATAAAATGACTAGTGTAGTAGCTTAAATTTTTAGTGAAGCTAGAGCTGGGATGGGGAACCTTTTTTGACTGGGGGCCACTGGCCCTACAGAATAATTGGTTGGGGGGGGGCCCCACACAAAAGCAAAACAAACCCCTCGCAGACTTGGCCCCCCAACTGAGAAGTAGGAAAAAAGGGGGGAGACACTCACCTCACTCCCTTGTGCTCCAGCATCACGGTGGGGGTGGACTAACTATTCTGGGGGCCCAAGGCTAGTAGCTTTTTTGGGGGGGTCCCACTAGGCTAGGGGTGGGTAAAAGGGCCTCCTTGGGGCGGATCCGGTCCACCAAGCAGGTTGATCTGGCCCACAGAGACCCTGCCGCTCCCCAACCCCCAGACCAATGATGGTCTGGGGGTGGGGGAAAGTGCATGAACTTTTCTCCGCCCTGCCAAGAGTGTGCGGCTCGTGGCAGGGCAGGAGGAGACTTCGCGCACTCCCCCGCCTTCAAGCTCTAATTGGCAGGGGGAGCATTCAAAGTTTCCTCTGCCCTCTCCCTGCCCTGTGCTTAGAAGCGCCACACATTCCTGGCAGGGTGGGAGGAGGCTTTGTGTGCTCCCCCTCCCCCAAACCCTTGGGGGCAGAAGGGGGAGTGTGCAATGTCTCCTCCCACTGCCAGGGGCATGGCTACCTTGGGGGAACCTCTGGGGGGAGACAAATGTGCTCCCTCCACCCCCAGACCAATAATGGTCTGTGGTGGAGAAAGCAGGGAAGTATCCTGCTTGCCCCTTCTGCTCAAGGCCCCGCCCCTTCCAGTGCAGCTTGGGGCCACTTCAAAAATTTCTGAAGTGTCCCCCAGCAAAAAAGTATTGCCTACCCCTGCACTCGGCCATGGGTTAGGGCCAAAAAATGAGGGGTCCTGTGTGTGTGTGTGTGGGGTTGGGAGGCAGGTAGGGTGCAGGAGTGGGTTGGCAATGTGGGGTCTGGGTGGGAGGTAGGGTGCAGGAGTGGGGTAGAAGTGCAGGGCCTGGCGGGAGGTAGGGTGCAGGAGCAGCCTTGGAGTGGGGTTGCTGAATCTGCACAGGAGGGGGGGAAATGGGAGGGGACTGGGAATGGGGTTGTAGGGTCTGGGCACAAGAGTTATGGGAGGGGGCAGGGGCACCTACTTGGCGCTGTGCTACCTTGCCCTTTCAGGCATCACACCCCACGATTCAAAGCCAGTGGGAGCAATTTGTAGTGAAGCCTGCAAGCGAACACAGGAATAGAGTTTCCCTGTGCTGCCATTCTTCCAACCCCCCTGCACCCCATACCCAGGCTGGGGGGAGGAGAATGGCAGCTCGGAGAGTCAGTTTTTCACCTTACTAGGCTGAGCCTACAGGCTGGATGCACCCGTAGCTTGCCTTGATCCAGCTTGTGTGGATCAGGGCTCTGCCGAAAGGCACTCCAGCCATGTGGGGGCAGGGAGGAGTGGGACACCAGGGCTTGCTTGTACCAGGGCAAGCCATGGGCTGTAGGTTCCTGATGCCATGAAATGAACACATGGAGGAATGTAGGCCTGTCTCTCATTCCCATTAAGTTCAGTGGCACTTACACTTTAGAAAGACTGCAGAATCAGTCATGATGCATACTAGGGATGTTAAATTTAAATTAATCAGCGAATGGAGTAGTTGATGGAATTTCCATCGACTAATCGATTAGCTGATAAGGGAGAGGTGGAGTGCCCTCAGCCTTTTAAAGATAGTAAGAACCATCCACGGGGCAAGCATGTTCCGACTCTGGCTCTTCAGCCTTTGAAAGGTAGCTAGAGCCCTGTGGGCTCATTTCAAAGGCAGAAGTGCAGCAGTTGGAACCTGGTGCGAGTGGGGTCTGCTTGAGTCCTTGCTCGTGCCATTTCCCCACTGTGCCTCTGCTTCGCCTGCCCCCTGTCGAGACGGTGCTGGGGGCAACTAGCTTTTAAGCTAGCTCCCCCTGCACCGGCTCCTGCTCCTCCCCCCCCTTGCTGAGAGCAAGGCGAAGGGAAGCAACTAGTCGAGTTACTACTCGATAAGGTTTTTTTTATTGGGTAGTTGACTAGTTGCTTACAACCCCAATACATACAATTGCTGGTGACTCAGATTGAAATTGCAGTAAGCATATGGTAATTCTGTAACTGCACCACATGTGTGCCACTAATTGGATAATTGACTCTACAAAGACAGCACTGGCTCTTGCTGATTCTGGATCTTGTAGGCATGACACAGTTTGCTCCTTTAGAGTGCTCTGTTGGAGGAGGAGAGAATGCATTGTTTAAAAAAAAAAACAAAAACAAACAAAAAAACCCACATGATTTGTCGTCTCCCTCCCCCCAAGCTGTTGATTTACAGCACTTAATGGACATACATTTTAGGAGGTTGTTGTAAATTTTTTACAGTATGTTTAATAGCTTTCCTTCCCTAATGAAACTGTCTTCAAGGAATTGAAGAGATATGGTTTTCCCTATTTCTAATATTGACTTGTTGTTTGAAAGTTGTGCCCACACATATGCCTGTCAGCTCTTTTTCTCTGCCAAAACAAAACAACCCTCCCCCACAATGATTCTTACACTTCATATTGTGTATCTATTTGGACAGATAATACATCTTAGTTGTGGTTGTTTGTGCTATGCTTTATTTCAAAAAGGACTTAATTTGAATTCTCTAAGACTTCTTCATAAGAGAGCTAGAGGACATCTTATTCACCGGGCCAATTGTGAGATGGGGAAAGGCATACTTATAACAATTCATGGCAAATGAGTCAGTGTTGTTTTGGGCTTTGGCACATTTTTAAAAGAACTACTAAACAGTTTGAGGACCTAAGCTTTCATTTAAAATGTAAACTAACTATTAGTGTTGAAATCACACAGACCAGAAATGCTGGCAAGCAACTTCCTTTTCAGATGATGAAACATCTAAAGATATGTCTGCATGGCACATAAGTGCAGACTCTACTTCAGCTTTGAGTCCATGCCCCTCTTCTGGCCACACACATCCATTTGACTTGGGTCCTAGGATTCTGCTATAATGGAACCTGAGTCCTACTGTGACTTGAGTCCAAACAATGTTGTTTTGGGTATAATTCAACCTGCAGACCCAAGTTAGGTCTGTAGAGGGCAGTGTGGATGTACAGGCTGTGAGATAGAGGTCCAGCAATTGTAATCATGAGTTTACAATGCAGAGTGGATGCTTGAGTATAGGCTTGGAGACACTGAATCCACAAACCTGGCTGCCACATCTGCACTGAGCGTGCAGTGTAGATGTTCTCTGTGGGTCCACAGTTAAGTATCTTTTATGTGTAATCTTTCTTCAGTGCTGATAAGACATGTTCCTGAATATAACTGTGGTAAATGTACATTGCAATTAAAAATCTGTTGTGAGCTCAGGGGGAGAAGAGGCTCTGGTGAAGGATCTGTTTTAATGATGTTTGGGCTCAGGCTGTGGCCCAAGCTCTGGGATCCTCCTGTTGTGCAGGTCCTAAAGCCCTGGCTCCCACCTCATCCAACATCTATACAGCAATTTAAATAGCCCCTTAACCCAACCTCTAGTCATCTGGCATTGGCATTAGTCAGTCTCTGGTTTGTAATTGCTATGTGTCAAGCCACTTTCCAATCAGGCAAGTAAGTCTAGTTTAAAAGGAAAAATCTGTCTTTGACTTTAACATACATTATTATCTCGGTGTTGTGGAGGCCTATAAGCGCCCCAGTCATGAGTGACGACCGCATTATACAAAGACAGAACAAAAAAAGGTTCCATTGTTAGAAGATTACTGGTAGGTATTGCATTTCTCTACTCAGCAATTTGGGTGTCATTTTCTGAGTTCTGTAGTCTGCCTAACGTTGAACTTTGAGGATACATAAAATTGAAGTTTGTTCAAGGTGTGGGGACATGGCTCCTTCAGAAAAAAAATGCTATTATAAATGATAGGGTCAGATTCTTTTCTCATGCGGGTGTGAAACCAGTGGATCTACACTGAGTTCAGCAGGAGTTACTACTAGTGTATATCACTGTGAAATTAGAATTGGACTACTCTGTACATTTTGTACTGTATCTTAAAATGGCAATAGGGTTTTTTTATAACTCTTTTATAAAAGGGTACTATCTCTTTTATGTGTACAGGGTAGGAATGTGGATTATTTCCTCCACTATTGTAATCATTTTTCTTATCACTTGTTTCTAGCAAAGTGCTTGAGCTTTTTATAAAGCAGTAGCCCCTTTTGTCAGTGTCTCATTTAATGCAGATGTGAAACAAAATTGTAGGGATTTCCCAATTTTCTTCTTTATTTCTTTTAAACGTTAATAAAGCATAGAAAGCAAGGGAAGGCAAGTACTTTTTAAAATAACTACACTCCTAGTAGTATTAGAGGAAATGAAGTATATTTCAAAGGTTTCTGTGTTTCATGTTGAAGATATATATTGCGTGTCTTTTGTGTGATATGACTTCAGTTCCTTGTGCCAGTCAAGTTACATGTCATAAAATCATAGGCATGTTCTTGTAGGCCTAGGAATTATTAAGAAAGGGATAGAAAATAAGACCCAGAATATCTTACTGCCCCTGTATAAAACTATGGTACGCCCACATCTTGAATACTGTGTACAGATGTGGTCTCCTCACCTCAAAAGAGATATTTTGGCCTTGGAAAGGGTTCAGAAAAGGGCAACTAAAATGATTAGGGGTTTGGAACGGGTCCCATATGAGGAGAGGTTAAAACGACTGGGACTTTTCAGTTTAGAAAAGAGGAGACTGAGGGGGGGGATATGATAGAGGTATATAAAATCATGAGTGGTGTGGAGAGGGCCGATAAAGACAAGTTATTTATTAGTTCCCATAATAGAAGAACTAGAGGACACCAAATGAATTAATTAATGGGTAGCAGGTTTAAAATTAATAAAAGAAAGTTCTTCTTCAGTCAGCTTGTGGAGCTCCTTGCCAGAGGCGGCTGTGAAGGCTAGGACTAAATAGAGTTTAAAGAGAAGCTAGATAATTTCATGGAAGTTAGGTCCATAAAAGGCTATTAGCCAGGGGATAAAATGGTGTCCTTGGCCTCTGTTTGTCAGAGGCTGGAGAGGGATGGCAGGAGCCAAATCGCTTGATCATTGTCTTCGGTCCGCCCTCTCTGGGGCATCTGGTGCTGGCCACTGTCGGCAGACAGGATACTTGGCTAGATGGACCTTTGGTCTGACCCAGTACGGCCGTTCTTATAGGCCTGGAAAGGATCTCTAGCCCAGTCCCCTGCATGCAAGGCATAACTAAGTATTATGTAGGCCAGGTCTGGGCAAAATACAGCCTGTGGGCCGGATCCGGCCCACAAAGCTGCTGGAACCAGCCTGCAGAGGCAGTGGGGAGCCCCAGGCAGGCTCCCCTGCTTGCCCCACAGCCCTACCCACCCGCTGTGCAGTAACACAGCTACAAGGCTCCATTTCTGTTTTAAAATTGGATGGGAGAGGGGGGAAGTTTCAGGAGATGCCGTGCCTCCAGCACTGCCCCATTAGCCGGTTTCTGGCCAGAAACCAGCCAATTGGAGCTGCTTGTTTGAATAACAGGCAGCCAAGAAGAATCACACCGCCCCCCCTCCCCCTCGGCTCAGTTATTCAGTGAAACACGTGGCCAGGCAAGTAGGCAGGCTGGCTGGCTAGGAAATATTTGGCTAGTTTGGCAGCTGGCAGGTAAGTCTCTTGACCACAGCCTGCTTCTGGCACCCCCGCCCTTTTCTGCCCCCCCTCCCCACTCAACATACCCAAATCTCTGTCCTCCTCATACCCATATTCCCTCCCAGATCTTGCACCCCAATCTCCTGCCCCAGATATCAATACCCTCCTACAACCCAAACCTCTGAACTATAGTCCCCTACCCTAGGTCACAACCGTCTCCGTCACCCAAACTCCCTCCCAGACTCCAGTCTCCCTCCTAAACCCCAATCCCTTACCCTGAGCTCCCTTCTGCACCCAACCTAGACCCCACATCTCCTCAGTTAATATCATGGAAGAGTGCAGCATTTTCCAAAATCTCAACCATTTTCCAAAATCTGTGGCCCCCTGTCAAAAATTATTGCCCGCCTCTGATGTAGACCATCTCTGATGGGTGTTTGGAGAGTTTAAAGAGTAGATTAGACAATGATGGAGATTCCACAGTCTCCCTAGGCAATTCTTTCCTATGCTTTGCTACCCTGACAGTTGGTAAGTTTTTCCTAAGGGCCAACCTAAACTGCTCTTGCTGCTGTTTTTTTTTTCCCCTCCTCCTTGTAACATTATTTTATGTACTTGAAGACATAAATCATGTGTCCCTGAAGTCTTCTCTTCTCCAGATGGAAAAATTGTTTTGTTTTTAATCGTCCCTCATAGAAGATATCTTGCTTACAATGCTCCTAATACATCCCAAAATGTGCTTTTTTTTTTTCAGTAATGTTATACTCTTGACTCTTATATAGCTTGTGATCCACTGATGACCTCCAGATTCTTTTTTTAAGTATTTTTGCTTAAGCAACCATTTTTAATGTGTGCAGCTGATTGTTCCTTCTTATGCGGAGTAACTTGCATTTGTCCTTAATGAATCTCATATGTTTATTTCAGATTTTGAATTTTACTCCACAAAATTTATAAGTGCACTCTCTCTGCCATTATGTAAATCACTAATCATTGAATGGGACCAGTCCCGATATTCCCTTCCAGCTTGACTCCGAACCATTCATAACTACTCTCTGAGAACGATTATCCAACCAGTTATGCGCCTGCCTTATAGTAATGCTCTATAGGTTGTATTTCCTCATTTTGTTTGAGAGGGTCATGCGAGCCAGTATTAAATGTCTTACTAAGTCAAGATATACCACACAGGCTGCTTCCCTACCTCCTAATCCAAAAGGCTTGTTACATTGCCAAAGAATATGTTATGGTGGTGGAGTTTGGCCAGATTTCCTCAATGGGAAATCATTCCAAGTGTTGGTGCCGAAAATGTTGGTTTCTTTTTGTGGCATTGTAAAACCTTGCAGGAGAACGTGCTTAAAAAAACAAACAAACAGAAATATCTCTTATTTTTAATTGGTTGGAATACCTATAACAATACTCAGGAAATTTATTAATATTAATGTGTGTGTCTGTAATGCTGCAACTTCAACGTGCTGTCTACGCAGTTATTTTTACAGTGCTACCTAGCTCAGCTAGCCTAGGGCAGGTGGAGTCCCTGCCATAGGCTCTATAATGTTGTGTGTAACATATTCTGGCTTCCTTAGTGGTTGGCTGCTGATACAAAGGGAAACTAGTTGCATTTGAAAACCTCGTTTGTCTCCATACATGTCATGACAATCAGGGTCTGAAAAACTTACGCACTATCTGAGACCCCAGTGATTAAGCAAGTCTGAAATAGATCAGTGCCCTCAGGAATGCTGGGTCACTGCTCATATCAGTTGTGGGCAAAACACCACTTCCAGTGCTGGTGATGCCTGTGGCAGCAGTGGGCTGTCCTTTCTGCAGCCATAGAATAGAAGGACCTTGCCCAGTTCATGCTTGAAGTTTTTATCTGCAACCGTTCCCCTGAGAACGGAAGATTAGGCTCTGTGTGAAGTGGGAAAGATTCCTAGTCACCCTAGGTACAATGGATTTCTTACCCTTCTCCTCCCTACCCCTGGACCAGTGCCTTCAGATTTGTCATTTGGTTTGGTTGCTCTCTCCCAGTCTTATTTCTTAGAGCTAGCCACTGTTGTCAGTGAGTTGCCAGCATGAGTTCAGGGCAGCTGTCAGTTGGAGTAGTTGAATGATTTAAAACCTCAAAACTTTTGTTTGAGTTTTGTTTTGTTTGTCTGAGTGGTGTTTTGTTTTTTTGTTTTGTTTACAGCGTAGAAAGGCATACACATTGGGATTTTTGTTTGAATAAATGTCGCTTCCACATTGTGGAATATCACACTCCATTTGAAGAGACCTCTATGATTTAGACCTCAAAACTTCCTAGAATCAAACTTTCAAATCCCAGTAGAACGGGCTTCAGCTGTTCTTCCTCTTTTATGGCAGGAAAAATGAGTATCATGGAATTTAACTCTGTGACTCGCACAGATTCAATGTTTAAGAAATCATAGTTCTTGGTTGCTCACGCCCGGAAGTGGCGTGCAGCTGCCGGACTTCCATCCGCCCCACGGGAAGCCGGCACTACCTTCATTGTCGCTGGAGGTAGGTAGTGTGGCTTCTTGGGGGTGGGGAGAATTGGGGGGGCCCTGAATGCCTCGCGATCGACTGATTGAGCCCTCCCGATTGACCAGTCAATCACGATCAATGTGGTGGTGACCATGGAGCTAGAATGATCGAGAGGCAGCACAATCAACCTATATCATATCCTTCACATAGATTTGTTTTGCCTTATTGAGAGAGTCTTGTTTAACTGTTTTGGTCAGAAAGATGTTCCAGAATTCTTGCAACTTAATTATATTTTGACTCCTAAGTTTCCATGTCTTTAGGATAAATTATATCATATTTACTCTAGGACAGCATTAGGCAATTCATGGTAAAATAATAAGACTTTAAAACATGGTCAGTGTATAAGCTGTTGTTTTTATATAATATAATCTTCCCCTCTATCTCTGTAAACGACATGAGTGGCGCTTACAATATTAACATGCAAATTCTAGGCTGTGGGTTTGTTGTTGGGTGTGTGGTTTTTGTGTGTGTGTGTTTTACTTCTAGCAAAAAAAAAAAAAAAAAAAATTAGCCAGTATCAACAGTGAATGTTTGAATATTTATGTATTGCATTAAAAAACCTCCTAAGGAATACTGAACTCCCAGATTGTAACAGAGATTTCGTCTGAGGGTCAAGACGGCATCTTTCCTGCTGAAAAGGCCTTCTAACCAAAAAGGACAAGATGGGATTCTTTGTCCAAATAAGATTTGTCTATAAGGTTGATGTTGAACGGGGGGGCAACTGTTTGATACCCAATGCTTGCTGCTGTGGTGGTGTTTTGTTTTTTTGTTGGGGTTTTTTTTGTTTACAGTGTAGAAAGGCATACACATTGGGATTTGTTTGAATAATTGTCGCTTCCACATTGTGGAATATCACACTCCATTTGAAGAGCTTGGCTGCCATCCTATACTGTGGAAACTCTATATACTAGTATGACATAACTGCTTTTTTTTTATTGCCCTTCTCTGTGCAATGTCCTTTTGGGCATGTCTAACAATAATTAACAGCTTGCAACATCAACCAGCTCAGCTCCAGCCTTGCAGATCTGCATTCTTTGCCTTGCAGGAATCAAAGGCAAGCCCTTGTACTGTGTGTCTATTCAGTGATGCTGGAAATTGTCTTGGTTCTCTGTGACATTTTTGCTTGTGATTGACACTGTTCTGTTCTTTGAGTTCCCTAGGGGTGTGGGTTATCTGCCTTCTCCAATATGAACTGATCTGATCACTGAGATTGATGTTCCTCTAAGCTCATCCTAACCCCCTCTCTTTCAGGCGTCTGAGTAATGTATTTCCTTTTTTACTAAAGTAGCTATCTTGTTCTTCTTTGAGTGGTGTCCGGTGGGTGCTCCACTGAAGGTGTCGGGCTTGTCCCGGCGCCGCAGTTCGGAGATCTTTTTAGCCGTAGTCCGCCGGACCGTGCATGCGCCAGTGCGGCTCTCGTCTTTTCGCACCTTTCTTGTGCGCGCGGTCCGGCGCCCGCCAGTTCCTCCTGACCGGCCCCGGCCACGGACGGAGTTAATGGGCTCTCCTCAAAATCCTGTCAGGATAGAGAGAGAGAGAGACATCTGTTACAGATCTTAGTTAGTTAGTTATACATAGTGTATTAGTTAGTTAGTTAGTTGTTCATAGCTGTAGTCCCCCCCCCCCCCCCCCAAAAATTTTTTTCTTGTACATAGTTAGTCAAAATGCCGGCCTAGCCCGGTTTCAAAAAATGTGAGACTTGCCGCGACGCAATGCCGGCATCCGATGGCCACTCCCGTTGTATACGTTGTCTCGGGGAGGGCCACATACCTCAAAAATGCCCACATTGCTCTAAGCTCACGGCCAGAGCAACGCGGGACAGAGACATGCGGCTAAAAATACTGCTATTCGATAAAGCCCTGCAACCTCAGGGCTCTGATGAGCCGACCGCAACATCTTCCAGAACGCTCACCAAAAGGACGAAGAAGAGACCTTCCCCGTCTCCGTCGCTACTGATGGAGAATTTTAATCCGAGGGTTCGGATGGGGGCCCAAAACCCCTACCCAATCAATTCCAGACACCCTTCTTTAGCAACCAGCTTTATTCAGGAATGCATTCCAGGGCAAAAATCTCCAGGATACTCAGGAAAAGTTTCTGCAACTTCCCAGACAAAAGGCAAGGTCTTTTGTACTATCTTACATGGTAATTACCCTTTTTCCACTGACCACTTACAATTGCATGCATATACAGGTCATGCCCCTTTGCACCAAATTCCCTCCAATCATCATTTGTCCCCTCACAGTCCCTTTGCAGGCCTTACAACAGGTTCAAACCAGTTGCACCTATCCCCTTCTTTTGTATACCTGTTTTTAAGCACGTACCTCTTTACAAAGACCAGACTTAACATCCAGGTCACACAGAGGTCATACTGACAACAAATTAAGTTTATCCTTCACGACCCCCCCCCCCCCCCCCCCCCCAAGCTAGCGCGGGACTTGAACCGGGAACCTCTGACACCAAAAGCGGCTCCGACAAATCAAAGCTAAGCCGCAGTAAGTCAGCACCTAGTCCTTCCTTGTCTTCATTGACTTTGACTGCCAAGGTCCCGTCTCCAACTCTCTGGCGGGACGCTCTGCGGCTCCCCGGCGGTCTCCTACACCGAGACGCCCTCATGCTCCACAATAAGTTACTCCGAAGAGGGGAGGAGGGCGGGTCGTGGAGCACCCACGGGACACGCATCTCGAAGAACCATCGCTACTTCACAGGGCGAGTAACTTCTTCTTTTTTTGCAGATACTGGAAAACTGCTCCTGGACACACAACTTTCCTAAATTTAGTCTTTATTTTGCTTCATGTAGTTAATTTCATTTAATGAACTGGCCCTTTCATTCTAATATATTTCATTTCACAAAAAATGCTGCAGATTTTAAATTGGACTCTCCTGTAATTTCTTTTAATCCCCTTCCCCGTATGGAAGAAGTTTGAGACACAATCCCAGCAATGCTTTTGTGTTAGTAACATCATTATTTTTTCCTTGCCCGTTTAGGCCATAACTAAACTACAGTATTCTACTGGCATATTAGGGTATTGAGAATGTTACCACATCACTTGATGGGTATGGTAATGCTTCTCTGGGTAATTTTTGCATCTTGTATTCATGTCAATGGGGAAGGCAGTGTGCGCTCTGGCAAGCTTGCTGCTTCACTGAGTGAGTCTTATAACTTTTATATCCGTGTACGTCGAGAATGAGCTGAGAGCTGCTCTTAGCATCTCTTGTAGGCCTTTATCTGAATCTTTCACATTACAGTAATGAGTGACCTGATACTAGATTCTGGTAGCCAAATGAGTGTGTCCATCCATCTACCCATTATAATGACTAATGTGTATTAAGATTATTCTTTAAGTGGCTAGGGCCCTGATTGCTTGCCTCATTAGTGTTTTGGTTTTATGTAGTGTTAGAGTTTAAATACAAACTGCCCAAGCAAAATATATTAGGTTAATGTGCTCAGGCTTAGTTTTTGGACAGTATAGGCTGGCTCTTGGACAGTGTGGGTTGGTTGTGTTGCAGATGTTGGAAAGGGGAAATACTTTTGGTGTGAAACCCTGGCCTGAAAGTCAATGGCAATATTCTTTTTGATTTTTTTTGATGAGGCCAGGATTTCATCTTTGGTGTTTGGCAGTCATGGATGCACTTGCAGACTTAGGGTACATCTACACTGCATGGCTATTTCAAAATAAGCTATTTCGGAATAGTTATTCAGAAATAGCTTATTTTGAAATAGCATGTCTACATTGCAGGGACGCTTCAAAATTTAGTCCAAGGCAGGCTTCCCTGATGTTAGACGTGCTGTCTTGATTCAGAGCCCCAGGAGACACTGGGGAGGAGTAATTTAGGATGGCCCCGGGGAGGGGCTATTTTGAAATAGCAGCAGTGGAGCATCTACATGCACCTTATTTCAAAATAGCTGTTTTGGAATAGGCGTTATTCCTTGTAGAATGAGGTTTACAGATTTCAGAATAAGCCTTCTGTTTCGAAATTATTTTGAAATAATGGAATGGCTGTGTAGATGGTCACATTAGCGTTATTTCAAAATAACAGTTATATTGAAATAAACAGTGCAGTATAGAGAGAAATAAGAGAGAACCCTTAGAGAAATAATTGTTATTGCTCATGTACTGCCCATCTCAGATGACTAAATACTTCCCCTTGACCATGTAGAGCAGTGGTTCTCAATCTTTTCGGCATCACGCCCCCTTTTTGATTTTTGAGAAACGCTCATGCCCTCCACCCCCAGCAAAACTTGTTGAGCAAAAAAAAAAAAAACAGACTGGGGCCGAAAAACAAAAATAGCAGCAAAACTTGGGGGGTGGGTTGGGTCGCCTTGCTCTCCCCTGGAATTTCTTCACACCCCAGTTTGGGAACCCATGATGTAGAGCATTTTTTTTTTTCAATAGTTTTTGTTGCCTTTGTTTGTTTTGCCTTTTTTCTGTACATCTTTGGCCATTTTAATTAGGTAAATGAAAACCAGTTTTAAAAGTATCAAATGCTGTGGAGTGATCATCAGTTATGTTTTAGGCATGAGATGTTCTGCTAAGGTTAAAAAAGGGTTTTGCAGCATCCTGTTTTATGCAAGATGTACCTGAGGAAGATAAGCATGTTCACTGTCAAGCTGCGTTGACGTTTGTGAGCTCACTGTTACTGTAAATATTGGCAAAAAGTGTAAAGAAGACTTGGCAGAATCAAGACTAAAACTCAACTTTTTTCAGTCCATGCCCAGTTCACTAGGCCATAGTTCCAAGCCACTGAACCTCTGTACCATACGTGTCTCGCATGAAAATTGTGGCTAAAATACTTTTGCATCTATAGATTTCAAAGACTTTTTACAGACGTGTCCTATAACATTACTAATACTATGAAATTTTGAAAGTTGGCCTATTAAAATAGAGGGTTCCAAGTATTTTGTATAAGAATTGCCATACAGGGCCAGACCAGTTGTCCATCTAGCTCAGTATCCTGTCTTCTGTCAGTGGCTGGTGCAGATACTTCAGAGTGAGTGAACAGAACAGGACAAGTGATTCATCCCGTCACCCAGTCCAGCTTTCTGGCTGTCAGAGGCTTAGGGACACCCGGAGTGTGGGGTTGCATCCCTGACCATCTTGGCTAATAGCCACTAATGGATCTATCCTCCATGAACTTATTAATTCCTTTTAGTTTTTGGACCCAGTTACTTTTAGCCAGGAAATGTTGTGAAGGCTATGATTTCTACAGGTTGACTGCATTGTGTGAAGAAGTATTTCCTTATGTTTGTTTTAAACTTACTGACTGTTAATTTCATTGAGTGACACTTAGTTCCTATGTTTTGTGTGAAAAGGTAAATAACACTTCCTTTTTGACTTGTCTATAACAAATTTTGTGGAACCTCTATCTTATTCTCTGCTCTCCTTCCACTCATGACTTTTTTTCTAAAACGTACAATCCTAGTCCTCTTAACTTCTCCTCCTATGGAAGCTGTTCTATACCCAGCTATTTCATAATCATTTTCATTGCCCTTCTTTGAACCTTTTCCAACTTCACTATATCATTTTTGAGATGAAGATACCAGAACTACATGCAATCAGTATTCAAAGTGTGGGTGTACTGTGGATTTGTATGGAACCATTTATGATATTTTCTATTTTATTTGTTTCCTAATAGTTCCCATCATTGGTAGCAGCAGTGAAAAAAGCTGCACATTGAGCAGATATTTTCAGAGAACTGATGCTTGTTCTTTTTTGAACCCTGTTAAAGTCCCGGTCTTCGCAACATTCTCTGGCAAGGAGTTCCAGAGGTTGACTCTGTTGCATGAAGAAGTACTTCCTTTTGTTTGTTTTTAAACCTCCTACCTATCTATTTCATTTGGTGACCCTTTAGTTCTTACTTGATGGGAACAAGTAAATAACTTTTTTCTTATTCACTTTCTCCACACCACACATGATTTTTATAGACCCCTAAATATCTCCCCTTAGTCTTCTGTTTTCTAAGATCAAAAGTCCCAGGCTTTTTAATCTCTTCACATGGAGCCGTTCCAAATCCCTAATAATTTTTGTTGCCCTTTTCTGAACTTTTTACAATGCCAAGATATCTTTTTTGAGATGAGGTGACCACATCTGTATGCAGTATTCAAGATGGGGCTTATACAGAGGCAATAAGATATTCTCTGTCCCTTTTTAAATGATTCCTAACATTCTGTTTGCTTTTTTGAGTACTACTGCAGATTGAGGGGATGTTATCAGAGGACTGTCCACTGGATCCACCTTGTCCACATGCTTGTGGATACCTTCAAGAACTCTAGTGGATTAGTAAGGCATGAGATCCCCTTGCAGAAACCATGTTGACTTTTCCCCAACAAATTGTGTGTCTGACAGTTCTGTTCTTTACTATAGTTTCAGCTAATTTGCCCAGTACTAACATTAGACTCGCTGGTCTGTAATTGCCAGGATCACCCCTGCCTGAGGTGGGCCTGGAGGAGAGGCTTGCAGGCATGGGCTGCTCCAGCTAGTCTGCTAATCCACTAGAGTTCTTGAAGATGAACTGGAGCAGCCTCTGCCTGTGGTGGGAAGCTTCTCCAGCTTTAATTAGTTAATTTCATGTTTAAGTGGTTAACCAAATAAATGGGATTTTACATCCCTACTTAGCACTTGTTCCAAATCCCACAGCCCTGCCCAAACTAAGGTTGGCAAACAAGTCTCTCCTTGGCAAAAGAATGTGTGCTTGCCTTAACTTGCATTTAGCAGTGATCAGAGTCATCAAGCAGGAAGGGAAACAAAGGAGGCTTAAATAGTTGAGAGAAAGCAGCAGGGAACATCTTTCCACATGAGGGACACCACTCTCTTCTCCTGCCAATTGCTATTCTCTGTGCCATACTCATAAAGGATGCATTTGATGGAGTCTGGGAGAAGGGTTCCCTGGTTAGTATGCCTGTTAAAAGTGGGTGGTGAGAAATTTTGCTTGAATCTGGTACAGTTTGTTAGATTACTGAAGACTTACAAGAAAAATAAAGGTAACTGTTTCTGACTTTGATCCCTCTATAAATGAGTACAAGTAGAATCTCTCTCTTTGTAGTTAAAACAAATGTATTATTCTTTTATCTAAGCCAGTGTGTTAAAATTGAAGTGTCTGGGAAACTCTATTTGGGTTGATAAGTTGTGTGCATATTATCCTTTTGAAGAAATAAAGGATGTAAAAAAAGTGACCAGGAGAGGGCTTGGCAGTGCAAAGTATACATCTATGGGAGGAAATCCAAGACTGGGGGTATCCTGGGGGTCACTATAACCAAATGCTGGTAGGTTATAGTTACACCCCCCTCCCACACATACACTCAGGCTGTGGCTTGCGGGCTGGAAGGCTGTTTGTGAGCAATCTGCAACGGAGCTACTTCAGGTCATTGTAAGACATCCACATTTGAGAGCAGGGGTAACGCAGCTGCTCAACAGGCTGAATTGTAAGCTGGTATGTGTGTCAGTTGTTGTTCAGGCTCCTCATTGTTTTATTTCTAATCTCTGTAGTCATTTCCAGAATTTCTTAATGCTCAGCAACAAAGGGCGAATAACTGTTTAACAACTGTACCGCACTGGTGTAGTGCAGCAGTTAGGAACCTTTTTTGTGTCGGGGGCTGCTGATCCTCAGAAAAATCAGTCGGGGGCTGCACACAAGTGAGAAGCAAAAAACCGAAAACAACCACCACTACCCTTGTTGACGTGCCCCCGACTGAGAAGGAGAAAGACACTTCCCACATTCCCCTTGCACACCAGAGCCTAAGGTGGCTAGGCTAGTAGATTTTGTGTGCTCCACCTCTGTGGAGGGCGGCAGGCAGGCTGGAGTGCCAGAGCAGGCTCCCCAATGCTGGAGGGGAGCCCTGAACCTCGGGGGCTGGATCCAAGCTAACTGGGGGCTGCATCCCTGGAAACAAGGTTTGACCAGCCACTGTGGAGAGTACTAGACAGTGTATAATACCTCATTCTAATAAAATGTAATGTTAGAATTCAGAGAAGAATGTATTAAAGTAATTCACCTCAACTTTGGTGTCCTGAATAAAGGACCAGTTTGCTGTGGTCAAAAGGGAAGCAGAGTCTACTTTGTTTTATGGTGGTGTTTTTTTTATGGATGAAAATGTGCATCGCTTACTAAATGTATTTACATGACCCTTGATCAAAAAATACATAATACTGCTTTGTTTTTCGGTATTGCTTCTTCCTAATAGAGAAGCAGTGTAGGGGTGGGGAGAAGGTGCCTGTAACTTTATTTGTGGACTTTCTATGGCAAATCTTGTGATTTGGTTGAGTCCACAGTCAGGAGGGCGACTTAATTTAGGTTCTCCTCTGCCTGTCTTATAGTAGATGCTGAGTTTTTGGTAGGAGATGTCCCTTATCTTCCCCCTTTTAGGGAAGGAGGGTAAGAAGGGAACGGTGCAAATCTGTTTATATTTAAACTCAGATGTTTCCTCAGGATTAAAAGGCATCCAAATGCCCATAAAATACTTTAATTTGACTCTGATAGCATTCCCTGTCACTGTAACAGAGCGACTAGTGCAGGGAGACATAGCCCATTTATTGGTAAAACCTTAGTCACTTGGAGCGTGTGAGAGAACACACTTGTGACCGACAGAAAGCTCCAATGTGGCTAGGACTTTGTCGTTGGGAGGCATTCTCCTGCTGACAAAGCTACTGCCCCTAGTTGGGGATGGCTCTGTGTTGTCAACAGGAGAGCTCAATCCTGCCAACAAAGAGCAGCTGCACACTGTTCCTTACAGGGGCAAGGCTTTGTTGGCGCAGCTGTGCCGTTGTAAGCTGCGCAGTGTAGACCTAGCCTAATGCTGTAGTGTCAAAGCAAGAGTAGAAAATGAAACACACATTTGCTTTTATTTTTAACTGAAAATTTAAGTGAGTTCATGCATATGGATCAAAAGTGCAGTGCCTTATTTTGCATAGTTGATCCCTTGCAAACAATCTCTCTAGATTTCTAGATCAGCGCTCTGAAGTGGTACATCAGAGTATGTAAAATAAATAGTCTTTAGGCTGATATTAATTCAGTACATGTGAATAAATTGGGCACTTCTCAAAGCTTTTCAATTCTTTCTCAGTCATTATTTGTACAGTTGCAAAGTGTTCTCAAATGTCAGTAGCTACTCTGGTTGCTGAAACAGAGCAAACACATTTCAGCAACCTTTTTTTTCCCCCAGATTTCTTTAGTGCTCTCCTATGTTAGTGGCTCTTATGACCTGCTCTGTGATCTGCAGAATGTTGGGAGAACCTAGTCTAGTTTTGGACTGTGATTATGAAATTGCTATTATTGAGGCTAGGGACATGGATGAATCTTGAACTTTTTTTGCCTTGTGAATCTTAGGCCTTGTCTACACTGGCAATTGAGGGAGAGATTTTGTCATTCAAAAATGCTAATCCTCCCTTTCCCCACAAGACACAACTTTTGTCATGGCAAGTGTCAATGTAAACTAGTGATGTGAAAATGTAACCATATACACAGTTAATTAATAAGCCTGGGCTCATCAGTTAACCTTCATGGTTGCATGCAGGCTCCCAGTATGCGCGTGAAGCCAGTTTAAAAGCTGGCTCCCAGGGAACTGCCTGGTCTCTACCCCTCCGCTCCTTTGTGTTGCTACCTCTGTACTAGGGAAGTGAAGGACTAGTCGACTATCCAATAAGCAAATGCTTATCGGATAGGTGACAGGATAGTTGACAAGGATGTTCCCGCCCCCCTTGTAGCTTCTGTCGGAGGCAGCAAGGGGTGGGGAGGAGAAAAAGGGGGTACTTCAGAGTGGCAGCGCCTCATGGAGCCTGGGGTCAGCTGCTCTGTGCAGCGCTGCCACTTTGAAATGCCTCAGTGGAGCTGCCTGTCCCCCACGTGAAACCGTGTAGTTGCTGAAATTTTCAGCGGTTACATGTTTAACTTGAAAAAACACTTTTTAACATCCCTAGCGTAAACAGTGTTTTGCCAGTGGGAGTACTTTCCTGTTGATAGTGTGAGCACTGCTCATTGGGAATCATAGAACGATAGAGCTGGAAGAGACCTTAGAAGGCTATCAAGTCCAGCCCCCTGCCCAAGGCAGGACCAATCCCCATTAAATCAACGCAGCCAGAGCTTTGTCAAGCTGAGACTTAAATACCTCTAGGGATGGATACTCCACTACTTCTCTAGGTAACCCATTCCTGTGCTTCACCACCCTCCTAGTGAAATAGTTTTTCCTAATATCCAACCTGGACCTCTTCCCACCGCAACTTGAGACCATTGTTCCTTGTTCTGCCATCTGTTACTACTGTGAACAGCCTCTCTCCATCCTCTTTGGAACCTCCCTTCAGGAAGTTGAAGGCTGCTATCAAATCCCCCCTCACTCTACTCTTCTTCTTCAGACTAAATAGACCCAACTCCCTCAGCCTCTCCTCGTAGGTCATATGCTCCAGCCCCCTAATCATTTTGGTTGCCCTCTGCTGGACCCTCTCCAAAGCATCCACATCCTTCCTATAATTGGGGGCCCAGATTCTCATCCACTGTAATCCCCAGGTCCTTTTCTACAGAACTGCTACTTAGCCAGTCAGTCCCCAGCCTGGAACAATGCTTCGGATTCTTCCGTCCCAAGCGCAGGACTCTACACTTGTCCTTCTCTACACTTTTCCTTTTTGAACCTCATTGGATTTCTTGTGGCCCAATCCTCCAATTTGTCTAAGTCACTCTGGACTCTATCCCTGCCCTCCAGCATGTTTACTTCTCCCCCTAGCTTAGTGTCATCCGCAAACTTGCTGAGGGTGCAATCCATCCCCTCATCCAGGTCATTAATAAAGATGTTGAACAAAACTGGTCCCAGAACCGATCCTTGGGGCACTCCGCTAGAAACCGACCGCCATCCTGACATTGAGCTGTTGCTCACTACCCGCTGGGCCTGACCTTCCAGCCAGCTTTCAGTCCATCTTACCATACATTTATCCAATCCACATTCCCTTAACTTGCTGGCAAGAATATTGAGGGAGACCGTATCAAAAGCCTTGCTAAAGTCAAGATATATCACATCCACTGACTTCCCCATATCCACAGAGCCAGTTACCTCATCATAGAAGCTAATCAGATTGGTCAGGCACGACTTGCCCTTCATGAATCCATGCTGACTGTGTTCCTGATCACCTTCCCCTCTTCCAAGTGCTTCAAAATGGATTCCTTGAGGATCCCCTCCATGATTTTTCCAGGGACTGAGGCAAGACTGACCGGCCTATAGTTCCCTGGATCGTCCTTCTTTCCTTTCTTAAAGATGGTCACTGTAGTGGGGTGGACTGGCTACCCACTGAGCCAGAGGCGGAGGAACCCCTCTGGGAGCCATTTTGGGCACAACCTACCCCCTCCCCATCACCTGACCGGAAGTCAGTGGGCAGGGCTAGGACTATAAAGAGCCAGGCTGAGAGTTCAGTCTGGGCCCAGTCTCCATGGGAGACAGCGGCCTGCCCGGAGCTCCCTGCCTCAGAGGCTGAGACCTGGTTCGGGCCTCCCACGGCCTCTGCCTCAGAGGCCTACCCCGAACACCCTGACTCAAAGGAATCTGAGGCCTGCCCAGTGCTCCCGGCTGGGGAGACTGGGGAGTGGACTGGGCCTGCCAGGGCTGACCCAGAGGACCTGATTGATCTGCAGGACCTGCCTGAACCCCGGTGCCAACCTGCACCCCAGAACCCTGAGAGCCTGGTAGAGCTGCCGGACGAGCCTCACCCTGAGGACCATCCTAAACACCCCGGCCTGCTGCAGCCAGCCCACCAGCTGGAGCTGGAGAACCTGGAAATGGCGGAGGCCTGGAGTGGGCCACTGAGACTCCTGCCGGAGGAGACCCTCCTTAACTCCTCGAGTGACCTGCCTGGGATACAGATACCCAGCGTCAGCTGTCCTGCTGCATCCAGGGCCCTGGGCCGGGGCGCAGTGGAGTGGGTGGGCCTGTGCCCCCCCTGCCACCCACCTACCAGGTGGCAGTCTCCCCCTCACCACCACTGCAGGTGAACTACCGTCTCTCCTCCTGAACAAGGAGCTTCCCCCCAAACCTGTGTTGGCTGCCACGCTCTGAACCAGGGCGTGGCTGCTCCCCTTTGAACTGCCGTCTTAAACTGTGTTCGTTGCCCCACCCTGTTCCAGGGCCCGGGCCCATTAACTGTGTTTGGTGTTGCCCAGCCTGGGAGCAGGCCTGGGCCCCTTAAAGTGGCAGGACTAGTGCTGCTGCCCTGCCCTGAACCAGGGCCTCAGGACTATATTGAACTTCTTCCCCAGTGGCCCGGACCTGAAGCAAGGCCAGGCTGTGGACTGTTGGTTTGAGGACTATTTTAAAGGGTTGTGCAGTGGGGCGGACTGGCCGCCCACTTAGCCGGAGGCGGAGGAAGCCCTCCGGGAGGCCTACTGGCCTACAGGCACTAATTTGCCTTTTTCCAATCATCCGGGATCTCTCGCGATCTCCACGACTTTTCAAAGATAATGGCCAAAAGCTCCTCAATGACATTTGCGAACTCCCTCAGTAACCTCGGCTGTATTAAGTCCGGACCCATGGATTTATGTACTCTTAGCTTTTCTAAATAGTTCCTAACCTGTTCTTTCCCCACCAAGGGCTGTCCGCTTTCATCCCATATTGCGTCACTTATCACATTAGTCTGGGAGCTGACCTTGTCTGTGAAGACAGAGGCAAAGAAAGCATTAAGTGCTTCAGCTTTCCCCACATCATCTGTCAGTAGGTTACCGCCCTCATCCAGTAGGGGCCCCACACCCTCTCTGATCACCACCTTCTTACTAACATGCCTGTAGAAACCTTTCTTGTTATCCTTCACATCCCTTGCAGTCACTTAATTCCAATTCTTCGCCTTCCTAGTAACTCCCCTGCATTCTTGAGCTATACATTTATACCACTCCCTAGTCATCTGTCCAAGTTTCCACTTTTTGTAAACTCCCTTTTTGTGCTTAGCTTCACCAAGGATTTCCCCGGAGAGCCAATCCGGTCTCCTACCATATTTGCTTCTCTTGCTACGCATTGGAATGGTTTCTTTCTGTGCCTTCAGTAAGGCTTCTTTACATAAGAACATAACATAAGAACATAAGAACGGCCGTACCGGGTCAGACCAAAGGTCCATCTAGCCCAGTATCCTGTCTGCCGACAGTGGCCAGCACCAGGTGCCCCAGAGGGTGGACCGAAGACAATGATCAAGCGCTTTGTCTCCTGCCATCCCTCTCCAGCCTCTGTCAAACAGAGGCCAAGGACCCATTTTATCCCCTGGCTAATAGCCTTTTATGGACCTAACCTCCATGAAATTATCTAGCTTCTCTTTAAACTCTGTTATAGTCCTAGCCTTCACAGCCTCCTCTGGCAAGGAGTTCCACATGCTGACTACACGCTGTGTGAAGAAGAACTTTCTTTTATTAGTTTTAAACCTGCTACCCATTAATTTCATTTGGTGTCCTCTAGTTCTTCTATTTAGGAACTAATAAATAACTTTTCTTTATCTCTCCACCACTCATGATTTTATACACCTCTATCATATCCCCCTCAGTCTCCTCTTTTCTAAACTGAAAAGTCCCAGTCGCTTTAACCTCTCCTCATATGGGACCCGTTCCAAACCCCTAATCATTTTAGTTGCCCTTTTCTGAACCCTTTCCAAGGCCAAAATATCTTTTTGAGGTGAGGAGACCACATCTGTACACAGTATTCAAGATGTGGGCGTACCATAGTTTTATACAGGGCAGTAAGATATTCGGGTCTTATTTTCTATCCCTTTCTTAATAATACCTAGCATCCTATTTGCCTTTTTGACCGCGCTGCACACTGTGTGGAAGTTTTCAGAGAACTGTCCACGATAACTCCAAGATCTCTTTCCTGATTTGTCGTAGCCAAATTAGCCCCCATCATACTGTACGTATAGTTGGGGTTATTTTTCCCAATGTGCATTACTTTACACTTATCCACATTAAATTTCATTTGCCATTTTGTTGCCCAATCACTCAGTTTGGTGAGATCTTCTTGGAGTCCCTTACAGTCTGCTTCTGTCTTTAAAATACTGCCAGCTGTCCTAGGCTCCTTTCCCCTTCATGTTAGCATCCCAGGGGATTCTGCCCATCAGGTGTCTGAGGGAGTCGAAGTCTGCTTTTCTGAAGTCCAAGGTGTGTATTTTACTGCTCTCTTTTCTTCCTTTGGTCAGGATCCTATAATCTACCGTCTCATGATCACTGCTTCCCAGGTTGTCACCCACCTCTACTTCCCCTATTAGCTCCTCCTTGTTTGTGAGCAGCAGGTCAAGCTGTGCACAGCCTCTGGTAGGATCCTGCAGCATTTGTACCAAGACGTTATCTCCAACATTCTCCAAAAACTTCCTGGATTGTCTGTGTACTGCCGTATTGGTCTGCCAACAGATGTCAGGGTGATTAAAGTCCCCCATGAGAACCAGGGCCTGCGATCTGGAAACTTCTCTCAGATGGGAATGGAGTGTTTTGCCGACACACGGAGTCTAAATGACTTTTAATGTCATGGCCATGTTGCTAAAAACTGTGTAGACAAAGCCTTAGATTTACTTCTCCCTTTCTCATACTTATTCCTTTTCTTACTGGCATGCTGTCTCTGAGGCTTCATTTCTTCTCTTGAGGATTGCTTCCCTACAGTTGTATGTACTAGTTTTTCTTTCAGATTCTGATCCAAAACTGTGTGATCCAGAATTTGATTTTGGAGCTCTGAGGTTATGCACATGGAGGCTTACCTATCCTTCCACTTCCTGATATGGTCATTCCAGGTCAGGATTGAGAGATCTCTTGGTAAAAAAGCCTTTTCTGCTTCTAACCATGTAGTTTGTGTATTTTTGGTGGGTAGAAGATTTCAGTATCCAAAAGACTTAATCTGGCAAGTTTTATCAGCACTAAATTCACTGTGACTTCAAAACTGCTATCTGTAAATTAGTATAATGAAATCTCATTTAACTGAAACAGGGCCAGGTCCCCACTTACTGCTGAGATAATTAGGTTTCAGATGATAAAGGCATAATGCCCTGGAGAAGGAGCTGCAAAGAGGCCTCAAAAGCTGCCTGAAGCTCATTGCTTATGGGTAAGGCCACAGTTTTTTATCCCAGAGGTCATGGAAAGTCATGGAATCTGTGACTTCCAAAGACCTCCATGACTTACGTTCACAGATGGTTGGGAGCTGCCATGGATGCTGTGGGGATCCCTGTAATTCTGAGCTGAAGGATACCTTGGAACTCTGAGCCTCCATGGGTGGTAGGAAACACTACATATCCCAGCTGAGCTCCCAGCCAGACCCTTGTAGCTGCCTAACAGCTTCCCATTTTGTGATGGGTATTGTTAGTGAATGTCAGGGACAGGCTAACTATGATTTTTTTTCTTTATTATCTGTGACCTGTCTATCACTTTTACTAAAAATATCTTTGAAGAAAATCTTAGCTTTACTTATGGGTTTAGGGCAAGGCTGGGGAAACTTTTTTGGATCGGGGGCCGCTGACCCACAGAAAAAAACCATCCACAAGTGAGGAGCAAGAAAAACAAAAACCAACCCTCCGTATTGTGGCCCCCAACTGAGAGAGAGAAAGATACTCCCCACATTCCCCTGGCACGCCAGAGCCCTGGGGGGGGGGGGGGGGAGGGTGGTGCAGGCTAGTAGATTTTGTGTGCTCCAGCCCCATGGTGGGGCGGTGGGAGGACTCGAATGCCAGTGCAGTCTCCCCAATGATGGGGGAGAGCCCTGAGCCTCAGGGGCTGGATCCAAGCATGCTGGGGGCCACATCCGGCCCCCTGGGCCTGAGATTCCCCACCCCTGGTTTAGGGCTTTATCCTGCTTCCATTCCAGTCAATAGGAAATAGACTTGACTTCCTATAGACTTGAGTGGTGTAGGATCAAGCCCTTGGACAGAGTTTCTTCAAGTACTGCTCATGTTGATTCAAGTTAGGTTTGTGTGCGCTGCATGCATGGTAATTGGACAGCTATTTCCCCTACCAGCACCGGTCAGGTCAGCTGTGAAGCCCCATGGAGTGGTGCTTGATTTATGACTTCTCCGACCTGGCATTTCCTCAGTTCCTTCTTACTGCCTGTGATGGTCATTGGAACTGTGGTGGCTTGGTTTTCTAGTGCTCCCCTCGTTGTACTATAGCTCCGTGTTAGGGATGTAAAGGTTAATCGATAGGCTCTAATTAACTGGTAGGGGCTGCTCCAGCCTTGTGGGGTCCACCATGGTTGTTGTGGGGTCCACTGTAGTGGGTCCAGCCTGGTGTCGTCCCCGTTCTCCCCCCGCAGGCTACTTGCTGGCTTCCCGGGAACCAGCTTTGCTGTGGCAGTGAAGCCTCCCCAGGAGCGGGGCCAGCAGCCCCTGCTGCCCAGCTTCCTGGGGAGGCTTTTCTACAGGCTCTGCAGTATAAAAGAGCCTACAGTGAAGCCTGCTGGCCCTGCTCCTGGGGAATCAGCTTTGCTGTTGGTTCTACATACAAAGCTTTTCATATAAGCTTTATACTGTAGAGCCCCACAATGTGTGTAACCGTGTAACAACTAGGATTTTTAGTGGTTAAACGGTTACATTTTTAAAGGATTTTTTTATATCCCTACTCAGTGTACATAGTTTTCGTAGTTTCATAGTTTTAATAGCTTATAATTACTTAGTGTATAGGAGCTGAAGGGTTTCCCCACCCCAGCTTTCCTGTTCCCCCTACCCTTGGGGCATGCCTTGATTCCAAAGATTTAAACCCTGCAAAGCTTGTCACAAATTTATGCCAATAGGTGGGCCCCACAGCTCTAACCTCACGTGTCTGAGGGAGGTGAATCAGACTCACTAGTGCAAGATTTACATAGGGTTCCTTCCCAGAACTAAGAAAGAGTGGGAGTTTTGAAACAGCTCCTCCTGGAGGTGGCTCTGAGATCTCAGCCCTCCTCATCACAGCAGGATCTGAGTGCACACCCATCTAACTGGAATGGACATACGCAAGCACTTAAAGAACAGGACCAAGACCCACCTCCGATACCACGGTCTGCCATCCTGGAAGCTCTCAGTGTACTGCTTCCTGTCTTCAGCGAGTATCCCATTGTTGTGCTTAGTTACGGTACAGATGGTAGATTAGGGAGAGTAGTAAGAGTGCAATTTACTGTGTTGTGACCCCTTCTGTGACTGGCTGAGAGCTGTTGCTGATGTCTGTCATGAGGTGTCATGGTAAAGATTTGGTGTTAATTTCTGTAGGACTAAGTGATAGAGGTGAACTCAAATATGTCTTTCTCTTACAGTGATGTCAAAACTGGTGTGTTTGTCAGCCAAGTAAGAACTTCATGAGAGAGTGGATAAAATGGCAAAAACCACCATATCCAGTTTTTTCCTTCTGAATGCAATAGAACTTCTTTACTGCCTTCTCACTCCTGTGGCCCTTGCATCTTTCTAAGTGACCATCCTTTCAGCTGAGGAGGGATTCTACTCAATCGAGTCTTTTGTTGGTCAGGCAACAGATGTGTGTATTTAAATGTCTGTCCTTTTGAAATAAGTTTTTACCAAAATTACAACCTCTCTCTTTTCCTGTAGGAAGTCATCTCTTTGATTTGAGTTTAGTCAAATTTTTACCACCCAGTCAATAGTGTTGATTTATGCCTTCTGATCTCTTTTGGTATCATTTGCTTGTTCTTGTACATTTTGGATACCATAGCTGCTGGTAAACATCCTGTTTACCACTCTTGCCTCATAAATTTTTAGTGTCAGTTATACTAAATAGTGACTAACAGTTCCTGTTCTTTGAGCAACTCGTTCTCTGAACCCATACTTTCTCTCCTATTAATAATTTTGTTAAGTTTGGAAAAACTGTAGCTAAGCTTATGGAGTTTAATGTTAAGTTTACAGGGTTTTTGTTAAACCAGAAGAGATTCACCTCCATGTTTATTCTTAAGAAACACATGGGGAGAATAAAATGTGGCGTTTTGGGCTACTTCTGCATCTAATGAGGGGAAACTGCTCAACTTCAGAGATGGGCCAAAAGTGTATGGTGACTTATGTGTACACAATAAATCTCTTAATTTATATGTTCCTGTAGATTATTTCAGTTGTTTTTACAGTGCTTGTTGATTAAGAGATACAAACTGGATTCCTGTTTTGCTTGGGGAAATGGCATTGCTGATGTCTGTCATGAGGTGTCATGGTAAAGATTTGGTGTTAATTTCTGTAGGACTAAGTGATAGAGGTGAACTCAAATAAGTCTTTGTCTTATAGTGATGTCAAATGTATGTCCTGTGTTATGTGCCTGTTTAAATTGGCATGCAGCATGTTGATTTCTATTTGTAAGACTTCTAATAGCTTTAAAAATTTGATCAGATTTAAAGTTTTACTCCCCCTTTTTTCTTTTAACAGTAGTCGAATGGGGAGATGATGTTAAAGTGGTTTCAGAAGATGAAGCCATGATGTTGGTGAACCATCAAGCAACAGGCGATGTCTGCACGCTAATGATGTGCCTTCAGGATAAAGGCACGGTAGGCTATCACCAGGGAATGGGATATACTCTGTGTATGCAATAGTTGTTGAGGTATATGTAACAATGAAATTGATAAGCAGCAGGTTTAAAATAAAAGGAAGTACTTCACACAATGCATATTCAACCAAGATGTCTATCCTTTCCCAAGATGTTTTCTCTCCCCAACCCCAAAAACAACAAAATCCCACCCAACCATGTATTAGGGTTTGTTTTTTTGTTACAGCTAGGGTTGCCAGATGGTTTCAACAAATATACCGGACACACTTGACATTACACCACAATCTACATTACATCTTCTCTAGAAAATACCGGACATTTCTATTTTCTCACTTATATTTTCTCAATTTGTTTCCCGAACAGAAAGCTCAAATACTGGACTGTCCGGTTCAAAACCAGACACCTAGCAACCCTAGTTGCAGCCAGTAGTTAAGAGCAGATTTCTGAGGCGTTCTTTAAAATATGGACTATTTTAGAAGTGTGTTACAAGAAAATGTTTGTGGCCTAGGTGAATTGTAAAGAGGCAAGTTTCCTTAACTAATATTGAAGGAAATAGTCCATCATAAACATTACTTTTCTTTTTCTCTTTCATTGCAAAACACACATACCTCATTCCAGCTTTGCCCCAACTATACCAATACCTGTGAAATTTCATATATACGGATTTTATGCCAGGAGAGAAATCAAAAGTCTAAAACAAAGTGAATGAGGAATTTTAGAGGGAAAAGAGTTCAAAAATTTAAAGTGATCGTGTGGCTATTTTATTGTTCCTGTTTTGTCAAAATTGTTTGGCTTTTTTTCTAAATTAGGCTTAATAGGTTGGAGTTGGCAAGGACTGGTACCTTTGTTCTAGTTTTAGGAGTTTTGTTAGTAATAGTTGTCATCACAAAGTTTTCACATGCGTATGGGCTATATAGAGTTTATAAAAGTCCATATGGCTCAGATGTTGGTGACCATGATGTGGGGAGTCCTATGAGGAAGGAGTAGTCAGAGGGGTAAGCAGGAGAGAGTGCCATGCTTGGATAGGCTAGGAAGGAAAGGAGATGTACATAGCAATTTCAGGGGGACTACTCTGCAAATTTGACTCCACTCTACATACTCTTCTGTCCCCGTCACTCCAATGAAGCTTTCACAATGAAAGAAAGGGGGAGGCTTGCAGTCTTCCCCACAATCTCTGCACAGTTTGTGTCTTCACAGGATCTCCTGACACTGAGCCATTCTTACAGTTCTTTTAGTAATTTTTTTTTGTCGCATGATTGATTGTGCTGTTAAAAGAATACCATTTACATATTTTTGGATGTTTTCTACTTTTTCAAATGTATTGATTTCTGTTACAGCACAGGATACAAAGTGTTCAGGGCTCATTTATTTTTTTATTTCAAATATTTGTACTATAAAAAACAAAAGAAATAGTGCTTTTCAATCCCCCATTACAAGTTCTATAGAACAATCTCTTTATCATTAAAGTTGAACTTACAAATGTAGAATTATGTACAAAAATAACTGTGCTCAAAAATAAGAGTGTAAAACCTACAAGTGCACTCAGTCCTATTCTTCTTGAGCCAGTCACTCAGACAAACAAGTATGTTCACATGCGTGAGATTATGCTGCTTGCTTCTTATTTACAATGTCACTTGAAATTGAGAACAGGCATTCGTATGGCATTGTTGTAGCTGGCGATGCAAGATATTCACGTGACAGATGTACTAAAGATTCATGTATCTCTTCATGTTTCAACTACTATTCCAGAGATACGTGACCACGCCAGTGATCCGAAACAGTACAGATTAATGCATGTTCATTTTAATCTTTGTTAGTTGCCACTAGCAGAAGGGTGGGTGGGTTGGTTGGTTGGCTGTTCAGGTTCTGTAGTTTTCACATCAGAGTGCTGCTCTTCTAAGGCTTCTGAAAGTGTTCCACACCTCAAAATTTCACATTGGAACTTACTTTGTTTGTCAAATCTGCAATGAAAATAAACATCTCGTGCTGGGTCATTATCCAAGATAGCTATAACATGAAATATATGGTAGAATGCAGGTAAAACAGAGTGGAAGACACAGTTTCTCCCTCAACAAGCTCAGTTGCGAATTTAATTAGCACACTTTTTAACAAGCAACATCAGCATGGTAGCATGTCCTATGGAAAGGTGGCTGAAGCAGGAAGGTGCATGCAAATGCTTAGCATATCTGTCACATACATCCCTTGCAGTGCTGGCTACAAAAGTGTCATGTTCTCACTTTCAAGTGACATTGTAAATAAGAAGTAGGTGGCATTATCTCCCATAAATATAAACAAACGTTTGAGTGGCTGAAAAAGTAGTACTACTGAGTGTGGACTTGTAGGCTCTAAAGTTTTACATTGTTTTGTTTCTGAGTGCAGTTATGTATCAACCCTTTCCCCACTCCCATTTGTAAGTTACTCTTTCACGATAGAGATTGCATTACAGTGCTTATGAGGTAAATTGAAAAATATTATTTCTTTTGTTTATCATTTTTACAAGGCAAATATTTATTATAAAAATAATATAAAGTAATCAACGGTACACTTGTATTGTAATTGAAACAAATGAGATTTTTCTGTATTTAATTGCATTGTTAAACAATAGAATACCAATTGAAATTTATTAAATCTGTCATTAATCATGATTAATTCTAACTTAATTGTGATGTAACTGATTAATCAACTGCCCTAATTTCTTTATATATAAAATATAGCGTGTATAACTATAAATATAAAACTTAAAAAAATCAGTGACTTAAGGGAAAAAGCTCTTCAGAGGCAACAACATGGATGTTCAGCTCTGACAACAGCATGGATATTCAGAGTTATGGTTACATGATAGGGAAAGCTTTATCTCTCTCAGCATTAGAAAATATGGAAATGACCAAGGTTTACAGAATAAGTTGACCTTCACGACTGTCATAGGCCAAAAAGCAAGTGAAAAACAGAGACTGTATCATCCATAAAGCAAGCAATTTAATTGCACCAGTTACTCTGAAAACTGAGGAAGTAATGTATTTGGACTACTTTAATTTTGTTTGTAGACTGCTGTAACATTTAAATTGAATGGTACCTGTCTTTAAAGCGATGAAGTGAACACTTCCTACTTTAAGATCTTTGGGAATTTGCTAGAAATTTTACATTGCTTCACCAAAAGTGACCAAATTTAGGGATGAGTCTCAGAGGGTAGCCATGTTAGTCTGTATCTGCAAAAACAACACGGAATCCCTGTGGCACCTTCAAGACTAACACAGTTATTAGGGCATAAGCTTTCATGTGCAAAACTCACTTCATCAGCTGAGTTGGACTGGCGTTTACAGAGGAATGGGCATATAAATATGGACAACAAAAGAGAGAGTCTACTTGTGTAAATGAGGCTAATTAAGCCAGAGTGGAAGTGGCTCATTCATAGCAGTTGATGTGACTATTGAGAGGGGAAATAAGCTCATTAAAGAGACTATCAGTTAAGATCTTTATTGAATCCTAAATTGATAGTATTGAATTTTCAAATTAATTCCAGATTAACTGTCTCCCATTGTAATCAGGTTTTGAGATTCTTTTGTACAAGGATATCTACTTTAACTTCCCTGGACATTCAGTAATGGATTTAAAAAGTAGTCCCCTACAGGTTTGTGTGTTACCATACCTCATTTCTGATTTGTGTCCATTTATCCTTGGTGTAGAGACTTTCCAGTTTGGCCAATATACAGAGCAGAGGGGCATTTTTGGCTCTTGATGGCATATATCCCATTAGTGGATATGCAGGTGGTTGAGATCCCTGATCATGTGGCTTAAGTAGATAGGTCCTGTGATGGTGTCTCTTGTGTAGATATGTTCATGAGTTGGCAACAGGGTTTGTGGCAGGGATAGTGAAAGTGTAAATGTGTCAATATGAGAGTGTTTACATTTGTGAGCTATCAGTTAATAAAGAGATCCACAGGCTGCAAATTTCTTTGAGTTGCTAGAAAATGTTCCATCAGAAATTTGCCATCTTACCTTGGAGGTGTGATGAGTGCACAGAATACTACAGAAGAGAGGCAGAATTAAAGATTTTTTGGAAGATCTTCATTATGTGATTCTATTTATTGTATATTGGTGGTTTTCTTTTTAACCTTAAGTCTGAATTTCCAGGCTTTATCAAATTTGTGCCTTTTGAGCAAGCCACAGTCCTTCACTCTTTAATATGTATAGGTCCAAAGCTTAAGTATTGATTTGACATGTTTAGTTGGCATTTTTAAAGCTGTATGAAATTAGTCTGTGTAAATATTGCATGATTCATAAAAGCGATTACAGTAATTATTTGGAAAATTAGTTTAGCTTATCCATAATAAATTGCTAAGTCAAAAGCTTTTGAATTGCTTAATTCAGCTCTCTAATCACTCGGAGGACAGAACGACATTGGTTATTTTGAAGCTTCAGGGGGTAGCCGAGTTAGTCTGTACATAAAAAAAACAACAAATGGTCTGGTAGCACTTTATAGACTAACAAAGCATGTAGATGGTATCACTCGCTTTCGTGAGCACAGCCCACGAAAAAAAATAAATTGATATGGCTAGAAGAAATCATTGCATGACTAGTAAAGTGAGCTTAAGTTTTAAATATACCAATGAAAGTAGTCTCCCTCCCCTGCTTGGGCTTTGATAACTTTCCTTCCGTTGCTTTTCATCTGTTCTTAAGACTGGCAGTGTCCCAGAAAGGTTTTTTGATGATGATGGTGGTGGTGGTGGGAGTAATCTAACTTTTTGTAGTGCTGTACATTGATAGATCTCAAAATACTTTCCAAAGGAAGTAGATATCCGTATCCACATTTCATAGGTGAGGAAACTGAGGCTTTTCCAAGGTCATCCAGCAGGCTAATGGCTGAGTTAGGAATAGAACCTGGGTATCCTGAGTCCCAGTCATTTGTTATATAGATTTAGTGGTCACAGTCAGTTTTAAAAAAAAGACACGGAGGAGGTAAATTCAGAATTCTGAGGTGTCTGACTTACTGTTGAAGATCAGGTTCTGCCCTTAAAGAGGGAATGCTGCAGTGCTCTGAACATTCAGCAGTGGATTTCTTTCTTGAGGGGCATATGTCAGTAAAATGACTGTTTTATGGCATAGTGGAATATTTATAAACAAAATGCAGCTTCCGCCCTCCCTCCCCACCCCCAATCTACGACAGATGACACTAAGCTAGGGGAAGAGGTAGATGCATTGGAGGGTTGGGATAGGGTTCAAAGTGACCCAGACACATTGGAGGATTGGGCCAAAAGAAATCTGAGAGTCCTGCGCTCGGGACAGAAGAATCCCAAGTGCTTCTATAGGCTGGGGACTGACTGGCTAAGCAGCAGTTCTGCAGGAAAAAAACAGGAATTACAGTGGATAAGAAGTTGGACATGAGTCAACAGTGTGCCCTTGTAGCCAAGAAGGCTAATGGCATATTAGGGAGCATTAGGAGGAACATTGCTAGCAGATCTAGAGAATCTTTATTTGACACTGGTGTGGCCCCATCTGGAGTATTGCATCCAATTCTGGGCCCCCAACAGAAAGGACTGGATGCTTTCCAATGCGTCCACGTCGAATGCAGCAAAAATTATTAGGGGGCTGGAGCACCTGAGAGATTTGGGCTTATTAGTTTAGAGAAGAGAAGAGTGAGGGGGGATTTTTATCTACCTGAAGGGAGGTTCCAAAGAAGGTGGAGAGGCTGTTCTCAGTGGTGACAGATGAGAGAACGAGGAGCAATGGTATCCATTTCTAGTGGGGGAAGTCTAGGCTGGATATTAGGAAAAACTGTTTTACTAGAAGGGTGGTGAAGCACTGGAATGGGTTACCTAGAGAGGTGGTGGAATCTCCACCCCTAGAGGTTTTTAAGTTCTGGCTTGATACAGCCCTGGCTGAGTTGATTTAGTTGGGGTTGGTTCTGCTTTGGGCAGAGGGTTGGACTCGATGACTCCTGAGGTTTCTTCTAGCCCTAATATTCTCTGTTAGCATTTTTATTTATATTTGAGAAGGCTATCACTTACTGAAAACATTGTTCCGAGTTTGTTTGTGTGAATTAGGGAAACATGGGTCTCTTGTGAATGGAATACCCCCACCAATTGAAATTTAAACTTTATTCTTTACAGTATAGGACATGCAATGTTTTCTCTTTAAAGTCAAGATTTACAGAGTATGGTTTCTGCTTGTTGGTAATTGGATTTAATGTTATCCATTCACATTCATGGTTATTTTGTATAGTTTTGAGAAGTTGAATTGGTGTCAGCTGTGAAACTTGTCATGATTTTACCAGCAGAGGTATATGGTCTTTTTCATCCAAGAAGGATAGGTTAAAAAGACTGAGTGGTAGTGTTACTAGACTAGAGTAACAGCTGTATATTTGGTTATTCTTCCTCGTGTAAAACAAAGATCCCAAAGAGCTCTGTTTGAGAATGAGTATGTGAAATGAGACTGCTTTTCACCTTGTAAGTGCACCACAATCACAATGCACAGAGCTTTGTGGCTGCAGGCCTCTGGCGTGAAGAGAACTACGGCATAAAAGTGAAGATTTGCCCTTCTAGGGCAGACGTACTCAGTGCAGACATGGTGACACACCATGCTCCCTGGAGAACTCTAGGAACACATTCTGTTCATTTGGCATCCATGCCCCAAATGGGTGAGCCCTCTAAATCTCCAGGCAAAAGATACCTGCCTTCAACAATGGTCTGAGGACCTAAGAAGCAGCCCTTGTTCTCTTGGAGATGATCATCTTCCTCAGTTGCTCGTCAGCCTTCATCTGCTTCCAAACAGCAGGCTTGATGGATGAATTTAACCACTCATGTACAAGCCACATTTAGCCACTCAAGTACAAGCCCATACCCTGCATTTGAATGGCAGCCCCACTCCCCCTTGCTTAGGTTTGGACTTCTATAAGTGACAGATGGGTGCTGGAAGTTGTCTGCCATGGAATTTGTCATGTCCCTCTTCAGGTTCTTGCAGTTAAGGAAGATGTAAGTGACTTCTGTGCTTTGCCTAGGAACTATAGAGTGGGTACTTCCTGAAGCAGCAGGGAAGATGCTTCTAGTGATATTTCCTAGATCTTGTATAGGATGAAACCCCCTTCTTTGTTCAGGGTAAAGAAGACTGAACTATTGTATATGCCATCTCCCATTTAGGATGGTAATGCTTGTTTCCATCATCTCTCTTCCTCATGCTCAAAACAAGTTTCTTGTATATGCATTCCTTTTTTTCTCCCTAGAGTGATTTTGCAAAAATTGGACAGGGTGCAGCCTAGGGACATGTTAGTGCAAACATGTAAACAATTAACTGATGAGCCTGGGCTCATCTGTTAACCTTCTTGGTTACACACAGGCCCACACCCCATGCTGCTGCCTTTGTATCACAGGCAGCAGCTCACGGGGGGCAGGCAGGAGTCAGTGCTTGTGGGGAGCCGCCTCCTCCCCCCATGTAAATGTGTATCCACTGAAATTTTCAGCAGTTACAAGTTTACCTTAATAAACACATTTTAACGTCCTTAATGTAGCCATTACTTAGTCTGACAACTCCGTATTAGTAGACACAATTCTGGCTAACACATCTTCTCAAGATGTGTGTTCATCTTGGTCTTACAAGGATTTTACAGAACCAGGGTCAGATGCTTCATTCAGACTCTTGATTGTGGATATTGGCTGGTTGAGTGCTACTGATTGCTTCTTAAAAAGGTTCATGAGAACTTCCTGCAAAGGAGAATACTCTCCATTGTACTTCTAAAGGGAAATTATTTTCTTTTTTGGCAGTCCAGCACAATCTTGACACATTGTAGGGCCCTTATACCAAAATTAGCACGTTCTGGATTTTAAATGCTCTGGACTTTTACCCAAGTTCACCTTACAGCAGTCTCAACATTAATGAATTCTCATCGATCAGTTAGAGAACTCTCTCTTGGGTATAAGCTTTATATTGTCCTTACAAACCTCATGGAACTGCTCTGAATGGTCTGTTCACCACTTCAGCTTTGGTGGCTTTCTTAGTTGCCTTTAAATCATCTGGAAGAGTCAGTTAACTCTTTACTTAGCATTTCATAGAGATAAGGGGGTGTAAAACTTGACTCAAGTTTATTCCCTAAACTGGTTCAAATGAATAAATAGATTGTCAGATTTTTCCCTTCCCCCAAGCCCCAGTTCTCTTTGAGAGAAGAAATTCCCCGTGTTGGACCATTGTTGCTAGGGTCTTGCTATGTTACCTTAATAGGACATAAGCTACGTCTACATAGCAAAAGCTGTGCGTTCTAGTCTAGTCAAAGTCACTTGAATCAAGCTAGCACAAGTAATAATAGCAGTGAAGGTTTCAGCTTGGGTAAGAAGTCCAGCATGAACCCCAAGTACAGTTTCAGCTTGCTAGCCTGCACCGTGTTGATTTTTTTTTTTTTTTTTGCTGCTTTTGTTACCCCTGCCAGTTAGATTCATGCTAGTTCACATAGAGTAGCCCGTACACCTTTTTTTTTTTTTTTTTTTTTTAACTGTCTAAACATAACTAAAGCCTTTCAGACTAGGGATGTAAGCAACTAGTTGACTATCCGATAAACAAATGCTTATCAGATAGTTGACTAGTGACTTGACTAGTCCCTCTCCCTCCCCCCCACTCCTGCTGCCTCTATCAGATAGAAGCAGCAAGGTGGGGAGCAGGATCTGGGTGCTGGGGGGAGCTGGGGGGAGCTCCCCCTCCTCAGTTCCTTCTTACCACCCATGATGGTCGTTGGAGCGTGTCTCTCTCTTAGAGTAGTTAATGGTTCCCGTTTCTCTTAGTGTAGTGTTTGTAAATAGTTATAAATAGTTTTAATTAGATAGATAGATAGTTAGCGAGTTCTTTGTTTTCCTTCCCCCCCCTTCGGGGGTGAGGAATGCCAGGGCCGCAAAGCTTTAAGGCTTGCGCAGTATGCGCCAAGTTCATGCCTAAGGGAGACCCTCACGATAGCTGCTTAAAGTGTTTGGGTGAGGGCCACTTAGCAGACGCCTGTAAGATCTGCAGGTGGTTCAAGCTGTGCACGAAGAGGGAGCGAGACTCGCGCTTGAAGCTTCTCCTCATGGTGGCAGCTCTACAACCGGCACCGACTGGCCACTCCACGGTGCGCAGTGCGCCAGCGTCGACGCGGGAAGCCCCATCCCATGCGCGGACTTCGGTACCGAGAGCTTGGCACTGTTCTCACTCCCTAGCACCGAAGAAACTAAAGGTAGGTCTCCGAGCCGGAAGTCCAGGTCAGGCCTACACTGTCGTTACGTGTCGCTGGTGCAGACGTCTCCAAGTGCTGCTGTGCGGCGGAAGCGAGCGGGCCGACCATCCAGTCTGGGTCAGCTACCCTCGCATTGTCCCTCGACGCCGGAGACTTTTGAGGCGGTGCAGGACTTGATTAGCCTCAGTACCTCCCCTCTGTCGTCTGTTGAGGCGGAGAGGTCGAGGTCTTCTACGCCGGGAGCCATGTTGGCACCAGTTTCTCCTCCGCACCGGTTGGATCAGGTGGCACCGGTCACCTATGCAGCGGGACTGGTCCCCTGTGGGACCAGTACCGCTTGCCTCTACGTCGTTGCCAGACTCGGCACAGGCTGCCAGGCCTCACCAGGCGCTCGGCTGGACTCGACCTCCCTCGGTGCTGGGACCTCTCCTAGAACCGGTCTTAGCTGCACAGGGGGCCATATTACTCAGGCCTTGTGGCACAGTCAACGGCACCATCAGCAGTACCGGCACCGGGCCTCTTGCCCGGGGTGCCGGTACGGTTATCGGCACCGCTGCAGGTTTCGGTACCGATTCTAGTACTGGCATCGGCCCCGTGGGCCATGAGGGTACCACCATTGCTGGTGACGCCGATCCCTTCTAGGGCGGCCACCACTGCTCTGGCACCTTCAGTTCTACCCACCATGGTGCCCACGGCGGCACCCATAGGGGCGCCACCTCTGGGGCAGTTGGACTCTGCAGTTCCGCGCCCACAACCGGCACTGACCTCAGCACCGCAGTCCACGTGCACCGTGTCGGTGCCACAGTCGGGCCCAAAACCTGTCTTTCCGGAACCGGCACCGGTACGACCTCACCGCACGCACGCGGGCAAGCCAGAATCCATGGCCAGGTTTCCCCCCCCCCCTCGATGGTAACGGGGTACTCGTCATCGGCGCCACCCTGGTCCGAAACTGATTACTCTTCAGATTCGGATGTGGGCTCTTTCAGATCAGGATCCTCGAGTGCTTCGTCACAGCATAGATCTCATTCCCGGCACCGGCGTGCTCGTTCGCACGTGCAACAGACTTGGCCGCCTCAGCCGCACTGGCCTTTCTGGACGCCGTAGGCATACCATCAGTGGCAAGGGCCTGTGCCTCAGTCTGCGGTGTCCAGTGTCTCCGGGCACCGAGTGCCCCCGTCGGCATCGCTGTCGCGACCCCCTCCCTCACCCCAGAGGACTGCTACCATAGATGCTGCTAGAGGCCCGCAGGCTTCGGTGCCAGAGCTACTTCCACGCACAGCGGTGCTTGCCCAGCCAGCCCCTCAACCGGGCTCTACGCTGGATCCGGTGCCGATTCAGGAGTTGTCGCCGTCGTCTCCTGATGAGGCCTTAGCGGATCCTGCACTGGCGATGCCGACCATGGATGCTCGGTCGCATCAGGATTTGCTCCGGCGTCTGGCCTCCAACCTGGGTGTCCCAGTGGAGCCAGTAGTAGAGGACACGGATCCGATGATAGACATCCTGTCTGATGATGCGCCCGCCCGTTTGGCTTTGCCACTCAACAAAACTGTGGCTAAGATCACTAATGCCCTGTGGCAGACCCCAGCTTCCTTAACCCCTACTTTAAAGGGAGTCGAGAGGCGCTATTATGTCCCGCAGTTGGGACACAAGCACCTGTATTCCCAGCCTGTCCTTGGGGGTCCTTGGTCGTCCAAACCGTGGCTCAGAAGGAGAGGCTTCCGCAGCTGGGGCCGTCCCCAAAGGCTAGGGAGCCCAAACGCCTCGATTTAATGGGGTGTAAGGTGTATGCCACCGGTGGGGTGCAACTCCGCATCGCTAACCAGCAGGCAATGCTGAGTCAATACGCCTATAACACATGGCAGGCGATGGATAAGTTCGAAGATAAACTCCCTGCCGAGGCGCGTCAAGAGTTTGGGGCGATGACCACAGAGGGCAGAACTATTGCCCGCATGGCTCTTCAGGCTTCCCTGGACACCGTTGACTCTGCAGCCCACATCATGGCGTTGGGTGTAGTTACGCGCTGTGGTGCCTGGCTGCAGGTGTCTGGAATACCTCCTGATGTCCAGACTACTATTCAGGACCTGCCTTTTGATGGCAAAGTGGTGTTCTCCGAGCATACTGACTCGAGGCTCCATACACTCAAGGACACGAGGTCCGCTCTCCGGTCCTTGGGGATCCACACACCGGCTCCTCAGCGATGTCAGCTTCCCTACAGACAACAGGGGAGAACGCAGTCCCAGGTCCCCCGTGGGGATTACTGGAGACGCCATCCTCATGCTCCCAGTGGAGGTGCGGGGGCGGCTGCAGCCCCGTCTTCGTCCAGAGCTCGTCATCGCCGCCCGTGGGGTTGGACAGGGCCCCTCTCAACAGTCCAAGCACCCGTTTTGACAGTCCTCTAGAGAGTTGCGCACCAGTTTCCACCCCCCCGGCCCCCTGTTTGGGGCCAGGTTATCCCACTTTGCCTGCACCTGGGCAGAAATCACCACCGACGCTTGCATGGGTTCTGAGAATAGTCTATATGGCTATACTATCCTTTTCCTGGGCTTGCCCCCTTCCAACCCGCCCGCCCCGTCCCTTTTTAGGGACACCTCTCACGAAGGCATTCTCCGCTAGGAGGTGTTAGCGCTCCTCCAAAAGGGAGCGGTAGAGAGGGTCCCTTCACACTTAAGGGGCAAGGGGTTTTATTCCCGGTATTTTATTGTCCCAAAACCCAAGGGCGGGGTTCGTCCCATTCTAGACCTCAGGGACCTCAACAAGACAGTGGTGAAATCCAGATTCAGAATGGTAACCCTGGCCTCTGTCATCCCGGTATTACAGTTAGGAGACTGGTACGCAACTCTCGACCTCAAGGACGCTTACTTCCATGTGGCAGTAATACCCAGCCATAGGAGTTTTCTCCGCTTTATAGTGTCCCGCTGTCACTTCCAGTTTACGGTGCTCCTCTTTGGACTTTCAACAACACTCAGGGTCTTCACAAAATGCATGTTGGTCGTAGCGGTGTTCCTCCGCAAAAAGAGGGTACACGTCTTTCCGTACCTAGACGACTAGCTAATTCGTGGTCGATCCTACGAACAAGTGGAGGCTCATGTTTCCCTTACAAGGACTCTCTTCTTAAGACTAGGTCTCATGCTGAACGAGGAAAAGTCATCGTTGACTCCCTCTCAGCACCTAGAATTCGTGGGGGCTTTCTTGGACACAAGGGTGGCGAGAGCATTCCTCCCCAGAAACAGATTTCTGGCCATAGTGGAGCTGATCTCTGAGTTAACGCGGTTTCCCATTACAACCGCCCGAGTCTGCTCAAGACTGCTGGGACACATAGTGGCATGCACTTATGTAGTACGCCATGCTCGAATGAGGCTCAGATCGTTGCAGGCCTGGTTAGCGAAGGCGTTCGACCAGTCCAGGGGTCTCTGGGACATGGTTCTCATGGTGCCTCCTCCAGCGGTAATTGCCTCCTTACAGTGGTGGACTCAGGAAGCTGTGGTGTGCAGCAGGGTTCCGTTTACTGTACTTCCCCCCTCAGTGACACTAGTCACAGACGCTTCGGACCTGGGTTGGGGAGCGCACCTGGGGCGTCACAGGACCCAGGGCTTGTGGTCCCCTGCAGAGCGGGTCCTACATATAAATGTCCGGGAGCTCAGGGCAGTCAAGAGAGCTTGCGAGACCTTCCTGACAAAGCTGTCACGCTGCTCCGTCCTGGTGCTCCTGGACAACACGGTGGCTGTGTTCTACATCAACAGGCAGGGGGGAGCCCGGTCGCCTCCCCTCTGTCGCGAGGCTTTGTGGCTCTGGGACCTGTGTGTAGCGCACGATATATTTTTGCAGGCAGAATACCTGCCGGGGTGCAAAAATTTGCTGGCTGATGCTCTGAGCAGGTCCTTCAGAGCCCACGAATGGTCCCTCAAGGATTCGGCCCTTCATCAGGTCTTCCACAGGTGGGGTTGTTCCCTAGTAGACGTGTTTGCCTCAGCACACAACACCAAGTGCCAGAGTTACTGCTCCCTGTTGGGGCTGGGGGACCACTCCAGGGGAGATGCCTTGACCGTGCTGTGGCCGGCGGGCATCCTCTATGCTTTCCCTCTGTTTCCCCTAATTCCCAGGGTTCTGACCAGGGTCACGACCTTCAGGTCCACGGTCATCCTGATAGCCCCTCGGTGGCCCAGGCAGTTCTGGTTCCCTATCCTGGTGGACATGCTGTGCACGGCGCCTATAACGCTCCCGCCGGTTCGGGATCTCCTGACCCAACCTTGGGACGGGGGGCTCATGGTTCACCTGAATCTCAGCTCTCTCTGCCTGACGGTCTGGTTTATCCGTGGCTGACGCAACCAGAAAGGGAATGTTCCCAGGAGGTGCAGATGGTGCTCCTAGGTAGCAGGAAGCCATCCACCAGGCGGTCCTATGTAGCCAAGTGGCGGCGGTTCTCGTCTTGGGCGTCCAGAAGGGGGGTGCACCTGTCCTGTGCACCTGTCCCGTCCATTCTGGACTACCTATTCGAACTCGGGTCCGGTGAGTGCTCTACCTCTTCTGTCAAAGTCCATGTGGCCTCACTCTCCGCCTTCATGTTGGATCGGCAGGAGTCTCTCTGTTCTCTGACCCTGTGGTTAAAAGGTTCCTTAAGGATTTGGATAAGTTGTACCCCTCGGTTAGAACCCCGCTTCCCCGCTTGGGACCTTAACCTCGCGTAATCTAGACTTGTCGCCCCCCCCTTTATGAAGGTTGCGTTCATTGTAGCCATTACGTCGGCTCACAGCGTCTCCGAGCTGAGGGCGCTAACTGTAAACCTGCCCTACTTAGTGTTCTCGGAGAATAAGGTGAGGCTCCGTCTTCACCCGGCTTTTCTCCCCAAGGTGGTGTCACCGTTCCATCTGTCCCAAGAAATTTACCTCCCGGTTTTCTTTCCAAAGCCCCATGCCTCCCCTAGGGAGCAAGTGCTCCACTCCCTAGGTGCTAGGCGGGCGTTAGCCTTTTATGTCGATAGAATGAAACCCTTTCGTAAGTCCATGCAACTGTTCGTTGCTTTCGCGGACAGAATGAAAGGGCTCCCTATCTCGACCCAGAGGTTGTCCAATTGGGTCGCGGGGTGTATCAGGGAGTGTTATGTCTTGGCCGGGAAGGTCCCGCCTCGGGTTACAGCACATTCCACCAGGGCACAGGCGTCCTCTGTAGCCTTTGGGGTGCAGGTTCCAATTACCGAAATCTGCAGGGCGGCCACGTGGTCGTCAGTGCATGCCTTTACGGCGCACTATGCGCTGACACAGCAGGCCAAGGAGGACACAGGCTTGGGTTCTGCGGTCCTCAGCTCTGTGTTGTAAATGTTTGTTTCTTTGTACCACATTGCACTTTTTTCAACAGTTCTCTGTGTTCTGTTACTTGAATAAATATGTTTGGGTTGTTCAACTTTCATGGACTTCTCTTTCTGGGTGCTCAGACCCCTCCTCCGTGAAATGGGGTTAGCTTGGAAGTCACCTAATTCAAATGGACACGAGCAACCACTCGAAGAAGAAAAGAATGGTTACTTACCTGTAACTGTTGTTCTTTGAGATGTGTTGCTCATGTCCATTTGATTCCCCCCACCTCCCCTTCGTTCGAGCGTCCGGCAAGAAGGAACTGAGGAGGGGGAGCACCGGCAGGGGTACTTATGCTCCACTATTGCGGTGCCACTCCAGGAGGCGCCCTGCCGGTGCTACAGGTACCGCTAGGGAAAACGCTCCGGAGACGCGGTGCACGCGGTGCGCACACCTGATTCAAATGGACATGAGCAACACATCTCGAAGAACAACGGTTACAGGTAAGTAACCGTTCTTTTCTCTAGGATGTTGTCAACCATATGGATCCCATGACCCTCACATTATCCTGTTTTCCCAGAGATGTTATTGTGACGTCGTGGGGGTGCTGTCTCCTTTGTAACCCAGTGTTCCCTCCTGGCTGTGGTGTGTGTTTGACACCATGTGTATTGGCTCAGACGCCTAGTCCCAGCCTGAGCAGATAAGAAGGCGCAGAGAGACAAAGGAAAGGCACCTGGCAGGGGGGCAGGGCCTGGGAGTTGGGTCTGGGTTTGGCTGGGGGAAGCATGAAGAGAGCAGACTAAATCCAGTACAGGGGGCTTCAGGGGCCTGTGGAACTCCCTCCCTCCCCCCCCCCTCCCCCCCGCAGGACTAAGGTTGTCTGCCCTGGCTCCTATGTTAACATTGAGCCTGTGCTGCGCTGTATCTTTGAGAAGCAATAAAACCTTCTATTCTACTGGCTGGTGGAGTCACATCTGACTGTGGATGAGGCTGCAGGGTCTGGGGCTCCCTGATGTGTCGTCACAGTTATCCTCTGGAATTCTGATTTAGTGACCTAATGGGTGGTTCTTCTTCAAGCGCTTGCTCATGTACATTCCAGTTAGGTGTGCGCGTGCGTTGCGTGCACAGATTCTGGAGCTTTTCCCCTTAACAGTATCCATTAGGCCAGCCAGGGAGCCCCCTGGAGTGGTGCCGGCATATCCGCGCATATATACCCCTGCTGGCCCTCCACCCCTTCAGTTCCTTCTTACCACCCGTGACAGTAGCTGGAATGCTCGACTACGTAGTTAGTCTATCCCTTAGTGTTACACAGTTCTCAGTTTTAGTAGTTTAGATTAGTTTAGTAGTGTAAATAGTTGTTCAGTTGATTGTTCTTGCTAGGGAACAGTCTCCCCGTTTTATCTCTTGTCTCTGCCCCAGGGGATACCTGGGCCACCTGGTTTTAAAACATGTGTGAAGTGCTCTAAATCTATGCCCTGCAGTGATCAGACAGAAATCATGCGAAAGTGCCTGGAAGAGGGAACCGCACAGGCAGCTGTCAAACTTGCAAGAGCATCAAGCTGAGAAAGAAACGGGAGTATGATTCCCGCCTAGAGCTCATTCTAATACACATCTGGAGTATTGTGTCCAATTCTGGGCCTCCCACTATAGAAAGGATGTGGACACATTGGAGAGGGCCCAGTGGAGGGTGACCAAAATGATTAGGGGGCTGGAGCACATGATTTATGAGGAGAGGCTGAGGGATTTGGGCTTATTTAGTCTGTAGAAGAGAAGAGTGAGGGGAGGATTTGATAGTAGCCTTCAATTTCCTGAAGGGAGGTTCCAAAGAGGATGGAGAGAGGCTGTTCTCAATAGTGACAGATGGCAGAACAAGGACCAATGGGCTCAAGTTACAATGGGGGAGGTCTACGTTGGATATTAGGAAAAACTATTTCACTAGGAGGGTGGTGAAGCACTGGGATGGGCTACCTAGGGAGGTGGTGGAATCTCCATCCCTAGAGGTTTTTAAGTCTCAGCTTGACAAAGCCCTGGCTGGGTTGATTTAGTTGGGATTGCCCTGCCTCCTGAGGTCTCTTCCAGCCCTATGATTCTGTGATTCTAATGGAGTCCGCACTTCAATCAGCGGCACCGGAACCGGCACCGGGAGTATGCAGTATGTCAGCGTCTGTTAAAGAGCCTTCCGCAGCACCGAATCATGTGGCACTGGCAAAGCCCTCACCGTCGAGGCACCAGTCACAGTCCCCGGTGCTGTCGAGGAAGAGGCAGCATAGGTGAAGCTCCCCTACAAAGCATGGCCTTAAAGTGCGCCGCAAAGATGGGCATATGGTCGAGTCAGCATGTCAAGAGGCTCCCAGGCCACGGTGGCACCAGTTGAGCTCGATGCGCGAGGAGAGTGTGGCACCAGATGTGGGGATTGAAGAGGTCCAGCAGCTGTTGACACCGGAGGCCTTTGATGTGGCGCACAAGCTCATAGAACTCCCTTCATCCATGGGACCGGTCACGAGCCCTGGCCTCCTCCATTGGCACTGGAACCAGCCATGCCACCAGTGCAACCAACAGCTCCGGTGTACGCGCCACCCCTGGTGCCTACATGGGTCCCAATACCAGCACTGCAGCAGCCCCTCGTACCGGTAATTATATCAGTGCTGCTGATACCAACAGCACCAGCCCCATTGGATTCCAGGGCACCGACTGCATTGGCACCACCTCACATGGCACCACATGCCCTGGTACCTACTGTGATGGGACCACCCTACTTCAGAGCCAGTACTTGCACCCAATGCTGTCACCGGCATTGACGATCACAGTACTGGCACCAACCCGTAAGGGGAAGCTGGCAGCGATGGCCAGGCATAGATCATCTCATCGCTCCCTGGTGCCATTGTTGGCACTGCCTTGGTCAGCCTCTGACTACTCGAGACAGATGCTGACTCCGTCCGCTCCAGGGTCTCGTCCTATAGATCCCGGTTGCAGCACCGTTCTTGATCTTGGCACCGGTCTCAATACACCAGCCCAGCGTCCCACCAGCCTTGGCAGGCCAGTGGCAGCCTCAACAGCAGGGGCCCTTCTGGACTCGCTGGGCGTACCATCAGGCTCAGGGTCCTCAGCTGTCCAAACACTCCGGTGATGGCTCAGTCCAGAAGCACTCCCTCTGCTAATCAAAGGATCGTACAGGGACCAGGTCCTCAGACACAGACTTTCAGGGCTCTATTTTGCAAGCTGGGTTTCCTTTATAAACGAGGAGAAATCTACACTCAACCTCACCCAGATGGTATATGTCATTGGGGTGCACCTGGACTGTACAATGGCAAGGGTGTCCCTTCCCAAGGCCAGGTTCTTGGCCATCAGAGTGATAATAGAACGCCTCAGAGCCTCACCCCATACCATGGCTTGTACTTGCATGAGGCTGCTAGGTCACATGGTGGCCTGCACCTTTGTGGTGCAGCGCACCAGGCTGCAGCTGCAACACCTTCATGCATGCTGGCTTCCATTCACAACCCAGCTCGAGCACCGCTGAAAGCTCTACTCACGGTGCTGAAAAGGGGTTCTCCAGTGTCTAGACTGGTGGTTACAAGAGCAAGTCATATGCCACGGAGTCCCGTTTGTCAGATGGACCCCATCCATGCAGCTCTTCACAGATGCATGGGACACGAGTTGGGGAGCTCACCTATCGAACCTCAGAACCCAAGGTATGTGGTCCCCCAATGAGAGTGCTCTCCATATAAATGTCAAGGAGCTCAGGGCGATCAGGCTGGCTTGCCTAGTGTTCCTACCCCACCTGAAGGACAAGGCAGTGTTGGTGCTGACAGACGACAACACCACACCCATGCAATATATATCAACAAACAGGGTGAGGCTCATCCTTCTCCCCTATGCAAGGAAGCCCTATGGGACCTGTGTATTGTGCATGGGATTCACCTGGAGGCATCCTATGTTCCAGGGAATCACAACATACTAGCAGACAGGATCAGCAGATCGTTCAGGGCACGCGGATTGGAGGTCGTCTTCCAGAAGTGGGATTATCCCCATCTCAATCTGTTTGCTTCCCAGGGAAACTTCAAGTGCCCTCATATCTGGGGCAGGGAAAGAGGTTGCTGGGGACCGTCTATTGGTACAGTGGCCCCAACACTTCCTCTATATGTTCCTGCCCTTCCCTCTACTGCAGAGAGTCCTCCTGACGATCAGGAGGTGTGCAGCACTGGTCATTTTAATAGCCCCAGTGTGGTAACGCCAGCACTGATATCCCATGCTCCTGGACCTAGCAGTGGAGGAGCCCCTTGAACTACCATTGGTTCCAGGCCTGATCACTCAGGACCTGGGAGAGGGGAGGTTATGCCAACTGAACCGGTCATCCTGCCACCTGGCAGCCTGGAAAGAAAACATCTGTTGGCAGGCAGTCAGAAGGGTCCTGACAGAGTAGAAAACCCTCTATGAGGGTAGCCTATGAGGCTAAATGGAAGTGCTTCTCGCTTGGGGCTAATGGGACAGGAGTTGACCTAATGACAGCCCCTACCCCCCTTATCCTAGATTACGTTCTTCATCTTTGGCAACAGGGCCTATCAACCTCATCCCCCCTCAGGTCCATCTAGCTGCCATTGCAGCATTCCACCTGGGTGAAGGGGGCAGGTCAGTGTTTGTGAACGTGCTAATTAAGCAACTCCTCAAGGGTGTGGATAGGCTATACCCACTTGGGACCTCAACTTGGTCCTTACGAAACTCATGAGCCCTCTATTTGAACCTTTAGCCACCAAGAACACTACCTTCCATGAGAGGTGTTTCAGAGAGCAGGTGGCTATTACCTCAGCCAGGAGGCTGTCAGAGCTGAGGGCCCTCACACCAGAGCCCTCTTACATGGTATTCTCTAAAGACAGGGTTAGGCTTTGCCCTCACCTGTCATTCCTACCCAAAGTTGTCACATTTTCATATGTCCTAGGACATCTACCTCCCTGTTTTCTTTTCCAAGCCCCATGCAACACCAAGGGAGCAGTCCCTGCATTCCTTAGACTTGAGGAGGGCCCTGGCATTTTACATTGATAGGACAAGGGAATTTAGGTCAACACAACTCTTTATTTCTATAGCAGAACGGATGAGGGGTCTCCCAGTGTTGGCCCAATGCTTGTTCTCATGGATCAGGACCTGTTATGAGCTTGTGGAGTGAGAGGTACCCCTGCTCCTGGCCCACTCCATGAGGGCACAGGCCTCATCAACGGCATTTGTCGCGCAAGTGCCCATTCTCGAGATCTGTAGGGCAGCCACGTGGCCCTCCATCCACATGTTTATAACTCATTACGCAATTGTGCAGCAGGCTAGGGACAATGCAGTCTTTGATAGGGCTGTGCTGCAGTCCATTGCAGGTTAGGCTTCCGAGAGTCACCTAATTGGAATGGACGTGAGCAAGCACTTGAAGAAAAAACGGTCACTTGCCTCATAACTGTTGTTCAAGATGTTACTCATGTCCATTCCACAGCCCACTCCCACCTCCCCTTCGTCAGAAGTCTCCGGTAAAAAGGAACTGAGGGCGGGGAGGGCCAGCAGGGGTATATATGCGCTGATATGCTGGTGCCACTCCAGGGGCTCCCTGGCTGGCCCAACCGATACTACTAAGGGAAAAAGCTCCAGAATCCGTGCACGCAGCATGCACCCACCTCGAACAACCATTTTTTATGGCTGCTCTCTCTGTCCTCGGGGAAAGGGCAAAAGGCATTCATGGCAAAGATGGGGCTGAACTGATGCTGCTATTCAAAGGCTTTGATCTTGTGATGGGATCCACATAAATAACATCTCAAAGAACCACATTTACAGGCAGGCTGTTCTTCACCTGGAGAACTGTTTTTCAAATCTGTCAACGTCAAAAATAAAAATGCAAGCTGTAGGTATATATTTTTTATGGGTGCCACAAAGTTGACGAAGGATCAAAATCTAATTGATAGTTTCTCTAAAATTGAAACTGAGAGCTGTTTGGAGATGAAGCTGATAAAAATGGAGTTGGCTTGCCAGAAGAGGGCAGAGGTGGGATCTCTTGGGTGCAGGCTGGGGCTGTGGGACAGCTGCACCACTCATTAGTCTTACAGCAGTGGTCTCCAACCTTTTTACACCCAAGATCACTTTTTAAATGACAGAACAAGCCAAGATCTACTGCTCCGCCCCTTTCTTGAAGCCCCACCCCTTTCTATTCTCCTCCTCTCCATCACTTGCTATCCCCAATCCTTATACTGCTGCCTTTTTTTTTTTCTTCAATTCTTCTGTAGGAAGAGGTTTTTCCAACATTTGGCCTGTCTAGACTGGACCAAATGTCAGAAAAACCCCTTCTTTTGGAAGCCCCCTTATTCCTCGTGGAAAGAGGAATATAGGGGTGACCAAAAGAGCAGGTTTGTTCTTCCGCTTTTTTTAGTGGAAGAGCAAACGCATCCCTGGATGCAGAAGAGTTTTTCTGGAATATCTCCAGAATCCTGAAAAACTCCTGCAGTCTAGCCGTATCCTCGCTGGGTTGAGACAGGATGTGTAGGCTCTGGGGTGGGAATGAGGGATTTGGGTGTGGGGGCAGGGTGCCAGTGGGGTCAGGGAGTCCCCTACACCAGCCTCGGAGGGAAGCCTCCGTTGCGTGCTCCCTCCGGGCCCAACCCCCCCCGCGGAGGAAGGAAGGAAGCCCCGTCGTGTGCCTCCACTGGGCCTGACTCCCCCCACCCCCAGAGCCGGGAAGCCAGTGCATGCGACCCCTTGGGGCCGACTCTCCCGGTCCGTGGAGCAGGGAAGCACGCGCTCCCTCCAGGCCAGACTCCCTCCTCCCGCAGAGAAGGGAAAGTCTCTGGGGACTTACCCAGTAAGTTCCCGGAATGCCAGGGAGCTGGGGCTAGGAAATAGCTAGCGCATTTCCGGAACCCCCGGAAGTGATGCGCAAATGTAGGACTTCCGTCCACCCCGTGGGAAGCTGCCACTACCTCCATTGTTGCTCGAGGTAGGTAGTGGGGCTTCTTGGGGGTGGGCGGAAATGGGAAGCCCAGAACGCCTCGCGATCGACTGGTCGAGGCCTCGGAGTTGATCGCTATCGACTGGTTGGTGACCACGGTCTTACAGGAAAAATGCACCAGCCAAATCCCCCCCCAATTCCCAGTCTTTCACCTCAGAAATATACCACCTTGTGCTGCTAAAGACCCTTTCTTGACCTATGTAAGTTTATTTGCTTCACCACTTATCAGTGGAAAGTGGATATGGCTCACTTTGTATACTTTCACAGATTTACCAAGCAACTCAGGCAAACTCACTGGTAAAGATAAAGAGTAAAATAAGTTTATTGATTATTAAAGTGATAGGCAAAAAGTTGGAGTCCTTACCAAAAGAAATAAAATATCAGCATGCAGTTTAAACTCTCACGCTATGAGTCTGGGCAACCTTCTAGATTAAGCAGTTTTCCTCACCTCACTGGATATTACAGTTCATAGTACAAAGGTTACACAGGTTTCATTTTTGAAATCTGGGTCATGTCTCCTCTTGTTGGAGCCTTCAGTCTTCCCAGTGTCCTTATTGCTTGCAGCACAGGTGGGAGGTGGAGAAAAGGCCACACACATGGGGCCCCTGTGTTCTGTTTTATACCCTTAGTCCATGTGCTTGAAGGACACAAGTCCGGGCATGTCTGGTGGCCACTGCTGAGTCACAATGTGAAGCAATAATCTGCTGGGTCTCCTGAGAGTTATTGCAGTGTAACTCCTCTACTGGACAATGGTTGGTGATGTCTGTTCAGCATTCATCTGGGCATTGGTTACTTCCCTTGTTGTTGACTCTGGAAAGCTAGTATCTGGGCACTTCCCAAGCCCACAGCATATTTTAGTGAAAACCATACTACAACATTCTTTTAATTATATATGCATTAATAATACATTATATATTTTAGGTAGAACAACGGCTTCCAGCAGGTTATAACCTTTCTCTGATACCTCATATGGTATACTTAATGTGAAATATCACAATTTATATAAAAATGATGAATGTGGAGGATTACTAGGTGCTCCCCAAACATATAGTGCAGGGGTGAGCAATAATTTGTGATGGGGTTGTGCTCTAAGAATTTGGTAAGTAGTTAAGGACCGCACTCTTTTATGATCTTGAGGAGGTATGGAGTCTAGGATGGAGGTTGGGTGCAGGAGTGTGAACAGCTAGTCAACTATCGATAAGCAAATGCTTATTGGATAGTGGACTAGTCACTTCCCTCCCCCCCACTTGCTGCTTCTGTCAGAAGAGGAGGGGATGCTGCAACGAGGCAGCGCCGTGTGAAGCCTGGGGCCAGACATTGGATTCCATGCAGCACTGCCGCTTTGAAATACCACATGCAGCCTGGGCCCAGCTGGGGGCTGCACGTGGCGTTTCAAAACAGTAGCACGGCGTGAAGCCCAGGGTCTGACGCTTTGAAGTGCTCCATGGAGCCTGACGCCGGGCTCCCCATGGCGTTTCAAAGCAGCAGCACTGCATGGAGCCTGGGGTCAGCTTGGAGTCCCCAACTGACCCTGGGCTCCATGTGGCGCTGCTACTTTGAAACATTGCAGGGAGCACAGGCCAGTGGGGGACTGCTTGTCCCCATACTCCCCACAGCACTTTTGCCTTTGAAATGTAGGAACAGCCCTTGGCTTTTGCTACACTTAAGTCAGAGACACCCATATTGACTAATTGAATAGTCGATGCAAATTGCATCAACTATTCATTTACCTAATTAATCTAAATTTAACATCCCTATGCAGGAGGGAGCTCTGGGTAGGAGATTGGAGTGCAGAAGGGGGTGCAAGATCTGAGAGGCGGTTGTGACCTGGGGCAGGGGTGCAGGAGGGGATATAGGTGTAGTAGGGGGAACAGAGGGTTGGGGGGAGGGGCTGGGGTGCCAAGTACAGGCTCTGGCTGAGAGGAGCTTACCAAGGTAGCTCCCAGTGAACAGCCCAGCAGGTTCCTCAGGCAGGCTCCCTGCCTTCTATGCCTCCCCATACTGCTCAAAGTGGCCCTGAGCGCGGGTCCGTGTGCTTCTCTCCGGGGGGTGGATACTTCACCTTCTGCCTGCTCTGCAAACTTGATCCAGGCAGCTGAAAGATTGTGCTGGGGATGGAGCAGCATGCAAAGCCTCTCCCTTTTCCCCCCTCTCCCACCAAGCTCACAGTGCTCAGAGAAGCACATGGCCCCTGCAGCTGGCCACTTTGAGGGTGTGGCTCAGATCCACCGGCTTGAAGGGCCAGATCTGGCCTACGGTCCATATTTTGTGTACCCCAGTATACTGCATTACCGACATATAGTGTGCCTCTGTGAAATTACATCATGTAAATAGCAGGGTAAAATTTTATGCGGACGCTAAGTAGAGTGGTCATATTAAGCTTCTTTCTAGAAATCAAAATGGCACTTGAAACATTTTTCACTTTTGAGGAGCTGTCATAACCATGACCAGCAACCTGGTGACTAAGGGGTTAACTATACCTCCTGTCCCTAGCCAGGTATCTGGTCAGCCTATAGTAATGCAGGTAGGGATTTCTGGGACAAAGGAATTTTTATCTTTTTCCCTCCTTTGTCTGAGTAAGAGCGGTTTCTTCCAAGTAACAGGGAGACAGGAAGGCCTGTCTCTCTCCAAGAAAAGCCTTCTCACAATGTGTAAGTAGGGCAGAGTTTAGCTAGCCCATCAGGTTTTATTGTGTTCTGGTTTGGGGATTTGGAACTGATGTCTGTGCTGTTAAAAGTGGTGTGGTTTTGTGTGTGTGTGTGTGTGTTTGTTTTTTTTTTTTTTTTTTTTTTTTTTTTTTTTTTTTTTGTAACTAAGTTTTGAGCCCATGGGTGGCGGGGGGCCTCTTACCATTTAGCCACCTCAACTATGTTTGCAACGAGAGTTTTGTTCTGATGAGAAAAGTTTGTTTTCTCTTTCTTACTAACTGGTATTGGTTCATTTTTGTGTCCTGAGAGGTCTATTGGTCTGACTAGGAGTCAGCTACCACAGACTGCAGCTTGTTTTTTTCTTTTTTCTTTTCTCTTTTTTCTTTTCTCTTTTTTCAAGCTTTTTTGGGGGGAAAAGAGCTTGAGGTGCCCTTGAGGTTTTAGGGAGGAGGTTTCCCTAGTGATCTCTTCCCTGGTTTTCTTGGAATACTTGGGTGGTGGCAGCAGATATTCCCCAAAATCCAGGTATTGGGATTTTGGGGGGAAGTTTTTGTACCAAAGCCTGTAGAGTTAAGGTTTTGGGGTGTTTTTGCAGGCCCTCACTTCTGCAGTTGTCATGCCAGAGTGGGGAACAGCCTTGACAGGAGCTAATGCCTTTCTTTTATGCCTTCACTTGGTGGTTCGTTGGCTTTTGAAAAGATGACCTCTCCAATGTCTGATTCTTTGCATGCGGTATATACTGACAAGTCGTTTTCTAAACTTTTTCAGGTTGTCCGTCAGATGATGTGGCTGATGGATCATATTTTTAAGTATACAAACTTTGGGATTGTATCTCTAATCCACGGAGATTTCTTTATAAGACAGGTAAACAATAGATGTATTATAATGCCTTGGCTTATCCTTGTAGTCAATGTTTAAATTTTCTAGATGCAAAATTTCAGTGTGGTCTTCTAGGCTGTATCTCTGACCTCTGTAGTGGGAAATATAAGGTGAAATCCTTGTGCTGAAATGTGCTTGCTAGAAACCTCATATAAAATATTTTACTTTTTCTAGCAGTTGTATTCTTGAACATTTATATGATGTTCAAGCATCATATAATCTGGGTTTCAACCAGATTAAGGACTCGTGCTAGGCCTCTGTACAATTGTACAGTAAATGACAGTCTTTACTTCAAAGAGTTTACAATCTAAACGTTATATTGCCAGCAGTGTACAATAATATAGCACTGAATCCAATCTGGAATCCTGATAATTTGTAACCATCAGTGACTCTTGTTTGTTGTTTGTATTATCCTGAAAGCTAAGAGATAAATGATTATTAGACTTCATGTATTACTTTCCGTTTATTTATGCAGAGCAAGCCATCTGCTAGGAATAAGAAAATGTAAAAAGGTTTAGTTGTGAAAATTGATCTAATTCCAGTTATGCAATAAGAGGAAACTGTATGCCAAATTTGGTGGTTCTAGAGCTTACTGTTTAGGAGGAGATCTTGAGTAAACAAGCAGACTGATGGACAAACTCTCTCAGACTACGTCTAGACTGCAGGTTTTTTCTGGGATATCTCCGGTATCCCAGGGAAAAACTCTGCTGCATCCAAGGAATGTGTTTGCCTTCCTGAAAAAAATTTCAGATAAGCAGATGTGTTTCTTTTGGTATCCCTGTAAACCTTGTTTTACGAGGAAGAAGGGATGTTCCGAAAAAGGGTTTTTTTCCCAACATTTGGCCCAGTGTAAACAGGCCAAATGTCAGAAAAGCCTCTTCCGAAAAAAGAATCTGAAAGATACACAAATTGCGGTTCGCAATTTACGTATCTTATTCCAATAGAGCTGTGGTCTAGACACAGCCTCAGATATATAGTCGATGAAGATCTCTAGGTTTTTTCTTTCACTGTATCAAAAAATCTATATATTTGAGAGAGTTTGTCTATCTGTGTGTCTGTTCAAGAACGTCTCCTAAACAGTAAGATATAGGACCACCAAATGTGATGTGCAGCTTCCTCTTATCATAACTTAAAGCAAGGTTGTGCCAGGAAAATGGGATGTGCCTGGAATGGGATTGTTTCTCATAAAATAAAGGGAGGGCTTTAATATACAATGACCACGTGGGGCCGCAGGGGATATGGGATGCAAAGCAGGGTTAGTTATACTATATAGTGACCACAAGGGGGCAGTAATGGGCTGGAAGATGGGGACTGGGATATAACCCCATTGATGCAGCAGCGGGGCAGTGGTGGGAAAAGGGACAGCTATCTACTAAATATCTGAGTGTGTTTTTCTGTTTGTGTGTCTGTCTATCCCCCAGCTGGGGGACATGCACCTGTCCCCTGGCTGTACCAGCTGCAGCAGGTATGGAGAGGTACTTCTCACATGGCCCCAAACTGCTGCTTCCTGCGGCTTCCCTTGGCTGCAAACAGCAAGCTGCAGCCAATGGGAGCCACAAGCCTCCATGGTTGCGGAGCTGGTAAGTCAGAGTGGCCCAGTAGCAGCTTTCTCAGAATGGATCTGCGTACCACTTTGAGAAATACTGGATTAAACAATTATTTTTATGTTTCATCAGAAAAAAGTCATGACTCTTCTTCGGGTTATGTCCACGTGGGTGCTCCACATAAGGTGATGGGTCGTCCCCGGAGCTGTGGAGTGTGTGTGATGGGTCTCTCCCCACCTCCCTCTCCCCCTCCCCTCTCAGTTCCTCTTCTACTGCCCTTGGTCATGGACGGAGCTCTCCTGCGCTTCAGGCATTTCTCTCATCACAGAAAAATTTCACTCTCCTGATGACATTTTAACCTCGTTTAGTTACAAATTCCTTCTGTTACATTCTTGCCATTCCAAAGAAAAGAAAAAAGGTGGGGGGCGGGGGACTTAAGAAGACAGAAAACTGCAAGCATTGCCTATACAAGCTTGCCAACGGTTTAACCAAGAAACCTCCCCCCCTTTCCCCCAAACACCAGTGGCTCCCAGTATGCTGGGCTCACCGGGGTTTAAGTAGTGCCACAGCTGTAATGACTCTATGCTGGCCTCTGATGGCCACAGCTGATGCATATAATGTCTGTGGGGAGTCACACACTCCACAAAAGTGTGAACACTGCTGGAGTTTGACTGCGAAGGCGAGAGAGTATTGGGAGTTTAGGCTCCACATGACCCTCCTTGAGAGAGCTTTACAGCCTAGGGAGGAGCCTCCACTAAATCAAGTGGCAGAACTTCTGAAGCATAGATCTGCCTCCCCAACACCACGGAGGCATCAGAAGACCAGGGTCTCACCAGTCAGATTGCTACCACCCAAGCGGTCCCGAAGAATGACCGGGGAGACATGCCAGGCAGCTCCCCAGCTCTGTGGTGCTGAGGTCTGTCTCAAATGCCGCCGCTGCAGCACCCAGCCTGAATATGGCACCTGTATGCTCCTCCTCCGCACCAGGGAGAGTGCACCAGCAAACCCTGGCGCCGAAGCAAGTGCCTACATGTGTGACGCTGGCAAAGCAAGCAGAACTGGCTTCCAAATGGCCCTACAAGTCTCTGGCACTGCCTCCCAGTGTGGCGGTTTCTGATGCCTCCCCTTGGGCAAGCTGTTCTCAGCTTGCAGCCAGCCCAGACTGATTAATGAATTGATTGCAAATAGCAAAGACTTCATGGATAGTGCAAGTGAGCAGGGGGATGCGGACCCCACCCCCCTTACTCCCATCAAGAGAACGGGCTCCAGTGCCTTACCCATCATACCCATCTCCACACTATAGGAGATCTCTGCATTTACATGGGTGCTCCGGGGAGACTAAGTATGAACAGAGGAGTGTGTTCTCTTTGCAGCATTCATCTCCCACCATGTCCCATCAATGCCATCGCTACACGGTATGCCTGTATCACCTCAGTGGCATCTGAATTGGCATTACCATCTCCATGCTACCTGGCACACTGGGACTATTGGCCACCACCTAAACACCAGTCTTCTGGCCCATCACCCTCACCAAAAAAGGCTTCCATCAGCCTCACCATCTCACACCCTGATGACCATGCTGGAGTCAGAAGAGGACAAATGCCAGTTGTCAGATGTTTATGATAACACTCAGCTCTCACGAGATTCACCACAAGACAACTTAACTTCCTCCTCCCCCGAGGGGGCTATAGTTCCTGAGGACGAACACACCACAGCAGACCTGAAACAGTTTCAAGATTATTTTTTTAAAGGGTAGCTGTTACCTAGGAGATAAAATTACAGCATGTCAAGGAGAAGCAACACGGTCTCCTAAAGAATATTCGTCCTTTATGCCAAGGCAGGATTGTGTTTCCCATAGACAAGGCTATCATGCAGGTGTCTGAGGACATGTGGCAGATGCCTGCATCAACCCAACCAATCTGCAAGAAGGTGTGCCAACCCTGCACTGGTAGTGAAGGATTTAACCAGGCTTGCTAGGCTGAGAAGGCCCCTCCCCTGCAGCCCTGCTGGGCATGCTCCAGCTGCAGGGTCAGTATAAAGGTCAGTGGAGCAGCTCAGTTGGGGTTGACCACGGAAGGGGAAGGAGCTCCTGCCAGAGCTGAGGAGCAACCACCCCTGTGGAATCTGCCGGAGCCCCAGCCGTCGCAGCCTCCCCCGCGGCCACCGTGCCTGCCACAAGCTACCTCCACAGCTGTGGCGCCAACCGTTATGGCGGCAGCCACAGCCATCCTGGTCACTGACACCATGCCAAGCATAGCCACTGGCGCATTCGCCAGCCCAGGTGGGGACGGGGCCAGTCAGCAGGCGGGGGTAGGAAGCAGCCCGGGGCAGGAAATAACCCGGAGAGCTCGGTGTGCTTCGGTGATGACTCCCCACTGAGCCAGTGGTGGGAGCCACCCGCCACTGATAGTGCTGTGGGCTGGGGCCTGGTGGAAAGGGAGGGCCTGGGCCCCCCTACCCTCCTACCCTGCCACTCCAGAGAGGGGAGCAATACAGACTTGGCCGCTAGGCCACCTTAACCCCCAGCCAGGGGGCAGTACGGACTAAGGCGCTGGGCCATATTGACCCCTCCCCTCCCCCGACAAGAGGGCAGTATCAACTAGGCCGCTGGGCCATATTGACCCCCAGCCAAGGGGCAGGACAGACTTGGCCGCTAGGTCGCATTTAGCCCAGACCAGGGGCAATATAGCCTCGGCTGCTAGGCCACATTTACCCTCTCCCCCCTCCCCCACCTCAACCAGGGGGCAGTACAGACTTGGCTGCTGGGCTATATTTCCCCCATGACAGGCAGACAAAAAGTACTTCATTCTGCCTAAAAAATTGGACTTCCTTTTCTCCCGCCCCCTGCCAAACTCGCTGGTGGTAGATGCGGCAAACCAATGGTCAAAAGTCCTTCAGCTTAAATCAAATGGCGGGGACAAAACACAAAAGGCTAAACCAATTTGGCAAGAGGGTGTACTCCTCTGCCACTTTGTCGCTCAGAATAGCAAACTACTCCGTCCTTCTAGCCAATCATGATTTTGACAAGTACTCCAAATTAGCTGAGTTTATGGAACACCTGCCAGATTCCAAAAAACCCATCCTCAGGACAGTCAGCCGTGAAAGGCCACACCATTGCCTGCACCACATTGCTCTCGGCAATTGACGTTGCCGACACTGCAGCGAGGGCAACTGCTACAGCTGTGGTCAAGAGAGCATCATGGCTGCATGCCTCAGGGGTCCCTAAAAAACTCCAAACTAAGGTGGAGGACCTCCCCTTTGACAAACATAAACTCTTTGCGACCAGCACCGACAAGATTCTACACAGCAGCAAGAACTCACGTACCACTCTGCGTACCGTAGGAATGTACACACCACCAAACAGGGCAGAGGCACTACACCCCCTACAGTAGAAATAGGGACACACATTACAGCCATCCTCAATATAGACCATATGAACACAATTGCTCCACACAGCGCACCCAGAGGAGGTGCCAGCAGCAGCCACAGTCCTCTGGTGTCCAGGTTCCTAAGCAGCAAATTTGAAACATTGGTGAAGGGTCTGCCTGACCTCCCCAGTCATCCAGTGCAACAAAGCCAGAAACATCTATTTGACCACAGGTTATGTCCCTTCCTTCATCACTAGGTCTGAATAATATCTGACCCATAGTCCTACCTGCATTTTCCCCAAAACCACGTCTCTCCCAAACACACTATGCTCCATACCCTGGATGTTGGAAGGGCTTTGGATTTTTATATTGACAGAACTCAGGCGTTCCGCAAGTCCCCACGTCTGTTCGTCTCTCTCTCAAACTATTCCAAGGGTAACCCAATTTCCACACAAAGCATATCCAAACTGATATCGGCCTGCATACTGCAGTGCCATTCCCTTCAAAACAAACCGCTGATAATGACACCAAGAGCACGCTCCACAGGGGCTACAGCAACATCCATGGTGTTCCTCAGTAGTGTACCCCTCCAAAGACATTTACTGGGCAGCCACCTGATCATCCTACCACACTTTCTCTAGACATTATGCCATCATGCCTCAGTTGGCGGCAGATACAACAGTGGCTATAGCAGTGCTATTTTACACTGTTAAGCACTGACTGAGCTCACCAGCCATAGCGAGTACTGCTTTGTAGTCACCTTATGTGGAGCACCCACGGGGACATCACCCGAAGAAAAAAAGGAAGCTAGCTTGTGCAGTAATGACTGTTCTTCGAGGTGTATGTTCTCATGGGTGCTCCACAACCCTCCCTTTCTCCCCACTACTTGGAGTCCAGGTGCTCTGCGATGGGTGAGGAATTGAAGGGGGGAGTCAGGGCCTCATACAAAGTGCTCAACTGCTGTAGCACAAGCCACTTGCTGCGCACGCGCAGCCAAACTGCTATGAAAAACCTCCGACTTTGCAGCTCCGGGATGACCTGTCACCTTACATGGAGCACCCACAGGGACACTCATCTCAAAGAACAGTCATTACTGCACAAGGTGAGTAACTTTCTTCTATTAAGATTAGAGTTGATAAAAAGTATTTGCTAACAATTAAAATAGAGCCCCCTATTCAACAGTCATTTTAGTGCAAAGAAAATTTTTAGTTACAAATCACAAAATAATGCAAATTGGTTATGGAAAGAGTAATGGATGCTTTACGAGCTTGTGATTCAAATTTAGTATGTCTGGTAATTATTCAATGAAATAATGTTTGACGTTGAAATCCTACACATTTTAAAGCTGTTCTTTTACTTCCCTTTTGCAAGCACACAAATAAAAATTCTATTACATATATTTAATTTCTTGAACTTTCCTGTAAAAGTCATCTATGCAAAATGACTTTGCCCAGTCAACAACAGGCCTTACCTGCTAGTTATTAATAATGGAGTGCGAACCAGAGAGAACCCATCTTCACCCCAAGATTTCAGGTTGAGTTTGCAGTTGAAATAACATGTAAAGTTGTCATATTTGTTCAGAGGACCATTAACAGATAATATTTTGGGGGTCCATGTTTATTATGTTATACAGAATCCATTTTAATGGTGTAATTATACATGAATTATTATACTTAAACTAGTCAGAATGGCAGTTTTACCTTCATTTCTGAAAACCTCTGTTCATTCCTTATGAGTTGAGCATCAGTGGTGCCTTTGGGAAAATATTTACGTTGTCATTGATGGTTTATTATGTAGTGCTCCGAGAAAAGAGTTTAAACATTAAAAAAAGTATACGTTTTTAAAGAATTTTAAGAAATCTGCTTAGATTTTAAGATTACTTAAGATATCACCAACTTTTCTTTCTCTCGTCCCTCCTTATTTCCTAGGGAAAAGCTCACCGTGACCAGCAGCTTGTGCTCCTAAAGGAGCATCTAGACAAACATTACAGGAGCCGTGACCGGAAGTGGATTGTACTATTTCCAGAGGGAGGCTTTCTTAGGAAGAGGCGGGAAACAAGCCAGGCATTTGCAAAGAAAAACAATTTGCCATTCCTTACGCATGTCACCCTGCCAAGACTGGGAGCAACACAAGTTATTCTGAAATCACTTGTAGCTCAGCAAGAAAATGGAACCCCTGCAGGTGGAGATGCGATGGTATCAGGTAGGGATTGTTATGAAATATCAAAATAGCTAATGTTCAACCCTGACTACGTAGCTTTAAACGAAACTTCATGGTGCTTTGAGTTAAGTCTTTTCCAGCTAGTTCATTATCTGAATATGTGAAATCTTGACATTCTAAATTAGGGTAGTTGACCATAATTTTTTTTAATTTCTCAGTATTTGCACTTTTGTCCTTTTATTTCTAAAACTTGAAAGATGCTTATGGTCATATTCTTCTTCGAGTGATTGCTCATGTGCATTCCAATATAGGTGTGCCTGCGCAGCGTGCATGCGTCGTCGGAAGATTTTCCCTCAGCAGTACCCTTAGAGCCAGCAGGGAGCCCCCTACAGTGGCGCCGGTATATCAGTGCATATATACCCCTGCTGGCTCCTTCCCCACTCCAGTTCCTTCTTACCGCCATGACGGTCATTGGATCACCCTCTGCTCTCCTTGAGTTGTGCTTTCACTTGCTAATTCTCCATTACTTATCTCTGTACTTCAGTTAAGTACCTGTGAGCTGTCCTTAAAGACTCTCTTTGTTGTCCTCTCCACCCGGCTACGGCGCTTCACACGCCTGCGGCAGGGCATGCCCGGCCATCAGGGCTTCAAACCCTGCAAGAAGTGTGGTAAGCCCTTGCCCTGCAGTGACCCGCACTCCTCTTGTCTGAAGTGCTTTGGGGAATCGCACATAACATCGGTGTGCAAAATCTGCAAGGCCTTCAAGCCCAGGACTAAGTGAGAGCGTGAGTCTCGCCTCCGTGCACTCCTAATGGAGTCAACTCTACGGCCGGCACTGGACACAGGCAGCGCACCGGCCTTGGTGCGGGACACTTCGACCCGTCGCCCTTCCCCGGCACTGCGCAGGGCCCGGCCTCGATCCCACTCGCCGGCACCGCCTAGGAAGAAGCGAATGGACAGGAGTTGGTCCCCAATTGGACACGTGCCCTCCGTGCGCTCCTCGGTGGGGCACGTGGCGCCTGATAGCCCGCGTCTTGGGCCTTTGAGGTCGGACGCTTATCTGCCCCGGTGGAGAGTCGATAGCTCCCCGGAGGACCTGCCCAACCCGTCCACTAGAGGCGGCTAGGGTGCTCATCGAGTCGTCCCCATCGCCTCCCCCTGCGGCAACACCACCTAGACAGCATGGGGACTCCTGGCACCATTCGCCTCGGGTGCCCTGAGAGCAGCAAGAGGCGCGTAGCCTGGAACTGCAGGCGGCACCGCCCCCAGCACCGGGCTTGGAGACGATACCGACATTGGCACCAGCACCGGTCGAGCACCGCGCCCCCGGCGCTGCAGAGCCTATCCCACCCGACGAGTCAGCACCAGTCATGCCTCCTCCTCCTCCGCCCCGGCACCGCGGCAAACCTGAGGCTATGCCCCGCCATGCTCCACTGCAGTCGATGTCGGCACCTCCGTGGTCCGCGTCGGATTACTCCTCCGACTCTGACGCGGCGTCCGCATGGTCATCCAGGGGCTCCAGGTCGCGCTCCCGGCACTTTTCCCGATCACGGCACCATTCCCGATCACGGTACCCCTCCCGGCACCGGTCTCCTTGACAGCAGCAATGGGGGCAGCCGATCTCGATGCCGCTGCTACAACAAACCTGGCCTCCAACTGTCTGGGCAATGGCCTTTCTGGACCCCCCTGGGCCTACCACCAGAGCCAGGGCTCTGTGCCGACCCGACCGCCCTCTTCTGTATCAGGGCCTCGGGCTCCCCTGTCGGCTACACCCCTGGTCCAGTCCCCCACCTCAACACGCTCCCTGCCTCCAGGCCAGTCATCCCCGGGCCCGGGAGAGAGTACTGGCCTGTCGAGTCAACCCGGTCCTCCTCCTCCCTCTGTGACCACCTCCGAGGGTCAAGGACATGGGGCTGTCCCCATGGGGGACATTCCAAAGGGGTCATCATCCTCTTTTCCAGACAAAGCGCTGGCTGATGCAGCGCCCTCCATGCCTCTATGGATGCCAGGGCTCACCAGGACCTCCTCCGCTGACTAGCCCAAAACTTGGGGGTCCAAGTGGATAAAGTGGTCGAGGACTCTGACTCCACTGTCGACATCCTTCAAGCCGACACCCCCTCTAGAGTGGCACTGCCTATAAATAAGACTGTTGCCAAGATCTCGTCCACCCTCTGGCAAACGCCGGCCTCTATCCCACCCACTTACAAGAGGGCTGAGCGTAGATATTTTGTGCCCCCGGAGAGTAACGAGCACCTGTTCTCGCACCCCCCCACCCGGCTCCATGGTGGTCCAGGCAGTCAACCAGAGGGAGAGGCAGGGGCAACCGGCAGCCACTCCCAAGAGCAAAGACACCAAAAAGGCTGATCTACTGGGGGGAGAGGTTTATGCATCCGGGGGAATCCAGTACCGGATTGCTAACCAGCAGGTCCTCCTCTCCTGGTACGGCTACAACATCTGGGTGTCGATGGCCAAGTTGGCCGACGTGCTCCCCCGGGAGTCCCGGGCAGAGTTTAAAGCCCTGCAGGAAGAGGGCCGGATCATCTCTTGGGCGGCCTTGCAAGCAGCGCTTGACGTGGCCGATGCCGCCTCCAGGGTCATGGCTACGGGGGTCGTATTGCGCCACAGCTCCTGGTTGCAGGGTTCCGGAGTGCCACCCGAGGTTCAGAACACCCTCCAGGACCTCCGTTTTGAGAGTACCTCGCTCTTTTCAGAGCAAACGGATCAGCGCTTTCATGGGCTGAAAGACATGAGGGCCACGCTCAAGTCATTGGGCCTGCACACCCCAGCTACGCAAAGGCGTTCCTTCGTGGGTAGGAGTGCCACTAGGATACCTTCCCAAGGCCCACGGCCCGACTTCACACGCCACATGTGGTCCCTGCGCGACGTCTCCCTGCATATCAATATCAGGGAACTCAGGGCAGTCCGTCTCGCCTGTGTGGTTTTCCTTCCCCACTTGAGGGGCAAGTCGATCCTCATTCTGTCGGACAACGCGACAGCTGTAGCTTGTATAAACAAACAGGGTGGGACCCGCTCCCCCCACCTGTGCTCCGAGGCACTTCACCTCTGGGAGCTCTGCGTCGGGGAGGATAGCCACCCGATGGCCTCGTACCTCCCAGGCTCCCAGAAGGTCCTGGCGGACAGACTGAGCAGGTCATTCGCGAGTCACGAGTGGTCCCTCGGTGGGACATAGCCCAATCCGTTTTCCACGGGTGGGGATTTCCCCCACCTGGACCTGTTTGCCACAGCCCAGAACGCAGTCCCCGTTATTGCTCCCTCCTGGGACAGGGTTCCCTAGGGGATGCTCTTTATTCGTTGGCCACGAGGCCTGCTATATGCATTCCTTCCGTTCCCTCTTGTCAACAGGGTCTTGCTGAAGGTAAGGGAATTCAGATCCCTTCTTATTCTAATTGCCCCAGCATGGCCATGACAGCACTGGTACTCGACCCTCCTCAGCCTCTCGTGCGAGAGGCCCGTGGCCCTCCCGTTAGTCCTGGATCTTATATCACAGGACTCGGGCAGGCTGCACCACCCGGACCTGCGTTCCCTCCACCTGACAGCGTGGAAGCTCCATGGCTAATGGCTCAGGAGCTCCAGTGCTCTCAATGAGTTCAGGAGGTCCTGCTTGGCAGCAGGAAGCCATCCACTAGATCCACTTACTTGGCTAAATGGAAATGCTTCTGTTCCTGAGCGTCCCAACAGGGGGTGCACCCAGGATGGGTACTGGTCCCCAGGATCCTGGACTATTTACTAGACCTTAGGCTCCAGCACCTGTCCTCCTCATCCATTAAGGTCCACCTGGCAGTCATATCGGCTTTCCACCCAGGGGAGGGGGGGAAAAACGCTGTTCACTAACGCGATGGTGAACAGATTCTTGAAAGGCCTGGATATAGACTATCCACACGTATGGGCCCCTACCCCTCAGTGGGACCTAAACCTGGTCCTCTCTAAGCTTATGGGACCCCCCGCTTTGAGCCAATGGCTACGTGTTTGTTCCTTCACCTGTCATATAAAATTTCTCTGCTGGTAGCAATCCCATCCGCGAGGCAGGTATCCGAGCTTAGGGCACTCACGTGTGATCCCCCTTACACGGTATTTTTTAAGGATAAAGTCAGATTCTGCCCCCATCTGGCTTTTCTGCCGAAGGTGGTCTCCTCTTTTCACACTTCCCAAGATATTTTTCTCCCGGTTTTCTTCTCTAAACCGCATGCACCTGGGAAAGAGCAGGTCCTGCACACGTTAGATGTTCGGAGGGCATTAGCCTTTTATTTAGACAGGACTAAACCATTCCACAAGTCACAGCAGCTTTTTATAGCCATTGCAGAACGTATGAAGGGCCAGCCCGTATCCACTCAGAGGATTGCTTCATGGATAACCGTTTGCATTAGAGCGTGTTGCTCGTTAGCGGGCACACCAGCCCCGCCCCTCAGGGCGCACTCCACAAGGGCAATGGCGGCGTCCACCGCCTTCCCCGTGCAGGTCCCCATCTTGCACATCTGCAGGGCTGCCACGTGGTCTTCTGTCCACATGTTTGCTAACCACTATGCCCTTCCGCAGCAGGCTAGAGAGGATGCCACCCTAGGTAGGGCGGCCCTCAGATCAGGGGCAAATTCTTCTTCCGACCCCCCGCCTAGTTAGATACTGCTTTGGAATCACCTATATTGGAATGCACATGAGCAATCACTCAAAGAAGAAAGAGCGGTTACTTACCTCGTAACTGTGATTCTTTGAGATGTGTTGCTCATGTCCATTCCAAATTCCCACCCACCCCCTTCTCTGCTGGTTCTGTACTGGTAAGAAGGAACTGGAGTGGGGAGGGATCCAGCAGGGGTATATATGCACTGATATACCGGCGCCACTGTAGGGGGCTCCCTGCTGGCTCTAAGGGTACTGCTGAGGGAAAATCTTCCGACGACGCATGCATGCTGCGCGCACATACCTATATTGGAATGGACATGAGCAACACATCTCGAAGAATCACAGTTACGAGGTAAATAACCGTTCTTTCTCCGCTTCCTGTTCTGTTTAGATTCTTGTACATGCCACACAGTAGTATTTGAATGCCCAGCCTGATGTATGAGATTCACTCCACTAATTCTCTACTCCCAGATGCAAGTAGATAGTCTGTTGGTTTGGGATACATGGGCTAGGGCAGCGTTTCCCAAACTATGGGCTGCAGCGTGGCTGCCAGGGTGTTCCGGGCTCCCGGACTGCCTGTGCAGTGCCGGGTTCCCCAAGCCCTCAGCTGGGCTGGGTGGATGCAGCCGTATGTTTCAGGCTCCCGGCAGAGGCATAGTGAGGGTTACCAGGTGAGCTCTTATTGCTGGCTGGGGAGGGGTGGTTGGATATGGGCCACAGGGAAGCAGGGTCGGGGCAGTGGAGCTGCCCGGGGGGGAGATAGGGAGGGGAACCGGCCGGCGGAAGCAGGGCTGGCTGGGAGGGCGGGAGCAGTGGGGCTGGCCAGGGGAGATCGCAGGGGGGGAACCGGCTGGCGGGGGCAGTGAGGCTGGCTGGGGGAGATCGCGGGGCTGGCTGGGGAACCGGCCGGCGGAAGCAGGGCTGGCAGGGGCAGCAGGGCTTGCCAGGAGAGATCGGGAGAGAATCGGCTGGTGGGGACAGCGGGGCTGGCCCAGGCCGGGGCGGGGGGGCGGGGAGAGAATCGGCCAGCGGGGGAGTGGGACAGTTCATGGCGCACGCAGATGCTGAATAAAAATTTAAAAGCAGTGCCTTTTAAATATCCCCACTGCTGACATTGAGGTTTAAAGGCACTACAGTGTGTCAGAATGGAGAGAACCTGGTGCATTCACCATCTGGAATGAGAATATAGATTAAAAAAAAATTCCAAAGATGGTGTCAGCTTTCTGAAAATAAATGAGCCCCTTTTCAATACACGATGTGTATTTCAGTACACGATGAATATAAACAACCAGCACAGGAATGCAGGGGCAAGATTAGAAAGGCAAAGGCACAGAATGAGCTCAAACTAGCTATGGGAATAAAGGGAAACAAGAAGACTTTTTATAAATACATTAGAAGCAAGAGGAAGACCAAGGAGAGGGGGTAGGCCCACTGGTCAGTGAGGAGGGAGAAACAGTAACAGGAAACTTGGAAATGGCAGAGATGCTCAATGACTTCTTTGTTTCGGTCTTCACCGAGAAGTCTGTAGGAATGCCTAACATAGTGAATGCTAGTGGGAAGGGTAGTTTTAGAAGGTAAAAAAAAAGAACAAGTCAAAAATCACCTAGAAAAGTTAGATGCCTGCAAGTCACCAGGGCCTGATGAAATGCATCCTAGAATACTCAAGGAGCTGATAGAAGAGGTATCTGAGCCTCTAGCTATCATCTTTGGAAAATCATGGAGACGGGAGAGATTCCAGAAGACTGGAAAAGGGCAAATATAGTGCCCATTTATAAAAGGAAATAAGAACAACCCAGGAAACTACAGACCAGTTAGTTTAACTTCTGTGCCAGGGAAGATAATGGAGCAAGTAATTAAGGAAGTCATCTGTAAACACTTGGAATGTGGCAAGGTGATAGGAACAGCCAGCATGGATTTGTAAAGAACAAATCATGTCAAACCAATCTGATAGCTTTCTTTGATAGGATAACGAGTCTTGTGGATAAGGGAGAAGCGGTGGATGTGGTATACCTAGACTTTAGTAAGGCGTTTGATACGGTCTCGCATGATATTCTTATCAATAAACTAGGTAAATACAACTTACATGGGGCTACTATAAGGTGGGTGCATAACTGGCTGGATAACCGTACTCAGAGAGTAGTTATTAATGGTTCACAATCCTGCTGGAAAGGTATAACAAGTGGGGTTCCGCAGGGGTCTGTTTTGGGACCGGCTTTGTTCAACATCTTCATCAACGATTTAGATATTGGTATAGAAAGTACGCTTATTAAGTTTGCAGATGATACCAAGCTGGGAGGGGTTGCGACTAATCTGGAGGATAGGGTAATAATTCAAAATGACCTGGACAAATTGGAGAAATGGTCTGAGGTAAATAGGATGAAGTTTAATAAAGACAAATGCAAAGTGCTCCACTTAGGAAGGAACAATCAGTTTCACACATACAGAATGGGAAGCGACTGTCTGGGAAGGAGTATGGCAGAAAGGGATCTAGGGGTTATAGTGGACCACAAGTTGAATATGAGTCAGCAGTGTGATGCTGTTGCAAAGAAAGCAAACATGATTCTGGGATGCATTAACAGGTGTGTTGTGAGCAAGACAGAAGTCATTCTTCCGCTCTACTCTGCGCTGGTTAGGCCTCAGTTGGAGTATTGTGTCCAGTTCTGGGCACCGCATTTCAAGAAAGATGTGGAGAAATTGGAGAGGGTCCAGAGAAGAGCAACGAGAATGATTAACGGTCTAGAGAACATGACCTATGAGGGAAGACTGAAGGAATTGGGTTTGTTTAGTTTAGAAAGAGAAGATTGAGGGGACATGATAGCAGTTTTTAGATATCTAAAAGGGTGTCATAAGGAGGAGGGAGAAAACTTGTTCATCTTGGCCTCTGAGGATAGAACAAGAAGCAATGGGCTTAAACTGCAGCAAGGGAGGTTTAGGTTGGACATTAGGAAAAAGTTCCTAACTGTCAGGGTAGTCAGACACTGGAATAAATTGCCCAGGAGGTTGTGGAATCTCCATCTCTGGAGATATTTAAGAGTAGGTTAGATAAATGTCTATCAGGGATGGTCTAGACAGTATTTGGTCCTGCCATGAGGGCAGGGGACTGGACTTGATGACCTCTCGAGGTCCCTTCCAGTCCTAGTATTCTATGATTCTATGTGGTGGTGCAGGGTTTTATTGGATTACAGTCCATTTTTCCAATCCATATTCCCTTAACTTGCGGGTAAGAATGTTGTGGGTGGCCGTATCAAAAGCTTTGCTAAAGCTGGCTCTGGGGGCTTTGGGAGGACCAAAAACAACATATTTGCATATTCGTCATTTGCAAATGTTGCTATGTCATCATGCACGGATACCAGCCTAAAGTAAAGGAAAGTAGGCGTTCTTTCCTTACATGAAGTTAGAGAGATTTCTGATCTGGCAAAGATCAAATAAAAGGAAGTGGTCAAGGAATTGTATTATAATTAACACCTACATAATATCTCCTGAATTTGTCACAGCTTGTCATGTTTTGCAATGAAGAATCTCTCTGATAAATGGGGTCTAGTAAATACTGTCCAGATCTGAACTAAAGGCAGATGACTGCAAAACATGGGAAATCTCTACCCATGTTTTGCAGTAAAATTTATCAGACTGTAAAGCCTGTATGGTAATTGAATAATTTTTTTTTAAATGCTTACACAGCATTTGTATTTGGGTAGTCACAGCTAGACTTGGAAGGACCCCATTAAGAGGAATAAATGAAGCCCATCCACCTGACAATAATATTGCTCAGGTGTGTCCAACTCAAGATTCCATAAGAGCCTGATTTTAAACTGACTGAAGTCAGTGGGTGCCATTACACTGAGTGATTGCAGTTACTTTTGGATGAGGCTCTAAGATAGGAGTGGCTTTGTTAACATCATTATAATATATTATAGGAACTGGTATGTGGGGAGTTTGAGATGCTCAAAAATCTTAAAGCTACCAAAGTCCCTGACTAATCTTGGCCTGAAATCATAGATCCAAGAGTGGTAATCTAATGAAATACTTATCAGGGAACAAAAATTATAGGAAAGCAATTTTCATAATGGAAAAAAGTTTTAAACACTGTGTGCGTTCCTATTCAGTAAAATAATCTCTAACATTAAATGGACTAATGATAAATGTAAATAATTGTGTGATTATACTTTGAATCAGATATGCATGCTAGAAATCTCATTGTTAAAATTTTGTATTTTGAGGGGGTTTTTTTTGTGATGGAGTAGAGCACAGTCTAGTAATTCAGACACTGAATCCACAAGGTAGTCTCCATTTTTAAGGAATTAATGGATTTATTAGCAGAAACGAATCATTAATTACCCTGAGAGTTTGGGATATTTATGTAGTCTTTCAAAATTTGGCTAGTTAGTTATCTGTTTTCAATACTTTTAGATCACCCCTTATTTAGAAGTATAGTAATTCCCATACAGGATCAGACCAGCAGTGTGTCTAGTCAGAGGGTATTGTCATATAAGAAGCCATATGCGGGGCCTGCAGCCCAGAGGGCCGGGATGAAAGTTTCCATCCTTGGAGTACACATGAAGTGTGGTGTGTGCTGATTACACACAATATTGACTGTGGGAGCCGCGTGCTCCCTTTTCATCCAATGTTCAGGTTAAGGTTCAGTGGACTCACCCTGCCAATTCTAGGTGAGCAAGTGCAATTAGCAAAACTACCCTATCTGGGAGACGAAATTGGTTATGATAATCTTGCAACCCACGGAGATGGAGGGCCACTCATATGGGCCATTCACTAACCTTGGTTGTCCATCACTGTCCTATAGCATTTATACAGCAGTTACAGGAGCTGCTGCATGGGACAACAATGATGCCAGTCAAGTAGCCCTGCTGGAAGATGTAGAGAAGCACAATTTGAAGTTGCTGATGAGTCACATATTACCTTAACACACTTGAGTGCAGTTTCTAGGCCCAGAAAACAAGCACTGCCTGGTGAGACCATATTGTTACGTTGCTATGGCATAAGAGGCTGCAGAACTTGTGAATGCTTAAGGCCAATTTCCACAAACTGTGTGTGAGGAGCTTTCCTCAGCCCTGAAGTGCAGCGGTGCTAAAATGAGAGCTCCCGCAACAGTGGAGAAGCAAATGGCTATACCTCTGTGGAAGCTTGCAATGCCAGACTGCTACCAGTGAGTGGGGCATCGATTTGGAGTGGTTAAGTCTATCATGGGATCTGTTGTGACCCAACAGGGCCGACTTCTGCTAAGAAGGGTAGTGACTCTGACAGGACACAGTGAATGACTGTGCCATGATGGGGTTCCTTACCTGCAGTGGGGCAATAAGAACATAAGAATGGCCGTACTGGGTCAGACCAAGGTCCATCTAGCCCAGTAGCCTGTCTGCCGACAGTGGCCAGCACCAGTGCCCCTGAGGGGGTGGACCAAAGACAATGATCAAGCGATTTGTCTCCTGCCATCCTTCTCCAGCCTCTGACAAACAGAGGCCAGGGACACACTTTCTATCCCCTGGCTAATAGCCTTTTATGGACCTCTAACCTCCATGAAATTATCTAGCTTCTCTTTAAACTCTGTTATAGTCCTAGCCTTCACAGCCTCCTCTGGCAAGGAGTCCCACAGGTTGACTACGCGTTGTGTGAAAAAGAACTTTCTTTTATTAGTTTTAAACCTGCTACCCATTAACTTCATTTGGTGTCCTCTAGTTCTTCTATTATGGGAACTAATAAATAACTTTTCTCTATTCACCCTCTCCATACCACTCATGATTTTATATACCTCTATCATATCCCCCCTTAGTCTCCTCTTTTCTAAACTGAAAAGTCCCAGTCGCTTTAACCTCTCTTCGTATGGGACCCGTTCCAAACCCCTAATCATTTTAGTTGCCCTTTTCTGAACCCTTTCTAAGGCCAAAATATCTTTTTTGAGGTGAGGAGACCACATCTGTACAGGGGCAGTAAGATATTCTGTGTCTTATTTTCTATCCCTTTCTTAATAATTCCTAACATCCTATTTGCCTTTTTGACCACAGCTGCACACTGTGTGGAAGTTTTCAGAGAACTATCCACGATAACTCCAAGATCTCTTTCCTGATTTGTTGTAGCCAAATTAGCCCCCATCATACTGTACATATAGTTGGGGTTATTTTTTCCAACGTGCAATACTTTACACTTATCCACATTATTTGCCATCCACATCATTTGCCATTTTGTTGCCCAATCACTCAGTTTGGTGAGATCTTTTTGAAGTTCTTCACAGTCTGCTTCTGTCTTGACTATCTTAAACAGTTTAGTATCATCCGCAAACTTTACCACCTCACTGCTTACCCTTTCTCCAGATCATTTATGAATAAGTTGAACAGGATTGGTCCCAGGACTGACCCTTGGGGGACACCACTAGTTACCCCTCTCCATTCTGAAAATTTACCATTTATTCCTACCCTTTGTTTTCTCTTTTAACCAGTTCTCAATCCATGAAAGGACCTTCGCTCTTATCCCATGACAATGTAATTTACACAAGAGCCTTTGGTGAGGGACCTTGTCAAAGGCTTTCTGAAAATCTAAGTATACTATATCTACTGGATGCCCCTTGTCCGCATGTTTGTTAACCCCTTCAAAGAACTCTAATACATTAGTAAGACATGATTTCCCTTTACAGAACCCATGTTGCCTTTTGTCCAACAAATTTTGTTCTTCTACGTGCCTGACAATTTTAATAGATGGATGCGTGGCCCTATCTTGGCATCTGATCACCTTGCCAAAGAGCACATAAAGTGAAAGGGATACTTCTCCATGGTGTTACAAGTGCTGGTAGATCAGAGGTCATTTCACTGACATCAATGTGGAGTGGTATGGCCAGGAAAGGTGCATGATATGCGCACCTTTCAAAGGTCTATTCAGTATCCTGTCTCTGGACAGCAGTTGGAACCTGATGCTTCAGAGAAAGGTGTAAGAACCCACAGTGGGCAGATAGTTTTTTGAGTCTTGTTATGTTCTTGGTCTCCAAGACAGTGCTTTTTTGGTGACGGTATGTAGTACTGTCACCTCCAGTCAGAGCTCAACAACTTTTCCTCTGGCGTACAGGCACTTTTTTTTTTGTTTGTTTTAAAACCAAAAAAAAAAAAAAGCACTGCTCAAAGACATCCTATGGCAATAATTTCCATTGTGGTGGTAGTCTCCTATGAACAACTATTTCCTTTTTGTAATGTTTGAATTTTCCACATTTTAATTTGTGTCCCCTTTTTGTTGTGTTATGAGACTGGAAGAATAGAAACACCTGATTTACCTTCTCTCTATCAATTGTTTTAATGTATTTCTAGTATATCCACTAGGGATGTTCGCAGGTAGTCATTTACACCATTAACCAATAAGCCTGGGATCATCAGTTAATCCTAATGGCTACATGCACCTCCCCTTGCTGCCTCTGTATCAGAGACAGTGGGGGAGAGGGGGAAGGGGACAGGAGCTGTCACCCCTGGGGAGATGGCTTTTAAGCCAGTTCCTATGACTGCCGTCTCCCCCCTTGCTGACTCCCACGGAGGCAGCAGGGGGGTGGGGACCAGCGGGAGCTGGTCTCTGGGTGGTGGGGGCACAAGCACTGGCTCCTGCAAAACTGCTTGCCCCCTGCACTGCTGACTCTGATACAGAGGCAGCAAGGGGGTGCATGTAACCTCTGATACAGAGGAAGCAGTTTGGAGGGTGGGAGGAGTAGGCGGGAGACAGTACATGTGGGAAGTTGGCTGTCAAGCCAGCTCTCTGTGTGTACTGGCTCTTGCAGAGTGCCTGCTCCTCCCCCTGAGCTGCTGCCTCTGTATGAAAGGCAGCATTGCAGGGAGGCACGGGGGAGGGGAGAGGGGCAGGAGGGAGCCTGTGCTCACTGGCAGCTGGCTCCCTGTGAGCAACATTTGTCTCCTGCCCCCTTTGAGTGTAACCACTGAAAAAAATCAGCTGTTACAGTTATTTTTGTAAATGTGTGTGCTAATGTCCCTGATATCCACTTTTATTTATCTCCTTGCTGAGGTCTATTTTTTTTTCAATTTTCCTCCACATGAACAGAATTTTTCCAGGCCTCTAATCGTATTTCTTCTTCATCCACATCCAAGAACCATACCCCTATCGCTTAGAACTATGTAGAAATCTATCTTAGTTTCTTCAATTATGAAAGTTATGTAAATACAAATGAGTTATTCCTTTTGTACCTGCACTGAACTCTTTAGAGAGACGTTTTTCTGAATGAACCACACTTAAAATACAGGACTTCGCTCCCAGGAGTGAAAAGAAAAAATATCTAGTGGAATTGGTGCCAAGGCTTGATGATTTGTTGTCCTTAAGAGTAAGAGCCCTTGATCCTAGAAAGGAAGTGCACTGTCTGCACACACAGCTTTGAGTGTTCATTTTGGCACCAAATGAGAGTAACCCTGCTGAGGAATCCAGAGTGTGTCCTTTGTCAGGATGCTGTAGTTGGAGCTGTCTGCCCAGAGAGAGAGAGAGCAATCTGTGGAGAGTAAGCAGTAAAATACATGCTCCACATACACCAGCAATCTAATTCTCCATGGACTGGTTTTTCTTTGAGAGGAAACAAGTCCTTAGACATATGCTCAAGGGGACTATAAAAGTTCCTTCAGAATGTCAGCCTGAAGTATTTGCAAAGCTATATTTCTCCAAGTAACTGGACTTGATTTTCTATGTTTTAGAAACAGACAAATGCTTTGGCAGGATTCAGGTTTATTTTACTTGGGTTTAAAAGTCTCTGCATTTGAATATTACTGAGCAAAAGATAGCAAGTCATAGCAGCTTAGGGCCCATTGTTCACTGAAGATGTACATTACAGAGCTTAATTCAACCAACTTTGCTTTGCTAAAATGAGGCAGTGTAAGAATCCACTGTATAGCAGTGTCTGATAACTGGATTCTTCTATGTGTTTGATTCAGTCTATGTTGAAGTCAAATCTGAGGGCCTTCAAACGTAGCTCAGTTGATCTTGCTCTGACACTTTATTACTTTCAGAAATGCCTTTATTAGAGAATTGCATAAATTCACTTTTCTCTTTTGAGATGACACTGTTGTACTGTTTTTAATTCTCTATTTTAAAACACAATTTGCTAATACATATCTTTTATATAGTGTGATCTATTAAAAAAATCAGAAAGCATTTATGTGGGCTTTTGTCATCCTTGAGGATGATTAGATGGGCATCTTTTCAGCGAGCCAGAGAGCAAAAATACCAAATCTTGGACCCATCCCTCCATCCACCTACCTTTCTATCTAGTTCATGCATCTGCTTGTTTCGTTTGTGATGCTGTCATTGCTGGTAAACAACCTCTTATCAGATCTCCAGATGAGTGTGCACATGTGGTCCTTTAGGACTGCATGTGTTATCCAGATGCTAGTGCATAAGATGGGAAGTACAATTAATGATCAACAAGACATTGAAACTTGACTCTTACAAAATATCAAATGGCCCAAGTATGGTGAAAAATAGAGTAAAATTATTTTAGGTCTAACCTCTTTCAGTTGTAATATTAGGTGCTAGCTCTCACCTGTTAATTGCACAACTACGAGTAGAAATAGTAGCCATCAAGTGTAACCATGGATGGTGGGCTCTTTGCTTTTCTGATCAGTGGCATGTCACCCAACTCTGTCAGATGCAGGCCTTCCCCTTCAGAGTCTCCTTTATTGCTGTACCCTATTTCCATTTCAGATGCTGAGAAACACATTCCAAGGATTTCAGAATTGCTGCTCCTAGTCAAGTCCAAATGAATCAAAGGGGAAAACAAGGGGCCAGAATGTGGTGGCTCAAGGTGGTCAGCCAGAGTCTCAAATGCTTTAACATACCAGCATCTAGACTTGGCCAGAAAGGAGAATTTTGAACCCTACTGAATCTGTCTCATAGTAGCCAGTCAGAGTACTTCATTGGGAGGAGGGTAGAGCAATATGGAAGGCTCTTAAGGTGAGCCACTGCCTCAGACCAAATTTGGTCAGTGATATGAAGACCTAAGGATCCCCTCCTCCCTGACAAAATGAGAACAGGGAAAAATAAAGATGAAAATTCACTACTGCCATTATTTCAGAATAAAAAGTACACTAAGAGACTATTTAGCTTCACCTTTGATTTGCTTACCTAGCCAAATATTGCCTTGAGTGTTAATTATTCTTGCTCTTTTTTTGTGTCCAAGTACAAGGAAAAGATGATAATGCATGGTATATCCTTCTCACAAAGTAGTCTACTTCTACATGGTTTGTGTAGAACTGTATATGAATGGGATCTCTGCAGGCTGCTTTAAGCATTCATCCTTTATTAAGAGAGAAGGATTAGGTGTGAATGTTTTGGGATTATTTGAAGAGAAATGAAAAGATTAAAATAATATGGCTCACAGTAAAGAGTTTGACCTTTATGGGGGCTTGTTTATTCTCCTTATGAGGTTTCACTTGGGCTGCTACTTCTCAGATTGAAATTATTCTAGCAAGCTGCTGCTTCAGAGAGCTCTCTGGTAGTTGGGCTACTTGAGCTTTTAGCTTGTATTGAAGGGGGAAAAAAAGTGTCTTTTAATAGAAATTGAAAGTTCAAAATAGCTTGACTGCCATAGATGGTTGTGGTTGCACTGGTCACGCCAGAGCAAGAGGGAAGGATTCTTGAAAGGATGTATATGAAGCTTGTTTACAATACAAATGGTCAGGACTCCAATTACAGTGCTACCCCATTTTTAAAAGTATAAATGGGTGTTTCAGTTTTAACCTAATTCAAAAATTAATCAAAGTTATAGCCTGATACTGTCCATCCTAAAAATGGGTCTGTGCATTTATTGTGTAGTGTGCCTTATGTATTTGTTTAGGCAGTCTAATTGTCCTTCAACCATCAGGATTTTAATTTCTGGTGCCAGTTGGACTGGAATTGCCAAGACCTTTTTTTAATCAAAGCAGAACTGTACTCTCCATTATGCATTATGAACATTCAGTGCCACTGAATAATTTTTCAATTCAAATTCATAATAAAACCAAAAAGGGCGTGGAAAGCTTTAAAAAACTTTTAAAATAGCATTATTACAAAAAAACAGTTTCCTGATGCAGTAAATAGTGTGCCCTGACTTTAAATCTTTTTTTTTTCTTGGAGCCAGAGGTCTGTTTTGAATGGATTTGAGAGCAATGCCATCAAACAAGCTCAGGCAGGCATATCTGTCTTTGTGCAATACCTTGCTTCCTCTTGAGTTTCAGAATCAGTCTGAGCTTTGCTTTTATTGGAAATACTTTCTCCGGGAGAACATAAATAATGCAATTCAGTGAAACTGACTATACACCCAGAAAGATACCAGAAAATAAATCTTTTTTTTTTTTTTCCATTCTAGCAATTGTAGAGATTAATGTTGTAAACATTAGCAGGAACAAAATATTCAGATGGAAATGTAATTCCTTGCTGAAAATGCTGACATTTGTGTTAGGTTATGTTTGTAATAACTTCTGTCTTATTCTACAGTAAATTTTCATGATCAGAATATTGCATCTAGGATTTGACTTTGCCAGAAATCATACACAGTGTCTACTGTCCTTGCCATTCTCCTTAAATTTGTCTATTAATGTTGTACTTGTGTTTTTTGTTTTCTAAGGCTTTTAAAAATGTTTTTACATAATTTTAGATATACCAATAAATTAATGTTTAGTCAAGTTACAATTGTTCAATTAATGCTTTGTTAGAAAACTGTTAGAAAATTCAAATTGACGGTGTCTGTACATTGTCGAATGAATAAGGTCGAAGTCATGGATTCCTGCACATTCCTGATTAAGGGCATCTATGACATTGATAAGTTGATATCTTTCTGGTAATGTAATTAAAAGTAGATATGTTGAAAGCGGAGGTCTATGAAAGGCTGAACAAATGCATTTAGGGCTTGAGAATTAGGGCTAGTACTGTCTTATAGCAGTGGTTCTCAACTTTGTTTATACCACAGACCAGTGAACTCATTCAAATACTGCTGGCACGGAAATATTTGCATATTCGTTATGGTGATTTTTGCCCATGGTATGTCAGGCAAATCAAAGGCGGGGAGGATGTGATGGTTAACAGGAGTCTGAAAAACTGCTGCGCGCACACACATTTAAAAAAAACCCATAAAATAGTGGCTAATATTTGTTAGTGTTCTCCAGTCCAAAGCTTTTGCCCCAATTGCACCAGAATTAAAGAGGCAGTAGTTAACAGGTCTGACAGTGATGACACATTCTGCACATTTATATTTTCCTGTGCATTTAATAATGCACAACAATGTGTGTGCATGCTGGCTGGGAGCAGCTGGAGGCCAGGGGGAGGCTCCCACCAAGTGGGGAGAGAGGAGAAAGGGGTCTCAGGGGCAGCGGCCTATGATGCAACGCATGGGGACAAAATATTCAAAGTGAATATCCATAAATCCAGCTCTAATAAGCTGTTAAGTACCATTTGTCTTACTTTGCCAATCTCTCCATTCCAGTCCATTTGTTATCATTGGAAATGTTTTGGTTCATAGAATCATAGAGCTGGAAGAGACCTCAGGAGGCCATCAGGTCCCACCCCTGCCCAAGGCGGAACCCATCCCAACTAAATCAACCCAGCCAGTGCTTTGTCAAGCGGAGAATTAAAAACCTCTAGGGATGGAGATTCCACCACCTCCCTAGGTAACCCATTCCAGTGCCTCACCACCTTCCTAGTGAAATAGTTTTTCCTAATGTCCAACCTAGACCTCCCCCACTGTAACTTGAGACCATTGCTCCTTGTTCTGCCATCCGTCACTACTATGAACAGCTTTTCTCCATCCTCTTTGGAACCTCCCTTTAGGAAGTTGAAGGCTGCTATCAAATTCCCCCTCACTCTTCTCTTCTGCAGAGTAAATAAACCCAAGTCCATCAGTCTCTCCTCATAGGTTATGTGCTCCAGCCCCCTAATCATTTTGGTCACCCTCTGCTGGACCCTCTCCAATGCATCCACATCCTTTCTGTAGTGGGGGACCCAGAACTGGACACACTACTCCAGATGTGGCCTCAGCAGAGCCGAATAAAGGGGAATAATCACTTCTCTAGATCTTCTGGCAATGCTCCTCCTAATGCAACCTAATATGCCATTAGCCTTCTTGGCTACAAGGGCGCACTGTTGACTCATATCAAGCTTCTCATCCACTGTAATCCCCAGGTCCTTTTCTGCAGAACTGCTCCATAGCCATTCGGTCCCCAGCCTGTAACAATGCTTGGGATTCTTCCATCCCAAGTGCAGGACTCTACGCTTGTCCTTGTTTAACCTCATCAGATTTCTTTTGGCCCAGTCCCCTAATCTGTCTAGGTCACTCTGGACCCTATCCCTGCCCTCCATTGTATCTACCTCTCCCCCTAGCTTAGTGTCATCTGCAAACTTGCTGAAGGTGCAATCCATCCCCTCATCCAGGTCATTAATAAAGATATTGAACAAAACCGGTCCTAGAACCGATCCTTGGGGCACTCCGCTAGAAACTGACAGCCAACCTGACATCGAGCCATTGATCACTACCGGTTGGGCCCGACATTCTAGCCATGTTTCTCTCCATCTTATAGTCCATTTATCCAATCCATACTCCCTTAACTTGCTGGCAAGAATTTTGTGGGAGACCATATCAAAAGCTTTGCTAAAGTAAAGGTATATCACATCCACTGACTTTCCCATATCCACAGAGCCAGTTACCTCATCATAGAAGCTAGTCAGATGGGTCAGGCACGACTTGCCCTTCGTGAAACCATGTTGACTATTCCTGATCACTTCCTCTTTTCCAAGTGCTTCAAAATGGATTCCTTTAGGATCCCCTCCATGATTTTTCCAGGTATTGAGGTAAGGCTGAGTGCTCTGTAGTTCTCTGGATTGCCCTTCTTCCCGTTTTTAAAGATGAGCACTGCATTTGCCTTTTTCCTATCATCTCTCCCGATCTCCACGAATTTTCAAAGAGAATGGCCAAAGGCTCTGCAGTGACATTTGCCAACTCCCTCAGTACCCTAGGATGAATTAAATCCGGACCCAGGGATTTGTATGTTTAGCTTTTCTAAATAGTTCCTAACCTGTTCTTTCTCCACCAAGAGTTGTCCACCTCTTTCCCATACTGTGTTGGCTGTGAAGACAGAGGCAAAGAAAGCATTGAGTACTTCAGCTTTTCACACATCATCTGTCGTTAGGTTATCTCCCTCTTCCAGTAAGGGCCCCACACCCTCTCTGATCACCCTCTTATTGCTAAGATGCCTGTAGAAGCCTTTCTTGTTACCCTTCACACCCTTCATTTGTGTGTGACTAGTGAAGTTGATGTTTATCGTAAGCTTTTTCAGTGGGTTGTGCCCACGGAAGCTCATGATACGATCTACATTTTTAACAGGGGTGGGCAATAATTTTTTGCTGGGAGCCTCTTCAGAATTTTTTGAAGTGGTCCTGGGTCTCAAGCGGAAGGGGCGGGGACCAGCATACTTCCCTGCTTTCCTACCCACATACCATGATTGGTCTAGGGGTGGAGGTGTGCCTCCTTCCCCAGAGGTTCCCCCTAGGTGCCCATGCCCCTGGCAGTGGGAGGAGACTTTGTCCACTCCCCCTTCTGCGTCCAGGCCAATCAAAGTGGAGGAAACTTAGCACGCTCCCCTTGCCCCTAGGCCCTGATAGGCCTGGGGGCAGGGGAGCGTGCAAAGCCTTCTTTTGTCCTGCCAGGAGCGTGTGGCGCTTCTATGTACTAAGCGCTCCTCGCAGGGCGGGACAGGATGGAGGAAACTTTGTGCGCTTCCCCCACCCCCAGACCAATCAGGGCTTGAGGGCGGGAGAGTACACAAAGTCTCCTTCTGCTCTGCCAGGAGCTGCATGAGCTTCCTCTTGCCCCCAGGCCCTAATTATGGCCCAACCCTCTGCAGGTTGGATCAACCCAGCCCTTTTGCGCACCCCTGGTCTTTAAGGTGCTGCAAGACTATGTAAGTTTTTCCAGTTACAGACTAACTCGGTTATACCTCTGAAGCAGTTGATGTTTACCAATAAAAAATCACATCCTTCTAAGCCTAAGTATTATACTTCCTTACCTTCCTGTGTGTTTGGTTTATTTCTGTTAAAAGCATTTCCTTCCCTGAGAGAAACAGACCATTTCTCAGCTCTGCTGCATAATAATCTACAATTGTGTGTGGCTATTACTAAAAGAGAGCCCACCCATCAGCAAGGCAAATCTGGTGGTATGGTACAGAATGCTGCACCAGCAAGATGCTTATAGCTGGTGCAGTGTACTAAGAGAGACGGCAGAATGTAGAACTGCTGAATGACCCCATGCTGACAGTTCCTCTGGTGTAGCTGTACTGCTCCCAGCCCTTCCACATAGGGTTTCCTCCATCTGTACAGCAGCCAATCCTGCCAAAGGACAGGGTGGAGAGGTGAGGCTGAGGGGTGGTATGGCCATGCCAGAGGAGCTGTGGATATGGGGCCACCCAGTGGCTCCATGTTCCACTCCTTTCCCTGCCACAGTTCTTGGGTTCTAAGAACTACAGTGGAAAAAGGAGCAGAACCCCCAGCCCTGTTTCTCTGCCCTTCCACAGAGCTGCATCTGCTTGGGCTCCCAGCAGCAGCCTGGGGCTTGTGGGGGTGGGGCTTGGAGCAGTACAGGCACTGGAGGACAGTGGGTGTCCTTTTCCCACTGCTTTTCCCAGGCTGCTGGGTCATCCACTCCCCATGCTGTGTTTGGCCCCGGAGTCAGGGGCAGCCGCTTGCCACGTGGTCCCAGCCACCTGAGCTGAAACTGGGGCCACAATGAGGCTACCCCAGTAAGGACAGCCTCACTGTGACCTGGCCCCTGCTGCAGCACACTCACTGTGAAGACGGCACCAAGCTTGGCTTAAGTTAAGCTGATTTCAGCTATGTGAGTTGCATATCTTAACCCCAACTTCCAGGTCTAGCGTAGATCTAACCTAAAGGTAAGAGGAAGTTACGTACCCCATTTGGTGGCCCTAGCTCTTACTGTTCAGGAGGAAAAACTTAAACGATGAATAGTCTAGTGTTTAAAGATTAACAAAACATGTAGATGATATCATAAGCTTCCGTGGGCACAACCCATTTCTTCAAATGAATAGAGTTATTAAAGACTGAATAAAAATTATGAATTAAAGTTATTAAACAATTGTTCAAGAAGCTCCCTGATCAGGACCAAATTTACACAGACATTCCTCCTAGTCCCCGAATAGGAGTTTTCTATCTACTACCCAAGATACACAAACCTGGAAATCCTAGATGACCCATCATATCAAGTATTGGTACCCTTACAAAAGGATTTCTGGCTATTTTGACTCTCTCCTCAGACCCTATGCTGCCAGCACACCTAACTATCTTTGAGACACCACCAACTTCCTGAGGAAACTACAGAACATCAGTAATCTTACTGAAAACACCATCCTGGCTACCATGGAAGGCTATTAGCAACACCATCCCTGATGACACCACTGCACACCTGGTTACAGAGCTCTGCGACTTTGTCCTCACCTACAACTATTTCTGATTCAGAGGCAATTTGTATTTCCAAGTCAGCAGCACAGCCATGGGCACCGCATGGCTCCACAATATGCCAACGTCTTTATGGCTGACCTTAAACAGCATTTCCTCAGGTCTCGCCCTCTAGCATCCTTACTCTACTTATGCTACATTGATGACATCTTCATCATATGGACTCATGGGAAAGAGACCCTTGAAGAATTCCAGAGATTTCCACAACCTCCATCGACCTCCACCTGGATCAGTCCACACGAGAGATCCACTTCCTTGACGCTACAGTACAATTACATGACAGCCCACATTTCCACCATCTGATACTGGAAACCTACCAACTGCTACACTTACCTTCAAGCCTCTAGCTTGCATCCAAGACACATTTCTCAATCTGTTTACAGCCAAAGCCCTAAGATACAATTGGATTTGCTCCAATCCCACAGACAGAAACAAACACCTACAGGATCCATATATAGCATTCATAAAACTGAAATACCCACCTGGAGAAGTGAAAAAAGATTGACAGAGTCAAAAGAGTACTCAAATATGAACTATTCAAAGACCGGCCAAGAAGAGAAAACAGAATACCACTTATCTACAGCCCACAACTTAAACTCCTCCAATGTGTTATCAAAAATCTACAACCTATTTGGAAAATACCCCTCACTCTCAGGCCTTAGAGATAAGGCCAGTCCTTGCATACAGACAGTCCCTAAACTCAAATTCTTTCCAGTAACTACCCAGCATATCTCCATAATCATCCCGGAACCCACCCCTGCAATCATCCCCAGTGCCATTTCTGTCCACACACCTACACACACGATTTCATCACTGGACCCAACCAGGTCAGCCACCACATCAGAGGCTCATTTAAGTGCACATCCACTGATGTTATCTATGCCAGCAATGCCCCTCTGCCCTATATTGGCCAAACTGGACAGTCTCTACAGGAAAGAATTAATGGACACAAATCAGATATCCGAAAAGGCAGCACACAGAAACCTGTTGGAGAACACTTTAAACTGCCCCGGCACTTGTTAATGGGTCTCTAAGTCACCGTCTTGTTTCAGGCCAATTTCACAAGCCAAATACACAGGGAAGTGTAGGAACTTAACTTCATTTACAGGTTTGGGAATCATCACAAAGGTATAAAGAAAGAAATTACCTGGCTAGAACACTACCTTCCACATCCTAGTGACTTAAGTATCCATTGTTTGGTTGGTTAAGAACAATTTGCACCTTCTCTAACTCCATTCATCTGAAGAATTGAGTTGTGCCCACGAAAGCTCATAATACCATCTACATGTTTTGTTAGTCTTTAAAGTGCTGCTAGACCAGTGGTCTCCAACATTTTTAAGCATGAGATCACTTTTTGAATTTAAGTGCAATCCAAGATCTACCTCAAACCCAAATCCTTTGTGCCCCACCTCCTTTGTGCTCCGTGCTCTGCCTCACTCTGAGGCCTTGTCCCTGCTCACTCCATCCTCCCTCCCTCCCTCCACCATCCTCACTCGCTTTCTCTAGGCTGGGGCAGAGGGTTAGGGGGCAGGTTCCAGTCTTGGGTTAAGGGATTTAGAGTGGTGAGGGGCTCTGAGCTGAGCTTGGGGCAGGCAGTTGGGTTGCAGGAGGGGGTTCTAGGTGCAGGCCCTGGGAGGGTGTTTGGATGCATGGGGACTCAGGGCTAGAGCAGGGCCTTGAGGTACAGGAGGGGGTTCATGATTGGGATAGGATTTCGGGATGTGGGCTCCAGCTGGGCCCTGCTTACCTCAGGTGTCTCCTGGGTGGTGGTGCAGTGGGGCTAAGGCAGGTTCACCGCTGCCCTAGCCCTGCACCACTCCCAAAAGCAGACAGCAAACTTGCTCTGTCCCTAGTCCTGTTGTGCCCCCTCTCTGCTCTGTGGAGATAGGATACAGGGTGGGAGAAGGGGACCTTGACATCAGCACCCTTCCTCTCCCTTCCCTGTCCTGCCTAGTAATCAGGAGGCTCCTGGGGGAACAGGTCCAAGGCAAAGGGCTGGAGACATGCTGCAGTGTGGGGAGGAGCAGCTGAAAATAGCCACGTGGCCAAACCAGTTAGGGTCACCTGTCAGAGGCTCCAACATCTACCAGTAGATTCCGAACTACTAGTTGGTGACCACTGTGTTAGACTATTAGTTGTTTAAATTTTTCCAGTTACAAATTAACTCAGCTGCCCCCTGAAGCTTTTGAACGTGTTTAGGAGGGGTTCTTGAACAAACGAACCTACAGAGAGAGACACTTTTTTTTAAGAGTGTGTCTCTGTGTATCAATATATGTGTATACAGAGAGAACTGCTTTGGATTTGCTATGAATTTCATAAGCATTAGATTGAATTTAACACACTGCTAACAATAAAAATGACTTAGGAGTCATTCTTTTCATTTTTCTAAATTATTTGTTCTTGGTATTAACTAACAAATAATTATTTCTAAATTATTTGTCAGTTAATAATAGTGACCACTGTTTGATATTTGGGCCATAATTAAAAACCATTATTTATTATCCTTGGTTGAAATTCTTTTAAACAAATTAAATTGTTTTGCACTTTCTTGACTAATTTTATAGAACACATAAAATGTTTTGAAAATTGAAAAATAAAAACTTTTTCATGAGAGAGTTTTTGATTTTTGAACCAACTCGGTTATCTCCTTAGTATAATGATAATGCCTGCATGCACTTTTTTTCATTGTATTTTTTAAGTTCTCTTTATTTTCAGATAGGAAAAGGGTTTTAATTTGAAAATTTTGTTCACTCCAAAGAGAAGGGAATGAACTTGGAGTTCACTCACTTGGAGAAGGGAATGAGCTTTCTCTTGGTGTTTTTGCTTGGGAATGTGGTATTCTAGGCCTGCCACAAATTTCCACATGATCATAGGCAGGTCCCTAAATTGATGTGGTTTCATTTCTCTCACTTCAGAAAGAGGACAATAATATTTTCCTCCATAACAAGTATGTCTTGAGGGTAAATTAATTATTGATTTATGTGTGTTGAGATAATACATCGGTGAATGTGGTAGTAAAGCCAATACATATATCTTATTCTAAAAATTAATTTGGGCTTAAGATTTTTCCCTCCTGTCTATTGAAATAATTTAAGGGTAAGAGGGCCTTTACAGAAACCAAACACTAACAGAAATATTTCGGCTGAAATGTTTAAAAAGGTAATTTATTTTAAAACGTTTTTGTTCATTATTGCCTGCATTGTTTGCAAATCACATGTTGCTTTGTGCTCATGCATCACAGAAAAGCAAATTAAACTGCTCAACCTGAATGAAATATAGAATGAACTAACTGAAAAGGTAAACTATGTAAATGGTTAAATGTGACTTGAGGTTTCTACAAACTGTCATCTTTGGTAATCTGTTACTTTTTATGTAGTCCTCTAGGAAAGAGGACTTTTATGAAGAAATATTGTGGCTTTCTATATAAAATGCAGTATATCAAAACTAAGTCAAATAGTGTGCATGCTTAAATACTGGCACACAAGGCACAGATCATCTCAATAAAAAAATCACACTAGTTGTTAGAGACTGTTCAGTGTAATTACATTGAGATTTTGGCTGTATTTCTGAGATTTTTACATTGAAAGAATTTCACCATGTCCTTAGTCTTTTTCCTGATCTACCTAGTTTTAAGGGACCATGGGCGGGGGGGGGGGGGGGATTTAAATAACGTTTGTGAGGAATTAAGTAATATAATTAAGGAAATGTAGCACTAGAATGGACGTCAAGCCAATAGAATATAAATTGGTCTACAGTTAACACCCAATTTTCTTTCTTCATCTTTATTCATAGAGAGTAAATCAAAAGGCCTTCAGTGGGTGATAGATACAACCATTGCTTACCCTAATGCAGAACCTATAGACATTCAGACCTGGATTCTTGGCTACAGACGACCGACAGTCACACATGTGCATTACAGGTAGGAAAAACTTTTAGTACACAATTGAATTAAGGACTAAAAATCAGCTTGAGTCTGGCACAGCACATTTCAGAATATTGAGTTAAAGTAAAATTTGTACTTAATCTTTATTTAGAAGTGGTTTGTGTATAGGTGAGACATAGGATGTGTGAGGCAGTTGTATTGTGATTAGTCATCAACTTTCAACAACATATATTGTAGATAGTCTAATGATTCTTGGGATTCTCTCATCCAGCCAGTGGGTCAAATTATGCTTGCACTTTACTGTGCTGCAGCACATGATGTGAAAAATGGAAATTACAGAGCAGAGATATTAAGGACTAGTCTAGTCAATTCTCCCCCCTTGCTGCCCTAATTGATCTTCCAGAGGCAGGTAATTTCCTGACGAAGTGGGTCTTTGCCCACGAAAGCTTATGCTCCAATACATCTGTTAGTCTACAAGGTGCCACAGGACTCCTTGTCGCTTATTCTGGAAGTTGGGCTTCAGCTCATGTTCAGCGTAACAGTGCAGCCCATCCTGTCCCTGGCCTACAAGCTCCAACACAGAGGAGGTCCTCTGTCAACTTCAAGTGCTATTGATGCCCAAAGCTCTCCAGGCTGTGCAGGAAATCTTGACAATTCCCGTGCTGCCCACGCTGGCCAGACCTTAGGATAAGCCCACCTTGGTGCCCTTTCATCCACCTGAATAACACCACTTCCCATCACGGGACACTCCCCAGCACTGGTCATCCACTAGGAGCCAACATGTCTCAGATCTGGGGAAGCAGTCACAACAAAGCCCTGTCTGATCTCCAGACTCTGGGCACTGACAATAGGAGTTGAAGAGGACCTTGCCAGCTACCTCGAACAGACCCTTAGAGGCACACGCCTCCCAGCAAGCGAGCTTCTAGGCTGACCCATCAAACGGATTCATTATGGATCCTGAGAACATTTGGCTGACAGGAGCCAGGACCTTGCCATTGATCCCCAAGAAGGGTGTCGCTGCGTCTGGGGAGTTTCCCAGAAGGACCAGCCTGCAATACATTGAATTACAAATCATGAAGTGTTAAGTGTGGATCTCCGGTCTCCTGTTGTGGCTCCACTGAGCCCCACCATTCACTGGGGTCCCCACGGAGGCGCATGTTCCAGCTGGACTGTCCCACCTTTACGATGTGACTGTGATCACCGTTAGTTGCGAAGTCGCTGCTCCAGTAGATCCTGGTCACTGGGTACCTACCGTTCCATATACAGTTCTGTACGGAGCAGGGCTTGATATCAGTGGTGCAGACACCCAGGCCCTTGCTGCAGTCTACATTGCAAGCACCATTGCTGTTGGCGCAGACCTCTGCTAGTCCCTCAGGAAGAGCAGGGCTGGGGTGTTCTGGCCCTTCCCAGGGTTATTGGTGTACAAGGAGAAGTTACATGGGAGGTGGTCATGTGGCCAGTATTTCTCCTCCCCTCCCACTCCCCGTTCCTTCTCGGTAGTTGCCCATACTGGCTGCTCTTCTCTGGGTTATCTACTGAGGCTCAGTGGTTGATTCAGGCCCTCCTTTTTAATGACTATGCTCTATTTACAGAGCAGACAGATGATAAATTACATGGGCTGAAAATCCTGCTACACACTGAAAACCTTCAGGCTCTGTGTGTTGAGGCCAACACACAAACAGTTCAAACCACAACCACATCAGAGGCAAGGAAGCCAACCTTGGCAGGACCCACCACACAAAATACCCAAGGGGTATAGATGGCATGAGCCATCAGCCCCCACCTTCTTCCCAGTCGGATTCAACTTGCTCTAAATAGGGAGCTAAGAAGCTGTTTTGAATTATGTCCAAGGACTGGGTACCCTCTTCTTTTGCCTCAGAATTAGAGTATATGTAGTCCCTCAACCGTCAGCCTAGGATGTTTTTTCCCCATGACAATTAATGCTCAAGATAGTAAAACATAGAAAGATTCTTAAATGTTAATGTTTAATTTGAAACTATCATGTGACTATTTTATGGTGGACTTTAAATTAGAGCTAAATGATAGAGGTATGATTCATGACTTGCTAATTCAAATTATAACTGGGCATAACCTCAGAAATAAACTCTGTCATTGTGGTAGAAAATACTGTCTTTTGCTTTACATAGCTGATATTGGTGACCAAATAACATTCAAGCTGTCATACTTCATAACCTTTTCGTGTCAGCAAAGATGCTGTGCAAGACAATGTCTACCAAAGTAGCTTGGGGAAATCCCCAGGAACCTCTTAGCTAGTATTAGCAGTTACTTGCTATATCCTGGAGAAGCCTTATGGAATTAAGTCGTACCTTTATTGAATTAAATGTAATACCGCTGAACTCTATTGAATTACAATCTAATTGTTTGTTGTAGGATTGTATGTATATTTTCTAGGATACTAAGGGAAATCTTGGGGAAATGTTAGGAACTTCACCTGTATTGTCCCAAACAGTTCTTTGAAGTGGATTTTCCAGGTGATTTTTTGGGAGGCCTTTTGAACCTCTGCTCTGGGGAGAAAAACCGTTGTCTACTGATTACCTCCTGCTGGAAATTCCAGATCAAAGATCCCTCAACTGTATGAAGGAAGGACTAAACTTTTCATGAATGAGCTCGGGCTGTTATCTTTTTGTGGCTATAGAAGAGACACCTTTGTGATGTTGAAGGTGTTGATCACCTCCCAGAGCCCATGTTGGAGTTGGGGTGATCTCTGGTAAACATATTAGCCTATAGGTTCTTGGATTGTTTTAAAGTTGTTTTCTCTGAAGCTAAGAATAAATAATCTAGCATAGAAAGAGCTGTGTGATAGTTTTAACTGTGGACTGTCATACTGTTGCTGTTCTCTGACGAGAAGCAAGCAGGCTTGCTTAAGCAGTCTGTCTTTCGTTGGTAGTAACAGTGAAGGCAGGGAACTATTCAGCCTGGAGGTATATCTTCTCTATGGCCCAGCAAAGACAACCACTCTCAGGATTAGATGGAGAGGAATACAGGTGCAGTTTCCCTGAACTGTGACACAGCCATCTCAGTTGCTCTTCAGAGCTCAGTTGTCATTTAAAAATAGTCTCTAGCTGTTGTGGTTAAAAATCCCTTTAAACTATGACCTATACATGGGTGTCTTCCTGAGCATCCAGAGAACCAGAAATAATGTGTCTGAAGTGAGAACCAAATTTGTCATTTCAGTGGGTTATTTTAGCTAAACATTTCGGTCTAATAAAATACTTAAACTCTCTGCACATCTGTGCACACTGTGTCAGTTTGTAAGTACATTTTCTTCTTTGAGTGATTGTCGTATCAATTGCAGGTTAGGTGCACCCATATGCAAAGTTGTTTTCTAGGCCAGGGTTAGTTAAGTTCTTTGGAATGAATAAGGTGAATATTTTTGATAATTGAATATATGAAGTATAAAGGGTAATGGAATATTTAAATTCCCCTCTAGTTAGCTTTATGCTTCTTAAAACTTATTTTTAAGAATTGTATAAGGCAGGGGTTCTCAAACTTTGTGATACCATGACCCCCCTCTAAGTTACTCGCTGACCCTCCTCTAAGTTGCTCGCTACCCACCGGGGGGTCGGGACCCACAGTTTGAGAAACGCGGGTGTAAGGGTTATATTTAGCAACATTAGCAGTAAGCTATGAATGCTGTTGATGAAATGACTTATGTTATGCTATATTATGTGTCCCATTTCAGTAGCTAGTACTAAGCATGTATAGTAATACTTCTATTTGGACTTCATGCCAGGTTTTGTCTGTCACTTTGCCAACCCACCAGTTATCCTATGTCGGATCATTTACTGGCTTTACTTTTTGAGAATTTTGTGGCTGGATGTTGCACAGCTGCATTTCAATAACAGTCCTTTTCTTGACAGCTTAATCTTTTCAGGAACAGCAATTATGAGAACTAGTGAGAATCTGTGGAGACAGCAGGGTGTGTGTATGTGGAGAATAGATCAATAGATCATGGTTTAGAATGCTGTTGTCATTGAGGTAGCTTTCAGTGTTAATGAAAATCCTTTAGTTCTATTGTCATAATACTGTAACTGATCCAGAAACGAGAATTCAGGTTAATTGAGGCCCAATGAGCTTGTATCTGTTTCTTTTTATTTTGTTTGTTTGAAATAGAGAGCCCAACCATTTAGATTGCTGCTGGCTGTGGAATGTTTGTGCTTGTATTATTCTGAGCAGCTTTGCTTGTCCAAAAAGGAGATGTCTCATGTTCATGGTGTCAATTCTTAACCAGAAACTATTCTGAAACAGATTTAGAACCACATACCCAGCTTCATTTTGCCCATTCCTGCTCACTTTTCAGCAGCCAGCCTGATACCTGCCACATTCTCTCCTGGCCCAAACTTCCATCCCTGGTTGGAAGGAGAAAATATTACCTTCTGTTGTGCTAGATATATATCTCAGTCCGCGCCACTTCCTGCAGCTTCCATTGGCTGGGAACGGCTGAACCTGCAGATGCATGTGGGCAAATAAAGTTCTAGTGGCTTGCCAGGAGCTAAAACTAGTGAACCACCTCTGACTTATTGCCCACTCCTGTACTAGACCACGAGTGATTAAAGGATAATCAAGGTTATAGTCATAGGCCACTGAACACTCATCATATTTTAACTACTTTTGGTCCCTTAATAACCTGGGCAAGATTCAGGCTGCTGATCAAGAAGTGAAAGGCTCCATGTTCTGTTACTCCTTGAAAAAAATTTAATGAAAAATTATTACTGGAGAGCTTAGATTAGTGGTTCCCAAACTTTTTGGCATCATGCCCCCCTTTTTGATTTTTGAAAAACCCTCATGCGGCCCCCCATAGCAGCAACACTTGAGCAAAAAAAAAAAAAGGGGAAAAGAACTGAACAGAGCAGCAAAACTTGATGGGGAAGGGGGGGAGGCTGGGTTGCCTCGCGCTCCCCCCCGGAATTTCTTCATGCCCCCCAGTTTGGGAACCCATGGCTTAGATGGAAATTTATACTATTACATCCATTTTACAGATGGTGTACTAAGACAGATTAGGTTTAAAACCACTGAAAATGTCCACCAATTTTGGATGCCCAATTTCAGATGTCTTCTAGAATCTAACTTTTTTTTCCAGAGTGCAATTAAAAACTGCAGCTAGTCCATGCCAGCTGACTCAGGCTTGTAGGGTTTTGGGGCCAGATGAGGGGAAAGGGGTCCCCAAGCGTAACATCTACACTTAAAATAAAACAGCTTCTTGGTCCAAGCCCCACAAGTCTGAGTCCTCTCCAGCCATGGGTGTCTCATTGATAATTGCAGTGTAGGCATGTCTTGAAAGTACAGAAGAGATGGTCTCCCTACAATCTTTTCAAAAGCCAAATATCACAATGGGCCTTACCAAATGCCAGAGAACCCGCTGTTGCTAGGAAGAGCAACTGCGGGGAGAGTTCAGCACAGCCCTGTAGCCTGCGGCTGGATCATGCTTTGTTTGGATGGACTATTTGAAGAATACAGCTTTCAAACTCTGAGCCTATGGGAGTTGTGGGAAATGACTGTGTTCAGAAGTTTATAATGTTTGTAAATTTGAGTTTTGGGGGGAAAGGGTTCTACTCCTGGTATTTTCTGATCCCAAAGTCCAAGGGGAATCTTTCCCCCATCCTAGACCTCAGAGGGCTCAATGCCTTTATAAGGAAGTCCAGGTTCAGGATGGTGACACTACCCTCCATCATTCCCTCGCTTGATCTATGGGACTGGTACACTGCCCTCAACTTGAAAAACGCATACTTCCACATTTCCATTATCCCCTCCCACAAGAGGTTCCTCCGCTTTACAGTAGGCACAGATCACTACCAGTCTGTGGTCCTTCCATTTGGCCTATCCACTGCCCCCCAGAGTGTTTACCAAGTGTATGGCAGTGGTGGCCACCTTGCTGAGGAGGAGAGGGTGCAAGTCTTTCCCTACCTCTACGACTGGCTAATCAGGGGCCACTCTTGGAGCCAGGTGTTGTCACATAGACCTGGCTGGAGACGCTTTCGCCCACCTAGGGCTCATGTTGAATAAGGCATAACCCATCCTCGTCCCCATGCAGGTGATAGAATTTTTTTTTTGGGGCGGGGGGGAAGAGGCAAGGCTAGCAGCCATGACAGGGCGGGTGTCTCTACTGAGCAACATATTTGTGATAATTAGGGACATAATTCTAAATCTCCAGCCCGCGCCTTTGATGACTGCAAGAAACTGTATGAAACTTCTGCGTCACATGGCAGCTTGTACTTTCATAGTGCAATACACCAGCCTGCAAGCGTGGCTGGCGAGAGTCTACAATCCAGCCCATGCTCACATTGACATGGTGGTAACTGTCCCTCCCGAGGTTCTGGCTGCAATGGACTGGTGCCTGCAGTATAGCGAAGTGTGGGGAGGGGGAGTTCCCTTCGCCCAGGAGCCTGTTACAATGTAGCTGGTAATGGTACAGGATGGGGAGCCCACCTCACCAAACTCAGGACTCAAGATATGTGGTCCTGTTCAGAGCGGTTGCTGCATATAAATATCAGGGAGCTGGGGGTGGTGCACCTGGAGTGCCAGGCATTTCTTCCTTGGCTGAGGGGCAATCATGTCTCAGTCCTGATGGACAACACAACAGCGATGTTTTATATCAGTCAACAGGGTGGAGCTCGATCCTCTCCCCTCTAGCTCTAGACCTCTGGGACCTCTGCATCATGCAAGTTGGCAGATATCATCAGTACTCCTCTGATAGGGTTCGAACAGAGAAGCTCCCCACACCTCAAACACAGATCTTGAGGTGGAGGGATTGCAGGCTCGGCTGGTACAGGTGACCCTGATCCAGCTTCTGAGTCAACAGGTCTGGCAGGAGCAGTAGAGCAATGGGGTCCTCCACCGACAGCATCACCAGGGTATACCAGTGTTGCTATGGCCACGTCGGGGCAATCGGAATCACCGATGCACTTTACCTTCGCACCCTTAGGAGGACCTCATGTATGAGTGGGAAGGGGGGGGCGGGAAGCATACAGGAGGCAAGGGATCCACCACATTATCATGGCATCTCCCACCGGCACTGGTCCATGTAAGAGCAAAACTCGTCACATTTCTTGTTGGTCTCTGAGGCGAACAGGCCCAGGTGGGGAATCTCCCACCTGCAGAAAAGAAGGTCCTTTGTCAAGCCGGGAATTAAAAACCTCTAGCGATGGAGATTCCACCACCTCCCTAGGTAACCAGTTCCAGTGCTTCACCACCCTCCTAGTGAAATAGTTTTTCCTAATAACCAACCTAGACCTCCTCTACTGTAACTTGAGCCCATTGCTCCTTGTTCTGCCATCCGTCACTACTGTGAACAGCCTTTTTCCATCCTCTTTGGAACCTCTCTTCAGGAAGTTGAAGGCTGCTATCAAATCCCCCCTCACTCTTCTCTTTTGCAGACTAAATAAACCCAAATCCCTCAGCCTCTCATAGGTCATGTGCTCTAGCCCCCTAATCATTTTGGTTGCCCTCCGCTGGACCCTCTCCAGTGTGTCCACATTCTTTCTGTAGTGGGGGGCCCAGAACTGGACAGAATACTCCAGATGTAGCCTCACCAGAGCCGAATAAAGAGGAATAATCACTTCTCTGCATCTGCTGGCAATGCTCCTCCTAATGCACCCTAATATGCCATTAGCCTTGTTGGCTACAAGGGCACACTGTTGACTCCTATCCAGCTTCTCATCCACTGTAATCCCCAGGTCCTTTTCTGCAGAACAGCTGCTTAGCTATTCAGTCCCCAGCCTGTAACAATGCTTAGGATTCTTCCGTCCCAAGTCCAGGACCCTGTACTTCTCCTTGTTGAAGCTCATGAGATTTCTTTTGGCCCAAACCTCCAATTTGCTAGACCACAGATGTTGCCAGACCAGAGAGTCCCAGATTTAGAAGGTTCAATCTGTACTTGTCTATATGGAATTTGTTGGTTTATCATATTACATATTCTCACATCCTCCTATTGGTTATGTTTTCCAGTTTAAAATGGTTTGTTTCCTTCCCCATAGGATGTAACTTACATAACTTTAGCTAATTTACACACATGTAACTTACACATATAACCTCTCTGAACTTGGTCCACTATCTTCTGGTCTTACCATTTTTTCCCTCCGAAATCCCTTCGATGCAATACATTACCATCTTGTGGGTAAAGTGCTGCCTAGAAGTTATTGCCATATTCCAGGGGCAATCATGCCACAGCTATTTAACCAGCCATTCGTTCCCTGCTACACGGCATACATTCTAAGTGATGGAGGCCTGGCCAGTAGGTCTCTGAATTATGTAGATATACACAGGCCAAAACTTGTGTAGGGAGATGCATCCACTGTTGCAGCCTCCACAGAATGGCTGAACATTGGCATTTGCTCTACAACTTGAGTCTAAAATGGGGGTTGGAGGAAAGAGGATGAACATTTTTTTATTTATGGTTGTGGAAGAGCATTTGTTCCTTTATGTGCACATATGCTTGCGTAATCTGTTTTTGGGGAGTGGGGAAAGTCTATCAAAATCTGTGAATGTATAACGTTTTCTAATGGAATAGCTGACTTAATTGAATGCACAGTTATTGACAGAGCATGCTGCCTTTAAAACTATAACATTCCAATCTAGAATTCTTTGTAAAAATCTCTAGCTTTCTCCTGCCCTTCCCTCCCCCCCCCGCCCCCCATCATCCAGCTTTTCCCATTTGTGGGCAAGAACGCTGTTCAGCACTGGGCAGTTATCTGCATTTCATCCATGCAATGGATAAATGTTTAACATTTTATTCCTCTAGCAGCTGAAGTGATGATAATTATTTGATCCGACATAAGTGACCGTCTGTGATAAAATGAGTGATTATACAGTCATTCCTCATTTAACACGTGCCCGCTTAACACGTTTTTGCGATAGCACAATTTTTTTTTAGGGAACGTTTTTTGAATTACACGATTTCCCCAACTGGCCCATTGCCGGCGGCTGCGCAGGGCTTCCCCCGCCTCCCTGCAAAGCGGCGGAGGGTTCGCCGCGCCGTTCCCCACTGACTCCCCCTCGCCGGACGTCTTGCTCCCTCTCCTCCGCCCCCGCTTGCAGGCCGGTGGCTGGGTTTCCCCAGCCGGCCAGTCGCTGGCAGCCGCGGGACCCTCCCCTCTCCCCGCAGCGGCGGAGGGTTCGCTGCTCGCCGCGCCGTTCACCGGCAACGCCCCTTCACCGGATGCAGTGTGGATCCCGGCAGACCCGTCACAGGGGCATACTCCCAATCCAATCCCCCTCCCCTCTCCTCCCCTTCCCCAGAGCCCAACACCTCCCCTCCCTTCTGTAACCCAGTCCTCTTTCTCCCCCAACCTTATGTCCCGGTCCCAACAGACACCACCGCTTGAAACGCAACCCCCACCTTTTCCATTATTTTCAATGGGAAAATTGACCCCACATAACATGGTTTCACTTAACACGATCATTTTCTGAAACATATCTATAGTGTTAAATGAGGAATTACTGTATAATTGCATAAAGTCAACTTAATTGGACACTTCTTTTATTATTGGGTCCAAACTCCCAGGAAGTAAAAGCTGTGTGGCAAGTTTCTTGCTACAGTTAGATGGACTTTGATATTTGTTTACCAAAGTGAAGGAAGTTGAAAATTAATTGTGAGTCTCTAGTCTCTCTGTTGATCACTGATAAATGATGTAAAAATAGGGGTAGGGTTTGATAACAGAGCAGTCTTCCCCCGATACAAAAGGAAATGTCAAAAGAGAATTAAATTCCTTTCTGCCTGAGCTTTCTTGTCATGCTTGTTTCCTTCTATCTAAATCTATTAAACGGGAAATTGCAATCACAGGAAAAGAAATGCTAATAAAGTAAAATAAGATGGATTTTTTTGGGAACTTAGAAAGAAGGCAACAATTGCTATGTAAGACTCCAGAAATGTCTTCTGATAACTCTTTCTTTTTGTTTCCAGTCAGGACAGCTACCTACATTTGACTTTTTGAGGAATTCAAAGGAAGATCAAATTTTAGTTGGCAGTCTGTGCTAAATATGGAAAGATTAATAAAATCCAGTCTGATTAATAGGGTTAAGGGCAAGTTTTGCAAATAGACAGAAGAGTAGCACAAGAAAATAAATCTGGTTTAACACCAGTGTTGCACAAACAAAAGATGCCACAAAAAATCAGCAGTGTTCAGATTAGACCTACTGTAATGCAGAGCAGAGACCATCTTTTGGTTCCTATAACAATAGATTCTGAAGACTTTCACAGTTGATCACCCTACTCAGAATGAGCCTTTAGAATCTTAAAAACTGGAGTTTTAAAAGTACCAATTCTAAGGGAGCCACCTAGTGGACAAAAATACTTGTGGCAATGTGTGGAACAATTTAAAATAAATTCTCAATTTGAGCTGCAGTTCATATATGTTGTGGGGTTTGTTCCTGCTTTTAAAAACATAACTAATATTGTGTGTCCGTTAGATCACACCCGTTAATCTCACATAGCAAGAATAACTTTTATCTAGACGTTGTTTGAAAATGTCAAAATATACTACAGGTTGAACCTCTTTAGTCTGGCACCTGGGGACCTGACCAGTGCCAAACTAGAGCATTTACCAAACCACGGGAGGTCAGTATTGTCTAGCAGCATTACCAACACTTCCACTGCTTGCTGGGCTCTTAGAAGACATTTAGGAGTAAATTAGAGTTAAATAACAGTACAGAACAACACTGAGAGCCAGGACTGGTGGCTGTAAACAAACTTTATGGGACCACGGGGAAACTTGGTCACATCCATGATAAGTAGATATATCACCTGGATAGAGTGGTCTTCAGCTATCGTTAAGACTGCGCCGATCACAACACGTCCACCATTCTTCTCGCACTCTTGCCTTTCTTCTCCACGTTCATCCAAAACGTTTAACAATGTCATCTTCTTGGAGGCTGACTGGGTGGTCTTTTCTGTTCTCACGGGTACCACTCAGCAATAATTGCGGTCCCCCCTATTGTCCGTGAGCCATGCTGTGTGTCCTGCCCATCGCATCTTGTTATGTCTGCTTTCCACAATAATATCTTTCACGCTGCTGCATTCTCTGATCATTTCATTTGGAATATGATCCAGAAGGAAATTCCCAACATAGCTCACTCCATTGCCCTTTCATCTACCAATAATCGCTGCTCTTCTCTTTCAGTGCCCGTGTTTCGCTGCCATACAACATGGCTGGCAGCACTGCTGAATTGAAGATATTTGTATATGTGGTCTTACCAGTTTTTCCTTTGAGGACATCCTTGATGGAATTGAATGCACACCATCCTGTCTGAATCCTTCGCGAGAGTTCTCTGTTCAGGTCTTGGCACATATTAACTTCTTGGCCCAAATATACGTACTGTTCCACTTCTTTGATTTCTTCTCCTGTTATCGTTATTCGGGCTTTTCGTAAGATGTCTGATCGCATGTATTTCGTTTTGCAGTGGTTCATTTTCAGACAGACCTGACTGCTTTTCTTGTCAAGTCTTCGTAGCATGCTCTGCAATTGGTTGGTGCTTTCGGCAGTTAATACAATGTCGTCTGCGAATCTGAGATGAGATGATCGTTCTCCGTTTATGTTGACACCACTCCTCCAATTGATCTTGTTCATAACCATTTCGAGGCATGCAGTGAATAGTTTCGGTGAAATTGTATCTCCTTGCTTCACGCCCTTCTCGATTGGGATACAGAGGGGAGTTTCGAGGAGAGTAATATCTGTTTATTACTCTTATTACTCTTATATTATCCAGTATTCACTTCCTTCAACAAATTGATGTATTGCATGTTAATGCCCCGCTCTGCAAGCACCTTTAATATTGCGTTGAACTCAACGCTATCGAAGGCCTTTTCATAGTTGACAAAAGCAATGCACAGCAGAAGTTTGTATTCCCTCGCTCTTTCTAGGAGCTGGCTAAGGGTAAATATATGGTCGATTGTGCTGAAATTTCTTCAAAACCCTGCCTGCTCTCTCGTCTGTTGTTCATACAAGCTCTGCAAAAGTCGGTTCGTTACCACCTTTGTAAAGAGCTTGTAAATATGAGAGAGTAGGCATATAGGGCGGTAATTAAGATTTTTCTCTATCGCCCTTCTTGTGCAGCAAGATGGTATTCGACTCCTTCCAGCTTGATGGTATTTTTCCTTCTTCAAGATATTGACTGAATCTTAAAGCGAGGGCTTTCCAAAGTTTTTCGCCTCCTGCAGAAATCATTTCTGACGTTAGTCCATCTTTGCCTGGAGGTTTTCCCTTCTTCATCTGGTATAGGGCGCTTCAGATTTTGCTGATGATTACGGGGGGGGGAAATGTGTTCTTCTGACTCCTGGAATGTAGGGAGAGGGACATTGATTCTTGATTTAAATAGTTCTGTATAGAAGTCTTTACAGACCTCCTCCATCCCTGCTCTGTTGATTACTCTCTCTCCATCCTTGTTCTTCAATGCTGTTACGCTCAGTCTATACTGCGTCCATTCCCGCTTGCATGTCCTGAAGCTTTTGCATGATTCAGCTGTTTTGAGGAGTTTTTCTTTCCGGAAGTTCTCAAAGTCATCTTTCAGCTTTTGCCGTATAAGCTTGCATAGAATGGAGTACTCGAAGTTGGTATCTGAGCTCCTTTTCATGTTTCTCTGCTTCTCCAGCAGGCTTTTTCTTTCCTTCGAGATTCTTCCCTTCACCTTCTTCAACTTTTCAATTTCAGCTGCTTTTAAGCAATGTCTCAGCTTGTCAGCAAAGATACTGTAGTTCTCATAACACTTTTCTGTCTGGCTTCAGTCAAACCCAGAAATCGCTTTCTTCAGCTTTGCTTCCTCAAATGTCTTTGGCCGCTGTTTCCTATTTGCCATCTTTAATGCCGCCTTTTCCACCAGTTCGTCGAAAATCAACTTCGCTCTAAGCAAGCGATGGTCATTGCCGATGTTGAAAGGCTGCACCACAGAGACGTCTTGAACGATGCTCCTTTTATTGACTAAAATATAGTCGATTTCATTCTTGCTCATCGCGTTTGGTGTGATCCATGTCCACCTTCTTGCGATCTTTTTATACCAGGTGTTTGCCACGTACAGTTCTTTCATTTCTGCCATCGCTACTAAGTGGACATATGGCTAACTAAAATGAAGCTGGATCAGAGGTGTGCCCAACTACAGAGTTCAACATGTAGTATGGACACAATCCAAGCTGAGACAACCTACATGGCGTTATTGGAGCTGATGAGGTTTCCCAGTGATATCAAGGATTGTGAAGCATCTTTCTAATTCCAAGGAAGCCCTGTTGTGCCTGCTGGGAATCAGCTGTCCAGTTTCACTGGCCAGGGGCAGAGGGTTGCCAGGTGCTTGGTTTTTTAAAAAGGATACCAGGCAATGTCTGGTCAGATGTACTGCCTGGACACCAAAAGTCTAGTTACCATGGGAGGAGGAGGCACTGGGTAATTAACCTTCACTAGACCCTGCTCAGCCAGGGCTGCCTCCTAACTTCATCTCATGGGTAGACAGGCTCCACATCATGCTGTGGCTCCAAAACTATGGGAGCCCAGCTGGTGGAGGAGGGGAAAGGTAGAGAGGTTCTGGCTATGAGGGAAGAGGAAAGGAGCAAGCAGGGAGTGAAATTTTGGTAGAAGTGATGGGATGAGAGCATTTGGTTGTCAGTAGTTAGAAAGTTGGCAGCCTTACATGGTCGGCATAAGCACTCCTTTCCCACATATGCTTTAAGACTTGTGGAAACCACACTATTTTTACAGGTTAGCAATAGACCTACTTTCTCCTCTGAGCAGCTCCCTAAAGTATAAATGGAACACCTGTCTTACCAGTTTCCTCCTTAGATTTCTGCTGTTTTACGCAGCATTTCGATGTGTTTAATAGTGAAATCAAGAACAGGTTTATTTCAACAAAGCATAGAGAGTCAAGTATAACAAGTAGAAATACTGGAAACAAATTGTTAAAAGTAGGGCTGTCAATTGATCGGTATTAGTGCAGGACAGGATTAATTTTTTTTAATGCTTTAAGCGCATGCATTTATGCTGCATTGCCCCTTTGAAGTGCCGCTCCAGCACTTCAAAGGGGCAGCGCAAGCGGAGCCGGGGCTCTGCTGGAGTCCCCAGCTGATCTCTGGCTCCGCTGATGCAAAGCCTCTTTGAAGCGCCAGAGCGGCTAATGCACTGCCCCTTGGAAATGCTGCCGTTCCAAGGGGCAGCACTGGATGGAGCCCAGGGTCAGCTGGGGACTCCAGCTGATCCCCGGGCTCCATGCAGTGCTGCCTGTTCAAAGGGGAGGCGTGCTCAATTACGTGATTAATTGTGATTTTTTTTTAATCGCTTGACAGCCCTAGTTAAGTCATCACATGCATTCTAGAGCCAAGACTAAGTTAACAAGCTATTATCAGATCTAATTAAATATTGCTCTCCAGTGCTTTAAGCTATTGTGTTTCTTAGCATTTGATCTTAAGTTATAAACAGGACATCTCATTACTGATCATTTGGGTTTTTTCCCCGGTAGATGTTTTTTCTCTCGTAGATTTCACAAATCTTTTAACTGGTATCTAGCTCAGTATGTAAACAGGCATCCATTGGGAGGTGCTCTTGTGGCCAGAGAGAATCTTCTTATCTTCTGTCTGACAAGAGCATGTCTGCAATAGGTCAACTCATGGTGACATGCATGAATTCCCAGAATTTGAGAATATAATTTTTAGTATCATTATTAAGGCTATCTTTTTAACTGCAATTAATTCAAAACAAATTAATTAAATTAAAATAATTGCAGTTTAATTACACTGTTAAATAATAGAATTCCAATTAAAATTATAAATAATTTTGATATCTTCTACATTTTCAAATATTTTGATTTGTTACAACACAAAATATATAGTGCTCACTTTGCATATATAATATGCATATATAGTATGCAAAGATGGCTTGTCTATATGCCTACCAAATTGAAGTATCCAGTTGATGCATCTGACAGTGGCTCCAGCCCATGAAATTTTATGCCCAAATAAATTTGTTAGTCTTTAAAATACCACAATACTTCTTGTTTTTGCACAAACAAATTAACATGGCTACCCCTCTGAAACTTCTAGGCTTACAAATGCCCACTGTATTCATAAGTAATTTTCTTGTTGTTCTGAAAACTTTGTGATGGGATCCCTAGAACTGCGGGATCACTGTGTCCCTCTTAACTTTCCAGTCTGAGCTGTCTTTTTCAAAGCTTCATTAGTGACAACAGTGATCTCTCCAGGAGCAGAGATCACTTAGCATGACAGCATTTGGAGCCCCCACAGCGATCTAGATTGCATGAGTGATCCCAGAGCCACACATGAAACACACAGCGAAAAGCACCAGCCAAATCCCCGCAAGCAACTTCCAGCCTTGTACCTCAAGAATATTCCATCTTGTATTGCTCCAGATCAGCAGTGAAAATGTATTCACTGGCTCAACACCTAATGGAAAGTGGATATGCCTCAGACTTTGATACCTGAGCAATTTACAAGATATTTCAGGCAAACTCCCCCGTAAACATTAAACAGTTAAATGTATTGACTATAAAAGATAGATTTTAAGAGACTATAAGTGATAGGTGAGAAGTCAGAGTTTTTTACTAAGAGAAATACAAGCCCACAGTCTAAACCCACAATCCTATTAGACTGGACAACATCTAGATTAAGCAGTTTTTTTCATGCCACTGGATGTTGCAGCCCTTAATATACAGGTTTCTCCTCTGAAACCTGGGCCGGCCTCCTCTGTTGGAGTCTTCAGTCTCCTTCTCAAAGTCCTTTGTTGCTTGCAGCACAGGCAGTAGAAAGAGAAAGGTGAAGCACAAGCTCACAGTTTTTGGTTTTATACCCTTCGGCTATGTCTACACTACCTCTGTTTTGTGCAAAAAAAATGCAAATGAGGCAGTGTGGAATATCGCCATGCCTCATTTGCATAATTGAGGCTCTGTTTTTGCACAAAACCCCCCTTTGTGCAGGAGCCGTTCCTCCTGAAAAAATGCAGAAGAACGGCTCTTGTGCAAGAGGGAGTTTTTGTGCAAAAACGGAGCCTCGTAAAGTATGCAAATGAGGCATGGCAATATTCCACACTTTGCTTCATTTGCATTTTTTTTGCACAAAAAGGGGGCAGTGTAGACATAGCCTTACTCCGTGTGCTTGGAGAACAGAAATCCGGGCATGTCTGGTGGGTATTGCTGAGTTGAGCAAGTTTGGCAAGGTTGAGCAAACTTTGTTGTGACCTCATGCAAGTGAGCCATTAAATTCTAACGCCTTGCTAGACAATGGCTGTTGATGGTGGTTTTGACACTGCCCAGGTGTTACTTTCCTTGCTGTTATCTCTAGGGAGCTAATACCTGGCTGATTTCCCCAACTTACCTTATGTTTTACTGATAACCATGCAATATAACTGCACTAAACCTAGATAGAACAGTGATTTTTTTTTTTCATCCAATCATAATCTTTCCCTGGCTACCTTACAGAGATGCTTTATATACAATATCACAATTACACTGCTCTACAGCCAAAATGCTTCTGAAATAAATGTAGTCAAACTTTACTAATTCTGGGTCACTGAGAACGAAAATGATGTTTAAAATTGTTGATTGGCTCTAGTTTTCAAGATATGCTATTGGGTCAGTATATATGACCCTTGACTTAGGAATGGCGGAGGATAAGTGAGTTATAAAGGGAAGGGATCTCAATTTAAACCAGAAATGACTAAAATACATCTTTGACTGGATCTATGAATAAATCTATGACTGGGTTTGGACAGTACTTGCTTTTTAGGCAAAACAATGAATGATGCAATCTGAAGCTGGTATTGCGTCATACATGATATGAATTGCATCATGTTATTCCTAGAAGTCATGGATGATGCAATCATAACAAGCTTACATCACTCTGCTGAACAAATTGCCCTATATCAGCTCTAGAAATCATACAGTGTCGTGCTCTCTTATTTGTCAGTGTTTGATTTTGCAAAGGACACATTTCTGTTTAGCCAAAGTGAGCAGAGATGCCTCGTACTTGTGTGAACAGTGCAGATAACTTCTGCTATGTTTGTGGTGAAGTGACTTTTGCATCACAAAAGCGCAGTATAACCACTATGGTTAAGAAAGCCTATCACCTTTATTTTGGCTGCAAAATTGGAGATCAGGACAAGAGGTGGGCCCCACACATATGCTGCAACACTTGTGCAACAAATCTTCGCCAGTGGTTGAACAGGAAAAGAAATCTATGCCTTTTGCAGTGCCAATGATTTGGAGAGCCAACAGATCATACCAGCAATTGTTACTTCTGCATGGTGCCTCCAGTTGGGAAAGGTGTGTCAAAGAAGAAAAAGTGGACTGTGCATTATCCAAACATTCCATCAGCTATCGCCCAGTACCCCACGGAGAAGGACTGCGGTTCCTGATGCACCAGAATCATTCTCACTTGAGTCAGACGAGGAAGAGGATGAAACTTCTGGTCCTGAACCATCAATGTCACAGGACCCACATTTTCTCCCATCCTCCTCCTCTGAACCACACCTCATAACACAAGGTGAACTGAATGACCTTGTCAGGGATTTGGAACTACCCAAGAGTAAGGCAGAGCTGTTGGGCTCCAGACTACAGCAGTGGAATCTCCTGGCAGGTGATGTTAGGGTTTCCATGTTCCGTGACCGTCAAAAGGATCTTGTCCCATTCTTCTTCATGGAAGGTGATCTTGTAGCCTGCAACAACATCGATGGTGTGATGGCAGCCCTCAACATCGTTCACGATCCAGATGAGTGGAGACTGTTCATTGATTCATCGAAGAGTCTTAAAGCTGTTTTGCTGCATAATGGCAATGTTTTGCCATCAATTCCAGTTAGTCATGCAGTCCATATGAAGAAACCTATGACAACATGAAACAACTTTTGAGGTGCATAAACTATGACCAACATCAGTGGCAGCTTTGTGGCGATTTGAAGGTTGTTGCTCTCTTGCTTGGTCTGCAGACTGGATACACAAAGTACTGCTGTTTTCTCTGAGAATGGGATAGTCGTGCAAGAGATTCCCACTACATCAAGATAGATTGGCCACTCCGACAGTCATTGGAGCCTGGGAGGAAAAGTGTTCAGCATCCACCACTTGTTGAATCAAGGAAGATTTTGTTACCACCCTTACACATCAAGCTGGGTCTGATGAAGAACTTTGTCAAGGCCATGGACAAAACACAAGCAGCTTTCAAGTACCTCCGTGGAAAATTTCCAAGGTTAAGTGAAGCTAAGATAAAGGAAGGTGTCTTTGTTGGTCCTCAGATTCGTGAACTTCTTCGAGATGATGCATTTGACCACACTGCGTGGCAAGGAAAAGACGGCATGGAAAGCCTTCCAGTTAGTGGCAATAAATTTTCTCGAAACAACAAGGCAGACAACTACAGGTTGTTGGTGGAAAACCTCCTCAAGGCATACAAAGCCTTGGTTGCAACATGTCACTAAAGATACATTTTTGCACACTCATCTAGATTTTTTCCACCGAACATGGAGCAGTGAGCGATTAAGCACGGCGAGCGATTTCACCAGGACATTGCAACAATGGAGAAACGCTTATCGGGCAAATGGAGCCCATCAATGCTTGCAGACTATTGCTGACAGTGACAAGAGATGCTCCATTTAATGAATACAAGAGACAAGCCAAGAAGCGCCGAGTAGACACTGAATAGGACTAAACTATGTACATAATAGTTTTTTGCCTTTGTTTCATAATAAATTTTATTTATATAACCCTTTGCTGATTTTTAAAGTGTTACATAAACAGGACAGGTGAAATATTATCATGTAAAGCAACTATAAACACATGAAAAGACCTAGGTTTACAATTTAGGATTAAAACTCTACTATCTACACAATATACATAGACGTAAAATGTAAAAACTTAAATATCTTGGAAACAGTAGCCAATCAGTTGTTTTAATTGTCATATTTGAATTCAGCACATCAAAGTACATAATAAATAGCACATTTTATCTCTGAAGCAGATGACTTCTAAAAAATTGTAGACCAGTGTTATATATAAATGAGGGCTATGGGGGTACGGGCTGCTTCCCAAGGTATAGAATGTCACACCTTGTAACGAGGAATTAGGCACATTCTTTGAATATACCATGCTTAAGTGGGTTATTGAGGTAGGATCTTCAGGTGACTGAGGAGAGAAGATGGAGATAAAGAATGTCTTAAAGTAGAAATTAAATGAGGGTCTGTGCTGGGCATTTAGCAAAGTAATGTATAATCTAACACATTAAAGTTGATTTTCTCTCTTTAAATAAACAGCCCCTTTCAAATGTGAACCAGCAATCATGTTGTCTTTTTGAAAATGTATTTCTTAAACATAAGAATCATCATTCTCTTTCTTCGTGACTTAAATGTTGAGTGCTCATATCCTGACTGAGACCAACTAAAGAAAGAGAATGAAAATAGTGTCTTAGGGCCCCAACTTTGATTAGGGTCACACACAAGATAGTTGCTGTCTTTATACAGCTTATGCCTAGGGTTGATTTCTTTTTATAGAGTTCCACATCTGAATTTTATTGAAGTTTGGCCTAACCCACTGCCATTCGGCTCCACTTCTGTCTTGCTTTGTTTTTCATGTCTTGATCACACCATCCCTATCTTGTGCACACATTTTATTTGACCAACAAATCATCCATAGTCATTGCTTTGGGCCAAAGATCCTTTTCTTCAAAAATGGCATCTGTAAGAAAATCATAGTTTATATAAAGTGACACACATTATTTACCTTTTTATTGTGACTGGCACTGATATAATTCAGGGAAATGCACACTCGGCAACAGGATGCAGGAAGATTATAGCAAAGAATCCTGGAAAGGGCTGTGTGGATTAAATAGAATTGCAAATTCTGTGTAGGGTAGAGGGGTAGATCTAGTAACTCCTGTATTCAAAGATAACTAATATTAACCATCATACAAGTTTGAGGTGGGTGGAATGATTATTAAATGTATGTCAATATAATGTGATGGTGCTGAACATGCAAATAAATTGTTCATGCGTGTGTTACAAGTTCTGAAAATGAGCAAGCATCTTTGACTATTTCACCTAATCTTTGCTTACTAACTCATCTTCATCAAGTTGCCATCATTTTTAAGTCAACCTGTTAGAGGTTGTTTTTCCTTCAATTTTTCCTCTTCCTCCTCTGCTCCCCAAATTACATTCACTCCGAAGCCTAAAATTGGCAGTATTCAGTTCTGTATGGGTAGAAATGGAATCTTTTGTACCATTGAGAGGGGGAGTTTTAAAGCTTTGACTTTATAGAAAAGTTGGTTTAAGGTTATTTTAGAGATGTTTATAGCTCTTCCGGAGTCCTCTACAGTTGGGGTTATAAGTAGAACCCCATACTTCTTGGAATTATAAAACACAAAATAAAACTAAAAACTATAAAATTCACCCTGCAGCAGTGGCTCGTTGGGATGGGCCCAGCTCCCTGCTCTGGGTGTTTCAATCTACCATATATAATTACAGAATTGCTCAAGTTTGGCCCGGCCCCCCTGTTGTCATGTTTGTGGATTGGTTGGGGAAATTAAAGTGCATGGCACTGCAACCTGGCCCCTGGGGTCACAGAACCACTTGCTCAAATTTGGCCCAGCCACCTCTCCATCACCTGAGTGATACTGCCATACTGCACCAGATTGCAATGCCCAGACCCTATCCTGCAGGACAGGATGTGCCTGTGTGGAGTGGGCTTGTTCTGCAACCCCACTTGTGTAGGGGATAAAATAATTATTCTGCATGGATAAGAGGTAAAACAAAATCATTCACAATTCCCAAAAATAGCACATGCAAACTATTTTAAAAAAATAAAAATTTTCCAGTATTCTAGTAATGAAGCAGTCTTAAAAACAGAGGAATAAAAATACCTCTGATGTTTTTAAAACTGTATATATGCCACATACTGTCTTAGTGCTTTAGTCAGAGTGCATGTTTTGTGGTATAAATATTTATCATCAGCATTCATTTGAATGACTTAGATAATTTATAAATGATGAAGTCACAACCCCAAACTCATTCTGCTAAAACTTTCATAACATACTTCACAGGCTTTCATGTATATTATCTGTACTGTTTCCTATCACTCTGTGACGGGGCCCCGCAACCCTGCACTGAAGCCCCCGCAGCAAGTGCCCTATTCGGGCGGCGGGGAGGCGCATACCGGCATTGCGCTGGGTGTACGCGGGCCAGCTGGCAGCCTCAGGCGCGGCGGCCACGGCACGGACTCCGCAGGAGGAGCGGAGCGATCCAGTGACGTCAGCATGACGTCCCCCTCCGGCGCTGGGCGCGGCGGGAGTTTTAAACACCGCCCCCGGGCTGTGCAAGGGGGGGGGTGCGGCAGAAAGACAAACACTGGAGATCGGAGCCTTGGACCCTGGAGGATGGGCGAGGGCACGAACCGGCGGTTGCGGACGACAGGATACTTCAGACACCCGTGGAGCAACAGGGTCCAGAAGGCTGTCCGGAGCAACGAGCGGCTGGCCCACGGAGGGCCAGGTAAGCCAGCAGCAGGGAAGGGGAGCCGGAACGGAGAGGAAGTAGCCCAGAGCAGCGTCATATAAGAACCCCGTGGATTGGCAGGTTTCGGCAGGATGCCCCTACCAGCTGGACCTGGACCAAACCCAGTCCATGTCCTTTAGGGCCCTGGGCTGGGGCCCGGGAGTGAGGGTGGGCCCAGGCCCCCCTCTCTCTCTCCCGGAGTAGCTAAAGAAGAAAACCCCCAAGAGAGTGAATAAGGGGCGTTCTGGACATGTGTCGTCGGGGTCCGGCGAGAAAGAGGCGTCACGGGGCGGAGATAAGGGCGCGGAACAAGGTGGTACCAGACTATTCCGTCCACGCCCGGACGCCCCGAACTTACCCCGGAAGGGGTAAAGCCCAGGCTGTGTGGGCACTGTAGGAGGACAGCGACCCGAATAGAATAGCGCCGCCGCCGTCCGAGCCAATTCCCCAAAATCGACGACAGGCAACGCTGTAGGGGGAGTTGGAATCCCTACACACTCGAACAGCTATCTTGCTTGAGTTGGGAGCTGGGGGTGTATTACTTTGAAATATTCCTGGAGGTATGATCTAGAAAGCTTTCTCTGAACAAAAAGGTGGCTCTGAAGCCCTGCCTGCTGCTGTCCTGGAATTTTGGTAACCAGAATTGTAGTTAAAGTTAGACTGCTTTATATAACAGTGCTAACTGGCCAGGAAGGTATCTTGAGAAATAGCTGGATTTGGCATTGGATTAGACACTAACTGCCACAACTCTTCTTGTCGCTAACTGGTATTAAATAGTCCTGCTGGTGTGGACATAGTGCACAGATTTCAAAATTCATTGTAGCAAAGTCTGCTAATTCGCTAATTTTGCTGTATGTGGTGCTATAGTGAGTATTGAATTCTTACTCCCATACACAATAGTCACTATGGCATAGTGGAACAACTCTCACTTTGGGAGAGAGTTAGCTGATGCTGTCATTAGGTGTCTTTAGTTTGTCATTAGATGTCAAATAAAGCAGGTTTAATAGGTCCACAGCCAAGAAGGGGGCATGATGGCTTGATAGACAGAGATGCCCTTTATGTTGACTAGGGGAACCATGCTGTGACAGCGCGTTGGGGTTTTCCCATCCCCTGCACCCCCGTAATGGCACGGATAGACTCCACCAGCCAGTAGAATAGAGGGAGTTTATTGCTTCTCCAGGATGCAGCACAGCACAGATGTCATCTGGTTACAGGAACCGGGCTTAGGATGCCTCAGCCCCCCTTGAGATGGGGGAGACTGGGCCCCTACATTCCAGCCTCTTTCCCTAGGCTGTCTCCTCCATGATCCCAGACAGAAACTAACTCCCTCACTTCCAGCCCTGCCCCCAGCCAGGGCTCGACCAGCCTTCTTCCCATTGTTCTGCTCCCTGGGAGATACTGGTCAGACAGGTTTGAAGCCCCCTTTGCATAATGACTCATCCCCTGCCCTGTTGGGCCCTGCTGCAGCCAGCAGCCAGTGGAGGTCACTCACAGCCCACTGCCCAGCATAGTAACCAGCAAGGTACCCACACTATGTGTCACATGCCAACAAGAATAATGCTTAAACTAGGGATGTGATAGTGTATACTGTTAAACAGTTAGTTGAACCTTCCTGGTTACATGCAAGGCCCTCCCCCCCTCCCCTTGAACTGCTGCCTCTGTGTCAGAGGCAGTGAGGGGAAGCAGGCATGCACTGTCTACCGCCTGGCACGCCTGTCCCCCCCCTTCCCCCCCATGCTGCTGCCTCTGATACAGAGGCAGCAGCACGGGGGGCTGGCGGCTCCATAGGAGCCAGTACACAAGGGGAGCTGGCTTAAAATCTGGCTCCGTGCGTGCACCAGTTCCTGCCTGCCCCTCCTGTGCTGCGGGGGTGGGATGGGGTGAGCAGGTGGCTCTGTGAAAACCACCTCCTCCCCACCCATGTGTGAACCTGTAACCACTGAAATTTTCAGCAGTTACATTTACCCCCCCACCCCCCAAATTTTAAATCCCTAACTTAAACAAAAAGTTTATTAATGGTATTGTCTTTTGAATGTAGGTTAGCTCTAAAGTCTATATCTATCCTACTTTTCCATTCTCCTAATTAACAGTAGCTTAAGCACATTCTCTTCTACAAAATACTCCTGTAAGCCTAGGTTCTTAGTGCCTACATATTGTCTGCAAAATATATTCTTATGCAAATATAGCAAAGAGGCTACCAGCTTGAAAAGAGCTATATGCAAGCTTGAAAGCTTGTTTCTTTCACCAAGAGAAGTTGGTCTAATAAATATTACCTCACTCACCATGTCCCAACAGCTTTACTGGAAACTGTTGGAACAACTAGTTTTACGTTTATTGATCATTTTAGTTTTCTTACTATCTCTCTCTGTAAATGCAGAGGTCAGCTGTAATTCCTTTTCCCCAGGTTATTATTCTTTTAATGATGTATCTGTATCTTTTCAAAGAGAAGATGTACCTTCTTTCAGAAACAGTGTCTGGGGTGAGAGTTCTTCAGATGTAGACACACCTTTAGAGAACTGCAGGCAGACAAATTGCAAATAAATTTAACCATGTTGTAAGCAGGGATAAAATTCTACTAAAATCAATGGGTATTTTGGTGTTGACTTCAGTAAGACATGGATTTCTACTCAGATGTCTCTAAAGGACTTCTCTGTGCTACAATTAGAATTATGTAATGGGATGCAGTTATATAGTCTACGTTGTCAAGTTCTTTGAATGGTGTCCCTGTGGGTGCTCCACTCAGGTCTCGGTGCGTCCCTGTGCCGGGAATCAGAGCTTTTTGGTAGCAGTACCCCTCAGGCCGCACCTGCACCCTCAGCGTGCGCTCTCTTCACCGCCGCTGCCCCCTTCCCCCCCCTCCCTCCCTTCCCCCTGGAGGCCATGGAGCATGCGCACGGTGCAAGTCCCGTCAGTTCCTTTTCAGCCGTCCCTGGCTGAAGACAGAGTTCAGCAGTGCTCTTCTTCCTGACAGGAAAAATTGAAATCCTTTATTATTTTTAGCCCTTTACCTCATAGTTTTAGTTAGTTTGACCTTTTCCAACATTGACTTCGCTGAAAGAAAAGAAAAAAGAAGCAGCGGCAGCCGAGGCGGCGGCAGCTTTTCCTTTCTGCTGCAATGCCGGGTTCCTCCGGCTTAAAAAAATGCAGTTCCTGTAGAGACTCAATGCCTACCTCAGATGGCCATGCCTCATGTGTCAAATGCCTGGGAGAGTCTCATTTGGCACAAGAATGCCCTCATTGCCTGAATATGATGGCAAGGGCAAGAAAAGACCACGAAACGCGGCTCAAACAATTCTCTGGGACAAGTCTCTTCAATCACCAAGGGACAAACCAGAGGAGGTGCGGGTGCAGCAAAAGCCCTCGGGTAGGGCAGCTTCATCATCCCGCAAAGGCTCTTAAGCCGCAAGGGCCTCCCCGGCACACTCCCTGTCCGAGCTGCCTAGAGCCTCTCATTCCCTGGTGCCATCACTTTCTGGTACTGCAGCGAAACGCAAACCAGTACCATCCAGGAGAGCTGAGGCACAAACGAAGACCACCACATCAATGGGCGCCAGTGAGGCCGCAGCTTCAGATAAGCAGCATTCGCTTCCTCCATTAGCTCCCGTGAGCTCTCCCTCTGCACCCAATCGAACTGGGCAGAGTGATTGTGACCACCCTATGGCACCACAGCACAAGAAAGCACTGTGCAAAACACAGCACCTATAAAAATCTCCTCAGCCTGAGTCAAGAGGAGTAACTGCCTCACCACGCTCCACAGTGCAGGGGCACACTAACATTTCACACAGTGGCCCCCATTCGCCTACACCGCTATCCCCAAGGTCTCATTATGGTAGCAGGCACAGAAGCAGGCTCTCATCCCCTGCTTCCTCACTAACTTTCTGACATTCATACAGGGATCACTCCCTTCAACATCATCCCATTTGGCCCAGCCAACCATGGATGTATCCCTCACATCAGCTCCCGCCTCAGTGGAGCCCTTGGGATACATGGCAGGGGTACCGACTGCGGTCCTCCCACACTTACCATTCAAAGAACACAGCCTCTACATCTAAGCAACACCGCACCTCCAGGCACTCACCCTCAATCTCTGCACGCTCCTCACCTGCTCACCCACCCTCAGTAATTTCTCAAGTGGGTTCCGCTGAGCAGGACAACTTACTTCAGTCAGATTCAGAGACCTTCTCACATGAATCCAGGTCCAGGCAGGAGGAAGCAGTATTCCAGATCTCGCCTTCTCCCCCGGCGGATGACCTGAAACATTTTCAGGAACTTTTCAAATGGGTAGCACAGTCACAAGACATTACACTACAAGTTACTCACCATATTACAACCCTCAGCATCCCATTAACAAAGCTATCCTTGAACCTTCGGATGCTTTGTGGCAAAATCCAGCCTCGGTTCCACTTGCAAACCGAAGAGCTGACAGAAAATATTTCGTCCCTGCAAAGGACATGGACTTTTTATTTGCCCACCCACAGCCAAATTTTCTAGTGGTGGCTAAGAATCCACAATTTAAATCTACGCCCCGTGACAAAGAACACAAACTGCTAGACGCCTTGGGCCGCAAAGTGTACTCTTTGGCCACTCTCCAGTTCCGCATAGCTAATTACACAGCATTGTTGGCTAAATAAGATCATGCTAATTATACTAAATTATAGGACTTACTGCAGGACCTCCCTGAAAACAGACAACCTCATCTCCAATCCATTATGAGGGGAGGGCTTATCAATAGCTAAGACTGTTTTTCAGGCCGCTATGGATGTCGCAGACACAGCGGCTAGAACCACTGCCACAGCCATTGTAATGCGCAGGGCCTTGTGGCTGCAGTCATCAGGGGTCCCAAGGGAATTGCAAGCAAGGGTGAAGGAGGGGGGCTGTACTTGGGCAGGGGGCTGGACTTGATGATCTCCTGAGGTCTCTTCCAGCTCTATGGTTCTATGAGTCTATGATCTCCCCTTTGACAGGAAACAACGGTTTGCTAAGAAAACAGATGAGGTCCTACACTCTATAAAGGACTCTCGTATGACATTACGCACCTTGGGGATGTACACCCTTCCAAATAAGAGGCGTAAATACACTCCCTACCAGAAATCGAGGGATTATAGTTATAACCAGGGCTCGACAATTAGGGCAATCTACTCACCTGTGGCCGAGTAGATTTTAGCCCGGCACGGCGCCGCAGCATGATCTGCACATGTGCAGCATGCCAAACCGCATGGCTGGCGAGCGGGGCTCGCCGCCGCTTGTCAAGCCCTGGTTATAACCATTACAGGGAGCAGCAGAGGCCATATGATAACAGGCCCAAGCAATGCCCTAATAGGAGGAGGAATCAGCAAAACCAGTCCTCCACAAATCAGTCCACCTCTAACAACCAGCAAATTTGAAGTTTTGGTCGGGGGTCTGAGCGACCACCCCATAAGTCCCGTGCAGTCCAATGTCACCTTTAGTCACTGCCTGAGACCTTTCTACCATCAGTGGGCCCAAATTACCACAGACAAATGGGTCCTAGAAATTATTAGATTGGGTTATATGATCCCCTTTACTTCCACGCCCCCTACCCATCCTCCTGCCCCATCCCTCTTCAGGGACCCTTCTCATGAGCCCCTGTTATGGGTAGAAGTGCAGAAACTACTTACCTTAGGAGCTATAGAACCTGTCCTCAAAGAACATCGGGGAAGGCATTTTTACTCCAATTATTTCCTCACAGCCAAAAAATCAGGGGGCTGGAGACCAATCCTCGACCTCAGGAAACTCATCAGGTTCATTTGCAACACAAAATTCAGAATGGTGACCTTAGCAACAATCATACCTGCACTGGACGAGGGGGACTGGTTCTCAGCCCTCGACCTACAAGACGCATATTTTCATGTGACTATTCATCTGTCCCACAGAAGATTCTCAGATTTGTCGTGGGACAAGGTAATTATCAGTACCGAGTCCTTCCCTTTGGCCTTTCTACGGACCCTCGAGTCTTTTCAAAGACCCTAGCCATAGTCACGGCTTTTCTCAGGAGGCAAAACGTCATTATTTTCCCTTACCTGGATGATTGCCTAATCAAGGGCCCTACCTATCAGCAAACTATCATTATGACAACTATCACCAGGGAATGTTTTTCCCAACTTGGCCTACTTATCAACATGCAAAAATATAGCCCCCACAAAAGAGAGTTTATTGGGGCATTGCTAGACTGTCACAGCGAGAGTCTACCTCCCCTCCCCAAAGATTCAGGGCGATCTGTGACCTCATTAAACAGGTCAGACAGGCCCCTTTCTCCATGGTCCTCGTGCCTTCAACTACTGGGGCATATGGCGGCCACGACCTTTGTGGTCTTGTTCGCAAGGCTGCACATGCATTGCCTACAACATTGTCTGCAATCAACTATATCCCAAGTCGAGACAGCCTCACAAAGCATCTCTCGCTTCCTCCACCAGTGCTGCAGTCCCTCGAATGGTGGACATCTCTGAAAAACCTCCTTGTCGGTATATCCTTCCACGGACCAGACCCTCCAGTTACTATAACAGATGCATCACTCCTGGGCTGGAGAGCCCACTGTGGCGCAGCATCAATACAGGGCACATGGGCCCAACACCAGAGACACTTTCACATCAATATCCTAGAGCTCAGGGCCATTCGCAGGGCTTGTGCCCATTTCCTTCCCCTGATAAAGGGCAGAACTATCCGTGTCCTCATGGACAACACACCCTCCATGTTTTATGTCAACCGGCAGGGGGGTGCCTGATCACACACTATGTGCCGAGGCAGTCAAATTCTGGAACTGGTGCATCAGACACCAGATAATCCCAATGGCCGTGTTCATACCAGGTCAACAGAATGTGAGAGCTGACAAGCTGAGCAGACATTTCCAGATAAGCACGAGTGGGAGATCAGTACCAATGTCCTCCTTTCAATCTTCCGCAAATGGGGCTTTCCAACTATAGACCTCTTTGCAACACCTCACAACAGCAAATGCCACAGGTTCTGCTCTTGGGCATGACTAGGCAAGAGGTCAGAAGGGTCGCTTTCACCATCTGCTGGAAAGCTCCCCTACTTTACGTCTTTCCACCACTCCCACTTATTGCCAGAATGATCAACAAGATTCGATCTGATTGGGCCACAGTAATCTTAATAGCCCCAGCTTGGCTGAGACAGCCATGGTTCCCTTACCTACACTACCTGTCGATAGATCAACCTATCCTTTTTCTCAGCAGTGCTGAATCTCCTCACACAACACCATGGCAGTATATATCACCTCACTGTCAAAACCACGAAACTCACGGCGTGGTTTCTCCATGGTTCCAGAATGAAGAACTTACCTGCTCAGACAGGGTCAAACAAGCTCTTCTGAACAGTCGGCGTCCCTCTGAGAAACACCCGTCAGAACAAATGGACGCGTTTTTTCACCAATGGTGCACGAGGCACATTTTGCACCCCACCACAGTCCCCATACCTTGATAGAACTAGAGCAACCAGGAAATCGGACAGGCCCTTCATCACGTGGTCCGGTCCATGCACAGGAATAGCAGTTTAAGCACAGCGCCTATGCAAGTAGATTGCAGGTTGCATACGTACTGTCTATGAACTTAGGGGCAGACAACCACCGCAGCCCATTAGGGCTCATTCCACACATGCGATGGCCACTACAATGGCCTTCCTGAACAATGTACCATTGGCAGACATCTGTAGAGCAGCTACATGGTCCTCGCACCATACTTTCACACAGCGCTATCCCATACAGAAGGGGCCCATACCCTCCACATCTCTAGCAGATGCGATCCTTCCTCCTTCCACTTAGAGAGACTCCAACGCCCATCTCCATTGGGCAGGTACTGCTACGGAGTCACCTGAATGGAGCTCCCACAGGGACACCACTCGATGAAGTAGTTACTCACCCTGTGCAGTAACGGTAGTTCTTTGAGATGTATGTCCTTGTGGGTGCTCCACTACCCTCTCGCCCTCCTCTCTGCTTGGAGTCTACAGGGACTTCAGGTAGAAAAGGAACAGATGGGACTCGCGCCATGTGCTCCATGGCCTGCGGGGGTGGGGGGAGGAGGCGCTGAGTGCGCAGGTGTGGCGCAAGGGGCACTGCTACCAAAAATCTCCGGTCCCCGGCGCAGGGACGCACCGAGACCTGAGTGGAGCACCCACAGGGACACAGATCTCGAAGAACCACCGTTACTACACAGAGTGACTAACTTCTTCCGTAGATGTAAAAAACCACACCCCCAACCAATGTAGCTGTGCTGATAGAATCAGAGTGTAGACACAGCTGTGTCGACAGAAGAAAGCTTCATTCAGGGAAGTGGCATTCTACACTGAAAAATGCCTTCTATCAGCATAAGCTGCATATATGCTAAGGAGCTATGCCAGTATAGTCTCTGGAATGCAGGCTTACCCTTAGAATGCTTCCTGTGGTACACCCACAGAAAAGTTTTAAACCTGGTTTTCAATTTGACCCTTCTGTACCCAATGGTTAACAACCTAGATGACATTTTGATTTGCATTAATAAGAGTTGTGAAGAGAAAATCGATGCAGAATTACCGAGCAAGTGAAACACATGCTGGCTGATTCTTGACACTTAATGCTTTTTCTGAATATATTGGCTTTTATTTATGCAATTTATTTAATTTAATCTACTATATATTTGAGAGAGTCTGTTTGTTCAAGAACTCCTCCTAAACAGTAAGAGCTAGGACCCCTGAATTCAGTATACAGATTAAGAATGTTAAATATCAGTTAATTGAATAGTTGATTAAATTCTTATTGGTTACTCAACCATTCTGTAGTCCCTGGGGTGAGGCTGGCAGCCAGTGCGTGCCGGCCCCATTCCAGAGGAGACCCCTGCCATTCTGCACTGCTTCCCCTCTGTCAGAGGCAGCAGCACGGGGTGCTAGGCGGGAGCTGGCCTGTAAAGGGAAACAGCTGAAAAACCAGCTCCCCTAGCAGATCAGCTGTCTGTCATCCCATGCTGTTGCTTCTGATACAGAAGTAGCAGCGTGGGGTAGCAACACCCCTGTCAGGGGGGGCGGGGGGAGCTCCCAAACCTGGCACAAGCTGGAACTGAGCAGGGCTGCCTGTCCGTTTGGCTCCTAATACACTTCAGATGCAGAGCCACAGCGGGGGTAGGTCCCAGACCTGATGCAAGCTAGGACTGAGCTTGGCTGCTAGCCAGCCTGCTAAAAAATTTACTGGCCAGCGGGAAGGGGGGAGGAGATGTATGTATGTAGTCTGTAGCATTAACCGATTAGCTTTTGCTTATCAGTTAATAGACTACTATTACATCCCTAATACAGATTCCTCTTATCATTACTTAAAGCAGTGTAAGAGTTTGGTTGTCAGGAAAATGGGATGTGCCGTACAGAAGAGACAGAATTACCAGGCAAAAGGTGAAAGGGGCTGGCTGAGAGCACGCCCCCCCCTCCTCTCTCTCTCCCCTCTCTGCACCCCCCCCTCCCCCCCCGGCATCTGGAACTGCTTCAGCCCCAAGTCTCCTATCCCCCAGCCTCCCTTTAGGGAGTGGGGAAGGAGGACTGATGTTTTTCTTCCTCCCTCAATTCATCTGGGTATCTGGCTGGCTGTTCCTCTTCATCATGGACTGAAGGGAAAGTGTGCAGTTTTCTGCATTCCTCACTTTGGCTGGGTAGTGTGGCCGGGGGGGGACAGGGGTGGATGGACAAGGCAAACAAACTTGGACCTGCCCCAGATGGGACATATCCCATGTTCAGATGCTTCTTACCTGGCCTCACACTGCTGGGGCAGCCTGCATACTGAACCCCTCATCCCCAGCTCCATCCCAGAGCAATGATTTCAATGAAACATGTACATTTTCATTTTATTTTCCAGAAAAACAAAAATTAATCGAGTTAAGGACCCAAACAACACCGGGTAAATCTTCTAATTAAATACTAAAGAGAATTAAATGTTTTAGCTGGTAGATTCTAAAACAAGTTGCTGGGAATGTACTATATTTTATTTCCTATCAAACTGGATTGTGTAGATTTCAGTTCACTGGAGTTTTGGTCCCGTGGGAAAGAAGGAAAACAAAGTAAGGCTCAGAGAGGAGTGTGTGTTTGGCAGTGTTTTGTTAGTGAGACTTGCTAGTGTTGTGATATGAGCTGACATTGCAAGAGAGATTGTTAAAGTTATTGGGAAAGGGCCAGGAGGCGCACACTCCTACTAATCGCTTCAGTGTAGAATGTCTCAGATATGGAAATGGAGTGTCCAAAAAATGTGGTCTTTGGAATAATGAGAGGAATGAAACGCAGCAGCAGTGCATGCCAGGGTTGGGAAACTTTGTTGGTTTTGTGACAATGAGGAGCTATAAACAGGGAGAATTGAGGAGGGAGAGAGGCATTAATGACATAGCAAAGGAACAAAAGAAAATGCAAGAATGGAAAATAAATTAAAAAAAATACCATTGCCTATAGCATTTCATAATGCTATTCGGACATCTTCCAACCTTTCCTGGGGGCTGTTTTTAAATGTGACACAATCAGCCTTAGGTTGTTCTGTTACTTCAAATCTTTTTCAGCCTAATGAATTCCATGTTTAATTAGCAGTGAAAAGTTCGCTAAAGAGAATAAATACATACCACAGCATGAGAAGGACAAATGAAAGGTGCAGCAGAAAACAATCTATTAAAAAATAATTTCACTTCAGACTGACTTTTTTAGGCAACATAGATTCAGTTGTCTCTTGCATTTACTTGGGAGGCCAAGGCACATGCAACAATCTTATATAAGAGAAGCTGAAAGGCATTTACTTTAGAGAGTCCACTAATGACAGCGGAGAGTATTTATTTCCCTGACATTTCCATTTTTTTCCAGGCTTGCTGAGGCTAAAACATGATCTGAGAAAAGGAACGTGAGATGAAAAGGGTGGCTTTTTTATTCTCTAGATGTTTAATGAGCAAATTAGTTAGATAAGAGTCCAGTGTTGTTAGGAAATATGTTCACTATGTAGCTTCACTGCCCTTTAGTCCATAGTTTAAAACAGGGGTGGGCAAGATGCGTCTCACAGGCTGAATCCGGTGGCCTGGCAGGCCAAATCCAGCTTGCGGACAACTTTGCCAGGACCCTCAGGCATGCAGCAGCTGCTGTTTTAAAGTGGAGGGCTGCTCCATGTGGCTGTCTGCTCTGGAGGGAGGTGGAGGCTGTGTGATCTCCCCATCCCCATCCCCATCATTAGCTCCTTTTGGCTGGAAACAGCTGGCCAATAGGAGTTGACCCCAGCCAATCTCTTAGCTGCAATTGGCTGGAAACAATCAGCCAATGGTAGCTGAGAGATTGGGCTGGGAGACTGGGGGGTAGTGCAAGTCTCTCCCCCCTCCTGGAACTGAGAGCCACATGGAGGGAGCAGCCTGCCATTTTAAGTGATGTGGGGCTGCAGTAGTCAGGGAGCCCAGCCTGCTTTGAGGGTGCTGCAGGGCTGCTGGCCAGGAGATGGTTGGGTAAGTGTCCCCTAACCAGATCCTGCTGCTGGCACCGCTCCCACAGCCCAACTCCCTCCCCAGTTCACCATCCAAACCCTCTGCATTCCCCTGCCGTAGGTCACATCTCCCTCCCAGTCCCTGCTCCCCCTCTTACACCATTCCTCCAGGCTAGAATCCTCTCCTGCACCCACATTCCTTCCCAAATCCTACATCCCAATCCCTGCCCCAGGTCAAAACCCCCTCCTTCACCCAAACTCACTCTCTCACACTGTCTCCTGCATCCCAGTCCCTTACCCCGTGCGCCCTTCTGCACCCAACCTCCATCCTAGACCCTGCACCCCTTCCACAGAAAAGTGTGGCCCTTGACCACTTTCCAAAATCTTGGAGTGGCCTCCCACCAAAAATTATTGCCCACCCTTAGTTTAAAAGTTAGTGATCCTCTCTATAATATGAGGGGAAATGTTTATAAGAAGCATCCAGCTTTCATTATAAACCACCGCATTTTGACACTTTGGCATAAGGTTTGTTCTTTGGTCCCACTTCTGGAACATCTAAAATCCAATTTAGGCATACTGACAAAAGCACCAATATTGGTAGGTCAAGCTTGAAACCCTGTAACAAGCTTACTAGGACATATTTTTAGGGAGTGATAATTACAAAGAAAACAAACAATCCACTTGGCAACCTGAAAGGTCAGAAGGCAAGAAGTGTACCTCTACAAGAGTAAATAATGTAGGTTAGGTGGAAATAGTTTTACATTTTAATTGATAATTCTGAATCAACTGCCAATATTCTGGCTTTAAATAGTTAGATCATTTGTGATATTTTGTGAAATTAGATTTTAATGGTTATCACTGCGTAATATCATCTTGTCCTCCCCTCTGTTTATCCCTCTCTTCTCTTGCATGTGACAGGATCATCTATAGGGCTCTTTATACAGCAAGCTCTTTTGTTTATATATAAATATTAATCAGATTTAGCTTATGTTTTTTGCTTTTAAAATCTTGTACACTGGTATGCTGAAGATTTAGCATTTGTGTAGCTTGCTTTATAAATTCCAGAAATATAACGCAGCTTCCTTTTTGTCAGGAATGATGGGCTATTTGTTCTGAGACACAGAAGAGCTACTAATGTTAATTGCATCCTTCACAGATCATCAAACTTTGAAGAAATTACCTCACAAAAAGGGTAGAAAAATCTTCTCAGGGTGTGTGTGTTTTGGGTGAATTTGTTTATATCAACCAATTCTATTGTCTATGGATCATTTTATAGGAAAAATATGAATGAATACCATACTACTTTTTTTTTTTTCATTGAACCCTTTGTACACTGCAGAGATCGTGGGCTCTGTGCAGCCTCAGTTATGTTCTGCAGTTGCTAGGTACTGATGATTTCTGTGTCCTTAGCATGTGTTTAACTGACATTCTGGAATATTCCACTGTGTTGAGGATTACTTGAGCTGTAAATGAGAGGGAACACAGACCACTTTAATAGTTTTGTTCTGCTCTGTCATATCTTTGAAGGAAAAGTGGGTGCTTTTGTTTTACATGTAGAGTGACACTAATAAATCTAGTGACATTGCTCTATTCTTTCTTTTGGTAGGATTTTTCCAATTAAAGATGTACCTGCAGAGCCTGAAGCCCTCACTGATTGGCTATATCAACGGTTCATTGAAAAAGAGGATCTCTTGTCACATTTTTACAAAACAGGTAGAATGTTGTTTCCCATAAGAGAATATTTAATAATGGTTTGCATTTCTATAATAGCTTTCATGCAAGGATCTCAGAATATTTTTAAGAAATATTAATTACTATTCACAACACCCTCATGAAATAGACATTTGAGATCCATGTTTTGTGTAGGGAAAGTTTATAAAGAAATGAATAGTATACAGAAGACCATTCAGGAGCTTCTGTTCTTCCTGCCTCAGAGCACAAGAATAAAGTATTATTGAATGACATTGAAAAGTGGAAAATGCAAAGCTGTTAAAAGGAAAATCTGTTATCAAACATCTCATACATAGACTATAGAACTCATTGCCACAGCATGTAACTAAGAGCAAGAATTTAGGAAAATTCATAGAATCTTGGATATATATACCAAAAATTGTAAGAGTGAGTACTTACAATTTTTGGAAGGGATATAACACTTCAAGGATTAATTTTTAACTAATAGGGTTCAGCTGATGCTTCCATGAGAAGCAAATTAAATCACATCTGCCCACTGTGGGGTTTTGCAACTTCCTCTCATGTATCTCATAAATAGGTACTGTCCAGGACAGGATATTGGATTAGTTGGTCAGTGAGTCTGATCCACTATAGCATTTCCTATGTGCCTAAAACATAAGGAGGCTGTGATTTGCCCAAGGATTCACAGTAAAACAGTAGTGTGGAACTCTGCGGTCCCAGGCCAACCACCAGAGCCTGTGCTCTCCCTCAAAACAAGAACTAATCTCTCTCTCTCTGAGGGATGTTAAATCGTGTTTAATCGAGTAGTCGATGGAATTTCCATCGACTGCTGCATTAGTCAGTAAGAGGGGGAACTGCAGAGGAGTGGTCAGCAGGGCTGGGACTGGAAGGCCCCTGGCAGCCAGGGACAGAGAAGGGCCTCCTGCCCTGAGCCCCTCTTCATTCCCCCAACCCTCACACTCTCACCCCTTCACACACCCAGCTTCCTACCTTGTCCCTCCCACATCCCCAAGGCCCTGCCCTGAGTCCTGCACACCCCCCCCCCCCCACCAACCCGTTGCCTCTAGGAACACCAGGTAAGTCTTCTAGTTATAAATACAATACAGTACACAACGAAGTATTCTAAATCTTCTTTCGCATGTCATGTTCAATGCTATATTTCTTCATCAAAGTTGGATGTCCAAGCTCTCCAGCCAGTGAACAGCGTCGCTGGTTAGATTGCGGATATCCTCCAGTGAGCCAGTGAATTTTCGTGTTGGGCATTCCACAGCAATGTGATACCTAGTTTGCAGACTGCCACAATCACAAAGTGGCGATTGCAACAAATTCCACTTATGCAGTAGATAACTGCACCTGCCCTGACCATTCCTAAGTCGGTTTAGGACATACCACAGTCCCGGGGGAAGATCAAAGCCTTTCTGCTCAGTGGTGGGATCCAACACAAGATGTTTGGGATGTCTACTTGCTGCCATTCAGCTCACCATAGTTCCTTGACATTGGCCCTGACTTCCTTCCCTTGCTGCCAGGAAGGCTTACGGGATTTTAGATGCAATGTTGGTGGCTGATCAAAGCTTTTCTGGATGGGAAGAGGTTGGCTGCTGCGGTTGATACGTTGGTATAATCTATTTTCCTGCTCCTGTTGACGAATGCTTGGTGGGGCAATGTTTGCCAATGGCGGTAACCATTCTGTGGCAGTGGGCTTTAAAGTTCCTGTTATCACTTGCATGGCGCTATTCAGTTGAGTGTCAACTAGCTTTGTGTGGGCGCTTTCTGACCACACAGGAGGGCAATATTCAGCAACAGAATACACCAGCGCTATTGCTGAGGTCCTCAAGGTGTGTGCTCCAGTTCCCCCAACTGGTTGCAGCGAGTTTTCTTAGAAGGTTGATCCTTGGCTTTAGTTTCTCCTTTGTTTGTTCTAGATGGCATCGGAAGGAGAGCGTATGGTCAAGTGTTATGCCTAGGTATTTGGGATGAGGTTTGTAAGCAATCTTTTTCCCACAGAAAGCAACATCAAGTTTTGCGGTGGCATTATGGTTGTCTAGATGAAAAGCTGTGACCACAGTTTTGTCTGGATTCGGTTTGAGCCACCACTTCTGCAGGCAGTTGCATATGGTCAATAGGTCGGATGTTAGCATCTGGCTGACAGTTTTGAAAGATTGCGATTGTTCAGCCAGTGCAATATCATCTGCATAGATAAACATTGCAGAGCCAGTATTTGGGATGTCACTAAGATAGATGTTAAATAACGATGGTACCAGTATGGAGCCCTGAGGGAGGCCATTATTCAGTGTTCTGAATCTACTAATGCTATTATTGAGATGCACACGAAACCGGCGGTCGCCAAGCATTGCTGTCAATAGCCAAAGTGTCGGCCGGTACTGAATCAACCTTTATAGTTTGCATAGTAGTCACTTGCACCACACTGTGTCGTATGCAGCTGACAGATCGACAAGAGCTATGCCAGTCTTCATTTTTGCTTGGTAGCCAACTTCAGTTGTGGTTGTGAGGGCCAACACCTGGTCGCATGTACTTCTGCCTGGCCTAAAACCAGCCTGATCTTTTAATAACCCAGCCTCTATGGTGGCAGACAAACGAGCCAACAGTGCTCGCTCCATCACTTTGCTGGTAGCGGAAAGGAGCGCTATTGGTCTGTAGCTTGAGGCACTATCTGGTGATTTTCCATTCGTAAGAATTGCAGTCACCTTTGGTTGCTTCCAATATGTAGGGAGGCAGCTTGTTTGGTGGATAGACGTGAAGAGTGCAGCCAGCCAATTCTTCCCCTTCGTTCCTAAGTTTTTCAGAAACTCGGGGAATATTCCATCCGCGCCAGCGGCTTTCTTGTTCTTTGTAGCTGCTAATGCTATTTTAATTTCTTCTTCTGTGTATGGAGCAGAGAAAACGCTGGATACTCTAAATGAAAACAGATTAGAGTTCTAAACATATTAAGGGACCCTAATGATGTTATTGAAGGGACACTGGCAAGTATCACACATTTTGTAACTTCATTTTTAAATGCATTCTCCTTACAAAAAAGGTTGGGGGGGATACATTTCCTCAAGGTTTTTATTTTTTTCCATTTAATAAACATTGAAATGTACCAGCTGTCCTCTAACAGCCTGCCGCTTTTGTATCATTCAGAGACAAGATAAATTAATCGTGACCAAAAAACTCAACTGTTTTGTTTTGTTTTTCATTTTGGGAGGCTCTTTGGTTTTGCATTTACAGAGCTGGATGAGTGAAGAACATAGTTTCATTTAGACATTTAATGTAGGAAAGGAAATTTATCAGACAGTAATGTTACCTGATTAGAATGACTAGGTTTGAAATACCTCCAGTTACTTGCCTTTTTATAGGAAAATAAAGCTTTTGTTATTTCTTATTCAGTTGCCTAAAAATGGATCCTTCTCAGTTAAGTTCAACATTCCAAAGTCTCTTTATGGTAAAATAAATTGGATTATACATTGTTAACACTAATGGAGAATCATAACACTTAAGAGTATCTTATAATTATTTGTAAATACTGTGGATGCTTGAAATATTAATACAATTCCATAACATACATCTTAAATAGTTCAAGTGCACCTCACTTTGAGAAGAATAACTAGCCTTTTGCCATACCAGATTCATCTCGCTCATCAACATACTCAGATACAATGGATCTTGATATCCAAAAGTGTCTCTGTTGGGTCAGATCCTGTGATGTGGGTAGACCTTGCACCCTTACAAAATCTCTGATTTGATTGCAACTCCATATGGGTGAAGTATGTTGCAAGGCTGGAAACTTTAAAGATGTTTGCATAGCATTTTATAATAAACAGGAGTGAGTCTTCCATCCTAGGTTGACAGCCTCAGGGTAGCAGAGCTCACACTGGTGCTCTGAAACCAGCTGAATAGACTATTAGTTTAAGTATTTTGACATATGTAAACATCTGTTTTTCTAAATAACATTTTATTTAGAGCTGGATTATAGTTTATTAATTTATGCTTAGTATATTGGCAGTGCAAGTGGCCAAATAATACACTCTAGAGCAGACCCTTAGAGATCATCTATATTAGCTTAATTTTGTTACAACGCAAGTGGAGGATTTGCTCCCATCATTTTACCCTGTGATGTCTTGTCTTATTGTAGAAGAGCTGCTCTTGATTCAGAAACAGTGCTGCCAATAGGTCCTCAGGCCAAAAGAAGGGAACGTCAGAGCTTCACCGAAATACTTACTTTTTTATATTTTGCTGCCATGTTATATGTAACTGGACTTGCTACAGCAGCTAAGGTTGTTTAATCATTTTCACTTTCTTTATAAACACTCCTAGAAGACTTACTTGGCATTGCCCAGGTTGAGGGTGGCAGGCAGCCTGCCTGTTGGCGTCTCCCTGGGGCTGGATTGGGATGGCAGGGGCTGTGCTACCCATCTGCCAACTTCTTCCAGGGGGGCAACCTGGGGTAGGGGTGAGGGCCACACCATTCAGCTGCTGGCTTCAGCCCAGGGGCAGCAGAGGCCACATAGGCCCTGGACAGCTTTTCCACGTGGACTGCCCACCAGCTTCTCTCTGGGGCCAGCAGGAGCCACGTAAGCCACCCACTGGCTTCTCCCTGGGAGTGGGGTGGTTTCTGTAGTTAGTTGTCAGTATAACTGTTCTTGCTCTCCCACCCTCCCTTTCTGTTTGATGCAAAACAATCCCATTCCACACACATCCCATTGTCCTGGCACAACCAAATCCTGACCTTGCAGTTATATAATTCAAACTATTTTAAACTAAACAAAAAAAATAAGCAATCTACAATATCCTTTGGAGGAATCTATTAGTATGTTTTTATTTGGAGAGAGTAGGGGAAATGAATTTAAAAATAAATAAAAGCACACTTTTTTGTGTAAAACTTGACTTTTTGCTGTCTAGATATCAAGCACTCTCAAAAATTAGACTGGGGAACCACTGTCATATAAATCCTTAAAAAAATGTATCTGAAAATCTGTAATGTCTTCCATGGAACTGCTCCAGCCTCTGAAATAAACATTGTTTGATTTATTTGTTTCCAGATTTATAAACACTTACGCATTGATGCATGTACATCTGCCCTATTAAATCCTGCTCACATGTGGTTAATGGGAAGCTTTTCCTGGAGGATATGACAAGCATCCACTTCTTCTGTTGAGTCAATGCTATCATTTTATTAAATATAAAATCAAACCTGTAAGAAAAGAACATACCTGTTACAGCTGCCAGGTCCTGAGAGAGCAATTGTTGCTGTTACACTTTCCGGCCTGTAGGAAGTGTGTCAATTACTCTGCTTCAGTTTAGCAGGAAGTAGAGGGGTGGAGAAGATGCTATGGCCCTACTAGATTTTGTTCATGGATCTCCCAGACTTCCCGTTACCCTAGGTCAGGATTGTTCCCAGCTTGTCCCCTGCTGGCTGAGACCTAGAGTTGTCCTACTCTGTCACCTTTGCAGTTATCTTCTTCCTAATTCCATGGGTTCCCTTCATGTAGAGAAATAGAATATATGCAGTTACCTGTCCCCATCCAGGAAGGGGTCAAAGATCCTGACACCTCTTGTGCATGATCCCTAAGCAAGGAACAGTAAGAACAGATTTGTATGCTCCTTCCTGGAGGGTTGCAGAATTGGCACTACTAGTAGATGAACTTGGGAGGAGAGGTATGCCACATCAGCAGAGGAAGATGTGAAACTCACCTGGGGTATAGATAGTAAGGTGCTTGTTACAGCCATGAAAACTGGGACAGTGGCCATAGTAGCTGCTGCACTTTTGAAGAGACTTCATTGAGAGCTGGGACAGGAGAAGGAATTGGTTATTTGTAGAATCCCACATAGATACAAATTTGTATTTACATCCTATATCTACGATAATGAGCCACGGATATTTGCATTCATATTTGTGGATTTGGATACCTGTGGATATAAAGCGGATATCCACAAATTTGCAGGGTTCTAGATACAAAATTTGTATCTGCATCTGCATTCATAACTGCATAAATGAGCTGTGGATATCCACATGCACATCTTCAGAGACCTGTGAATATAAAGCTACCTGTGGATTTCCAGGGCTCTGGTTATTTGGTGGGGGTGAATGAAGTGGTGACTGGATAAATAAGGTGCAAAGAGTGAATTGTGTGTGGAACCACTAAGTCTGAGTTGTTGGTGAACAAATGGGATGAAGAAGTAGTCTCCTGAGAGAGAGATTCTCTGCATGCTGGTGGGAGGTAATTTGCCAAGACTTATATATGACATAGTGTGTGCAGAGAGAGAAGCCTTCTTCACAATAAGCTTTTTCTTAAACATTTTCACTGGCACAGTTCCGCTAGAGATCAGTGTGGAAGCAGTAGTGTAAATTTACTGCCATGTATAAACATAGCTGTATCTAAATCTATGCTGTTTCTGAAATTATTGAGAAAAGGTGAGATTATGCTCATAGAGCTTTTTTCTTACATCCATCAACTTCTTTCAGGAGAAGTGCTCCCACAATGCTCCTGCAAGCACTGCTACATTACTAGTATCCTGAGGGTTATTTTAAATACCTGCTGTGCACATGAAAAATTGAAAGAACTGATTCACAACTCTGTTTTGTGCAGCTCTGTCATTTTGTGCAAGTTATTTAACTTGCATATTTGCATATAACCATAATGTTCAGTTCTTCTTCGAGTGGCCCCGTGGGTGCTCCACTCTAGGTGTCGGGTCCCATCCCGGCGCCGCAAATCGGAGAGCTATCAGAGCCGTGGTCCGCTGGATCGTGCATGCGTGGCTGCCAGAGGTGGCGTTCGCACCTTTGATGTGTTGCGCGCGGTCCAGCTTACTCAGTTCCTCTCAGCCGCCTTCGGTCGCAGACGAGAGCTCCTGCTTGTCAGTTTCACTTTTCGCAACAGCTTTTTCAAAGAAGCCTTCACATTTGTAAATAGTTCAGAGCTTGATTAGTTATTTAGTGCTTGTTGATTCTAGCGTAAAAAAAAAAGGGGGGGGGGAGAAGAAGAAGAGTTTCCCTCAGACTGCGACTATCTGTTTAAAAAAAAAAAGGGGGAAAGAAAACGGACTGAATCTCACCAACGAGTTAAGGGGACAAGCGGAGGAGAGACTACTCACTTTCTCCCTCCCTCCTCCTAATTCAGCATGCCGGGATCCCCAGGTTTTAAAAAATGCTCCGTCTGCCGGGAGCCTATGCCGGTGTCGGACGGACATGATTCTTGTGTGAGGTGCCTGGGTGAGATGCATGTCCCCCCAGAAATGCATTCACTGCAGTAAGTTAACAGCGAGGGCTCGTAGGGATCGAGACTTGCGCTTCAAACTCATCCTTTATGGCAAGGCGCTGGAGTCCGATGCCGTACCTGCCTCTGGCATAGCAGCCCAGAAATGGCGGGCAACGTCTTCTGGGACGACCGTTAATAAGAAAGCTAAGGCGTCCCCAGTGCGATCCCTGCCTGCCACCACCAAAGTCAAATGCCCTGACAAATCATTAGGGGGCACCTGCCCCAGGGCATCAACGGCTCCTAGGGCGAGGAGATCGCCTGAGCCAGCACTACAAGCGGCAGCGGCACCGGCTCCAGCAATAGCTCAAAAGCCGGCATCAGCAGAGCGCGCAAGCCGGCACCGCCAACGGCTGCTCTAGCGGCACCGGCTGCGGCGTTTTTAAACCCCCCGGTGCTGAGCCGGCAAACATCCCAGGCGGCACCGCAGCCGTTCTCTGATCTGCTGGCACCGGGCTCCTCCTCGGCACCGCCAACACCACCCCCATGTGGGGCTCTATTGGCACCGCATCCAAGTTCAGCCCCGAGCTCCCCACCAGCAACTGAAATTGACAAGGCTTCTCTGCCTTGTAAAGCTGCGGGGAAAAGAAATCTACAGGGCATTATCCCCCTCGCCTACCTTCTCCCCGGGACCGTCTCCTCCTCCACCCAGATTCCAACGGCACCGGGACTAGAGCCTCTCGCCGCCTTACCAGCTACTTAAAAGACCCTCACAGGGGGACACAGTTTATATAGAATCAAAACGCTGTCTATCGTGTTCTCGCTCCCCCAGGAGGTCACCAAGGTGCAGATCACCGAGACGGTCGCCACCTCTGGTCTACTACATCCGCAGTTCAAGATCTTCCAGATATTCTTCGCCATCGCAGTCGGACCACTACTATGGCCACTACCACAGGGATGATTATGACCGCCCCCACCCTGGCCATGCTACCCTATCCTATAGAGGCTCTTCATGTAACCGTCCATTACCCAGTGCGCAACACTTACCTGACCATCCACAGCAATCGTTTTCTCCGCCTCCATCGGAAAACTTAACCATCCATCAGGATCATTCAGCCCACCTTTCTAACCACAATTTTGATAACTACTCGAAGCTTACAGAGCTACTACAATATCTTCCTGATGCCAAGAAACCCTTACTGAAGGCCATAGTCCAAGAGGGATATATAGCCTGTAATACTACTCTGCAGATGGCCATGGATGTGGCCGACACGGCTGCACAGGCCACGGCTACGGGGGTCGCAATGAGTAGGTCTTCCTGGTTATCATCCGCTGGAGCCCCGCCGGAGCTTCAGAATAAAGTGGAAGACCTACCCTTTGATAAGCAAAAGCTCTTTGCTAGTAACACCGACGAAGTTCTTCATTCTGGCAGACTCCTGTACGACTTTACGTACCTTAGGAATGTACACACCTCCCTATAAATGTAAGCGCTACTATCCTTACCAACGGAGGTACGATTATGCGTTCAATAAGAATCAATCACGTCCCCAAGACAATCACCGCTTCCGGCAGCGTCCTCAACGTAAGAGATCTCAAACGAACCGTTCACCTAAGCAGCAAATTTGACTTTCCCGTTGAGGACGCAAGCACGACTCCCACGTTCAACGTGCCACAACTCCTTCACTGGTCCAATATCACCGTGGACAAGTGGGTACTGGAGGTGGTACAATCTGGTCTCTCCATCCCCTTTCTATCCATTCCCCCCACCACCCCTCCTACCCTGTCCCTTTTCAGGGACCCCTCTCACGAGCATTTGCTGAAGCAAGAAGTTCAGCGCCTTCTGAATATCGGTGCAATAGAGAGGGTACCAAGTCAGTTTCGGGGGAAAGGATTTTATTCCCGGTACTTCCTTACCCCAAAGAAGACAGGAGGATGGAGACCCATTTTGGACCTACGCAAGTTAAACCGTTACCTCAGGAAACATCGCTTCAAGATGGTGACCCTAAATGCCATCATTCCGTCGTCGAACAAGGGGGACTGGTTTGCAGTCCTCGACCTGCAAGATGCCTACTTCCACATAGCGATCCATGTGGCACACAGGCGTTTTCTCCATTTCCAGCTAGGTCAAGAACGTTTCCAGTACAGAGTACTACCTTTCGGGTTGGCATGCGCACCCAGAGTTTTCACCAAAACCTTAGCGGTAGTGGCTGCCCACTTGTGCAGACTGGGAGTGACAATTTTCCCATACTTGGACGATGGCCTCATAAGAGGCCTAACATATTCAGATGCCAAACAGATGGTGACAACAGCCTCTCAGGTTTTTCACTCTCTGGGTCTACTCATAAACATGCAGAAATCCTCGCCAGAACCTACACAAGATCTGATCTTCATAGGGGCGAGGCTCGACTCGAGAACAGCGCGCACTTACTTACCTGCTGAACGTTTCGCCGCCATTCGAGATCTTGTTCACACGCTGACGTATGCCCCGACGATTCCCGTCAGAGTGTCGTTACAACTACTGGGGCACATGGCTGCCTCAACAACTATTGTTCAAAACGCAAGGTTACATTTTCGCTGCCTCCAACGCTGGCTGACTACAGTATTCACTTCAGTGAGGGACAGCATTCACAAGGTGGTGGTGATGCCATCACATGTACAACAATCCCTGCAGTGGTGGACCAAGTCGACCAATCTTATGGCGGGCATTCTTTTTACCGCCCAACCATCGAAGCAAATAACAACGGATATTATGGACGACATGACGGTTCAAGGTCGCTGGTCTCCGCAGGAGATGCTCTTACATATCAACATTCTCGAGTTAAGAGCAGTGCGTCATGCATGTCAACATTTTCAGTCCCATATAAGAAACATGACCGTCAGAATCCTTACGGACAATATTGCCACCATGTACTACATAAACAGACAGGGAGGGGCTCGATCCCGATCCCTCTGTATAGAAGTGATGCACTTGTGGAACTGGTGTATCCGCATCAATACCGTCTTGACAGCCACCTATTTGCCGAGCGTCCAGAATACTATTGCGGACTCACTCAGCAGGCTGTTTCCCCACGACCACGAGTGGGAACTTCGCACGGACAGTCTGCATGGTATTTTCGCCCAATGGGGGTTCCCCTCAATAGATCTGTTCGCTACTGCTGCCAACGCCAAGTGCCCCAATTATTGCTCCAGGGCAGGGATCGGACGCCACTCCTTGGGAGATGCTTTTCTTCACAATTGGGGAACGTCACTACTATACGCCTTTCCCCCGATCGTCCTAGTTCCCAGGATCCTGGAAAAGATCACTATAGAAAGGGCTCAAGTAATCCTCATAGCCCCAGCTTGGCCACGGCAGCCTTGGTATTCAGTACTCCACGAGATGTCCATCAGGACACCGTACACCCTTCCTCTGCTTCCGAACCTCTTGACTCAGGACAACGGCTCCCTTTCTCATCCGAAACCTTACACCTCACAGCGTGGATGCTCGCTGGTTCAACCCGGTCGAATGCTCATGCTCACAGAGAGTCAAGCAAGTATTAGTACACAGCAGAAAAGACTCCACTCGAAAGACCTACCTCGCCAAGTGGACCAGATTTGAAGCGTGGTGTGGCAGTGATGGCAGGGATGCTCACGTCGCAGGAATATCTCAGATACTTGATTATATTTTGCACCTCCACGACACGGGCCTTGCAATAGCCTCGCTGCGAGTGCATGTAGCAGCAATTAGTGCTTTTCATCGGGGTCAGAATGGGTTCTCTGTATTTGCTCATCCCATCACAAAGAGGTTTCTGAAGGGACTTACGAACCTCAACCCACCATGACCACCACCACCACCACCTTGGAATTTAGACTTCGTTCTGGATTCTCTGACGCGCCCTTTGAACCCTTGGCTACGATACCATTATAGCTTCTAACCACAAAATTGCTTTTTCTGCTTGCCATTACATCAACTCGCAGAGTGAGCGAAATAGCTGCGTTCATGTCATCACCTCCTTACACAGTGTTTACTAAGGAGTCGGTAACGTTGAGATCTCATCCAGCTTTTGTTCCAAAAGTTTGTTCGGATTTCCACATCAACGAGCCAGTTGTTCTTCCCTGTTTCTATCCCAAACCTCATGCTTTAAGGGAAGACGCACTGCTGCACACGCTCGATGTGAGGAGGGCATTAGCTTTTTATATTGAAAGAACGCAACTCTTTAGGAAATCGGACCGCCTAATAGTATCATTAGCGGATCGATCCAAGGGACAACCAGTCACTTCCCAACGGATTGCAAGATTAATAGTGTCGTGTATTACAACCTGTTACTCCGTACGTAACAAACCTCTTCTGTGTTCACCTAAGGCCCATTCTACGAGAGCAGTAGCCACGACTACAGCTTTTCTCAGAGGTGTTCCATTCCGAGACATTTGTCGAGCAGCAACATGGTCCTCACATTCTACCTTTTATGAGGCATTACGCTATAGTAAACCAATTTGCTGCTGATTCCTCAGTGGCTACGGCAGTCCTTTCCCATATTCAAAAACCTTTAATGTTCAAGTACTGCTCCGAAGTCACCTAGAGTGGAGCACCCACGGGGCCACTCGAAGAAGAAGAAGAAGTTACTCATCCTGTGAAGTAACGATTGTTCTTCGAGATGTGCCCCGTGGGTGCTCCACGACCCGCCTTCCTCCCGCCTCCGAATTTTTCATTTTTCGTTTTAGGAGCGGCTGAGAGGAATTGAGCGCAACACATCAAAGGCGCGAACGCCGCCTCTGACAGCCACGCATGCGCGGTCCGGCGGACCACGGCTCTGATAGCTCTCCGATTCGCGGCGCCAGGACGGGACCCGACACCTAGAGTGGTGCACCCACGGGGCACATCTCGAAGAACAATCGTTACTTCACAGGGTGAGTAACTTCTTCTTCTGTGGTCAACTTTATCCTGTCCCAAGTTGTGGCAGAGGTAGGCTAGAGCTGTGCAGAACTTGGAGGTTATAAGGCTTTATATATGCATAGGGTGAGCAGGTGCAAATTGTGTCTAGGGGTTCTAGAATATGCTGTAGTTTGCTGGATGATGTCTAGGATTACTGGCCTATAGGTTGGTGTGGGGGTGTCTGGGACAGGTACTATCTGAAAGAGAGAGATGTGGCTAGGCTCTCACTGGGAGGCATGGTGTCTGGGTGGAAGAAATTGAGGCTAGTACTGAATCCTCATCTTCTGTCCTTACTCGTCACCAAGCCACCTGTTGCTTAGGTGGTATTGGGAATAGCCAGGGGAAAGACTAGCATTCTTCTTGTTGGCCTGAATGCAGGCTTCGTAGCCGCTTCTAGCAGCCTTAATAGATTTGCAACTCTTGCTTGCAGCACAAGCCCAATTCAGTGAGAGATTCTGGCTGAGGTGTAGACAGACTTCAATAGGATATGTATGATTGTCACGTGAGATACATGACACTTGGTAGCCACACTGGCTGGAGAGCGTTCAGACTGCGTGAAACTACAGCAAAGACAAATTCAAAGACTTAAGAGATGTGTTTGAGATAGTGGTCAGATTGGGAAGGACAGTGTTTTGACAAAGAACTTCTAGAAAAATCCATATTGGGCCACCTACTTGTATTTGTTTTTACTAGAATGGAAGGAACACTAACTTAACTCCCTTCCCCGCCCCTCCCCCCAAAAAAAGACAAATTAGACTGTAGGAAATAATTATATTCTGAAAAATTACTACCCTAAGGCAGCCAGCCAAGTGATTCCTTTTGTCAGCACAGGTAATGCTGCTAACAAATAGTGCTAACAAATAGTGCAATCGGAAACTATAGCTGCTAGTGTAGAAGAACTAACAATACTGTTTCTTGTCTTCTAGGTGCATTTCCTCCGTTACCAGGTCAAGCAAAGGCTCTTTCCCGAAAGATGACCCTCAGCAACCTGTGGCTTGTTGTCATACAGTCCCTTGCGTTTTTGTCGGGTGGTATGTGGTACTGCATCTTTCAGTATTTTTATCATTGCCTATTTTAAAAGTTGAAAGGGACCTGAGGACACCTTGAGAAGCCAGGCTCTTGCAAATCTGCATCATGTTTATATGTGCAAATGTGAATATACAAGAGTAAAGGAAAATGCTGGATGGATTTTTACCCCTCTTAGGGGAGATTTTAAACTCCACTAAATGTGAGGATCAGTTATATTGTGACCTGATGTATTTTAAGAACTGTCCATATTTTTAAAAGGTGTATACCCCTCCCCCCCCACGCTCTTAAGCGAATTCAGCATTTGGACAAGAGGTGTAATTGTACAACCACCATAGAAGAAAATCTGCAACAAGAATGTTCTAACGCTACAGGTATTGTAGTTAAAGCTCAGAAAAGTAAGCAACTTTGTTTCTCCTGTAGTCTGTACTACAAATTGTGTGGTAGATATCCTTCGTTTGCAAAAACTGAAGTTTTACTGCTGGGATCAGTTAAACATATTCTGCAGAGCTGGTTATGATATCTTAACTGTTCTCCGATCAGCCATCATTGTATTAGACACACCATTTCTAAGGACAACAACCAAATGAGAGCCAGTGTCAGCAATGGGGTTGTTTTTTGCAGGGGGGGGAGGAGAAAACAGTGCTCAGAAGGTGTTTCAGTATCATAATGTGTTTAAAAATGGTGTGCACCTGATAAATCAGCCCATTACTATTGAACATCTAACGTCCATGTTCTAGTGTATTCCTTCTTGTGAGGGAACTTTAAAAAGTCACATCACTTGATTTAGTTCCCTTTTGTGTTCAAAATGTGTCCCATAAATTGATTATTGTCTTTTTGCAAAATGCACTTTTAAAGTTGAAAATACAGTGAAGGAAAAGTGTGTAGCTTAGGGAAAATAGCAAGCTTTATCTATAGCAACTTGGAATCTTAAGAGGCATTAATTCTTTCTGCTGTTCCTCAGCACTCTACTGTGTTGGATACCAAACTTTAGCCCATGTGATGATTTTATAGCTTAGAGACTTTTTTTCATTTGTTGCAACATCACTAAAGACATTTTGGCGCAGGGCTTAACCAAATCATCTCAGCATTTTTCTTAGGAAGACTATTAGGAAGCTGATGTCTTTAAAAAGATGAGTATAAGTGCAGGCCTAAAGCTATAGGAAAATGTTCAACCTATCTGTTGAAAAAAATACACAGAATACAGAAGGCAGTATTAGCCTGCCACCATGCTGAAAGTGTCAGTCTGAAGAGGAGAATTAAGAGGCAGCCTGGCACAAAATAGATTTTCTGGGGTCTGGCTCACAAATCTTCTGATGGAACATCAGCACTGTGTGTTCTCACTTCTGACAGGGTTAGTGGGCATCACATTCCTGTGATTACACTGAGATACAAAAGAACTATTCCTAGAATGCCATTATTCCCTATTAAAACATATGATGTAATAAGAACTTAGAGAATTACTATGGTGTATTATCTTTCTTGGATTAGAACTTTGAGAGTAAAGTAAGGCAACAGTCGTTGTCTACGTTGAGTTAGTGATATAGACTCCCTGTTTTTCCTTAAGCTCATGACAACGAGTTTTGATAAGTGTACAGAATAAAAATATAAAACATAACTTCATATTTTCTTTTTGTTCTGGGTGGGGGTAACAAACCAAAAAAGGGAAAGATGTGTATTTTTCCTGGCTTAGTGGGGGGAGGGGGGGGGGCGCTAGTTAACTACGCCAAAAATACAATTACTTGATCATAAGGTAACTCAGTGTGGCCGATAACAAAATGATGCATTATAGAAGATCAACTGAAATACCTCATGGACTGTTATGATACCACTAAGGTGAAATGCTGAAGACAGTGTTACTGTTTAGATTACTGTACAGTGTATGCTAAAGTTTTCAAATCCTAAAAACACACACACAGATATATATTTATATATTGAGCTGAATTGCAGTATAAGAATAAATCAATCTTAAGTGAGGCATGTACTACAAAGGGGAGGCCAGTTTGGAGCATGAGAATTTTTCTTTACACTTTAATTCATTCTTGTTACATTGCTTACAAGCTAAAGTTTATTTCATCTGCCATATTGCAGGAGGATGCAGGGAAAGTTCAGTGACAACCATCATAAATGTGTCCATAAATAGCAGGCCAGGTCTGAACAAAAGTGTACTGGAAATGATCTGCAGAATGCAAATGGCAGACTCTTTATTTGTCTTGCTATCATATGATTTGGTTTGACCGATTTTGTTGATACCCACATTCCAACAACTTATTTGGTTTTGACTTGGAAAGGAAGGGGATGATATAAAAAGGGAAGATTGTGTCTAAGCAAGTTGCACAACAGTAGCATGCATTAGACTACTGCATGCAAAAGTATATTGCTTTTCTAATGCAGTATATTGTTTCCAGTGGCCTAGCATGACACACTAAATACTCACATGCTGCCTAATGATGTAGTAGGATTGAGCAATAGGTGCCAAGATGGGTATATCATTTATCTAGTCCCTTTGGTTATTATCAACATGTTTCTTTTTTAATATATTGGAAAATGTTTTTGTTTTAAAGCACTGATTGTAGTTTGTGGGAGATTGTCACATTAGATTGGTTCTCTCCTATCTGTACTGGAAGTTGTGAAGAGTATGTCATGGTCTTAGTATAATTGAATTAAGTGACATTGAAAAGACACTGCTGTTAGGAATTCTGAGTAGGAGCCATGGACTTAGGTACTGGTTTATGAAGAAGGTTAAACAGGAGTGATAAATGAATTTTTTATTAAGGGAAAACATAAAATGTAAGTAATATATAGGAAATATGGTAATTAAGTCCTCTGCTGGTCAAGACTGTTTGAAGTCTTGCAGGTTATCTTGCAAAATATGCAATTTCTTTGATAATTCATTCACCGTCACCTGGTTAGTTACCTTAGCTGTAGTGGACACTGCTGTAAGTCACACAGAGGTTTTCCATTCAGAACAGAGATGTCTCTGGAGGGAAAAATGCACCTAGTAGAAAATTAATGTAGTGGTAAAAGTGACCTGCCACGTTTCAGTATAATTTAATACAACTTTGAATTGGTGGTGTAACAGGCAGTTTTGTGGAGGAATATGTAAAACAGGTTGAAAATATCTGCAGGAAATTTAGTTTTACAGATTGTGGAACTATTAATTTCTCTACTGCTTTGGAATATGAGGGAAAACTAAACAGAATTTTTTTATAAAAGCAGATAATGTTGGTTCCATGTTTTAGATAGTATTTATCTTAAAACTGTTTAATAACCACTTTCGGGGGGAAAATATAGCCTTAGTAGTTTAGAATTGCTGCTTTTTTGGATCCCGTTAAATGCCCAATATTGTACCATTCATAAATTATGGAACCACTGGTTTTTTCCCTTTTGTGACAATCCTTTCCTTACAGGTCATCTTGTAACTTACAAACCATTTTCCCAACTATTTTAGTCATGATTTACCTTGAAAAGGGGGTTTAACTTGCTTTAGTCATACTTTAAAAGCCAGGCTTTTGTGTTACTCAGAATAGTTGATCTTTCTCTTCTAGAAGTTATTGGAAATAAGGTGCAACTTACTACATTTAAAATGTAACTACCATTGTGGTGATTGTATTCATTATTCACCCATTTCACAAAAAGCTGGAGCTATCTTCCCCCCCTCCCCCCCCCCCCCATTGCCACAAGTGCTGTGAACCTTTACATGTGTTTGTAGAAAATAATAAAAATACCGAATACTGTGTGTGGTAGGAATTATACTGGTCCACTTTACCTTGGCATAAAATTTATCTTGGGACCAAAGCTACTTAAATCTGAGATTTCCAAATTGTAAAACTGTTTGGAGGTTGAATTTTGAGGTTTGTTTTTGGTAGTTTGCCTGAACTATTTTGTGCCGATCTAACAAAATCAAATGGAATAAAGTAACTGTACAACTGATGGTACTGTACTGTTTGGAAATAATGCAGCCATATGAACGAAAATGTATTTTGCAAAATTACATCTTTGTTAATTTTTACATTTAATTGTTTTTAAAACAGTAGGAAGAGCAAAGTTAAAAATTTAAAAACACCTGTACTTGAGTTGAGAGGTCTGATTACATTAATGTTTTTGAATGGTTTAATTTTTATTATGTATAACTGTAGGCTATATGGCTGTGATTCAGAGAAAAATCTTTAAAAGTAAGACGTCTATGCATTTTACAGTTAAACTTTTTATTTTACCATTGGGTAATAAAACAATTATACATTGAACAGCTGTTGTGTTAAAGTGAGTTAATTTCCTTTAAACTTATTACAAAAGAGTTTTTGTACAATGAAATCTTAGGTTTCTTGATGCCATATTGTTAATTGTGTGTGTGTCTGAATTTTCCTTTCCCTATTGTGTATCTGCATATTTGTTTATGGTCAGAATGAATGCAGAAATTTGTCGTTAGTTTCTAAAAGTGGTTTTGCACAAGGCTGGTCACACCTGATTTATTTTATTTATTTCGTCCTTGGATATTTTTATCAAATCTTTTCAACAATCAAGACATTTTTCAGAAATGTAGATACAGAAACCAAAAGAGATTTTTCTTTACAAAGTAAAGGTGACTCTAAAGTACCACAAATTAAAGTTGATTTTTCAAGATTTCATGCTTTTAATCTTTAATAGTTATATTTTTGTTTGTGGGAGGGCAAGGTTTTATTAAATGTCCACTGTGTTTACTATGAAACATCAAGTAGCAAAACTGTTTTTCCATTTACAGTGCAGCTTGGGTTTTAGTTAGTGCATATATAAGGCATTACTGCATTTCAGTGTATAGATGCTGTTTGTGAAGACTTGTCTTTCTGGGTCAGAAGCTGTTTTTTGAACTAACAAAAGGGAAAGTGGGGAGAAGACGAGTAACTCTGCAAGTCCTTTCTCCCAGAAAACTTTCTTTACGTTTATTGGAAGCTTTGGTAGAGTAAGGACTGCAGAATTTGGCCTAAAGATTCTAGAGCTAGGACATGCTTTCCTTCTTTATCTAAACTCCTCCTTGAAGTTTATGGTTGTTTAGGGCATATAAAGAACACAGAATCTGGGTCCTAAGTATGCCATGGACTGTGTTCAATCTAGAAAGATGGGAATTTTTTCCTAAAAAGTGTGTTGCCATCTTGTGTATTTCTGACATGTGAGTTGCTCTTATTATTTTAAACAACTTCAGCTAGGCAAAGTAATCTACAGAGCGACATACATTCTGTGACCCTGGACTGTATCTCTTAACAATAGCACTTAGTGTTGTTTTTAACTTAGTTAAATTAACTTTTTAACAAATACTGTATACAGTAATAAGTAACAGAGAAATGGAACTCTGTGCAAGATGCATCAGTATATTCCAAAATCTGTAGAACATTGTAGTGGCTGTAGTTATGTGTGTCTCTTCATTTTGCTTCTGGATTTTTTTTCCATGCTGTGTTTTTTCTGTGATCAGTGAAAAAGGTTTATAGAGAAAAGGGGATAAGGGAAAACTTGCAAGCTGAATTTAAAGCACTAAGAGATCCAATGCTGACTGGCCCTGTTCTCATGTGTTGAAAAAAGCCATTGTTTTAAATTCCTGCTTAATATGAAAATAGGGTTTTCTAAGTTCCTTCCTGCTGGAAGAAATGTATTTTTTAAAAGGAAAAAAGTCCCTCTTTGGTTGAGAGACTGTCAGCTGAATAAGCTGGTGTGATCATATCATGACATGCTGATCAGATATAAATCAATAAATTTTTACCTCACAGGACTCATAATCTTGTACTTTTGCTTCTCTGATAATGTCTTAATTTGTCTTGTGGATTCCTGGCTTAGCAAACACCAAGAATTTCCACTGAAGCAGCAAACAACAAAGATGATATGAGAGAGAGAGACACGTCTTGCGCACGCCACGCACTTTAAAGAAATATCTTTGGCAAAAATCATGTACAGCGTGAAACTGACTCAAACATAGTTCGGTGGCGATACAGGGATGCAGCGCACACACGCGCGCGCACTCATTCATCATCCACCCCAAGCTGATAAGGGAGAAACAAAGTCAAGGCCTAACAATGCATTTCTCAACTGCTACCTCTCCAGCTCATTGAGTGTAGGCTTCTTTTAAAGGGAGCTATGACATCATATCCATCTTTATAATCATGGTGGCCGCAATGCTGGAACCATGAGTTGAAAGTAAGAGGGTTATCTAGAAGAGCCTGACAAACGGAGAGCCGTGTTGAAAAAGCCATTGTTTTAAATTCCTGCTTAATATGAAAATAGGGTTTTCTAAGTTCCTTCCTGCTGGAAGAAATGTATTTTTTAAAAGGAAAAAAGTCCCTCTTTGGTTGAGAGACTGTCAGCTGAATAAGCTGGTGTGATCATATCATGACATGCTGATCAGATATAAATCAATAAATTTTTACCTCACAGGACTCATAATCTTGTACTTTTGCTTCTCTGATAATGTCTTAATTTGTCTTGTGGATTCCTGGCTTAGCAAACACCAAGAATTTCCACTGAAGCAGCAAACAACAAAGATGATATGAGAGAGAGAGACACGTGCGCGCACGCACGCGCGCACTTTAAAGAAATATCTTTGGCAAAAAATCATGTACAGCGTGAAACTGACTCAAACATAGTTCGGTGGCGATACAGGGATGCAGCGCACACACGCGCGCGCACTCATTCATCATCCACCCCAAGCTGATAAGGGAGAAACAAAGTCAAGGCCTAACAATGCATTTCTCAACTGCTACCTCTCCAGCTCATTGAGTGTAGGCTTCTTTTAAAGGGAGCTATGACATCATATCCATCTTTATAATCATGGTGGCCGCAATGCTGGAACCATGAGTTGAAAGTAAGAGGGTTATCTAGAAGAGCCTGACAAACGGAGAGCCTACAGCAGGGACCACTCTCAGCTCCAGCACCTTCTCGTGGTCAGTAAGGGAATTAGCTCTGGTAGCCAGTGTGCCTTGCTCTGGTGGTACTGTGCCCATCACCTCTTCTGCTCCTGGACCCCTATCTTTCCAAGGACCACAACATCTTTTTAATGACACAGTCCTCCCACTGTGCCACACCCTACTCCTCTCCAAATTCTGGGGGAAATGTACCATAGTTCGACAGTCCAGTCTCTTCCTGCTGCAGCTCAATGGCTGGCCATTTCCTCAGTGGTGAGGGGGCAGGAGGGAAAGGGAGAAGAACCAGGCTTGCCTGCTACTCTGGATCCCAGCCCAGGGACCCTGTAGATAGTTGCTACCTTCTGCTTCCCCTCTGACTTCTCAGTAGATCTCCTTGGACTACTTCCCCCATGGTCCCAGCACCCTCTTTGCTCTTGCTGCAGGATCCCTGCAGCCTGCCTGGAGCTGTCTTTAGCAACACTGGTCTGGATCTCTGCCTGGAACACTGCTCTGAATAGGATGTTTGATGCCTTCAGCCAGTCCTCCTCCCTCCTCAGGCTCCAGGGAGTGACTAAAACTGCTCTGCAGCTCTTCTTATATGGGCCAGCCTAGCCTTGATTGGCTGCTCTTCACAACCCCTCTTCCATTAGCTTCTTCCAGAGCAACCACCAAGGGCTTAGAGCCCTTACAGCAGTGGTCGCCTACCTTTTTACACCCAAGATCACTTTTTTTAAATTTCAGGACAAGCCAAGATCTACCCCCATCCCTTCCCCAAGACCCCACCCCTTTCTTGAGGCCCCACCCTGTCTGTTCCCCTTCTCTCCATCACTTGCTATCCCTGGCCCTTATATGCTCTTAGGGCATGGCTATGCTGCTGCTTTTTAAAAAATCTTTCTGTTGGAAGAGATTTTTCCAACATTTGGCCCATCTAGACTGGGCCAAATGTTGGAAAAAACCCTTCTTTTGGAATCCCCCTTATTCCTCGTGGAACGAGGAATACAGGGGCTGCCAAAAGAGCATGTTTGCTGGAAAAACTCCTGTAGTCTAGCCATACCCTCACAGGGTTGAGACAGGAGGTGCAGGCTCTGGGGTGGGAATGAGGGATTTGGGTGTGGGAAGGGGTGAGAGGTGCAAGCTCTGGGAGGGAATTTGGGTGCAGGAGGAAGTAGAGAAGGCTCAGGAAGGGGGCTCCAGGCTGGGGAGTGTTGGGCTCAGGTAGAATATTGGGGTGCTGAGCAAGCCACAGGCTTCTGGATGTGAGAGTGCAGGAGTTTGGGTTGTGGTGTGTGAGGGGCTCAGGGCAGAGAAGTTGGGAGTATGATGGGCTCAGGACACAGATTTGCAGTGTGTGAATGGTGCAAGAATGTTGTGGCAGAAGACTGAGGATGTGGGGGGGGGCAGGAGTTTGGGGATGAGAGGCTCAGGACAGGGGGTTCTGGTGTATGATAGGCTCAGATTTGGGGTCGGAGTGGGAGGTACAGGAGTGTTATGATGCTGTGGTCAGATGAGGGCTTGGCCCCAATTGGGGGCTTGTTGGCCAGGCTTCATTTTTAAATAAAATATTATGTCAAACACAAAAGGTTTCAGCATTGTCTTTATTTATGAGAGGGGCGGGGAACCTGTTTTGAGTCAGGGGTCACTGACCCACAGAAAAGTCAGTCGGGGCCACACAAGTGAGATACAAAAACACAACTCCTCCAGACTCCTCAAGCCTCACTAATGTGGCCCCAACTGTGCTGCTGGGGCAGGGGACAGGGTGCTGGGGCAGGGGACAGGATACTTGTGGGGTCTGGGTGGGGGGACCAGTACCCGGGGATCCTGCAGCTGTGTGCCAAGGCCCAGGAAGTGCGTGGGCTGCTCCCTCATCCCCCAAACAGCAGAGCGGTACCTGAAACACTGGTCCATCACATGCCAGGGACTTTCTTCCCCTGCTGGAGGGAGGTGGGGGGAGGGGGAGAAGAGTCCCGGAGTGGGCCAGCTCCAATTGCTTGGGCAGCATGCGCCTTGCTCTTCCGCTCCCCACAGCAGTGCATCCTGCCTGAGCAGCTGGAGCTGGTGCACTGGGGACTTTCTTCCCCTGCTGCCTTCCTGCGCGGGGGGATGGCGGGGGGAGTGGAAGTCCCCGACTGCCCCAGGTCCAACTGCTCGGGCAGCACGTGCTTTGCTTCTCCATTCCCCATGGCAGTGCTCTCTGCCTGAGCAGTTGGAGCTGGCGCAGTCCCGGACTCTCCCTCCCTCCCCCTTCTCTCCTCTCCCCCATGTGCAGGAAGGCAGCAGGGGAAGAAAGTCCCCAGCGGGCAATGGATCAGCATTTTAGGTACTGTGCTGGCTGTTTGGAGAGGGGGGGGAAGAGTAGTCTGTGCACTTCCAGGACCTAGTGTGCAGCTGCAGAACTACTGCCCACCCCGCCAGAAGCCCGCGCTACCTCCGTTGTCCCTGGAAGTAATGTCAGCGTGGGGTTCATATTGGGGTGGGGGACAGCGAGATGGGGGGCCCCTGAAAGCCTCGTGATCGACTGGTCAAGCCCCCAGGATCGACCAGTTGATCGCGATCAACAGGTTGGTGACCATGGCCTTAGAGCCTAATGTGAGGAAGGTGCTACAGCTGCAGGAAGGAGCACGCTTGTAGGAAAATGTGTAACTTTCAAAAGGTGAGCATGATTTCAACTATTGCATGTTGAAAGAGAAAATGCTACTCGCTGGTCCTGGGAAGGTGTCCTATTACCAATATCCTTTCAGGAACTTCAGACCCAACCATGCATAAATTGACAACTAGATACATTTTATTTTTTCATGCCTTTCTGCTTCATTCTCTACTTTCATACACAGCTAGCTGGCTGATATGATTCAGTCCTACTCAGGAGAATGGGGTTGTGATGGTCCAAGCAACCTCAAAGATAACAGGATCCAATATCTTGAGAAGGCTAAAAAATGCTTATTCCATAACATTCGTAAACATTTTTAATATCTATTTTAAACATTCAAACTGACAGGTATTTCCAAGGAGTATTAGAGAAATAAGATGGGTGAGATAAGATCTTTTAGTGGATCAATTTCTGTTGGTGAGGACACATCTACACTACAAGGTAAAGTTGAATCTAATATGGTTAATTTCTTATTTCCTGATTTTACGAAGTTGAAGGTCTGTGTCTTCACTGCAGGGAAAAATTAAATGCGGTCCAAAATAGCGTGTCCCCATTAGGGAGCTTACCATCGACTTAGTGAGTGAGGTGCTGTGGGCAGCTTTGTATTCTGGGCTATGCTCAGTAGCTGCTGCAACCAAAACTCTGCAGTGGGTAGTTAGAGGGGCGTATGTTGCCAGTGTCCCATGAGGCAATCATCTAGTCCAGGCTTGCGAACAGGAATTGCTAACAGGGAGTTTGGAGAGGGAGTTCTCCAGGTGAAAGAGGAGTAAAAACAGGACCCTTGTGGTAAGTGGCTGTCTGGAGTGTGTGTTTGTGTGTGGGGGAGTTATTTGCTGTGTGCTGAGCTTGTGTTTATCTGGTTGGTTTGATTGTTTGTTTGCTTGAAGGAGCTTCTAAAAGGTTTGAAATCTAGAAGCCTCTGTTAATTGGCTGAGCCTCAGTCAGGGGGAGGGGCTACCAGAGCTATATAAGCCTGTGACTCAGCGACCAGGGAGCTTGCGAACAGGGAGTTTGGAGAGGGAGTTCTCCAGGTGAAAGAGGAGTAAAAACAGGACCCTTGTGGTAAGTGGCTGTCTGGAGTGTGTGTTTGTGTGTGGGGGAGTTATTTGCTGTGTGCTGAGCTTGTGTTTATCTGGTTGGTTTGATTGTTTGTTTGCTTGAAGGAGCTTCTAAAAGGTTTGAAATCTAGAAGCCTCTGTTAATTGGCTAAGCCTCAGTCAGGGGGAGGGGCTACCAGAGCTATATAAGCCTGTGACTCAGCGACCAGGAGCTTTAACAGGAATTGCTAACAGGAGTTTGGAGAGGGAGTTCTCCAGGTGAAAGAGGAGTAAAACAGGACCCTTGTGGTAAGTGGCTGTCTGGAGTGTGTGTTTGTGTGTGGGGAGTTATTTGCTGTGTGCTGAGCTTGTGTTTATCTGGTTGGTTTGATTGTTTGTTTGCTTGAAGGAGCTTCTAAAAGGTTTGAAATCTAGAAGCCTCTGTTAATTGGCTAAGCCTCAGTCAGGGGAGGCTACCAGAGCTATATAAGCCTGTGACTCAGCGACCAGGAGCTTGAACAGGAATTGCTAACAGGGAGTTTGGAGAGGAGTTCTCCAGGTGAAAGAGGAGTAAAACAGGACCCTTGTGGTAAGTGGCTGTCTGGAGTGTGTGTTTGTGTGTGGGGGAGTTATTTGCTGTGTGCTGAGCTTGTGTTTATCTGGTTGGTTTGATTGTTTGTTTGCTTGAAGGAGCTTCTAAAAGGTTTGAAATCTAGAAGCCTCTGTTAATTGGCTGAGCCTCAGTCAGGGGGAGGGGCTACCAGAGCTATATAAGCCTGTGACTCAGCGACCAGGGAGCTTGCGAACAGGAATTGCTAACAGGGAGTTTGGAGAGGGAGTTCTCCAGGTGAAAGAGGAGTAAAACAGGACCCTTGTGGTAAGTGGCTGTCTGGAGTGTGTGTTTGTGTGTGGGGAGTTATTTGCTGTGTGCTGAGCTTGTGTTTATCTGGTTGGTTTGATTGTTTGTTTGCTTGAAGGAGCTTCTAAAAGGTTTGAAATCTAGAAGCCTCTGTTAATTGGCTGAAGCCTCAGTCAGGGGAGGGGCTACCAGAGCTATATAAGCCTGTGACTCAGCGACCAGGAGCTAACAGGAATTGCTAACAGGAGTTTGGAGAGGGAGTTCTCCAGGTGAAAGAGGAGTAAAACAGGACCCTTGTGGTAAGTGGCTGTCTGGAGTGTGTGTTTGTGTGTGGGGGAGTTATTTGCTGTGTGCTGAGCTTGTGTTTATCTGGTTGGTTTGATTGTTTGTTTGCTTGAAGGAGCTTCTAAAAGGTTTGAAATCTAGAAGCCTCTGTAAATTGGCTGAGCCTCAGTCAGGGGGAGGGGCTACCAGAGCTATATAAGCCTGTGACTCAGCGACCAGGGAGCTTGCGAACAGGAATTGCTAACAGGGAGTTTGGAGAGGGAGTTCTCCAGGTGAAAGAGGAGTAACTCTTTAACCACCATGTAAAAGAAGCAGTGAGGGACAAAAAGGCATCTTTTAAGAAGGGGAATTACACAAAAATGAGGAGGTTAGTTAAACACAGTGACTAGAGCCAAATCCCTGTGGAAGTCCAATCCTAGTGAGATAAATAGAAAGGAACATAAACACTGTCAAATCAAGTGTAAAAATGTAATAAGAAAAGCAAAAAAAGATTTTGAGGAACAGCTAGCCAAAAACTCAAAAGAAATAACAAAATGTTTTTAAGTACATTAGAAGATGGGGAGATACTTGCAGAAGCTGCATTTTCCTTTACTTCCCACTTCTTTTCCTCCTTCCCCAACTAGCTTTTTGGCTGCATTCTCACTCTTACCTTTTCTGCATTACTGCCCCAACCCCCTTCTGCCCCCAAACTGACTCCCTCTCGTACCCCCTGCTACCAAACTCCCTTCCAGACTCTGCCCTCCTCACGACCTCCTATACCCCACCTCCTGCCAAGATCCTGCATCTCTATTTCACTCGCTGGTGGCCCTGCCCCACACATTGAACCCCTCATTTTTGTTCTCACCCCAGAGCCTAAGGGGGTTCACAAAATCTGCTAACTCTGGAACCCCAGAAAAGTAAATCTGGTCTGTGGGAAGCCCTGAACATCAATCTCCCCTGTCCCTTCCCCCTCACCCCATGGGGGCTGGAGCACCAGAGGAGTGAGGTGTGTCAGTTGTGGGCCACATCAGTGAGGGTTGGGGGTTTTGGAGGAGTTTTTTTGCTTCTCACTTGTGTGGTCCCCAACTGATTTTTCTGTGGGTCAGTGGTTCCCCATCCCTGCCATAAAGAAAACATTGAAGCATTTTGTTGGACATAATATTTAATTTTATTTAAAATGAAGTTTGATAATCTAACATAGAATCATAGAATACTAGGACTGGAAGGGACCTCGAGAGGTCATCAAGTCCAGTCCCCTGCCCTCATGGCAGGACCAAATACTGTCTAGACCATCCCTGATAGACATTTATCTAACCTACTCTTAAATATCTCCAGAGATGGAGATTCCAAACCTCCTGGGCAATTTATTCCAGTGTCTGACTACCCTGACAGTTAGGAACTTTTCCTAATGTCCAACCTAAACCTCCTTGCTGCAGTTTAAGCCCATTGCTTCTTGTTCTATCCTCAGAGGCCAAGATGAACAAGTTTTCTCCCTCCTCCTTATGACACCCTTTTAGATATCTAAAAACTGCTATCATGTCCCCTCAATCTTCTCTTTTCTAAACTAAACAAACCCAATTCCTTCAGTCTTCCCTCATAGGTCATGTTCTCTAGACCGTTAATCATTCTCGTTGCTCTTCTCTGGACCCTCTCCAATTTCTCCACATCTTTCTTGAAATGCGTGCCCAGAACTGGACACAATACTCCAACTGAGGCCTAACCAGCGCAGAGTAGAGCGGAAGAATGACTTCTCGTGTCTTGCTCACAACACACCTGTTAATGCATCCCAGAATCATGTTTGCTTTCTTTGCAACAGCATCACACTGCTGACTCATATTCAACTTGTGGTCCACTATAACCCCTAGATCCCTTTCTGCCATACTCCTTCCCAGACAGTCGCTTCCCATTCTGTATGTATGAAACTGATTGTTCCTTCCTAAGTGGAGCACTTTGCATTTGTCTTTATTAAACTTCATCCTATTTACCTCAGACCATTTCTCCAATTTGTCCAGGTCATTTTGAATTATTACCCTATCCTCCAGATTAGTCGCAACCCCTCCCAGCTTGGTATCATCTGCAAACTTAATAAGCTGCATTTCTATACCAATATCTAAATCGTTGATGAAGATATTGAACAGAGCCGTCCCAAAACAGACTCTCAGCGGAACCCCACTTGTTATGCCTTTCCAGCAGGATTGTGAACCATTAATAACTACTCTCTGAGTACGGTTATCCAGCCAGTTATGCACCCACCTTATAGTAGCCCCATCTAAGTTGTATTTACCTAGTTTATTGATAAGAATATCATGCGAGACCGTATCAAACGCCTTACTAAAGTCTAGGTATACCACATCCACCGCTTCTCCCTTATCCACAAGACTCGTTATCCTATCAAAGAAAGCTATCAGATTGGTTTGACATGATTTGTTCTTTACAAATCCATGCTGGCTGTTCCCTATCACCTTGCCACATTCCAAGTGTTTACAGATGATTTCTTAATTACTTGCTCCATTATCTTCCTGGCACAGAAGTTAAACTAACTGGTCTGTAGTTTCCTGGGTTGTTCTTATTTCCCTTTTTATAAATGGGCACTATATTTGCCCTTTTCCAGTCTTCTGGAATCTCTCCTGTCTCCCATGATTTTCCAAAGATGATAGCTAGAGGCTCAGATACCTCCTATCAGCTCCTTGAGTATTCTAGGATGCATTTCATCAGGCCCTGGTGACTTGCAGGCATCTAACTTTTCTAGGTGATTTTTGACTTGTTCTTTTTATTTTACCTTCTAAAACTACCCCTTCCCACTAGCATTCACTATGTTAGGCATTCCTACAGACTTCTCGGTGAAGACCAAACAAAGAAGTCATTGAGCATCTCTGCCATTTCCAAGTTTCCTGTTACTGTTTCTCCCTCCTCACTGACCAGTGGGCCTACCCTCTCCTTGGTCTTCCTCTTGCTTCTAATGTATTTATAAAAAGTCTTCTTGTTTCCCTTTATTCCCGTAGCTAGTTTGAGCTCATTCTGTGCCTTTGCCTTTCTAATCTTGCCCCTGCATTCCTGTGCTGTTTGCCTATATTCATCCTTTGTAATTTGTCCTACTTTCCATTTTTTATATGACTCCTTTTTTATTTTTAGATCCTGCAAGATCTCGTGGTTAAGCCAAGGCGGTCTTTTGCCGTATTTTCTATCTTTCCACACATCAGAATAGCTTGCTTTTGGGCCCTTAACAATGTCCCTTTGAAGAACTGCCAACTCTCCTCAGTTGTTTTTCCTCAGTCTCGATTCCCATGGGACCTTACCTATCAGCTCTCTGAGCTTACCAAAATCTGCCTTCCTGAAATCCATTGTCTCTATTTTGCTGTTCTCCTTCTACCCTTCCTTAGAATTGTGAACTCTATGATTTCATGATCACTTTCACCCAAGCTGCCTTCCACTTTCAAATTCTCAACCAGTTCCTCCCTATTTGTTAGGATCAAATCTAGAACAGCTTCCCCGGTAGCTTTTTCAACCTTCTGAAATAAAAAGTTGTCTCCAATGCAGTCCAAGAACTTATTGGATAGTCTGTGCCCTGCAGTGTTATTTTCCCAACATATATCTGGATAGTTGAAGTCCCCCATCACCACCAAATCTTGGGCTTTGGATGATTTTGTTAGTTGTTTGAAAAAAGCCTCATCCACATGAGAGAGTTAAAATGCTTAATCTGTTTAATAATTTAAATTAAGCTGTTCTCCTCAGCTGCAGCACTAGCAAAATGGCTCAGGTGTAATTATGTAGGTAATGGTGAGTTTCCATTAGCAAATGATAGTCCATGGAAAGGTTTGCATTGACCCAGGTGGTCCATGGGGCGTGCAGTGGAGAGCCTCCCCCACCACCCGCTCCCCCGGGAGAGTGGCACGGCCCAGGCAGGAAGATTAAATCTTGGTACACCACTTTGGAAAGGTTATTGAACCCTGATCTAGTCCCTCCCCCTTGCATGAGATCGAGGGGAAGTAGTACTCTCACACCTTGTGGTACCCTGGTCGCCCGCACAGATGCCACAGCAGCATGAGCGTGGAGCCTACTTGGAGAGCATATGCATGTTGCTCTTCCAGGAAGAGGGTGAGGATGAAGCTCAGCATGGCATGGGGGGCGTACTCATGCAAGATCTGGTGTTGACACTAGTGTAGCCACTAGTCAATCCTCTGGACACAGTGCAATGCTGGATCTGGCGCTGAGAGACAAGCTCAGACTGGTGTGACCACATTGTGATGCAGACATGGGACGATCATCAGTTGCTATAGAACTTCCAAATGCTCAAGGCCATGTTCCTGGAACTTAGCGAATGGCTTTCCCCTGTCCTGAGGCGCGACAATACCCAAATGAGACCTGCTGTGACCCTGGCAAAATGCATAACAATTGCCCTACGGTTGGGGCTGTGTGGCAAGGGCCCCTCTTACCCAGGCCACCACTGAGCTGGTCTCTCACTCCTAACCCCAGGCTACGTCTACACTGGCAGCTTCTTGCGCAAGAACAGACGTTCTTCCGCAAAAACTTGCCGGCTGTCTTCACTGCACAAGTGTTCTTCCAGAAGTAAATTTACAGTATAGCGTTGTAAAACAGGGCTTATTCCAGAAGAGTTATTCCTCTCCCCATGAGAAATAAGCCCTCTTCTGCAAGAGCTCTTCCAAAAGAGGGCAGTGTAGACAGGCAACTTGAATTTCTTGCGCAAGAAGCCCCTATGGTTAAAATGGCCCTCAGAGCTTTCTTGCGCAAGAGAGCATCTACACTGCCATGAATGCTCTTGCGGAAAAGCACATCTCTTGCACAAAAGCACATGGCAGTGTAGATGCTCTCTTGTGGAAGAGTTTTTGCACAAGAATTCTTCCACAAAAGAGTTCTTGCACAAGAAGCTGCCAGTGCAGACGTAGCCCCAGAGTTTGGGGTTCGCAGCAGGTCTCTGTGGTAGTGAGCCCAGCCATGCCTCCTCAGACTCCCTCCCTAGCTGCCTCCACCTAATGCTGTTGCAGATTGTTCTCTCAAAACCTCTTTCTCTCTCTCTCTCTCTCTCCACCACCTCCCTTCCATCCTCTCACACCCCCAGCTTCCAACTGTTGAGGCTTTTAAAGGCCCTCAGTCAGCCAGCAGAGGAGTCAGCTGGCCCCAATCTGCCTGAGCCAGCTCCCTCCCAGCTGCATCTAATTGGCCTGCAGTTCTCTGCTTCTACTTAGTTTTTTTTACTCTTTTGGGCTGCCTTTTTCCCCTCTCTGCAGCAGCATCCTGGCCTGACCTTGCCACAGCTGCTATTATACAAGTAGCCAAGGTGATCAATAAAATCCTGCTATGGAAGGTTGTGACAATGGACATCATAGTGGATGGCTTTGCCACATGGGGCTTCTCTAACTACTGTGGGGCCATAGACGGAACACACATTGCCATCTTGGCCCCCGAATACCTTGCCTCAGAGTACATCAACCGCAAAGGGTACTTCCCCATGGTGCTGCAGGCGCTAGTGGATCAGAAGGGCCATTTCATCAATATCACTGTGGGCTGGTCGGGAAAAGTGCACGATACCCACGTCTTTTGGAACTTCTGCCTTTTCTGAAAGACACACAATGACACCTTTTTCCCAGACAGGAAAATCAGAGTCTGAGAGGGTGGAAATGCCTATTGTCATCCTTGGCTACCCAACGTACCCCTTGATCCTGTGGCTCATGAAGCTGTACACGGGCAACCTGAACTCCAGCAAAGAGGAGTTTCACAACAGGCTGAGCAGGTGCAGAATGGTGGTTGAATGCATATTTGGGTGTCAAAAGGGAAGGTTTAGGACAGTGGTCTCCAACCTTTTTAAGCACAAGATCCCTTTTTAATTTAAGTGCAATCCAAGATCTACATCAAACTCAAATATTCTTACCCCATCTCCTTTCTGCTCCTTGCCCTGCCTCACTCTGAGGCCCTGTCCCTGCTCACTCTATCCTTCCTCCTTCCCCCATCCTCATTTTCACCTGGCTGGGGCAGAGGGTTAGGGGGCAGGTTCTGGTCTTGGGTTAAGGGATTTAGAGTGTGGGGGGCTCTGAGCTGAGCTTGGGGCAGGCAGTTGGGTTGCAGGAGGGAGGTTCTTGGTGCAGGCTCTGGGAGGGTGTTTGGATGCATGGGGGCTCAGGGCTAGGGCAGGGGCTTGAGGTATAGGAGGCAGTTCATGACTAGGGTAGGGTTTCAGGATATGGACTCCAGCTGCGCCCTGCTTGCCTCAGGTGTCTCCTGGGTGGTGGTGCAGTGGGGCTTAAGGCAGGCTCACCGCTGCCCTAGCCCTGCACCGCTCCCAAAAGCAGACAGCAAACTTGCCCCGTCCCTAGTCCTGTTGTGCCCCCTCTGTGCTCTGTGGAGATAGGATACAGGGTGGGAGAAGGGGGCATCTTGATGTCAGCGGCCTCATCTCCCTCCCCTGCTCTGCACAGCAAGCAGGAGGTTCTTGGGGTGATGTCCATGTGGGTCCTCCACTGATGGTGACGAGTCATCCCGGAACTGTAGTTTGGAGTTTTTTCTAGCAGTTTAAGGTTTGGCTGCCCGCACACAGTAGGCATCTCACGCTGGTGACAGTTGGACACCTCGCGTGGCAGCCCGACAACCACCCTTCAGTTCCGCTTCAGCGGCTCTCAGCCATGGACGGGCTCGTAATCTCTCTCTCACCTCAGGCACTTTATCTTCAGCTACTTGCTACTTAATTGCTTTTACACTAGGCTATTGCCCTTAATTGATTGACTGGTACATCTTCAAAGGAAAAACAGCAGATTGGAAGAACAGGCTATCCCAGTGACAGGTCCTGACAGACCGCCACAGAGGCGGCAGCTTTTAACCTCCCAGTTTATTTAAAAAAAAAAAGAGGCAGCCTGAGACCAGACATCACTCAGCATGCCTTCCCCTACCAGCTTCAAGAAATGTGAAAGCTGCTGTGAGCCCATGCCAGCGTTCGATGGGCATGCATAGTGCATGCAATGCCTGGGGGAAGCCCATGCCCCCCAAAAGTGCAATCACTGTAAGGGGCTCACAGCCAGAGCCAGAAAAGACTACAAAATGCGGCTACGTATGTTGTTGTTTGAAAACGCTCTGCAGCCCTCTGGTGAGCCTGACATGTTGGCAAGCCATGGAGGCCTGACATGCAGGTCCATGTCTCTGGTGCCTCGCAAACATAACAGGGCTACAGCCTCTCTGGCCAGGTCCCTGCCAGCAAAGCCATCTGCCGGGGAAGCCCTACAACCGGCACCGACACCCACAGCCATAGCCGCAGCCTGAACTAGCTCCGAGTTGGCATGTGGCTCAGCGGCACTGGAGGGGTCAGGTATGCACAGCACCGCGACAGCTGGCACCGCAGCGTTTGGTGCCTCAAGGAAGCATGGAACTGCCTGTCAAGCGGATCCACAAAGCTCCAGTACAGCCTCCTGCAGAACCATCACAGGGAAAAAGCCCCTCCCCATCAGAAAATTTAAAGCAGACACAGCACAGTGCTGCAGGGCAAAATGAAACCAACCTCCCAGTAACAGCTGGGAACTACAACAGTGAGCCGAGTCTCTCTCACACACACACACACACACACACACACACACACACACACACCCCCAAGGGTCTACCACTATTGATGGATGGATTCTCCAGGTTCACCACAACAGCAGCAGGCTAGAACCCGCCAATGCAGGGGAATGCCGCAATTAATGAAGCTGATCAGAGGAGTGTCGTCTTCTCGCACTACTCATCCCCCAACTGCAGCTCATCATTTTCAACAGCACTATGACAGACTTCATCATGCTTATTGGTACCCAGAATGGCAATGTCCTCCTCCCTATTACCCTCTCAGGTGGACACGGTGGGACTATTGGGAGCCACGCAGACACCAACCACAGGGCACAATGGTCTCCCACCACCCTCTCCACCTTCCACCATCCCACCTTCGATAGATTCGGAGGATGAGGAAGAGGGCCAAATTACCGACAGGGAGAGTGTCATACAAGATCAGCTGCCACTGCAGAATAATTCGTTACCATCCTCTGATGATTCTGTGGCACCTGAAACATCAAGCTCCGCAGATGATCAGACCATTCCAGGAACTCTTTAAAAGAGTAGCTACCAGCTAGGAAGTGCATCTCCAAGCAGTCAAGGAGAAACAACATTGCCTCTTGAACACCCACCTTTCTTCTCAGGGAAAGATAGCTCTTCCCATCGATGAGGCAATAAAGGAAGTGTCTGATGAAATCTGGCGCACACCTGCCTCTGTACAACCAACCTGCAAAAGAGTAGATAGGAAATATTTTGTTCCTCCTAAAGATCTGGACTTCCTTTTCTCTCTCCCTCAACTGAACTCGCTAGTAGTGAATGTAGCCAACCAATGATCCAAAGCTGCAAACATTGAGAAGGAGCACAAGAAGCTCGACCTTTTTGGCAAAGAGGCCTATTAATCAGCCACTTTACAGCTAAGAATAGCGAACTACTCAGCACTGCTGGCGAATCACCATTTTGATAACTATTCTAAACTGGAGGAATTTATGGAATATCTACCCGACTCCAAGAGGCCCATTCTTAGGGCTGTCATCCACGAGTGACATACTATAGCCCATACCGCCCTATTGGCAGCCATAGATGTGGCTGATACAGCTGCCAGAGCTACTGCCACAGCTGTAGTGATGAGAAGAACATCGTGGCTGCATGCAGCAGGGGTACCCAGGGAGATGCAAATGAAAGTGGAGGATTTCCTTTTCAATAAACTAAAATTATTCGCAGCCAACACAGACGAGATTCTGCATAGCAGCAAAGATTCTAGAACCACTCTACGCACCCTTGGCATGTACACGCCACCATACAGGAAGAAGAGATACACCCCGTACAATAGAAACAAGGACAGCTATTACAGTCATCCACAACAAAAACAATATGACTATAACCAATCCCGACAGTGGCCCCAGAGGAAGCGGCCTCTACAATCACGCTCCTCGGGTTCCTAGACCGCCAAACAACAGATTTGAAAATTTGGTCGAGGTTCTGCCCGTCCTCCCCAATCATCCAGTGACAATGAGCCACAAACATCTGTTCGCCCACACACTATTGCCCCTTTTTCCATCCACAGGGCTCAATAACATCAGGATACTCCATACCCTTCACGGCATTTCCCCCTATCTCCCCTCCTACCCCATCCATCTTCAGGGACCCCTCTCACAAGACTCTCCTCAGAAGGGAGATAGATCGCCTCCTTCAGATTGGGGCAATAGAGATGGTACCCAAAATGTACAAGGGAAAAGGGTTTTATTCAACCTATTTTTCTCACCAAGAAACAAACGGGGTTGGAGGCCAATTCTAGATCTTTGCAGGCTGAACAAGTTCCTACTCAAGCAGCATTTCAAAATGGTCACACTGGCTTCAATAATTCCAGTACTGGACAAGGGGGACTGGTTTGCAGCCCTCAACCTACAGGGTGCATATTTCCACGTAACAACAGATGTTATCTCCGGTTCACTTTGGGAGACGACCACTTTCAATACACAGTCCTCCCATTTGGTCTTTCCTTGGCTCCGCGCATCTTTTCAGTGGCACTCGCAGTAGTGGCAGCCTATCTTCGACAGAATGGAGTCGTCATTTTCCCGTACCTCAATGACAGCCTCATCAAGGGTAGATCACACTCAGAGGCCTCCAAAACCAGACACCTCTTCGATTACCTCTGACTCATTATAAATAAGTCGACCCCTGATCCAATTCAAAACATAGTTTATTGGGGTTTGCCTTGACTCCATACCAGCATGGGCCTACCTACCAGACCAATGGTTCAGTGCACTCCGAGATATAGCAACTACATTGTCTATGGACCCGTTGCCTATGATCCATACCTGTCTACAATTATTGGGCCATATGGCGGCCACTACATATGTGGTACAGTATGCACGGCTCCAATTCCGGGCCATGCAACATTGGCCCAATTTGGTCTACAAGCTGTCTTGACGTTTTCTCAACAGACTAGTCAACATTCCAACACATGTAATAGACTCTCTCAAATGGTGGACTTCCCCTCACAACCTGCTTTCAGGGGTTCTCTTCCTTCAACCCAAACTGTCGGTGCAGATTACTACAGACATGTCATTGATAGGATGGGGAGCACACATGCAACACCATACTGTGCAGGGGAAGTGGCTACTGCACAAGGCTCTATTGCACATCAATCTCCTCGAACTAAGAGCAGTCAGAAATGCATGCAGTCACTTTGCCCCCTTAATCAACAACCTCATGGTGCAAGTTCTAACGGACAATACAACAACCATGTTTTACATAAACAGGAAGGGGGGCGCCTGCTCCCGATCCCTTTGTGTGGAGTCAATTCGCCTCTGGAATTGGTGTATTCAGCATTGATTTACCCTCAAGCATCATATCTACCAAGGATCAACAATGTCATGGCAGATATTCCCACCGATCACAAGTGGGAGCTGCATCCGCTGACCACAGAACTCATCTTCCGCAGGTGGGCTACCCATCGATAGATCTCTGCAACCAGGGAAAACTCCAAGTGCCCACAGTTCTGCTCTTGAGCAGGTCTCCGATAGGGATCCAAGGGTGACTCATTTCTAATTGTCTGGAACAAACCGCTACACTGCATTTCCTCCAGTCCCGTTGATCCCCAGGATCTTGTGGAAAATCCAGTCAGACTCAGCACGAGTCATCCTGATAGCCCCATCATGGGCCAGACAGATTTGGTTTCCATACCTCCAGCACATGTCAGTCGAACCACCCATACCACTACCATATCGGCATGACCTTCTCCCTCAAAATGGGGGCAAACTACTTCACCCCCAACCATGCACTCTTCATCTTCACGCTTGGCTCCTCCATGGTTCCGAGGGGTGGAAGCCCAGTGCTCAGAAGGAGTAAGAAACCTTTTTCTCCATAGTAGAAGGTCATCCACTAGAAGGACTTACCTGTATAAATGGGAATGGTTCACTTCCTGGTGCCAACGGGCACAGATCAACCCCTCTCCATCTGATCCTGGAATACTTACATCATCTGAAGAATGAGGGACTATCCATCTCCTCCATCAAGGCGCATTTAGCGGCGATCACAGCATTCCACAAACGAGTCGATGGTTCATCTGTGTTTGCCCAGCCGATCACTTGAAGGTTTCTCAAAGGTCTTCACAACCTTTATTCCCCCCTCACAGGACCCCGGTGCCCTCATGGGACCTGAACCTGGTTGTGGACTGCCTCATGACGCCTCCCTTTGAATCTATGGCCACATGTTCACTCCAGCTTTTGACCATGAAAGTGCTGTTCTTGGTGGTAACTCTCCACAAGGAGAGTTAGTGAAATAGGAGCCCTCATGGCAGAACCACCATACGCTATATTCACAAAAGACAAAGTCACACTAAGACCGCATCCATCATTTGTGCCCAAGGTCAGCACTTTCTTCCACGTTAATGAACCCATAGTCCTGCCTGCGTTCCATCCAAAATCCCACGTCTCACAAAGAGGCTACACTCCAAAACTTACATTCAACGTGCTCTAGCTTTTTACATTGACAGAACATGTGACTTCCACAAATCCCCCGCACCTCTTCCTATCTACTGCGGAACAATCCAAAGGGACCCCGATTTCAATGCAACGAATTTCTAAACTGATTGTAGCATGCATACGACACTGCTATACTCTCCGCAATAAAGACTTGCCAGTTGCATCTAAAGCACATTCCACTCATGCCACCGCGACATCTACCGCCTTCCTGAATACCCCTCAAGGACATATGCAGAGCTGCGACATGGTCATCCGACCATTCCTTCGCCGGGCATTATGCCTCAACTAACAAATGACACAAAAGTGGCTACAGCGGTGCTATCTTCTGCCTCAAAGCAGTAACTCCGAATCCCACCATCCTTAAGGAATACTGCTCTGTAGTCACCATCAGTGGAGCGCCTACGTGGACATCACCCAAAGAAGAAAAGGAAGTTACCTTGAGCAGTAACAACTGTTCTTCGAGCTGTGTTCCCATGGTTGCTCCACAATCCTCCCTTCCTCTACCTGTAGTTGATTATCGGCTCGGGTATAGATGAGGAACTGGGGGTGGGGGGGGGAGAGAAGAGGAAGGGGAGGATCGGGCTGCCGCTCAAGGTGTCCAACTGTCACCAGTGCGAGACGCCTGCTGTGCACGGGCAGCCCAACTGTAAACTGCTAGAAAAAACTCCAAACTGAGGCTCCGGGGATGACCTGTCACTATCAGTAGAGAATCAACAGGGACACACACCTCGAAGAACAGTCGTTACTGCACAAGGTGAGTAACTTCCTTCTCCTGGGGGAACAGCTCCAAGGTAAAGGGCCAGAGATGCACAGCAGTGGGAGGAGGAGCAGCTGAAGTGCTGGCACTTGTATGAGGACTCGGCCAGGTCTGGGCACCGTTGAGGGCATCAGCTCAGGGCGAATTGCTCGAAACCAGGGCTACTTACAGCCCTTGACTGGAGACCTTTCCCAAATAGGCCACAAACTAGTCACACAGAGTGCTTCAGCTGCCAATCCGGCCAGCAGGAAGCCTCACGAGCAAAACCCCTCAGACACCCCAGCTCTCCCTGTGCCACAATCAGCCCCGGGCCTACACACAGGTGAGAGGTTGTAAAACCCGAACTCACCTACTCCGAACAGATTCTCCCGGTCCCAAAGAACCAGCCACAGTTCCTGGTCAGTTTATACTTTAGATCTTACTCACAAGAGCACACTGAGCCAATCCTTTAGAATCTAAAGGTTTATTAACAAAAGAAAGAAAATGTTGAGAGTAAAATTAAGGAAAATACATTACATATATCAATCACCAAGTTCTTGATGCAGGCTGTCAACAGAGATGTTACATACTGCTAGCTTAGAAGTCTCTGGTGTACATCCTATGTCAGGATGGGTCAGCAATCCTTCCCGGCTCTCTGTCCCTCACAAGGCTGCATCTGGAATCAGTAGCAAGATTGAAGACAAGATGGAGACAGCCTCATGGCACTTTTATATTCCTTGTGTCTCCCAAGCTGGAGCTGGTCACATGATCATGACCTATCTCTGTTTCATATGCAAGTAGCCATTATGCACTGGCCGGTCTGCAGGTTTCCCCACACATTCCTCAGGTGTGTATTGGCCACTCTGAGAGCCATTGTCCATGGAGCAGTGCTAATTAGCATAGCCATTCACTGAACAATCCTTCCTCACAATAGGCAGTCCAGGCCCATTGCTCTCTTCCAGACAGAGAACATTTAGAGTGCAAGCACAGAGCCCATATTCATAACTTCACATATAGACATCATCAGGGCTCGACAAATTATGGAAAACCCTACTCACCAGACAAAAAAGGGACTCGCCACCCTCCCCCCCAAAAAAGTGTTTTTTTTAATGGCATAAATTCCTAATAAGAATAAGAACAGTAATTACTAATACGTTCTTAATAAATATCACCCAAGTTATTAATAAATATCTTATAAACATCTACCTTTTCCCTCTGCTGCTATGTCTCCTCCCCTTGCTCCATCAGCTCCCCTGGTGCCTGCTGCCCCCAACTCCTCACCCTCCTCTGCTGTCCTGACTCCTGCCCTTCTCACTGCCCTCGGCCGTCCTGAGACCTGCCCCCCTCCGCCAGCCCTTCTCTCCCCCCGTGCCCACTCCTTCAGTAGCCCCACTCTGATCAAGTGAGCTACCCCTCCTCATCCCCTCTCCTAACACCTCTCTCTACACACCTGCCCTGCCTCTCTTCTCTGGTGCTGGTCCCTCCCCTGCAGGTGTCTGCCCTTCTGCTTCACCCCCTGAATCTCCTGGCACCTGCACCTCCTGGTTCCTCCCCTTCCCTCACTGCCCCTGCCCCCTTTGCCCTCTTATTCCCTGATACCCACCCCTCAGCACCCTCTGCCCTCATGCCCCTGTGCCCTCACACATGCCTTGCTCCATGCCCACCCCTTCTTTCAAGCCTTCTCCCAGCACCTCCCCTTCCCCCCTCTAGCCTCCAGTGCCCTTACCCTCTCCTCTCCCAGCATCACCCTGTCCCCCTCCCACTGACACCTCCCCTCCTGCCCTTTTCCTCATTGTCTGCACTTGGCCCCCTGGCATTTGTCTCTCCTGCACCCCTGTCCCTTGGTGCCTTCCCCTTTCTTCTTCTCCTGACCTCCTCCTCCCTCCCCTCCCCTCCCCTCAGAACAAGCCTCTTCCCCATATTTTTCCCCTCCCCTCCTCACAGCCCAGTTGAGCCGCTTCCCCTCCCCCAGGGCCAAGCAAAACATTCCCCCCCCCCTTTTTTTGTTGTCTTTTACACGTTTGCATTTTGCAGTGGGGTTTTTTTGTTCGTTTTTCATTTGTGTCCCAGCATTTTAGCCCTATAAATAGCAAAGAGCATTTTCATTCATTTTTTTCCATAAAGGCAAAGGCGCTTCAAGTGAACTCCCCCTTTCACTCGCTGCTGGGTCACAGCAGCCTTTTCCCTGCCCTGTCCAGCCCCTCCCTATGAGCAAGCACCCCTCACTCCCAACCCACAGGGGGAGCAGGGTGCAGGGACAGCACAGAGCCAGAGGGGTGCAGGGAACAGTGTGGGGGGGGAACGGGGGTGGCGCGGGAACAGGAGGGGCAGAGGCAGAGGGACGCAGGGATCGGGGAGCAGTGTGCGGGTGCGGTGGAGGCAGGGGAATGGGACGCGGGAACGGGAGGGGCAGAGGGATCGGGGTCTAGGGACAGTGCAGGGAACGGGCAGCACAGAGCTGGGAGCAGGGATCAGGGGGAGCAGGGTGCGGGATGCAAGGGTGACACAGAGCCAGAGGGAGAGCAGGGGATCCGGGGTGCAGGGGCGGCGTGGGGAACGGGCGGCAGGAGCCAGATGGGGCGCGGGGCGGGCGAGCGAGCCGGGCGGTCGGCCGAGCGGTCTCGCCGGCGAGGCTGGGGCCGGCGGGCGGGCGGGCGGGCCGGGCCTTGCTCGCCGCGCGCCGCAGCCAGCTGCCGGGGACATGCAGCCAGAGCTGAGCTGCCGCGGCCCTTTACAATCGGCGGGGCCACGTCACGCCAGCGTCCTGGCATCTGCCGGCGCCCCGCCTCCTCGCGCCGCACCTGCACGCGGGCAGCCTGGCGCTGAGAATTGCCGCGGTTCCCCCCTCCCCTCCCTCCGCCGGATCGGATGGGGCCGCGCCACCCGTAGTGCAGGCTTCGGCCAGCCCGTTACAACGGCCCACCAGGCCAGTCCGCCCCTTCACTCGCCAGCTGGTAAAATCTACTCGCCAGGGGCAAGCGGGCGAGTGTATTTGTTGAGCCCTGGACATCATACACGTACATGAGTAGCATGCATAGAATCAGTAGAATATAAGCTTTCGTTTGACACCTCACATTGCCCACTTTGTACAGAATCTGGGGCAAACACCCCCCGTGGGTGCACCAGTGATCTGTCTGCTCACTTTAAAATCCAATAACGTGACAACTTGATAGTCATGGGGCCAAACCAGTTAGTATCTCCTGCCAGAGGCTTCAAGATCTACCAGTAGATCCCGATCTATTGGTTGGTGACCACTGGTTTAGGAGTCTCCTGACTTGGTTGGACCCAAAATATGGAATTTTTAAGATCTCCTTTCTTATTTACAGCCATTCTCTGATTATTTAAAAAGTTAATTGCTGTTAGTGCTTCCAGAAAACCAAAGAAACACACATTATGTAACAAATTATAGGTTATGTTATTTTTATCTGTTTCTCGCCAAATTCAAAATCAGCCTTTTCTTTTCAAAGTTGAATGTCTCATGCTCTTGATATGCTCATCCTTCAAAATATTTCACCTTTTGCTTTTGTATCTCAGTACCTTCCAAACAGCAGCTTAGAAACAGAGTAGAAATCTAAGAGCAGATCAGAAAGGGCAGGACAACTCAGACAGCTGGCAATGTAAATTGTATAAAAGGGAGCAGTGCTTGGCATTAGAGTGCTATTTTAAACTCCTTAGTCATAGCTATAATGTCACTGGGTAAGAAGGGCCATAGAGAGCCTACACAAAAATAAATCTGGTATTTTGGATCTGTTACTAGCTGCTATGCTGCATAAATAATGGGGTCTTTCTGAACAGATGGCTAGATGCATACTTCTGCAGTAGGAGGTTGAGCAATTGCACGTTCTGTCATTGGCAAGGTGACTTCCTTAAAACCTTGTAGGAAATGTAAGTTTGACTTAGGTTGCCCTCCATTGTGCAAGGTATATATTAATGAGAAACTTCAATGCAATATATGAGCAAACTAAACTGTTTTATTAGAGTTGCTAGGGTTTTGTTGTGTATTAATTTAAAGGGATAAATTCCATTAGCAGAATTGTAACTTCTAGAATTTAATTTGCACTCTAATTCTTATGAGAGCAAGGATGTTGACCAAATTCTGAAGAGTATAGAAAAGAGTTACAAAAATAACAGAGGTCTGGAAAACATCCCCTATAGCTAGACAAAAGAAGCTCAATCTATTTAGTTTATGAAAGAGCAGATTGAGAGGTGACTTGATCATGAACTACAAGTACCTACATAGGACAGAGATTTCCTAAAGTAGATAGTTCTTTAACATAATAGAAAAAGGCTTAATTATATTCAGGGTGCCATTTGTGGGGAAAGGAGGGCTACAGCCTCCTCTCGCCCCAGTTTCCTACCATAGCAGGATACTGCCTCCTGCCCCCCTCTAGCCAGGAGTGAGGGCAATGTAGGCAGCTTTCTTTGTTTGCGCCTCTCCTCCTCCCTTTGGAGCTCATCAGAGTGAAAGGAATGCAGGCCCAAGCACAACAAAAGACCCAATCAGTGCAAACTGTGGCTTTGCTCCTTGCTGAAATCAGGAGCAGCTGGGTTAGACTCAGAGCTCCTGAAATACTGATTCCATCTTGGCAAGAACAGAACTGCAGCAGCAAATGCAAAACACAACGTTGATCAGTCACCTTCCTTGGTTTATTCTTCTCCCCTCACCTGCCATCTTAAAAAAACATCTATGCTGCTGTTCCTCTCCATACTCCACCACCCAGATTGTAAAGGCAGTTCACTCTTCTCCCCTTCCCCCACTCCCTTGCATTGGCTATCCTTTCCTCTACCAACAGAAATGCAGAACTGTATCTGGCAGATCCAATAGCAGGACTGGGAGCTTCTGCAGCACTTTTTGTTTTCAAATTCATTGAGAGAAGCAGGCTCAGAAGTGGTGGGTGGGGAAGGAATCTCAGAAGATGATTGCTGCAGATTTCATCATGATCTGCCCTCCTCCTCACAGGTTGCTATCTTACAAAGTCTGGGAGGAACAAGCCCCTCCTGACTCTAGTAGACACAAGGCTGCTCAGGCAGGGGAGGGGGCTGCTGCCCCAGGCACATTCAAGTTTGCCCAGCTTTGGATGTTTCAGTGCTTCACTGCAAGAGCAGCAAAGATGAAGAATGACCACCTGGGATCTTTCCCTGCTGTCAAGAAACACACATGAACTGTCACACCACAAACATTGTTTCTCATTTTTTCTAGCTCTCCAATGAGGGGCGGGGGGGAAGCGGGTGGCAGTACCTTAGGGTGGTCATCTATTCTTCCACTTAGTCTACTTGTCTGTGAGAATCTTTCCTTTGACTATAATGGGCTTTGGGTCAGGTTACCAGATAGGGCCCACACAGACTGTTCCACACAAATGTGATTCCTAACAAGGTGGCAATTGCACTTTTTAATTCTAGGACTTTTTCCCAGAACACCTTTTAAGGAGCTGCTGGTCTTTTACATATACAGATACAAACACATGCTGCCCTAAGCAGCCATCCATTTTATAGCCATGTATCTGCTGTGCTGTGTGTCTTCTTTCTCTTCTCACTGGTAAGTCATGTTAGCTCCTGTTTGTTTACTCTCTAATATTTCTGAAGGTGGCAGAGTCTCACAAACTTGAGTAACTTCATTGAATGTCATGGAGATGATGTTTATATTCTCAAATCTTTAGAACAACATGCTAGGAACCTTCTTCCAATCCTTTGTATTTATTCATAACTGTTTGCATAAACCAGTGCACATAGACTGGGCTATTGTTTTTTGGTTAGTTTAAGTGTCTGTAGATTATTGATTCAGTAGAAATCTGCTGATTCTATTTTTGCTGATTTTTCCCAGCCCAGATGAGACCACGGCATTATCCATTGCTTTTGCTCATATCTAGAGTGTTGTTTTTGTTCAGTAATTTATTTACTTTTAAACATTCCTGGAATAAATTAACTCTTTAATTTCTAGGGTTACCAGATGGGTTTCAAAAAAATACCGGACACACGTGATCTCAGAACGGGATGGGGGGGGGGAGGGAACCGGCCAGGAGAGGAGTGGGGCTGGCTGGGAGGACATCGGGGGGAGTGGGGCTGGCTGGGGGTGGTGGAGGGTGGAGAACCAGCTGGCGGGAAGCAGGGCTAGTCGAGGGGAGTGGAGCTGACCGGGGGGACCGGCTGGCGGGAAGCAGGGCTGGCCGGGAGTGGAGCTGGCCGGGGGGAAAACGGCTGGCGGGGAGCAGGACTGGCCGAGGCGCACGCAGATCCCAGGGTGCTGCCCATCCCGCGCACGGTCCTGGCTGGGCACATGGGCGAGTCTGGCCCGGGGGATTCCACCCCGCCCCCTCCCCACCCACTGCGTAGTTGCGTACTGCCTGGCTGGTAGACATGCTCACGCAGCATGAGCCTGTCTACCAGCCAGGCAGTACGCAACTATGTACAGATAAGCAGGGCTCGACAAACTATACAATCTACTCGCCCATGGCGAGTAGATTTCAGCCACACGCCTCGTTCATTATTCGCGGCGCGTGCATGTGCAATGCGGCTCTTGCGCATGCGCAGTACAGGGCTGGCGAGCGGCTTTCGCCGCCGTTTGTCAAGCCCTGCTCATGATAATAATAAAACTTAATTAGAAAATACATTTATATGTCCGGTATTTTCTCAATTTGTTTTCTGGACAGAAAGCTCAAATACCAGACTGTTCGGTTCAAAACCGGACACCTGGCAACCCTATTCATGTATCCTCTTGACAGTTTGGACCATAAGACATTTAAAAATAATAATTGCAAGGCTAAGCAGATTGGAAACAGATTTTATTTATCTCTGCTAAAGATGGTGTACAAAGTATCAAACTTGTGTTAAGGCTTAAAACTGATACCTCGAGATTTGGGATTGGAAATATTTTACTCTTGATTGTTCTAACTTTACAAATAAACTTAAAATATGGCTTTAATTGGCATCTGATATATTTTTTCTTTATTTAGGAATGCTGTTTCTGTCAGTTAATTTCTAAGTTACCATCTGCAAAAAAAAACCAAAAAAAAAACCCAGGGGTTTTCAGGTGCCTAAGTAGCCTCTTGAATGGAATCCTATTTAAAGCTACCCCTACCCCCATCAAAATCTAAAATGAACCCGTGAATGAGATCCAGTGGTTGGAAGTTGGAGCTAGACAAGCTCAGACCAGACATGAGGTACAACTTTTTAACATTGTATCTAGGGATGTGACTGTTTCTTTATCACTTATAACCTTTAAATTAACAGTGTCTAAAAGAGATGCTGTTACTCAAATATAAATCATGGGCATGGTGCTGGAATTACTAGGTGAAGTTCTATTCCTTGTGTTATGCAGTAGGTTGAATTAGAAGTATTATAGTAGTCCCATCTGGCATTAAAATTGATGAAACTCCTAATTGCGCTGGCTTCTAAGCTTTGGAAATCTCAAAGCCAGATTTCTACCTCCAGGCAATCACAGGCAAAGGCTCTGTTCCTGCAAACACTTACATGTGTGCCTAACTGCATGCACAAGATCAATTAAATTAATCCTGTGTATAGAGTTAAGTGTGAACATAAGTGTTTGCAGGATCGGGGTCATATACTGTAAGTAAAATATGAAGAGAAAAAAACCACTAAACAAGTCCATCAGGTCATAAAGGGTGGGGCAAGTGGTGCCATACCACAGGAAGAGAGGGCTAGGCTTTTTGAAGGGGAGAGTTTTAGCAGTTTACAGTCCAGCCACGGCAACCTGCAACAGCACTAGAATGCTCCTGAGCAAAATGGATGGGGAAACAACATGCAAAGGGGGCGGGGTGGATGAGGAAGAAGGATTTGAAGGAGAGTGAAGACCCTCTGTACAGGGGAACAGGCAGCAGCAAATAAAATTGTAAATAGTCATTAAAATTATTCATTTGATATTGGATGCATTCGATTTTGGGAATAACTCTTAATATGCTCTATTATGTAGACATAGGAACTGCCAGACTGAATCACACCTGTGGTTTTTCTTGTCCAACATCCTTTCACTTACAATGGCCTGCAAGGAATTTTTAAATGAAAAACTACACAATAATTTGCTTACAGAGGAAGTTCCTAATCCCCTCTATTAGAGGTTGACTTAATAGCCCTTGTTTTTTATTCTGTTTAATGTAACTATGAATAGTCTCATTACCAATATAAATGTCCAGGTGTACAGTGTTTCCCAATATCCAATAATGAGTGATGTATACTGGGGGAGTGACAGGGGCACCCCTGTAATACTTTTTGTTCAAAAGCATTTATCTTCTGCCAATTCTCTAACAAAAAACCTCACAGGAGGGCAGATGGTTTTTCATTATCTGATTTAAGCACTAATCTTTCATGATCTTTCATACTGTTTCTATTATTCTCAGCTATCAAAAACTTAAGCAATGGTTAATAAATAAATATGCAATAAATATGTTCTCCTCTTCCTCCTCCTCCTCCTCCTCCCTTTTTATGCCCCTCCAAAGTGAAGTCTTGTTACTGAATTATTGATATCACAGTTGTCTTCATTGGCAAAAGTTCAACAACTCTCAAACACACGATTATGACTTCACTACATGATCAGAGAAAAGGAGAAGATAGTCCATGGGAGAAATGTGTCTGAGTAAGCAGAAAATTGCTTCTTCTCATTACACTTTCTTATCTATTTAGGAGCTGATTCACCAAAGCATGTAAATAAGCTTGTGCTTGTAGCCTGTTGAAGTCAATTGACACATTTAGAATTCAGTGAGTACTTCTGAAAATCACCAGCCACATCTGGGGAGAGAAACCTGCCCTGTCTCCTCATTCTTTACTAAAGGTCAGGGAATGGCTCAGAATTAGAAACTGTATATATCTGTATCTATATCTATAACTGTATATATATCTATATGAGTCCTAAATTACTTAACACCTTGTACGTCAAGTACTGCAGAATCACATAGCATCGTGCAGAAGATCATTACTTGGGCTGCTGCAGTTCCCCTTGGCATCTTTTGCCTCAGTCCTGCAAGGGGCTTGAGCACCTTTTGCATCTACTGAAGTTGGGATTGCTTAGCAGCTTGTAGTACTGGGCCATTGCAGAACTGGGGCCCTCTGCTTGGAGGGGATGGAAAGAGAGTGATTAACTATGCTGGAATTTCTGATGTTTGAAAATCTGGAGGGTTTTAGAGTTACACCAGATTGCTTGCATTGATTTTTCTCCAGTGATCAGTGGACTCTGCATCACAACTAGTTTACCTATTCCTACTCAGGTGACTATCAACTGGATGTGATACATCAGCAAAAGTGGGAAATTTTAGTGGTGCAAGGCCTTGGTAAGCTCTCTAAGGGCTTCTCTTTACTAGCAAGTTCACCTGAGTTAGGGCACAAGTGTTGCCACTGAAAGGTACGTTCTGTCTTTGTGTGTTGGCTGGCAAACCAAACTGCTGATGACTTAGCAGCTTGCTGGGGGCACTACGGGTAAAAAAAGGATTGTGATCTCGCATCCTCTTGCACTGTCCCACAATCCTCTAGTGCCCCCACTCATGTCACACATGACTGAGGATGTTATAACAACCGCCATGCAACTCAAGTATTGTCATGCAGCAAAGGTGCATTCTCTCACACTAGGAAGTGACTGAAGGTTGACATGCCTGAGTGAATGCTGTAATGTATCTTTGAGGAGGACCCAGAATTCCATGCATAGGCAAGTGCCAAGGTATGACCGGAGGGGAATGATATACACAGTGTTCCAAACTTCATGGTGCTGGTATTGAGCATTCAGCCACCTCCTCTGCTCTGCCCTCTTGCATGCTCTTTCTTATCATGGGACATATAGTACTGGTAGCAAGCATTACCACAACATTATTCTTGTTGCATTCAACTCTCCTCCTCCACTTCTGGGTTATTCTTCCCAGCAATTCCAAGAAAGCCATTCTTTTTTCATTGATGTGATTTATACAGGCCTGGTTTATGCAAAAAAGTTGTCAACTTAGCTATACTGCTCAGAGGTGAGATAAATCCACATCCCTGAACAGAGTAGCTAAGCCATCTTAATTCCCTCTGCAGACAGCATTAGCTACCACCAGGAAGGTAGGTAACCTACACCAACGGGAGAACCCCTCCAGTCAATGTAAGTAGTATTTTCACTGATGCAGGGCTGCTGTAGCATTTCAAGGGTTCCCAAACCTGATGTTGAGTTTGGGAAGCTGCTACTTATGGGTTATCTACACACAAGTTGAACTAAATTGGTGCAAAACCTCTCTGTAGACAGTGGTAATTTACTTTGAGAGAGGTCCATTTGAATTTAACAAAATTGTTTCTAACTAACTGAAAAAAAATCATACCTAGGATCATAGCATTGGAAGAGACCTCAGGAGGTCATTGAGTCCAGTCCTCTTGCCCAAAGCTGGACCCATCCCCAACTAAATCATCCCAGCCAGAGATTTGTCAAGCTGAGACTTAAAAACCTCTACAGATGGAGATTCCACCACCTCCCTAGGTAACCCATTCCAGTGCTTCACCCCCTCCTAGTGAAATAGTTTTTCCTAATATCCAACCTAGACCTCCCCCACTGTAACTTGAGACCATTGCTCCTTGTTCTGCCATCCATCACTACATCCATGAACAGCCTTTCTCCATCCTCTTTGGAACCTCCCTTCAGGAATTTGAAGGCTGCCATCAAATCTCCCTCCCCCAATCTTCTCTTCAGTAGACTAAAGTCCAAATCCCTCAGCCTCTCCTTGTAAGTCTTGTGCTACAGCCCTCTCCTCATTTTCGTTGTCCTCCGCTGGACTTTCTCCAATGCGTCCATATCCTTTCTGTAATGAGGACCCAAAATTGGACATGATGTGTCCAATGGACTCTAGATGTGGCCTCACCAGAGCCGAATAAAGGGCAATAATCACTTCTCTAGATCTGCTGGCAATGCTCCTCCTAATGCACCCTAATATGTCATTTGCCCTTGTAGTCTTTCTAGAAGGCACACTGTTGACTCATATCCAGCTTCTCATCCACTGTAATCCCCAGGTCTTTTTCTGCTGAGCTGCTGCCTAGTCAGTCGGTCACCAGCCTGTAGCAGTGCTTGGGATTCTTCAGTCCCAAGAGCAGGACTATGCATTGACCTTGTTGAACCTCATCAGATTTATTTTGACCCAATCTTCCAGTTTGTCCAGGTCACTCTGGACCCTGATCCAAAAATAATGGATCATAAAAAAAATCTGGATTTTTAATACTCCATTCATCTGAATTGGTGGGTTGTACCCACGAAAGCTCATGATACCATCTATATGTTTTGTTAGTCTTTAAGGTGCTCCTAGACTACTGGTTGTTTTTCCAGGTATAGACTAACTCAGCTACTCCTCTGAAGCTCCTTCATCCAGTAAGGGTCCCACTCCTTCCCTGACCTCCCTCTTTTTGCTAACATGCCTGTAAAAACCTTTCTTGTTACCCTTCACATCCCTTGCTAGCTGCAATTCTAATTCTGCTTTGGCTTTCCTAACTACACCGCTGCATGCTCAAGCAGTATATTTATTGCTAAATATAGTCATCTGTCCAAGTTTCCACATTTTGTAAGCTTCCTTTTTGTGTTTAAGCTTACCAAGGATTTCACTGCTAATCCAACCTGGTCACCTACCATATTTGCTTTTCTTACTGCGTATCGTTCCTGTGGCTTTAATAAGGTTTCATAAAATACAGTTCCTTTCCCTTTCATTAGCATCCCAGGAGTTCTTCTTCGAGCGGTGTCCCATGGGTGCTCCACTGAAGGTGTCGGGCTTGTCCCAGCGCCACAGTTCGGAGATCTTTTTAGCCGTAGTCCGCCGGACCGCGCATGCGCCAGTGCAGCTCGCGTCTTTTCGCGCCTTGCTTGTGCGCGCGGTCCGGCGCCCGCCAGTTCCTCCTGACCGTCCCCGGCCGCGGACGGAGTTAACGGGCTCTCCTCAAAATCCTGTCAGGATAGAGAGAGAGACATCTGTTACAGATCTTAGTTATACATAGTATTTTACTTAGTTGTTCATAGCTGTAGTCAAAAAAAAAAAAAATAATAATTTCTTGTACATAGTCAAAATGCCGGCCTCACCCGGTTTCAAAAAATGAGACACTTGCCGAGACGCAATGCCGGCATCCGATCGCCACTCCCGTTGTATATGTTGTCTCGGGGAGGGCCACATACCTCAAAAATGCCCGCATTGCTCTAAGCTCACGGCCAGAGCAAGGCGGGACAGAGACATGCGGCTAAAAATGCTGCTATTCGATAAAGCCCTGCAACCTCAGGGCTCTGATGAGCACTCGCCTGTACCGAGCCCAGCTCCGGCTTCTCAGCGCTCCCCTGTCTTAAGCCATTCGCCAGCACCAAGACACTTGCTGGCACCGACTCGCTCTCCGACCCCAAGACGCTCACCGGCACGGGGAGATCCGTCGGCACCGAGAGGTTCACCGGCACCGAGGCGCTCACCGGCACCGAGGCGCCTCCTGACATCGCACGGCTCCCCTGCGTGCAGACTCTCACCAGCGCCGAAACGGTCTGAGGTGTCGAGACATTCATCGGCACCGACGCGCTCGCCGGTGCCCCGTCCCTGTCCTCAGTGGTCGAACAGTCACGACGTGACACATCCAGGCGGGAAGACCATCCGGCATCGGATAGACTCTCTACCCCGCCGTCGTCATCGTCCGACTGTTTTCCAGCCCACACAACAGTTCACCGTAGAACACGAAGACTGCAAAGCCTCTCACCCAGTCCTCACCCTGCTCAATTTTCACCGGGGCATCCATCAGTGCATGCACCTTACTCTGCATGATCACCAGAGTACTCACACAGGAGCTATCATGCACCGTGTCCTTGTCACTATACCAGTTGATCGCGCAGCCACTCCAGCCATCCCAGGGACAGGTCTAGATCTCCCAGAGCATCGGATCGTTCTCCACGCTCTGCCTATCATACCGGTCGTAGCCGATCATACCGGGCTTTTTCGCATACATCACAACACGACCATCACTCACCATCTTATCACCGACGATGCACGGTCTCCCCAGGATCAACATTTCATTCCCACTCTCCATTGCCACGGGAACGATCCTCTTCACCACCCCAATCAAGGCTGCAGACACCATCCGGCATCCCATCGTCCCTCCTGTCGCATCACGACAAGCAACCTGCCACCACACAAGACATCTCTTCAGTCCGATCTCCTATGGATGAGTCCTCTTCCTCTCCAAATGAGGCAGTTTTTCAGGGCGATACCTCGCCCCCTGATGATTTACATCAATTTCAAGAGCTCTTCAAGCGGGTAGCTGATAGTCAACGAGTACAGCTGGCAGAAGTCCAACAGAAACAGCACCACTTGCTCCGTAATATCAAGCAGTCGCATCAGAGTAAGATCGCTCTGCCGTTGGATGACGCTATCCTCGAGATAGCAGACGATCTGTGGCAAAGCCCTGCTTCCGCTCCTCCTACCAATAAAAAAGCGGATAAAAAGTACTTCGTTCCCGCTAAAGAGATGGAGTTTCTCTTTATGCACCCACAGCCAAACTCACTGGTTGTGGATGCAGTACACCAGAAATCGAAAGCGCCACAGCACAAGCCTACCAGTGCGGACAGAGACAGCAAAAGGTTGGACTTGTTCGGGCGCAAAATATATTCTTCGGCAACTCTAGCCCTACGCATGGCTAATTACTCCGCACTACTAGCTAATCATAGTTTCGACAACTATGCCAAGCTCGTACCACTTCTGGAACACCTACCGGATACGAAGCGGGAAGTCCTAAAAGCAGTAGTACAGGAAGGCTATACAGCATCTAGAACCGCGCTGCATATAGCTCTCGATGCTGCTGACACGGCAGCACGCATCACCGGCACCTCCATTGTCATGCGCAGAGCATCCTGGCTCCAGCAGTCATCTACTCCGAAAGACCTTCTACCAAAACTCGAAGATCTCCCATTCGATAAGCAAAACCTTTTCTCGGAAAAGACAGACCAACTCCTTCACTCGGGGAAGGACTCTAGAACGACGCTCAAAACTCTCGGGATGTACACCCCTCCGTATCGTAGGAAGCGATACACCCCGTATCAGAGGCGGAGGCAATTTACCCAACAAGTGCCTCAGTATAGACAACAGGACCAGCAACACAGGGGAAAGCAGAGACAACAAAGGAGGCGCCCACCACCAAAAGCATCTGCTCAACTTGGTACCAAACAACAAATTTGACATCACGGTCGAGGGACTCAGAACCACACCTGTCTGCCCATGCCACAAGTGCCATTTTCCATCATCGTCTCAGGCCTTTTCTCCAGCGCTGGGCCTACATTACCACAGACAAATGGGTCCTCCAGACTCTCTCGAGCTAGGGTACATGATTCTTTTCGACTCGCTCCCCCCCACCTCTCCCCCTGCCCCGTCCCTTTTCAGGGACCCCTCTCACGAGCTCCTACTCATGCAGGAGGCTTCCCGCCTTCTTACTATCGGCGCGATAGAGAGGGTTCCTGACGAGTTCCGGGGCACCGGGTTCTACTCCCGATACTTTCTAACGGAGAAAAAAATCCGGAGGTTGGAGACCGATATTGGATCTTCGAGGTCTCAATCGTTACCTTCGAAAACAGCGCTTTCGCATGGTTACCCTAGCTACGATAATCCTGGCCCTTCACGACGGAGACTGGTTCATGTCCCTCAATCTCCAAGACGCATATTTTCACGTAGCCGTACACCCGGCTCACAGACGCTTCTTACGCTTCCAAATCAGCCCACACCACTTTCAGTACAGAGTCCTCCCTTTTGGACTCTCATCAGCCCCCAGGGTGTTTTCCAAGACTCTAGCGGTGGTTGCAGCTTTCCTTCGTCGTCTAGGGTCATGATATTTCCTACCTAGACGACTGCCTCATCAGGGCCCCTTCCTCAAAGAGGCTCTTACCACTAACATTACGGAAACAGTCTTCAACGCCTTGGGTCTCATTATCAATGCTGCGAAGTCGCCCATGACTCCTCATCAGTCCATACAATTCCATCGGCGCCCATCTGGACTCTATCAGGGCAAGGGCCTTTCTACCAATTTCGAGGTTCCACTCAATACAGGATCTAATACAAGTGCTTATTATCAGTCCCAGAGTACCTATACTCCTCTGCCTACAACTCATGGGGCATTTCGTGCGTCCACGACATACGTCGTCCAGCACGCAAGGTTACATTTTCGCTGCCTCCAGCATTGGATAGCGACTATCTACTCCCCAAACATCCACGACGTTCACAGAGGGTTCCAGTTCCTTCACACGTCAAGAAATCCCTAGCCTGGTGGACCATACCCAAAAATCTCATGTCTGGCATGCCCTTCCACCGGCCTCAGCCAACAATGCAGATCACTACGGACGCATCCCTCCTTGGATGAGGTGCTCACCTGGATCACCAACAAATACAAGGCCGTTGGTCTCCCGAAGAGTCCTTGATGCATATCAATCTTTTAGAACTAAGAGCGGCAACGCCTGTCAGTATTTTCTTCCACTTATTCAACACCGAAGTCGCTCGGTCCTCACGGACAATATGGCCACAGTATATTACATAAACATGCAAGGGGGCGCCGATCACGGTCGCTCTGCGCCGAGGCAATACGCCTGTGGAATTGGTGCAATCACCACAACGCCTCCTCATTGCCGACTACCTGCCGGGCCAACAGAACTGCACTGCTGATGCGCTGAGCAGGCACTTCTACGCGAACCACGAATGGGAGCTACACCCCCGAGTACTGTACAGAATATTCCACCGCTGGGGGTTCCCACATATAGACCTGTTCGCTACGTCTCGCAATGCGAAATGCCCTCAGTATTGCTCGAGAGCCGGGATTGGACACAGATCCAGAGGCGATGCTTTCCTACGCAGCTGGTCTCACCACCTTTTATACGCATTTCCTCCCACGCCTCTGATTCCCAGAGTGCTGGAGAAAATACGCTCAGACAGGGCCACGGTAATTCTCATAGCGCCTTATTGGCCCCGACAGACATGGCTTCCCTACCTTTATCGCATGTCAGCTCGCCCTCCGATCCCACTTCCCAGGTGTCACGATCTGCTCTCGCAGAATCATCGTTCCTTGCTTCACCCTCAGATCGACCACCTGGCGCTCACGGCATGGTTTCTCCATGGTTCCAACAAGCAGAACTAGTCTGTTCAAGTCCAGTTAAAAACGTCCTTTTACACAGTAGGAAAAAATCTACACGTATTGCCTATCTGCAAAAATGGCAGTGTTTTTCCTCATGGTGTGCGGGTACAGGAGACAGTCTGACCTCAGCGCCTATCCATCTAGTCCTAGATTATCTCATGCACCTCAAGGACTCCGGACTTACCTTGGCATCTATCAGAGTCCACGTGGCAGCAATCACCGCCTTCCACCACCCTGTGCAGGGGTATTCGGTCTTTTCACATCCTTTGACAAAGAGATTTATGAAAGGTCTCGCTAACCTTTTTCCCCATCACACCAGACCAGCAGATCCTTGGGACCTGGAGCTGGTCCTCAATACTTTGACAACTTCGCCCCTTTGAACCCCTGGCAACGTGCGACCTCCATACTCTGTCCATGAAAGTCATCCTCTTATTGGCCATAACCTCGGCAAGAAGAGTTAGCGAGCTGGCTGCATTATCGGCCTCGCCCCCCTATACAGTGTTTACTCCTCAAGGAGTCATATTACGCCCCTCAGCCGCGTTTCCTGCCTAAAGTGAACTCTCAGTTCCATATTAACGAACCCATAGTTCTCCCTGTTTTTCACCCTAAGCCCCATTGTTCAACAGAGCAAGCACGTCTTCACACTTTGGATGTCAGACGCGCACTCGCCTTTTATATACAAAGAACTAAGCCACTGCGAAGATTGAGAACGCATAGTTGAGTGCATAAGAAAATGTTATATTCTTCAAAACAAAACATTTCCAGCAACAACTAAGGCTCACTCGACCCGAGCGGTCACTGCCTCTACTGCATTTTTGAAAGGTGTATCCTTGAAGGACATTTGTAGGACTGCCACATGGTCATCCGATTTTACTTTTGCCAAGCATTATGCAATGTCTAACCTGATTATACCAGACACCACGGTAGCATCAGCAGTACTCTCCACAGCTGCACCTCGTTAGCTCCGAACCCTCCACCGTTCTAAGGAGCTATTGCTGTGCATTCACCTTCAGTGGAGCACCCACGGGACACCGCTCGAAGAAGAAAAAGAAGTTACTCACCCTGTGAAGTAACGATGGTTCTTCGAGATGCGTGTCCCGTGGGTGCTCCACGACCCGCCCTCCTCCCTTCTTCGGAGTAACTTATTGTGTTTTTCAGAACAAGAGGATCAGGAGGAACTGGCGGCCGCAAAAAGACGCGAGCCGCACTGGCGCATGCGCAGTCCGGTGGACTACGGCTAAAAAGATCTCCGAACTGTGGCGCTGGGACAAGCCCGACACCTTCAGTGGAGCACCCACGGGACACGCATCTCGAAGAACCATCGTTACTTCACAGGATGAGTAAATTCTTCATCCTTCACATCAGTTCCCTGAGGGCGTCAGTCTGCTCTTCTGAAGTCCAGGGTGTGTATTTTGCTGTTCTCTTTTCTTCCTTTGGTCAGGAGCCTGAACTTGACCATCTCATGATCACTGCTGCCCAGGGTGCCACCCACATTTACTTCCCCTACTAATTCCTCCCTGTTTGTGAGCAGCAGGTCAAGCTGTGCATGGTCCCTGGTTGGCTCCTTCAGCACTTGTACCAGGAAGTTATCCCCAACATTTTCCAAAAACGTCCTGGATTATCAGTGTACTGCTTTATTGGTCTCCCAACACATGTCAGGGTGATTCAGGTTGCCCATGAGAACCAGGGCCTGTGATCTGGAAGCTTCTGTTAGCTGTTTGAAGAAAGCCTCATCTACCTCATCTGGTGGTCTATAGCAGATACCAACCACAACATCACCTCTGTCCCCAGCTCTAAACTTAACCCAAAGACTCTCAACAGGCTTTTCTCCTTCCATATATCAGAGCTCTGAGCAATCATACTGCTCTTTTACATACAGTGCAAACTTCTCCACTTTTTCTCCCCTGCCTGTCCTGCTTGAACAGTTTATACCCTTCCATGACAGTGCTCCAATCATGTGAGTCATCCCACCAAGTTTTCGTTATTCCATTCAAATCATAGTTCTTTGACTGTGCCAGGACTACTCATTCTTCCTGCTTGTTTCCCAGGCTTCATGTGTTCATGTACAGAGACACCTTACATAACTAGCTGATTGCCCTACCTTCTCTGTACGAATCAGGGGTTCTCTTCTGCTGCACCTTTCTCCTTGAGTTTCTTCCCAGTATCCCACTTCCTCACTTACCTTAGGGCTTAGATCACTGTCCGCTGACAAACCTAGTTTAAAACCTCCTCACTGGGTTTGCAAACCTGTCTGTGAAGATGCTCTTCCTTCTCTTTGTTAGGTGGATCCCATCTCTTCCTAGCAATCTTTGTGCCCAGAATAGCATCCCATGGTTGAAGAATCCAAAGCCCTCTCTCCAACACCACCTGCGTAACCACGCATCTACCTCCAAAATTTGATGATCCGTACTTGGACAATCCCCTTTTCCTTCAACAGGAAGGTTGGATGAGAACACAACTTGCACCTCAAACTCCATGAATCTTCTTTCCAGTGCTACATAATCTGCAGTGACCTGCTCAAGATCATTCTTGGCAATATCATTAGTTCCTACATGGACAAGTAGCAAGGGGTAGCGGTCCAAAGGTTTGCTCAGTCTTGGAAGATTCTCAGTCACATCCTGAATTCTAGCTCCAGGTAAGCAGCACACTTCTCAAGATTCTGGAGGGCAGATGGATGACTCCTTCTCTCTTAGGAGGGTGTCCCCTGACCACCACCACCCATCTTCTTCTCTTGGGCGTGGTGGTTATGGAACCCCCATTTGTAGGATGATGCATCCCATGCCTTGGTCAGTGGGGTCTCCATCAGATTCCTTCCCTCAGAGGTCTCTGCCAAAGTATTTCCCACTGTAGTACCTGTGCAGGGAGCCTGAAAGTGGTTACTTACCTCTATTGGGATTGAGAATACCTGAGTTTGCCTCTTAGTTTAACTGATGCGACTCTGAATGTAGACCAACTTCCCCTTCCCTGACCTTCCTTAGTAATGCAGCAGCAACACAAAGAGGAATGCTTCCTCTAACAAGTTGTATTGAGCTTTGAAATGTGCTTAGCACAAGGAGATGATCTTTTTTGTCTAAAGTTAGTCTGAATTGTTTCTCGAGAAACAGAGGTCAGCTGTTTCTCGGCCACCTTGAAACCATTGTCTGAAGGAAGTCTTTTTTATGCCATCAGCATATTGCATTTCTCTGTGTATAAATAGGAATGCCCATCCCTGAAATAGCAATGAGGAGTCCTGTGGCACTGTGGCGGGCCCCTCCCGCCTGTCCTCTTAAGTCCAAGGCCCTCTGGCCTGAGTCTGTAACACAGTTAAGGCTGGCCCTTTAAGACAAGGCCAAGGCCCTCCGGCCTGAGTCCATAACGCAGTTCAGGGCTGTAGCGGGGACGCACCCCAGGTAGGGGGACCCGGGCCCACCCTACTCCACCGGGTCCTGGCCCAGGGCCCTGTGAGCGACCGGGTAGCGGGTCACTCCCTCAGCGGGGCAATCCGGCTGAAACACACCAAGGTTCTCTGAGCGGGAGAGGTGGCTCCCGCTCCTGCCCTGGGCCACTTCCTACCCGGTTCCCTGGGGTTCCTTCCCCTGTACTTGCCCAGCTTGCTGCGAGCTCCGGGCCGGCGTCTCCTCTGCAGGCAGTCCCTGGGTCGCACCAACTCGCCTCTGCGTCCCCTCTGGCCTCTCCTGGAGTCCCTGGCAACAGCTGTGCAGGAGCCCCCTTCACCGGTCCTTCTCCTCCGGCTGTCTCCCCAGACTGAGTCCTTCCCAGGCTATTATAGTGGAGCTACAGCCCGGGCATGCTCGGTAGGGCTGTGGGGGAGGGGCCTCTGCAGCCAGGTAACCCTGACTGGGCCCTGCAGGTTCAGTGCGGGGCTACCTCGCCCCGTCACAGGCACCTTAGGGTATGTCTACACTAGCCCCCTAGTTCGAACTAGGGAGGCTAATGTAGGCATTCGAACTTGCAAATGAACCCCGGGATTTAAATATCCCGGGCTTTATTTGCATGTTCCCATCTGGTCGCCATTTTTAAATGCCACTAGTCCGGACTAGCTACACGTGGCAGTTAAACGGTAATTCGAACTAAGTCCTTAGTTCGAATTACCCGTAACACCTCATTCCAGGATATTTAAATGTAGGCGAATGCCTACATTAGCCTCCCTAGTTCAAACTAGGGAGCTAGTGTAGACATACCCTTATAGACTAACAGATTTATTGGAGCATAAGCTTTCATGGGCAATGACCCACTTCGTCAGATGCATGTAGTAGAAATTCCAGAGACAGGTATAAATATACAGGCATAAGAAAAGAGTTCCAATCAAGAGTAAGGCTAGAGATAACAAGGTCAATTCAGTCAGGGAGGATGAGGCCCACTTCTAGCAGCTGATGTGGAGCCCTAATACGGCTACCCCTCTGATACTTGACATCCCTGAAATGTTTATTTTCTTCCATGACCACTGCACACTGATGATTATTGTTGATGAAGCATTGTTATGTGTTAGTTTATGCTGCAGCCAGTGAAACTTTAGACTCTCATGATATAACAGATCCTCTGTTTAAAAAGAAAGCAGCTTTATTCTAAGATTCACAGTCACTGTGAGCATAGCTGAGGTATTGTTGCTACAGAAAAATGTATAACAAAACAGGGTTTTTTTATTATTTTGTGTCCCGTAACTTGTATATGTTTTAAAAAAAAATGCTGACCTCTGAAACTACCAAAATTTCAGCTGCAATAATCTGTAACTTATAAGGTCAGTGTCGGAAAGGTATAGCCATATTTATATAATATACTACGCTTTGAATATTCAGCCTTCAATTATCCAACTCTCTCTGTTGTGTATTTTTTAAAAGGGTCATCTTCCCTGAAGTGTGCTAATTAAAATTTAAAAAAAAAAGTGCTTTCATTTTTCTGAAACCCCCAATTTATTAAATATCCCTACTGAGACTGAAAATGAAAGACATAATGAGAATTCATCCAGTTTATCAGGGTATTAATGATCTTGACATTGAAATCAGTGGGACCACACACATGCCTTCAGTTACATATGAGGCCTAGTGGACAGAGCACTGCCCTGGGACTCAGGAGGCTTGGGCTTTGTTTCTGCTGTTGGGTGACTGGGCAATTCACACTCTGAGGCTGTTTCCCTTCCCTGAAAAATGGAAGTTATACTGAACTCCTTTGTAAAGTGCTTTGAGATTTATGGATAAAAGCACCATATGAGAACTAGTCACGGTAAGACTAAGTATTCCTGACAGGTGCACTTAAAAATCTCCAATGATGGAGATTCCATAGCCTCCCTTGACAATTTATTCCAGTGGTTAACCACCCTGACAGTTAGACTGTAGGATAAACTTCCTAACCTAAACTGCTCTTGCTACAGTTTAAGCCCATTGCTTCTTGTCCAACCTTCAGAAGTTAAGGAGTACAATTTTTCTTCTTCGAGTGATTGTTCATGTCCATTCCATGTAGGTGTGTGTGCATATCGTTGAAGTTTTTCCCTTAGCAGAATCCGTAGGACCAGCAGGGGAGCCCCCTGGATTGGCACTGGTATATCGGTCAATATATACCCCTGCTGGCCCTGCACCCTCCCAATTCCTTCTTACCGCCCATGACGGTCGTTGGAATGTGCCTTAGCAGTTACTCAGTGTTACGTTTCTTGGTTATTGTTCCAGTTATCAGTTAAGTGTTGTTATCCGGCATTGAGGTCTCACCACAGCTCTTTCTCCCTGTGCCTGGTGCGTGCAGCATGCCCAGGCCTCAAGGCTTTAAACCTTGTAAGAAGTGCCAGAGGCCTATGCCCTGTGGCGACCCACACTCGGCCTGTCTCAAGTGCCTGGGCGAGGCTCACCTCTCTGAGGCCTGCAAAATTTGCAGGGCGTTTAAACTACGTACTAAGCGGGAAAGGGAGTCACGTCTCAAGATCATCCTGACGGAGGTAGCCTATGGCCGGCACTGGCATCTGACCCAGAACCGGCAACTCAGAGCGCACCTCGGTGCAGGAGGCATTGGGACATTTACGCTTCTCCCCAGCACCACACAGACCTCGGCACCAGTCAAAATTCCCGGTGCCTCAGAAGAAGAGGTCGAGCAGGGGCAGGTCACCCCCACAGCACGTGCCCTTCGTGTGCTCTCCCGTGGGGCACATGGCACCATCTGGCACTGAGCCCGGACAATCTTCGTTGGGCAAACATCTCTCCCCGCATCAGGACCCCAGCCTGTTGGAGGAATTCCCGAAGTCCTCCACCAGGAGGTTTTCGAATGGCCAGGGACTTGATTGAGTCATCTCCCTGTCCCACTTCAGCACTGGCCCCCAACAGGTCAGGACGGCAGCCAGCACTGAGGGGTTTCTAGAGTACCCAGCGTCCCAGCACAGGAGCCAAGGAAGCCCTTGGCCCCGGTACCGAGCACAGCACCATGCGTAGTAGTAACGGCACCAATAGCAGCCTCAACCCCAGCCCGTGACCTGGCACCGAAGTCGGTACCGGGGCAGTGCCTTCGAGCAGCACCGAGCTCCGCGACCACTGGCCCCACCCAGGACTCATTAGGCCCGGACCCAGCTCCTTCGCTTCCCCGACACCAGGGCAAGTGGAATCAATGGCTCGACACGCCCCAGCAGTAGGACCACCGGCGGTGCCCGCAACAGCCCCAACCTGGCCAGCCTCGGAGTACTCGGCTGATTTGGAGACAGAGTCCACTTGGTCGTCGAGGGGATCCAGGTCCCGATCTCATAGGAATGGTAGTGGAAGAAATGGCAGGCGCCATCCCAGTATCAAGGCCAGGGACCGCCCAGCAAGTCCTCGGGGCCCCATCAAGGGTTTTGAGGGTGCACCCAAGGACAGCCTACCAGTCTCACCGTTTCCCTTCCAGGACCATCTATTCCCTTTCCACAGGACCTGGCAGTCCATTACGTCGGACCACTGGGTTCTGGAAACAGTGGGAAGGGGATGTTTCAAGGTGGCCAGGGACTTGATTGAGTTGTCTCCCTCTCCCACCTCAGCACTGGCCCCCAACAGGTCAGGACGGTGACCGGCATCGAGGGGTGACTAGAGTGCCCAGCGTCCCAGCAGAGGAGGCAAGGAAGCACCGGCCCCAGTACCGAACATAGCACCGTGCACAGCCCTTGGCCCCGGTACCAAGCACAGCACCGTTCAGCCCCCAACCCCTTACTCCATCCCTCTTCAGGGACCTGTCTCACAAGCTTCTTCTCCAGGAGGAGGTCCTCCAGCTCCTCACCCTGGGGGCCGTAGAGCTGGTCCGTCCCAGGTTCTTGGGCAAGGGCTTCTATTCCCGGTACTTCCTGGTCCCCAAGGCCAAGGGCGGGTTTCACCCTATCCAGGATCTCAGGGACCTCAATTCCTTTATCGTCAAGACCGAATTCAAGATGGTTACTGCGGTATCCATCATCCCCTCTCTAGCCCTCAGAGACTGGTACGCTGCCCTCGATTTAAAGGATGTCTACTTTCGGTTCCTCCGCTTTTTAGTGGGCAGGGGCCATTACCACTTTACGGCCCTTCCCTTTGGTATTTCCACGCCCCCCAACCCCTCCAGCTTCACAAAGTGCATGGCAGTTGTCGCTGCCACTCTGAGGAAAGGGGGCATCCAGGTGTTTCCTTATCTGGATGACTGGCTTCTGAGAGGCCTATCCGAGAGTCAGGTGCAAGCCCACATTACTCTGGCCCAAGATCTCTTCCGGGAGCTGGGCCTGCTCCTGAACGTGGCCAAATTGACTCTGGTGCCTACCCCAGTGATAGAGTTCGTAGGCGCCAATCTAGACTCCACATCAGCAAGGGCCTGCCTCCCCAGGTCTCACTTCCTGGTGATCAAGTTGGCGGGTCAGGACATGCAAATGTTCCCATTAACTACAGCCAGGGCTTGCATGCGTCTTCTGGGTCTGATGGCTGTGTGCACCTATGTCGTATAGCACGCCAGGCTCCGCATGCGCCCACTGCAGATGTGGCTGGCACGGATCCACAGGGACAGGGTGGTAATGGTTCCCCCCAACATCCTTCGCTCACTGGACTGGTGGACCCAGGAGAAGGAGGTCTGCGCCAGAGTCCCATTCTCCTGGCTGTGCAGGGCCCCGCGGCCGCGGGGGGAAGGGCACTGCTGGCCAGCGCTGTGGCCGCTGGGAGCTGCTGCAGCCCATGATCCTGGAGTTGGGAGCGCAGTGCCTGATGGCAGCTATAAGGGGCGCTGCCCCTTACAGCTGCCATCAGGTGCCCCCCATAGGTTGGCGCCCCGGGCAGCTGCCCGGCAAGCCCATGTCTTAATCCGGCCCTGTTCATTTTAATAATTACCTTAGTACAATCTTGAGAACCAGTTTTTTTTATTTGTCTTAACATTCCCCACCCTGGCTCTGAGTTCTCACATTTTAAAGTCTATCAGATACACAGGTAAAAGCAACAGATCCTGCTGAGTTAGCAGGGAAGCTGAAGCTGGCTTGCTCTTGAAAGTTTCTGAATCCTGCAGAAGTCAGGGAGAGGCAAGATATTGCAAAAGAGGTTGGAGAATGGTGGTCCCTCACTGAACCCCTAAGAGAGCAGTTTGACTTGCTAATGGGCATATTTGCTCTGGGGGCTGGGATGGAGTTTCATAACACCTTCTGAAATTTTTAATTTAAAAAAAAAATCTTTCCCGCTTCAGAGTGGCTCCATCCTCTCTGAAACTTCAGACTAAACTAGAAAGCAGCCCAAGGGGAAGGAGTCAAAAACAAAGAGCTGGTACAGATCTATGGCTCCCCTTCCCTTGAGAAAACAGCCCTATTTCTTTAGGAATGCCCGTTCCACTTTCTCCTAAGCTCCTGTTTTCTCCCCAGCTCAATGCCTTGTTTGGCAGATTTGCGGTGTGAACTCCGAGTGGTCCATCTGGTTCCAGGGAACTCCCTACTTGCACCTGTTCTCCTATTCCCATCCATTCCTCAGCAGCAAGAGACAGCGTTCCAGCATGCATTTCCATTCCATCTCATAGGCATTGCTCTGCACAGGCACAGAAAACAAAACCTGGCTCAAAAGTTTTGAATTCGTGTTTTTCCACTCTAATTTTTTTTCCGTGGGAAGGGATCAATTCCATACTTTCTGAAACAGCAATGAAAATGGCTTAGCTTAGATTAGCACTTGTGTCCTGTACAGAGAGGGTGAATGTATGTAAGTAGGTGGCCTGTGGCTCGGCTGCAAGACACCATAGGCCAAGGAGGCTTTGCAAAGAAAGTGAAGTGAGAAGAGGCTTTGAGATATTGGGGAGAAGGCCTGTTGGAAGGAGGATGAAGAAAGGAGAGGGAAGAAAGGAAAGGTATGGAGACCAGAGTATTCAACAAGAATACTCCTGGGCTTAAAGCTATGCACGTGCTTAAGTACCTTGTTAAATTAGGGCCTAAAATAGATATAAAAGCAATACCACTTGAGGATGGGCTAGAATGGGATAGTCAATAAAAACCTCTAGTCTTCTGCCTGTGCTGCCTTAATGGCACCCAATGGGTGTGTGCATGTACATCTGGAAGGGCATGACTTCATTTCTAAAGTACTATTTATTCTTTGAATTCTCACTACTTGGGAGCTTCCTGCGGAAAAAGTCCTTCCTACCACCCATTTGAATACTGATCTACTAACATAGCAGCTCACAGGTCCCTGCGAAGTCTGACTCCAGTTGCCCTCAACCTGTGTTTTCAAAGGGCACTTCTCATTTTCACATATTCCCAGGCCAGAAGGGACAATTGTGATAATCTAGTCTGACTTCCTGTGTAGCATACATGGTGTGTCTTCTCTCAAATAATTCCAAGAGCACAGCTTTTAGAACAGACATTCTCTCATTACATAATTTGTGTAGCTAATGAGTTACTAACTAAATCCATTTCCAAAACTGTATGCCAGAGTCATCACGTCAGGGTAGAGTTGCTGGAGGTTATAAGAATCATGTCACCCCCCAAATGGCTGCAGTCTGGATTCATATAAACCCTAATACTATATAAGCGCAAATTTCTTGGGTTATTACATTGAACTGTCTCACAGAACTTGCTCTAAGTAATATCATTAGTTCTCTGCTAACCCCAAAAGCAGACGTATCATCTAACTAAGGTGATTTTGCTTTAGAAAATAGCTTGTTCATTGGAAAGAAGCAACTTGACGCACTTCATGTTTCCATTACCCTTGAAAATGGAGTCTGTGCAGTACATAGAGAAAATGCTGATATATTTGAAGTTGAGGGCAGAATTCAATGTACCAACATGGCTGAGAATAGACCAAGTAATGTGGTTGCCTAATGCTTTAAACCAGAAGTTCTTTGAGTACTTGCTCATGTCGATTCCATGTAGGTGTCAGAGCTTTTTTCCTTAGCAATCCGTTGGGCCAGACAGGGAGCCTCCTGGAATGGCACAGGTATATCAGTGCATATATACCCCTAATAGCCCCCCATCCCTTCAGTTCCTTCTTCCCGCCCATGACGGTAGTTGGAGTCTCTCTGACTCCTCTGCAAGTCTACCTTCAGCATTCACATATATAGTTGTAGAATTGTTTTTGTTATTTGTAGTACTTAGTAGATAGTTATACACGGCTCTGTCTCTCCCCTCTCCTGCAGAGGGGGGGCCGGGGCCACACAGGTTCAAGCCTCGTTCCATGTGCTTGAAGCATATGCCCTGCCATGACCCCCACAATGCTTGCCTAAAGTTTAAGTTCAGAACTAAGAAGGAGAGAGATTCCAGACTCAAGCTCCTTTTGATGGAATCCGCTTTCCAGCTGCTTGCACTGGACTTGGCACCAGTATTATGGAGCAGACAGGGATCAGTGTGCAAGGCTGTGGCGGCACCGAGGCCCTCAGCGACTCCATCCAAGACCACTGCATCCCAGCACCACTCACAATCATTGTGCCCAAGATGAAGAGGATGCATAGAGGGAGGTCCCCCTCAAGGCATGGACATAGAGTACAGCATTCGGAGGGGCATGCTGAAGCCCTGCCACCTCCCCAGTGCCTTGATGCTCCTGTGCCACCTAGGCGCCAACTGAGCTCGGCAAGGGGTGTGAGTCTGGTACAGGGCATACCCATTAAGGATGTCCAGCAGCCGTGGATGCCAGACACCTTCAGCACAGCTTGGGACCTTATCAAGCTGACGACGTCCCCGGGTTTGGCACCAGCTATGGATGCTGGGGATGTAGGAAGCATCCAGACTGGCACCGAATGCACCAGCGGCACCACCTGTGACATTGACTGCATCAGCCAGCCATGCACCAGACCCCTCAGTACTGGCACAGTCTGTGGTACTGGGGCCTTCTGTGGAACATATGCCACCACCTGCACTGGTCTAGCCAGCTGCAGCAATGGTGTGGCACCAATCCCCGATACTATCATCAGCAGCACTGCCCTTGTCAGCATCAGACTATTCATCAGAGTCAGAGGCCAAGTCTGTGAGTTCGAGGGCCTCTTTGACTCGGTCCTGCTCCCAGCATCAATCATGGCACCATAGCCCGGTGGTGCAGCAGACCTGGCCTCTCCAATGGCAGCCACAGGTGCAGTCACCATTTTGGACACTGTGGGCCTGCCATCAGGCCCAGCACCTGACCCCTCGAGAGCTAGCGCCAGTGGTACCTACTCTAGGGGCACTTCTTCCAAGGGCCCCAGCCTCAGAGAGTAGGCATAGCCCACAGAAGCAGATTGAAAGGCCACTGGTGGAAGGTGAAGGGTCTGCAATGCAGGGATCTACCCCAGTTCCACCCCAATGGGCAGAGGTGCAGCAGTAGCAACTGCCCATTCAGGAATCCTCATTGCTGGATGAGGCCCTGGCTGACCCTGTGCTACCTCTGCCCACTATATACACACAAGCACATCAAGAGCTGCTCCCCAGGCTGATGAGCAACCTCGGGGTCCAAGCCAAGGAGATGCAGAGGATACCGACCCAATGGTCAATATTTACATGGCGGATGTACCAGCCAGGCTGGCGCTGTTACTTAATAAAACAGTGGCAAAGATTTCCAAGAACTTGTGGCAGACCCCAGCCTCCATACCACCGACCCAAAAGGGGATAGAGAGGCACTACTGTGTCCCCCAAACAGGCCATAAGCACCTGTATGCTCACCCAACCCTGGGTCCTTGGTTTTCCAGGTGGCCAACCATAGGGAAAGTCAAGGCCAACCAGAACTCCTCCTGCAGGACTCCTCCCAGGAGCTCGGAGTTCTGCTGAAGGAGGGAAAGCTTGTTTCTCTCTGTCTTGCAGGCAGCCCTGGATGCCACAGACTCTATTACCCGGATGATGGCCACAGGCATAGTTATGTGACTGCAAGTATCAGGCATTCCTCCAGAGGTGCAGAACACAATTCAGGGCCTCCCATTTGAGGGGCCTGGACTGTTCTCTGACCAAACAGACACAAATTTGCATAGCCTCAAGGACTGCAGGGCCACTCTAAAGTCCTTGAGGATTCATACACCAGCCCCACAAAGACACCCCTTACATACTAGGCCTCCACCAAAACCCTATCAGCAGGGGTACAGGCTGGACCCAAACAGAAGGAGTGGTTGCAATAGTAACAACGGGGGATGGACTAGGCTGCGGAGATCTAGATTGGACTTTGAACGTGGCTCAGGCCCTCCTCCCAATTAGCAGTCCAAGTTGTCATTCTAAAGATGCACGCAAGGGCAGTGTTCCAGGCCCCATACCAGTCCACCATTTGGAAACAGTTTCTCCCACTTCTACTGTGCCTGGGCCCAGATAACTTCAGACTGTTGGACATGGTAGGAGTGGGATATTCTATCCCATTCTTTTCCCTTACGTCCTCCTACCCCCAACTCTTCAGGGACCTCTCTCATGAGCACCTTTTACGACAAGAGGTGCTGTCACTTCTACAGCGGGGAGTGGTAGAACTGGTTCCAGAGGAGTTCAGGGGAAGGGGTTTTTATTCCTGGTATTTCCTTATTCCAAAATCCAAGGGAAGTCTTGCACCCATTCTTTCTCTCGAAGACCTGAATGCCTTCATAAGGAAGACAAGATTCAGAATGGTCACCCTGGCTTCCATTATTCCCTCCTTAAAGTGAGGAGACTGGTACACTGCCCTTGACCTAAAGGATGCTTACTTTCACATCTCTGTGATCCCTGCTCACAGGAGATTCCTGAGATTTACCATTGGGCACACAAGTGGTCCTCAGAGGGGATGTAATGTGGAATATTTTCCACAAGTGGGGTCATCCCCACCTAGACTGGTTTGCCACCCACAGCAGCACAAAGTGTCAGGACTTCTGCTCCCCGCTGGGCCGTGGCCAGGGTCAATGGGGGACACCTTACATGTAGATTGGCCTCCCCAACTGCTGTATGTATTCCCTCCCTTCCCTCTCATACACCAAGTCCTCCTCAGAGTCAAGTGGTTCAAGGCCTCAGTGGTACTGGTGGTGCCTATATGGCCCCACCAACACTGGTTCCCCATGCTTTTGGATGTATTGGTGGAAGAGCCCATTGTGCTTCCCTTACTACCTGATCTCATCATCCAGGAGCTGGGGAGGGGTAGCTAGGTCACCCGAATCTCTAGTTCCTCCACCTCAGAGCATGGAAGGATCATGGCTGAGGGGTACTGAGTACCTCTGCTTGCAAGTGGTAAGGAAGGCTCTGTTGGAGAGTAGGAATTCCTCCACTAGGGCTGAATATTCAGCAAAGTGGAAATCTTTTGCATTATGGTCCTCCTAGAGGGGGGGTGGAGCCCCTGGAAGCCCCCATTCCACTCATCCTTAGAGCTTAGACAGCGGAGTCTGTCTACCTCATGGCTACGTCTAGACTGGCAAGTTTTTCCGCAAAAGCGGCTGCTTTTGCGGAAAAACTTGCCAGCTGTCTACACTGACTGCTTGAATTTGCGCAAGAACACTGATGATCTAATGTATGATCGTCAGTGTTCTTGCGCAAATATAATGACTCTCCCGCTCGGGAAAAAGCCCTCTTGTGCAAATGCTTTTGCGCAAGAGGGCCAGTGTAGACAACTCAGAATTGTTTTGCGCAAAAAAGCCCCGATGGTGAAAATGGCGATCGGGGCTTTCTTGCGCAAAACCGCGTCTAGATTGGCACCGGATGCTTTTGCACAAAAGCACTTTTGCGCAAAAGCATCCGTGCCAATCTAGATGCTCTTTTCCGCAAATACTTTTAATGGAAAAACTTTTCCGTTAAAAGCATTTGCGGCGGAAAATCATGCCAGTCTAGACGTAGCCCATCAGTATAGGTTCATCTGTCAGCCATTTTGACTTTTCACCCACAGGCGGGGCAGGGCAGGGCAGGACAGGACAGTGTTTGCCAATGCACCGGTCAAACATTTCCTCAAGGGGATAGACAAGCTGTACCCCTATGTCTCAACCCCTTCCACCCTGGGATCTTAACTTGATCCTAATAAGGCATATGGACTCCCCATTTGAACCCCTAGCCACTTGCTCCATAAAACACCTCTCATGAAAGGTTGCCTTTCTGGTAGCCATCACATTGGCTAGGAGAGTATTAGAGTTGAGAACCCTCACATCAGAGTCCCCTTATACACTGTTCTTTAAAGACAAGGTCAGATTGTGTGCCCCCCCCAGGTGTTTCTTCCAAAAGTTGTCTCCCACTTTTACATGTCCCAGGACATTTACTTACCAGTGTTCTTCCCAAAACCTCATGCTAAGCCTAAAGAGTAGGCCCTATACTCACTGGACTTCAGGAGATCCCTGGCTTTTTATATAGTGGGGCAAGGTCCTTGCTCAGGCCCCTTGCCTTGGGACCCCTTCTTGGGTCACAAACCAACTGGAGACCCTTTCTGGTACAGTCATCTGTGCCTTTTATAGTCAGTGCCAATTTCCCACCACCTATTTACAGAGCTTTGGTTTTCTAGCAGCTAACTCAGCCAGCCTCTCTTTCTGGCTTGGGCACACCCTAGCTCCTTGTTCCTCCCCTTCACTTCCCCTCTGACTGCCTTATCTAGCCCTCTAGCTAATGAAGCCATCAGCTGTTTCCATTAGCCCTTCAGGCCTGGGCTTGCTCAGCTGGCTGCAATTGGCCTTGTCAGCCAGGGGCCTTTCTCCCCACCTGTATAGGGACAGTGGTCAGACTCTGCCTCTTGTCAGGTCCTCCCACCTGAGTCAACCCACAGAACCCTGCATATCCATAGTCCATATTGTCCAGGTGCTGCTGGAAGTAAGAGGCAAATTGCAGTGGAAACAGGTGCGGGTAGTGGATGGGCTACTATAACCTGTGGTGGTAGGTCGGGACTGGGACTGGTCTGCCGCAGAAAGAGAGAGAGAGGAGTTTCAGGGAAAGGTGAGAGGTCCTCCTGAGGGAGACAGAAGTATAGTCGTTGGTGCTACTGGTGTGGGGAACTAGGGCACGTAGCAGGGTGGTGTCCTAACCCTGTGAAGACAGGCAGATGGGAAGCATGTCTGGGGATGAGTAGTCCTAGTCCCTCCCAAGGAGAGGAGGCACAATTGGATCTCTCCCTTGAGCAGCCTCCAGAAAAGGAGACATCAACCCAGGTGGGGGAGATGAGGGAAACTGAGGCACAGATAGTACCACATGAAGTGGGGTGGGACCTATTGCATAAAAAAGCCTCTGCCTGAGCTTACTTGATTTATACACATGCATTTTCTGAAACTACACTAAACTGTAAGGTCTAAGGTTTTAAACTGCAACTCATTGTGATCTTTGTCAAACCTTGCAACTCGTGATCTTTGTCAAATTTTGTAATCTTTGTAACTCAGAAATTTACTGTAAGCTGCAACTTTGTAATTCTCAGCTACCTTTCTTGTAACTTGCTCTAAACTGCATTCTCCCGTGTGTGTGTGTGTGTGTGTGTGTGTGTGTGTGTGTTTGAAGAAGACTGGGAACAATGGAGCACATGGTGATGAGTCATCACAGACTGCTGCTTTTGCTGGATAAAGGGAAGTCTGGGCATGCTCCCTGATGATGAGATGAATGAGTCACAATTCAGACACTATATAAAGAAAGGGAGCATATCTGAGACTCTTTCTTCCCCTGCTCCCGAGAAACTCCTCTCTACAGTCAGTGTCTCTCCTCCTGACCAGCTTCCCCAGCCATGATGAGCAGATAGACTTTCCAGGATCTACATGCCTTGGCTCCTTCTGCAACCCATATGCCTGTGTGAGTGCCTGAGGGCAGGAATGAATGTGTGTGAATGAATGGAGGGGTGTGTGTGTGAGAGAGAGAGCGAGCAAGCTCTATCTTCGTTATTTTATACCTTTAGTGGCAGCTCTATCTTCTTTGGTTTAACCCTGTAGTGCAAATAGTGGAGTGCTAATTCCTCAAGCAATAAACCCATACTAGTGTAACCCTGGGTGGTCTCCAGTGAGAATATTTTTGGGGTAACAGGACCCTGACCCCCCAGTGCAGGTTGAAGTGGTATCTGAGGAAGGGCCCCAAGGAGGGTGGATTTGATGTGTGAACTAAAGATGTTAAGGACTAGTCGACTATCTGATAAGCAAATGCTTATCGGATAGCCAGTCAACTAATCAATTCTCTCCCCCCCCCCCACCCCCCCTGCTGCCTCTATCAGATAGGGACTTCCTGCTGGCCTTGGGCTGCATGCAGGATCAGCTGTGCGGTGCTGCCCCTTTGAAATGCTGGAGTCAAAGCTGACTCCGGGTTCTGGGGAAATACCGTGCGGAACTGGGCTCTGCGTGGCATTTCAAATCGGCAGCACAACATGGAGCCTCGGGTCAGTGGGGGACTCTGATTTCCTCCACTGACCCCGCGCTCCATGAGGACGCTTCTGCTTTGAAATGCACAAGAGCCCTCACTGGGGACTCTTGTTCATTTCAAAGCTGGCACACCACATGCAGCCTGGAGTCAGTGGGACTTCATGCTGGCCTAGGGCTGCATGCGGAGTTTCACGTTCCTCCTTTGAAATGTACAAGAGCCCCCACTGGGGCTTCAGTGGGGGCTCTTGTACATTTCAAAGGAGGAATGTGGAAGTGCCTATCAACTAGTCAAGTAGTTGATGGAAATTCTGTTGACTACTTGACTAGTAAATTAACCAATATTTAACATCCTTAGTGTGGACCTATGGGCAAGGCCTGAATTGAAATGCCTTGGTATACTCCTCCGCCAGCCTGACCACTGCATCCACTGTTTCAGGATGGTGGCGCCTGACCCACATGCGGATATTCTCTGGCAGGGCTTGCAACAACTGCTTGAGAAGGAGCGAGTCCATTATTTCCTGCACTACCCCTGTCTCTAGCCTCAGCCAGTGAGCGGGTTGTCTAGTCTGCTAACTATTGGGCAAATGCCCAGGGCCTCACTGCTGCCGTCCATTGAGCTGACCAAAACTTCTGCCAGTACTTTTCCATGGACAGACCCACCCGGTCCAAAATGGCCACTCTCGCTGCCTCATAGTTGCAGGATCGATCATCCCCTCAAGGCCATCTAGGCCACTTGAGCCTCTACTGCCAGGTAGGGACCCAGATTCAGGGCCCAGATAGCCCTCTCCCATCCAGCACCCATGGCTACACACTTGAACATACCCCAAAAAACCATCCAGGTCATCTGCTGGCCCCATTTTAGAGTCCCAGGCCAGGTGGTCAGGTGCCATCCCCTCCCCCCAGACTCACCACTTGTTGCAGGAGTTGCTGCTGCACCTTGCTTTGCTCTTTAATAAAGTCCAGGAAAATCCTTGGTGAGCTTAAACACAAAAAGGAATCTTACAAAAAGTGGAAATTGGACAGATGACTAGGGATGAGTATAAATGTATTGGTCGAGAATGCAGGGGAGTTATCAGGAAGGCAAAAGCGCAATTGGAATTGCAGCTGGCAAAGGATGTGAAGGGTAACAAGAAAGGTTTCTACAGGCATGTTAGCAATAAGAGGGTGATCAGAGAGAAGGGTGTGGGGCTATTCCTGGATGAGGGAGGTAAACTAGCAACAGATGATGTGGGAAAAGCTGAAGTACTCAATGCTTTCTTTGCCTCTGTCTTCACAGACAAGGTCTGCTCCCAGACTACTGCACTAGGCAACACAGTATGGGAAGGAGGTGGGCAGCCCTTGGTGGAACAAGAACAGGTTAGGAACTATTTAGAAAAGCCAGACATACACAAATCCATGGTAAACTTAAAAAACAGCAAATGATCTGGTAGCACTTTATAGACTAACAAAATGTGTAGATGATATCAGGAGCTTCCGTGGGCATAGCCCACTTCTTCAGATGACCATGTTTTGTTAGTCTATAAAGTGCTATCAGACCATTTGTTGTTTAAGTTTAGCCTGTAAAGACTAACTCAGCTACCCCCTGAAGCTTACAAATCCATGGGTCTGGATTTAATGCATCTGAGGGTACTGAGGGAGTTGGTAAATGTCATTGTGGAGCCTTTGGCCATTATCTTTGAAAACTCATGGAGATCGGGAGAGATCCCGGATGATTGGAAAAAGGCAAATGTAGTGTCCATCTTTAAAAAAGGGAAGAAGGACAATCCAGGGAACTACAGACCAGTCAGCCTTACCTCAGTCCCCAGAAAAATCATGGAGGAGATCTTTAAGGAATCCATTTTGAAGCTCTTGAAAGAGGGGAAGGTGATCAGGAATAGTCAGCATGGATTCACGAAGAGCAAGTTGTCTGACCAATCTGATTAGCTTCTATGATGAGGTAACTGGCTCTATGGATATGAGAAAGTCAGTGGATGTGATATACCTAGACTTCAGCAAAGCTTTTGATACGGTCTCCCACAATATTTTTGCCAGCAAGTTAAGGGAATATGGATTGGATAAATGGATAGATGGATAGAAAGCTGGCTGGACTGTCAGGCCCAGCGGGTAGTGATCAACGGCTCAATGTCAGGTTGGCAGTCGGTTTCTAGCTGAGGTTCCCAAGGATCGGTTCTAGGACCGGTTTGTTCAATATCTTTATTAATGACTTGGATGAGGGGATGGATTGCACCCTCAGCAAGTTTGTGGATGACACTAAGCTAGGGAGAGAGGTAGATACGCTGGAGGGCAGGAATAGGGTCCAGAGTGACCTAGACTGATTAGAGGATTGAGCCAAAAGAAATCTGATGAGGTTCAACAAATGCAAGGGTAGAGTCCTGCACTTGGGACGGAAGAATCCCAAGCATTGTTACAGGCTGGGGCCCAAATGGCTAAGTAGCAGTTCTGCAGAAAAGGACCTGGGGATTACAGTGGATGGGAAACTGGATATGAGTCAATAGTGTGCCCTTGTAGCCAAGAAGGCTAATGGCATATTAGGTTGCATTAGGAGGAGCATTGCCAGCAGGTCTAGAAGAGTGATTATTCCCCTTTATTCAGCTCTGGTGAGGCCGCCTCTGAAGTATTGTGTCCAGTTCTGGGGCCCCCACTATAGAAAGAATGTGGATGCATTGGAGAGGGTCCAGCGGAGGGCAACCAAAATGATTAGGGGCTGGATTACATGACCTATGAGGAGAGACTGAAGGATTTGGGTTTGTTTAGTCTGCAGAAGAGAAGAGTGAGGGGGGATTTGATAGCAGCCTTCAACTTCCTGAAGGGAGGTTCCAAAGAGGATGGAGAAAGGCTGTTCACAGTAGTGACGAATGGCAGGACAAGGAGCAATGGTCTCAAGTTACAGTGGGGGAGGCTTGGTTGGATATTAGGAAAAACTATTTCACTAGGAGGGTGGTGAAGTACTGGAATGGGTTACCTAGGGAGGTGGTGGAATCTCCATCCCTAGATTTTTTTTTTAAATCTCGGCTTGACAAATCCCTGGCTGGGTTGATTTAGTTGGGGTTGGTTCTGCTTTGGGTAGGGGCCTGGACTTGATGACCTCCTGAGGTCTCTTCCAGCTGTATGATTCTAGGAGGGCCAAGGATGAGGGGTGAGCAGGGTGCACCCTCTTGCAAGACCCTGTCAAGAAAAATCCGAGTAGTGGGCAGTTAAGTGTCCTTCACCTCCTGAAGTATGCACCGGGGAATATGTATGGTGGAGATCCCTATGCACTGGGCGAGCACCAGAGGATCTACCCAGTCTCCCTGGGCATAGTCCAGGAGGTCTCCCATCCTGGTGACTTCTGCCAGGACTAGCCTCTGGCGCATCAAGGGGAACTCCGCAGCCTGCACACATAGATGGGGACTGTGTAGCAGGTGCACCGCAAGGCCGTCTGCACCCACGGTGGTTCCTAAGGACCTGGTCGCCGAAAGCAGCTTCCTGGTCTGGAGGATGTCCTGGTAGAAGGCCAGCAGCTCGGAGAGGTCTCACGGAAGACCTCTCAAATGAAGGAGCTGCTGGTGACATCAGAGCCCTCAGAAGCAGTGAAGGAAGGCATGTGACAACGTGCTCCATGTTGGACTACCTGCATCATATAGGAGCCTCTGCAGGGCCTGGAGGCAGAGGACATAGACTCGCATTCACAAACATGTCAGGCCCTGCCCTCCCTCCTCCAGGGGGAGATGGAGAACCCCTGAAGTGATCCAAAGCAGTCCTGGCCAGAAAAACTGCACCATCAGCTGCTGGATCTGAGCCAGGAAACCTAGGGTCAGGACCAGGGTGTTGAGACGGTGCCCCAGAGCATGGACAGGACCAGTTGGTTAAGCACCAGTGCCCTCCCATGCATGGAGAGGCACAGGAGCAGTCCTGTCCATCTCCACAACCACTCAGCCACCCTGGACTCTAAACCTTGCCAGTTCTCCGGCTGAGAGAGAAATGCCAAAGGAAAATGCCAGGATAGAGCAGCGGACCCACACTCCACCAGATGGCTAGAAGCGCGGGTGGGAGGGAGGCAGCCTGCCACCCAACTCCCACCACCAGACCAGAGCTCTTGACCCAGGCAGAGGAGGGTGCCAAGTAAATGGCTTGGCAGGCCTCCACCTGTGCCAGGTCGTCCGGGTCCTAGACCACGAGAAGCACGTCATCCGCGTACGCTGACAGGACCAGCCACCCCTCCAGCTCACGGAGCACCAATCCCATCAACCTCTTGCGAAGGAGACAGAGGAAGGGCTCGATGGCCAGAGTATACATCTGGCCTGACAGTGGACAACTTTGACGTACTCTCTGCCCGAAGCTGACTGGGGCAGTCAGGGTCCAGTTGAGCTTGACCAGGTACTCTACAGAATTGTACAGCACCTGGAGAAACCCCACAAAGTGGGGCCCGAAGCCAAAGGCCCGCAGGGTGCCCAGGAGGTACCCGTGGTCCATGTGGTCAAATGCATTCTCCTGATCCAAGGCCAGGAAGACGAACGACAGACCGTCCCTACACCTGAGCTCTAGGAAATCCTGGACCAAATAAAGGTTGTCAAAGATGGTATGGTCCAGGACGGTGTAGGTCTGGTCTGCCAACACGGACTTGAGTCTCTGTGAGGTGGTTTTGGTGATGATTTTATAGTCCATGCTGAGAAGTGAGACAGGACGCCAAATCCTCAGATCGTGGAGGTCCCCCTTCTTAGGCAGCAAGGTGAGCACTGCTCACCTCCACAAAAAAGTTAAGACCCCGCTCTCCAAGGACTTGGCCCAGATGCTGGTAAGGTCTGGGCCAACGTCCCAGAATACGCGGTAGAACGCCACGGTCAGCCCGTCCATGCCCGGGGACTTGTTGTTGGTCATGAGACGGAGGGCTTCCGAGACCTCAGCCAGAGAGAGAGGCAGCTTTAGCCAGTCCTGCACTGACCATTGGGAGCTCGTTCCAGAGAACTCTTTGGGCATCAGTGTCGGTCAGTTGTGGGGAGAAAAAGAAGGCATAGAAGGCTCAAGCCCTCTCGTGCATCTCCACCAGATCCGTGAGGGGGGGTGCCATCTTCTGCCAGATAGCAGATTCTGTGTTTTTTAGCCCCCCTCTTTTTCTACCGGACGTAGAAGAATTGGGAGCCACAATCCATCTCCCAGAGGAGATGGATGTGAGAATGAACAAAGGCACCCCCGGCCCAAAGGTTGTCACGGGCCCAGAGTTCCTCCCACTATGTTCCACAGAGGGGTGGATCTCTGGGGCCAATGGCCAGCCACCTCTCTAGCTCTAAAACCTCCCATTCCAACTGCTCTATCCTGCATCCTGCCGCCAGCTGGTGTAGTCACAGCAGAAAAGCTGCATGTGCACCTTCCCCACATCCCACCACCTCTGTGCCGAGGGAAGGGCGCACCACTGCCCACGGCAGGCCAGCCAGAACTCCCAGAAGGATTCTACAAAGCCCACGTCCTCCAGCAAGCTATTGGTGAAATGCCAGTAGACTGGCTACAGCCTCTCTGAGGAAAGAGAGGCTGTCATGGCCATCAAGTGGTGGTCTGAGAATGGAGCCGGCCGAATGCTGAAGGAGTAGGCTCAAGAAAGATGACGAGGAGAGAGATAAATGCTGTCCAACTGGGAGTGAAACGACTGTTGACCCTCCACCTGGACGAAGGTGAAAACGGTATCCCTGTCTGGGTGGAGGTCATGCCAGACGTCCACCAGGCAGTGTTGGTCTGTTATCTCCCTGAAGACGTCGGCGGCAGCCTGGCACTGCTCGGTCCCCATGCAGTCCCATTCCTCGAGGGTGCCGTTGAAATCCCCACCCAGGACCAGGCACTCGCGAGGATCCAGAGAGCTGAGGAAGGCAGACACCTGCTGGAAGAAGCAGAGCCTCACCGGGCTGGACGTCGGGGTGTAGATGTTGACGAGATTTAACGTCAGCCCCTCTACCTGAACCCAAAGGTGCAGCAGGTGACCCTGCACAACCTTAGCAGTCCCCAATACCTCAGGCTGTAGGTTCGGGGGAGAACAGGGTCACCACCCCCGGTTGACAGGTGGCTGACGCAGACTCTGTACCCCCCACTTCAGCTGCCAGCTAGCTTCGGCAGCCGGAGCGGTGTACATCTCCTGCAGGAAGATAAGTGTACCCCCCTCCCAAAGGGAGAGAACCTGACATGTGTGGAGACCCAGCCTACGGCCCTGGGTGTTTAGAGTGGCAAGGATGATCAGCAGCATTGAGAGGACTGGGGGAAGATCCTCTCTGGTGGGAGTTGCTGGCAGTCCCCATTGGGACCATACCCAAATGTGAGCAGGGCGTCACGGAAGCTGCGGGCTCACTGGTAGGCTGCAGCCTCCCACTGCCCAGTCCCTTTACCCTACCCCAAAATAGCCCTTACTGTCTGGAGGATGAGATGGAAATCTCCCCAGCGCTGAAGGTTGAGAGCCACTTTGTTCTTGGAGCCACAGATGTCTTCCAAGAAGTCGCGCATCTCGCCCTTCAGTGCATCGGGCGTCAGGGCCTCAGGCCCCTGAACGCCTTTGGGTTGGGCCAGACCCCCCCTGTGAGTCCCGTGACTCCTGTGAGTCCCGTGATCGGCCTAGGAAGGTAGGGACTCTGAAGTCTCTACTGGGAAGATGGCAGGGGCAGTGGTAGAGGGAGAACAGACCCAGACATGCTGGGAGCAGAAAAAAAACGAAAACCACCTCCCAAGGGCCAACATTTGAACTGAACAGGGCAACCCAGCGGGCGGCAGAAATAGGGGAAGGGGAAGAAAAAAGGTCAGGGAGGAGATCGGGGAAAGGAGGGAGGGAAGTAGGGGGGAGGAGGAGTGGGGGATTAGGAAAAGGAGTAAGAGGAAGGGGTGGAAGGGGAGCAGGGAGAAGAGTGGGAAATTTGGTTGGGAGAGGGGCTGAAGAGGGAACAGGAGTGGGCTAGGAGTAGGAGCAGGGTCAGAAGCCTCAGCGGAAGAGGCACTGGGATGCGATGCCTCCTCACAGGGCAGCGATCAGTAGCAGTGGTAGGGGAAGTTAGTATCTCCCCAGCACCAGGCCCCGGTGTCACTGGGAGTGCAGCACTGGAGACCCCAGAGCTGGGGGTGATGGGGAACAATGGGAGCTCCCACCCACTAGAAGCACCCAGGGGTTCAGTGACCATGGCCGAAGTGCTGCTGCTGGCTGGGCAGATGGTTGCACCCTGGGGCAACTTGGAGGCAGGGAGGATGGTTGATGGGAAGGAGAAGGAGAGGCCAGCTGTCATCCCTCCAGGACAAGGTGATCCCCCTCTGAGGCAGCCGGGGTTAAACCCAGGGCCTTCACCTCCTGTGGAGGAAGGCTAGTCTGCTGCCTGCCACCACATGGTCGCCCTTGTCAATGGCAGGGTCAGCGGTTGCCTCCACAGTGGAGGTGGGGATGGCAGGAGTATCCTCCATGGCTTCCCCATGCAGAGACTCCAGGAGGAAGGCAATTACCCACTCCACAACTGCTGTAGTCACCTCAGCCACCCCGCAGCACTGTGAAGCATCCGGGGGCTCAGAGGGAGGTATGGCTCCGACATCTACCCCCAGAGGAATGAGGAGGGTATCCTCCCCTTCAGTAGGTGGGGTGGAATGCCGGGTTCACTTGCGGCGCCTCCCCATGGCAATCTCCCAGTCTTCGGAGGAGAGGGTTGGACCTGAATGGGGGAAGAGCCTGGGGACAAGGGCAGCGGTGGGAGGGTGAGGGAAGACAGGGGCTGGTCAGCAGGGGAAGGGGAGACCTCCCCCCAAGGTAAGCCCTGTCCAAATCCCGTCGCCTACCCTGCCACCCTATCCTCTGCAGGCCCAGCCTTCCTGCTTATTGCAATGGCAGCGGCACCTGCATGCTTGTCTGGGCCCTGTGAGGCCCAAGGAGGACTGACGATGGTCACAGTTGGAAGTGGGACGACCCCGGGGTCTGGACCGTCAGGGCTGTGACAGGACCCCCCCCCATGCTTTATTAAATGGACTTATGGACATGAATATACATAACTCAAAGGTGCTTTGAGTGAGTTATTTCGTGTAACCCATCAATCTTCATGTCAAGATCCACTGGTTCTGTCTATCTTACTTTGATGTATGTATCATTTGTGTGTGTAACATTAGACATATGGAGTGGGGAATACTTTGTGGGTTTCAAATGTGTGAATGAGAGACATGGAGGGTGTTACCCTCAACTCTTAAACTATCCCTTTTGTCCTGAAGTCCTAGAAGTGGTTGGTAGGGAGTGGCCTCAATTCTTTAACAAAAAGAATAGGAAAGCAGAGGCCTTGGTCTTTTGGCTGGGCTGCACCTGAAGGAAGGAGCATAAGAACATAAGAATGGCCGTATTGGGTCAGACCAAAGGTCCATCTAGCCCAGTAGTCTGTCTGCCGACAGTGGCCAGCACCAGGTGCTCCAGAGAGGGTGGACCGAAGACAATGATCAAGCGATTTGTCTCCTGCCATCCTTCTCCAGCCTCTGACAAACAGAGGCCAGAGACACCATTTCTGTCCCCTGGCTAATAGCCTTTTATGGACCTACCTCCATGAAATTATCTAGCTTCTCTTTAAACTCTGTTATAGTCCTAGCCTTCACAGCCTCCTCTGGCAAGGAGTTCCACAGGTTGACTACACGCTGTGTGAAGAACTTTCTTTTATTCGTTTTAAACCTGCTACCCATTAATTTCATTTGGTGTCCTCTAGTTCTTCTATTATGGGAACTAATAAATAACTTTTCTTTATCGGCCCTCTCCACACCACTCATGATTTTATATACCTCTATCATATCTCCCCTCAGTCTCCTCTTTTCTAAACTGCAAAGTCCCAGTCGCTTTAACTTCTCTTCATATGGGACCCGTTCCAAACCCCTAATCATTTTAGTTGCCCTTTTCTGAACCCTTTCCAAGGCCAAAATATCTTTTTTTGAGGTGAGGAGACCACATCTGTACACAGTATTCAAGATGTGGGCGTACCATAGTTTTATACAGGGGCAGTAAGATATTCTGTGTCTTTTCTATCCCTTTCTTAATAATGCCTAGTATCCTATTTGCCTCTTTTACCGCCCGCCGCTGCACACTGTGTGGAAGTTTTCAGAGAACTATCCACGATAACTCCAAGATCTCTTTCCTGATTTGTCGTAGCCAAATTAGCCCCCATCATACTGTATGTATAGTTGGGGTTATTTTTCCCGATGTGCATTACTTTACACTTATCCACATTAAATTTCATTTGCCATTTTGTTGCCCAATCACTCAGTTTGGTGAGATCTTTTTGGAGTCCCTCAGTCTGCTTCTGTCTTGACTATCTTAAACAGTTTGGTATCTCCCCACCCTGAGAGGCCAGAGTGGGGAGACAGCCCTGATTTGGAATGGCAGCTAGAAAAGAGGTTTTAGGGTGAATTTGAAGAGTTTGTGCTGAGGTTTCAGTGTAGAATTAGCTAAGCGTTTTGTTTCTTTTGATTTGTAACTTTCTTTGATCTGCCTATTCTCACTTATTACTACTTAAATCCTGCTACTTCTACTTAATAAAATCATTTTTATTTTCTATCAAACCCAGTGTAAGTAATTGTTACCTGTGGGGGCAACCAGTGTTCACATTTCCCCCTTTCATTGTTAAAGGTGGCTTACCTAATTCTTTGGGGTTTGATCCCATTTGGGGAGTGCTTTCTCAGGAGGCTGGGCCCTAAACTGCACTTTCCTTGGACCTGAAGAGGTTCAGTGTCTGTACTGTTTCTCAGTGGGGGTAAGGACTTCATCTCAGGGCCTTGGCTGGGGGAGACCAGCAGAGCTGGCTCAGCAGGACCGGGCAGGGAGGAGCCCCAAAGAGCGGGAAGGCGAGTGGCAGTGGCTGTGTCAGCAACCCCGGGAGGCACCCCTGAGGGGTCATCTGTGACCACACCCTATCACAAGGGCCACCGGTAACGGTAGGGCTGCTGCCCTCCCAGGCATCGGGGGTGACCTGAGTGCCTCTCCGAGCCGGAGCAGTTCCTTTGGATGTGCCCCATTGCTATGGTGACCATATTTTCTGAACCAAAATTAGGGACACATTAGCCACACCCCCTGACCTCTGTTAATCATGCCCTTGACCCCCATTACCCGTGCCTCTGAAAGTAACACTCTCAGGGCCAAGATGGACATATGAGCAGAAGTAAAAGGTGTCATGTGACCCCCTCTAAGAACTTTTCCCACCATCCTCCTACCACCCAGGATAAGTTTGGCCTCCACTGAACCACCCACTCATGCAACTATCCTGCAATTGCATTAACCCAATTTGTGTCACATTAACTGGGGGGAGGGAGGGAAGGCTGGGGGAAGTGTTCCCTCTAAGAGTTTCCTCCCATGAGCGGAATTAATTTTGTGTTATGCACCAGTACTGAGTTCATGTGGCTTGTTGTTTGGATGTGCCACTGTGGCACCCAAGCTATTAATAACTACCTTATAAACCTCTACCTTTTCCCTCTGCTGCCCTGTCTCCTCCCCTTACTCCATCAGCTCCCCTGGTGCCTGCTGCTCCCTCCCCTCCTCTGCTGTCCTGACTCCTGCCCCCAGCCCTCCTGGGACCTGCCCCCCTGCACCAGCCCTTCTCTCCCCCCTGTGCCCACTCCTCCAGTAGCCCCACTCTGATCATGAGTAGCTACCCCTCCTCATCCCCTCTCCTAACATCTCCCTCTACACACCTGCCATGCCTCTCTCCTGTTTCTGGTCCCTCCCCTGCAGGTGTCTGCCCTTCTGCTTCACCCCCAGAATCCCCTGGCATCTGTACCTTCCCTTTACCCCTGCACCCTCCTGGTGCCTCCCTCTTCCCTCACTGCCCCTGCTCCCTTTGCCCTCTTTTTCCCTGATGCCCACCCCCTCACCTCCCTCTGCCCCAATTCCCCTCATGCCCCTCTGTGACCTCACATGACTTGCTCCATCCCCACCTTTCTTATGCCCACCCCTCCTTTCAACCCTTCTCCCAGCACCTCCCCCCCCTCCACCCCTTAGAATCATAGAACCATAGAGCAGGAAGAGACCTCAGAAGGCCATCAAGTCTAGCCCTCTGCCCAAGGCAGGACCAATCCCAATTAAATCAACCCAGCCAGGGCTTTGTCAAACTGAGACTTAAACACCTCTAGGGATGGAGACTCCACTACTTCCCTAGGTAACCCATTCCAGTGCTTCACCACCCTCCTAGTGAAATAGTTTTTCCTAATATCCATCTGGACCTCTCCCACTGCAACTTGAGACCATTGTTCCTTGTTCTGCCATCTATCACTACTGAGGCCTTTCTCCAGCCTCTTTGGAACCTCCCTTAAGGAAGTTGAAGGCTGCTATAAAATCCCCCCTCACTCTTCGCTTCTGCAGACTAAATAGACCCAACTCCCTCAGCCTCTCCTCGTAGGTCATATGCTCCAGCCCCCTAATCATTTTGGTTGCCCTCCGCTGGACTCTCTCCAGTGTGTCCACATCCTTCCTGTAATTGGGGGCCCAGAACTGGACACAATACTCCAGATGTGGCCTCACCAGAGCCGAATAAAGAGGAATAATCACATCTCTGGATCTTCTGGCAATGCTCCTCTTAATACAACCTAATATGCCATTAGCCTTCTTGGCTACGAGGGCACACTGTTGACTCATATCCAGCTTCTTAGCCACTGTAATCCCCAGGTCCTTTTCTGCAGAACTGCTACTTAGCCATTTGGGCCCCAGCCTATAACAATGCTTGGGATTCTTCCGTCCCAAGTGCAGGACTCTACACTTGTCCTTGTTGAACCTCATCAGATTTCTTGTGGCCCAATCCTCCAATTTGTCTAAGTCACTCTGGACTCTATCCCTGCCCTCCAGCATATCTACCTCTCGCCCTAGCTTAGTGTCATCCGCAAACTTGCTGAGGGTACACTCCATCGCCTCATTTAGGTCATTAATAAAGATGTTGAACAAAACTGGTCCCAGAACCGAACCTTGGGACACTCTGCTAGAAACCGACCGCCATCCTGACATTGAGCCGTTGATCACTACCCGCTGAGCCTGACCTTCCAGCCAGCTTTCTATCCATCTTACCGTCCATTTATCCAATCCACATTCCCTTAACTTCCCTTGTCCCTAATGCCCCTCTCCTCCGCTCTCTCAGCATCACCCTGTCCCCTCCACCCTCCCACTCCCACTGACACCTCCACTCCATCCTCCTACCCTTTTCCTCATTGTCTCCATTTGGCCCCCTGGCATTTGTCTTTCCTCCACCCTGTCCCTTGGTGCCTTCCCCTTTCTTCTCCTGCCCTGCCCCCCTCCTCTCAGCACGAGCCCCTTCCTCTCCCACTCCCCTTCCCCCTAGTTTTTCCCCTGCCCCTCCCCCACCTTCTGCCTTCCAGTTTGTGGGGCTGGAGTCTGTGGTCAGGCCCCAGAAGTCCCCACTGCCCCATCCCCAGCTGCTTCTGGGGCAGGATCGCTTGCCGGGCCTGGAGCTGGGCTGCCCGCGGTGCTAATTTTACTGCAGCCCCCACACCAGCTTTGGCTCACATTAGCACCACCACCAAACCTTTCTCCACCGCCTCCTGCGCAGTGGCCTCAAACACCAGGAAGAATGCCACCTTCCTGAGCATCTTACATGGCCACAGACCCCACCACGCATGCCAACACCCTCATTGAGGTCTCCACATGGGGTGAGGCCGACACCAGGAGGCAAAGGACCCCATGCCTCTTGGTCAGGGTGGGAAAGGGGCTGCGGCCATCAGGGATGGAACTCCAGGAGGGCGGCCTGAGCAGATTGGGAGATGGCAGGTGGGGGGGTGGCGGCTATCTTTGCAGATGCCCTGGGGGCCACAACATTGCCCCCAGAGCTGGTGTAAGGAACAGGGGGGTGGGAAAGAGAGGAAGCCACAGCCATCACTAGTGCCACGGCCAGGGGCTGAGCCTTCGCCACAGGAAGTTTAGCCTTCTGGGTGGAGCTCTTGCCCTTTTTGGTCCCCTAGCCCTTCCTGCCCTTCAGGGGAACCTTCTTAATGGTGACAGTGGTGGCAGGAGGTGCCACAGCAGGAGCGGTCTGTCCCAGAATCCCCATCTGTATCTGGCTAAGCAGGTAGTCCGGCAGCCTAGGAGGGGTAGATGTGGATGGCAGAGGTGGATGTGAAGAGGGCGGGGGGGAGGGGCAGCAGGGACATCACAAGACAGCTCCTCCATTGTGGTCATGGGTGGGTAGGGAAGGACAGGAACAAACAATTGGGAGAAGACAATAGTGCCAGAGGAGGGAATGGGGGGGGGGGGAAGAAGGTTCACCACTCCCCCCTGCTAGGCTGAAAGCGGGGTGGGAGAGCAACAATACAGAAAGGAGGAAGGGGGGCAAAGGAATAAAGGTTACAACTCCCAGCACAGGATGGTAAGACCGGCCGGCTCCTCTGGCTGCACTGGGGAGATGAGGGAGTTGATTATTTAAAGCAGTGTTTCCAACCAGTGGTACGAGTAGTGTTTCCAACTAGGGGTACTCGAGAGAAATCTGGGGGGTACATCAACACAACTGAAATTTGGAGAAAACCAAATTTTTGTTTCAAGTTTTGCAGCATTTTATTATTTTTGTACTTTTTATACCCAAAAATTTCATCGCCCGCCTGGCTACAATTAAGTTGTTTAAACAAATGTGTTGCAGTGGTAGAAAAAAATGTTGTGTGTCTGAAAACTGTAGGTATTGGGGGTACTTTATAAAAAAGATTAGGAAACACTGATTTAAAGAACATGGGGCTATTAGACTGTGTGTATGGCGGGGGTGACTAAGAAAGGAAGGTGAGGCGTAGGTGCCAAACAAAAAGGGGGTGGGGATGGGCACTCAAGAAGGGGGTGAAGTAGTGGAGAGGGAGGGCAGGTGGTGAGAAGGTACCTGCTCAAGCAGGGGGAAAGCTAGACACCGCTGGGGGGAAGTAGGGTTGCCAGGTGTCTGGTATTGAACCAGACAGTCTGGTATATTCACCTCCTGTCTGGTATTTTCTGAATTTTTTTTTACCGAACACCTAAAATGTCTGGTATTTTCTGATTTTTTCCTGGCTAGGAGGCGAAAATCCTGGGTGCTTACCAGGTTCCGCAGGGGAGCTGTCTGGCCCGGTGCAGGGAGGCAAGATGGCAAGCGGCCATCAGCAGTCCATTAGGGCCAAAAAGCCTCAAAAGCATTTCTTAAAGGGGCCACGCTGGTTTTTTTATTTTTATTTTTTTTGCTTAACAACTCTCGGGACCCTTTTTTTTTTCCTCAACAGAATTTCCCCCCCCCCTGGGTTTTTTTGGGGGGAGGGTGTTCAGTATTTTTGGTTAAATCATCTGGCAACCCTACTATAGAGTGCTGTCCAGGAAGAAGGTTGGGGACAGAACAAAAAATTTGTAGAACTCAACCTGATGAGTTTCTGCACCTCAGTTTCACTGAACTCAATTGTTGGGCATAATAAGTTAGGAATGAGAAAAGGAAATTAAACTTCTGATGACTTAGGACAGTATAATACTTAAAATCCATTTTCTGTGAGTTCTACTTTAAGAAGTGTTTGTCTTTTGTGCTTCAAGCTTAAAAATCATAAGTTGTGCTGCTTAAGTCTAACCTGACCTTATACATACATTATTTTTCTCTGTAAAACCCCAATCCCAATTTTTGTTCTCTAGAACCCATGCCAACTTCCTACCAGTATCTTACATCTAGAATGCATTTTAGAGAGGTGTGATGGATAGGACAAGTTCTGGCCAGCACTTGGTGACTAAAGGGTTAAACTCAGGTAGCGAACAAAGGTGTTGGCAGGGGGCCAGAAGAACCATTGGGATACAGTCCTGAAATCTGAATTGGATATAGGTACCTGCTCTGCTCTTCCTTTGTGCCTTCTAAGTTAAGGGCTGGAGAAAACAGATGGAGTAATCAGAATTACCATGCCTATAAGAAATATTGGATGTGGGAGTGAACTGGGCCTGGAACTACAGATCAGCCCGGATCATGAGTAGGGGAAAAAATGTGTATTTAGTCACAATTGGTATTTTACTTAGTTTTGGTTAAATTTCTCTATGTGAATCTATGCCTTCCCTCCCCCATTCACTAAGGCTACGTCTACACTACAGGCTTCTTGCCCAAGAACTTTTTGCGCAAGAGAGCATCCACACTGCCATATGCTTTTGCGCAAGAGAGTCCATGGCAGTGTGGACGCTCTCTTGCGCAAGAAAGCTCTGATGGCCATTTTAGCCATAGGGGTTTCTTGCGCAAGAAACCCTTGCTGCCTGTCCACACATGCCTTTTTGCTCAAGAGCTCTTGCACAAAAAGGCTTATTCCTCATAGAAAGAGGAATAACTCTTGTGCAAAAAGCCATGTGTTCTTACAATTTACTGTACTTTTTCTTGTGCAAGAACACGCTTGTAGTGTGGACGCTCTGCAAGTTTTTTGCAAAAACAACTGTTTTTGCACAAAAACTCTGCAGTGTAGAGATAGCCTAAGAGTGTACCCAGAGATGTTCTGTGTTTTGTTTTACTCACTTGGTTACTAGGTGTTACAGAACAACTATGCTTTATCAAGTATATCTTTTTTATTTTGTTAATAAAATCACCTTTAAGGCAATGATTTGAGTCTTGCGTCGTGGAAAGAAACAGGAAGTCTATCTGTGCGTGTGTATGTAGGGTTGCCAGGTGTCCGGTTTTGAACCTCACAGTTCAGTATTTGAGCTTTCTGTTCAGGAAACAAAATGAGAAAATATAAATGAGAAAATGTCCGGTATTTTCTAAATAAGATGTAATGTAGATTGTGATGTAACGTCAAGTGTATCTGGTATTTTTGTTGAAACCCTCTGGCAACCCTAGGGGGAAGAAGAACTGGACTCGATGACCTCTCGAGGTCCCTTCCAGTCCTAGTATTCTATGATAAGAACCAGTGTGCCCACAGGCGCCTGAGTGGCAGGCCCATAGCACTTGCTGCAGAACCAGCAGAACAAAGGAGGGGTGGGGAGGCAAGCAGTGGGGCCAAGAATGGAGAAGGCTCCTGCAGCAACTGGGGCTGGGGAGGGAGCAGAAGCAGTGGTGGCAGCAGCAGCAGAAGTGCAGGGGAGCCAGTGGGGGGTGAACCACACCCCACCCTCAGTGTCCCACAAGAACTACACCTGCCACCACTTAGAAACCCTGATGGAAAGTGGGCCCCTTAAAACTCTCCCCCCCCACCCAAACAGAGAGCAAGCTGTGGGCAGAGAGGACCCCAGGAGCTGCCCCAAAGCAGCCCCCTTACCTCCTCTGCCCCAGGGGGAGCAGCAGCAGGAGCAGTGAAGTCCAGGCCTGCAGTAGGAAAGAAAAAGGGGCCAGGTAGACACCCCAAGAAGATGGAAGAGGCAGGGCAGCAGAGGCCCCACTCACTCCCACACCCAGCAGCCTCAACCGTTAGCAGGGGGAGGAGGCTGCCAGCAAACAGCAGGAGAGAAGAAAAATAGGGGGCCTGGCTCAGAATGAAAAACAACCAAGGTCTCCCTGCCTGCTGCAGCAACAGCCCCCCCACCCACACACCCCTCCCAGAGAAGAGAAGGGTGTCGGGGGGGAGCAGGGTAAGGATTGTAAAAGGGTCAGGTCAGAGGGCTCAGCAAACTGCGACACTGGTGGAGGTAGGTTACAAGACACTGGATGAGAGGTTTTCTCTTTCCAGACTAAACTACTAGAGCCTGCTGCAGTAAAAATGAAGGCAGGAAAACACCTGGGGCTAATTAACTAGATTGCTCCCTCAGGCAACTCACTCAAACCTGCAGCCAATTACAGACAGTGGAGTTGCTTTAAAAGGCCTCCCCTAGGTAAGGAGGGGGGGAAGACAAAGAGTGATGAACCAGACGGAGAAAAGTAGGGTTGCCAGATTTCCGGTATTGACCTGGACAGTCTGGTATTTTTGCCTCCTGTCTGGTAAAAAAATTCAGACAACACTGGACACCTAAAATGTCTGGTATTTTCTGATTTTTTTTCCCGGCCAGGAGGCGAAAATCCCAGGTGCTTACTGGGTTACACAGGGGAGCTGTCCGGCCTGGAGCAGGGAGACAAGATGGCGGATGGCCTCCAGCAGCCTGTTAGGACCAAAAAGCCTCAAAAGCATTTCTAAATGGAGCCACTCTGTGGGTGGGTTTTTTTTTTTTTTCTCTAGAGGGTACAAGAGGGAGACATTTTGGAGGGAGTGTTTGGGGAAGTGGTCCAGGGAAAAAGCTGCCAAGTTGAAAGGAAAAACAACCGTGAATGCTGCTGCTACTTTAGGGGCCCTGGGCTGGAAGGGGGCTGGGCTAGAGTAGTAGGTGGGCCTGGGTCCCCTCCCAACCTTCCCCCATGCCAATATAGAGCCTGTCCCAAGAATGGAGACCAGCACTATCAGGGGGGTTTCACCTTGGACTAGCCTGTGATGAGTATGGCTGACTAAGTTGTGGACCCTGCCTCCTGTAAAGAAAAAGGGGTTAGGTATAACAGTGTTTCTCAACCAGTGGTATGAGTACCCTTAGGGGTACTCGAGAGAAGTCTGGAGGGGTACATCAATACAACTGAAATTTGGAGAAAACTGAATTTTTGTTTTAAGTTTTACAGCCCTTTATTATTTTTGTACTTTTTACACCCCAAAATTTCATCGCCTGCCCATCCGCGATTAAGTTGTTTAAACAAATGTGTTGCAATTGTAGAAAAAAAAATGTTGCGTCTGAAAACTGTAGGTACTGGGGGTACTTACAATTTTTTTTTAAAGGGGTACCTTATAAAAAAAAAGGTTGAGAAACACTGGTGTATAAGACCACAGCGAATCTCTGGGGCTAATATTATCCACCAGTAGCATGAGACCCACACAGCACAGCCAGAACTTTGCCAGAACATAGAAGTGATCCATGTAGGGTTGACACTATATAGCTTAAGGGTATGTCTACACAGCAGCATTATTTCAGAATAACTCACGTTATTATGACATAATAAAATGAGCATCTATGCTACAAGCCATTATTTCAAAATAATGTCAAGCTGGAGGATTTCTTACTGCAACTCAAGGTAAATCTCATTTCACTAGGAGTAAGGGAAGTCAACTTCCTGCTGTGCAGACAGCACCAAAAGCCGAATTAAGCTATTTTGATCTAAACTACGCATTGCAGGTTAGACATAGCCTAAGTGAGTGAACTGGGGATGGTGTGGAACAGCTGCACTTATTGCACAAGGTTGTGGGGTGTAACTACAGGGACTAAAAGGTCATCCTCAGTCTTGCAACTTCCAAAGCAGAACTTGGGAAGGAAGGCAGAGTGGAGCATGGAGACAGGTAGCTCTGAATAGCATTCAGCCACGAGTAAATAAAAATAGTTTAGTTATTACATCAAAGCTCTCTGTGCCTCACTGAGAAGAGCACAGGAATCTTAATAGGTGTTAGAGGAAGCATCAACCCAGCACCTCTGCACTGCCACTATTTTATCCCTTGCCCTCCCTTCAAAGAGATAAAATGAAGAGTTTGCAGAGTCATAGGTCTGCCCTGCATAGTCCACCATCAAGCTCACCAGGTGCTGCAATTGCAACAACCCTCATGTAACAAAGCCAGTACCCAGGGAGGGCGTGTCTGTGCTGCAGGGCTTAATTCAAAATGAGCTACACAAATTGAGCTACGTCAATTGCATATCTTATTTTGAAATAGCTTATTTCGAAATAGGGAGCATCTGGACAGCCCTTATTTTGAAATAGAGCACTCTTCCTCTGACTTTCCTTATTCCTCGTACAATGAGGGTTACAGGTGTTGGAGTAAGAAGTCTTCCAGCTTGACAGTATTTTGACACTATTTAGAAATAACTGCCTGCTGTGTAGATGTGGACTAAGTTATTTCAGAACAGTGTTGCAGTGTAGACATACCCAGAGTGAAGAACCTCTGCATGTGATCCTGGCAGCTTTCTTGACCTCCCTCTCCCACTGGTTTCATGGTATTTGGTGGATCCTGAAACTGTGGAGAATGGAGGGATGATGAGTGACGAAGGCTTTATTGGAGAGACGTTGGTTTCTAATGTCATTTTGAAGTAACTCTGGGAGTTAGCATTACTATTTCTGGTTGTTAAATTGTCCAGCCTATTCCATAAACTATGAATATAATTTATAAAATCATCCCGCCTAGAAGAAAGCACATTAATTGCATGAACTCTCAGGACATCAGAATTAGCAGATCACAGAGAACGAGTTGGAGGATGCTGAGAAATTTAATTAGCAAATTCTAGTGAAGTCAACCAAGAAAGGGTTTTATGCACTCATGAGCATTAGGAGGTTAGTTCATTGCTCTGGAGAACTCAGACTAGGCAGCTCTTCTCAGAGATCAGTGGGGATGCTTCCTTGGGGGTCAGTAGGAAATTAATTTTAGAGTTTGTGTTTATTGAAACTAATGCAACCACTGACTCAAATGATCTTATAACTAACAGTGCAGCCCAGCACCCAGAGCTATGTCATTTTGGCTGGAGTTGTGGACCTGAAGAGCTTTTTACCCCCAAAGAAATTTTACACCTGCTTCTAACAAGCTCTTTGCAGCAAAGTTTCTTTCTTTTTGATCCTTGATCAAAGTTTGGCAGCCCACCGTTTAACTTCAGAACCAAGCTGCCTTCCTCCCTCTTGTTTAATTAACCACATGAAGATAGACTTTTAACTGAATTGTGGACAAAACAGTATGGCAGGGGCTCTGAAAAGATTGTAAATATTGCCTTCAAAATTTCTTTAGACTTTGCTCTTTTTCTTTCCATGTGGAACATCTCCCAATAGTTATAAAAGGATACTAATGAGAGGCTTTTCCCTGGTTTCAGGAAGAAGAGACAAGAATAATTTATCATTGCAGCTGGGCTTGAGATTCAAATTCAGGTACGGATTTTGATTACTTCCCAAAGTTCAGGAGGTTGCAGTTCCAGTGAGGCCCACAGCACACTGTTGTTCTTAAAATAACTTTGGAATAAAAATACACTGGGATCTGTAGCTTATAAATACATAGCACATACATCCAGGATACACATGCAGCTATAAAAATCTCAGTATAGCTGATGTTGTACTTGAGGTCTGCTCAAAGCCCTGACTCCAGAGGCAGTTCTTAAATGCAACAGAGTTTGAGCTACTTGCAGCTTTGCCTTTGATGCAGGGAGTTAGTTATAAAAAGAGGAAGGCACGGTGATTAAGAATAACAAAAGGCTGGACATTGCAGTACCTGAAGGATCATTAGATCATAATGAAAACGTTGCTGGGTACTTCACTTAAAAGATTAGGGGGGAGGGGGGAAGAGTAGGAATGAGTGTTGTGCTGCAGGGATCTGCATTTGGATTACTGTGTTTAACTTACATATGTTCTTGAAAAGAGGGTGAACAGGCACTAATCCAAAGCTAACTGCAAAGAGCTACAAAAATCAGGCAAGACAAAGGCAGATAGAATTTAGTAATGATAAGTGCAAAGTTATGCACATGGAAAAATATAATCCTAACTATAGATACAAAATAGCTGTTACTACTCAAAGGGTATGTCTACACTACAAATTTAATTCGAAATAACAGCCGTTATTTTGAATTAACTTTAATAGCGTCTACACATACAAACCGCTATTTCGAAATAAATTTGAAATAGTGGAGCCCTTATTTCAAATTTGGTAAACCCCATTCTACGAGGAATAACACCAATTGAATATTAATTCAAATAAGTGCTGTGTAGACACTTATTTCGAATTAGGGGGCCTCCAGCCCTTTCCAGGGAGCCCTGGTGTCCACTCTGGGCACAACTAGGAAAACTTGTCTGCTCCCCCCCAGCCCCGGAGCCCTTAAAGAGGCAGACTCTGGCCACAGTGCCTGTGCCAGTTGCCAGCCTGCCAGCACACAGCCAGCAGACGGTGCACCTGGCACAGGATGAGCCAGCAACCCACTGCCACCCAGCCCTCCACTGCTCCCCAGGACCAGGCTGGTGGCTCCCAGGGGCCGCAAAAGGTGGGCGCCTTCCTGGTCTAGTGCGGAGATCGTGGATCTCATTGAGGTTTGGGGGGAGGCCTCCAATGCCCATGATCTCCGCACGAGGCGCAGGAATGTGGCCATCTACAGCCGCATGGCTGCCAGCCTGGCCACCAGAGGCCACATGCGCAGCCAGGAGCAGGTGCGCAGCAAAATTAAAGAACTGCGGCAGGCCTATGCCAGGGCCTCCCAACTAGGGGCTGACCCGGAGGACTGCCCGCACTTTGGGGCCCTGGACTGCATCCTGGGGGGTCAGACAGTCCGTGCCCCCCTGGTCGTCATCGACCCCGGGGCAGAGGGCCCTGCCCCTGACACAGGGGAAGAGGAGGACGACGGCAGCCAGGAGCCTGCAGGGAGCGTGCCCTGCACCCAGGACCCCCGAGCCGAACCGGAGAGCCTGTCAGCAGCCTCACCTGAGGCCGGGGAGGCCTCCACATGTGAGTGACATCACGGTCCCCTTATGCGGGGCGGCAGGGGGAGGGGGAGCCCAGGGACCGTGCACATCGGCCTTGACGACCACGGAGCAGGCGGCAACCTGTGCATCTGCCGTGCCATCCAGGACATGTGGCCCCAGCTGGGTGCCATGCAGGGGCCCTGGCCTGTTCCCCACATGCGTCTACACGTGAAGGCACATGACAGGCTCCTGACCCCGGGAGAGATGCTGCACACTGCCCTCCCTCCAGACGCCCCCTCTACACAGAGACAGGGCACATCTCCCCTCCTTCCTTTCTCCCCCCCACCACACTATAGGCAGCACTGGGGCTGGGGTGCAGTCCTGGGCCAGCTCACACTCCCGGGGACAGCAGGTGTGGAGACCTGCTGTCCTCGCCTTGCAGAGGGGGGCTGGGTTTCACCCACTGTGTCCCCAGGGAGAACTGACCACTTCTTTTGTTTCACCGCAGCCGCAGCACCTGCGAGTGCAGGACGCATCACCCCGCCTGGACCATCCACCCGCAACCTGGAGGAGTTCGAGGCAGCAGCTGCGCTTACAGGGACGGCAGGTCCACAGCCAGGAGCAGTGGGTGCAAGAGGACCTGCAGCTGCAGCGGGAGAGCTTGCGGGAGCTGCGGGAGCAGGACCGAGCCCTCCGCGAGCACCTGCAGGCCCTGGCGGACCGATTGCTGCCTCCTGTTGCTCCAGCCCCTGTGGCCACCCCAGCTATTGCTGCTCCTCCCACCCCTGCTCCCCCTCCCGCTTCTTCCGCACCTCCCGTCCCTCCTGCCCCACCCTCCACACCCAGTCCCCCCCCCCGGGAACGCTGAGGCCCCCACACCCACAGTGCTGCAAGACGGGAGGGCCGGCAAGACCCCCAGCCCTGAGCTTTCCCTCCCCCTTCCTCCCTTTGCCTCCCCCTTCCAGATCCCTCCTCCCAGGTTTCCCCTCTCCCGCCCTCATTCCCTCCCTCCTTCCACCCCAGTTATGTTAAATAAAGAGAGTTTTTTGTGGCAACACAGGTGTTTTTATTGTATATCAGGAAGGGGGGTTAGGGAGGGGAAAGGGGAAGGAGGTGGGGGTGGAATGTAAGGCACAAGGCCCCAGTGGGGCATGCCAGGGGGACTTGAGTCCTCGTCCGCCTGGAAGCTCTCCCGCAGGGCTTCCCGGATGCGGACAGCCCCCCCGAAGGGCCTCGTGGCTGGCAGCCGTGCAGGGCTGTGCGTACTGGCCAGCCAGGCGGTCAGCCTCTGCCATCTAGGCTGGCAGGAAAGCCTCCCCCTTCCTCTCGCATAAATTGTGGAGCACATAGCACGCTGCCACCACGTGCGGAATATTGTGCTGGGAGAGGTCGAGGCGGGTGAGGAGGCATCTAAACCATGCTTTCAGTCAGCCGAAGGCCCCCTCGACCACAATGCAGGCCCTGCTGAGCCTGGCATTGAAGGCCTGCTGGGAGGGGTTGAGGTGTCCCGTGTAGGGCTTCATCAGCCAGGGCTGTACGGGGTAGGCCCCATCCCCCAGCAGGCACACTGGCATGTCCATGTCCCCGACCCTGATGTGGCGGTCAGGGAAGAAAGTCCCGGTGTGCAGCCTCTGGCACACGGAGGAGTTGCGGTACACCCGCGCGTCATGTGCCTTGCCGGACCAGCCCACACTGATGTCCGTAAACTGGCCCCGGTGGTCAGACATGGCCTGCAGGATCACGGAGAAGTACCCCTTCCTATTTATGTAGAGAGAGGCCTGGTGGTCCGGGGCACAGATGGGGATGTGCGTCCCGTCGATTGCCCCCCCACAGTTGGGGAAGCCCAGGGTGCCGAACCCCTGGATGACTGCGTCCAGGTCGGTGAGGCGAACGACTCTGCAGAGCAGCACCCTGTTGATGGCCTTCACCACCTGCAGAGAGAGACACAAAACCGAGGGTCACTGGGGTACTCGGGTGGCTGAGAGTGTTCATTCACTGCCACTGCCCCATGCCCCACTCCCAGGAGCAACTCCCGCTGCAATCTTGGCCACCGCGGGCAGTCTGTAGCACGGCCAGGACAGACCGAACCCTCCTGGGGAGGGGACTTTCACCACCTCTCCCCCCCCCCGTTTTCCCTGGGGCAGCCCATGTCCTCCTTGCAGTCCCCCTCCTGGCCCAGTGGCCGGTGAGTGCCGTACCTGCATGAGCACCACTCCAATGGTGGATTTCCCCATGCCAAACTGGTTCCCCATGGATCGGTAGCTATCCAGTGGGGAGAGCTTCCACAGGGCGATGGCCACCCACTTGTGGAGGGGAATGGCGGGCCTCATGCGTGTGTCCCGTCACTGCAGAGCAGGGGTGAGCCACTCGCAGAGCTCGAGGAAGGTGTCCTTCTTCATCCTGAAGTTCTGGGTCCACTGTTGGTCTCCCCAGCACTCCAGGACGATGTGGTCCCACCAGTTGCTGCTGGTGTCCAGATGCGCCGGGGCACGCTGGCGTCCAGGCGCCGCTCCTCCAGGGCCCCCGGGGGGGCAGGGGGAGGGCCAGGGGGCTGGCTTGCAGCAGAAGGTGCTAGGCAGCCTCCAACAATTGCTGCCAGGCTTGCAGCAAGACATTCAACATGAGCACCAGAGTGCCCAGGGGCGGCTCTGGCTCTATGGTGCCGAGTGCTGCGGTGTCCCAAATGAGCACGACCGAAGCAGGCGGAGAGGAAAACACTTTGCTGTCCCTCGGCGAGGTAGGCAAGCAAGCAGGGAAAGCTGAGAACCGGCTGTCCAGGGGGTTCCCTTTAAGCACAAGCCTCAGATAGCCTCAGACAGCAGCCACACAAAGCAACTACTGACCTGATGCCCTGATGGAACCGGTTTCAGCTGCCCTTAAATGCGATCCAGCCCAATCAGTGTGGATGGCTATTTCGAAATAGCAAAACGCTATTTCAAATTAGTTTTTGTGTCGAGATGCGTTATTTCGAATTAGCTTATTTCAAATGAACTAATTCGAAATAAGTGAATTCAAAATAGCGCTGTAGTGTAGACATACCCAAAGAGATCTTGGAATCATTGTGGATAGCTCCCTGAAAATGTCTGTTCCATGTGCAGTGGCAGTCTAAAAACTAAAAAGCTACCAGGATATTGAAAATCATTAGGAAAGGAATATATAATATGATTTGATTGGAATGATGGAGACTTGGTGGGATGACTGGAATACTGTCATGGAAGGGTATAAACTGTTCAGGAAGAACAGGCAGGGGAGAAGAGGAGGAGGAGTTGCATTGTATGTAAGAGAGCAGTATGATTGCTCAGAGCTCCAGTATATAGAGGGAGAAAAGCCTGTTCAGAGTCTATGGGTTAAGTTTAGAGGTGGAAGCAACAGGGGTGATGTTGTGGTTGGTGTGTGCTATATAGACTGCCAGATCAGATGGATGAGGAAGACGAGGCTTTCTTCAGACAACTGAGAGAAGCTTCCAGATCACAGGCCCTGGTTCTCATGGGGGACTTTAATCACCTTGACATCTGTTGGGAGACCAATACAGCAGTACACAGACAATGCAGGAAGTTTTTGAAGAATGTTGGGGATAACTTCTTGGTACAAGTGCTGAAGGAACCGACCAGATTGACCAGCTTCACCTGCTGCTCACAAACAGGGAAGAACTAGTAGGGGAAGTAGAGGTGGGTGACAACCTGGGAAGCAGTGATCATGAGATGGTAGATTTCAGGATCCTGACCAAAGGAAGAAAGGAGAGTAGCAAACTACACACGCTGGACTTGAGAAGAATGGACTTTGACTCCCTCAGAGAATTGATGGGCAGGATTCCCTGGGATGAGGACATGAAGGGGAAAGGAGTCCAGGAGAGCTGGCAGTATTTTAAAGAAGCTTTATTAAAGGCACAGGAAGAAACAATCCCAATGCGCAGTAAGAAAAGCAAATATGGTAGGCGACCAGATTGGCTTATCGGGGACATCCTTGGTGAGCTTAAACACAAAAAGGAAGCTTACAGGAAGTAGAAACTTGGACAGATGACTAGGGAGGAGTATAAATAATATATTGCTTGATTGTACAGGGGTGTAATCAGGGAGGCCAAAGTGCAATTAGAATTGCAGCTAGCAAGGGATGTGAAGGGTAACAAGAAAGACTGTGAAGAACTTCAAAAAGATCTCACAAAACTAAGTGATTGGGCAACAAAATGGCAAATGAAATTTAATGTGGATAAATGGAAAGTAATGCACATTGGAAAAAACAACCCCAATTATACACACAATATGATGGGGGCTAATTCAGCTACAACTAATCAGGAAAGAGATCTTGGAGTCATCGTGGACAGTTCTCTGAAGACGTCCATGCAGTGTGCAGCGGCAGTCAAAAAAGCAAACAGGATATTAGGAATCATTAAAAAAGGGATAGAGAATAAGACGGAGAATATCTTATTGCCCTTATATAAATCCATGGTACGCCCACATCTTGAATACTGCATACAGATGTGGTCTCATCTCAAAAAAGATATACTGACATTAGAAAAGATACAGAGAAGGGCAACTAAAATGATTAGGGGTTTGGAACGAGTACCATATGAGGAGAGTTTGAAGAGACATGGGCTACGTCTACACTGGCAGCTTCTTGCACAAGAACTCGTTTGTGGAAGAGTTCTTGTGCAAAAACTCTTCCACAAGAGAGCGTCTACACTGCCATGTGCTTTTGCGCAAGAGCTGTGCTTTTGCGCAAGAGCATCCATGGCAGTGTAGATTCTCTTCATGCAAGAAAGCTCTGATGGCCATTTTAACCATAGGGGCTTCTTGCGCAAGAAATTCATGTTGCCTGTCTACACTGGCCTCTTCTGGAAGAGCTCTTGTGCAAGAGGGCTCATTCCGCGTGGGGAGAGGAATAACTCTTCTGGAAGAAGCCCTGTTTTACAACGCTGTACTGTAAATTTACTTCTGGAAGAACGCTCATGCAGTGTAGACAGCTGGCAAGTTTTTGCAGAAGAACAGCTGTTCTTGCGCAAGAAGCTGCCAGTGTAGAGGTAGCCTAGGACTTTTCAGCTTGGAAAAGAGGAGACTAAGGGGGGATATGATAGAGGTATATAAAATCATGAGTGGTCTGGAGAAAGTGAATAAGGAAAAGTTATTTACTTGTTCCCATAATATAAGAACTAGGGGCCACCAAATGAAATTAATAGGCAGCAGGTTTAAAACAGATAAAAGGAAATTCTTCTTCACACAGTGCATAGTCAACCTGTGGAACTCCTTGTCTGAGGAAGTTGAGAAGGCTAGGACTATAACAGGGTTTAAAAGAGAACTAGATAAATTCATGGAGGTTAAGTCCATTAATGGCTATTAGCCAGTATGGGTAAGGAATGGTGTCCCTAGCCTCTGTTTGTCAGAGGGTGGAGATGGATGGCAGGGGAGAGATCGCTTGATCATTACCTGTTCGGTTCACTCCCTCTGGGACACCTGGCATTGGCCACTGTCGGCAGACAGGATACTGGGTTGGATGGACCTTTGGTCTGATCCAGTAAGGCCATTCTTATGTTCTTAAAGGTTTTTACAGGCATGTTAGCAAAAGAGGGTAGTCAGGGAAGGTGTGGGACCCTTACTGGAAGAGGGAGGTAACTTAGTGACAGATGATGTGAGAGAAGCTGAAGTACTCAATGCTTTTTTTGCCTCTGTCTTCACAGACAAGGTCCACTCCCAGACAACTGCAAAAGGCAACGCAGTATGGGAAGGAGGTGGGCAGCCCTTGATGGAGAAAGAACAGGTGAAGAACTATCTAGAAAAGTTGGACATGCATTAGATCCAACCCCAAGGATTTGTGTATCCAAGGGTACTTAGGGAGTTGGCTGATGTGATTGCAGAGCTATTGGCCATTATCTTTGAAAACTTGTGGTGATCAGGAGAAGTCCTGGACAATTGGAAAAAGGCAAATGTAGCATCCATCTTTTAAAAAGAGAACAAGGAAAATCTAGGGAACTACTGACTGGTCAGCCTCACCCCAGTCCCTGGAAAATCATGGAGGGGATCCGCAAGGAATCCATTTTGAAGCACTTAGAAGAGAGGAAAGTGATCAGGAACAGTCAACATGGATTTAACAGGTCAAGTCGTGCCTGACCAACCTGAATGCCTTCTTTGACAAGGTAACTGGCTCTGTGGATATGGGGAACAGGGGTGCCATTTCAGATTTTGGTGCGGGTGGGGGGGGGACCTGTGCATGCTGTGATGAGGGAGAGAGTGAAAGCATCGGAGAGGGGCGGACTGAGGACAGAGGCTACAGCAGTATTACTGAGCATGCTCAGTACAAGCCAAGCACCAAATGGGAAGGGAGGAAACCAACCCCATCTGCCCTCCCCCACACATGCATCATCTCTATCCAGGGATACCATGGTACTGGAAAACTCGACTTTTTTGGCAGATAACTAAGCAGTTAGATGACATGAGCACTGTATCTAATTCCTATATAAAAGCAAGAAAATTAAATATTAGACCCACTCAGCTCTAGCACTAATATATTCTGACATTTCATGACAAGTCACTGAAGGGACACGGGGATCTCTCTCAGTTCTGGAAGGGGAGTGGGTTCTCGTGGATTATAGCAATGTGGCAGATACATTTCAGCTCTATATAAGAACATCAGAATGGCCATACTGGATCAGACCAAAGGCCCTTCTAGCTCAGTATCCTGTCTGCCAACAGTGGCCAATGCCAGGTGCTTCAGAAGGAATAAATAGAAGAGGCAAACATAATGATCCATCCCCTCTCACCCATTCCCAGCTTCTGGCAAGCAGAAGCTAGGAGCACCATCCCTGTTCATTCTAGTTAGTAGCCATTGATGGCCCTATCCTCCCTGAACTATTTTGTTCTTATTGGAATCCTGTTATAGTTTGGGCTTTTCCACTATCTCCTGGCAAAAGTTCCACAAGTTGATTGTGAAAAAAAAAATTGTTTTAAATCTGCTGCCTATAAATTTAATTGGGTCAGCTTCTTGTGTTAATGTTAGTGAAGCAAAAGATAACATTTCCTTTTTCTATTGTTCCATGCTATTCATGATTTTCTAGACATCTAACATATCCCTCCATACTTTAGTTAATTCTTGTCCAACCTGAAATTTCCCAGGTTTGTTAATTTCTCCTCATGTGTAAGCTGTTCCTTACCCCTTATCATTTCTGTTGCCCTTTCTGTACCTTTTCCAAATACAATTTATCTTTTTTTAGATGGGTTGACCAGATTTGCATATAGTATTCAAGATGTGGGCATACAATGACTTAATGTAGAGACAATATGATATTTTGTCTTAGAATCATAGAGCTTGAAGAGACCTCAGTAGGTCATCAAGTCGAGCCCCCTGCCCAAGGTAGGACCAATCCCAACTAAATCAACCCAGCTAGGGTTTTGTCAAGCCGAGACTTAAAAACCCCTAGGAATGGAGATTCCCTAGGGAGGTGACCCATTCCAGTACTTCACCACCCTCCTAGTGAAATAGTTTTTCCTAATATCCAACCTAGACTTCCCCCACTGTAACTTGAGACCATTGCTCCTTGTTCTGCCATCCCTCTACTGAGAACAGCCTTTCTCCATCCTCTGTGGAACCTCCCTTCAGGAAGTTGAAGGTTGCTATCAAATCCCCCCACACTCTTCTCTTCTGCAGACTAAACAAACCCAAATCCTTCAGTCTCTCCTCATAGGTCATGTGCTCCAGCCCCCTAATCATTTTGGTCGCCCTCCGCTGGACCCTCTCCAATGCGTCCACATCCTTTCTATAGTGGGGGGCCCAGAACTGGATGCAGTACTCCAGATGTGGCCTCACCAGAGCTGAATAAAGGGGAATAATCACTTCTCTGGATCTTCTGGCAATGCTCCTCCTAATGCAACCTAATATGCCATTAGCCTTCTTGGCTACAAGGGCACACTGTTGACTCATATCGAGCTTCTCATCCACTGTAATCCCCAGGTCCTTTTCTGCAGAACTGCTCCATAGCCATTCGGTCCCCAGCCTGTAACAATGTTTGGGATTCTTCCATCCCAAGTGCAGGACTCTATACTTGTCCTTGTTGAACCTCATCAGATTTCTTTTGGCCCAATCCTCTAATCAGTCTAGGTCACTCTGGACCCTATTCCTGCCTTCCAGTGTATCTACCTCTCCTCCTAGCTTAGTGTCATACACAAACTTGCTGAGGGTACAATCCATCCCCTCATCTAGGTCATTAATAAAGATGTTGAACAAAACCGGTCCTAGAACCGATCCTTGGGGCACTCCGCTAGAAACCGACTGCCAACCTGACATCGAGCCATTGATCACTACCCGTTGGGCCCGACATTCTAGCCAGTTTTCTATCCATCTTACAGTCCATTTATCCAATCCATACTCCCTTAACTTGCTGGCAAGAATATTGTGGGAGACCGTATCAAAAGCTTTGCTTAAGTCAAGGTATATCAACTGACTTTCCCATATCCACAGAGCCAGTTACCTCATCATAGAAGCTTATCAAATTGGTCAGGCACAACTTGCCCTTCGTGAATCCATGTTGACTATTCCTGATCACTTTCCCCTCTTCCAAGTGCTTCAAAATGGATTCCTTGAGGATCCCCTCCATGATTTTTCCGGAGACTGAGGTAAGGCTGACTGGTCTGTAGTTCCCTGGATTTTCCTTCTTCCCTTTTTTAAAGATGGGCACTACATTTGCCTTTTTCCAGTCATCTGGGATCTTTCCCAATCTCCATGAGTTTTCAAAGATAATGGCCAAAGGCTCCTCAATGACATTTGCCAACTACCTCAGTACCCTAGGATGCATTAAATCCAGACCCATGGATTTGTGTATGTTTAGCTTTTCTAAATAGTTCCTAATCTGTTCTTTCCTCACCAAGCACTGTGCACCTTCTTCCCATACTGCGTTGCCTAGTGCATGAGTCTGGGAGGTGACCTTGTCTGTGAAGACAGAGGCAAAGAAAGCATTGAGTACTTCAGCTTTTCCCACATCATCTGTCACTAGGTTACCTCCCTCATCCAGTAAGGGCCCCACACCCTCTCTGATCACCCTCTTATTGCTAACATGCCTGTAGAAACCTTTCTTGTTACCCTTCACATCCCTTGCTAGCTGCAATTCCTATTGCGCTTTCGCCTTTCTGATAACTTCCCTGCATTCTTGAACAATATATTTATACTCCTCCCTAGTCATCTGTCCATGTTTCGATTTCTATGTAAGCTTCCTTTTTGTGTTTAAGCTCACCAAGGATTTCCCCAGTAAGCCAATCTTGGGTTTTCTTACTGTGCATCGAGATGGTTTCTTCCTGTGCCTTTAAGTCTTCTTAAAATACTTTTTTAAGTATTTTAAAGTATTTTAAGTATTTTAAAATACTGCCAGCTCTCCTGGACTCCTTTCCCCTTCATGTTAGCATCCCAGAGAATCCTGCCTATCAGTTCTCTGAGGGAGTCAAAGTCCATTCTTCTCAAGTCCAGGGTGTGTATTTTGCTACTCTCCTTTCTTCCTTTGGTCAGGATCCTGAAATCTACCTTCTCATGATCACTGCTTCCCAGGTTGTCACCCACCTCTACTTCCGCTACTAGTTCCTCCCTGTTTGTGAGTAGCTAGTCAAGCTGCACATGGCCCCTGGTCAGTTCCTTCAGTACTTGTACCAAGAAGTTATCCCCAACATTCTTCAAAAACTTCCTGCATTGTCTGTGTACTGCTGTATTGGTCTCCCAACAGATGTCAAGGTGATTAAAGTCCCCCATGAGAACCAGGGCCTGTGATCTGGAAGCTTCTCTCAGTTGTCTGAAAAAAGCCTCGCCTACCTCATCCATCTGATCCGGTGGTCGATAGCACACACCAACCACAACATCACCCCCATTCCTTCTGCCTCTAAACTTAACCCATAGGCTACGTCTACATTGCAAGGCTATTGCGCAAAAATCGCCATTTTTGCGCAAAAACCTGTGGCGCGTTCACACCTTAAATGGTCTTTTGCGCAAGTAAATCAGCAGTATAACAGCAGAACAGAGGGCTTTTGCCGTTGTAGGTAAACCTTCTTCTACGAGCATAATTCCCTTTTGCGCTACAGCTATTGCACAAAAAGGCAAGTGTGGATGCTCCAGAGAAAAAGCACAGGTGCTCTGAACTTTCTTGCACAAGAGTGTCCATGCTCCTGCGCAAGAAGTTCTTGCACAAAAACTCTTGTGCAAAAGGCTTCTTGCGCAAGTAGTCTGCAGTGTAGACGTAGCCATAGACTCTCAACGGGCTTTTCTCCCTCTATATACTGGAGCTCTGAGCAATCATACTGCTCTCTTACATACAGTGCAACTCCTCCTCCTTTTCTCCCCTGCCTGTTCTTCCTGAACAGTTTATAGCCTTCCTTTACAGCACTCCAGTCATGTGAGTCATCCCACCAAGTCTCCATTATTTCAATCAAATCATAGTTCTTTGACTGGGCCAGGGCTTCTAATTCTTCCTGTTTGTTTCCAAGGCTTCTTGCATTAGTGTACAAACACCTTAGATAACCAGTTGATTGCCCTACCTTCTCTTGGAAACCAAGGCATCATTACCTACCAGTTCTGTGTTTTGGGGGAGACAAGGTGTAACCCACACACCTAGTATGGTTCACTGTCCCGTGTAGTGGCACTTAAATGAGTGGTTCCCAACTGCCGGTCTGCAAACACCTGCCTGCCAGGCCGTGGCACACTGCCTGGCCACTCCCCTAGCTACTGATGAGCCCTGACTGCTGGGGTTCTCCACACAGCAGCAAGGTGAGTGACCCAGCAGGCAACTGGGTGTGCTGCAGCTGGAGCCAGGGCTGCAGAGAGGCTGTCTCTACTGGGGCCGCCTCATGGTGGCCCCAGTTCCAGCTCTGTGGGCTGCTTTGGCCTGACTGGTGAGGCTGTATGATGGGCAGCTACAGCACTTGGTTGGGGCCAAGCACCAGGTGGAGCCCAGCCCCCCACTGAGCACCATGACAGCTGAGCTCCACGCGGCGCTTGGACTGAGCCGAGTGCTAAAACTGGAGTCAAACGCAACGTGGAGTCTGGCTGCTGTGATGCTCAGCAGGGGACTGGCACACTGTGGGCTCCGCACAGCCCTCCCCCCTGTGCAGGGAAGTACTCTGTGCAGTGGGAGGCAGCAGCAGGGTAACGAGGGTGCTGGCGGGGGGGGCTCTAAGAGTCTGGGAAGCTGACACTGAGGGGCACTGTGACATCCAGGATGAGGAGCTGGCACTAGAGGGCTCTGGGGGTAGGGCTAATAGTGAGGGGGTTAGGAGGGGCAGGGCTGGCACTGGGGCAGGACTAATATTGGGGGCTGATAGAGGAGACCTGGGGGCATTGGGAGCCATGGGGCTCTGGAAACAATAGTCTTGCACTGAGGCATTTGGGGGCAGGGGGCTCACACTAGGAAACTCTGACGGCAAGAGGCTGGCACTGGAGGGTTGGGTGCAGGGGACTCTGAGGTCAGTGGCTGGTGCTGGGGGATGTAGAGGAGGGGTGAGGGGCTCTAGGGATTAGGGCTGGCACTGGGGGACAGGGCTCTTTATTCCATGGACCGGCATACCCATTCATAAACATTTGGCAGACTGATACCATTTTATTTCTATATTTGAATCTTCATTTACATATTGAATATGCAAATAAAATGTTACCAGTCTGCCAAATGTTTGTGAATGGGTTTGCTAGTCCCAGTATAAAAATGTTGGGAACCACTGGCAATCAGAGATAAGAATGAGTGAGCTCTACAACCTAAGCTGAGAGCCAGCTGGTTTTATAGCTCAAGCTGAAGAGGATCCCCTGCTAAGCTGCAGAGGTCCCAGGTTCAAATCCACCAGGTAGTGGTTACACAGATATGATCATCTGTCAGCCCTCTGTTCTTGGAGAGCCAGGGCATGATACTCATGGAGAAGCGGGGATCTACTTGAATCAAAGCAATGAAAAGGCAGAGGAGCACACACACCTAAACCCCTCTAGATGAGGGTGACAGAATTAAGGAAATACCCCTAGCCTTATCTGTATTGAAGATAGAATAGACAAGAATGGAGAACAGCACTTCCAGCATAAGAACTGTACTGACCAATATGATACCAAAAGCATAAAAGTACTGCCTGGTGGGAAATCTCTGCTCTGGATGCAATGCCTGTTCACACCCAATTCAATAATTATCAGACCAACTGTAGTAACAGATCCTCTATTGATATCCAAAATACTGAAACTGCCTACTTATATTTATGAGCTCTCTCAAGGAACACCACCCATAGCCAGGAATGATCAGTTTCTATTGTCTAGTCTAAATAACTTTAGAATACTTTAGAACAGGGGTCTCCAACCTTTTTAAGCACAAGGTTATTTTTGAATTTAAGTGCAATTCAAGGAGCTACCTCAAACCCAAATACCCTTGGCTTCATCTCCTCTGTGCCCCTTCTCTGAGCCCTGCCCCTGCTCACTCCATCCTCCCTCTCTTACCAGGCAGGGGCAGAGGGTTGGGTTGCAGTCTCTGGTCTTCGGCTAAGGGATCTAAAGTGTGAGAGGGGCTCTGTGCTGAGCCTAGGGCAGGAAGTTGGGGTGCAGGAGTGGGTTCAGGGGGAGGCTCTGTAATGGTTTAGGTCTAGGGAGAGCTTAGGGCTGGGGCAGGGTTTTGGGATATAGGAGGGGGTTCATGACTGGGGCAAGGGTTCGGAATGCTGGCTCCAGCTGGACCCTGCCTACCTCAGGTGGCTCCTGGCTGGTGGTGGTGCAGTGGAACTAAGGCAGGTTCACCCCTGGCCCTGGCCTTGGCCCTGCACCTGGATCACTCTCAAAAGCAGCCAGCAAACTCCCTCCATCCCAAGCCCTGTTATGCCTCCCCTCCCCCATTTGCTGGAGATAGGCTACAGGTGGGAGAGGGGCACCCTGAGATCAGCACCCCCTCCTCTCACTTTGCTGCCCTGCACAGCAAGCGGGAGACTCCTGGGATACAGGGGGAACAGTGCCAAGGCAGAGGTCAGAAGCAGCATGGCAGTAGGTGGAGGGGCAGCTGAAGTGCTGTGCTTCATAGCCTCTTGGCCAAACCTGTCAGGATCACCTGTTAGAAGCTCCAAGATCTACTAGTTGGTGACCACTGCTTTAGAATACTCCCTTAAACCATCTGTTTACCCATAAACAAATCCAGTGTTCCCCTTGAACCATTGTTGTGTCCCTACAAAAACTCCTGTCCTTGCTCAAGAAAAGTGTTCTGATGCCTGAATCTAAAGTCTGCGTCAGTTCCACTGAGACTTTATCATCTCCTGACTGATCAAGCTAGGAGCTCTGTTCTGCTTTGCCTGTCTCCAACACTGAACCCTCAGCTGTTATCACCATCTGGGAATCCCGATCAGTTCAAGCTTCATGGAGTGGTGAGATATCTCTCTCACCCTCACCCCCACCCTGATATAATCTCCTGACCTTGCCTTATGTGATCAGTTATAGTTTACTAGTCCTAACATTTGTAATCAGATTTAAGTTGGATTTAATATTGTAACTGTCTTATTTGTTTTCCCTTGTATGGTTACTACCTAGAAATAAATAACTTTCATTATTAAGTTGGTTGCTTTTCTCTCTTCCTCTCTTTTTCATTTGATCTCCCTCAGGGGTGATCAAACTCGCTCAGGTTGTTTTGGCTTCCCCAATCACTCTGCAACAACGCTTCTTGTACCTAGGCTAAATATCCCTAGTACACCCAAAAACCCTGTGGAGTGTGGTCATCAAGTAGGTTACTAGCAGAATGATTGTGATGTGAAAGTGGGGATAGGGAGGTGCTGAACCTGGGAGCATATGTGGGTGGCAGCTTAAAAGTGCTGTTAAATTCAGCACATGAGGGTTACAGTTTGGCATGGCTATGCAACCCAGCCTACTGAGTCCAGGGACATATAAGTCCAGGGGCATGCACGTGCTGGTGAACCAGTCCTCTTAGATGTGCTCCATTAGTGGATGTGGATGTCTATGTGTTCGTCTGATTCTAGGGTGGGAAGAATCCAGTCCTTGGGAACATAGTTCCTGCAGAAGAGCTCCATTGGGAGGGAATTGGTAGCAGGGAGCATACAGCTCCATATGAGAGCACAAGTAGCACATTGAGAGAATTATTAACCTCCCCCATAAGAGTAACCCTAATAAATGAGCATACATCAGAGTAACGGGCAAATCTGGTAACACTTGAAGCATGATGTGATAATCAGCTGAATCAGTGAGCAAGTGCTCAGCACTTCTGAATATAAGACCCTGCCTTTTACAAACAATACCTTCTGGTGGATGCCCACTTTCCTATATTTCAGACACATAGGAATTCCGGTCAAGCTCACACAGGAAGTTTATGGCAAAATCAGGTCTAAATGCCAGATGTCCTGAGTCTGTGCCTTATCCACAAGACCATCCAGCTACATCAGACAACTATTATTCTCAGCCATATGGCTCAATTATTCTTTATCATTTGAAATACAGAAATTATTTCAGGTTTCTGGAAGTAGCCAGTTTTCCCCTCTTCATTCAAAGAGAGGGGAAAGGACCTGGTTATTTGAAATGTAGCATTTATACAAAGAAATGTAATTAGTGGCATGGTTCATTTGCAACTGATACTCCACCATCTGTTCCACTTCAGTGACGAATGAAAAGCACAGGCCAAATGCTGGCACCCTTTAGATTTAAATGCTGCTTTAAGTCAGTATTTTGCCCAGTTCAAAAGGGATCACAGATCACCTATATGCAGATTACTGCAGCTCCTCCTGTCAGAAGTAAATATAGGTCAGGGGAAGCTCTGTGGGGGATTACAAGCACATTGGGGAGCTGTGTTAAAATGTACCAATCACATGCCAGACATGCTCTTAAGTGGCTCAATTTACTGGCATGCACTAGAAGTTCATACTGTGTGTTAACATAGTGCCATTGAAGCAGTGTTATGTTGATACACAGCAGTGGCCTCCAGCCTTTTTAAGCACAAGATCACTTTTTGAATTTAAGGGCAATCCAAAATCTACCTTGCACCCAAATACCCTTGCCCTGCCTCCTTTGTGCCCCTTCTCTGAGGCCCTGCCCCTGCTCACTCCATCCTCCCTCCCTCCCACCTCCATTTTCCTTCACTTTCACCAGCCTGAGGCAGCGGGTTGGGGTGCAGGCTCTGGTCTTGGATTAAGGGATTTGGAGTGTGAGAGGGGCTCTGAGCTGAGCTTGGGGCAGGCCGCTGGAGTGCTGGAGAGGGTTCTAAGTGCAGGCTCTGGAAGGTTGTTTGGATACATGAGTGCTTGGAGCTATGGCAGGGGCTTGGGGTACAGGAGGGGGTTCATGACTAGGATAGGGTTTCAGGATGTGGGCTCCAATTGGGCACAGCTCACCTCACGTGGCTCCTGGTTGGTGATGCAGTGGGGCTAGGCAGGCTCACCCCTGTCCTGGCCCTGCACCACTCCTAAAAGCAGCCAGCAAACTCCATCCCAAGTCCTGTTGTGCCCCCTCTCTGCTCTGTGGAGATAGGATACAGAATGGGAAAGGGGGCCCCTTGACATGAGCACCCCTCCTCACCCTCTCTTGCACAGAAAGAAGGAGGCTCCTGAGAGGGCAGCTCCAAGGCAAAGAGCAGGAGCTGAGCAGCAGTGGGAGGAGGGGCAGCTGAAGTGCTGGCACTTTATAGCCTCTTGGCCAATTCAGTCAGGATCACCTGTCAGAGGCTCCAAGATCTACTAGCAGATCTCGATCTACTGGTTGGTGACCACTGGTATACAATATGGGACTTTGGGCTATGTTTACACTACAGAGTTTAAAAACTCTGCCATGTCCAGGGAACGTGTCTACTTTTTCGGAACAGTTTTCAAAAAAGCAGGCGCGTTCTTTAGGAAGCCCTATATTCCTCATTTTATGAGGAATAAGGGCTTTTCCAAAAGAGGAGGTTTTTTTCCACATTTTTCCCTGTGTAGATGGGCCAAATGTTGGAAAAGCTTAAAAAAAAAAGGTGGAAAAAGGTACGCAAATTGTGTATCTTTTTCTGAAAAATAAATGCAGTGTGGACATAGCCTTAGTGTGTGTCAGAAGGATATACATGGGCTGATCAATGTACAGCACATTGATGCACTTTAGAAATCACACTCCTCTTGTGTGTATTGCTGTGCCACATAGACAAACCCTAAAGTTTCACAGCAATGAGTGGTGCTATCACTTGGAAAGACAGCATTACTGTGACTATCCATACAGGACCCAGTTTACTGGGAAATCCTCTCTCTCTACCTTAAAGGTAATCAATAGATTTCCTAAGTCAGGAATTGCTCTGATAGGACCAAGGACTATGTCTTGATCTCAGAAGTAATAGTTACATGCAAACACTAACAACCCATGCTAAAAATCTTGGAACAGGTACTCTTTATATAGGGAAATGGCTAAAATGCAGGAAGATTTTTTTCCTTTTCTGTTTATCACTGAAGAAGCAAAGCAAACAGAGCTAAATCCTGTCTCTGCATTTGTAGAGCCAGAGGGACATTTGCAAGCTTGAAATCTTGTACAAGCAGTACTGCATGCAATTTCCAGCCAGAGACACAACCAAGGGGGGTGGGTATACTAAGATGTCTATAAAATCATGACTGGTGTGGAGAAAGTAAATAAGGAAGTGTTATTACTCCATCCTATAACACAAGAACTAGATTCTAGTCCTAGATATCACAGTACTGTTTTTCTCATCTTACCAGCCCTGTTTATCTGCATTAGCTTTTTCAAAACATGCAATATCTGCTTGACAATATTCAGAACAGAACTACTGCTGAAGCCCTGCTACTTAAATACAACAATATACCATAGGGTTAGTTTTTGTCAACATTTTGGATGAAAGAAAATATTCATCCTTCTATCTGACTCGTCTTTAGGAGTGATTGTAAAGTGCCATCCAGTGGAAATTTGGTATAACTACAGTGTGACTCAAAATGGCAGTGTAGCTTCAAGCCATTACGTTTAGTACCTGTGGCCAAGATGTTCTGAAATAAATGTCTTAAGTTAGACTTAAATCCATATTTAGGTACCCAATAAATAGTATGATTTTCAAACAAATTGAGCACCCATTGAAATTACAGCAGCTGCTGGATGCCCCATACTTTTTAAGATAGGGCTGTATTAGGGTGCCTGAACATAGTTTAAGCACTTGATTTTAGGCAGTCATTTTTGAAAATCCTGCTATTTAACATTAAGGACCAATGGCCTAATACAATACCAAACAAAGTTAATTGGAAAAGCGACAAGGAGTCCTGTTGCACCTTATAGACTAACAGATGTATTGGAGCATCTGACAAAGTGGGTCTTTGCCCACTTTAGTCTGTAGTCTATAGGGTGCCACAGGACTCCTTGTCGCTTTTGCAGATCCAGACTAACACAGCCACCCCTCTGAAAGTTAATTGGAATTGTTCCACTGTCTTCAGTGGACCTTGGATAAGTCTCCAAATTCTGCCCCCAGTTGCATTTGTACAATTAAAAGGGACATAGGTCAAATTTGTCCCCATATTTATAAAACGTAACACCAATATGAATTTTTCCATCAAAATAAAAAAAGTCAGTTTTTAAACCAGGAGTGGGGAATATCTCTCTTTTTTTTTTTTTGGTTAGTGACTACTGACCCAAAGAAAAATCCCTCAGGGGCCACACTCACTGGCCACGGAAGGAAGGAAGGAAAAAAAAAACTTAAGGGTCTGATCTGTCCTACAGCTTCCCTTGAGTCTCTGGGCATCCCTTCCCCCTGCAGCAGGGTGAACCAGCGCTAGTGCTCCAGTTCCATGGGTGGGGAATGCCAAGGCAGGGAGACTTACAGTGGGGCTGGAGCACTAGTGCCGTTTTATCCCACTGTGAGGGAGAAGGGCAGCCCCGAGCTTTGCCGCGGGTGAGATCAAGGGAAGCCGGGGACCAGATCTGGCCCATGGGCTGGATTTGACCCATAGGCCATAGGTTCCCCATACCTGGAAAATAAAAGTGCCTGTTGTGGTTTATCATTCCATACTAAGTCTAGCCTAACTGTTAAATATACTGAGCACCTACAGTATCTCTTCAGTAACTCCTAAGTTGCGGGTGGTCAAATGTTTGCAGGATCAGATCCTTGATGAGGGTTCACTACTGTGATAGGTTTTCAGAGCTGAATGACTTTGAAATTAAAATAGCACCTACATGTTAACGTGTATCACATAACCGCTTCAAACTTGCCAAGAATAAGGCAAACAAAATTGTAAATTAGCCAAATACTTAAATTTATGTTATTTCTATAGTGCCATAGGTGTGCAGGACACTTTACAGGCCTCAAAGTAGACATTGCTGCAGAGAGTACCATCAATTTCTGGAGACAATATGGCAGAACTAGGAGGCTAGAGGTGATCGGGCAAGCTCTTGGGTTGTTTTGTTTACTATACATTGGGTCTGAATCTCCTTCCATTTACATAGGTGTATGTCGGGAAGTATTTCACTGAAATTACTGGAGTTATACTAGTCCTATTGGCCCACCCACATCTAAAGGACCACCCTCCAGCCAACAGGGAGGGTCCACAGAGCCCAGAATACCAAATAATTACTGGGGACAAATAAAGAGAAAACAGGGACGGGTGTGGAGGTTATAGGGTCAAAATGAGGGAGCTGGATGGGGACACTGAGCAGAGAACAGCACCCATTGCCCTTCAAAGGTCTCAAGAGAGCCAGCGGATGTCGCTCTGCCTGGATTCATGAACAGATGCAGGAGAGGAAGTAGGCCCCACAGTCGCAGGCCCTTCCCTCAGCCAACCTCTACTCCCTGGTCTTGTAAGTTGTCATCTTGTAAGAGCCAGGAGGAGATTGAGAAGGAAGTTGTGCAACTTTGTGGGGCCACAGATGGGGTGTGCATAGTGGGTCTGGCCCATGAAAGTTCATCACCTAATAAACCATCTTCTTAGTCTTTAAAGTGCTACATAGTCCTGTTTTTTGTTTAAATTAATAAGTGAGGGGTGAAGTGCAGCTGTAATCTGGCACACTCGCTGGAGTTATACTGGTATAAGAAAGGTAGTGTGTGGGGAGGGTCGGTGCTGGGCTGTGAACATTGGGAAAGAGTTGGGTGGGACCTTGTGGACAATGTTACATGTGTGTGTAAGGAGGGGTTAGGGGTTGTGGTTGATCTGGTCCAGGGGCAGCTTTAGCATGGATGCATGGGTTCACCTGTACCCACAGAAATTATAAAAGCAAGGGTGCACAAACAAGCAAATATACACTTCTTTCAGCCCAGATGAGAGGCCGTGAGGAGAGATGGGGGAGGGTCATGGCGTGTTGAATTGTTGGCCTGAACCACACTCTCCTAGCAATGGTGGTTCCTATCCTGTGTGGCTGGACCCAGCTCTCTACTCCATGTGCTGCATCCAGTTGCAACATCACTCACTCAAATTTGGCCTGACCAGGTCAAACCTGACCAGTGTTGTGTGACCCTGTGTACCTGATCAGAAGCCTGAAGCAGGGTTTTGGGTCCCACTTCTGGGGGGGGAGCCACTGTTGTGTGAAGGGTTTGGGAGGGGAGCTTCTCTCACCAACCACCCCTCTGAGAGCCTGGAAAAGTTCCAGGGCAGAGGTAGAGGATGTTGCTGCAGGTGGCCAGTCCCCCTTAACAGGTTATACCAGAGGTCCCCAAACTTTTCAGGGTCACCCCCTCCTTATCTGCCCCACCTCCCCCTGCCAGGTACTAGTGGGGTGAGAGCTGGAGCACCAAGTGAGGGGTGGGGCCAGAGCAGAGTGGGGCTGGTGATGCACCTTCCCAGCCCACAGTGGCTGCTGTCCCCCCCCCCCGTTCCTTTGCACCCCCCCCCCCTTAGGGGAGCATTCCTCACACTTTGGGGACCTCCATTTTACACAGCCAGTACAGTACACCCATTTCAACCCTGGGCAGGCCATGAGCACTGAGTGGAGGAGGGGGGCAGTGGAGAGGCAGCAATAAGGGGGTGGGGACGCAGTGGTGGAGACAGCATGGGCGGCAGCGATGAGCTGGGGGGGCAATGGCTTAGTGGGCTGTCTGTGGGGACGGAGCTGTGGGAGGCGTGGCAGGACAGCGGGGCAGGTGGTAAGGGAGGTGGCGGTGTCTGTGGGGAAGGAGCAGTCGAGGGATGTGGTGGGGGTGGCCGCTGGCACGGGGCTGCGGACGGGCGTTGGGTGGAAGATCACAGCCTGAGAGAAGTGTCCGCCTGCTCCTGAGAAGCGAAGGCAGGAAATGGAGCCTTTGCTTGCCGGAACTACACGAAAAAAGGGGCGGAGCTAAGTCTCCCCATCTTCCCTCGCGCCGCCGTGGTTGCTTAGCAGTCGTAACGGCCGTTACAATGGCGTAAATTGTTTACAGCGGAGTAGCCAATGGGCGGTCGGAAGGTGGGGGCGAAGCTGCTGTGCGGGGCCAATGACCGGCGGGGGCGGCGCGTTTAAACGACAGCGACAGGCAGCACTGCTGCGGTGGTGCCGTTGGTCGGGGTTCAACGTGTCGTGACGCCATGCCGAGCCGGCCTGAGGATTACGAGGTGCTGCTCACCATCGGCGCCGGTTCCTATGGGAAGTGCCAGAAGGTGCGGCGCCGGGTGGACGGCAAGGTGAGTGGCAGGGCAGCTCGGGCCCCGCTGGGTGCGATGATCTCTGGGGTCCTCATGCTGAGAGGTCCCATTCCCTGCCGCTGCCCGTAATGCCCCACCTCTGTTCGCAGCGCCAGCGCCTCTGGCTGTGTGACGGGTCCTGGTTTTAGCTCAGTCCGGGGGCCTCAAACTTCATTGCACTGCGACCTCCTGACACAGCAATTACTCAGGAGAGGCGGTGGGGCCTGGTTCCTAGCAAGTCTGAAGCCAGCTCTGTGGTAACTCTGTTATAATGGGGTCGTGATTAATGTTCCCCTTAATCTTTACCATCCATATGCAAAATAAAATATTTATGTGCACAGAGACAAGTGGTTATCTGTGCCACCAATGGAAACATAAAACATAGCTGTGGGTGCTCTAGTAAGCAGATGGGCTGCACTTAAATCTCAACTGAGTGGTTTGAAAGCACTTAGTTTACAGGGAATGCTGATGTTGACCAGAGATGTTTGAGTGTAAATGACTAACTGCTTAACTGATAATGGATGCTTATGGGTTACACTAAGCGAAGCCTCCTCCCTGTGAGCCTGGAGAGCAAGGGCAGCCAGCTCCTCTCCAGGGGAGGAGGCATCCCTGCAGTAGCAAAGCTGCCTTCTAGGGAGCTGGGGTGGGTGGCCCTTCACCCAGGGAAGCTTTGCTTCAGGCTCTGTAGAATAAAGCTAAACTTTATACTGAAGAGTCCACAACCTGAGTAACTATATAACTGCTGAGGCTTTCCGTGGTTACACAGTTACCCTAATTCATCATTACACTCCCTAGTCCTGACCCTCATGTTTTGAGAACTGCTGTTCTAGCTTATCAAGCTCAACTAGTTGATCAATTAGCTTGTGGCTTGGTTTTATAAGCTATTCCTAATGAAAGCATTAGTGTTTTAGTCATTTTGTAAACTGTTTTTCAGGTCTTAGTTTGGAAAGAGCTTGACTATGGCTCTATGACAGAAGCAGAGAAACAAATGCTTGTTTCGGAAGTGAATTTGCTCCGGGAGCTGAAACATCCAAATATTGTCCGATATTATGATCGCATTATTGACAGGAGCAATACAACCCTTTACATTGTGATGGAATATTGTGAAGGAGGTGACCTGTCTACTTTAATTGCAAGATGTACAAAGGAAAGGCATGTGAAATCTGTTTATGGGACTCTTGTGCTCTCCCACCTAAATAACCTGATCATTTACCAGAACTAAGCCAAATCAAAATGCATCTCCTTGTAATCCATTAGAATCTTAGGTTTGATTAAATTAAGAATCACAAATTTCTAAACTTCTGTGCCAAGGAATCTCTTAATGTGTAGGGTTTAGGTATAGTTTAGTGGAACTTGTGATAGAATGACTTCTACTGATAAAATACAGAAAGTTATAGATAGTTTGCATGCACAGTAATAGTCTTTATTGCATTCCCTTGTGTGAGGTAAAAACCTAGTCTTTCACAGAAAAATGACCCAAGGCTAGATACCATGTTCTGACCGCTAGAGACAGAACGATCAGGACTCATGGGTTCTCTTTACTCCACTGACTGTTTTGCAGTGTGATCTTAAAGATGTGCTGTAGATTTACTCATTTTTGCAATTAGGCATACTTGACCTTACAGGAGTTTGATCACTCAAAACTCTTGGAAAGGAAAACATTTATAAATTTTGCTAACTTGAATAGTTAAATTGAGCAAAGCTATATTAAAAAAGCTACTCTTACACAATGTGCACATGCAATGCTATGGCAGTGATTGAAAATAAAAACAAGCAGAAATCTTGTCAACTGTCTCAAGTTTAAAAGCAAGTTCAAATATCAAACCTACCTCAAAGCCCCTTTCCTATCTTGTGGGTTTTATAATTGCACTTAATGAGAGATCTTAAAGTTCTCTTACCCCTAGCTGTGACACTTCTCTAAAAGTAGTGATGAAACTGTCTCAACAGAACACACTGCTTCAGCTCATACAAAAGAGAGCCTTCACTGGTTGGCTTTAGCCATATAAGTCTCCACTCATTTTAAAATGCTCTAGTCTGAAAGCTCCTTGACATTGTCTCCTAAATGTCCCAGGATGCAAGACTAGAATCAAAAGTTGAGACACTTCGCTTAAAAGTGAGATACGTTGCTTAAAGCATTCTGCTTGTCAATGCTTTGGGCTGTTATCCTTCTAGGTTACTATGTATGATACTTACAGCACAGATAGAAAGGAACTGATTTTCTGAAGCAAAGATGGGATGGCTGGAGGAAACACTTTTATGGAGGGGGTGTGTGGTCAGGTGAACCCAGAATGTGACCTTTTATGGAAAATGCTGCACAACTGTCCTCTTTCAAAAGGCCTTTCCATGAGATGAATGGCTGCCAACACTGATATCTGTTGGGCACCAGAGGGTCCATTCCCAAAAAGGAAACTAATACCAAAAGTCCACAAGCACCTATGCCATGTACCAATTTTTAATTCCAAAATGGTGCCAAAACACTCTCTCTAATGGATTAGGTGCTTTGGACTAAATTTCCAAGAACAATATTTTAGTGCTACTGAAGCCCTCAAACTCCTGTTTAGCTGCTCCCTAAGCACTAAAGCATGTAAGCTTTGGGTTTTTTCCCTGTGAGTGAGCATACTCAGTTGTATTATGCCTAGGCCCTGTGAGGGTCTTCAAATGAAGCATTACCCTGAATATCTTGTCTGTAGCATTTGACAGTTATGCTCTGAGCATATCTAACGTGCCACACAATATTTGAGGGCCTCCCTGGAAGCAAGGTCTTATCCTGGGGCTAATGGTTTAATTCCCCCTTTTGCCTGGTGTGGAAAAGATTTGAACATTGGATTTCCCATGTCTCAGGTAAGTATCCTAACTACTGGACTAAAATCCAGTTGTTTGGCTCAATGAAAACGTAATTGTTTATACCATGGATTAATTACTTCAGCTGGAGAGAGTGAGACTAACACCAGTATAGCCCAGTGGTTGGAACATTCACCCAAGAGAGAAGTCCAGATCTCTTCTTCACATTAGGCAGGATCTCCCACATCCCATGTGAGCTAAGCCTGGTATTTCTTGCAAAAACCTAACACACACAAACAGCATAGGCACCAACTCCAGGAGAGGGCTTGCTGCTGAAAATTCCAAGCAGTGACAGGCATCTCTCTACAGACTAGAGTTAGACACTTAAGTCCCTTTAAAGGATGTGGCTCAAGGTCCACCAGCTAGCGTTCTGGCTTTTTTGCAGAGTCTGTTCTTGGGTATCTAATTTTCTCCATGCAATGGGATCCTAGATGTCTAACCTGAGGTGGTAGATTCCACCGAATGACAACTTGCCTAAAAGTTAAGTACTGTAGCAACTCTCTCCTTTGTGGCTCTAGCCCTCTGCTATTGATTTTTACATGGCAGGTGTTAGGTTCTAAACCCTAAGCCCTGGTCTACACTATGGCTATGTCTACACTCGCAGCTTCTTGCGCAAGTATGGCCGTTCTTGCGCAAGAACCCACAGAGCATCCACACTGCCCGCCTGCTCTTGCGCAAGAAAACTTACAGTATGGTGTGGTAAGAGGGCTTCTTGCGCAAGAGCTATGCTCTTTTTTTAACAGGTGTAAGCCCTCTTGCGCAAGAAAGCCCTATGACTAAAATGGCCATCAGAGTTTTCTTGCACAAGAGAGCATCCACACTGCCATGCATGCTCTTGCGCAAAAGCACAGCTCACACATGGCCGTGTGGACGTGTTCTTGCACAAGAACCCTTGCGCAAGAAGTGGCCAGTGTGGACATAGCCTAGGGAGTTATTTTGAAAGCCCACCTTATTTTGAAATAGTAAGTGGCGCATCCACACTACCAAACTTGTTTGAAAATAACAGGCAGGTTATTGTGAAATCTGTACTCCTGCTTTCCTCCAGGAATAATGATTACTTCAAGATAGTTACAGGGTGTCCTTGCTATAAGTTGCCCTGGTATGTTGGTTCTGCACTAGCATTGTTGAAGCTTGTGGGAACTGTTCTAAGTCCTCCCATTCCCCACTCTTCTGTTGTGCAAAAAAAGACCAGTTTGCACAAATAGAAGTCAGCCGTGAGGTGGGAGGGAAATTCCCCACTTTACATCCTTTTGCTATTCATTTTTTCCTTTTTCTTTTTTTTTAAAGCATATCTCAGATGTATAGCAGGAGCGCCCTGTATTTCAAAATAGCATTAGTTGCTGTTGCTATTTTGAAATAACTACTCTCCAGAGTAATCTGAAGTAATTACTCCCCAATGTTTCCTGGGGCTTTCAGTAGAGGTAGTATGTTCACATTAATGGAGCCTATTTTGGACTAATTTCAAGACTTCCCCATAGTGAGATATTATTTTGGGATATATTTCAAATTTAATTATTTCAGATTAATTTCCTAATGTAGATATACCCTAAAATGCAAACACCTAGCTAATGTATTCTCCTTTCATAGACACTACTTAGAGGAAGACTTCATTCTCCGCATGTTGACTCAGTTGACCCTGGCCTTGAAAGAATGTCACAGACGGAGTGATGGTGGCCATACTGTGCTGCACCGTGATCTAAAACCAGCGAATATTTTTCTAGATAGTAAACATAATGTGAAACTTGGAGACTTTGGACTAGCAAGAATATTGCACCATGACACCAGTTTTGCTAAAACATTTGTTGGCACTCCATATTATATGTCTCCAGTAAGTGTTGCAAGATTCTGATTTCTTCTGCAACCTTTTGATTTATCAGAATTCATGTACATCTTTATAAGGTTCAGTTAATGAAACATAACTAAATCTTAGTTCATGTACTCAAATGCTTTTTAAGAAGGGACAGACCTTTAAAACTTGCATTTGGGAGGGTGGAGGAAGGACTTCTACAGTGGGGATATAACTTGCGACAATTCTGCATCTTGTGTCAGGATGGTCTTTTATATGGCTGACTAGCTGGGAAACTATTTTCCACAAATGGTTGTGCAACAAGGGTTCTTGTCCTCTGTGGCTCTTAGACCAGGTCTACACTGTTGGAGAAAATCAATGCAAGACAGATGACTCCAGCTACATTACATAAGTGTAGTCAATTTACCTTGCACCTACTTTTTCCTGGGGTGGCACCATAGGGAATGCTCCTGTCTCCTTCCCTTACTACTCACGACAGCAGGGGTTCAATTTAGCGGGTCTTTACTGGACCTGCTAAATCGAACCCCAGAGGATTGACTGCCAGATTGTCAATACTTCAACAAGTGGAGATGTGGCCTTAAACTTGGGAATGAAAATCCTGTGTGGTCATTTCAAAGCTCACTCATTCCAAAGTACTTTTTTGCTTCTGTGATCTACGTGTAGTCTGTAATGGATGTTTGTTTCTCATCACTTGTATTAATCAAAATACTGATGCAGTTCTAACAACTCAGCTCAGTTATTGTTGCGCTAATATAGTCTCTATTCTGAACTGTACTAGCTTGAAGTAGCTATTCTGAATTAAACTGCAAACTTCAGTGATAATAGGTTGCACAAATGCTGGCTGGTCCTTCCAAGAGCTTAGTTCTGCTGTATTACTGTAACTGAGTTCCTGTAAATCTTTGATTGCTAACATGTCTTAAAGACTATTTTATCTTAGGAACAAATGAACCGTATGTCATACAATGAAAAATCAGACATCTGGTCTCTAGGATGCTTGCTGTATGAGCTGTGTGCACTCTTGTAAGTATAAAATATATGCTCTGAGAATTTTTATTGTAACTGAAGTATGATGTGACTAAACACGCAAAGACTTAAGTTTCTCTAAATAGTAATCAACAAACCAATTCGTTGTAGTCTCTTTTCAAAATAGTTTAAAAATCAAAACCAAGCTCTCTAGATACTTTAAAAAAACAAAACCAGGTGTCTTCAAAGTGGTAAATGGAAACTTCCTCAAACACAATGAAGACCCTTTAACTAGAGATGTTAAACAGTGAAAAGAACCTTTAAGAAAATAAATGCTCTTCTTCAGGCCTCCATTTACAGCCTATAACCAAAAGGAATTGTCAGAGAAGATAAAGGAAGGGAAGTTCAGACGAATACCATATCGTTATTCAGATCAGTTGAATGAACTTATTAAAAAAATGCTGAACTTAAAGGTAGGGATTGACTGCTGGTTTTTTTTTTTTTCACTAATACTTTGGTTTGATACTTAAAGCATTTTAGAGCTTTAACACTTCTGTAGGATTGAACTTGTACTGATTTTTTTTTTTTTTTTTTTAAAACCTCAATAAGGAACAGAACTGGTGTTCTAAGCTTCTTAAACTGACACTTGCCATGCTCTTACCCTGCTTTGTTTCTCTGAAGGATTACTGTCGACCATCTGTTGAAGAAATTCTACAGAACCCCTTGATAGCTAACTTGGTGGTAGAAGGGCAAAGAAATCTCACAGAGAGGAAAGGACAAAGATCAATCGAGCCAGAGAGGTTGCAGTATTCGGGCACTGCAGTAAATGAGCTGAAACTGAAGGAAGAGCAACTACAGGAGAGAGAACGAGTCATGAAAGAGAGAGAGCAACAACTAGAACGTATGAAATTGCATTCTTGGAGTGGGGTGGTCAGAATGGGGGTCCTGGTCTGAAAGAGCCTGTCAAAGGGACAGTCCACATGCAGCCTTTTAAAACTAGCATTTTATTGCTTGGTCTTGGTATTTAATGAAACCTTGCTTGGTAGCCTAATCCAAGAGTAGAAACCTCGGTTGGAATTCTGGAGAATTGAGAAGGCTGTTCATGGCAATCAAAGGTTAACAAAATCTACAGAACATTGTGCAAGACAGTGGATTCAGGTCCCATGTTTAGCCATACGGTATAAAGTGAGTAGAATGCTACCACATCAGAATAATAGCATCTTACTCACTCTGCACTGCCTACTCAGAGTTGCTATTTTCTCCAGGGCGACTGACCTGCTCCTACTCAAATTATACCATTGTAGGATCTAACCACATCAGCCATCCCATCAGGGGCTCATTCACTTGCACATCTAATGTGATATGTGCCGGCAATGCCCCTCTGCCATGTATGTTAGCCAAAATGGAGTGTGCAAAGAATGGATACAAATTGAACAAAGAATGATAGCATTCTAAAACCAGTAGGGGAGCCCTTCAGTCTTTCTGGACACTCGGTAACCAACTTGAAAATTGCCATACTTCAGCCAAAAAAAAATAATTCAAAAACACTTCTGCATGAAGCTGTAGAGCTGGAATTCATATGCCAATTTGACACTCAGAATGGGTCTGAAATAGCCATTCAGAATGGCTAGCTTACTACAGAATAACTTTCCCTCTCTTTTTGGTAGTCACACCTATTCATTAACTGTTTTGATCCTGATGAAAGCTTATGCCCAAATAAGCTGCTTGTTCTTTATAGGTGCCACTGAACTCCTCATGGTTTTGCTGAAAACAGACTAACACTGCTAGCCCTCTGATTTGTTTCTTTCTTACAAGGTTCCTGCAATACACTTTATTTACCCCAAAAAAAAAAAGTTACTGACACCTATTTAGCTTGTGGTTCGCTATGACCTCCTCCAAATCCCTTTCCACACTACTCCTTTCCACACAGTCATTTCCCATTTTGTATGTGGTATGGTAGATTAAAAAACAATACTGAGGTATGACTGCTATTTTAAGCAGTATGAGGATTCTATGATGCAAGAATGGTATGTCACTTCAAACACCTTCATATCTACAGTCACTACCATATCCTATGAAGTACAGGGGCTGACAGAATTTGACTTTCTGAACAACAGTTGTACTTTTGTGGGGAGCAGAAATTTAGGGGCTTGATTCTTCAGTGACTACCTACTTTTTCCTTCAGGAAAATCTCTTGGGACAGGCCTCTCCTGTTTGGAAAACACCAGAAATCGAATAACTTTCTTTATATGCTTACTTCCAGAGAGGGAGCGAGAGCTATGTGTTCGTGAGAGACTGGCAGAAGATAAACTTGCTAGGTATTACAGTGTAACCTAGACTAAACTTTAAGATTGTTTGTATGTTGTAGAAATAGCTTATTAACTTGTCTCCATTTCAAAACAGGGCTGAGAACATGATGAAAAACTACAACCTATTCAAGGAACAGAGGATATTGGCAGGTGTAAATAGCCCAGGTATGAGAATAAACAGGAAATCACTTGAACTAGTAAACACTGATTGGCATAACCACGAGGATGCCCCTGACATTCAGCATGCAATAAAAAGTCCCATTTTACTAAAACTACATAAACTTCTATAATGACTTTGAACAAACTCAGACTTTTTTTAAAAAGCATCACATGGAATGAGGAAAAACAGCTCTAGGAAGAGATTTTTGCTACTGTCAATATTTTTTCAGCCTGATCCTTAGATTTGAGAAGGGAGGGTATTTAGAATTGCTAGAAAGTTCCAAATGTGTGGGGTTTTTTGTGTTTGAGTGAGTTCTAGGTTTCAGAATGTTGGCAATTCTATTTTGGAGCAAATTGTGAAACCAGATCTATGTAATTATGATCTTTAACATTTTAAATGTTTTCAATAATAAAACATACTGCATGTCTTACGACCCCATAGCCTTCGCTTCATGAATGGCTTAAAAAAATGCAGACTTAGGGTTGATAAAACATAAGTTACTCATAGCTTAGTTTAACTTAGACTGAATTTGCAACTGAATGAGTCAAATTATACTGAGTAAAACCCAAGGTGGTGTGAGGTAAGGAGCAGCAAGCTTCAAAATATAAAGTGTGTGTGTGCGAATACAATCTAAACACAGGGGGTAAAATATGTTGCAACCTGGCTAAGAATTATAGCATTCACAGGGGATGTAGGAGACACTGGTTCAATGCCCACACAACTACCATTCTAACTGGAGTAGTTGTCTACAAGCTTGATTCTAGTTCTTGTGTGGTTTCTGTCTAATCACCCACAATAAAATTGTTTCAATATGTCTAATCATCTGCCAATTAACCCCCTGCCTCTTGCATTATTACTACTTTCTGATGTTCTCCCCTGGCATAACTGTGGGAGGTCTGGGGGAAGAAAATGTAGAACACCTATTGCAAACTCCTATCCTCTAATTTTTCAGTTTTGCTTATTTATGCTATAGCCTGATAATTCCTAATGTCTCTGCCTTTTTATGTGTCTTTTTTTAACTTGCTCTTCTACAGTAAGTAAACTCTTCTATATAACAAACCAAGACCTAGTTTGCTACTTTTCCCTATGTCACTAACTTAGTCTTATGCCCTTTGTTTAAAAAAAGAAAAATCAAGGTAGAACTATGCTTTCTTATCTGGTAGTGTGACATATCTATACCATCTCATAGAGCTGGAAGGCACCTTGAGAGGTCATCAAGTCCAGTCCCCTGCCCTCCCAGCAGGACCAAGTACCAGCTGTGACAGATTTGCCCCAGCTCCCTTTTTGGAATAGCATGTATAGCTTGCCCTGCCACAGGCATGTACTTAAACGGTTCATGCATACTGTCCTGATTCAAGTATATATAGGCTACGTCTACACTGGCAGCTTCTTGCAGGACAGCTGTTTTTCCACAACTTGCCGGCTGTCTACACTGCATGAGCGTTCTTCCAGAAGTAAATTTACAGTATAGCATTGTAAAGTAGTATTTCCGGAAGAGTTATTCCTCTCCCCACAAGGAATAAGCCCTCTTGCACAAGAGCTCTTCCAGAAGAAGGCAGTGTAGACAGGCAACATGAATTTCTTGCACAAGAAGCCCTTATGGCTAAAATGGCCATAAGAGCTTTCTTGCGGAAGAGAGCATCTACACTGCCATGGATGCTCTTGTGCAAAAGCACGTCTCTTGCACAAAAGCACATGGCAGTGTAGATGCTTTCTTGTGGAAGAGTTTTTGCACAAGAACTCTTCCGCAAAAGAGTTCTTGTGTAAGAAGCTGCCCATGGAGATGTAGCCATATTGTCTCACGTAACTTTCTACGTAGATCTGGGTTAATAACTGTTTATCCTATACTTCGCTGCAAAGCAGAGTTTCTTAAGTGGATGACTGTCTTCCACTATCCAGTAGCCTGTACTTTTATTTAGACTCATGATATATCACTGCTATCTGTATACTCCTTGCGCTTCTACAAAATAAAAATCACTCTCTCGTCTTCTGTGTGCACTCTGGAAAGAGATAACTGAAACAATCTTTGCTAAATAAATAAAAACAGATCTCTCTGGCTTTTTCTACCTTAGGTCTTCTGAAAGTAAAATTACAAGTGCCAGTAAATTTTAGCACTGTCCTATTAAACAAGACTTTTGTATCCTATATAACTGTCACCTACGTGAAACAAGGAGTGGGAGGAGGAAAAGCATTAGTTGAAAACTGTAACTAAGGGTGAATTATGTATGAGCAGCATTTATATGATGCTCTTGATTCAAATAAAGCTGTTGGCTATCTTGGAGGTTATTTAATACTCATGTGTTAGCTTAGAGCCAGATTAGGCTCCTCTCTATGTAGGAGTGACTGGCACTGATGCCAATAAATAAATATTGAGGAATACTTACTCATTCAATAAAGCTCAAAAGCCATTTTCCCTCCTCACTCTCTGTTTTTAAGATGGAGTACTACTTCCCTGTTCAAGAAAGAAGGTTCATTTTGGTGCAAGTAAGGAGAATGCTATATCCAATGATAACTCTGAGAATTATCCCCTCTCAAAAGAAAAATGCTCTGAGTTGAAGAAACGCCTCTATGCTGCTAACCTGCGGGCTCAAGCGCTGTGTGAACTAGAAAAAAACTATCAACTGAAAAGCAGACAAATGCTGGGCATGCGCTAAAACTATGTACACTATTTCATTTGTCACATTTTTAAGTGACATTGAAATGTTTATGGACAACTATTGTGCTTCTCCTTGATTTTATTTTTTTACCATCAGCTGAATCCTGTATTGTTTTAGCAGAGATGCTACCATTTTGTCTTAATGTCTTACATACAAGCAGTTATGTATGTCTATTTCTATTAATACCCTATCATAGATTGTTCTTGAAAGGACATGTGAGTGAAACAGAAAGATAGCTTTGATAAATCACCAAACATGAGAAGTCTTGTTTGATTTAGAGAGCAATCCTTTCCTTAAACCCACATGCTAAGCTGAGAGAATGAAGGATGTCTGTAAATTAAGAATTAAAGACTTTTGTCTGCTTTGAAAAACTATCAGTGATGGAGATGACTTTTTAAAATAAAAAACCTGTCTTGATGTGAGAAATAGATGTATTTTTCTTTGTTGAAAATTCCTATGAAAACTTTAAAAACATTAGTGTGTAACTTTACCTGCTGTACAATTATTTTACATCCTGTTTACCCTTTTTAGATCAAAGAAATCTTGTATCATTTTGATGCCATGTTGTATTTATATTTTAAAAGTAGTGTTTTCTGTAATACTGTAGACATACAAATGGTTGTAGCTAGTGTTTCATATGACTGCAAGAGCAAAGATGTGAAAAGATTGCCATGCTACCTATTAACTGATCTACCTATAAGTGGTGATGGATATAAAGTACTAAAAAGTATTTTCAAGCTGTGTATTATCTCTCTTGTGTGTCTGAATTATCCCAAATATGTTTTGGTGAGCAAGAAGAGGTAGTAGGTAGGCATCCATATATTTACCAAAGATCCAAGATTCTAAATTGCAGATTTATAGCTGGACAGGTGTAACATTGATAGGTTGACTGGGGTAGCCAAGGTCTAATAGTTTCAGACTTCAGTATAATTAAATTCCACCTTAGTGTTTTTAATTAATACTATAGGGTGGTGTGAGGATTTTTTTGGTAGATCCTCAACCTGCAGTAGGTTAGGCCAAAAACCTGATCTCTCTTAACATGGTTGAGGAAGTACTTATAGATTTAGAACACCTATTTGTGATATTAATTTGCTGTTTGGTTAGAGATGTTTATTTTAATAATATTTTTCATTTTTGAAGTCTGCTGTTCTCTTCCAATGTGGGAATAAGTTTCAAAACCTTTTGGCTATGTCTACGCTTCGTGGCTTCTTGCATGAGTAATATGTAAATGAGGCTAAGCCTCATTGCTGAGCCTCATTTGCATACCTAATGAGCCACCATTTTTTTCAGAAGAGGCTCTTGCGCAAGAAGGAGCGTCTACACTGCCCCTTCTTGTGCAAGAAAAACCCTCTTGCGCAATGCTGTTCTTCCTGAAAAGTAATAGGTGTAACGGCATTGCGCAAGAGGGTTTTTCTTCTTCGAGTGGTTGCTCATGTCCATTCGAATTAGGTATGCGCACCGCGCGCACCGCGTCTTCCGGAGCGTTTTCCCTAGTGGTACCCGTAGCGCCGGCAGGGCCCCCCCTGGAGTGGCGCCGCCATGGCAGGGCACAAGTACCCCTGCCGGCGCTCCCCCCCACCTCAGTTCCTTCTTACTGCCTGTGACGGTTGTTGGAGCGTGTCTCTCAGATCAGTTAATGGTTCCCGTTTCTATTAGTATTGTAGATAGTTCTAAATAGTTCAATTAGTTAGATAGTTAGTGTCTCTTTGTTTTTCCTTCTCCCCCTTTGGGGGTGAGGAATGCCAGGGCCGCAAGGCTTTAAGGCGTGCACCGTCTGCGCAAAGTTCATGCCCAAAGGAGACCCTCACGACAGTTGTCTGAAGTGTCTGGGTGAGGGCCATCTTACAGATGCCTGTAGGATCTGCAAGTCATTTAAGCCGCACACTAAAAGGGAGAGAGACTCTCGTCTACAGCTTCTCCTCATGGAGGCGGCTTTACAGCCAGCACCGGCTGGGCACTCTGCGGTGCGCAGTGCACCGGCATCCACACGAGATGCTCCATCTTGGTACCGGGCCTCGGCGTCGAGGGCCCAGCACTGCTCTCACTCTCCGGCACCGAAAAGGTCAAGAACATCTCACGGTAGCTCTCCGAGCCGGAAGTCCAAGTCGAGCCTACACTGTAGTGCCGAGTCTCCGGTGCGCACGTCCCTATCCACCACGGTGCGGCGTAAGCGAGCAGGACGTCCATCCAGTCCAGGGCAACTACCCTCGCACCGCCCCTGTGCACCGGACACCTTTGAGGCGGCGCATGACCTTATTAGACTCACTACCTCCCCTCCGTTGTCGGTTGAGGCGGAAGGGTTGAGATCACCGATGCCGGAGGCCGTGTTGGCACCGGCTTTGCCCCCGCACCAGCATGACCAGATGGCACCGTCACTTATGCAGCGGGACCGTCCCCTGTGGGTCCAGTACCGCTTGCCTCCACATCGGTGCTGGCCTTGATGCAGGCCACCAGGTTTCACTCGGCGCTCGACTGGGCTCGACCTTCCTCGGTGCTGGGACCTCTTCCAGACGCCGTCTTGGCTGCGCCGGTGCTGTATCACCCTGGCCTTGCGGCGATGTCTATGGCACCATCATCATCATCTGCGATACCAGCGTTCAGCAGCTTTCCAGGGGTGCTGTTCCAGTCGTCGGCACCAGGCCCTTCAGCATCAGCCTCTTCAGCACCAATGCATGTTTCTGCACCGTTACAGGCACTGGCATCGACCCCGTGGGCCATGCCGGTGCCACCATCGCCGGTGACGTTGCAACCGATACCGACTTCGGCAGCGCAGCCATGCTCCGTGTCGGCGCCACAACCGGCTCCAGTCCGGACACCGGGATCTGTCCTCCCGGCACCACCTCCACTCCCAGCACCGGGGCCTGTTCTCCCGGTGCCACAACAGGCACCGCAACAGGCACCGGGACTGGTCTTCCTGGTGCCGGCATGCCCTCATCGAGCGCACGCGGGCAAACCCGAGTCTATGGCCAGGTTTGCCCCTCCATTGATGGCAGGACATTCGTCATCTGCGCCTCCCTGGCCGGAGTCTGACTACTTGTCGGATTCTGATGCAGAATCGTTCAGGTAGGAGTCCTCAGGAGCTTCCTCGATTCATAGATCCCGTTCCCGGCACCGGCGTGATCGTTCGCAGGTGCAGCAGACTTGGCCGCCTCAACCGCAATGGCCCTTCTGGACACTGTGGGCTTACCCCCAGTGGCAGGGGCCTGTGCCCTCCTCTGTGGTGTCCGGGGCCTCAGGGCACCGAGCGCAACCGTTGGCGTCGCTGTCACGACCCCCTCCTTCCCCCCAGAGGCCGGTTGCTACAGATGCCGCTGCTGAGCCACAGGCCTCGGTACCGGAGCCGCTTCCGCAAGCGGTGCCGCCTGCCCAGCCGGCGCCTCAACCGGTTCCTACGCTGGGTCCGGCACCGATCCAGGAGTCGTCGTTGTCATCTCCTGATGAGGCCGTGGTGGATCCCGCACTGGCGCTGCCTACTATGGATGCTCGAGCGCATCAGGATCTGCTTAGGCGTCTGGCCTCCAATCTGGGTGTCCCAGTGGAGCCAGTAGTGGAGGACACGGACCCCATGATTGACATCCTCTCGGACGATGCGCCCGCCCACTTGGCTTTGCCACTTAATAAAACCGTGGCCAAGATTACCAATGCCCTGTGGCAGACCCAGGCAACCCTGACCCCTACCTTAAAGGGAGTCGAGAGGCGCTATTCTCCTTCAAGTGGTCCCCGTGGGTGCTCCACTCTGGGTGCTGGTGCGTCCTTGCGCCGGCGACCGGAGACTTTTTCCAGCAGTTTCTGCTGTGCTGCGCAGGCGCCGTAGTGCCCTCTAGTGCCGTTGGAATTGTTGGGCGCCTGCGCGGCGCGGCTCCTCAGTTCCTTCTCTACCATCCTCGGCAGCAGACGGAGCCAACTGTTCTCCTTATCCCTGTTTAAAAATAGACAAAAAACCGCGTTTTAACCTATAGTTTCCTCATAGTCCAAGTTTTCTAGCCCTCCTCTCCTCCCCTGTCAGTTTAAAAAAAAAAAAAAATTTTTTTCCTTGTTGCGTTTGCTGCTTTCCCCGACTCCTCATGCCCGGTTCCCCGGGCTTCAAGAGATGCGAGTCATGTCAGGATGCCATGCCCGCCTCAGACGGGCACTCCAAATGTATTAAGTGCCTAGGAGAGGCGCATCAAACTCAAAAGTGCCCCCGCTGCTCGAAATTAACAGCGCGAGCACGACGAGACCGATCCAACAGACTGAAAACCTTGCTCTATGAGAAGTCTCTTCGCCCATCTTCGCAGGACTCTCCTACGGCTTCAACATCAGCTCATTTGAGTAAGGGTATGGAGAAAAATCCTCCCTCTACCCACTCTGGGCCCGCGACCTCAAAAACGGGTTTAACCTGAAGCCCATCACGGCCCTCGGCGCCGTCGGCCGCACGGGTTACTACCGAGGCCAGGCCCGGAACTTCGGGAACAGCGCTGCCTAAACCATCGGCACCGCATAAGAGAGCTCACTCTGAGCCGACACAGGCATCAGCGGCACCGACTGATTCGGCACCGGAGACACCCTCGGTGCCGACCGCACCGACAGGCGGCCACAAGGATCGGCCGAAGCACCATACGAGGCTGGCACCGGGCCCGGCGCCGAAGAAACTCTGCACGGACATGCCACCGCCCGGTACTTCGGCACCTGACCGGGGCTCGGCACCGTCATCTACACCATTATCGTTGCCGACCCCGGCACCGCCTACGCTGCACCGTACGGCACCGACCGGGAGGCATGAACGGCACCGATCTCCGACCTGGAGCCGCACGTTCTCGGCGCTGCCTTCTCTGGGATCTTCCATTCATTCAGGGAGGTCCCGTCGCTCTTCGGTCATCTCTCGATCCCCCAGTGAGATCGGCACCGAATCAAGGAGCAGATTCTCCTCGCAGCACTCTAGCCCAGAGCATAGACCTCCCTCCTGGCAGCCTGCGGTGGTTCAGTATGCATACCCTCCTCCTCCACACCCATGGTATGCCCAACAATACGCCACCCCATGGCAACCCTGGGAGCGACGTTCTAAAAAGGGCCACCATCGAGCGCCCTCAACCATTTCTAGGCCTCCTCCTCCCGACACGCCTGCCGCCACGCTTTCTGCCACCGAGCCAAACTCTCCACCCCCCTCGGAAGCACATGACTCTCTCTCTGAGGGAGAGACTAGATCATCGCTTGACATCTCGTCCTCATCTCTGGACGAAGCGGTCACACCAGAAGCTGCACCATCTGGGGATGACACTAAGAAATTTCAAGACCTTTTCAAAAGGGTGGCCATAGCTCAACAAAGAGATCTCCAGGAGGTGCAGGAGAAACAATATTTCCTTCTCCGCACACTACAACCTACAACTACCTCCAGATTAGCTCTCCCCATGGACGAGGCCATTATGGACCCGGCCGATAACATCTGGCAAACTCCAGCATCCATCACTCCAACAAACAAAAGGGTAGATCGTAAATATTTTATTGCTCAAAAAAATATGGACTTCCTCTTTGCGCACCCATCTCCGAATTCCCTGGTGGTGGATTCCGTTCGGCACAAGGGCAAACAACCCAATCTCAGGTCCACCCCACAGGATAAGGACCATAAAAAGGTGGACATTATGGGGCGTAAAGTCTATTCATCAGCCACACTACTCTTGAGAATTGCGAATTACACAGCTATGCTAGCAGACTACGATCACGCCAACTACTCGAAATTACAGGATCTGCTCCAACACCTACCAGAGCACAAAAGGCCAACCTTGCTTAACATCATGCAAAAGAGGGTCACAACATCGCTCGTACAGCCCTACAGTCCTCCATGGACGTAGCGGACACCGCAGCTCGCGTGACAGCCTCTGCGGTGGTCCTCTGCAGAGCATCCTGGCTATAGGCATCTGGCGTACCCAGGGATCTGCAGCAAAAGGTTGAGGATCTACCCTTCGATCGAGCCAACCTTTTTGCGGCAAAGACGGATGAAGTGCTCCATTCAATGAAAGACTCTAGTACGACTCTCAGGACACTGGGAATGTACACTCCCCCATTCAAGAGAACTAGATATCAGCCATACCAATGCCAGAGAGACACCTTCAGGCAGCAACTCAGAACCAACTTCCGCCCGAGACAAAGACCGCAGAGGCATAGACCCCAACAGCAACACCAACAACACCTCACAGCACACCCGCCAGCAACCAAACAGCAGGTTTGAAGGTCAGGTCGAGAGCCGCATAGCCAATCCACCATTATCGCCAACCGACACCGCTCAGTTCCACCAACCCCTCCGGGCCTTTTTCCACCAATGGTCTCTCATCACTTCGGACAAGTGGGTTTTGGAACTGATCCAGTACGGTTATTCTATCCCATTTACCTCCATCCCTCCTACCCACCCTCCTACCCTGTCCCTTTTCAGGGACCCATCTCACGAGGCAGTTCTCCAACAGGAGGTTGCACGTCTTCTTCAACTCGGTGCAGCCCTCCTCATTTCCACGGCCGGGGGCTTTTATTCAACCTACTTCTTAACCCAGAAGAAGACGGGAGGATGGTGACCCATCTTAGATCTCAGGCGCCTCAACAAGCACGTGGCATACCACTGCTTCAAGATGGTTACTCTAGCAACAATCATCCCAGCTCTTGATCAAGGAGATTGGCTATCGGCTCTCTCGACCTCCAGGATGCCTACTTTCACATTATGGTTCATCCTGCTCACAGACATTTCTTACGGTTTACGGTGGGCAACCAACACTACCAATACCGGGTACTCCCATTCAGCCTATCAACTGCCCCCAGAGTGTTTTCCAAGACCTTAGCAGTCGTAATGGCATCACTGCGCCGACAAGGGACCATAATATTCCCGTACCTGGACGACTGCCTTATAAAAGGCACGTCTTTCCATGAAACCAAAACCATGACGGACAATACAGTAGCCCTTCTACTCAGCCTCAGTTTTCACATAAACTATGCAAAATCCACCTTACTCCCAACCCAGAGGCTAGAATTTATAGGCGCTCTCATCGACACAACTATGGCGAGAGCTACGCTTCCCGACCACAGGTTTGCCACCATTCGCGAATTGATCTCATCGGTGCAATCAACTCCGACCGTGACGGTCAGACATTGTCTCAAGATCCTTGGGCATATGGCCTCCAGAACCTACGTCGTCATCTTGGCCAGGCTCCACATGACAGCTCTTCAGTCGTGGCTCAAAACGGTTTACAAGCCCTCCAGAGACCAACTTTCCAAGCTCGTTGCTATCCCACCACGCATCCTCAGCTCCTTGCTTTGGTGGACAATTCCACACAACATGCTGCAGGGCGTTCCCTTTCAGCGTCCTCCTTCCGTACTCACAGTTGTAACAGACGCCTCGCTTATGGGTTGGGGAGCCCATTTAGGAAACATCACAGACCAAGGGAAATGGTCTTTCATGGAGCAAACCTTCCATATCAACCTCCTCGAATTACGAGTGGTCAGATATGTGTGCCAACACTTCAAACAGTACATAATGCACAAGTCCATTACCATCATGACAGACAACACTACGTGCATGTACTACATAAACCGACAAGGGGGGGCTCGATCCCCTTCTCTCTGTTCGGAGGCGGTCAAGTTCTGGAATTGGTGTCTCACACACCAAGTCAGTCCGTTGGCCGTTTACCTCCCAGGCATCCTCAACGTCACAGCGGATGCCCTAAGTCGAACATTCCAAGATCAGCACGAGTGGGAGCTCGACAGACATGCCCTAACCCTACTAGTCTTTCAGTGGGGCCAGCCAGACATAGACCTCTTCGCCACGAGGAACAACAGGAAATGTCATCAGTATTGCTCCAGAGGAGCCCTGGGAAGACATTCCCTCGGAGACGCGTTTTCCATCACATGGAACGCCCCTCTCCTCTATGCGTTTCCTCCCTTCCCGCTCCTGCACAGAGTCCTCAACAAAATAAGGACAGACCAAGCGCGGGTCATAGTAGTAGCTCCTGCATGGCCCAGACAGACATGGTACCCCTACCTTATCAAGATGATGCTGACGGACCCGTATCCCTTCCCTCCGCATCACAATCTCCTGCCCCAGAATCACGGCAGGACTCTCCACTCGGACCTTCGCAAGCTTCACCTTCACGCCTGGCTCCTTCATGGCTCCAGGATGCCGAGATTACCTGCTCGGAACAGGTGAAGGACATACTGATTAACAGTAGAAGGCATTCTACCAGAAGAGCTTACTTATACAAGTGGAAGCGATTTTCCCACTGGTATAGTTGGCTACATGCAACTCCTCCACAGTCAGCCTCTGTACCTACCTTGCTGGACTATCTGTTATCCCTCAAGCAGTCAGGCCTCGTGCTCAGCAGTGTCAAGGTCCATGCTGCCGCTATAGCGGCTTTTCATCATCCTACGGATGGCACGTCTTTCCTCGCTAATCCATTGACCAAACGCTTCTTTAAAGGCTTACAAAACACATTCCCGCCGGTCCGTCCACCAGTTCCTGTCTGGGATTTGAATCACGTTCTAAAAAGTTTGATAAAACCACCATTCAAGCCGATGGCTACCTGTTCTTGGTCTCTCTTATCTATGAAGGTATCCTTCCTCGTCGCAATTACCTCCAGCAGGAGGGTGAGCGAACTGGCAGCCTTGATGGCTGACCCACCATATACCGTATTTACAAAGGACAGGATAATACTCCGACCCCACCCGAAATTTCTCCCCAAAGTACCTTCACCCTTCCATGTGAATGAACCCATACACTTACCCGCCGCCTTTCCGAAGCCTCATGCTGACCCAATCCAGGCAGCATGGCACACTTTAGACGTCCGACGTGCTCTGGCATTTTACGTTGACCGCACAAAGCCGTGGCGGGCCTCACCTAGGCTTTTCATCTCCTACGCCAAAAGATCTAGGGGACAAGCGATCTCGTCTCAGAGAATCTCAAATTGGATTACTTTTTGCATTCGAACTTGTTATACCTTATACGATAAACACTTACCTGACAACATCACGGCTCACTCCACCAGAGCCGTGGCTTCCACAACCGCTTTCCTTCAGAATGTTCCACTCTAGGATATCTGTAACGCCGCCACTTGGTCATCCGACCACACTTTTGCACGGCATTATGCACTCTCTTCTTCTATAGCGTCGTCCATGGCGGTGGGACACGCAGTATTGTCCACAGTGGCTTCTACGCGGCTCCAAGCCCACCTCCGCGAGCCGACAACTGCTCTGTAGTCACCCAGAGTGGAGCACCCATGGGGACCACTCGAAGGAGAAGAAAGAGTTACTCACCCTGGTGCAGTAACGGTGCTTCTTCGAGATGGGTCCCCGTGGGTGCTCCACTACCCTCCCTCCTTCCCCTGCTTTGGAGCCTTGTACTCTAGCGGGTAGAGAAGGAACGGAGGAGCCGCGCCGCGCAGGCGCCCAACAATTCCAACGGCACTAGAGGGCACTACAGCGCCTGCGCGGCACAGCAGAAACTGCTGGAAAAAGTCTCCGGTCGCCGGCGCGAGGACGCACCAGCACCCAGAGTGGAGCACCCCTGGGGACCCATCTCGAAGAAGCACCGTTACTGCACCAGGGTGAGTAACTCTTTCTTACGTTCCCCAGTCGGGGCACGAACACCTGTACTCCCAACCTGTTCCGGGATCCTTGGTCGTTCAGGCTGCGGCCCAAAAGGAGAGGCTTCCCCAGCTGGGGCCATCCCCGAAAGCTAGGGAGCCCAAGCGCCTTCACCTGATAGGCTGTAAGGTGTACGCCACTGGTGGGGTGCAACTCCGCATTGCTAACCAGCAAGCGATGCTGAGTCGCTATGCTTTTACTACCTGGCAGGCTGTGGATAAGTTTAAGGACAAGCTGCCTGCCGAGCCCATCAGGAGTTCGCGGCCGTGACCTCTGAGGACAGAACCATTGCCCGCACGGCCCTTCAGGCTTCCCTGGACGCTGTCGATTCTGCAGCCCGCACCATCGCGTCAGGTGTGGTTATGCGCCGTGGTGCCTGGCTTCAGGTGTCTGGAATACCTCCGGACATCCAAACCACAATCCAGGACCTGCCGTTTGACGGGAAAGCCTTGTTTTCGGAGCACACGGACTCCAGGCTCCATATGCTTAAGGACACAAGGTCTACCCTACGGTCCTTGGGGATTCACACGCTGGCCCCTCAGCGTTGTCAGCTACCCTACAGCCAGCAGGGGAGAATGCAGTCCCCTGTAGGGACTACTGGAGACGCCGTCCTTGTGCTCCCAGTGGAGGTGCGGGGGCGGCTGCGGGCCCGTCCTTCGCAGGGGTCGTCGACACCGCCCGAGAGGGGACAACCCCCATGGGGTTGGTCAAGGTCCCTCCCAGCAGCCCAAGCATCAGTTTTGACGGGCTGCGAGAGAGTTGCGCACCAGCCTCCCACCCTGGCCCCGTTTGGGGCCAGGCTATCCCGGTTTGCCCATGCCTGGGCAGAAATCACGACCAATGCCTGGGTCCTAAAGATAGTCAGGAGTGGCTATACCATCCCCTTCCTGGGCTTGCCCCCTTCCAACCCGCCCGCCCCGTCCCTTTTCAGGGACACCTCTCAGGAAGGCACACTCCGCCAGGAGGTGCTGGTGCTCCTCGAAAAGGGAGCTGTGGAGAGGTTCCCTTCACATCTAGAGGGCAAGGGGTTTTATTCCCGATATTTCATTGTCCCGAAACCCAAGGGCAGGGTTCATCCCATCTTAGATCTCAGGGACCTCAACAAAGTGGTCATGAAATCCAAGTTCAGAATGGTAACCCTGGCCTCTGTCATCCCGGTTTTACAGTTAGGAGACTGGTACGCAACTCTCGATCTCAAGGACACTTACTTCCATGTGGCGATAAGACCCAGCCACAGGAGGTTTCTCCATTTTATTGTTTCCCGATGCCACTTCCAAGTTACTGTGCTCCCATTTGGCCTTTCTACAGCACCCAGGGTCTTCACAAAATGTATGGCAGTCGTAGCGGCGTTCCTCCGCAAAAAAGGGGTACACGTTTTTCCGTACCTAGACGACTGGCTGATTCATGGTCGTTTCTACGAGTAAGTGGAGGCCCATGTTTCCCTCACAAGGGCTCTCTTCGTAAGGCTGGGACTCATGCTAAACGAGGAAAAGTCATCGTTGACTCCCTCTCAGCACCTCGAGTTCGTAGGTGCCCTCCTGGATGCCAGGGTGGCGAGAGCACTCCTTCCCAGAACCAGGTTTCTGTCCATAGTGGAGCTGGTCTCCGAGTTAACCCGGTTCCCCATCACGACAGCCCGGGTCTGTTCGAGGCTGCTGGGACACATGGCGGCGAATGAGGCTCAGGCCGCTGCAGGCCTGGTTGGCAAGGGCGTTCAACCAGGCCAGGGGTCTCTGGGACATGGTTCTCACAGTGCCTCCAGAGGTGATAGCCTCCTTACAATGGTGGAGGCGGTGGTGTGCAGCGGGGTTCCGTTCACTGTACCTCCCCCCTCGCTTACACTGGTCACAGATGCTTCCGACCTGGGTTGGGGAGCACACCTGGGGTATCACAGGACCCAGGGTTTATGGTCCCCAGCACAGCGGGCTCTGCACATAAATGTCCGGGAGCTCAGGGCGGTCAGGAGAGCCTGCGAGACCTTCTTGTTGAAGCTCTCTCGCCGCTCTGTCCTGGTCCGCCTGGACAACATGGCGGCTGTGTTTTACCTCAACAGGCAGGGCGGAGCCCGGTCGCCTCCCCTCTGCCGCGACGCTCTGTGCCTCTGGGACCTGTGTGTAGAACACGACATAGTTTTGCAGGCAGAGTACCTGCCAGGGTGCAAAAACTTGCTGGCCGATGGTCTGAGCAGGTCCTTCGGAGCCCACGAATGGTCTCTCAAGGATTCGGCCCTTCGTCAGGTCTTCTACAGGTGGGGTTGTCCTCTAGTAGACCTGTTTGCCTCGGCACACACCACCAAGTGCCAGAGCTACTGCTCCCTGTTGGGGCTGGGGGAACACTCCAGGGGGGATGCCATGACCATGCCATGGCCGGCGGGCATCCTCTATGCTTTCCCTCTGTTTCCCCTAATTCCCAGGGTTCTGACCAGGGTCAAGACCTTCAGGTCCAGGGTCATCCTGATAGCCCCGCGGTGGCCCAGACAATTCTGGTTCCCTATCCTGGTGGACATGCTCACCAAGGACCCTATAACACTCCCGCCGGTTCGGGATCTCCTGACCCAACCTTGGGACGAGGGGACCATGGTTCACCCGAATCTCAGCTCTCTCCACCTGGTTTATCCATGGCTGACCCAACCGGAAAGGGAATGTTCCCAGGAGGTACAGATAGTACTCCTAAGTAGTAGGAAACCGTCTACCAGGCGGTCGTATGCAGCCAAGTGGCGGTGGTTCTCGTCTTGGGCGTCCAGAAGGGGAGTGCACCCATCCTGTGCACCTGTCCCATCCATTCTGGACTACCTCTTTGAACTTAGGTCCAGTGGCCTCTCTACCTCCTCTATCAAAGTCCATGTGGCATCTCTCTCCGCCTTCCATGTTGGTTCGGCAGGAGTCTCTGTTTTCTGACCCTGTGGTCAAAAGGTTCCTTAAGGGTTTGGACAAGTTGTATCCCTCAGTTAGACCCCCTCTCCCTGCTTGGGACCATAACCTCGTGTTGTCTAGACTTGTGTCGTCCCCCTTTGAGCCGCTGGCCACGTGTTCTTTGAAGCACTTCTCTATGAAGGTTGTGTTCATTGTGGCCATTATGTCGGCTCGCAGGGTCTCCGAGCTGAGGGCGTTAACTTTAAACCCGCCCTACCTAGTGTTTTCTGACAATAATGTGAGGCTCCGCCCTCACCTGGCTTTTCTCCCCAAGGTGGTGTCACCGTTCTATTTGTCCCAAGAAATTTACCTCCTGGTTTTTTTTCCAAAGCCCCACGCCTCCCATAGGGAGCAAGTACTCCATTCCCTGGATGCTAGATGTGCGCTAGCCTTTTATATTGATAGGACTAAACCCTTTCACAAGTCTACTCAATTGTTTATTGCTGTCGCTGACAGAATGAAAGGGCTTCCCATATCGACCCAGAGTTTGTCCAATTGGGTCGCAGGGTGCATCAGGGAGTGTTATGCCTTGGCCGGGAAGGTCCCGCGCCGGGTTACAGCACATTCCACCAGGGCGCAGGTGTCCTCTGTAGCTTTTGGGGCGCAGGTTCCAATCACTGAAATCTGCAGGGCAGCCACGTGGTCGTCGCTCCATACCTTTACGGCGCACTACGCGCTGGCACAGCAGGCTAGGGAGGACGCGGGGTTGGGATCTGCGGTCCTCAGCTCTGTATTGTAAATATGTTGGTTTATCTGTACACATTGCACTTTTCTACAGTTTTTTCTGTGTTCGGTTAGTTGAATAAATATGTTTGGATTGTTCAACTTTTGTGGACTTCTCTTTCTGAGTGCTCCGACCCCTCCTCCTTGAAGTGGGGTTGGCTTGGAAGTCACCTAATTCGAATGGACAGGAGCAACCACTCGAAGAAGAAAAGAACGGTTACTTACCTGTAACTGTTGTTCTTCGAGATATGTTGCTCATGTCCATTCGATTCTCCCCCCACTTCCCCTTCGTCGGAGCATCCGGCAAGAAGGAACTGAGGTGGGGGACTGCCGGCAGGGGTACTTATGCCCCGCCATGGCGGCGCCACTCAAGGGGGCACCCTGCCGGCGCTACGGGTACCGCTAGGGAAAACGCTTCGGAAGACACGGTGCACACGGTTCGCACACCTAATTCGAATGGACATGAGCAACACATCTCGCAGAACAACAGTTACAGGTAAGTAACCGTTCTTTTCTTGCACAAGAAGGGGCAGTGTAGACGCTCCTTCTTGCACAAGAGCCTCTTCTGAAGAAAATGGTGGCTCATTAGGTTTACAAATGAGGCTTGGCGATATTCCATGCTTAGCCTCATTTGCATATTACTCGCGCAAGAAGCCGCGAGTGTAGACATAGCCTTTGTGTGGACATGGGAACATACTTCTTCTCAATTTTAAAATTGCAAACCTAGCAGAGAGAATACAAATTCTTTGTGTGGTGTTCTCTCTCACTATAGGTGCAAGTCAGGTCTCAAGGGCTACGTCTAGACTGGCATGATTTTCTGCAAATGCTTTTAACGGAAAAGTTTTTCCGTTAAAAGCATTTGCAGAAAAGAGCGTCTAGATTGGCACGGACGGCTTTTGCAAAAGCACTTTTTGCGGAAAAGCGTCCGTGCCAATCTAAACGTGATTTTGCAAGAAAGCCCGATCGCCATTTTCGCCATCGGGCTTTTTGCAAAACAGTCCTGAGCTGTCTACACTGGCCCTCTTGCGCAAATACATTTGCGCAAGAGGGCTTTTTCCGAACGGGAGCATCATAGTATTTGCGCAAGAACACTGACAATCTTACATCAGATCGTCAATGTTCTTGCGCAAATTCAAGCGGCCAGTGTAGACAGCTGGCAAGTTTTTCCACAAAAGCAGGCACTTTTGCGGAAAAACTTGCCAGTCTAGATGCAGCCACATTGCGTAACTTCATTGACTTGAATGGAGTTACTGGTTGTTTAAATGAAATCAGGCTCTGGTCCACTGTCTTTAAATTCATGTCATCATATGCAAGTGATTCTGTAATTAATACTACTTGTGATGGACCCCTCCCCTCCCATGCTTTATGAAATGGACTTATGGACGTGAATATACATAAGTCAAAGGTGCTTCGAGCTAATTATTTCGTGTAACCCATCAATTTTCATGTCACCATCCACTGGTGGTTCTTTGAGTGGTGTCCCTGTGGGTGCTCCAGTCTAGGTGATGGGTTGCCTGGCGCCGCATATCGGAGCTTTGCAAAGCAGTTTCCGCCATTGGACTGCACGTGCACAAGAGGCGTCTCGAGATGCTCCCACCTGATTGCTGGTCACACAGCTCAACCCCTCCCCTTCAACCGCCCTTGTCAGCAGACAGAGCTAACAATATCCCCCTGTCAGACTCTTACCTTCTTACTTTTTATGAGTTTTTAGTCATAGATAGTTCTTCGGGTGGTTGCTCATGTCCATTCGAAGTAGGTGTGCGCACCGCATGCACCGCGTCTTCCGGAGTGTTTTCCCTAGCGGTACCCGTAGCGCCGGCAGGGCACCCCCTGGAGTGGCGCCGCCATGCTGGGGCATAAGTACCCCTGCCGGCGCTTCCCCACCTCAGTTCCTTCTTACCGCTGTGACCGTCGTTGGAGCGTCTCTTTCTCTCTCTTAGTCAGTTAATGGTTCCTGTTCTTCTACTTATCTGTAAATAGTTCTATTAGCTAGGTAGTTAGGTTCTTTGTTTTCCCCCTTTGGGGGTGAGGAATGCCAGGGCCGCAGGGCTTTAAGGCGTGCGCGGACTGCGGAAAGTTTATGCCCAGAGGCGACCCACATGACAGTTGCCTGAAGTGCCTGGGTGAGGCCCATCTTGCAGTTGCTTGCAAGATCTGTAAGTCTTTTAAGTCCCGCACCAGGAGGGAAAGAGTTTCCCGCCTAAAACTTCTCCTCATGGAGACAGCGCTACAGCCGGTGCCGCCGGAACATCCTACGGTGCGTAGCGCACCGGCATCTACGCGTGATGCTCCTCACCGGCACTGCGCGTCCGCGTCGAGATCTCGGCACCAGTCTCACTCTCCACCATCCAAGAAGATGAAGAAGTCCTGCGGAAGGTCCCCTTCAAAAAGGCTACCTCGGTCGGGTACCACGGTGCCGGCTCACCGGTGCACGCATCCGCTACGGTGCGCCACAGTCGGAGAGAAGGTCTGGATAGTCTGGGGCGCCTGCCTTCTCACCGCCCGTCCACGCCGGACACGTTGGAAGCGGTGCAGGACCTTATTAGCCTCACCACCTCCCCTCCGTCGTCGGTTGAGGCGGAAGGGTCGAGGTTGCCCTCGCCAGAGGCTGAGTTGGCTATGGCTTCGCCGCCGCGTGGCCCGGGTCGGCATGCTAGGGCAACTTATGCGTCGGGACCATCCCATGTGGGTTCAGTACCGATCGCTGCCACAACACCGCAACTTTCGACGCCGAGTCGCCAGTTCCATCCACCTTCAGGTCGCGCCTGATCCTCAGCGCAGCTGAGTCCCCTGCCAGGCCCTCGTTTGGCAGCACCGGTACCGCATTCTCACAGCCATGTGGCGTCTACTACGGCACCGCTCTCCTCCACGGCACCTAGCCTCCTGGAACCGGCGTCTGTCTCCGTGCTGTCGCAAGCACCGGCACCAACCCTGTGGACTTTGCCGGTGCCCCAGCCTCCACTCCTTTCAGGGCACGCGGCAACGCGCCCGAGTGGTTCAGCTGCTCCCACAGCGCTGTGTCCGGTACCAGGCCTGGGTCCCTCGGTACCGTGTACGCAAGCAATAACTCTTCCGGCACCGGGCCTAGGCACCCCGGTGCCGTGGCTATCGACACCGTTCCTGCCGGCGCTGGGCCTGGGCACCCCGGTGCCGCAACCAGCGGCAACGGTCCCGGCACCAGGCTTGAACACCTCGGTGCCGCAACTGCTGGGGACCACTCTCCCGGCACTGGGCCTGGGCACCCCGGTGCCGCATCCGACGGCGCCAAGTCTCCCGGCACCAGGCCTCAGCACCTCGGTACCGCATCCGGTGGAGCCAAGTCTCCCAGCACCGGGCATGGGGCCCCCTGTGCCACAACTCGTCCGTCCCCGCTGTTCCCATGCGGGCAAGCCAGAGTCCATGGCTAGGTTTGCCCCGCACTCTTCCTCAGCTCCTCCCTGGCCGGAGTCCGACTACTCGTCGGATTCGGATGCAACTTCCATCCGTTCAGGGTCTTCGGGGGCGTCCTCGACCCACAGGTCCCGTTCCCGGCACCGGCGGGACCGTCCACAGCAAACCTGGCCCCCGCATCCTCAGTGGCCCTTTTGGACTCCTTGGGCCTACCATCAATGGCGGGGCCGGTGCCCCCCCCTGCTGTTGGAGACTTCGGGTCGCCGATCACAGGCCTCGGCGTCGCTGGCTCGACCTCCCCGTCCCGCCGCACGGGGCACGCAGCCCGACCCAGCGGCAGAGGCCCCGGTGCCGGAGTTGGGCCTGCAGGCGGCGCAAGATGTCCAGCCGGCACCGCAGGCGGCACCTACCAATCCGGCACCCATGCAGGAGTCATCCTCCTAGTCGTCCCCTGATGAGGCCCTGGCAGACCCAGCACCCAGTCTGCCTTCTGTGGATGCCCGCACGCATCAAGAATTACTCTGCCGCATGGCATCAAATCTCAGCGTCCTGGTGGAACCCGTCATAGAGGACACGGATCCCAATGGCGGACATCCTCACCGAGGACGCACCCACACGTTTGGCCTTACCGCTAAACAAAATGGTGGCCAAAATTACTAATGCCCTGTGGCAGACGCCGGCGATCTTGACCCCTACCTTAAAAGGGGTCGAGAAGCGCTATTATGTCCCACACTCGGGGCATGAACATCTGTATTCGCAGCCCATCCCGGGGTCCTTGGTCGTGCAAGCTGCGGCCCAAAAAGAAAGGCTCCCCCAGCCTGGCCCGTCTCCAAAGGCGAGAGAGCCTAAGCGGCTGGATTTGATGGGCCGTAAGGTTTACGCCACAGGGGCGGTGCAACTTCGCATCGCAAACCAACAGGCGATGTTGAGCCGGTATGCCTTCAATACTTGGCAAGCTGTGGAGAAATTCAGGGACAAGCTCCCGGCGGAGGACCGTCAGGAGTTTGCGGCCATCGCCTCGGAGGGGAGGGTTATTGCCCGAACCGCTCTCCAGCCGTCCCTGGACAGTCGATTCGGCAGCCTGCACTATGGCATCTGGCGTTGTTATGCGTCAGGGTGCCTGGCTGCAAGTTTCGGGGATTCCCCCTGACGTCCAAAATACGATCCAGGACTTGCCTTTCGATGGCAAAACTTTGTTCTCGGAGCACACCGACTCTAGGCTCCATACGCTAAAGGACACAAGGTCTACCCTGAAGTCCTTGGGCATCCACATGCCTGCCCCGCAGCGTCACCAGCTGCCCTATAGGCAACAGGGGAGAGCGCAGCCCCAGGTCCCCCGGGGGGATTACTGGAGGCACCGCTCCCGGGCCTCCGGTGGAGGTTCCGGGGCGGTTGCGCAACCCCAGGGTGCTAGGGGTCGTCGTCGTCACCCCAGGGCAGACAACCAGAGAGGAGGTCCCCACGGCCCTTCCCATCAGGGCAAGCCACAATTTTGACGCCCTCTTCGAGGGTTACGCACCAGTCTCCCACCCTGGCCCCCCGTTTGGGGCCAGGCTATCCCTTTTTGCCCGTGCGTGGGGCGCTAATCACATCAGACGCCTGGGTATTAAATATAGTAAATGGAGGCTATACCATCCCCTTCTTGGGCCCGCCGCCTTCAAACCCCCCCTCCCCGTCTCCCTTCAGGGACACCCCTCACGAACACATCCTGTGTCAGGAGGTGTCCGTGCTCAAAGGAGCAGTAGAGGAGGTTCCCCACACCTGCGGGAAGGGGATTCTACTCCGATATTCTGTGGTTCCCAAACCAAAGGGAGGAGTCCGTCCCATCTTGGACCTAAGAAATCTGAACAAGGCGGTCATAAAACACAAATTCAGAATGGTGACCTTAGCCTCGGTCATCCCAGTGCTACAGTTAGGAGACTGGTACGCAACTCTCGATCTCAAGGACGCGTACTTCCACGTGGCGATCAGAACCAGCCACAGGAGGTTTCTCAGGTTTATGGTTGGCCGACGCCATTTTCAGTTTATGGTGCTCCCTTTTGGCCTGTCAACGGCACCGAGGGTATTCACCAAATGCATGGCGGTGGTTACGGCGTTTCTCCGCAGGCAAGGGGTGCACGTGTTCCCGTACCTCGACGATTGGCTAATCTGAGGTCGCTCATACGAGCAGGTGAGGTCCCATGTGTCACTCACGAAGACCCTCTTTTTAAAGCTCGGGCTCATGCTGAACGAGGAGAAGTCATCCCTAACCCCCTCTCAGCATCTCGAGTTCGTGGGGGCCCTCCTCGACGCAAGGGTAGCAAGAGCGTTCCTCCCCAGGAGCAGGTTCCTCTCCATAGTGGAGCTGATTTCAGGGTTAACCCGGTCCCCTATCATGACCCCTCGGGTTTGCTCGAGGCTCCTGGGTCATATGGCTGCGTGCACGTACACGGTGCGCCACGCCAGAATGAGGATGAGACCCCTGCAGGCTTGGTTGGCAAAGGCCTTCAGCCAGTCCCGGGGTCTTTGGGACTCAGTCATAACAGTGCCCCAGAGGTCCTGGCCTCCCTACAATGGTGGACCCAGGAGGCCGTGGTGTGCAGTGGGGTACCTTTCAATGCTCCTCCCCTCCCTCACGCTGGTCACCGATGCCTCCGACCTGGGCTGGGGAGCACACCTGGGCGACACAGGACCCAGGGTCTGTGGTCTCCCTCGGAACGGACCCTCCACATAAACGTCCGGGAATTGCGAGCGGTGAGAAGAGCCTGCGAAGCCTTCCTGCCAAGACTCTCTCACCGCTCCATCCTGGTTCGTTTGGACAATACAGCAGCGGTCTTTTACCTCAACAAGCAGGGGGGAGCCCGGTCGCCTCCTCTCTGCAGAGAGGCTCTGCTACTCTGGCACCTGTGTGTGAAATACGACATCACGCCACAGGCGGAGTACCTCCGTGCAAGAATCTGTTAGCAGACACGCTGAGCAGATCCTTCGGAGCCCACGAGTGGTCACTCAAGGACTCTGTCCTGCGTCAGGTTTTCCGCAGGTGGGGTTATCCTCTCCTAGACCTGTTTGCCTCAGCACACAATGCAAAGTGCTGGAACTACTGTTCCCTGCTGGGGCTGGAGAAATATTCCTTGGGGGATGCCCTAACGGCCACGTGGCCAGAGGGCATTCTGTACGCCTTTCCCCCGTTTCCCCTAATCTCCAGGGTGTTGACCAGGGCACGGTCCTTTCGGTCCATGATCATTCTTATAGCCCCCAGGTGGCCCAGACAGTTCTGGTTCCCCATCATGGTGGACATGCTCACCGAGGACCTGATAGCACTCCCTCCAGTCCGGGGCCTTCTAACTCAACCCTGGGACGGGGGGACCATGGTTCACCCAAATCTCAGGTCTCTCCACCTAACGGCTTGGTTTATCCATGGCTGAACCAATCAGAAAGGGAATGTTCCCAGGAGGTTCAGATGGTACTCCTCAGTAGCAGGAAACCCTCTACCAGACGGTCGTACACTGCCAAGTGGCGGCGCTTCTCGTCTTGGGCGTCCCGAAGAGGAGTGCACCCGTCCTTGGCCCCTGTCCCGACTATTCTAGACTATCTTTTCCAGCTTCGGTCCAGTGGCCTCTCTTTTTCTTCTATTAAAGTCCATGTGGCATCTCTCTCCGCCTTCCATGTAGGTACGGCAGGAGTTTCCCTCTTCGCTAACCCGGTGGTTAAAAGGTTTCTCACCGGTCTGGAGAAACTGTACCTCTCAGTGAGGGCACTGCTTCCCGCCTGGGACCTCAACTTGGTCTTACACAGGCTTATGTCGCCCCCTTTCGAGCCGTTGGCTACGTGTTCCCTGAAGCACCTCTCGTGGAAGGTTGCTTTCATCGTGGCCATTACGTCTGCTCGTAGGGTTTCCAAGCTAAGGGCGCTGACTATAGATCCGCCCTACCTTGTCTTTTCACATAGTAATGTGAGGCTCTGCCCTCATCCAGCCTTCCTCCCAAAGGTGGTGTCACCGTTCCACTTGTCCCAGGAAATTTATCTCCCGGTTTTCTTCCCGAAGCCCCACGCCTCCCATAAGGAGCGGGTGCTCCATTCCCTGGACGCTAAGCGAGCGCTGGCGTTCTACATTGATAGGACCAAGCCCTTTCGCAGATCCCAACAGTTGTTTATTGCTTTTGGGGACAGGGTGAAAGGGTCGCCTATTTCGACACAGAGGTTGTCAAACTGGGTCGCACAGTGTATTAGGGAGTGTTATCAACGGGCTGGTAAAACCCCACCCAGGGTAAAAGCACACTCTACCAGGGCGCAGGCGTCCTCGGTAGCGTTCGGGGCTCAGATACCGATTACAGAAATTTTCAGGGCGGCCACATGGTCCTCCCTCCATACCTTTACTGCACACTATGCACTAGCACAGCAGGCCAGGGAGGACGCAGGGATGGGCTCTGCAGTCCTCAATTCTGTGGTGTAAATATGTTAAGTTATCACTGTTGTTAGCTTGTGCCTTCTGTGTGTTTACCTATTTGAATAAATTCGTTCTGTTGTTCACCTTTCTCCATGACTCTTGTGGTCTGGTTGCTCCGACCCTTCCTCCAAGTGGGGTTGGCTTGGAAGTCACCTACTTCGAATGGACATGAGCAACCACTCGAAGAAGAAAAGAACGGTTACTTACCTGTAACTGTTGTTCTTCGAGATGTGTTGCTCATGTCCATTCGACTCCCACCCTACCTCCCCTTCGTCGGAGTCTCCGGCAAGAAGGAACTGAGGTGGGGCAGTGCCGGCAGGGGTACTTATGCCCCGCCATGGCGGCGCCACTCCAGGGGGCGCCCTGCCGGCGCTACGGGTACCGCTAGGGAAAACGCTACAGAAGACGCGGTGCACACACCTACTTTGAATGGACATGAGCAACACATCTCGAAGAACAACAGTTACAGGTAAGTAACCGTTCTTTTCTTGCGCAAGAACACTGACGTTCTAATGTATGAAATCAGAGCTTCTTGCGCAAATACTCTGATGCTCCCGCTCAGGAAGAAGCCGTCTTGCGCAACTGTTCTTGCGCAAGAGGCCAGTGTAGACAAGCAGCCAAGACATTTTGCGCAAAAGCAGTCTAAACGGAAAAAAGCCCTTATGGCTGCTTGGACACTCCGTACCTGCAGGCAGCTCCCGGACTTCCTGGTAACCCGAGCCCCCTTAAAGGCAGACGCAACCTGCAGAGGCCACAAGGCAGAAGCAGCTTTGCCACCTCTGCCCAGAGCTCTGCCACGCAGCGCTGCTCCCTGCAACAGCCACCAGACCACCCAGGATGGCCGCTCCAGGGGGGGACCAACCTGCACCCCAGCGCAGGAGGCCCCAAGGGGCACAAAGCGCTGCGCCCCTTCCTGGTCTGCAGGGGAGCTCGAGGCCCTCCTGGACCTCTGGGCCGAGGAAGAGGCCCTCCAGAGCCCACAGTCCCGTCGGCGCAATGCAGACATTTTCCGCCACATGGCCCAGGCGCTCTCTGACCAGGGTCATCCAGCCCGGACCCTGGAACAGGTCTGGGCTAAGGTCAAAGAGCTGCGCCTGGGCTATGTCCGGGCCAGTGAGGACCAGGGGGCAGGAGCCGACACCTGCCCCCACTACCAATGGCTCCACGCCATCCTGGGCCAGGCACCACCACCCCACGGACCCTCGGTGCCGGTGGACACCTGCAGGCGCCCCCCCGTCACCAGGCCCAGTGAGGTGGAGGAGGAAGCACAGCTGCCCAGTGGGTCAGAGGATGAGGCAGACCAGGGGAGCAGCGGGACCCTGCAGGCGGAGGCCCTCTCCGGCAGCCCCGACGTCTCCCGTGCGTCCTCGGAGGCCGGGGAAGGATCCACTGGTGAGTGTTGCACTTTGCACTCACAAGGGCAGGGGAGAGGGGGAGAGAGTGTCACTCAGGCCACGTGAGCTGCACGCTGTGTAGCATTAGCAGTATGCAGCACATGCAACCACGTGCAGCCTGGTTACCGAGCGGCACGTGGCCGTGGCAGGCAGCTCCAGGGCACGCCTGGGACCATGCTGCTCACACACATCCGGCGAGACCAGGGGGGAAGGGTGGATGCCGGCTGGAACCAGCCAGAGCCCCAGGGGCTCAGGCCAGAGCCCACACCTCTGCAAGGGTGCAGCACACAGAACAGCACACTGTTCCATGCCTGGCTGTGAGGCACAACCAGCTGCTCCTGGGAAAACCGCAGCGTCATAGCCCTGTGAGCGTGGCCCCCACTGAGCCCCTCGCCTGCTCCCGGTGCCTTGGCTGGCCCCCCAAGGGAAGTCCCCACTGTGGCCACACATGTCCCTGGGCTACGTGTGTGAGGGCTAGCGGGAGGAGCGGGGAAGCCCTAGGGCCACCTGAGTTTTGCTGCAAGGATGGTACACTCCCCAGTCACTCTCCTGGTTCCGTCCAGGAGACATCCCACGTGATGGGGATCTGAGAGCCCAGACCACGTTTGCCATATGTGCTCCCAGGCACTGTGTGGGGATTCATCTTGCTCCCTGTCAAACACCATTGATTAGCCCAAATCCTCACAGCCTCCACCGGCAGGGAGTTCCACAGGTTAACACAACACAAGCACCCTCCCACCCCCCAAGGGGCCAGGACACAGACCGGTGGTTACAATACATGGAGGAGGACCCTACTCCATGGGCGGTCCTGTATGCAAACATACAACACGGGGGGAGGGGTGTAACTCCCAAGCCACACTACTGTGGTGTCACCTGGGCTCAGGGGTGGAGGGCATGGGGTATGGGGACAGTGGCCGGGCTGCCTGACTGACCCATCCTTTCTTCTGTTCCCTGCAGTGGGACCAAGCAGGAGCGGGGGACCCTCCAGCCCTGTGGCTGCGGCAGCGGCTGCACCCCCAGCCGCCCAAGCACCAAGCCGGCGTGTCCGGCAGCGGGACCAACTGCTTCGGCGCCACGTGCAGGCCATCGAACAGGTGGAGGCAGCCATCATGCGCCAGGTGGAGGCAGACCTGGAGTGGCGCCAGCAGGCCTGGGGCCCCTTCCAGGCCCAGGGTGTGCGCATGGCAGATGCCATCTCCACCCTCACTGCGCACATTGGCCATGCCATTCATTATGGAATGGCATTGCCCCATGCACCCACCATCCCTCCCATATGCCTGTGCCCCCCTCCTGCTCCTGCCCCTCCTGCTCCCGCAATGCCCCCTCCTGGCCACCTCCCCGTGCTGCCTGCTCCAACGCGGCCTGACCCCCATGTGCAGGTCCGCCCCCGCAGAAGCAGTCGCTGAGGCCACCCCTCCCAGCAGTAGCTTCCCCCCTCCCAGTTAAAAGCCTCCTCCCCCCTCCCACCCTACATCTCCCCCATCCAAAATTGTAAATAAAAAGTTCCAAATGTTATGTTGCGTTCCAAACAAAACTGTGTTGGTTGTTTATTGGGAGGTAAGGGGAGGGGAGGAGGGAAGGGTTGGGGATGGGAGGGAGATGTCAAGGGGAGACAGAGGCGACCCTACTGTGGGGCCTGGGAGAACATCTCCGTCAGGGCCTCCCGGATGCGCACCCCATCACGGTGCGCCTGGCGGATGGCAGCTGTGTGGGGCTGTTGAAAGGCCTGGCCCTTGCCTGCCATCCATGCCAGGAGGAAGGCCTCCCCACTCCGCTCCACGCGGCCACTACCTCGGGGACATTCCGCTCACCCATCTCCAGACGGGTGCGCAAACACTGAAACCGGGCTTTCAGACATCCAAAGGCACACTCGACCTGGTTGCGGGCCCGGTTGAGGCTTGAGGCAGTCGTTGAACCGTGCCCGGTTGTGGTCTGTCTGCCCCGTGTAGGGCCGCATTAACCAGGGCAGCAGGGGGTAGGCCGCGTCCCCCACAACACATGTGGGCATGGGCACGTCCCCGACAGTAAATTCCTGCTGGGGGAAGTAAGTGCCCGCCTCCAGCCTGCCAAACAAGCCAGAGTTGCGTAGGATGCGGGTGTCATGTGCCCTGCCGGATCAGCCCACATAAATGTCCAGGAAGCGGCCACGGTGGTCCACGAGGGCCTGGAGTATGATTGAGAAATACCCCTTTCTGTTTCTAAAATGGGCCGCTCGATGCTCCAGGGCATGGACGGGGATGTGGGTTGCATCCAGGGCTCCCCCGCAGTTGGGGAACCCCAGGGCAGTGAAGCCAGCCACCGTAGCCTCCACGTCCCGCAGGCGGATGACTCACTGGAGCAGGACATCGTTGATGGCACGGATGCCCTGCAGAAGGGTGCACAGAAACACGGGAACGCATCACATAAGGCAGGGTGAGTACATGCTCCCTTGGGGGCTTCCCACCCCCCCTCGTGATGCCCTCTGCCCTCACATTCACCCAGGGCCCCCTTGCCCCACGGTCCCGTCCCCCCCCACCAGCAGGCTTGTGCAAGGGAGGGACGGCCCAAACCCCTGGGTGACGGGGCATTCCCCATCGGCCCAGCCTGGAGTCCTGATGTTACATCTGGTGTTTGGTATCTGGCAGGTGTTCAAGGAATGGCACCAACTTCGAATAACTATCAAAGTTATGGCCATTAAGAATGGCGTAATTATATTCAGCCTGCGCATCAGTTGGGCGTAGTGGCGACCGACATCACAGGCCTCCAACATCGCATCGTTCAGGGGGTCCCAGGCACCCAGCGCCCCCACGAGCAGCGCGTGGACCTCCACCGAGTAACCTCGGGACCACAGGGTGTCCGCCAGTGGGGCGTACTTTTGTAGCTTCTTAGCCCGGGCGTCGCGGAAGGCCACCATGAGGTTCTCAAAGGGTACCGTCATGTCCATGATGAGGACCTTCTTGGACCGCTCGTCCATCACGACGATGTCTGGGCGCAGGAGGCTGTCGGTGCCGGGGATGGTAGAGACCATGGCGACGGCTCTGAGGGTCGGCAGGAGCACTTTCACCAGGCGGTCCTGGATGGCATTGTGACGGCGCTGCCAGGCCGCGGAGTGCATCGTGCAGCCACAGAGGACGTGGGGAAGGGTCTCGAGTGGGTACCCGCAATGCCTGCACCGTTTGTCGCGGGTCCCGCGGCGGACGGCGCCGTTGAACGGGACGCAGTTGAGGCGCGCTCGGTGGATGAAGCACCAGTCCGCAAAACGGGTGAAGCTGCCAGCCCGAAGGAAGTGGTTGCTGGCATCCCAATGGCTGGTGACGTCGAACACCTTCCCCTGGTCCGGTTTCTTCCGCAGGGCCTTGGCGTAGTGGCAGCGGATGGTGCTCTTCAGCAGGCGCGCCAGCAGGGTCCGGGTGGACGGGGAGACGATAGTGTGACCCTCTGCAGCGACGTGGGGGATCAGGATGCCCAGCTCCCGACATTCCTTGCTCCACACCCAGCGGCAGCTGATCCGGTTGCCCAGGTGACAGGTGGCGTTGCGGGCGCGCGACCAGATAGACGACAGGTTGCCTCCGTCCCTCCCGGATTCGCCCTCGAGGGAGCCGCTCAGATAGGTGGCGAGGTCTTGAGCGGTGGGAGCCCTGCCGATCCTTCTCCGCGCCGTGTCCCACAGGGTGTTCTCTGCGACAGTCTGCACTCTCGGGTCGGGGCAGGTCAGGAGACGAAAGGCGTGGGTGATGGTCGCCACGTCGCACAGGTTCCCCCATGCACGGGACGTTGGCGCCACCTTGCTGGCTGGAAATGTACATGATGTCCGTGGCGGCCCTCGAGGGGAGGTACATCCACTTCCAGACTAGGTGGTGGATGGTCTTGTCCGCTTCGTTGAGGGGGACCTTGGCGACAGCGGAGCCTCAGAGGGTGAAGGAGATGCGTGGGATGAGGAACATGTTGAGCGCGTCGATCTTCTGCCACGGCGCGAGGAGGGAGTCGTCGAGGCGCTCGGCATCGCTCAGGATCCCACGGATGGTGTCCTCCAGCGTGCCCCGGATCCGGACCCCCGTCGGCATGCCCAGGTGTTGGTAGAACTGGCCTTCTTCCAGGGGGACCATGGGCTGACCCTGGATGGAGAACCCATTGGGCCTGGCGAGGGTCTTCAGGCTGCCGTTGACATGGAGGGAGGTGCATTTTTTGGCGTTAAAGCGCAGGCCCATCCATTTGGCCGCCAGACTGGCGACGTGGAGCATCCGCTGGAGACCCTCGGCGCTGTCGGCGATCAGGACCAGGTCTTTCGCGTATGCCAGCATGTCGATCCGGACGCTGAAGAGGTCCAGCCCGTCCCCGCCGCCAGAGATGGCCCGCAGGAGCGGCTCCATGGCCAGGTTGAAGATGATGGGGCTGAGAGGGCAGCCCTACTTGACGCCACGGCGGATGCGGATGGGGGCAGTCTCTCCGCCGGCAGCGCAGACGGTCGTGACACAGTCCTCGTAGATGTCACGGAGGATGGTCAGGAAGCCGTCCGGGGTCCCGAAGTCTGTGAGGATGTTGAAGATGTGGTGGTGGGTGAAGGATAAACTTAATTTGTTGTCAGTATGACCTCTGTGTGACCTGGATGTTAAGTCTGGTCTTTGTAAAGAGGTACCTGCTTGAAAACAGGTATACAAAAGAAGGGGATAGGTGAAACTGGTTTGAACCTGTTGTAAGGCCTGCAAAGGGACTGTGAGGGGACAGATAATGATTGGAGGGAATTTGGTGCAAAGGGGCATAACCTGTATATGCATGCAATTGTAAGTGGTCAGTGGAAAAGGGGTAATTACAGTGTAAGGTAGTACAAAAGACCTTGCCTTTTGTTAGGAAAGTTGCAGAAACTTTTCCTGAGTATCCTGGAGATTTTTGCCCTGGAATGCATTCCTGAATAAAGCTGTTTGCTTAAGAAGGGTGTCTGGAATTGATTATAATTCTCTGTCATGGGGGACGGAGCCGAAGGCGTTGGACAGGTCCAGCCAGGCCACGGCGCACTGGCCCCGGGTTCTCCTCTTCTCCACGATGGCCGTCTGGAGCAGGAAGTTGTGCTCGTAACAGCCCTCACAGGAAAGGAAACCCTTCTGCGAGGAGCTGATGGCACCACCGTGGACCGCCCAGTCCGTGACCCTGGCCGCTAAGCAGCTGGCAGAGAGCTTGTAGAGGGTGTGCTGCTTAGCGCGATGGGCCTCCAATTGCCAGGGTCGTTGCGGTCACCTTTCTTGTGGAGGAGGACGGTCATCGACTGCTTCCAGGCCTCCGGGATGCGCCGCAGCCTTTTGCAGGTGGTGAAGAGAGCGGCGAGGACCAGGCATCCGGGGTCACGTTGTTTAAGGCGGGGGTACCAGATGCCGTCCTTTCCCGGGGCCGTGTTCGTGGTCCGCCGTAGTCTGGCCAGCACCTCCTGGGGTGTGAAGTCCCCGTCCAGGGCATCATTGGCCTCGCCCCTCCGCAGCTGGGGGAGGCAGTCCGGTCTCGGCTGGTCACGCGGGGACTCCCCGCTCAAAGACGGCCGAGAAGTAGGAGTGGAGCTCCTCCGCGGGGATGGTGCAGTGAGAAGGAGCTCCCTCCAGGATCTCCCTCATGGCCTTCCAGCGGTTGGAACGGTAAAGGCCTTGGAGACGGGTGGCGGCGACTGGATTGTCACGGCGGCCGACATCTCCTCGTCTGCCAGTCCTGCCGCCAGGGGTCGGAGCAAGGTGACGGGCAGCCCCTCGGCGATGCACATAGCCATTGTCCACATCTGCGGAGAGGTCCTGCGTCAGGCGCTCGGCGACAGCCACCAGGTCTTCGTAGGTGCCGACCGCTGCCAGCTCCTGTAGCCAAAGAAGCTGCCAGGCCGTGGCGGTGCACTCGCGAACACGCCTCCCCTCTGGATGAGACGTGGGCTCAGGTTTGTGCACGGTGGGCGGGGGGCTCGCGGGGGTGCAGGCGGCTCGGCTGGGTGTCACTGCGGCTGGCTCCGGTAGTGGGGCCGTGGAGTTGGGAGGGCCAGGGCCTGGACCAGGACTCTTGCGTGCATCCGGAGCATTGGGGCGGCCATCGGACCTACGCTGGGAGGGGTCCGGCCGGGGGGGACCCGGGAGGAGCAGGTCTCGGTAACGTTGCGAGGTCTCGCGGAGGACCCTGTGGAGGCTGAGGAAGAGTGCGGGAGGGAAGAGCCATGGGGGGTAGCCGATGACCTCTGCCCGGTGGTCTTCGGAGGGAGGCTGGGTCTGCTGGAGGACAGTCGAGGCCCGGTCGGCTGTGGAGAGGTGCTGATTCTTCGAGAACCAGTTCAATTCTGGATGCTGGAGAGGAACCGGCCCAGGCTGTCGGAGAGGTTCTGAATAAGGAGCGAAGGGGGCGATCGCTGGCCAGCAGGAGCGAGGGTGGGGATCCGCAAGGGCGGGCTGGCCCCTGGTGCAGTGAAGGGGGGCGAGGAGCAGGATCTCTCTGCCGGGCTGGAGCACACGGGGGCAGCTTGCGTCTCAGGTACGCCGGTGGAAGGGCCGGAAGGCAGGGTGGAAGCAGCAGGTTGCACGGCGGGGGAGTTCAGGTCCAGCGGGAGGGTGATCCCGTCTGGACGCAGGAGCTTCTTCGATAAGGGCGTCGTGGGAACCAGGCGGATCGGGACCTTGGAAAGGACACGAGCACTGGGGCCTCGGCAGGCGGTCTCTTGGTGGCGCTTGCACCGCTTCTGCATATCAAACAGCGCGTGGCAGGGCCCACAGCGGAAGGCGATTCTTTTCTTGTGGGCCTCCCGCACATGCTTGCTGAAGGCCCCCCAGCATTTGCATCGCAGGGAAGGGGAAGCAGAAGGAGGGTGTGGTCCGGGATGGGGAAGTCCAGGTAGAGGGGCTCTGGTCCGGCGTCCTGATGTGCCATTGGGGCTGCGCTGCAGGGGCCAGCGGGCGACGGAGCTAGGTCCGGGTTCTTCGTCGGGGGGGGCGGCAGGGCAGCAGACAGGAGGCAGGTCCAGTGGAGGGGGTCCCGCAGCAGCCAAAGCCCCTAACGCAGCAGGGCACAGGGCAGCTCCCAGGTCCGGGGACGTCGTCGTGGGGGAGGCAGGGCAGCCGGCAGGAGGCAGGTCCAGTGGGGGGGGTCCCGCAGAAGCCAAAGCCCCTGAAGCAGCAAGCCCCTGAAGCAGCAACCAGGGACGTTGTCAGGGGGGCGGCAGGGCAGCAAGCAGGAGGCAGGACCGGTGGGGGGGGCCAGCAGCCGCCCAAACCCCCGGGGCCGCAGGGTGCAGGGCAGCACCCAGGTCCAGGAATATCATCGGGGGGGAGGCAGGGCAGGAGGCAGCAGACCCAGCCGGTGGGGGAGGTATTGCAGCGGCCGATCCAAAGGGGGTAGCAGGGCTCAGGGCAGTGCCTCCCTCCAGGAGCAGCGTCAGTAGGGTAGCAGGGGGGCAGGAAAGAGGCAGGTTCAGCGGGGGGTGATCCATTGGCAGCCAACACCCCAGGGCAGATCTCGGGTCCTGATGAGACGCCGTGGGGGTGGCAGAGCAGCAGGCAGCAGCAGCAGCAGCGTCCGAGAGGGTGGCGGAGCAGCGGGCAGCAACAGCAGCGGCAACCGGGACCTCCATAAGGGGGGCAGTCCCATGGCAGTCCTCGCAGCAGTGGCACCCGGGTCCCGAGGCAACGTCCGGGGTCCTCTTCAGCCCGGGTAGCTGGACGTGAAGCCCAGGCATGGAGAGTCGTTCTGCCACCGGTCCTCTCCGCCAAGTCCTCAACCAGACACTGATGGTCACTCCACGGCTGCTGGCCCTTGTGGTCCTGGTAATGGGGGCGCTCGATGTCTTCATCCTTGCAGGTCCCTTTCTTGTGGTGGCCATCTTCTAGTAGCAGGTTCCCAGCAGCAGTAGCGGCAGCAGGAGCAGGTCTAGGGACGAGGCAGGTCCAGGAGAAGCAGGTCCAGTAGAGGAAGCAGAGCAGGGTCCACATGAAACAGGTCTGGAGCAGGACCAGCAGAGGCAGGTCCCAAGAGGAGGCGGGACCAGGAGAAGGAGCAGGTCCACCCTGGGCAGGTACAGCAGACGAAGCAGGTTCAGCCAAGGAGGCAGGTCCAGAGCAGGTCCAGTAGTGGAGACAGGTCCCGAATAGGTCCAGTAGTGGAGGCAAGTCCAGAGTAGGTCCAGTAGGGGAGGCAGGTCCTGAAGAAGAAGAAGATCCAGAGCAGATCCAGTAGTGCAAACAGGTCCAGGCGAAAGAACAAGTCCCAAGGAAGCAGGTCCAGGAGTGGAGACAGGTCCAAACTTGGCTCACGGCGCGCACAAACGTACTCTCCCCCTGCCAAAGCATCCCCCAGTGCGGGGGAATAGAAATTTTCTAAGTCCTGCCCACTGGCTTACCGCCCATCGCCCTCTCATCGCTCACGGTGACTCACTGATGGACCAACTGACTCACCCACCCCATGCGCCTCCTTGGGCCTCCCCTTCCTCGGAGCAGGGAGGCCCGGGTGCACATGCTGGGGGCCCTGTGGGCGGTGCCCCCTCGCCTCCCTCCATCCTTCCCGGCAGCCTCCACCGCCCCATGGCTAATCTGCATGTCGTCTCGGCCCCCCTCTCCTCGTTCACCCGGCTCGCTCCGACCAGCCCAGCCACGCCTCGCCTCGCCTGCAGAAGCGGCTAGTCTAGTGTTGAGCGAGGATCGTCAACAGCTCCCTGACAGCCCTGCTGGCAGGTCCGACGCCCCGCCCCACCCCGCCCCACCGGCAGGAGTGGAAGGTGTGAATGGGGCTCGTCAACAGCTCGCTGGCAAGGCTGACGCCCCGCAGACTGCTTTCCTACAGTCTTTCTGTCTCTGCCTCTGCCTCTCTTCTCTGCCGTTCTCTTCTCTTCCAAGCATGCACTCGCTCACCCACTCACTCACTCCTTCCTTCCTTCAGTCAGTCATGCACTGCCATTTCTTGCACTGATTCTTATTGATGAACGCTTATGTATTATCACCCCACCCTTATTAAACAACCCCGCCCTTGCTGAGGCCGCTCCCCGCGGTGGGCCAGATTGGCTGGCCGGCGTTCAACTGCATAGCTCCTCCTGGCGCTACCGGCATCACTACGCTGAGTGCCGGGGGGGCCGGCCGGCTGGCTGGCAGGCATGTGTTCGCAGCGGCTGGCGTGGCCACGGCTGGGCTGACACACCTTCCTTCTGCTTGCGATGCTGCCATCCTTCCCGGCAGCCTCCACCACCCAATTTATGAATGAAGCAAAATGGCTGCTGCACCTTTGATTGACAAGCTAATGATTTTTCTGCGGTCTGATTGGATAATTGCTGACCACAGGTCTCCAAGTAAACAAAATGGCGGAAAAAAGTTTTTCCATTAAAAGCATTTGCGGAAAAGTGTGTCTAGATTGGCACGAACGCTTTTGCGCAAAAGCACTTTTTGTGGAAAAGCGTCCGTGCCAATCTAGATGCGCTTTTCTGCAAGAAAGCCCCGATTGCCATTTTAGCCATCGGGGCTTTTTTGTGCAAAACAATTCTGGGTTGTCTACACTGGCCCTCTTGTGCAAAAGCATTTGCGCAAGAGGGCTTTTGCCCGAACGGGAGCGTCATTGTATTTGCGCAAGAAGCACTGATTTTCTACATTACAAAGTCAGTGCTCTTGCGCAAATTCAAGCGGCCAGTGTAGACAGCTGGCAAGTTTTTCCGCAAAAGCAGCTGCTTTTGCAGAAAAACTTGCCAATCTAGACAAAGCCACAGTCTTTCTGCCTCTGCCTCTCTTCTCTGCCGTTCTCTTCTAAGCACGCACTCACTCACTCACCCACTCACTCACTCACTCCTTCCTTCCTTCGTTCAGTCAGTCATGCACTGCCAGGCTATGTCTACACTCGCAGCTTCTTGCGCGAGTAATATGCAAATGAGACTAAGCGTGGAATATCGCCGAGCCTCATTTGCATACCTAATGAGCCTCCATTTTTTTCAGAAGAGGCTCTTGCGCAAGAAGGAGCGTCTACACTGCCTTCTTGCGCAAGAAAAACCCTCTTCGCAAAGCCGTTCTTCCTGAAAAGTAATAGGTGTAGCGGCATTGCGCAGAGGTTTTCTTGCGCAGAAGGGGCAGTGTACGCTCCTTCTTGCGCAAAGCCTCTTCTGAAAAAATGGTGGCTCATTAGGTATGCAAATGAGGCTCAGCGATAGTCGCGCAGCCTCATTGCATATTACTCACGCAAGAAGCGCGATGTGAACTTCATTTCTGGCACTGATTCTTATTGATGAATGCTTATTTGTTAGCCCCCCCCTTTATTAAACAACCTCGCCCTTGCTGAAGCCGCTCCCCGTGGAGGGCCAGGTTGGCTGGCCGGCGTTCATCTGCATAGCTCCTCCTGGCGCCCCGGCGTCACCACGCTGAATGCCGGCCGGCCGGCCGGCTGGCAGCCATGTGTTCGTGGCAGCTGGTGTGGCCTCGGCTGGGCTGACACACCTTCCTTCTGCTTGCTATGCTGCTGTGATGGCAGCCTGGGAAAAGAAAGAAAGAAAAAGAAAGAAAGTAGAGCAGAGCAGATCAGAGCAAAGAGCGCCTGCGCTGGCCTGGGGAAGCCAAGCGAAAGCCACCCCACACGCCACTCCAGCCAAGCAGCCCAGAAGAGTGGCGAGCGGGGACAGACCTAATATACTACTCTTCATCCCAGCCAGCCAAAAGGCTGAGAAGCGACAGAGCCCGCATACCCAGGGATGGCGAAGGAGAGAGACCTAACACATACATTCCTACTTATGTACACTACACTTCATCCCAAGTGGTGATTCCGGGGCGCCAGGAGGAGCTATGCAGATGAACGCCGACCAGCCAACCCGGCCCACCGCGGGGAGCGGCCTCAGCAACGGCGGGGTTGTTTAATAAAGGGGGGGGGGCTAACAAATAAGTGTTCATTAATAATAATCAGTGCAAGAAATGGCAGTGCATGACTGACCGAAGGAAGGAAGGAAGGATTGAGGGAGTGAGTGAGTGCGTGCTTGGAAGAGAACGGCAGAGAAGAGAGGCAGAGGCAGAAAAACTGTGGGTAAGCAGTCTGCGGGGCGTTGGCCTTGCCAGCGAGCCGTTGAGAAGCCCCATTCACACCTGTCGCTCCTGCTGGCGCGGCGCGGTGCGGCGGGGCGGGCCGGGGCGGGGCGTCGGACCTGCCAGCGGGGCTGTCAGGGAGCTGTTGATGAGCCCCGTTTAACACTAGACTAGCCGCTTCTACATGCGAGGCTGGTTGGAGCGAGCGAGCGAGCGACCGGGTGAACGAGGGAAGGGGGCGGAGCCTGCATGCAGATTAGCCATGGGGCAGTGGAGGCTGCCGGGAAGGATGGAGGGAGGCGAGCGGGGTGCCGCCCACAGGGCCCCCAGCGTGCGCCCCCCCTCTTCACCAGGCCTCCCTGCTCCGAGGAAGGGGAGGCCCAAGGAGGCGCGCGGGGTGGGTGAGTCGGTCAGTCGGTCAGTGAGTCACTGTGAGCGCGGAGAGGGCAGCGGGCGGTGAGCCAGCAGGCGGGACTTACAAAATTTCTATTGCTCTGCGCTGGGGGATGCTTTGGCAGGGGGATAGTACGTCGGTGCGTGCCGTGTGCCAAGGTAGGTGTCTTTCCTTGTGCGAGGAGGGGGGGGTAGGTAGCCCGTTTTCGGTCTCCGGACATCGATTTCAGCCTCTGCGGCCCAGGTCGGCATTTTCGGTTTCAAAAGTCGATTTCGGAGATCGTGGCCCGGCGGGGCGTAATCGGGCTCCGGACGTCAATTTCCGCCGCAGCGGCCCTGGTCGGCGTTTTCGGCTTCAAAAGTCAATTTCAGCCATCGTGGCCCGGGTGGGCGTTTGCGGGATCCTGACATAGATTTTGGCCTCTGCAGCCCGGGTCGGCATTTTCGGCTTCAAAAGTCGATTTTGGCCATCGTGGCGGCGGGGCGTTTTCGGGCTGTGGACGTAGATTTTGGCCTCCGCGGCCCGGGTCGGCGTTTTGGTCTTTAAATCATGATTTCGGCCATCGGCTCGAGGGAGTTTCGGGCTCCGGACGTCGATTTCGTCCTCCGCGGCTGGGCGGCGTTTTTGCTTCAAAAGTCGATTTCGGCCATCGCAGCTCGGGGGAGAGTTTTCGGGCTCCGAACGTCGGTTTTGCTCTCCGCGGCCCGGGCCGGTGTTTTCATCTTTAAAATTCGATTTCAGCCATCGTGGCTCGGGGGAGAGTTTTCGGGCTCCGGACGTAGATTTTGGCCTCCGCGGCCCGGGTCGGTCTTTTCGTCTTTAAAATTAGATTTCATCCATCGTGGCCCGGGGGGGCATTTTTGGGCTCCAGACGTCAATTTCGTCCTCCGCGGGCCGGGTCGGCGTTTTTTTTCTTCAAAAGTCGATTTCGGCTATCGCGGCCCGGGGGGGCGTTTTCCAGCTCCGGACGACGATTTTGGCCTCCGCGGCCCGTGTCGGTCTTTTCATCTTTAAAATTAGATTTCGGCCATCGTGGCCCGGGGGGGCGTTTTTGGGATCCAGACGTCGATTTCGGCCTCCGCGGCCCGGGTCGGCATTTTCGGTTTCAAAATTCGATTTCGGCCATCGTGGCCCGGGGCGTTTTGGGGCTCCCGACGTCGATTTTGGCCTGCACAGCTAAGTCACGATTTTGAACTCCGCGGACAAGGTCTGCGTTTTTGGCTTCAAAAGTCAATTTCGGCCATCGCAGCCCGGGGGGGCTTTTTCCGGCTCTGGATGACGATTTTGGCCTCCGTGGCCCGGGTTGGTGTTTTCGTCTTTAACATTCAATTTCGGCCATCGCGGCCCGGGGGGGCGTTTTCGGGCTCCGGACGTCGATTTTGGCCTCCGCGGCCAGGGTCGGCGTTTTCTGCTTCAAAAGTCGATTTCGTCCATCATGGCCCGGGGGGGTCTTTTTGGGCTCTGGACGTCGATTTCGGACTCCGCGGCCAGGGTCGGCGTTTTCGGCTTCAAAAGTTGATTTCGGCCATCGCGGCCCGGGGAGGAGTTTTCGGGCTCCGGACATCGATTTCTGGCTCCGCGGCCCATGTTGGCGTTTTCGGCTTCAAAAGTCGATTTCGGCCATCGCAGCCCGGGCGGGCGTTTTCAGGGTTCCGGATGTCGATTTCGTCCTCCACGGCCCGTGTCGGAATTTTCGGCTTCAAAAGTCGATTTCGGCCATAAGGGGCGTCCTGACGGGAAGGTGGTGGGGCGGGTTCCCGCCTGGCCTAGGGGATAGGGCGCTCGCCTGGGGAGGACGGGGTGGTGGGTTCAAGTCCCGCCTCCCCTGGGTTGGGTCTGGTCGGATCGGATTGGGTCAGCCGAGAGCTATTCGGCCCCGGAGCAGGAGGGATGAGGGGCGTCCTGACAGGAAGGTGGTGGGGCAGGTTCCCGCCTGGCCTAGGGGATAGGGCGCTCGCCTGGGGAGGACGGGGTGGTGGGTTCAAGTCCTGCCTCCCCTGGGTTGGGTCTGGTCGGATCGGATTGGGTCAGCTGAGAGCTATTCGGCCCTGGCCCAGGAGCAGGAGGGATGAGGGGCGTCCTGACGGGTAGGTGGTGGGGCGAGTTCCTGCGTGGCCTAGGGGATAGGGTGCTTGCCTGGGGAGGATGTGGTTGTAGGTTCAAATCCCGCCTTCCCCGGGTCGGGTCAGGTCAGCCTAGAGATGGTCGGCCCTGGAGCAGGAGGGATAAGGGGCGTACTGACAGGAAGGTGGTGGGGTGGGTTCCTGCGTGGCCTAGGGGATAAGGCGCTTGAGGCAAGGACGGGTTCGTGGGTTCAAGTCCTGCCTCCTCTGGGTGGGTTGGGTCGGCCCCAGGACAGCAGGGATAAGGGGCATCCTGAAGGGAAGGTGGTGGGGCGGGTTCCTGCCTAGCCTAGGGGATAGGGCGCTTGCCTGGTGAGGACAGGGTCATAGGTTCAAATCACGCCTTCCCCAGGTCGGGTTGGGTCGGGTCAGCCTACAGCTGCTCGGCCCTGGGGCAGGAGGGATGTGGGGCGGGTTCCTGCATGGCCTAGGGGATAGGGCGCTTGCCTGGGGAGGACAGGGTTGTGGGTTCAAGTCCCGCCTCCCCCGGGTCGGGTCGGCACTGGGGCAGGAGGGATAAGGGGCGCCCTGACGAGAAGGTGGTGGGGCGGGTTCCTGCGTGCCCTATGGGATAGGGCGCTTGCCTGGGGAGGACGGGGTTGTGGGTTCAAGTCCTGCCTCTTTCGGGTCGGGGTCGGGACACGAGGAATAAGGGGCATCCTGATGGGAAGGTGGTGGGGCGGGTTCCCGCGTGGCCTAGGGGATAGGTCAGGTCAGGTCAGGTCAGCCTAGAGCTGGTGGGCCCTGGGGCAGGAGGGATAAGGGGCGTCCTGACGGGAAGGTGGTGGGGCAGGTTCCTGCGTGGCCTAGGGGATAGGGCGTTCGCCTGGGGAGGCACGGGGTTGTGGGTTCAAGTCCCGCCTCCCTCGGGTTGGGTTGGATCGGCCCCGGGTCAGGAGGGATAAGGGGCGTCCTGAGGGCAAGGTGATGGAGCGGGTTCCCGTGTGGCCTAGGGGATAGGGTGCTCGCCTGGGGAGGACGGGGTAGTCGGTTAAAGTCCGGCCTATCCCGGGTGGGCTCGGGTCAGCCTAGAGCCAGTCGGCCCCAGCGCAGGTGAGATAAGGGGGGTCCTGACGGGAAGGTGAATGGGCAGGTTCCCATGTGGCCAAGGGGATAGGATGCTTGCCTGGGGAGGACAGGGTTGTGGGTTCAAGTTCCGCCTACCCCGGGTCGGGTCAGGTCGGGTCTGGTCAGCCCTGGGACAGGAGGGATAAGGGGCATCCTGAAGGGAAGGTGGTGGCGCATGTTCCCGCGTGGCCTAGGGGATAGGGCGCTTGCCTGGGGAGGACAGGGTCGTGGGATCAAGTCCTGCCTCCCCTGGGTCAGGTTGGGTCAGCGAAGAGCCGGCCTGGCCCTGGAGAAGGAGGGATAAGGGGCGTCCTGACGATAAGCTGGTGGGGCGGGTTCCCGCGTGGCCTAGGGGATAGGGCGGTCACCTGGGGAGGACGGGGTCATGGGTTCAAGTCCCGCCTCCCCCGGGTCAGGTAGGTTCTGCCAAGAGGTGGTGGGCCCCGGGGGCAGAACGTATAAAGGGCATCCTGACGGAAAGGTGGTGGGATGGGTTCCCTCGTGGCCTACTTTCTGCTTCAAAAGTCGATTTCGACCACCGCGGCCCGTTTTAGGAGTTTTCGGCTTCAAAAGTTGATTTTGGCCTCCATGTCCCGGGTCGGCGTTTGCGGCTTAAAAAGTCGATTTCAGCCATCGCGGACGGTGTTTTGGACTCGAGCGTGGATTTCGCCGCGGCGGTCGTTTCGGCTTCAAAAGTCGATTTCGGCCTCCGCGGCCAGGGTCGTCGTTTTCGGCTTTAAGAGTCGATTTCAGACATAGCGGCGTTGAGGGGCGGTTTCGGGCTCCGGACATAGATTTCGGCCTCCGCGGCCCTGGTCGGCTTTTTCGGCTTCAAAAGTCGATTTCGCCATCGCGGACCGGGGGGGCGTTTTCGGGCTCTGGACGTCCATTTAGGACTCCGCAACACGGGTCAGCGTTTTCGGCTTCAAAAGTCGATTTCGGCCTCCGCGGCCCGGGTCGGAGTTTTCGGCATCAAAAGTCGATTTCGACCGTCGTGGACCGGGGCGTTTTCGGGCTCCGGACATCTATTTTGGCCTCCGCGGCCAGGGTCGTCGTTTTCAAAAGTCGTTATCGGCCTCCGCGGCCCGGGTCGGCGTTTTCGGCTTCAAAAGTTCATTTCGGCCATCACGGCCCGGAGCTGCATTTTCGGGCTCCAGACGTAAATTTTGGCCTCCGCGGCACAGGTCGTCGTTTTCGGCTTCAAAACTCGATTTAGGCCTCAGCGGTCCGGGTGGGCGTTTTCGGCTTCAAAAGTAGATTTCGGCGTCCACGGCCCGGGTCGGCGTTTTCGGCTTTAAAAGTCGATTTCGGACATCCCGGCCTTGAGGGGGCTGTTTCGTGCTCCGGACTTAGATTTCGGCCTCCGAGGCCCGTGTCGTCGTTTTCGGCTTCAAAAGTCGATTTCGGGCATCGCGGCCGGGGCGTTTTCGGCTCCAGACGTCGATTTCGGCCTCCGCGGCACGGGTCGGCGTTTTCTTCAACAGTCGATTTTCGCCTCGCGGGTCGGCGTTTTGGGCTTCAAAAGTCAATTTCGGCCTCGCGGCCCGTAGGCGTTTTCGGCTTCAAAGTAGTTCGGCCTCCGCCGCTTCCCGTTTCGCTTCAAAAGTCGATTTCGGCCTCCCGCGCCTTGGGCGCTTTCTCGGACTTAGATTTCGGCCTCGCGTCCGGGTCGGCGTTTTGGCTTCAAAGTCGATTTCGCCTCCGTGGCGGTCGGCGTTTCGGCTTCAAAAGTCGATTTCGGCCTCCGGGGCCCGGGTCGGCGTTTTCGGCTTCAAAAGTCGATTTCCGCCATCACGGCCCGGGTGCGCATTTTTCGGCTTTGGACGTCGATTTCGACCTCCGCGGCCCGAGTCACCATTTTCGGATTCAAAAGTCGATTTTGGCCATCGCGGCCCGGTCGGCGTTTTCTGACTCCGGATGTCGATTTCGGCCTCCGAGGCCCGGTCGTGTTTTGGCTTAAAAGTCGATTTACCATCGCGACCGGAGCGCCGGGCTCTGGACGTCGATTTCTGCCTCTTCGGACCCGCTGAGCGTTTTGGCTTCAAAAGTCGATTTCGGCCATCGCGGCCCGGGGGGGCATTTTCGGGCTCGGATGTCGATTTCGGCCTCCACGGCCGGGTCGCCGTTTTCGGCCTTAAAAATTTCGCCATCGCGGCGGCCCGTCGGCATTGCTTCAAAAGTCGATTTCGGCCGTCGCGCCTGGGATCGTTTCAGTCTCGGACGTCGATTTGGCCTCGCGGCGTGTTCGGCTTCAAAAGTCAATTTTCAGCCCGGGTCGGCGTTTTTTAAGTTCGTCCATCACGGCTCGGGGGGGCTTTTTTGGGCTCAGGACGTCGATTTCGGCCTGCGCGCCCGGGTCGGCATTTTCTGCTTCAAAAGTCGATTTCGGCCATCGCGGCGGGGCGTTTTCCAGCTCCGGACATGGATTTCGGCCTCCGCGGCCCGGGTCGGCATTTCGGCTTCAAAAGTCAATTTCGGCCTCCGCGGCCTGGTCGGCTTTTTTATTCAAAGTCGATTTCCATCGCGGCCGGTGCGTTTTCCAGCTCCGGACATGGATTTCGGACTCCGCGGCCCGGGTCGGCGTTTTTGGCTTCAAAAGTCGATTTCGGCCATCGTGGCCCGGGGGGGGCGTTTTCAGCTCCGGACATGGATTTCGGACTCCGCGGCCCGGGTCGGCATTTTCGGCTTCAAAAGTCAATTTCGACCTCCGCGGCGCGGGTCGGCGTTTTCGGCTTCAAAAGTAGATTTCGGCCTCCGCGGCCCGCTTCCCCGTTCTCGGCTTCAAAAGTCGATTTCGGACATCGCGGCCTTTGGGGGGGCGCTTTCGGGCTCCGGACTTAGATTTCGGCCTCCGCGTCCTGGGTCGGCGTTTTCGGCTTCAAAAGTAGATTTTGGCCTCGCGTCGCGGTTCTTGGCTTCAAAGTCGATTTGGCATCGGCCGGCGGGTCGGGCTGGAAGTTGATTTCCGCGCGGTCGGCGTTTCGGCTTCAAAAGTCGATTTCGCCTCGGCCGGGGGTTTTTGGCTTCAAAAGTCGATTTTGGCCTCGCGGCCCGGGGCATTTTCCGATCAAAGTCGATTTGCCTCCGCGGTCGGCGTTTTTCAAAAGTCGATTTGGCCTCCGCGGCCGAGTTTCGCTCGGACTTCGATTTCGGCCTCCGCGGCCGGTCGTTTTTGGCTTAAAAAAGTCGATTTGGCGTTTTTGGCGTCTTTTCGGTCGTTTCGGCTACGCGGCCTGGTCGGCGTTTTCGGCTATAAAGTCGATTTCGGCCTCCATGGCCCGGGTCGGCGTTTTCGGCTTCAAAAGTCGATTTCGGCCATCGCAGCCCTGGGGGGCGCGTTTTCCAGCTCCGGACATGGATTTCGGCCTCCGCGGCCCGGGTCGGCGTTTTCGGCTTCAAAAGTCGATTGCGGACTCCGCGGCCCGGGTCGGCATTTTCAGCTTCAAAAGTCGATTTCGGCCTCCGTGGCCCTGGTCGTTTCGGCCTGAAAAGTCGATTTCGGCCACCGCGGCCCGGGTCGGCGTTTTCGGCTTTAAAAGTCGATTTCGCCTCGCGCCGGTCGGCGTTTTCGGCTTCAAAACTCGATTTCGACCTCCGCGGCCCGGGTCGGCGTTTTCGGCTTCAAAAGTCGACTTCGGCCTCCGCGGTCCGAGTCGGCGTTTTCGGCTTCAAAAGTTGATTTCGGCCACCGCCGCCTAGGTCGGCATTTTCGGCTTTAAAAGTCGATTTCGGCCTCCGTGGCCTGGGTCGGCGTTCACGGCTTCAAAAGTCGACTTCGGCCTCCGCGGCCCGGGTCGGCGTTTCGCTTCAAAAATCGATTTGGCCTCCGCCGGGTCGGCGTTTTCGGTCTCTGGACGTCGATTTCGGCCTCTGCGGCCCGGGTCGGCGTTTTCGGCTTCAAAACTCGATTTAGGCCATCACGGCCCTGGTGGGTGTTTCGGCTTCAAAAGTCGATTTAGGCCATCGCGGCCCGGCAGGGGGCGTTTTCCAGCTCCAGACGGATTTCGGCCTCCGCGGCCCGGGTCGGCGTTTTCGGCTTCAAAAGTCCATTTTAACGTCCGCGGCCCGAGTCGGCGTTTTCGGGCTCCGGACGTCGATTTCGGCCTCTGTGGCCCGGGTCGGCGTTTTCGGCTTCAAAACTCGATTTAGGCCATCACGGCCCTGGTCGGAGTTTTTGGCTTCAAAAGTCAATTTCGGCCACGCGGCCCGGCGGGGGGAATTTTCCAGCTCCAGACGGATTTCGGCCTCCGTGGCCCGGGTCGGCGTTTTCGGCTTCAAAAGTCGATTTTGGCCTCCGCGGCCCGGGTCGGCGTTTTCGGCTTTAAAAGTCCATTTCGTCCATCGCGGCTCGGGGGGCTTTTTCAGGCTCCGGACGTTGATTTCGGCCTCTGCGGCCCGGGTCTGCATTTTCGGCTTCAAAAGTCTATTTCGGCCTCCGCGGCCCGGGTCGGGGTTTTCGGCTTCAAAAGTCAATTTCGACCTCCAGCCGGGTCGGGGTTTGCTTCAAAGTCGATTTCGGCCACCTGGTCCCAGGCGTTTCAGCTTAAAGTCGATTTGGGCCTCCGGCCGGGTCGTTCGGCTTCAAAGTCGATTTCCATCGCTGCCGGGTGTTTTCAGCTCGGGCGTGGATTTCGGCCTCTGCGGCCGGATCGGCGTTTTCAAAAAACTCGATTTCGGCCTCCGCCGGTCGGCGTTCGGCTTCAAAGTCGATTTAGGCCATCACGGCCCTGGTCGGTGTTTTCGGCTTCAAAGTCGATTTCGGCCACCGTTGCCCGGGTGGGCGTTTTTGGCTTCAAAAGTCGACTTCGGCCTCCGCGGCCCGGGTCGGCGTTTTCGGGCTCCGAAAGTCGATTTCGTCCTCCGTGGTCCAGGTTGGCGTTTTCGGCTTTAAAAGTCCATTTCGTCCATCGCTGCCCGGGTTTCAGCTCAGACATGGATTTGGCCTCGCGGCCGGTCGGCGTTCGGCTTCAAAATTCGATTTCGTCCATCGGCCAGGGCTTTCAGGCTCGGACTTTGATTTCCTCGCGGCCGGGTCGCGTTTTGGCTTCAAAAGTCTATTTCGGCTTCCGTGGCCCGGGTCGGCGTTTTCGGTCTCCGGACGTCGATTTCGGCCTCTGCGGCCCGGGTCGGCGTTTTCGGCTTCAAAACTCGATTTAGGCCATCACGGCCCTGGTCGGTGTTTTCGGCTTCAAAAGTCGATTTAGGCCATCGCGGCCGGCGGCGTTTTTCTCAGGCGATTTGCCTCCGCGGCCGGGTCGGCGTTTTTTCAAAGTCCATTTCGCGTCCATGGTCCGGGTCGGCGTTTTCGGGCTCCGGACGTCGATTTCGGCCTCTGCGGCCCTGGTCGGTGTTTTCGGCTTCAAAAGTCGATTTCGACCTCCGCGGCCCAGGTCGGTATTTTCTGCTTCAAAAGTCGATTTCGGCCTCCGTGGCCCGGGTCGGCGTTTTAGGCTTCAAAAGTCGATTTCGGCCATCGTGGCCCGGGTCGGCGTTTTCGGCTATAAAAGTCGATTTCGGCCTCCGTGGCCCGGGTCGGCGTTTTCGGATTCAAAAGTCGATTTCGTCCATCACGGCTCGGGGGGGCGTTTTCCGGCTTCGGACTTCAATTTCGGCCTCCGTGGCCCGGGTCATCATTTTCGCCTTCAAAAGTCGATTTCGGCCTCCGCGGTCGGCGTTTCGCTTCAAAATCGATTTCGCCTCCGCGGGGTCGAGTTTTCGGCTTCAAAAGTAGATTTCGGCCTCCGCGGCTCGGGGGGGCTTATTCGGGCTCTGGACGTCAATTTCGGCCTCCGCGGCTCGGGTCCGCGTTTTCGGCTTCGAAAGTCTATTTAGGCTTCCGTGGCCGGGTCGGCGTTGGCTCGGGCGTCGATTTTGCGGCCGGTTCGGCGTTTTCGGCTTCAAAGTTGATTTCGTCCATCAGCTCGGCGTTTTCGGCCGGTGGATTTCGGCCTCCGGCCGTCGGCGTTTCGGCTTCAAAGTCAATTTCGGCCTGCGGCCGGGTCGGCATTTCGGCTTCAAAGTCGATTTCCTCTCCCGGTGGTTTTCAGCTTTCAAAGTCGATTTCGGCCTCAGCGGCCCGAGTCGGCGTTTCGGCTTCAAAAGTCGATTTCGGCCATCGCTGCCGGGGGCGTTTTCCAGCTCCGGACATGGATTTCGGCCTCCGCGGCCCGGGTCGGCATTTTCGGCTTCAAAAGTCGATTTCGGCCTCCGTGGTCGTCGGCGTTCGGCTTTAAAGTCATTTCGTCCATCGCGGCGGGGGCTTTTTTTCCTCAAAGTCGATTTCGGCCTCCGCGGCCCGGGTCCGCGTTTTCGGCTTCAAAAGTCTATTTCGGCCTCCGTGGCCCGGGTCGGCGTTTTCGGACTCTGGACGTCGATTTCGGCCTCTGCGGCCCGGGTCGGCGTTTTCGGCTTCAAAACTCGATTTCGGCCTCCGCGGCCAGGGTCGGCGTTTTCGGCTTCAAAGTCAATTTCGACCTCCGCGGCCCGGTCGGTCGCGTTTTTTCGCCAGTCGTTTGCTTCAAAGCGATTTCTCCGCGGCCTAGGTCGGCATTTTCGGCTTTAAAAGTCGATATCGACGTCCGCGGCCCAGGTCGGAGTTTTCGGCTTCAAAAGTCGATTTCGTCCATCGCGGCTCGGGGCGCTTTTTCAGGCTCCGGACTTTGATTTCGGCCTCCGTGGCCCGGGTCCGCGTTTTTGGCTTCAAAAGTCCATTTCAACGTCGCGGCCGGTCGAGTTTCGCTTCAAAGTCGATTTGGCCACGCGGCCCGGCGGCGTTTTCGCTCAGGAGATTTCGGCCTCCGTGGCCGGTCGGCGTTTGGGCTTCAAAGTCAATTTCCCGGCGTCAGGTCGGAGTTTTCGGTTTCAAAAGTAGATTTCGGCAACCGCGGCCCGGGTCGGCGTTTTCGGCTTCAAAAGTCGATTTGCCATCGCAGCCGAAGCGTTTTCGCGCTCGGACATGGATTTGGCCTCCGCGGCCGGTCGGCGTTTTCGGCTTCAAAGTCAATTTCGACCTCCGCGGCCGGGGTTTCGGCTTCAAAAATCGACCCGGCCGCCTCGGCCCGGTCGGCGTTTCTTTAAAGTCGATTTGGTCTCCGGCCGGCGTTTTCGGCTTCAAAGTCGATTTCGGCCTCCGGCCGGGTCGGCGTTTTGCTTCAAAAGTCGATTTCCTCGGCCCGGGTCGTTTTCAAAAGTCGATTTCGGCCTCCGTGGCGTTTCAGCTTTAAAAGTCTATTTTAAGCGGCCGGGTCGGCGTTTCGGCTTCAAAAGTCGATTTCGGCCATCGCTGCCCGGGGGGGGGCGTTTCACCTCCGGACATGGATTTCAGCCTCCGCGGCCCGGGTCGGCATTTTCGGCTTCAAAAGTCGATTTCGGCCACCGCGGCCCGGGGGGGCTTTTTCTGGCTCCGGATGTTGATTTCGGCCACCGCGGCCCGGGTCCGTGTTTTCGGCTTCAAAAGTCTACCTCGGCTTCCGTGGCCCGGGTCGGCGTTTTCGGGCTCTGGACGTCGATTTCGGCCTCTGCGGCCCGGGTCGGCATTTTCGGCTTCAAAACTCGATTTAGGCCATCACGGCCCTGGTCGGTGTTTTCGGCTTCAAAAGTCGATTTAGCCATCGTGCGGCGGCGTTTTCCAGCTCAGGCATTTGGCCTCCGTGGCCGGGTCGGCGTTTTGGGCTTCAAAAGTTAATTTCGGCGTCCGGGGTCAGCGTTTTGGCTCGGGCGTCGATTTGCCTCCGGCCGGGTCGGCGTTTTCGGCTTCAAAACTCGATTTAGGCCATCACGGCCCTGGTCGGTGTTTTCGGCTTCAAAAGTCGATTTAGGCCATCGCTGCCGGGAAAGGGGCGTTTTCCAGCTCCAGAGGGAGTACGCCTCCGCGGCCCGGGTCCGCGTTTTCGGCTTCAAAAGTCTATTTCAGCTTCCGTGGCCCGGGTTGGCGTTTCGGGCTCGGGTCGATTTCCTCTCGGCCCGGGTGGCGTTTCGGCTTCAAACTCGATTTCGGCCATCCGGCGTGTTTTTCAAAAGTCGATTTAGGCCATCGCGGCCCGGCAGGGGGCGTTTTCCAGCTCAAGACGGATTTCGGCCTCCGTGGCCGGGTCGGCGTTTTCGGCTTCAAAAGTCGACTTTGGCCTCCGCGGCCCGGGTCGGCGTTTTCGGCTTCAAAAGTCAATTTCGACCTCCGCGGCCCGGGTCGGGGTTTTCGGCTTCAAAGTCGACTTCGGCCGCCTCAGCCGGGTCGGCGTTTTCGGCTTTAAAAGTCGATTTCGGCCTCCGCGGCCCGGGTCGGCGTTTTCGGCTTCAAAACTCGACTTTGGCCTCCGCGGCCCGGGTCGGCGTTTTCGGCTTCAAAAGTCAATTTCGACCTCCGCAGCCCGGGTCGGCGTTTTCAAAAGTCGATTTCGGCCTCCGTGGCCCAGGTCGGCGTTTTCGGCTTTAAAAGTCGATTTCGGCCTCCATGGCCGGTCGGCAGTTTTAAAAATCGATTTCGGCCACGCCCGTCGCGTTTTCAAAAGTCGATTTCATCCGCCGCTGCCGGGCGTTTTCAGCTCGGACGTCGATTTGCCTCCGGCCGGTCGGCGTTTTCGGCTTCAAAGTCCATTTCGTCGCGGCTCGGGGCTTTTTCTGGTCGGACGTCGATTTGCCTCCGCGCCCGGGTCGCGTTTTTCAAAGTCTCGGCCTCCGTGGCCGGTCGGCGTTTTCGGCTTCAAAACTCGATTTCCTCGCGGCCGGGTCGGCGTTTCTTCAAAAATCGATTTCGGACATCGCGGCCCGGGGCGTTTTCAGCTCAGGATTTGGCCTCCGTGGCCCGGTCGGCGTTTCGGCTTCAAAAGTCGATTTTCGGCCTCCATGGCCGGTCGTTTTCGGCTTTTAAAGTCGATTTGACCACGCGGCCCGGGTCGGCTTCAAAAGTCGATTTGACCTCGCTGCCGGTTTTCCAGCTCGGACGATTTCGGCCTCCGCGGCCGGTCGTTTTCTTCAAAAGTCCATTTCGACCATCGCGGCCGGGGGCTTTCAGCTCGGACGATTTCGCCTCCGCGTCGGGTGCGTTTTGGCTTCAAAAGTCGATTTCGGCCTCCGCGGCCCGGGTCGGCGTTTTCGGCTTCAAAAGTCGATTTCGGCCTCCGCGGCCAGGGTCGGCGTTTTCGGCTTCAAAAGTCGATTTCGGCCATCGCGGCCCGGGGCGTTTTCAGCTCCAGACGGATTTCGGCCTCCGCGGCCCGGGTTGGCATTTTCAAAAGTCAATTTCGTCCTCCGCGGCCCGGGTTGGCGTTTTCAGCTTCAAAGTCGACGGCGCCCGGTCGGCGTTTCGGCTTCAAAAAGTCGATTTCGGCCTCCACGGCCGGTCGGATTCGGCTTCAAAGTAGATTTCGGACTGCGGCCGGGTCAGCGTTTCGGCTTCAAAAGTCGATTTCGCCATGCGGCCGGTCGTTTTCAGCTCGGACATGGATTTGGCCTCCGCGGCCGGTCGGCATTTCGGCTTCAAAAGTCGATCGGCCTGGCCGGGTCGGCTTCAAAGTCGATTTCGGCCTCCGCGCCGGGTCGTTTCGGCTTCAAAAGTCGATTTCGGCCTCCGCGGCCGCGTTTTCGGCTTCAAAGTCGATTTCGGCCTCCAGCCCGGGTCGGCGTTTTCGGCTTCAAAGTCGATTTCGGCCTCCGCGGCCGGTCGGCGTTTTGGCAAAGTCAATTTCAGCCATCGCGGTCGGGGCGTTTTCGCTCAAAGTCGATTTGGGCCTCGCGGCCGGGTGCGGCTTTAAAAGTCAATTTCGGCCTCCACAGTTGCGCGGGCTCGGACGTCGATTCGGCCTCCGGCCGGTCGGCGTTTTCAGCTTCAAAGTCGATTTGGCCTCGCGGCCGTCGCGTTTCGCAAAGTATTTTCAGCCTCCGGCGGCCGGGGTCTCGGCGTTCGGCCTCCGGTCGGTCGATTTCGGCTTTAAAGTCGATTTTCGCCGTGGCGTTTTTTCAGGCTCGGACGTCGATTCGGCCTCCGCGGCCAGGTCGCGTTCGGCTTCAAAATCGATTTGGCCTCCACGGCGTCGGCGTTCGGCTTCAAAAGTCGATTTCGGCTCCAGCGCGGCCTGGTCGGCGTTTATCAAAGTCGATTTGGCCTCGCTGCCGGTCGGCGTTTTCGGCTTCAAAAGTCGATTTCGGCCTCCGGCCGGGTCGGCGTTTCGCTTCAAAGTCGATTTCGGCCTCCGCGGCCGGTCGCGTTTTCTCGGAAGTCAATTTCGGCCTCCGCGGTCAGGGTCGGCGTTTTCGGCTTTAAAAGTCCATTTAGTCCATTGCGGCTCGGGGGCTTTTCAGGCTCGGACGTCGATTCGGCCTCCGGCCCGGTCGCGTTTTGGCTTCAAAGTCTATTTCGGCCTCCCGGTCGGCGTTTTGGCTCGGACGTCGGCCTCTGCGGCCGGTCGGCGTTTTCGGCTTCAAAACTCGATTTGGCCTCGCGGCCGGGTCGGCGTTTTCGGCTTCAAAGTCGATTTCGGCCCGCGGCCGGTGTGTTTTCGGCTTCAATCGATTTGGCCATCGGCCAGCGGCGTTTCAACTCGGCCTGGCCTCCGGGTCGGCGTTTCGGCAAAGTCGATTTAGCCTGGCCGTGGCGTTTCGGCTTCAAAGTCGATTTCGCCATCGCGGCTCGGGGGCTTCTCAGCTCGGACGTCGATTTCGGCCTCCGCGGCCCGGGTCGGCGTTTTCGGCTTCAAAGTCCATTTCGTCCATCGCGGCTCGGCGGGGCTTTTTCTGGCTCCGGACGTCGATTTCGGCCTTCGCGGCCCGGGTCGGCATTTTCGGTTTCAAAAGTCGATTTCGGCCATCGCGGCCCGGGGGGGTGCGTTTTCCAGCTCCGGACATGGATTTCGGCCTCCGCGTCCTGGGTCGGCGTTTTCGGCTTCAAAAGTCGATTTCGACCTCCAGCCGGGTCGGCGTTTTGGCTTCAAAAGTCGATTTCGCCTCCGCGGCCGGATGGCGTTTTCCGGCTTCAAAGTCGATTTCGGCCTCGCGGCCGGTCGGCGTTTTGGCTTCAAAGTCGATTTCCCATCCCGGCTCGGGGGCTTTCGGCTCGGACGTCGATTTGACTCCGGCCGGGTCATTCGGCTTCAAAAGTCAATTTCGGCGTCGCGGCCGGCGTTTTTAAGTCGATTTGGCCTCCGCGGCCGTCGGCGTTTTCGGCTTCAAAGATTTCGTCCATGCGGCGGGCGTTTTCGGCTCAAAGTCGATTTGGCCTCCAGGGGTCGGCGTTTTCGGCTTCAAAAGTCGATTTCGGCCTCCGTGGCCGGTCGGCGTTTCTAAACTCGATTTCGCCTCCTGCCGGGCGTTTTAAAAATTTCGACCGCCTCTGCGGCCGGGTCGTTCGGCTTCAAAGTCGATTTCGGCCTCCAGCGGCCGGTCGGCGTTCGGCTTCAGTCGATTTCGCCTCCGTGGCGGTCGGCGTTTTTTCAAAGTCCATTTCGCCACGCGGCTCGGGCTTTTCGGGGGCGTCGATTTGCTCCGTTGCGGGTCGGAAAAAGTTTCGGCCTCCGCGGCCCGGTCGGCGTTCGGCTTCAAAAGTCGATTTCGTCCGCCGGCGGCTGGGGCTTTTTCTGGCTCGGACGTCGATTTCGGCCTCGCGGTCTTTAAAGTCGATTTCGGCCGTGCCCGGTCGGCGTTTTTCAAAACATTTCGGCCTCGCGGCCAGTCGGCATTCGGCTTCAAAGTCATTTGCCATCGCGGCCGGCGGCGTTTTCAGCTCGGATTTGACCTCCGTGGCCCGGTCGGCGTTTCGGCTTCAAAGTCGATTTCGGCCTCGCGGCCGGTCGTTTTCGGCTTCAAAGTCGATTTCGCCTCCGGCCGGGTCGGCGTTTTGGCTTCAAAGTCGATTTGGCCATCGCGGCCGGGGGCGTTTTCAGCTCGGACGGATTTGGCCTCCGCGGCCGGGTTGGCGTTTTTAAAAGTCAATTTCGGCCTCCGCGGCCGGTTGGCGTTTTCAGCTTCAAAAGTCGATTTGGACTCCGCCGGGTCGCGTTTCGGCTTTAAAGTTATTTCCTCCGCGGCCCGGCGTTTTGCTCAGTCGATTTTGGCCTCTGGTCGGCGTTTTCGGCTTCAAAAGTCGATTTCGTCCCATGGCCGGAGGGCTTTTTCAGCTCGGACGTCGATTTGGCCTCGCGGCCGGGTCGCGTTTCGGCTTCAAAGTCGATTTCGGCCTCCGGCCCGTGGCCGGCATCTTGGCTCGGACGCCGATTTCGACCTCGCGGCCGGGCGTTTTCGGCTTCAAAGTCGATTTCGGCCTCCGCGGCCGGGTCGGCGTTTCGGCTTCAAAGTCGATTTCGGCCACCCCTGGTCGGTGTTTCGGCTTCAAAAGTCGATTTCGGCCTCCGCCCGGCGTTTCGGCTCAGTCGATTTCGGCCTCCACGGCCGGGTCGTTTCGGCTTCAAAGTCGATTTCGGCCTCCGCGGCCGTTTTTCTTCAAAGTCGATTCGTCCATCGCGCCGGGGCATTTTCAGCTCGGCGTCGATTTAGCCTCCGCCCGGTCGGCGTTTTCGGCTTCAAAAGTCGATTTCGTCCGCCAGCGGCTGGGGGCTTTCCAGCTCGGACGTCGATTTCGGCCTCCGCGGCCGGTCGGCGTTTCGGCTTCAAAAGTCGATTTGCCATCGCGGCCGGGCGTTTTCAGCTCGGACATGGATTTGCCTCGCGGCCGGGTCGGCGTTTTCGGCTTCAAGTCGATTTCGGCCTCCGGCCGGTCGGCGTTTCGGCTTCAAAGTCGATTTCGGCCTCCGGCCGTCGGCGTTTCGGCAAAGTCGATTTCCTCCGCGGCCGGTCGGCGTTTTCAAAAGTCGATTTCGCCTCGCGGCCGGGTCGGCGTTTCGGCTTCAAAAGTCGATTTCGGCCTCGCGGCGGTCGGCGTTTCGCTTCAAAGTCGATTTGGCCTCCGGCCGGGTCGGCGTTTTATTCAAAGTCGATTTGCCTCCGGCCCGGTCGTTTCTTCAAAGTCGATTTCCTCCGGCCGGTCGGCGTTTCGGCTTCAAAGTCGATTTCGGCCTCCGCCGTCGCGTTCGGCTCGAGTCGATTTCGGCCTCCGTGGTCGGTCGGCGTTTTCGGCTTTAAAGTCGATTTAGTCCGCGGCTGGCTTTCGGCTCGGGCGTCGATTTTGACTCCGGCCGGGTCGCGTTTCGGCTTCAAAAGTCTATTTCGGCCTCAGCGGCCCGTGTCGGCATTTTCGGGCTCGGACGTCGATTTTGGCCTCTGCGGCCCGGGTCGGCGTTTTCGGCTTCAAAACTCGATTTCGGCCTCCGCGGCCCGGTCGGCGTTTTCGGCTTCAAAAGTCGATTTCGGCCTCGGCCCGGGTCGGCGTTTTCGGGCTCCGGACGTCGATTTCGGCCTCTGCGGCCCGGGTCGGCGTTTTCGGCTTCAAAACTCGATTTGGCCTCCGGCCCTGTCGGCATTTCGGCTTCAAAGTCGATTTAGGCCATCGCGGCCGGCGGCGTTTTCAGCTCAAATTTGGCCTCCGGCGCCCGGGTGCGTTCGGCTTCAAAAGTCCATTTCCGTCGCGGCCCGGGTCGTTTTGGCTTCAAAAGTCGATTTCGGCCATCGCGGCTCGGCGTTTCGGCTCGGGCGTCGATTTGGCCTCGCGGCCGGGTCGGCGTTTCGGCTTCAAAGATTTCGGCCTCCATGGCCCGGGTCGGCGTTTTGGCTTCAAATGTCGATTTCGGCCTCCGCGGCCGGTCGGCGTTTCGGCTTCAAAAGTCGATTTCGCCTCCGCGGCCGGGGGCTTTCGGCTCAAAGTCGATTTGCCTCGCGGCCGGTCGGCGTTTTCGGCTTCAAAAGTCGATTTCGGCCTCCGCGGCAGTCGCGTTCGGCTTCAAAAGTCGATTTCGGCCTCCGGCCGGCGTTTTCGGCTTCAAAGTCGACCGGCCTCTGCGGCCCGGGTCGGCGCTTCAAAAGTCGATTTCGGCCTCCAGTTTTTCGGCTCACGTCGATTTCGGCCGTGGCCGGTCGGCGTTTTGGCTTCAAAGTCGATTTCGTCCACGCGGCCGGGGGCTTTTGCTCGGGCGTCGATTTTGGACTCGGCCCGGTCGCGTTTCGGCTTCAAAAGTCGATTCGGCCTCTCAGCGGCCGGGTCGGCGTTAAAGTCGATTTCGTCCTCCGCGGCCGGGGCTTTTCTGGCTCGGACGTCGATTTGGCCTCCGCGGCCGGGTTTCGGCTTCAAAAGTCGATTTCGTGGCCCAGGTCGGCGTTTCTTCAAAACTCGATTTCGGCCTCCAGCGGCCGAGTCGGCATTTCGGCTTCAAAGTTAATTTGGCCAGCGGCCGTGGCGTTTTCCAACTCGGCAGTTTCGGCCTCCGCGGCCCAGTCGGCGTTTTCTTCAAAGTCAATTTCGGCCTCCGGCCGGTCGTTTTCGGCTTCAAAAGTCGATTTCGGCCTCCAGCGGTGGTCGGCTTCAAAGTCGATTTCGGACATGCCCGGGTTTTCGGCTCAAAGATTTCGGCCTCCGCGGCCGGGTTGCGTTTTTTTCAAAAGTCGATTTCCTCCGCGGCCGGGTTGGCGTTTTCAGCTTCAAAGTCGACCTCCAGCGGCCGGGTCGGCGTTTTCGGCTTCAAAGTCAATTTCGGCCTCGCGGCCGGGTCGGCGTTTCGGCTTCAAAAGTCGATTTGGACTCCGCGGCCGGGTCAGCGTTTCGGCTTCAAAAGTCGATTTCGGCCGCGGCGGGCCAGGCGTCGGCGTTTGGCCTCCAGCGGGCTTTCAGTCTGGCCTCGCGGCCGGTCGGCATTTCGGCTCGGACATGGATTTCGGCCTCCGGCCCGGGTCGTTTTGGCTTCAAAAGTCGATTTCGGCCTCCGGCCGTGTTTTGGCTTCAAAGTCGATTTCGGCCTCCGCGGCCGGTCGTGTTTAGGCTTCAAAAGTCGATTTGGCCTCCGGCGTTTTCCAGCTCAGGCGTTTGGCCTCCGCGGCCGGGTCGGCGTTTCGGCTTCAAAAGTCGATTTCGGCCCGGCCGGTCGGCGTTTTCGGCTTCAAAGTCGATTTCGTCCATCGGCTCGAGTTTTCGGCTCGGACGTCGATTTGCCTCCGCGGCCGGTCGGCGTTTTGGCTTCAAAGTCGATTTCGTCCATCGCGGCCGGGGGCTTTCGGCTCGGCGTCGATTTCGGCCTCGGCCGGGTCGGCGTTTTCGGCTTCAAAAGTCGATTTCGGCCTCCAGCGGCCGGGGGTGCGTTTTCAGCTCGGACATGGATTTGGCCTCCGTCCGGGTCGGCGTTTTGCTTCAAAAGTCGATTTCGACCTCCGCCAGCCGGGCGTTCGGCAAATCAAACGGCCTCCGCGGCCGGGTCGGCCGGCGTCGATTTCGGCCTCCGGGAGCGTTCGCTTCAAGTTTGGCCTCCGCGGCCGTCGGCGTTCAAAAGTCGATTTCGGCCTCGCGGCCGGCGTTCGGCTTCAAAGTCGATTTGGCCTCGCGGCCGGTCGGCGTTTCGGCTTCAAAGTCGATTTGACCTCCGGCCGTCGGCGTTTTTTCAAAAGTCGATTTGCCTCCAGCGGCCGGGTCGGCGTTTTGGCTTCAAAAAATCGATTTCGGCCTCCGGCCCGTCGGCGTTCGGCTCAAAGTCGATTTGGCCTCCGTGGTCGGTCGGCGTTTCGGCTTAAAGTCGATTTCGTCCACCGGCTCGGGCTTTCCGGGCTCGGGCGTCGATTTTGGCCTCCGGCCGGGTCAGCGTTTTCGGCTTCAAAAGTCGATTTCGGCCTCCTGGCCGGTCGGCATTCGGCTCGTCGATTTGACCTCTGCGGCCCGGTCGGCGTTTCGGCTTCAAAAGTCGATTTGCCTCGCGGCCGGTCGGCGTTTTCGGCTTCAAAAGTCAATTTGGCCTCCGTGGCCGGGTGGCTTCGGCTCGGACGTCGATTTCGGCCTCGCGGCCCGGGTCGGCGTTTGGCTTCAAAGTCGATTTGACCATCGCGGCCCGGTGTTCGGCTTCAAGTCGATTTTGGCCGGGCGTTTTCAGCTCGAGTTGGCCTCGCGGCCGGGTGGCGTTTTTCAAAAGTCGATTTCGGCCTCGCGGCCGGGTCGGCGTTTCGGCTTCAAAGTCGATTTCTTCCATCGCGGCCGGGGCTTTTCGGCTCGGACGTCGATTTGGACTCGCGGCCGGGTCGGCGTTTTTCAAAGTCAATTTCGGCCTCCGCGGCCGGGTGGCGTTTGGCTAAAATCGATTTGGCCTCCGGCCGGGTCGGCGTTTCGGCTTCAAAAGTCGATTTCGGCCAGCGGCCGGGGGCTTTCTGGCTCGGACGTCGATTTGGCCTCGCGGCCGGGTCGGCGTTTCGGCTTCAAAGTCGATTTCGGCCTCGCGGCCGGTCGGCGTTCGGCTTCAAAGTCGATTTTGGCCTCCGGCCGGGTCGGCGTTTCGGCTTCAAAGTCGATTTCGGCCTCGCGGCCGGGTCGGCGTTTCGGCTTCAAAGTCGATTTCGGCCTCCGTCGGCGTTTTCGGCTCGGACGTCGATTTCGTCCTCCGTGGTCAGTCGGCGTTTTATTCAAAAAGTCGATTTTTCCACCGGCTGGCCGGGCTCGGGCGTTTTGGCTCCGTTGCTCGCGTTTTATTCAAAAGTCGATTTGGCCTCGCGGCCCGGGTGCGTTTCGGCTTTAAAATCGATTCGTCCTCCGCGGCCGTCGGCTCGGGCGTCGATTTCGGCCTCGCGGCCGTCGGCGTTCGGCTTCAAAGTCGATTTGCCTCGCGGCCCAGTCGGCGTTCGGCTTCGTCGATTTCGGCCTCCGCGGCCGTCGGCGTTTTCTTCAAAGTCGATTTCGGCCATCGCGGCCGGCGGCGTTTTCAGCTCAGGATTTGGCCTCCGGCCGGGTCGGCGTTCGGCTTCAAAAGTCAATTTCGGCGTCGGCCAGTCGTTTTGGCTTCAAAAGTCGATTTCGGCCTCGCGGCCGGTCGGCGTTTTAAAAGTCGATTTCGGCCATCGGCCCGGGGCGTTTTCGGCTTCAACAATTTCGGCCTCCAGCGGCCCGTTGGCGTTTTTTAAAGTCGATTTCGGCCTCCGGCCGGGTCGGCGTTTTCAGCTTCAAAGTCGATTTGGACTCGGCCGGGTCAGCGTTTCGGCTTTAAAGTCAATTTTTCGGCCGGTCGGGTTTTGCTTCAAAGTCGATTTGGCCTCCGGGTCAGCGTTTCGGCTTCAAAGTCGATTTGCCATCGCGGCCGGTCGTTTTCAGCTCGGACATGGATTTGGCCTCCGCGGCCGGTCGGCGTTTTCGGCTTCCAATTTCGGCCACCGCGGCCCTGGTCGGCATTTTCGGCTTCAAAAGTCGACTTCGGCCTCCGCCGCCCGGGTCGGCGTTTTTGGCTTCAAAGTCGATTTCGGCCATCGGTCGGGCGTTTCGGCTCAGGCAATTTCGGCCTCCGCGGGTCGGCGTTTTCTTCAAAGTCAATTTCGACCTCCGCCCCCGGGGGCCTTTTCTCGGACGTCGATTTCGGCCTCCGCGGCCGGGTCGGCGTTTTCGGCTTCAAAGTCGATTTCGGCCTCGCGGCCCGGCGTTTTCGGCTCAAAGTCGATTTGGCCTCCGCGGCCGGGTCAGCGTTTCGGCTTCAAAAGTATTTCGGCCTCCGGCCGTCGGCGTTTTTGCTCGGACGTCGATTTCGGCCTCCGCGGTCGGGTCGTTTTCGGCTTCAAAGTCGATTTCGCCATCCGTGGCTCGGGGTCAGCGGGCGTCGATTCGGCTGGCCCAGTCGCGTTTTCGGCTTCAAAGTCTATTTGACCTCCGGCCGTCGGCGTTCGGCTTCAAAGTCGATTTCGGCCTCCGGCCGGGTCGGCGTTTCGGCTTCAAAAGTCGATTTACCGCGGCCGGGTCGGCGTTTTCGGCTTCGAGTCGATTTCGGCCTCCAGCGGCCGGTCGGCGTTTCGGCTTTCAAAAGTCCATTTAGTCCATCGCGGCGAGGCTTTTCAGGCTCGGCGTCGATTTCGGCCTCGCGGCCGGTCGGCGTTTCGGCTTCAAAGTCTTTCGGCCTCCAGCGGCCGGTCGGCATTTTCGGCTCGGACGTCGATTTGCCTCTGCGGCCGGGTCGGCGTTTCGGCTTCAAAACGATTTACCTCCGCGGCCAGTCGGCGTTCGGCTTCAAAAGTCAATTTCGGCCACGCGGCCGGTCGTGTTTCGGCTTCAAAGTCGATTTCCATCGCGGCCGGGGGCTTCAGCTCGGACATTTCGGCCTCGCGGCCGGGTCGGCGTTTCGGCTTCAAAAGTCGATTTGGCCTCCCGGCCGTCGGCGTTTCGGCTTTAAAGTCGATTTCGGCCATCGGCCGGGCGTTTTCCTTCAAAGTCGATTTCGGCCTCCAGCGGCCGGTGGCGTTTCGGCTTCAAAAGTCGATTTCGTCCATCGCGGCCGGGGGCTTTCGGCTCGGACGTCGCGGCCGGGTCGGCATTTCGGCTTCAAAAGTCGATTTCGGCCATGTCGCCGGCGTTTTCAGCTCGGACATGATTTGGCCTCCGCGGCCGGGTCGGCGTTTCGGCTTCAAAAGTCGATTTCGACCTCCGCGGCCGGTCGGCGTTCGGCTTCAAAATCGACCGGCCTCCGCCCGGGTCGGCGTTCGGCTTCAAAAGTCGATTTCGGCCTCCGGCCCGGGTGCGTTTCGGCTCAAAAGTCGATTTGCCTCCGCGGCCGGGTCGGCGTTTTGCTTCAAGTCGATTCAGCGGCCTTGGCCGGGGCGTTTCGGCTTCAAAAGTCGATTTGGCCTCCGGCCGGGTCGGCGTTTCGGCTTCAAAAATCGATTTCGGCCTCCGGCCGGTCGGCGTTTTGGCTTCAAAAGTCGATTTGACCTCGCGGCCGGGTCGGCGTTTTCGGCTTCGATTTCGGCCTCCGCGGTCGGCGTTTTCGGCTCGAGCGTCGATTTTCCTCCGGTCGGGTCGGCGTTTTCGGCTTCAAAGTCGATTTCGTCCATCGGCTCGGGCAGCTCGGATCGATTTGGCCTCCGGCCGGGTCCGGTTCGGCTTCAAAAGTCTATTTCGGCCTCAGCGGCCCGGTCGGCGTTTTCGGGCTCGGACGTCGATTTCGGCCTCTGCGGCCCGGGTCGGCGTTTTCGGCTTCAAAAGTCGATTTCGGCCTCCGCGGCCCAGTTCGTTCGGCTTCAAAAGTCAATTTCGGCCTCCGGCCGGTCGGCGTTTCGGCCAAAGTCGATTTGGGGGCTTTCGCTCGGTTTTCGGCCTCCGTGGCGGTCGGCGTTTCGGCTTCAAAAGTCGGGCCTCCGCCGGTCGGCGTTTAAAAAGTCGATTTCGACCTCCGGCCGGGGCGTTTCGGCTTCAAAAGTCGATTTTCCAGCGGTGGTTTCAGCTCGGACATTTCGGCCTCCGCGGCCCGGGTTGGCGTTTTCGGCTTCAAAAGTCGATTTCGACCTCCGCGGCCGGGTCGGCGTTCGGCTTCAAAACTCGATTTGCCTGCGGGTGGCGTTCGGCTTTAAAGTCGATTTGGCCTCCAGCGGCCGGTCGGCGTTTTCGGCTTCAAAAGTCGATTTGCCTCGGCCGGCGTTTTCAGCTCCAGTCGATTTGGCCTCCGGCCGGGTGGCGTTTTGGCTTCAAAAGTCAATTTGGCTCCGCCGGTTGTTTTCTTCAAAAGTCGATTTCGGCCTCTGCGGCCCGGGTCGGCGTTTTCGGCTTCAAAGTCGATTTCGGCCTCAGCGGTCGGCGTTTTCGGCTTCAAAAGTCGATTTCGGCCATCGCAGCTCGCCAGTCGGCGTTTTCAGCTCGGACATGGATTTCGGCCTCCGCGGCCCGGGTCGGCGTTTTCGGCTTCAAAAGTCAATTTCGACCTCCGCGGCCCGGGCGGCCTTTGTCGGGCTCCGGACGTCGATTTCAGCCTCCGTGGCCCGGGTCGGCGTTTTTGGCTTCAAAAGTCGATTTCGGCCTCCAGCCGGCGGCGGGCTCGGGCGTCGATTTTCGCGGCCCGGTCGGCGTTTCGGCTTCAAAAATCGATTTGGCCGCAGCGTGTCGGTCAAAAGTCGATTTTCCAGCCCGGGTCAGCGTTTCTTTAAAGTCGATTTCGGCCTCCGGAGGCTTCGGCTCGGCGATTTCGGCCTCGCGGCCGGGTCGGCGTTTTCAAAAATCGATTTCGGCCTCCGCGGCCGGGTCGCGTTTTGGCTTCAAAAGTCGATTTGCCTCCGGCCGGGGCGTTTTCCGCTCGGACGTCGATTTCGGCCTCCGCGGCCGGGTCGGCGTTTTCTTCAAAGTCGATTTCGGCCTCCGCGGCCGGGTCGCGTTTCGGCTCGGAGTCGATTTGCCTCCGGCCGGGTCGGCGTTTTCAAAGTCGATTTCGGCCATCGCTGCCGGCGTTTTCGGCTCATGCGTTCGGCCTCGCGGCCGGTCGGCGTTTTCGCTTCAAAGTCATTTCGGCTCGCGGTCTTTTTCGGCTTCAAAAGTCGATTTCGACCACCGCGGGGGCGTTTTCCAGCTCCGGACATGGATTTCGGCCTCCGCGGCCCGGGTCGGCGTTTTCGGCTTCAAAAGTCGATTTCGGCCTCGCGGCCGGGGCGTTTCGGCTCGGACATTTTGCCTCGCGGCCGGGTCGGCGTTTTCGGCTTCAAAAGTCGATTTCGGCCTCCGTGGCCGGGTCGGCGTTTTCAGCTTTAAAAGTCGATTTCGGCCTCCGCGGCCGGCGTTTTTCAAAGTCGATTTCGGCCTCCGGCCGGGGGCCTTTTCGGGCTCGGACGTCGATTTGGCCTCGCGGCGGGTCCGGCTTCAAAGTCGATTTCGGCCTCCGCGTTGCGTTTTGGCTTCAAAGTCGATTTCGGCCTCGCCCGGGTCGGCGTTTTTCAAAATCGATTTGACCTCCGCGGCCGGTCGGCGTTTCGGCTTCAAAGTCGATTTCGGCCTCGCGGCCCGGTCGGCGTTTTCTTCAAAAGTCGATTTAGGTCATCGCGGCCCGGCAGGGGGCGTTTTCCAGCTCCAGACGGATTTCGGCCTCCGCGGCCCGTCGGCGTTCCAAAAGTCGATTTCGCGGCCGTGGTCGGCGTTTCGGCTTCAAAAGTCGATTTCGGCCTCCGGGTCGGCGTTTTCCAGCTCGGACCGATTTCGGCCTCCGGCCGGGTGCGTTTCGGCTTCAAAGTCATTTCGCCTCCGGCCGGGGGCTTTTTCGGCTCGGGCGTCGATTTCGGCCCGGTCGGCGTTTTCGGCTTCAAAGTCGACCGCCTCCGGCCGGGTCGGCGTTTTCGGCTTGAAAAGTCGATTTCGGCCTCCGCGGCCCGGGTTGGCGTTTTCGGCTTCAAAAGTCAATTTCGGCCATCGCGGCCGGCGGCGTTTTCAGCTCGGACATGGATTTGGCCTCCGGCCGGGTCGTTTTGGCTTCAAAGTCGATTTGACCTCCGGCCGGTCGGAGTTTTCTTCAAAAGTCGATTTCGCCATCGCGGCCGGGGCTTTCGCTCAAAGTCGATTTCGGCCTCGCGGCGGTCGGCGTTTCAGCTCAAAGTCGATTTGCCTCCGCTGCCCAGGTCGAGTTTCGGCTTCAAAGTCGATTTCGGCCTCCGCGGCCGGGTCGGCGTTTTCAGCTCGGACATGGATTTTGGCCTCCGCGGCCGGGTCGGCGTTCGGCTTCAAAAGTCGATTTTCGGCCGGGTGCGTTTTGCTTTAAAGTCGATTTGGCCTCGCGGCCCGGTCGGCGTTTTCTCGGACATCGATTTCGGCCTCCCCGGTCGGGCTTTTAAACTTCAAAGTCGATTTCGTCCGCCATGTCGGGCCGGCTCAAAAGTCGATTTCGGCCTCCAGCGGCCCGGGTCGGCGTTCGGCTTCAAAAGTCGATTTCGGCCTCCGGCCGTCGGCGTTCGGCTTCAAAGTCGATTTTGGCCTCCGCCGGGTCGGCGTTTTCCTTCAAAAGTCGATTTGGCCTCAGCGGCCGGTCGGCGTTTTGCTTCAAAAGTCGATTTTCGTGGCCGGTCGGCGTTCGGCTTTAAACTCGACCGACCTCCGCGGCCGTTGGCGTTTCGGCTTCAAAGTCGATTTCCTCCGGTTCGGCTTCAAAAGTCGATTTGGCCATGGCCGGTTCGTTTTCAAAAAGTCGATTTCGGCCTCCAGCGGCCGGTGTTTTCGGCTTCAAAAGTCGATTTGACCATCGCTGCCGGGGCGTTTTCCAGCTCGGACATGGATTTGGCCTCCGCGGCCGGGTCGTTTCGGCTTCAAAGTCAACTCCGCTCCGCCGGTCGGGTTTCGGCTTCAAAGTCGATTTCGTCCATCGCGGCCGGGGGCTTTTTCTGGCTCCGGAAGTTGATTTTGGCCTCCGCGGCCGGAGGCGTTTTCAGCTCAGTCGGATTTGCCTCCGCGGCCGGTCGTTCGGCTTCAAAAGTCGATTTCGGCCTCCGCGGCCCGGGGACGGCGTTTTCCAGCTCCGGACATGGATTTCGGCCTCCGCGGCCCGGGTCGGCGTTTTCGGCTTCAAAGTCAATTTGGCCTCCGCGGCCAGGTCGGCGTTTCGGCTTCAAAAGTCGATTTCGGCCTCGCGGCGGTCGTTTCGGCTTCAAAAGTCGATTTCGCCATCGCTGCCGGGCGTTTTCTTAAAGTCGATTTCTCCATCGCGGCCGGGGGCTTTTTCGGCTTCGGCCCGATTTGGCCTCCAGCGGTCAGCGTTTTCGGCTTTAAAAGTCCATTTCGTCCATCGCGGCTCGGGGCGGCTTTTTCAGGCTCCGGACGTCGATTTCGGCCTCCGCGGCCGTGGTCGGCGTTTTCGGCTTCAAAAATCGATTTCGGCCTCCGCGGCCCGGGTCGGCGTTTTCTCGGACGCCGGTTTCGCCTCTGCGGCCCTCGGCGTTTCGGCTTTAAAGTCGATTTGGCCTCCGCGGCCCGGTCGGCGTTTTTCAGCTTTAAAGTCGATTTCGGCCTCCGCGGCCGGTCGGCGTTCGGCTTCAAAGTCGATTTAAGCCTCGCTGCGCCGTGGGCGTTTTCAGCTCGGACATCGATTTGGCCTCCAGCGGTCGGTCGTTTTGCTTCAAAGTCGATTCGTCCATCGTGGCCGGGGCTTTTCTGGCTCGGACGTCGATTTGGCCTCCAGCGGTCGGCGTTCGGCTTCAAAGTCGATTTCGGCCTCCGCGGCCCGGTCGGCGTTCGGCTTCAAAGTCGATTTCGGCCTCAGCGGCCGGGTCGTTTTCGGCTTAAAGTCGATTTGGCCTCCAGCGGCCGGTCGGCGTTTTCGGCTTCAAAGTCGATTTCGGCGTCCGTGCGTCGGCGTTTCGGCTTCAAAACCGACTTGGCCTCCGCGGCCGTCGGCGTTTTCTTCAAAGTCAATTTCGCCTCCGCCAGCCGGGTTAGCGTTTCGGCTTCAAAAAGTCGATTTCGGCCTCCGCTGCCGGGTCGTTTCGGCTTCAAAAGTTGATTTGCCTCGCGGCCCGGTCGGCGTTTCGGCTCAAAAGTCGATTTCCACCTTGGCGAGTCGGCGTTCGGCTTCAAAAGTCGATTTTGCCTCCGCTGCCGGGTTTTTAAAAAGTCCATTTCGTCCATCGGCTCGAGGCTTTTTCTGCTTCGGACGATTTTGGCCTCCAGCGGCCGATCGTTTTGGCTGTCTATTCGGCCTCCATGGCCGGTCTGCGTTTGGACTCGGACGCCGATTTGGCGCTGCGGCCCGGGTTCGGACTTCAAAACTGATTCGGCCTCCGCCGAGTCGGCGTTTCGGCTTCAAAACTCGATTTGCCGGCCATCGCGGCCGGCGTTTTCAGCTCAGGCGGATTTCGGCCTCCGCCGGGTTGGCATTTTCGGCTTCAAAAGTCGACTTCGGACTCCGCGGCCCGGGTCAGCGTTTTCGCCTTTGAAAATTGATTTCGGCCTCCGTG